>CM056585.1:48383496-50783496 GCA_029721435.1 Gymnothorax reevesii | reverse complement strand
ACTCAGTACCCATGTGAGCAAAAAGCAAACACGTTCACCCACCGACCCACCCACCCACACACACACACACACACACACACACACACAAAAATGTCTGGGTCTCTGTTGGTGTCTCTACGACACACATTTAACAGGCTCCAAAAAAGCATGGATTAGCTGCACATGGATCATATGCTTTGATTAAATAAATAAAAATTCAAGAAAAGAATGCAGTGGGCGCTCTTTTCTCCCTCCATGTTGAATTCATTTACATCCAAGTTCTTTAAGTCACCGATCAACCTCATATCACTACGAAGAAACGAAGTGGCTAACATCACAGCCCTCTCAAATCTCAGCACATAATATCCACATCTATTCTAGTCAACAAGAGGATCAGGGAGTCACTCCGATTATTCTGCATTCAAGGTGAGCTGCTGCACGTGAGCCTCATACTCCTCATATGGAACACACAATGAACACACAGGCGCCCGTCTGAGTGTGCGCCTATCTATGTGTTTACGTGTATCCACCTTTTTCATGACTTCGTACCGTTACCCATAAATCACAGCGGCTCTTGGTTCTTCTCTTCCGGTAGATGTGTTTGTTTTCGGTTGCATAGCTGGAAAAGCCAGCTTTTAGCAAACACAAATGGAACAAAACGGAGGTGGATACACAGTACGGATGTTTTAAAAAAAGTTATGAGGATAATTCCGTCACAGTGCCTCACCAGTCACTTCTCACGGAATGGGCAGATGACATGAAACGATGGCCCGATGTTCGCTAACGTTACATCCTCAGAGTTAATTATTAACCTCCGCCAAACAAAGCTGGCAGGAGGTAGACAGGATCTTACAAGACTGGGCGTGTCATATAAAAGTTAAGATACGAGTTTACTGAGCAACAAACCTAAAATTAACTAGAACGACCAAAACAAAATGAGAAAGCTATTAATCACATAACTGAATCGCGTAATTTCATGGAAAGCAAATATAATTTCCCTTAGAGCCCAGTCTATGTTAGCTCTACGCTAACTACATCGGTCTGCTTATGTCAGGGGTGTCCAATCTTATCCGTAAAGGACCGGTGGGGGTGCAGGATTTTGTCCAAGCCAGCAGTGCTACTGCACCTGATTCCACTAATTAACTAATCAGGGGTTTCAATCAGGACCTTCGTGGGTAGAATCAGGTGTGTTAGTGTTGGGCTCTAACAAAAACCAGCACCCACACCGGCCCTTTCTGGATAAGATTGGACACCCCTGGCTTACAAACTCAGTAAGAAACATTCGTGGCTGAAGGAGCAACACTTGGTAAATTCAGTCAACTGAGTTGCTAGCTAATGTTAGCTCGCTGGGTACCAAACTAATATTGGTTCTGAAAAAGTATTGCATGCCCGCTACCTAGCTAAATAACGTGAACTTAGTAATGTCAGTGGCGCTTAACTAGCCTGCAGCGCTGAACCATGCCGGGTATTGAGTTTGGCTTGGTAGAAACGGCAACACGTAACGCTAAACGATTTCTTTCCCCCAACACGCTCTCAGTCATGTGATTTTCGCAAAGGTGAAATATAGGGTCATGTCAAGAATATTTCATGACCTGGGCTATGAGAAAAGTACTTCAGATATGTGATAAACCTTAAATGGAGCAAATTTACAATATGTTCGCCACTAAAAAATACATTTTTTGTGCCAACCCTAACCCTAGCGCTAGCCCTAAAGAAGATGGTAAATGGGGACCCTAACCCTAAAGAAGATAGTAATTTATGACACAAAACAAAAACATTAAACAATTATGAACCAAAAATGCACACAATGCGAGTTATTTTTACTTGACAACAACATAAACCACACAGAAGGCAACAAAAAATACATAACAAAGAAGAAATACAGGAAATGACATGAAATACTTATGTCGAATGTTTGTGATATTTATTTCAAATAGAATAAATATGAAGTTCGCTCTGCTTCGGTATTCCAACAAATACGGACTTTGGAGAGAGCAAGCCAAACTCATTGCACTGCAGAGCTCACAAGACACTGTCGCGAATCTAGCGCACAATGGCGTCTATCGTTGATTTACAGAGATGAGTTAAAATGCCTCGAAGAAAGCTACCATTTACATAGAATTAGGAGTAAATTTTTGTTTGTGGACTTGAATGTGAGTTTCTTGTTGCGTTACCAACATTTTACATTCATTTTAGTTCAGTATACTATTCTTGATAGCAGGAATTGGGTGGCGAACATATTGTAAAGTTGTACCCCTTAAATTTATCGAGTGCCATGTTCACTCAGCAAGATTGCGACTGTGCTGGCATGGCGAAGGTTTTCACTTGAGTGCCTCCAGTTAGAGTTTTTGGCGTTGATGGCATGCGAAATGATAAAAGCATGGAGGCATATAATTATCTCCATAGTAACAAAATAGGTAAAAAAGTACTGCTCAAGTCAACTGCTCGTGCCTAACAGCAGCTATTCTGTGGAAGGCAGCGTTATTCATCAAACCAAAGCTCTCTTCAGTCAGCCAAACACTGGAACAATTACATGCATTTACAAAGACGTTATTGTGCTTTTATTACGGAAGATATATACTGAGTACAAATGAAAAAGCACCACTCACGAAATCTGGAATAGCTCCACGGATTGATATGTGAAGTATATACGTATGATGCATTTGAGATAATGAATGATTTAAGAAGACATGTAAACATCATTCAATTTCATTCACGATGATGTTAATGCGCGAGAGAGGTTTAACTGGTGTTGGGGTCAAACAGGAAAGTCAATAACGGGTGTGACCGCCATTTGCATTGACACATGCGGTACATCGTCGTCGCATGGAGTTGATCAGTCTCTGGATAGTGTTCTGAGGGATAGCATTCCACTCCTGAACAAGGGCAACCTCAAGTTCTCGGATGTTGTCCATCTGGCGTCGGCGTGAAAGACGTCGTCCAATTTCATCCCGTAAGTGCTCGATAGGGGAGAGGTCCTGTGACAGAGCTGGCCACTCAAGCACGGGGATGTTCTGCTATGCAATGGACACCCTTGCAGTGTGTGCCCTAGCGTTGTCCTGTTGGAGCGTGTGGACATCGTGGTGTTGGTTGAAGAACGGCACAACATGGTTCTGCAGCACCTGGTCCCGGTAGTAGACGCCGTTCACCCTTCCTCTGCAGATATGGAGAGGGGTTCTGTGACGGTAGCTTATTCCACCCCACACCATAACGCTGCCACCACCCCAACGGTCCGTTTGAACGACACAATCGGCGTTATAACGTTCACCACGTCTCCGCCAAACACGTATACAGCCATCTGCGTTCCTTAAGTGAAATCGTGACTCGTCAGAAAAGATGACACCATGCCATTGTCGTAGTCGCCAATTCTGGTGCCTGTTTGCCCACTGTAGACGCTGGATTCAGTGACGATCCGTCAATATGGGGCCGAAATAAGGACGTCGTGCACGCAGGCCTGCAGCCCGCAGACGGTTCTGTACGGTGTTGAGGTGAATGAATCCACGTCGTCCTTGGACTTGAGCAGCCTTTCTTGTCGCTGGTATTGTTCGGTCTCGGACATGATCCTGTACGATCTGACGGTCCTGACGTGCCATTGTCACACGTTGTTGACCCGGTCGAGGACAGTCCCGAGTGCTTTCCGTTTGCAGAAACCTTTGATGGAGTCTTGCGATCGTTGTGTGTGCGCAGTGTAGTCGTCTGGCAATTTCCCTGGTGCTGGCGCCAATTTGAAGCATGCCTATGGCACGTTCCCGTTCAGGGGCTGTAAGTCGCGGCATAGTGTCGACGTTTCACAAGTGTCAGTGAAGACGTGAAATTTTATTCGGATTCACATGCTTTTAAAGGCAATGTGTGCACAAATTCAGAGTGAAATTCATTTTTCCCGTGGTGTGCATGCAAGATGTTGCGTTTTTGCAAAAAATTGCCTAGCGTTACAGTTAACTTGAAATTCTCGCATTTCTTGCACCTGGCATGTCAGGTGACGTCACTGTAGTGTTGTTGTTGTATAAAAATGATATTGAAGTTCATTTGAACTTAAATATTGACTTTTTTCAAGTGGTGCGTTTTCATTTGTACTCAGTATATTAGCTTATGTTCAGCGTGGTTAAATGATGAACATCCTATTGATGTCATTATTTCTGATGTTTTAGTTGTTTGGGCTAGCTCGCTCCGTTTGTTGCTGTCATAGGCGTCAATGCTACCAGAAGCACAAAACTGACGACGGAAGTAGGTATTCGGTCATGGCACCGCCCATGGACTTCTGGTGAAACTTCTGGATATGTGCCTGTCTGTGTGTGTGCGTGGGTGTGTACCTTTCTGGTAGTCTGTGCGCCAGTGTCTGAGTGTGTGTGCGCCAGTCTGTGTGTGTGTGTGTGTGTGTGTGTGTGTACATGTCTATGTGCCTGCTAGTGTGTGTGTGCCCGTATTTCGCTGTTGTGCCGTCTGGTGCTGCCTCATTTTGAGATGATGAGACTATTCTGAAAGAGGAGGGATGTTCCTTTTGGCATATTCTCGTTTCTTTGACAACCCCCCCCCCCCCAGAATGTCGTCTTTTCTTTTCTTTTTTCCCCTTCCTGCTGGGTATAGCCCAGACCCAGAGCATGAAAAGCCAGTAAGTCAGTGAAAAATTAGCCACTACAGCGAGCCCCAAATGTTACCTTTATGTCCCCTTCATGCATGTCCCCTTCAATAATGATTCCATCATTTATGTCCCCATCATCCGTGTCCCCTTCATTAATGATCACTTCATTTATGTCCCCTTCGTGCATGTCCCTTACATTAAAGAATCCTTCGTTTTCGCCCCCTTCATGTGTCCTACTTCATTAATGAATCCTTCATTTATGTCCCCGTCACGTGTCCCCCCTTAGATATAGATGAAAGAATCTTTTATTATGTCCCCTTCATTACTGATCCCCTCCATGCGTGTCCCCTTCATAAAAGATTCCTTCATTTATGTCTCCTTCTTGTGTGTCCCCTTCATTAATGATCCCTTTATGTCCCCTTCACCGTATCCCCTATATTAATTAATCCTTTGTTTACGAACCTTTCATGCGTGTCCCCTTTATTAATGATCCCTTCATTTTTGTCCCCGTCATGTGTGTCCCCTTCATCAATGATCCCTTCATTTATGTCTCTTTCACGTGTGTCCCCTACATTAATGATCCCTTCATTCATGTTCCCTAAATTAATGAATTATTCATTTATATCCCCTTTGTGTGTCCTACTTCATTATTGAACCCTTGATTTATTTCTCCTTCATTTATGTCCCCATCATGTGTCCCCTCTTTTAGTCCCTCATTATTGCGTCTCCCCGAGTTGTGGATGACATTTGATGGAATATTTTTTGGAACCATAAGGTGAGGCATAAAGTTAGCTCTATAAGTACCTGAACAGTGATTTTCTTGGCAAAAAATATGACACATGGGAGAATTTCGTTATGATGTATGATGTATATGTACTCGCACAGACAGGTGTACACACACAGACAGGCACGCGCACACAAACAGGCATACACACTTACACACACAAACAAGCAGCAGACTCTTCCAGAGCTCAAAGGGTGAGACACGGTGAGGTAATTAGGTCACAAGGACTCTTCCCAAAGCACGTCACCAGTGCGGTGAGAACTGGTGCGCGCACACATGCACACACACACACACACACACACACACACAAGCACACACGCACGCACGCACACAGATACAGGCACAGACACAGACAAGCACACACACAAACTGAACCCAGAGAATGTCAACGCATGTCAGAGCAGTGCATTGCTGATGCAGCAGCGCGTCCACAGGCTAGGCTAACGGCATTAACGGCGCTAAAGCTGCCACCGCTGCGCTCCCCACACTCACCTCATCTACCCAAAATCCCCCAGCGTCCACGGGCCTCAGGGTCCACAGTGCACCTTTGAGGTCATAAATAATTGCAGAACGCAACGCTACGAAAACACCGCCAGCAAGGTCTGCGAAAATCCGACACTGCTGCGGATTATAATGCATGAAAATTTAACAACCACCGGCGAAGTCGATATCCTACTAGCACTCCGAAGCCGGGAAATCTGCATGCTGCACAGTACACTTTCAACTTCACTTTAAAAAAGCCGAAGTCCGCTGCAGTCAATAAGCACCAGGCCTACACTTGCCAAGGAAGGTTTTTCAGCTCCTAATGACATACAGAACACGTCTTCAACACTAGTCTGTTTGAGAGGAGCCTGCTCTCTCTGCTTCGTCTGCTCCAAGGACAATTCTCTCAGAGCAGTGAACTTCAGACACTGAGCGGCATCAAGGCAAAGGCAACACGATTTCATTGATACCATCACATTGCCTCAATCATTAATGCTGTTTTTCAGTTTGCTACTTTATTAAAAATTAAATCAATGCTTTTGGACAACTTTTGGAAAAATAAAGAGAATTATAATAATTACCAAATGGACATAGCTTGTTTTTTCATTTGTCATTTCATTTCTTCAGCAGGAACCACCATAATTTTTTAAATAAGTCATAATCATCTGTAAAATATCAAAATAAATAATTAAATTCTTCTTCTCCCAGTACTATCCTAAGTACCTGTCGCCAAAAAAAAAAAATCTCAATTCGTAATTTTTAAATGCCTTTTCACAGGTGACACAAATACTAATGCAAGTGAAAACAGTGAGATTTTGCTTTTGTGAATAAGAAAAAACTTAAATTGAGCGATTACAGCAAAAGAAAAAAAAAAAAAGAAAAAAAATGATCACGCTCTGTAACACCTCAAAAAATCTCTCTCTGCCCTGAAATTCTATAGAAATCTGAAAATCTGCGATATTCCAAATGCAAACACTGCCCCCGGTCAACTAACTTTCCCAAAGGGCACAGCGGCACTGCTGGAAAGGAGGCACAGAAGCTTTGAGCCAGCAGCGCACTAGTATGCAGCATGGTGGAGGGCCGTGTATTATACAAGTACTCCACCAGTCTACGGCATCTCCACTAGAAAAGAAGACGCCATTGTTCCACTTTAGTTTATAGACATTGTATCGCTGTACCAAAAAAAAAAAAAAAGAAAAAGAAAAAAGGTTGACCTCGCTACACATCGCAATAGGCCTTTTGCAGTAAGCGGGTCACGTGACCATTCTCCCATAGCAACAAGTCTCTGGTGGGCAAGCAAACCAGACATTCCTTGACAACGCTAAGTGCTTGACTGACCAAGAGTGGAATACCTACAAGTGTGCCATAAAGATGTCATTAGTCTTATTTTCACTATTACGGAGCAAGAGATTAAAGATAAAATGAAATAATAAATAACTAGGTTCTAGTACTTTGTTTTGTCAAGTTTGTCACCGTTATGGCGCACTTTGCACATGTAAACTAACACAGTATCTTTAGTCGCGAAACGATCTGATCGCAAAAATATTCGCTTTTATGGCTGAAACTAAAGAGTCTAGTGACTCTACAAATAAAATCCTGAAGCTCTACAAAATGCGGGACAATTAGCGGTATAAACACGAGTGTTTAAATGGTAGTAAACATACCTTAGAACGCCGCAATCTTGGCGTGTCGCGTCCACTGAATGCAAAGCAATCGGCCTCGATAACTCGCCTTCACTCATTCTTTCGTCTCAAAAATTAGCTACAACTAATAATCAATGCTTCTTCTAGCTATATCTGGAAGGAGAAGTCGCGAACTTCAAGAATAATTACATAAACAGCCTCTATATTGTAGGTATTCCACTCTTGGTCAGTCAAGCACTTAGCGTTGTCAAGGAATGTCTGGTTTGCTTGCCCACCAGAGACTTGTTGCTATGATAGAATGGTCGCGTGACCCGCTTACTGCAAAAGGCCTATTCAAAGCAATGATGTCCTGGATGGACCAGACTGGGGCACGTCTTCATTGAACAGCAGAGGTGAGACAGCTGCACACGTTCTTCTCTCAAATGTCAAAGGCCTCTGGGAAGAGAGACTAGTGACGGACAGGCTGGACACAAATCTCTGAGCAGAACAGACAGCCTGACGAACCCAACAGCACTTCCAGCAGTGGGCCCACCTGACAGGGACAGACCTGAACAGAGCTAGCGGGTGTCATAAAAAATGGTCTTCAAGTGAAATCAGTTCCCACCCCCTAAAAATAAAATTGACTTGATGTCATGATTCCACAAGGAAAAAAAATTCAGGTAGTACCTGACGAAGACCTTTTTGTGGTCGAAATGTTGTCATAGCAATCATAAAGTTGTTTTGGGACCATTTAAAACAGTGTGTGGATACCTGCATTTGTTTTCCTTTTTGAATTGTTTCATCTTGCACCACTTGAATTTCATTTCTGAATAGTGTGCACTCTCGTTGAATGATTCAACAAGAAGGCGTCATCATTAACATCCCCCGCCACCAAGGTCCTGTCTACAGCTGCGTTTCCATTACAGTTCTGCACAAAATAAAATCGATATTTCTCAAGTTTCAATAAAGTACAACTGCAACTAGCTGCTGTTTCCATTGAAAGGCATTTTGCGGAATTTACGGTAATTCTTGTAAAGTCGTGCGTCCCGCGATACTGCACACCCTATGGACGGCCAAAACATTGTGCGTGTCGGTACAGTAATTGTTGCTGCCACTGCTGTTCCGTGGCGATTTTAACAAAAGGCGAAGTCAGCAGGTCATTATTCAGTGACAGAGTCCTTATGAGTGGCAGCGGTCATGAATGAGGGATTTCCGGGACATGATCGTGAGCGAGGAGCTCACAGATGAATTCTGGATCCAGAGTATGTGGATGATCCGCAAAATGTTCCATCAGCTCTGCGAGGTTATGGGACCAGATGTGGCACCAGACGTGTTCCGTCTCAGGGAGGCGGTTCTGAGTGGCTATTGCACTTTACAAACTTGACGTCACGTTTAGCGAAAAAAAGCGTTTCCTTACACTTTTGCGATAAGGTCTTTATCGACACATCTGAAAAACCACCTCATGAAGGCGTAAAACCTTTTTATCGATATTTGAGAGTTTTCGAAAATTGCGTGTTTACATTACCAGATTTTTATTGCGATATTTAGGCTTAGCGCATTTCTAGTGGTAATGGAAACGCAGCTAATGAATCGAATTGAGGTCATGGCCAGTGGCATTCACAAACCTAACTTCATTCATCTTTGAAAGGCGGTTTCTGTTCCCACTTAAACAGACGGACAGAGAGACGGATGAGCTCTATTGCTACATCTGCTCTCCAATTTGTGGTGGGGGCTGAAAGGTAATCCTGTGTTTGGGTCCATTGCACAATGAGAAAACCAAAAAATGAGGCTTAAGTTCCTAGATCAGGTATGCACATTGAGAATACTCCTGTAAACCACGGCTGCGGTATATCAATTTGTGGAAAGTGTGAATGCTACCACAGAGATGCATATCTACATACATAGCATACATATCGATGGTATCCATTCTTTGTGCATGCAGCCTTTAGTTCTGAAACCAGCTGGGATTTCCCAGGCAGGGCTACAGAAACAGTCCTAATATCGTGTTTTATTCTTGTAATGAGACTTAAAATCATACTTCAAAGACTTCTTCACCAAAGACAAAAATAATGCCAATGATCTCATAAATTTTCACTCATTTCACAATGGTGCCAAGAAAATTCCAGTCATCAAGTACACCACCTGCTGTGCTGTAATTTACATCATAACAAAAAAAAAAAAAAAGATTTTGACTCTCATTACAAGACTAAAATACATGATGAGACATCCACTCAGAGCCCAGCTGGTCTCAGAACAACAGGTAGCATGTTTTTTTGTACAGTAGGGGCATATGCGCTCCAAAATTGCATCCCAACACTTGTAAACCAGATTGATGTACAGCCACAGAGGCCCAAAGGGGCCCTTAAACACGCCTGTTCTTGATATCGCCTCGCTGTCGAATGTGCAGAAACCTCCTCCATCGCTGTAACGGTAATTTTTCACAGACCACCTCTCTCCTCCCTGACCGCTTCCACCAAGAGCAGGGAGAAACCTCTAGGGTATTGAAAGAACAGTCAGTCATGTAAAACACATCCAACAGACCCTGCCAGTTTGGACCCGATGCAAAAGCTCAGCAATCTGACTTCATTATACATGAATACCGTGAAATCAAAAGCATCCGTAATTGTACCAACGACAAATGGGAGCAGACAGGTGAGGAGCGAAATCAAGAGGATACGCCAGGTCCTCACGCTTGAGAGCTGGCAGGAAGAGACAGGACCTTTATGAAGTCAGCAGAGGTCTCCAGTATTATGATTTCTGTACTGGGTTCTGCTGGCTTGCATAAGAACAGAGTAACACTGAGTGTACATGCCAACACGCAAAAGTGCCCGAAGTCAAATATTCACAATTTACCACTGCAATTCTTTAATCCTCCACACTGTATAGATTAACCCTTTTCCTGCCGAGTTTGGCTGAGAAACATGACATGATATTTTTCTAGTAGCAAAGAAGTTAGCAGAATTTTGTGTGTGTGTGTGTGTGTGTGTGTGTGTATAGCTGTCAGTCAATATAGTAACAATGTCCTGTTTTTTCCTCAAAAATGTCACCAATACTTCATAAAACCAATAAAAAAAAATTTCTTTAACGCTCAAATTTCTACCAAACTAATTATATGACACTGCATTTTAAAAACATCTTGAAAAGGATAGTTTGATAATAATACCCGCTTAGTAATTCAGCCAAAAATGACGGTCACAAATCTTGGAAATGTTGTGCAATAATAAAAAAAGATAGATTCAAAAACCGAAGTAATTTTTAATCGGCTCCTTTGTTTACCATGGCTGCTTCATGATTTCAGAGAAGGTTTAGAGAAAAATCACCATCAATAACTCTCCTTCATGCTCTGAAGCCCATTGAATCCTGTCATCTTAAAAAAGACGTTGAGACCTATAGATAAAAAACACGGGGACTGATCAATGGAAAATCTGACTGCCAGTGGTGCCTCTGATCAAGGCAATGTCGCCAGTAGCTACTCGAAAAAGTGAGCCAATATACAAATCAACATGGAAGTTTTTTTTTTTTTTTGCAAATTACCAATTTTTGTGGCTTGCTTTTTGAAATAAAAAATACATAAGGGCTGTTTCACAAATAGGGTAAATTCTAAAACATTGAATAAAGCTTTTTTCGAAAATTATCAGCAGCAAGGTGACATATATCATTCATTTAAAGTTCTGCTATCATTGAATAATCTACAGAAGCAGTTTATTTGATGAAAAAATGTTAAATGACAAAAATTTGACAGTGCAACACTTATTTTTTTGAAATTTTGGTGTCTTATTTTCTTTAAAATAAATTTGTATTCCTCACCCATAAAATACCACTGCACCTAGTAGCTTGTGCAATCATTATTTTAAAAAATGGGAAGGTTTTTTTAAGCTACAAATAACATTTAGGGGGTCAGAATCGCATCGATTCATGAAAACGAATTTTTCTACCAAGATTCTGTCCTTCAAAAAAAGTCTTCTCCGGAAATGTTTTTTACATTATTAATATTTCAAAGGAGAAGGGTAAGTTTGGATGTATTGTATGACTTTGACTCCGCATATTCATATGATTGCGCATGAAGAATACTGTGTCAGTTTATGCACTGGTCATTACACTGTGTACCATGTTATGAGTATGCGTTCTTCGTCCGTCAAAAACATGTCTTCTCCGGAACTGGTTAAAAAGGTGGAAATAGGCAAATTGTCATTTGAATGAATTTTAGGGGAACCTGTGAATCCAACACTAAGATTTTTAGCATCCAGTGTCCTTAACAACACATCTAAACAAATAGACTTCAATTTGATTCTATATTTCACATTTGATTTTTGGGGGTCTGTGAGACAAACTTTGGTCCCTGATTGTGAAACAGCCTATAATAATCAAGCAAAAAAATGTTTAAACTTGAACAAAGTTCAGCACGACGCAATCCAACTCAAACATCAGGGAGTTATTGGAATCAATGTCGCATTTTAAACGATGTTGACAAATAGTACAGTATAATGAACAATTTAATTTAATGTGTCTCTCAAAGCTTCTGGAAAATGCCATCATAACGTAGCTTACAAAGAAATCTCAAGCTCAAAGATATAAACGTTTCAGCAAACTGTCATCATAAATACAATCTTTACACATCCACTCATCCCTAAAAGGTCTCCATGAGCATACAAGTTAACTGAAGAAAAAATGTCAATCAGGAAAGCCATTAATGAATTTCAAAGGCAATCAGAAATGAGGCATGAATGCTGAATTTGGCAGCAATTTCATTGACTCTTCAAAGACTGAATGAAAAAATTAGCACTCATATCAGCAATGCTTCATCAAGGATAAAAAAAATTACCCAACCAAGAATGTAAAAGCTCTGAGATGCACCACTCTTTAAACAGGCATTCAAGCTGTAAAGGCAGTATTTTCACAGAGGGTGGTGGACCATGGAAAATCAAAGACCAACTACAGCATGGGACATATTACCAAAAACAATTTTCACAACAATTTGACACCAATAGCCCAATAACAATGTTTAAATGATCATTATTTTTAGCAGCGTAAAATGACGCTTTTTGTATTTCAATTGGGCTTTCAGAAGAATTTAACATGAATAAACAAGAATTTGGAGTCATTGAAATCCAACAATTTTGGAGAATATTCAATGCTGGCAGCTGGTACATGCAGTCTTGTCAGAACACAAGCGGCATCTTTCCAGAGTACAGTCTTCATGCAATAATTTTACAGCTTACATCTTTGTAAATTTCTAAATTTGCCACGGAGTACGATAATTTCAATAATGACACTGGTTTTAAGAATAGTACTGCCCAAGGCTAGCACACACTGACCATGAAAGGAGTAAACCTTAACGTTCAGCGTAGAATGACCCTCACCCCTCAGGGCAGACAAGTGACCAATTTTTCCATCCCTTGCGCTTAAAAATGAATTTTTGAAACAGTGGTTGGTAGCAGGCTGTGGTGTGGGGTGAAGAGGAAATTTCAGTGAGGTAAGCTGGTGGTGTTTCATGATTCATGAGCACCCTTTGAAGATGTGGGTTCTCATTCACATCTCTGGGGTTAGCAGGCGTTTTCAGGCTCTGAATCGCCTCATATACAACAATCGACGACCAATCGAGGGCAGGCAAAAAGCAGCAATCAGAATATGCTATGTGACTATTATGAAATTTACTAGGATGTCAAAGATGCATGAATAGCAAACAATGGACAAATTTCACAGTACACAGGTAATATGGCGTGCAGTATCCAACTATGAAATGCAGTCACTGGTAACCTTTCAGACAAACCTGGGTCATGCATGAGGAGCATTCCGTGGTATATGCAACCAGCCTTCTCAGTAAGAGCTGGCGGGTGGCGATTTCGCTGCCTACTAAAGCCTTCTGCGCCACCTACTTTTTGCTGGTCAAAGACATTTTTTTTCCCAGTATCGTTAGCCTCTACTGCATCTTGACGCAGCCACTTAAGCGCACCCTATTTATGGTAGCAAAATTTTTTCCCTTTCTGATTCCGGGCTTTTAAAATCATTTATTAACACATGATCAAACAGCATACTTTGTGCTCATTATCTATGCACTTCACGATGGTGCCTTTGCCGAGTCGCATATTAGTGTGGTATTGTCCAGTTGTCTACGAGTTGAATAAAGTTGTTTTATGGTAGGTCAGCAGTAATTATTATGATCATGGATGTCCAAGAGCATTGCAGTGATGATTCTAGAAAAGTTCAAAGTGGGCCAACTCTGCACCTGACTTAAAAAACGTGGACCAATGGGAAAAAAAAGTGGGCCAACTGGGTATGCCTGGTAAAATGGCATTTATATCAAGTTTTTAAACAGTACCTTGACTTATGTACTCACATTCAGTTTTTACACCTTATTGACATGAATGACAGTTCGAGTTTAAAGTTTTAGTAGAAAACCTTCACAGGCTGTGCCAATCATAACAATTGTAAAGTAAACATATTTTCAGTACTGTCTTGATCACATATCTGTCTCATGGCAGAACATCTATGTTCTTAAGTCTTTCACTCCTCTGACAGCTACTTATCTGTACTACAATAATATCAGGACCAGTGGTTTTGCAAGTCTGGCAAATTACATGAAGTGAGAAATTTTAACCTGAGCAAACATAATGAAATACTCGCAACTTATGGGCAGAGGCACAGAATCATGAGGATAAATTGTTCCGACTTCCAAGTTCAACATTGGGCGGCAGGGCCGGCGGTAGGGAGGGGCAGAGGTGGGCTCAGCCCCCCTAAACGTGAGTCTTGCCCACAAAGTCAAAACAAAAAAAAAAACCAAAAAAAAAAAAAAAACCGTCAATGACAAAATAGCGCATAACATTTCATTCCGAACGCCAGATTTGGTGCATAGCTTAAAGCCCGCCTCCAATCCGAAGTCCTATTGGTAAGTCTGGTAAGTTGTAAGTCGGATACTTCACCAGGCAGTGAAGCCATTCTCTCCATATGTGTACATTGAGCAGCGCGCAGAGACTCAAAATTTTACCTACATTTTGTTTTATTCATTCAAACGAATTCTGTATGGAGGACCAAAACTGCCAAAATTAAAAATAAAAGTGAAAATAAAAACTAAAATTAAAAAAATATTTACATAAATAAATAAAAGTAAAAATAAATACAAAAATAAAAATATATAAATAAAAGTTAAAATAAATACAGAAATAAACACATTTCTAAAATTAAAAATAAATAGAAAAATAAATTTGGAAATGAATACAAAAATAAATGTATAAATAGAATTGAATATCAATAAATAGGTAATAGTTCTGCTCTCATTTATTATTCGCTGTCAACATGCAATGCAGAAGGAAATGTTATTCAAATGAGGGGGAGGTCCTAAGTGTGCCTTAGGTTGAACTGTTCGCCTCCTGGTTGATCGACATTGAGTGCAGATATCGACTAGGTACACCTGCCAACAGCCACACACTTTTCTCTCACATACATTGACGGGCTAATAATGGCGGAATCCACGAGGAGGTCGGTTTCCAAACTTCTCAGGTACGCTGCCAATCGTTTGGATGATTTGGAATGCGGTAAGTATGAAATATGTTATATGTGTTATGTTTTTACTTAAGTCCAGTTCAGGTGTGTTGACTCTTTCTTTACTTTCTGCTTTTACAAGCTTCGACTTCGGACGAATCTCAGGAAGGGGGGAGATGGCGGGGCACATGCAAGTTTACTCATACAACGTTTAGCTCCCTGGGCATTAGACGATAGGACGCGATTAACAATTCGGACGCAGCCAAGGCAAACGCAAGGGCACCAGGCTGGGTGTACCTCTGCACTCACATGTCTATCAACCAATAGGCGAACAGTTCAACCCAAGGCACGCTTAGGACCGCCCCCTCATTTGAATAACATTTCCTTCTGCATTACATGCTGACAGCAAAAAATAAATAAATGAGAGCAGAACGCTTTTACCCATTTATTGATATTTAATTCTATTTATACATTAATTTTTGTATTTATTTCCACATTTATTTTTTTCATTTTTGAAATGCTTTTTATTTTTGTATTTATTTTTACTTATTTGTTTCTTTATTTTTACTTTTATTTATTTCTGTATATATATTTTTATTTTGTATTTGTTTCTACTTTTATTTATTTATGTATATATTTTTTATTTTTGTTTTTATTTTCACTTTATTTATTTATTTTTAATTTTGGCAGAAAAAAAGTACAGAAAAATAATTTACTAATTAATAGGCCAATGCTTTACGTTGATTGAACCAGTCCTAATTCCAAAGAAATATCGCCTTTCACTCTCAGTATTTCATGGGTTGATAAAAAAAAGTGGCACTCGGCATCTAAATAGGCTATAAAACGCATGCAGCTCAAGCTACTGCGCAAGTATGCAATTTCCTGCCCGTGGGAGCAGAGCGAGGTATCCCGTCACTTAAAACTGAGGTGGAAACAGTTCGAAATGGCTCCAGATTGGGGTGTCTGAGTTAATGGTTGGTATATTTTGCATAAAATCTAAATAGAATAATAAGCTGTCATTCCAATTTTCTATTTCTTTTTCCCCTATAGCAGTGCGATTTGAATCAGGATATATTTTTATTGTAAGATTAATAGCCAGTGAAACCAGACATCTCATAACCAAACCCATGTTTATTTTGTTGCAATTTTTGGAGTAAGTGATTGGATATTGAGGAAATTTCTAAACTGCTGATGACAATGATTAGGAATCTGACAGAAGATTTAATGGAGGACTGTGCAATCGGACTATGGATCATTTCTGGTCTGCTGTGTCTGGAAGCTAGACCGGCTTTGCTGGGCTCCAACTGAACTTTGAATTATACGGATACTTCTTGGATACGGACTTTGAGGTCATCAGGATCACCACATCGAAGACATCAGATTCCAGTGGATTCTAGCAATCATTATGGGAATATCGCAAAGATGGACAGTTTGGGCTAGTGAACAGTATTTCCATCTTTAATTTAGTAATTTCATTGTTTATCCATTTCTGTATTATTGTAATTGCTACGTTCATTCGCTCAGTTATTGAATAAATTGTTTAAATTTGATCCTTCTTCTAAATTCAAATCTTCCATAATATTCTGGAACATACACCTGTCCGTAATAAAGAATTTTCATGAAATACCTGGCGGATATGTTCGGTGAAAACATCCAAAAGTTTCTGAAAAATGTACTTTGGCTTCATGGATCATTGCACTCATGGCAATTATGTACTGTTTTCGACTTCAGACTGGCATCAACAAATGGAATTTTGTTTAAATTTACATTTTTCACCTTAGTCAGGCCAGGCATTGGACTTAAATGCGTGCATTAACATTTTATAACAATTTTGTAAATGGTTATAGAAATGAGGATGTAAGTCTTGATATTTGAAATTAAAATCAGATATCCCTTATTGAAACACATATAGCAGTCTCTCTCACAAAGCAAATGTATCCAAAATATTGATCAATTCAAGTTAACAGTAAATAATTGATATTTATGTACAATGACAAAAGTGTCCTGACTGTAACATTTTGCCCTGCCCTGTTCTGTCCGTAACCCACATGGACACCCCTGTCAAATTCCTCTGTTCAGAAATTTTTTTGAAAATTCATGAATGACATTCCTTTGAGATAAGGGTACACCACTGGATGGCTGAATTTGAAGAATATCACCTTCATGAAGAGAACTTTTGATTTCACCAACTCGCAAAAAACCCATGTCACAATCTGTCCTGACCATAACAGTTTTTCTTTTATGTAATTAAGTGCATTAATTACCGTCATTGACATTCATTTTTATATCACCTGAAGTACTCCCAGAGTACTTCAAATTCAGCTATTCAAACAATTCAGAGTACCAACACATTAGTAGCTGCAATGGAATTACTTCTCTAAATGTCCTGTCTGTAACAAAATTAATACCACAGAATGCCCCACGACAGGGCAATCGTCACATACTGGTTATCACACTGTATACTACTAGGGAGAATAGCATGTTATATTCAACCGGTACAGTACTTAGTACACAATAAATGTGTGCAATTCCGAACACGGCCTCAGTAAAGTCCCTGAAACTGGTGGCGCTCCCCTCGTCATTCCGTGTGTCACTGAAAGACGCACCTTCGCCCACACATGCACCCCGCAGGTCTTCTGAGGCTCCCGCCATCACACACGCACTGCAGCGTCTCTGAACTCTGGAGACGAGCAACCTCTTTTCATCCTCCTCTTTACGCCCTTTCAGAACACACCACTTCACAAAACGGGTAACATCTTAAAAAGATCTCCCCCCACCCACCCACCCCTCTTCCCAAATTTTTATAACTTAAGAGCATATACTGAACTTTAAATTTCTGTTTTTGACTGGTTAAAAAAAAAAAAAAAAAAAAACTTGTCTCCAAGTTTCTCCTCAGAGAATTGAGCAGCATATAGAGATGGAACTTTTCCCAATTCTCTGCTGAGTTGGGGTTGAACCACAGACTGCAAAAACGTGGACAAAGTCGCATTGATGTCATCAATTGACATTTCTTGGGCACGGAGGAAACCACACAGAAACTCAGAAGGGTAACAGAGCATCACCAGTAGAGCCAAAGGCAGCATTTGAATAGTCTATTTTGATGAGGAAATTTCTCAAATATAAAGAAATATATACATTGTAGCCATGATGAGTGCTGTTTGCATTTTCTAAATGTAAAGGAAAGGTGCTTCAATTCTTCCTTTTTAATCTCTTTTTACACTGGAGCATCCTTTACGAAAAGAAAAAAAAAAAAGATAACGCCGTCCTAAGATATTTTGCAGCAGCAATATTTTAAGCTATGACCATCCATTTGACTAATCACTAAAACAAATTATCATGGCCAGCAAGGGACGTATGATGACATCCTGTAGTGAGAGTGCAGTTGTTAGCAGCATGGCAGTATTTTCCTCAGTCCTTATGAATTCTCCTTTACGCCTTTCCTTCATACTCATGACATTTTTTTCTTATTATTTTCATATTTCCCCAACTATCAAAACAGAACATAAGCCCAAAAATAGGCAGACCAGGTGACATTAGACAAAGGATAAACGCAGATTGGGTGGTTTATTTCCAATCCTTGCATTATTACAGTTGCCACTGACTTGCACCAAAAGTGCTGGCTGGAACATCCGTACTGGAGGCTACTGCTGCGACTCCACAAAGCCAGGGAGTGAGCTCCAAAAGAACAAAGCTGACTTTGAGGTACTTGGCTTGAACATAGTCAACATCTGGCAGGCAAACACCATGAACACAAAGCCCTACACCTTAAAATATGCACACAAGCTGTGCCGCTCATGGTACAACAAGAGCCCCTCCTTGCTGTCATGTTCAGCTGAGCGTCGAGGTCTGTATTTGTAGGTGCGCGAGGCTGACAGGCTTCCTGCTGGAGCCTCTGTCCTGGAACACAGGAGGGGTTAATCCGGGATCACAGCTGCCTGCAATCCCTCTTGATCACATAATCCACTTAACAGAGCGCGGGATAATGACTGCCGGACACAGTGATCAGAGCCCTTCCCCTGAGCCATTACACTAATGACACTGAAGACTCACCTTTGTCACCGGCACGCCGGGGCAGTTTAAAGCTCTCCCCAGGTACCCTCAGCGCCCCCACCACCACCAAACCTGGAATACACGGGGCCAACCTCACCCAGTTCATAAGCGGCGGGGTGGAGTTCACACTGCCATATGTGCCAATATCTTTGAAATAAGTCTCCATGTTCCCCTTTAATGATACACATTCTCCACGATAATTATGACATCACAATAGAAAAGCAATACCCGTTTCAGAAACATCTGGCAGTGGCAGTCCCTGTAGCAGGGAGCGAACATTTGAAAATTAAAAACAAAAACGCAAACGTTTCCCCCTGAAAAGCAGAAGCTAAGCTCAAGAAACTGAATATAAAACCAACGACTCATCGAATGGCAAAACCTAAAAATGTACTCAAAGGCTGAACAGTAATAAACACGCACAGTAAATGAGTATCACCCAAAATTAAACTTTCCCTACATTCATGACAAACTGTGACGTAGGGCACGGCAAATTACAACAAACTTCAAAGGGGCAAGGCCTTATTTTTGAGGGGGAACTTATTTTTCATACCACTGGCGTCCCGGGCCTGAACTGTTTCCAGCTTAATTATTCACCGGCTTCAAAGCCATTTGATCTCCCTACCTTGGCGTGGAGCAGATGTATGTTTTCGGAACGCAGAGGTTTTTTTAAATCTTCAGTTTTCTGATCTTTATTCGCTGGCGTCTCGTTAAATAAAACATGAGCGGCTCGTTTTCTGCAGCAAAGCGGCGAGTGCCGGTGAGAGCTTCGGCAAAAAATACGAATAAATCCATGGATGCGAGACGAAAAAAAGAGGAGTCAATATCGGTGTAAATATGCGTGCGGAACGTATGCAATACTGACGATGAAAAATTTAGGCAATTATATTTCCATCCCCCAAGACGCACCTTTCCGAAAATGAGACTGCACCTCAGGGAGAGTGAAAATTCCATTTTAAAATTAAAGTCGTATGTCTTATGACCATAATAATTAGCGATATTTAAATAAATAAATATAACTGCTTAACATTATTGAAAAAAGTAATGTAATCATGATATGCTAATGACATCAGGTTTTTCGCCATCTAAAGGACAGGCGAGTGCGTTTATTAACATGCACAACAATAGCCCTCTTCATCCTTTCTTTCTGTCCCATAATTAATGGTTTTTTAATCCTAGTTCCCCAACACAACAGACCGGACCCCATTCAGTGCTCTCAAACTCAGGGTCTCATTGCCTCCGCAGGCAAATCCAATGACCCTCGACAAGATTATCTCCAAGCATTTTCTTTTATTTTTGCTTGTCATCGTAATGAAAGGAGCTCAGCTCTGATAACCTAATGAAAACACAAGAGGCTGCAGCTGAACAAGGCCCTACAATGATCCTGTACCATGAGCATATGTCACTGTAATTTAAAGTAATAATGAAAAATAATGAAAAATAATTTTTCCACACGTCTACCAAAATGGGATACACGAGCGTGTCCCTAAATTACTGAACTCGGTAGCCAAGGTGCACCTTGAGAAAAACTGTCAGCATAAGCTATTGCTGAAGTTTGGCTGGTCTAACAGAACTAAGCCCTATAATACCTACACACAACTGGAGTCCCTCGGGAAACCCTGCGCATCTTATACGGCTGGTAGTAGTCTTTTCAGTACGTATGAAGTAGAAGAAGTATGAATCCACTGTGACTTTTTCCATCAGGTCATCTGACAATTTAAGTCTCTGTCTTCAGGGGAAATTGCAGTGATTAGTCCTCCTTACATCACCAATCAATGTTGAAGGTTCACTCCATGGAAATGGCGAAATACTTGGAAATTCTGGTTCTCAGGTGAAATGCCCCTTGAACAGAGATAGTTGCAACAATGAGATTTGATGTCATTTTGTTTCCATGGCGCAAAATCACGCAGTTTTGCATAATGGAAATAGAATTCAGAATTCAGCAAGCAGTGGCATCAATTCGATGGGAAATTGTTGAGACAAGAGTAAAGAGAAAATAGAAAAACTGATCGATGAGCAGGAGTGATGCAATACATTTCTCTCTTCTTTAAAATCATTCCGTTGGATTGTAGACAGTTTCTCTCAATATAAAACTAGAATCCATTTATGAAGTTTCCTCTGCATTCATTTACAATTATTTAGCTGCATTTATCGTAACTTTTTGTTAATTATAATCATTTGAAAACAACTGTTTTACAGCTTTGCATTTCATTAGGTATATAAAAGTGGCTGTTTTCCATGATAACCAACACAAATGATTACCTTCTTAGCTGCAGAAGGTAACTTTAATGACAGTAATTCTTTTTTCATATTTGCAGAAACAGTCACTCCATACGGACAGTAGTACCCGAGACGGGTATTCTGCTTTAAAAAAAAAAAAAAAAAAAATCTGGTAGATTTGGCTGCTCCCTGAGCTTCTAATGGCACTGGCAAGAATCCATCGTGCCTGAGCAAAATTAACGAATCAGGGCCAGGACGAGTTTCTTACTCAGTGTCAACCACATCTTGTGCACATCTTGTTCAGCAACCCAGCTCCATGCACCCTCTCTCTGCGATTCACCTTCAATATCTCTGCCACAACCCAAATAACCCACAAGCTAAAGAAATTGGCACACAGGGACATATTAGACCATGACAAAAGACAAAAAAAAAAAACTAATTGGTCCGACAGATTCATTGGGGAAAAGATGATATACTGTTTTTATGGTGAAGTTGCAATTGGCTTGCAGTCAGACCGGACACCAGTACCGGACCCATCCGCGATGTGATGGTGCCGCTGAGCAGTGCCTCTCCCTGACACCAAGGCATGACCTTCAGAAATGAAGCCTGGCATCTGGTCGCCTGGCTGCACCAGCCCTACACTCAAAGAGGACGTGGCGGTGCCATCGCATGCTGAAGGAGAGCTGACGCTCAAGCGCAGACAGGCTCCACAGAACTCCGTTCTGCTCACGCTCCAAAGGGGACATGCAGGCGCCAAACAACAAAATGATCCAATCACAGAAAATTCAGCCCGTGTCCTCCGTGTCTATTCCACTTCAAAGCACGGGCTCATCACAGCACTCCAGAGTAATCAATGAGAAATGGGAGCGGTCCTCCATGATTGCTCCTCCAAGAGAACAACGTAATTCACCGCCTGAGAATCAACATTTCGACCCACATTTGGTCTTCATTAGAACCCCTGTCACCACCAAATCATTTCTTTTTTTTTAAACAACAGCAAGACGTTATTCCCACATTTCAGGTATTACAACCCTGTCCAGAAACTGTGTCGTTTATTTGAATGTTTGTGCAGGTATGTACGGGACTTAATCACCCATTCGAATACAGTAAGCCTCCATTTTATTCCCTCCTCTGTGGGAATCTCAGATGAGGACAGCACAGCACATTCAGAGCACAGAGCAATTATTAGGTCAATAAACGAGTTATATAAGAGCACACAATTGTTTAATTTTTAAATGCATTTTATTGTAATAAATTGCTGTTCCCCGATTCAAGCGTCCTTAGCTGACTGAGATGAGTGGTTTGTGCATGGGAAAGAGGTCTCATTTTTCAACCATCTGTGATCACAAGTGTAGGGAGACTCATATAATCAGAATGGAGACACAAATCCAAATGCAGAACTGTGCTGAACATTAAAAGAACTGCCATGTGTTAAAAGCACAATAAGTGTGAATGAATGGCCAGTTCTCCACTCCTTTCAAAACCATCAGCGCTCAGCCTAAATTAGGGAGGGGCAGGAGGAATCGATTCCTCGTTTCCTTTTCATTACAAGGCAGCTTGAGGGGTTCATGAGGGAACTCTGTATGTCTACATAGCTAACCTTGAAAAATATCTCCACAGTATGCATAACACAACTATTTTGGCTTCATGAAATAGATATGTGAATGGAAAATGGGGTAAAAAATTAAATATTTTGATGCTAGCTTTCTCGACTGACTGTGTTGCGTTGATTAGCTCTTTTGATGGGATCCATGGCTGAATGCCAATTTTACGTGCAAGCCCGCCTGAAGTAGCTCAAATCTTACACAGTTTCACTATTGCTATTGGCTACTAAAGTTCAGCGCACAGAAGTATAGAATGGTAGTATTTCGTACAAAATGAAGGCAACCAGGAACAGAGTTATGCCAATTAAACATAAAACCAAGAACCACTGCAAAACAAGTATGGCCGGTGACCTAATTATTGTGGGAACCCAATTATCTTGCTCCTAAATTAATCAGTTCTTCCATTGTTTTGTAGTCCATTGTGGAATTTGGTTTCATTTTGCCCAGAATTGAGATTGGGATGCTCTCTTGCAATTCTGCGTAAAAACATTTCTCGAGATTATAAATATATTAAACAAAAATGCTAAAACTGTCAGGGGTACCAGTTCTGTCAATTTCGTTTGTCATAAAATTTCTCAAAAAGTGAAAAGGACCAAGGGTCCAGGAGCTTTACCGACGATACAAGTTATGAAAATTTCATGAAGTTTGACATTTGAATCAATGAAAATCAATGTCAAGGTCACTACGTAAAAGTTCACATATAAAACCCAAAACCAGTGAAGTTGGCACGTTGTGTAAATCGTAAATAAAAACAGAATACAATGATTTGCAAATCCTTTTCAACCTATATTGAATTGAATACACTGCAAAGACAAGTTACTTAATGTTCGAACAGGTGAACTTTGTAATTTTTTGAAAATATTAGCTCATTTGGAATTTGATGCCTGCAACATGTTTCAAAAAAGCTGGCACAAGTGGCAAAAAAGACTGAGAGAGTTGAGGAATGCTCATCAAACACTTATTTGGAACATCCCATAGGTGAACGGGCTAATTGGGAACAGGTGGGTGCCATAATTGGGTATAAAAGCAGCTTCCCTGAAATGCTCAGTCATTCACAAACAAGGATGGGGCGAGGGTCACCACTTAGTGAACAAATGCGTGAGCTGATTGTCGAACAGTTTAAAAACAACATTCCTCAACAAGCTATTGCAAGAAATTTAGGGATTTCATCATCTACTGTCCGTAATATCGTCAAAAGGTTCAGAGAATCTGGAGAAATCACTGCACGCAAGAGACAAGGCCTAAAACCAACATTGAATGCCCGTGACCTTCGATCCCTCAGGCGGTACTGCATCAAAAACTGACATCAGTGTATAAAGGACATCACCACATGGGCTCAGGAACACTTCAGAAAACCACTGTCAGTAACTACAGTTCGTCGCTACATCTGCAAGTGCAAGTTAAAACTCTACAATTCTAAGTGAAAGCCATTTATCAACAGCACCCAGAAACGCCGCTTGCTTCGCTGGGCCCAAGCTCATCTAAGATGGACGGATGCAAAGTGGAAAAGTGTTCTGTGGTCTGACGAGTCCACATTTCAAATTGTTTTTGGAAACTGTGGACGTTGTGTCCTCCGGACCAAAGAGGAAAAGAACCATCCGGACTGTTATAAGCGCAAAGTTCAGAAGCCAGCATCTGTGATGGTATGGGGGTGTATTAGTGCCCAAGGCATGGGTAACTTACACATATGTGAAGGCACCACTAATGCTGAAAGGTACATACAGGTTTTGGAGCAACATATGTTGCCATCCAAGCAACGTCTTTTTCATGGACGCCCCTGCTTATTTCAGCAAGACAATGTCAAGCCACATTCTGCACGTGTTACAACAGCATGGCTCCGTACTAAAAGAGTGCGGGTACTAGACTGGCCTGCCTGTAGTCCAGACCTGTCTCCCACTGAAAATGTGTGGCACATTATGAAGCGTGAAATATGACTACGGAGACCCCGGACTGTTGAACAACTTAAGCTGTACATCAAGCAAGAATGGCAAAGAGTTCAACCTGAAAAGCTTCAAAAATTGGTCTCCTCAGCTCCCAAACGTTTACTGAGTGTCGTTAAAAGGCGATGTAACACAGTGGTAAAAAGGCCCCTGTGCCAACTTTTTTGCAATGCGTTGCTGCCTTTAAATTTTAAGTTAATGTTTACTTGCAAAAAAAAAAAAAAAAGTTTCTCAGTTTGAACATTACAGATCTTGTCTTTGCTGTGTATTCAATTGAATACAAGTTGAAAAGGATTTACAAATCATTGTATTCTGTTTTTATCTACGACTTGCATAATGTGCCAACTTCACTGGTTTTGGGTTTTGTTCATATGAGTTGATTTAGAATCTATAAATTGGGATTTTGATGAGTAAGGATTATGTACTGCTGTGAAAAAACTGCAATCTGATTGGCAAAATTAGATCATGCAATGGTGAAACATTACATTGAGGCCAATCATGGTTCACCTTCTACACTAAGATTTGTAGGCTTTAAAAGGATTGTACTCCTGTAGAAATTTTTTTTAAAATGTACTTTAAAAAAATTCTGTATATTGTGTCAAAGTAATGGTGATATTTTGTGCATACTGGTATTTGTTCAATGCCCCTGTAACTCTGTAATACATGGAATATTGATTAATTGCTTATAACTAAACAGGTTGAATTGTTGTCATTGCTTGTCGCTGTATATTATGCATTATAGAACTTACATATTCAAACCATGTTAAATTCATTTTTACGATCTGATGAAGGCTTGTTTCAGCTGACATGCCATCGCACTTTGTATAGAGTTTGCCTTGTCGTAAGTTATCTGATTGCATTCAGTCTGATTTTTATATCCATCTCACAGCCAGGATGTTAGTCAGCGAGCCCGGTGGCCGGGTGTTTGTATCCCAGCAATGACATCGCCGGTTATGGCTGGATTTCTGCAGGGGTAAGGCAACAACTGACGCAGCCTCATCAACTGGCTAAGAAGTTGTTAGTTCATCACTCTGTAGTGACCACTTCTAGTCGCCTTGGCGCATGTAGATGTACAAACTAAATTATACGCTGACTATGTGATCCTCGGATGGTATATGCTGTGCGCAAATGGTGGTGTGACTCCGTAGTGTAAAGAAGAGAGGGCTAATCATCATGTGAGTCGGACGAATATTCCTCCAGAGCCAATGGGAGCAAGTTGTTTTATGGTGGGATGAACAGTTTGGCTGGGTTTAGGGTGGGGGGAAAAAAAAAAGTTGAAAAATCCAAAAGAAATAAAATTCAATCTCTCAAGTGTCTGAAGTGTCTCAAGACTGCAATTTTTACTCGGGCTACCTGTAAGGTCTAAGGTCTACCGTTTTGTCTATCCGTCGATCGTCTGTGTCGAGAATTGGGTATCTCCACTCAGAAGCGTTTGGGTATCTTGTTATCAAAATTAGGCTACGTATGATGCCACAACCTGTTGCATCTAGCTCTAGGGGTAGCCTGGATGTACGCCGAGCTATTGTCTGTTTTAATGATCAATTGTGCAGCTCAAATGCACATGAGCGGAAGACATACTACACTAAAAAGTCAGCTACCCTCAGGTCACATACATCCCAGCAAGCCCTTAAGTAATCACTCCCAAAATCGAAAGGCTTTGTTATCTTACCACACAAAAGATTGACGCAAAATATGAAACAAATCAATGAAGACCTGTGACCTGTAGAGCCTTCACAAGCCACAGCAGCATTGGCGGGCGCAGCATACCATCGCTGATCCATAGTACCTCCAACTTGTTGTCCGGGGATACAGAAATCACACGCTTACAATTTCTAATCAGCATTCATTTCATTGGAAACATTTTAGAGGTTCAAGCAGGTAAAAAAGCAACAAAACTGAGAGCTCGAAAAGATATAAAACCATACTGGAAAACTCTAGGTTTAATTGGACGTATAATACCACCAGTATATCCTCTCATGAGTATTCAACCAAAAAGAAAAGCATATTTAAAATATGGCAGCATATGGACCACTTTTTGCAGTTATACCAAAACTGCTTTTCAGGTGCAGATGCCCAAGCAGATTGCAGACAGGAAGCAGGAAAAAGGCTCCAATCATTATGAAAATCTTACCAATCTAAACCCTGCCATGTCTTTTCAAGGATACATTTCTCTTCCATTTTCAAAAAGGAAATTCTCTCATTTTATTTGATGGAAAAAAAAAATAAATTTAAATAAACGGCTTTTTGTCTCTTGGACAAATCAAAAAGGCGGCCAAGACGTTTCTCAATTTTTTTTTTTCTCCCAAAGCAGCAAGAGACAGTTTTAGGAAGCCGAGAATCACGCCGTTTAAGCACTGTTCAACCCGGCAGCTGACGACCCTAGAGGTATACCAAACGCCAAACTGCGCGAAACGGACACTGTCCATCTCACCAGCCGGAGAAGACTAATCCGGCAGCACGCTAACGCCCATCTCTCCCATTTCACTGGCTCACTGCTCCACAGTGATGAAATGACTCATAACAGTATCCCTGGACGCGAATGGCACTGGCCCACGGCACTGCGCAGAAGGCTATTTGATTATCATGCGTGAAAGCGTTCCAATTCATTTTCAATATTTTCATGTATATTAGCAGGTGGGAGGCTAGACTCTATTTGCCTTACTCATACATGCACACGCAGGCACGGACATACACACACGCATGCACGCGCACGCGCACACAGACATAATGCACACAGACACACACGCACGCGCGCGCGTGCAAGCACACACCTGCGCAAGCAAAAATTCATGCACGTGCATGCGTACATGCAACACATGCACCCACGTGTGCACACACACACGCCCGCCCATATGCGCACACTCACACATGCAAAAACTCACGCAAACACGCAAGAAAACATGCACGCGTGCACACACACACAAGAAAACGCTTGTGCAAACACGCTCTCTCACACACACACACACGCCCACACACACACATGCACACAGGATAAAGCTGACGCAATAATCGCATCATTCCAAACGCCACCCTGTGCCTCCATAGAAGCAAATTCCTCCAACTGAAAAGGCCTGGCGTTTGAAGTTTACGATGGCACTGTTCAGTTTAGAGATGATGCATTTCTCTTCCTCTCCCCCCAGGCAGGCAGGAGCAGGGAGGAAGGGACTCTCCTGTGTGTGCGAATACACACGGCTGTCTGCTGTATCTCTAATGAAGGCATTCACATTCTCAAAGCTGCAGATGGACTCCGATAGGACCCATTTGTCAGCTTCAACAGCTGCAGTGATCAGGCAGCGCACAGGATTATCTTAAAAACTACTGACGAGCAGCAACACTGAGATCTCAGTCTGACCATAAATAGCATTGATACAATTCGGCCTGCGCTCAGCTTCATTTTAAAGATATGCAAATGTAATCAGTTTTTGTTGCTTTTTGTAAGCATCTTTTACTTCACCTTTTGGAGTATTGAACTGGTAAGTTAGTCCAGACAAGTCTGATCCTGTTATAACCTAAAACTGCATTTTCAATGTTTGGATTCTCTTAAAGTGAAAGGCAATCTGCAAACTGCAAACGGAAGGACTGTCCCTAAGGTGTTATAAGGTATTGTTTTCGGCCATTTTAAAACAAAGCTGAACTGAAATATAAATTGTTAGAAATCCGGATTGAAACACTCACGGAATCCACCTTTTCCTTTTTAACAATAACGTCAAATGCCTTATACCTAGTTTACGGCAAGTAAAAATCTCTCTGAGGACCCAACCAAAGCGTCCGCTCTCCCGAGTGTTCTGACACCCAAAGCCAAACACACTGCCGTATCATGATCAGTGAACAATCTTATCCAACAAAACAATAAATGCTCTGCTATATAACCGAACAAACACAAGTGTAGCGTTAAGTGATCTATTGCACGTGCCCAGTAATCTAACACTGATGCCGGCTTGGCTACCCACATAAACTAAAACATCAATTAGTTCACCAAACGTGTTAGCAGTGCGTAATGATCAATTCTTTGGCGAACTTCCCAAATCCCAGGACTATGAAAGGAATGACATATTGCTAATAACAGTAATACCTGTGTGAATGTAAATATCCGCTCAATATAACGAATACGAAAAACAAATGAAGTTTCATTCAGGCATACTTTGTGTTGTAGAATTGAGACCAACGTTAACAATCAGAAAAAAATTACCATATAGCCATAAAGAATCTCCCATCTGTAGACAGTCAACACAGACAGGGAGGGAGAGACCTAGCTTGTGCATTAACCACTTTAAGTGGTTAAAAAAAAAATAATAATAAATAAATAAATTCAGCCAATACAGACTATGGTTAAGCTATAGACAGTCAATCTCACTATTGTGATGAAGCATTCTTTGGCCTTATTTGAAGCATTGTACAACAACAAATTCACAAAAATCCAAGTCACAATATCTGGACTCAATGTGTGTCAATTCTTTCAAACATTGGTTTTGCGTGAAAGTTGTCTTTCACTTTTAATAGCAGATCAAGTACCTCGCCACAGGCAGGTCAAAATCTGTCATTTCAGCATAGTTTTCAATTCTCTCAAGCTGCTTAACATCTGTGAAACATTTTGAAATCCTTAAAGATTGAGACAGATAACTCTTTAGCAATAAACACACACACACACACACACACACGAACACACGCACACACTCACGCACGCTTCATGCACTCCAATGTGACTGTATATCAGTGCAGCACCAGTGCAGTTCTTATGAAGGAGCAAAGGAAAGCAGCCAGGCACTCAGTCACTGTAAAATAACCAAAACAAATGAGGAAGGATCACAAATCAAACAAACCTCTCTCAGTGGAAGGCACCCTCCGGGGTACTCATGACACGCTTTCAGCTAAATTAATAGGATTAATAACCAATATGCAATAAAGCACAGCACAAACCACACAGTGTCTCTCTCATAGCAGGTTTTATTATTTTTGGGTCCTCAGTGTCATTGAGCCAGTAGTCAGCATTTGATTCTCAGTATATTTAATGAGCAGCACTGACTGGCGACAGACCTGATCTACCTATCCTGACATCTACAGAAGTAGGAACGTCATTAGAACAATGAAACGAACATGTGCAATAAAATCCAGCACCACGTGCATAAAGACTTCAAGCATAACATTCAACTCAGAATGGAACATTTGTCGGCCATTTTTTGCAATCGTACCACAAAGCCAGACATCCATTTCACATTTGATTGGCTAAAGTTGCAAAGTTACATTTACGCAATTAAAACAGCACAGCTGGACTATGATTAATACGAAAAGCTACTCTTAGGACCTTGATGCGCAAACAGGAACCTGTAATTTCAACCAAACACCTACACAGTAGCTCGCTGCATTTTACCGGCTTCATCTGAGAGGTTATATTAGCACAACAGGATATGAGTATCCTGATATCGAAAAATAGTTGCAGCAGGAAATTATTTTCATGTCTGTCTTGACAGGATATCAGTAAGCTATGAATGTCAAACTTCAAAAACTTTCAGAGCAATTTATATAGCGTAATTACACTTCTGGCATGGACAGCAAAACATGCAAGGCCACTCTAAAACTTCTGTCCTTGAGCCTCCTCCAAGTGAAGATAACGAGACACATTCAGGAAAAAAGGTTCCGTTTAGAGGTGATAAAGAAAAAGACATGATCACCTTCAGGAATCCTGTTCACTCAGTCACAGCTCGTACAGGCTTAGACATTTCACAGAGGAAAGACAATGGATCAGGGTAGGAAATTTTAAAAGGCACAGGGCAAATAAAAATGCTCCTAATTGTCAAAAGGACCCTGAAATCTCAAGGTAGGGAGCAACAAATACCCCCATTTTTGTTGTTGCTTTCGAACAAAAAAAAATCATAATTTTGCCAATAGGTCCAAAGACTGGGCGTATGTGACGGAAAATATTATCTGAAGCCACAGAGTAGTCAAATCCTGCCTCACAGCCATTATTACAGGCTCCACCCACTGGCTCATTATTTGTCTTATTTCCTCCGACAGAGCTGAAAAGCTTATCATAATTCCCCCAACCCCCCCCCGTTTCTTTTGAAAGGCCTCAGGATTTTAGCCAGCAGGTGGGGAAAACTGACATACTTAGAGAATTTTTTAATTTCATACCAAGAACTGCTAAAGCTTTCTGGCTAAATACCACAGATGACGCTAGCCTGACCTCTCATATAGAGTTGACATCCACATCTCTCACCGGGTCATACAGACTGAGCCCCCATAAAAGCTGTTAGGCAGAGAGCGGAGCTACCGCCACATCAGGTGCCAAAACAGGACTTATCCATTCCTGTGGGTGCCATTTCAAGTTAAATAAATAAATAAATCACAGTATGGAATTTGAGGTACTCAATGTGAGGCTCTCATTTAAAACGACACACTTAAAGCAAAATTTCAACTGAGTACACCCTTTCCAATCCAATATTCCGGAACAGAGGTGTTTAAAACCAGGGGTCTATAATGAGGCCAGTTTCTTACTGTAACGCAAATTCCATTTCTTGAAGCCCATCCTCAAAACCCCCACCCGAAAGGCATTTTAATCCTTCACCGAAATGAAAAGCTAAAAATTCTGCTCAAATTGGCCACATAATATAATGCAGAGCTTCACAAAAGCTGAACTGGAAGAGAGACTCAATCAAGAGGTCACCGCCAATTTAAAAATTCTCTGAGTGCTTTTTCGTCACACCACAAGAAGAGCCTGCACTGCAACTTCACCAGCAAGGGACAGAACGAGAAGCGGGTGTGGGTGTGTGTGTGTGTGTGTGTGTGTGTGTGTGGGGTGTTGAAAGAGAACCAGAGAGAAATTTAATTAACCTTTTAGCTGCTTTGGAAAATGCAGAGAAATAATTATACCCCCCCCTCTTCCCCTTTCCTGTACTGCAGGAAGGGCTGTAATTGGAGAGTTGAGAGGTGTCCTTGCTCCTGTAAGCAGGACGGCATGAAAACAGGCTTCTGGAGGACTGTAATTACGTTCGTCTCTCCTGATCGACAAATTTAATGGGTCCTTATAACCTGCCGCCATCCAGAGTCATCCCACTGATGTCAGAGTCCTCGTGTCCGCAGGAGCACGAGCGGCACTCAGAGCGCCCGGCGATGTAGGCGAATGAGCGATACTTTATAGAACAGGTCCTCCCGCTTCAGCGCGTAATTAAGTGCAATGAAATAAAATGTATTTATTTATTTTTTAAAGTTGGGCGGTCAGTGTTTGACAGCAGGAGAGCGCATGATTTATCGCACAGCGGACTCGCTCGATTTCATCTCCAGCCAATGAGCGTTCAGAGAAGATAAGGAAAAGGGATGCATTTTCATTAAAAAAAAAAAAAGAAAACCGTTTCATTTTTCAGTCAGCAACAAAAACGATAGTTCCTCACTTCAGAGCAAGCTCATGTTGGCTCAGCCTTATGCTGAAGGTAGATCACACTGCAATCCCAACACACACCAGTGAAAATGTAATGGAAACAGCACAGCCTTGGAACTACAGGAAATGTCCACATTCTGACTCCATTCTGCCGCTGTCTTCCCACATTTGCATTGAAATATGAAAACTACTAACAGAAAAATGTTTAAAGAGCGACAGGAACATGAGGATTCCATCATGATAGAAACAATCATGAGATGTCAAAGCATACCTGTCGAGTGTCAATCGACACTGGTGATGCTGTTCCAGATGGCACACGGAAATTACGAAGACTTACAGACCAGGGTGTGTTCCTATTGGTAGCTGGATGAGGCATAAAGCCCTCCACACCAAACCCTAACCAAAAATAAGTGTGCAAAATGCTGGATGGATGGATGGATGATGGATTTTATTGATTGGTAGATTAATTCATTGCAAATCTTTACAATTCTCTGGAACAAACTAGTTGCACACCACTGAACACAGAAGTGAACAGGAATGACTTAGTTATAGCTTCACTTAAATATGGTCAGTAATCACATTTACGATGGAACAAAAATATTTCTTCATGATAAGTTTGTCAGAACTTCCTGAGGTGAGATTTGGTAAAATTGTCAGGCATTACCAATACAGGAAAAAAAAATAGTCAAAATTACATTTCTGTATTTCATTTAAAGCCAGATTAAATAAGACACAATTATAGACAGTAGTATCTAGCCGGAAACCATCTCACATCCACACACGCATGATTACTTTTGCTTCGTGATTCAACCTGGTCACCCAAAGGAATCCAAACAGAATTGCCTGAGAGAGGAATTCCTAGGCAGCGCAGCGATAAACCCCACGGGTTAAACCAAACCGGCGGTCAGGAATCCTATGGGACGTCCCATAATTAGTAACTACGCAGTCAAGCCGCAGTGGCATTCACAGAGTAGGGCAATCTTCCCCAGCAGTGAAAGTGCACACATCAGGAAAGTAAATGTTATGATGCTACTGTGGTGCTTATTTATGTTAGTGTCTTTATTTTTACCCTGCTCTTGTACCACTGTTTCTAAACTTGACTCAGTGTCTGCCACCCTTCCTGTATAAATTACAGTCTTAAAAAAAAAAATCAATGGTATTGCAGTAAAATTCACAAGGACAGGTGACCAGAGATAAAGATCAGCCCATTAGCTACTGTGACCCGCTTACAACAAGGGCACATAAGGGTAACACGGCCGAATTCCACCTTCCCCTGCATCGCTCCAGACCCAACAGTGTTCGTTTGTGGGCAGTTAGTGTGGGCCAGGAGGCAGACCTCCAGGGAAACAGCCCTAAACAGGGCACATCAGGACAGCACTTTCTCAGAACTCCTCACACCAAGCCTCTTGAGGGAACCAGAATATGAGAAGCATCCTCAACCTTACATTTAACATTTTCTACATTCATGAATGTCTCCCACAAAAGATTACATCTCTCTCCTCTTTCTCTCTCTCAAACGGTTTCATTTCCAGGGCATCCGAGTTGAATGAGGCCATAAAGTAGAAGGAACGATGGCACTTTGCACACTGACCACTATACCCCCTTTTAAACTTTTCGCAAAACCTCTGCCATATTCATATATTTTTCACTCTACTTCTCACCTGAGCCAAATGCAGCAGGAGCAGGTGAAAAAAGAGGCAGGGGGCAGAGAAAAAGAAAAAGAGAGGGAGAGAGATGGAGGAGGAAAAGGCTGAGAAGACGGAGAGGCACATCCTCAGAGTTCAGCATCGCCGCCCTGCTGGAGTTAAAGAGGATAACGTAGAAACACGTCACTGTCACCAACTCGCCCTCACATTCTCTAACTGAGCAACAGCACATACCCAACACCTCAATAACAATATCACTGCGCTCATGAAATGCAGACAAGACATATCACACACCCATCACCACAATACAACCTCACAGTACTCTTAGGCCGCAGACCAAACATAACACACTCCCAACACCGCAACACACTAATTAGGTTCTCTCTCAAAACACTTATCAACATCACCACAAACCCAGCACTGCGTTGTACTGCAACTGAGCCCTTAAGACACTGACCAACACAAGGAGAAACACTCAGGGATAACATGGACAGACACCTTACGGTCTCACATCCCATAAAACACGGTGGCAGTAGAGACAGGGACGGCATTAATGGTAATTCTACCACAAATTTATTCCTCTATGCAGATAATGGTATCAATCATGCTGCCAAGTTGCTTCCAGACCAAATAAGTGTCAAGTGATATTTTAACATAGATCATTCTTTTAAAGGATTAAGGTGGTTCCATAGATGCATTTGTCAGTAATCTGAAGGGTTTGATTAGTGAGTGGGAAAATTAATCAGAATTACAAGCAGGCATATTCAGGGACACAAACAACACCTGTTGACTCGCTCAAAACTAACCGCAGAGATTCCAGAGAGTGACCTTGTATTGATTTTGGAGGATTGAGTCACAGTCGTCCCGACTGTCTCCATGGAGAGCAGGTCCACTCTGACGCGCAGAGGCATAAGCCACAATACTGCACTGTATGAATAATAGAATGGAGTTTCACAGTGTTCACATGGGTTTTATATTAGAGCTCTTTGGCGACAAATCAATGGCTGTAACTGTCGCAATAGTTTCCAAAAATTTCAGCAATAATATTGATGGCCTCATGCAACAAGGGCATAAGTAACATTTTACAAATTTTACAAAAAGAGCCAAAAAAAATGCCACAACACCACCCATTAAAAAAAAAAAAAAAATTGCCTGCTGATACGACTTTAAAACAAGAGCAACGCAGAGCATGGCATATGCCCCCGCCTGTATGTTGATCAAGGGAATACTGAGATGGCTGCTGTGGCGGGCATATTAGATATTGCACAACGCTGGTTTTCGAAAGGAACCTTCCTCTAGCCACTCCCAATACGCCATTAAGTAATGGCATCAATCCGACAAGGTATTCTATAGTTATCCAATGGAAACGAAAAGTTAACGGACGATGGACGGACATGGTGTCGACATAATGCCCCCTTTCCTCTTTGGAGGGCGGGGGCATAAAAAGGCATTTTAACCCCTTTAGGATAGGATTTGAGACTCCAGACTTGGTCAGATGGGCAAGTCTCAGTTATTCCGAAACAAACAAAAAAGTCATTTTTGACCGAAGAGTCACTTACACCCTTATTTAATGATGCAATCGATATCTTGACTATTGAGCTTCGGGTAATATTGCGAGTTTTGAGTATTCACCTTTTTTTTCCTTCTCGGGGGGAGGTGGGTATGCAAACTACTGGCATGTGTTATATCCGAAAGAGGATGGGACACTTTGTTGAGGGCAAGGAGCCAAAATACCACAAAATTTTGAAAATGCCCTAAAAATACAAGAAAATTCCCCGCATTTTAAATGAAATAATTATCTTTTTGAACTGTCCTGAAGGCAAGGGGTCCGCCACAGACGTGACAGTGCAACTGCAGCCAAGTTTAAAAAACGACACATTACAATTCATATTAATTTTATCTCCTTGTTTCCTAAAAAGCTGAATGTTACTTTCTAATTTGCTCCCATATCCTTTGTTTATACCCCATAATTTCAGTCCATGATGGCAAAAATGTTTTCCCTTGAAAAACAGGAATTTCCTGCCCTGTTCCAGGGCCATGCAACCCAGCAGTATCGTCTGAGCAGATACTGAGCTGGTGGGTAATGCTCTGAATTTGGACTCTGTCTCTTCTCTTTCTCATGCCTGAGTCTCATTCATATTACCGCCACTACTGCGCCTCCAGGACTGTGACTGAGCAGCACTCAAATGTGAAAGCAGTCCCCTGGAGTAGGCCCATATGCTCCCGCCAATCTGGCTTTAAATGCCAGCCTGAACAGCGGCTGGACAAAATGTGCTGCTCGGCAGCAGAGGTGGTCAGGAAAGGCTGCAGCAGGCAAGAGCAGCCCAAGAGAGGTTGCCTGTTCGGGTGTGCACACAATCAGATAGCCTCTCAAGCCGCATAGAGCCCTGCACACGAAACTGCCGACATTGGTGAAGTCATGGTATGGCTACACTGGCCTTGATTGGACTTATTAATTTTGATTGATATAGCTAAATTAGTTTGGGTTAACATGGCAACATTGTTTTCGGTTGATATGGCCGAATTGGGTTTTGGTCGATATGATTGCATTGTTTTTGGTCGATATGGCCACTTTTGGTTGATAAGTTGGTCTGACAACATTGGATTTGGCTTATACGACAATTTTTGGTTTCGGTGACATTGCTACATTGGTTTTGGTTGACATGGGTGCATTGGTTTTCATTGATATGCCTACATTGGTTTTGGTTTGCATCACAATATGTTTTGGTTAACATGGCAACATTGGTTTTGGTTGGCATGTCTGGATTGGTTTTAGTTAGTACAGCTACAGTGTTTCAGGTTAGTATTGCAACACTGGTTTTGGTTGGTATAGTTGATTGGATTTTTGATGGTTTGCCAACATTGGCTTCACTTGCTATGGCTACACTAATCTGGGTTGGTTTGCCCAAATTGATTCTGAATAGAAAAGCAAAGGTTATTTTTGTTGCTGCTTCTCCAAGTGGCCAAAGTTAGGCTTCATCGTATAAGGTTCACTTTTATATTCATGCTCAGTGCATGACTGGGATTTGGTGGCTACAAACAACAACAATTGGACAGATGAAAAATGATAATAGTTGAATGAGAGACTGAAAAAAAATATATATCGCCAAGAACAAAGGTGGTACCCTTTTCCATTCACTGCAACAGAATTAATAGAGCAAAACCTGCTTTCACCAGTTAAAGGGATAGTTCACTTTTTTTGAAGTGGGGTTGCATGAGCTACAAATTGCCACTACTTACATTAGATGCAGTAGAAAGCTCTCTGATCTCCTCCAGGTAGCCGCACCAGGGCATAGTGCCGGGTGGAAATTTAGGCGATACATTGTTGTGAACGGAAACAAAAAACAGCTCATTTTCGCGGCCTAAAAGAGGTCCTAACTAAAAGAAAATACACCACTTCAATTGTACGCTATGTTCGAAAAAAATTGCAGCACTTCAGCTGCTCGGGAAAAAAACACAGTTGCTCTTAAACTAACCAGCTGACGTATTCCTGCGCGAGGCACATCGTATTTCACTGCGTGCGGTAGCGTTGAGCTGTTCGGGTCTCAGTAAAGCTGATTGCACAAACGCGTGTATTCACGTCTTCGCATTGACTTTGAATGTAATCTGTGTGCGAAAATTTTGTTTCGCGTTCAGTGTGCAAGCGGCCTAACTGTGGTTACGAGGTCGGACGGCCGTTTAACTAGTGCAAATATTTTGAAAATGGTCCGTGGTCGTCGCTTTCTTGGACGCGAAAGCAAAGCTGAATCCTGGTGCACTTACAGCTTCCACCGTATTCCTCTGCGGAATATCGGAATATTGGACTTGTAGCTGTGGCTAGTTGCCTCAACACGGATATTGATATACCACCTGTATCCCTAAAAGAACTCCGTGCTAGCAGTATTCATTTTTCCAAAGAGGATTTCGTTAGGCTACATTCAGGGAAACCTCAACGGTGCCCGCTGAAGAGCACTGCTGTACCCATGAATCGGGTAAAAGAGTGAAAACACCTGTGAAAAAGTCTAATGTAACATTGCAGCACAAATTGACATCGCATTGGGTCTACGCAGCCACATACTGTGCATCAGCTGTGCTGGTTCTTGTTGGGATTTTTATTTTTTTTAAATTCGAGATGTGATTCTATGCCACTGAAAATCCGGCTCAGCATCAAACCGCTCAGAGTCCTGACCCACACAGCTGATCGCTACAACGCGCAGTGAACTACGATGCGCTTCGCGGATGAATACGTCAGTTGGTTAGTTCAAGAGCAACTGTTTTTTTTCCGAGCAGCTAAAGTGCTGCAATTTTTAAAAATATAGCGTACAATTGAAGTTGTGTATTTTTTTCAGGTGGAACCTCTTTTAGGCCGCGAAAATAAACGGTTTCTTTGTTTTCGTGCAGAACAGTGCATCGCCGAAATTTCCACTTAGCACTATGCGCTGGTGCGGCTACCTGGAGGAGATCAGAGAGCTTTCTACTGCATCTAATGCAAGTAATGGCAATTTTTAGCTCATATAACCCCACTTCAAAAAGGTGAACTATCCCTTTAATTAATCTTAATCATGTCAGAAAGCGGTATAGTGTTCTCAGTGCACCAACAGTATTTTTTTGTTCATCCTAGGGGCTCTATACAAATGGATTCATGCATAGTACAGTAAAAAGCTATGGGAAGACAGGAACAGAGGCAATGCTAATTGTAAAATGATTTCTTTTCTCACACTCTTTACTGGCATCACCCTGTTGTGTTTTCACTTGTCTGTTTAATCGGGAGGATTTGATAGTGGTGTCAAGAAAAAAAACATCACTATAAAGGGGTCTAATTATCCATATGCTCGTAATATTACAGTACCAACACCATATTCTTGGCTAAAATGACATTTTAAACAAAGCATTTACAGATAGAAATGTTTGCAATACATTTTAGGTTAGCCTACGTGTTGTTTATGTGGTTCATAGCCACCTTGCTGTAGTTCATTATGTTCAGTTGATGTTGATGTGTTCAGTTGACGTCTTTAGTTTGTCAATGCAATGGGAATGACATGAATTTGGCCCAAACTTTCAGGTACTGTCAGTCCCCCACCTGATGTCATCGAGGATTGCAAGCCTATAACACTTTTTCCTGTGACGGCAAATAGTTTCAACACCACGCAGCGTATACCCTGTCTTGGCTATGTCCGGTCCACTATACTAGGCTTGCCTGGATGGGCCAAATCATCTTGCTGCCGCTTTCAGCAAAGTCAAAGCCCCACATCCTCAGTTCTTCCGGAAACATTCTTCACAAAAGGCAGATTCTTCTCTGCAGTGCTTAATTCCAAGCAGCCGAGCGGATTTCAGACAGCCCTCAAATTAGCCCTGGACTCAACATGAGACGAGCCAGCTCTGGAGGGGAACCAGACTCCTTCAATTATGGATATTATTAATTAAATCGCACAGAAAACAACTGGGATACAGAGGAAGACAAAGACTGGGGGAGGGAGGCACTTGTTTGCAGAGTCCGGTACTCCATTTTGAACAAAGGGAGTCGATTTCGCTTTCCCAAAGTACAGATCTGTTAGGTGAAACAGATTTTAATATTCTGCAAGTATACCGTGAAACTGCTTCTCTAATTCTGTAAGTACATTTTCATAGGGTGAAATGCCTTCTGCAAGCATGCCCAGCTGGACATAACTTCTGTACAGCAAAAATTGTGAAAGAACAAAGAAAATATAGTTTATATAAATCTCTTCCCCCTGTACAATTTCAAAGAGTGAAACAGGCTTATATAAATCTGTGTCCCATAAGCACCTTCACAGACTGAAACAGGTTCATATTAATACGTTGCCGAAGTATGATGAGGTCACTATTGGAGCAAAACAATCTGCAAATGTGTGTTGATAGTTTTAACTGTTCTCAATCTGTGTGGGTGTAATTAGATTTGAAAATGTGAGAAGGAATTATTTCATGTGTACAGAAATTTAAGATTGTGTTCAGAAATCTGCAAATGCGCATTCAGAATTAGTGAGCACGTAATCAGATATTAAATATACATTTAAATTTGCAAGTGTATTGAGATTTAAAGTGTAGGCAATTGGTAATACCTTCACTAATCTGTAGAAGTGTACACGGTGTGCACAAAGCCCCCAGGCGAAAGCTCCCCAAAAAGAAAGTGTAGCTACAATATTGCCCCAGACAATCCAATTAAATTAATACAAACTGAACCCAATTTTATCTTGTACATGCTCAGACGGCCTATCTTTACTGATCAATAATGGAAAATAAACTTAATTAGTTTTCATGTGGTCAGCAATAAATTTCCCTACTCAATATATTAATCTATTGATTTTTTTTACTGTAGTATTCAGAAATATTTGTTGTTGAATGAAAGAATCAAATGGCAAAATTTCAAGGTGATATTACTTACATATCAATATAATGGAATTCCGGTGTTCCAAGAAATTAATCAGTTAATTAATTTGCAATTATGAATACAACCCCAATTCCGAAATAGTTGGGACAAAGTGTAAGTTTGAAAAAAATCAAATCCTAATGACTTTCAAATCACACCAGCCAGTATATTATTCATAATAGAACAAAGAAAACAAAGCAAATGTTGAAACTGAGAAATTTTACAATCTTATCCACAAAATGAGCTCATTTCAAATTTGATGGCTGCTACAGGTCTCAAAAAAGTTGGGACAAGGGCCTGTTTACCAAGGTGTAGCATCCTCTCTTCTTTTTAACGCAGAGTGGAGGCATCTGGGCATTGAGCAGACAAGTTTCTTGAGTTGCCATTGGAATTCGATCCCACTCTTCTTTAATCCAAGCTTCCAGTTGCTGGAAAGTTTTGGGTCTCGTTTGACGGACGTTTTCTTTATATGCACCAAATGTTCTCAATCGGTGAAAGATCAGGACTGCAGGCAGGTCAGTTCCAGTAAAGTAAAAAAAAAAAAAAAAGTATACTTTCACTTCGTTACTTTGACACTGGCAACTTAGTTACTCGTTTCAAATTGAAATTTTAATTGAATTCATCATTTAAAGATTATCCGAATTTGGATCGTTCGCACAGAACCACGGTGTGGATGAGCAGATGTGTCCGCCAGTGGACGTGGAGCTGCAAACTTAGGCACGCAGTTACAATATTCTATCACTAGATAGCACACCAGGATCGGTCGCGGAAGTTTTGTGCGTGTTGTAGGCTATTTGCAGAATGAATGCTGACCGGGTTATCTGTCGCATTTTGTTGTCAGAAGTGGTAGCTCAAGTAGGCGAGGAATTAAACTTTGCGATATACAAGTATCTATCTTATATCTGAATGTTGCATGTATATTTCCTTTTACTTTGCACCATCAAGCGTTTAACAACAGCGTCACGAATATGAGTTAGCTGGACAGCTACGGCATTCTCGAATGCTATTTGACATGAGCTTAAAAATTTTATTTCCACTTGCTAGCGTTTACCCTTGGAATAATTGTTAGATTTTGAACAAGATAATGTTTAGCAATACCTGTACTTTTTTATTTCAGTGGGACTCCCCAGTATAATAAAGGCTAAATTAAATAATTCTTTGTGCATTTGTATCGATTTGTCTGTCACAAACAAGAGATATAGCGGTACCACCTGTGACACCGGATCGGAGCAGGGTATGTTTTCAGCTAAAATACACTACATGGAGGGCAGAGAGCCCCACTCTCCCCATAACAAGTTACAAGTCAATTCATCTAACCATAACCGTCCAAAGCTGTTAAATTGGGGCAAAAAATGATCCTTAAAGCAAATATCCTGCATAGTTCCTCGACTTTGATAAGCAGCCATTGTAAAAAAAAAAAAAATGTAAGTGATGAAGTGATTACCTGATTTCGGGGTTCCACTTCCTGGGGCCGGTTGCATAAAATTAGACCCAGTCTTTGACTTTCATGTATTTTTAAGTCAGACTTACTATAGATGATTAAATATGCCTGTTGCATAAAATCTGTCTTCGAGTGACTTATTTAAGACTGACTTGGATAGCCGGTCGCGCTATGTATCATGGGTAAAATAAGACACTTCATAGAATAGAAAAACATGGCGGACACAATAGCGACACTCGGTGGCAGCGGGAGATCACCGCACTTTAGCGCAACGGAAAACCTTTTCTTAGCTGGAGAAATATATGCCGAAAGAAGTCTTTTGTTCAATAGTTTTAATCAAGCGAATGGAAATTTTACCCGTCATCAAGTTAGGGGAGAAAATTACAGAAAAGGCGAACGGTATCAACGGTCGTGAGAACCGTAAAAGATGTTCAAAAACGTTTCAAAAATATTGTGCAAGAATCCAAAGCTGCTTTCACACGGAAAGCGTTTCGCGTGTATTCGCGTCTTTGCATTGACATTGAACGTAATCTGTCGTGCGAAAAATTTGTTTCGCGTCCGGTGTGAAAGCATCTTCAGACGGAAATATGGAAGAGGAAAAAATCCAGCCACCGGAGGAGGACCTCCTCCAAAACTACAAAATAAATAAATACAAATAAAAAAAAAGAGCTAATAATCCTGTTTCCAATGTAAAATATTTTTTGCCCTTTTTTGTTGAAAAACAATGAATATTGCTGTATCTTTGTGTCCTCTAAAAGGTGTTCAAACAATGTGTTGCCATGGCAACAAAGCTCTCATCTCAGGGTTAGCCAGGGGGAGAGGTGGCTAATTTTTATGCCTCAAATCAAGTCAGTCTTAAGCTTTATGCAACAGTCAGTCTTAATTAGACTAGTCTAATTCGACAATTTAAGACCAGTGTACAGTTACAACCAGTCTTAAACTAAGTTTATGCAACCGGCCCCTGGGGTTTAAGACTGGTTTTCACTGTAGACTGGTCTTAAATTGTCGAGTTAGACTAGTCTAATTAAGACTGTGTGTTGCATAAAGCTTAAGACTGACTTGATTTGAGGCATAAAAATTAGCCACCTCTCCTCCTGGCTAAGACTGAGATGAGAGCTTTGTTGCCATGGCAGCACATTGTTAGAACACCCGTTAGAGGACACAAAGATACAGCAATATTTATTGTTTTTCTCAAAAAAAGGAAAAAAAATATTTTACATTGGAAACAGGATTATCAGCCCTGTTATTTATTTAGGCCTATTTATTTATTTTTGGAAGGGGTTCTCCTCCGGTTTTTTTTTAATTATTTTTTTCTCTTCCACATTTCCGTTTTAAGCTGCTTTCACACCGGACGCGAAACGAATTTTCCGCACGACAGATTACATTCGAAGTAAATACAAAGACGCGAATACACGCATGTATTCGCGTCTTTGCATTGACTTTGAATGTGACTTGTCGTGCGAAAAATTCGTTTCGCGTCTGGTGTGAAAGCGGCTTTTGATTCTTGCAAGTTTTTGAACATCTTTTACGGTTCTCACGACCGTTGATACTGTTCGTCTTTCCGCAATTGTCTCCCCTAACTTGATGACGTGTCAAATTTTTTGTTCACTTGGTTAAAACGATTGAATAAAAGACTTTTTTCGGCATTATATTCCGCCAGCAAGCAAAGCTTTTCTGTTCCGTTTAAGTGCGGTTATCTCCCGCTGCCACCGAGTGTCACTGTTGTGTCCGCCATTTTTTTCTGCTCTGTGAAGTGTCTTATTTTACCCATGGTACATAGCGCGACAGGCTATCCAAGTCAGTCTTAAATAAGTCACTCATAGACAGGTTTTATGCAACAGGCTTATTTATGTGTCCATAGTAAGTCTGACTTAAAATTACATTTAAGTTTAAGACTGGGTCTAATTTTATGCAACCGGCCCCAGCTCTTCTTTGATGTAAGAACACAATAGCATTCGCGCACATGTGGAAGACGCGATTACGGCGCTGCTATATCACCTAGCAACAAGAAATACTATTTTCTGATTGGCTGATAGGTTGCTGATTCAAGCAGAGCAGTCTGCCTTCGCCTCATCCATTCATAGATTACTAATCTCTTTTATATGCAGTCTGTTACTAATGTGCGGCGATTTTATCACTTCTCAGCATGAGAGATGTCATGTGTAGCATGAGAGCGTGTGAACTTATTGAAGTGCGAGAGTCTCATGCTCACTGCGTGAGACTTGAGCCCTGCAGTTCAGTACACGGACTCTTCTACTACAAAGGCATGCTGCTGTTATAGGTGCGGTATGTGGTTTTTCATTGTCCTGCCGAAATACATAAGGCCTTCCCTGGAATAGATGTCATCTGGAGGGGAGCATATGTTGCTCTAAAACCTTCATTTACCTTTCATGTTGCTTTTTAAAACATGTAAGTGTCCCACACCATGTGCAATAATGCATCCCCATACCATCAGAGATGCTGGCTTTTGAACTGAATGCTGATAACGGGAGGGGTGGTCTTTCTCCTCTTTAGCCTGGAGGACACAACGCTCATGATTTCCAACGAGAATGTCAAATTTAGACTCGACTGACCGCAGGATACTTTGCCACATTGCTATAGTCCATTTTAAATGAGCTTTGGCCCATAGAACACGGCGGGGCTTCTGGATCATCCACAACAATGGCTTCCTTTTTGCATGATAGTTTTCAGTGGCATCTGTGGATGGCACAGCAGACTGTGTTACAGACAGAGGTTTCTTGAAGTATTCCTGGTCCCATTTAGTAATGTCAATGACAGAATCATGCCGGTGAGTGATGCGGTGGCATCTGAGGGCCCGAAGATCACGGGCATCCAGTGAAGGTCTTTGGCCTTGTCCCTAACGCACAGAGATTTTTCCAGTTTCTCTGAATCTTTCGATAATGTTATGCACTGTCCATGATGGGATCTTCAAAGCCTTTGCAATTTGACGTTGCGGAGCATTGTTTTTAAAGTATACCACAATTTTTTTACGCAAGCCTTCCCAGGTTGGAGGGCCTCTGGCCATCTTTACTTCGGAGAGACTCAGCCTCTCAAAGACTTCCCTTTTATAGCCAGTCATGTTACACACCAGATTCCAGTTAACTTAATTACTTGCTAAATGTTCTTTCAGCTGATTCTCTGATATATTTTCAGCCCTTTTTTGCCTGTGTCCCAACTTTTTTGAGACCTGTTGCAGCCAGAAAATTTGAGATAAGCCAATTTTGTGGATAAAAATGTAAAATGTCTCAGTTTCAGCATTTGAAATGTTATCTACGTTCTATCGTAAATAACATATTGGCTCATGTGATCTGAAAGTCATTGCATTTTGATTGTATTGTAAATTGTATTCACAATTTACACTTTGTACCAACTATTTTGGGATTGGGGTTGTATTTTTCAGGATGCTATTGATGATTTTTGGCGATAGAAGGCTCAAATATCATCAAGAAGTCAGCAAATAGGGTTACACTATGCACTGTTGGGTTCCATTCATGAATTTAGAGTGGAGAAGGTCAACGAAAAGTTTAAATTCGAAGCTAAAAATTTCAGGTCTCAGTGCAAAAGCGATGAACCACATCTCGTTTCTGTCACCCGCTCACGCAACAAGAGAGAGGATCAGCATTGTCCGTGCACTGCAGGGTAATAAATTAAATTTACACATTATTATTGCTAGGTACCGAATTTAAGAAATTGAACCTGACGTGACTGAACTCCTAAGTAATCAAGGTCACACGGTGAACAACGCAGCCAGGAGCTCACATTAAGCCAACCTCCATCAGCACTGAAGTTAGCTTAAGTAAGTAAACTGTATGGCTCACGTTAGCCAACTTGGCGATGTAAAAGATAACTTTACATTAATCTCCAGCGAAGTGACAAGATGTCGCCTTAAACACGATGTTGACTTTGCTTGGAAGAAATGTAGACATCCTTGTTGACCTTCATTAGCTATGTTAAGCTGATAGTGGGGTCTTCCACTAAGCTTCAAAATTCTTTCACATCGGACGCGAAACAAATTTTTCGCACGACAGATTACATTCAAAGTCAATGCAAACATGCAAATGCGCACACATCTTTGCATTGACTTTGAATGTAATCTGTCGAGCGAAAAATTAGTTTCGCGACCGGTGTGAAAGCAGCTTTCTCCAGAGGAGACACTTCTCCCAGATATGATGTGGCTTTGGGAAGGGTATAAAATACACTCCATCAGCCTCTTGGGTTACCTCGTATCAGAGTTACATTTACCCCAAGCACAGCGTTTAACCATTTTTTAACTTTGAAACATTTTAAAACCCCATAAAAGCGAACGATTCAGAGTCTCCATAATAATACATTGCAATGGAAGTTCAGGCTCTGAATGTCTGAATGTACATGGGGAGAGAATACGCACTGTGATTGGCTCATCGCATTTGAGGGCGGGGCTTAGCTATAGGTCAATTGAGAGGCCTGCATAAGTTGCAACTAATGACTTGACTATATTTTCAGCTCTTGGACCAAAGTACTTTGACTTTCAGCTATCACCATGTACATAGAAATTTACAAATCTGGGTGTGAATATACAAATCTGTGTACTCATTTACAGATTGTCTGCACATTAAGAAATCTAAATACACTTGAAAATCTGAATTCTATTACACTAACTGCTCTGATTTTGCACACAGACTTTCTCAATACACAATTGCAGTTTCCTCTTCACATTCACAAATCTCACTGTGCATTTACAGATTCTTTTACACATTTACAAGTCTGATTAGATGCACATGTGAATGGAGATGCAGTTACCAACTATAGAGTTCAACAGGCTTATACTGTATAAATCTCCTCAGTACATTTCCACAGAGTTAAACAGGTTTAAATAAATCGGTCTCCTCAGTCCAGTTTCACAGATTTAAACAGGCTCATATACTGTAAATCTGTCTCCTCAGTACACTTTCACAGTTTTACAGGCTTATATAAATCAGTCTGCTCAGTGAACTTTCACAGTTAAACAGGCTTATATAAATATGCGTCCTCAATACACTTTCACAGAGTGAAACACTAATACAAATATGTCTTCTCAGTACACTTTCACAGAGTTAAAGGGGCTTATATAAATCTGTCTTCAGTGCACTGTCACAGTTAAAAAGGCTCATACAAATCTGTCTCCTCAGTGCACTTTCACAGAGTTAAACAGGCTTATATAAATCTGTGTCCTCAGTGCACTTTCAGAGTTGAACAGTCCAATACAAATCTGTCTCCTCAGTGCACTTTCACAAAGTTAAACACAATGGTATAAATTGATGTCCTCAGTACATTTTCACAGTTAAAAGGGTTTACATAAATCTGTGTCCTCACTAAGTGTACCTTCACAGAGTTAAACAGAATTATATCAGTGTCCTCAGTACATTTTCACAGAGTGAAACAGTCTAATACAAATCCATCTGCTCAGTGCACTTTCACAGAGTTGAACAGGCTTATATAAATCTGTGTCCTCAGTGCACTTTCAGAGTTGAACAGTCCAATACAAATCTGTCTCCTCAGTGCACTTTCACAAAGTTAAACACAATGGTATAAATTGATGTCCTCAGTACATTTTCACAGTTAAAAGGGTTTACATAAATCTGTGTCCTCACTAAGTGTACCTTCACAGAGTTAAACAGAATTATATCAGTGTCCTCAGTACATTTTCACAGAGTGAAACAGTCTAATACAAATCCATCTGCTCAGTGCACTTTCACAGAGTTGAACGGTAATACAAATCAGTCACCCCAGTACACTTTCACAAAATTAAACAGAATGATATAAATTGGTGTACTCCGTACACTTTCACAGAGTGAAACAGTCTGATATAAATCCGTCTCCCCAATACACCCTGAGTGAGTGCCTCTGTATAGTTGCTGTGCATTACTGCAGGAGTGCTTTTCCCCATGAAGCAGAGAGCTGGAGTATAGAGGACTCGACAGCAGCAGCGACAAAACCACCCCCATCCCCCTCCCACTCCCCCACTCCACACAGGCAGATTTAATTGAGCCGATTCGGGGTGAAAGGCAGATTCCAAGGACCCAGGCTCTATTAATAGCAGGCAGAAACTCAGCGTCTCCCAGAGAATGCAATCACCGCTGCGGCAATGAGAAGGCTTTGCCTGAGCTCCCCAATATCAATGGAGAGATCTGCTCTTTGTAGTTGAAGGGTCTATACGCTGTGTGGACACCACACTCAACATAATGGGATTAGTAAAATAAATAAATAAATAAAAATTTTTTAAAATGAACAGCTATTTCAGAAAAAGTGTCGCTTTTCCATCCCTTTTCATTTCTTTGTGTGTGAAATTAAACAGGCATGCATTTCATATAAAAATGTAATTAACACATACAGCATGTATCGAGGGTATGTATATTTAGAACACGGCTTAAGGAGTTCAGGCTGCAATCTGTAAAAATGTATCAGGCTCCAGTTCCTTTCATGCGTGCATGTTCACATACACATGCACGCACACACGGGCACAGAAATACACAAACGAACACACACGGGCACACACACACAGACACACACACACATAGGGGCAAACACGCACACACACAAACGCACGCCTAATTTGAGGCGAAGGAAAAATCCTTGACTCAGTCTGTACCCTCATTACTCAAACAAAGCTGCCTGCTGATACTGCACCAAGTGCCACCAAAAAATGAAAAGTGAAATATGCCGGTGCTGAGCCACAAAAAGATTCAGTAACTTGGAGGTAATTACAAAAACTACAGTGAATACTTATGCATTTACTCCTGTAATACAGTATTTAAATATTTAGTTACCAACAGCGCTAGCAAACTGTGTTGATGTGTCAAAAACACCTACAGCGGAGTTAACCTGGTATTATGGAGCCTGATTGATAAACTGCTGGTTCGAGCAGCCAGAGGGGCTTCAGATTCTGACTGGCATCTGGGGGGATGAAGTGGGGATGAACTCTGAGGCTCAGCCCTTGAGCTGGTCCCTCACACCGTAAAGTACTGAGTCCTGCTCTCCCACCCTCACACCATAAACTACTGAGTCCTGCTCTCCCACCCTTACACCATAAACTAGAGTCCTGCTCTTCCACCCTTACACCATAAACTACTGAGTCCTGCGCTCCCACCCTTACACCATGAACTACTGAGTCCTGCGCTACCACCCTTACACCATAAACTACGGAGTCCTCCTCTACCACCCTTACACCATAAACTACTGAGTCCTGCGCTCCCACCCTTACACCATAAACTACTGAGTCCTCCTCTCCCACCCTTACACCAAAAACTACTGAGTCCTGCTCTTCCACCCTTACACCATAAACTACTGAGGCCTGCTCTCCCACCCTCACACCGTGAACTACTGAGTCCTGCTCTCCCACCCTTACACCATAAACTAATGAGTCCTGCTCTCCCACCCTTATACCATAAACTACTGAGTTCTGCTCTCCCACCCTTACACCATGAACTACTGAGTCCTGCTCTCCCACCCTTACACCATAAACTACTGAGTCCTGCGCTCCCACCCTCACACCGTAAACTACTGAGTCCTCCTCTCCCACCCTTACACCATGAACTACTGAGTCCTGCTCTCCCACCCTTACACCATAAACTACTGAGTCCTGCGCTCCCAACCTTACACCATAAACTACTGAGTCCTCCTCTCCCACCCTTACACCATAAACTACTGAGTCCTCCTCTCCCACCCTTACACCATAAACTACTGAGTCCTGCTCTTCCACCCTTACACCATAAACTACTGAGGCCTGCTCTCCCACCCTCACACCGTGAACTACTGAGTCCTGCTCTCCCACCCTTACACCATAAACTACTGAGGCCTGCTCTCCCACCCTCACACCGTGAACTACTGAGTCCTCCTCTCCCACCCTTACACCATAAACTACTGAGTCCTGCTCTTCCACCCTTACACCATAAACTACTGAGGCCTGCTCTCCCACCCTCACACCGTGAACTACTGAGTCCTGCTCTCCCACCCTTACACCATAAGCCACTGAGTCCTGCTCTCCCACCCTTACACCATAAACCACTGAGTCCTGCTCTCCCACCCTTACACCATAAACTACTGAGTCCTGCTCTCCCACCCTTACACCATAAACCACTGAGTCCTGCGCTCCCACCCTTACACCATAACCTACTGAGCCCTGCTCTTCCACCCTTATACCTTCAACTACTGAGTCCTGATCTCCCACCCTTACACCATAAACTACTGAGTCCTGCTCTTCCACCCTTATACCTTCAACTACTGAGTCCTGCTCTTCCACCCTTACACCTTCAACTACTGAGTCCTGCTCTCCCACCGTTACACCATAAACTACTGAGTCCTGCTCTTCCACCCTTCTACCTTCAACTACGGAGTCCTGCTCTTTCACCCTTACACCTTCAACTACTGAGTCCTCCTCTCCCACCCTTATACCTTCAACTACTGAGTCCTGCTCTTCCACCCTTACACCTTCAACTACTGAGTCCTGCTCTCCCACCGTTACACCATAAACTACTGAGTCCTGCTCTTCCACCCTTCTACCTTCAACTACTGAGTCCTGCTCTTTCACCCTTACACCTTCAACTACTGAGTCCTCCTCTCCCACCCTTATACCTTCAACTACTGAGTCCTGCTCTCCCACCGTTACACCATAAACTACTGAGTCCTGCTCTTCCACCCTTCTACCTTCAACTACGGAGTCCTGCTCTTTCACCCTTACACCTTCAACTACTGAGTCCTCCTCTCCCACCCTTATACCTTCAACTACTGAGTCCTGCTCTCCCACCCTCACACCGTGAACTACTGAGTCCTGCTCTCCCACCCTTACACCATAAACTACTGAGTCCTGCACTCCCACCCTTATACCTTCAACTACTGAGTCCTGCGCTCCCACCCTTATACCTTCAACTACTGAGTCCTGCTCTTCCACCCTTATACCTTCAACTACTGAGTCCTGATCTCCCACCCTTACACCATAAACTACTGAGTCCTCCTCTCCCACCCTTATACCTTCAACTACTGAGTCCTGCTCTCCCACCCTTACACCATAAACTACTGAGTCCTGCTCTTCCACCCTTCTACCTTCAACTACTGAGTCCTGCTCTTTCACCCTTACACCTTCAACTACTGAGTCCTCCTCTCCCACCCTCACACCGTGAACTACTGAGTCCTGCTCTCCCAATCTTACACCATAAACTACTGAGGTCCTGCTCTTCCACCCTTCTACCTTCAACTACTGAGTCCTACTCTCCCACCCTTACACCATAAACTACCGAGTCCTGCTCTCCCACCCTTACACCATAAACTACTGAGTCCTGCTCTCCCACCCTTACACCATAAACTACTGAGTGCTGCTCTTCCCCCTTTATACCTTCAACTACTGAGTCCTGCACTCCCACCCTTATACCTTCAACTACTGAGTCCTGCGCTCCCACCCTTATACCTTCAACTACTGAGTCCTCCTCTCCCACCCTTATACCTTCAACTACTGAGTCCTGCTCTCCCACCCTTACACCATAAACTACTGAGTCCTGCTCTTCCACCCTTCTACCTTCAACTACTGAGTCCTGCTCTTCCACCCTTACACCTTCAACTACTGAGTCCTGCTCTCCCACCCTTACACCATAAACTACTGAGTCCTGCTCTTCCACCCTTACACCTTCAACTACTGAGTCCTCCTCTCCCACCCTTATACCTTCAACTACTGAGCCCTGCTCTCCCACCCTTACACCATAAACTACTGAGTCCTGCTCTTCCACCCTTCTACCTTCAACTACTGAGTCCTGCTCTTCCACCCTTACACCTTCAACTACTGAGTCCTACTCTCCCACCCTTACACCATGAACTACTGAGTCCTGCTCTCCCACCCTTACACCATAAACTACTGAGTCCTGCTCTCCCACCCTTACACCATAAACTACTGAGTCCTGCTCTTCCACCCTTCTACCTTCAACTACTGAGTCCTGCTCTTCCACCCTTACACCTTCAACTACTGAGTCCTGCTCTCCCACCCTTACACCATAAACTACTGAGTCCTGCTCTTCCACCCTTACACCTTCAACTACTGAGTCCTCCTCTCCCACCCTTATACCTTCAACTACTGAGCCCTGCTCTCCCACCCTTACACCATAAACTACTGAGTCCTGCTCTTCCACCCTTCTACCTTCAACTACTGAGTCCTGCTCTTCCACCCTTACACCTTCAACTACTGAGTCCTACTCTCCCACCCTTACACCATGAACTACTGAGTCCTGCTCTCCCACCCTTACACCATAAACTACTGAGTCCTGCTCTCCCACCCTTACACCATAAACTACCGAGTCCTGCTCTCCCACCCTCACACCATAAACTACTGAGTCCTGCCCTCCCCCCCTTATACCTTCACCTACTGACTCCTGCCCTCCCACCCTTATACCTTCAACTACTGAGTCCTGCTCTTCCACCCTTATACCTTCAACTACTGAGTCCTGATCTCCCACCCTTACACCATAAACTACTGAGTCCTGCCCTTCCACCCTTATACCTTCAACTACTGAGTCCTGCTCTTCCACCCTTATACCTTCAACTACTGAGTCCTGCGCTCCCACCCTTATACCTTCAACTACTGAGTCCTCCTCTCCCACCCTTATACCTTCAACTACTGAGCCCTGCTCTCCCACCCTTACACCATAAACTACTGAGTCCTGCTCTTCCACCCTTCTACCTTCAACTACTGAGTCCTGCTCTTCCACCCTTACACCTTCAACTACTGAGTCCTGCTCTCCCACCCTTACACCATAAACTACCGAGTCCTGCTCTCCCACCCTTACACCATAAACTACTGAGTCCTGCACTCCCACCCTTATACCTTCAACTACTGAGTCCTGCGCTCCCACCCTTATACCTTCAACTTCTGAGTCCTGCTCTCCCACCCTTATACCTTCAACTACTCAGTCCTGATCTCCCACCCTTACACCATAAACTACTGAGTCCTGCCCTTCCACCCTTATACCTTCAACTACTGAGTCCTGCTCTTCCACCCTTATACCTTCAACTACTGAGTCCTGCGCTCCCACCCTTATACCTTCAACTACTGAGTCCTCCTCTCCCACCCTTATACCTTCAACTACTGAGTCCTGCTCTCCCACCCTTACACCATAAACTACTGAGTCCTGCTCTTCCACCCTTCTACCTTCAACTACTGAGTCCTGCTCTTCCACCCTTACACCTTCAACTACTGAGTCCTGCTCTCCCACCCTTACACCATAAACTACTGAGTCCTGCTCTTCCACCCTTACACCTTCAACTACTGAGTCCTCCTCTCCCACCCTTATACCTTCAACTACTGAGTCCTGCTCTCCCACCCTTATACCATAAACTACTGAGTCCTGCTCTTCCACCCTTCTACCTTCAACTACTGAGTCCTCCTCTCCCACCCTTATACCTTCAACTACTGAGCCCTGCTCTCCCACCCTTACACCATAAACTACTGAGTCCTGCTCTTCCACCCTTCTACCTTCAACTACTGAGTCCTGCTCTTCCACCCTTACACCTTCAACTACTGAGTCCTACTCTCCCACCCTTACACCATGAACTACTGAGTCCTGCTCTCCCACCCTTACACCATAAACTACTGAGTCCTGCTCTCCCACCCTTACACCATAAACTACCGAGTCCTGCTCTCCCACCCTTACACCATAAACTACTGAGTCCTGCACTCCCACCCTTATACCTTCAACTACTGAGTCCTGCGCTCCCACCCTTATACCTTCAACTACTGAGTCCTGCTCTTCCACCCTTATACCTTCAACTACTGAGTCCTGATCTCCCACCCTTACACCATAAACTACTGAGTCCCCCCCTCCCACCCTTATACCTTCAACTACAGAGTCCTGCTCTTCCACCCTTACACCTTCAACTTCTGAGTCCTGCTCTCCCACCATTACACCATAAACTACTGAGTCCTGCTCTTCCACACTTCTACCTTCAACTACTGAGTCCTGCTGTTCCACCCTTCTACCTTCAACTACTGAGTCCTGCTCTTCCACCCTTACACCTTCAACTACTGAGTCCTGCTCTTCCACCCTTACACCATAAACTACTGAGTCCTGCTCTTCCACCCTTCTACCTTCAACTACTGAGTCCTGCTCTTTCACCCTTACACCTTCAACTACTGAGTTCTCCTCTCCCACCCTCACACCGTGAACTACTGAGTCCTGCTCTCCCACCCTTACACCATAAACTACTGAGTCCTGCTGTTCCACCCTTCTACCTTCAACTACTGAGTCCTGCCCTTCCACCCTTACACCTTCAACTACTGAGTCCTGCTCTTCCACCCTTCTACCTTCAACTACTGAGTCCTGCTCTTTCACCCTTACACCTTCAACTACTGATTCCTGCTCTCCCACCCTTACACCATAAACTACTGAGTCCTGCTCTTCCACCCTTATACCTTCAACTACTGAGTCCTGCTCTTCCACCCTTATACCTTCAACTACTGAGTCCTGCTCTCCCACCCTTACACCATAAACTACTGAGTCCTGCTCTTCCACCCTTATACCTTCAACTACTGAGTTCTCCTCTCCCACCCTTACACCATAAACCACTGAGTCCTCCTCTCCCACCCTTGCACCATAAACTACTGAGGCCTGCTCTTCCACCCTTACACCATAAACTACTGAGTCCTGCTCTCCCACCCTTACACCATAAACCACTCAGCCCTGCTCTCCCACCCTTATACCATAAACTACTGAGTCCTCCTCTCCCACCCTTACCCCATAAACCACTGAGTCCTGCTCTCCCACCCTTACACCATAAACCACTGAGTCCTGCTCTCCCACCCTTACACCATAAACTACTGAGTCCTGCTCTCCCACCCTTACACCATAAACCACTGAGTCCTGCTCTCCCACCCTTACACCATAAACTACTGAGTCCTCCTCTCCCACCCTAACACCATAAACTACGGAGTCCTGCTCTCCTGCTCTCCCACCCTTACACCATAAACTACTGAGTCCTGCTCTCCCACCCTTATACCTTAAACTACGGAGACCTGCTCTCCCACCCTTATACCTTAAACTACGGAGTCCTGGTCTCCCGACTTCCAGCTCATCTCTTCAGCATTTGAGATTACCCTTGAAAACAAATGAGAAAAATATTCCCAACTGAATTCCCTCTGGAAGATTACGTGTTTCAGATTTAAATGGCAGTAGTAAGGGCAAAGAAACAGGTTAAAACAACTCTGCGTAAATATCAAGACAAGTGACCGGTGCAAAGAAAGCAAAGTTCACTGCTCATAGCGCAACTGAACATTTGCGTGGGGTTTAATTGGAGGTAAACTGAGCATCAGCTGAGTAATGTTTTGAACAGGGTAAGACTGATCAAATAACATTTTCAAACTGGGGTATTTCCCAGAAATCGGCATTCTCACATGTCAATACTGACAGAAAACGGCATCAGCACTTGGCAGTCTGTTCTAATCCAGATCCATTTCCATCAAACTGCGTTTATGTAAAATCCAGATCTCACAGCTGAGAAGGACCCAGGACGGCACTGGGGGTGGGGTAATTTAGGTGATGACCTCATTCAGCACATTGAGAGCAGAAGGTTCTGGAAAGGCTGTGGATTTTCCTCTCTCTTCCTCATCTCAGATATTTAACGCTCCCGTAAACTGAGTGGCAATTGCCACTCCCCTAATGCTCCAGCATTAATATAGGAAAAGGGTCAACATACGTCCACAGCTGGCCCATAACCTTTTTTCTGCATTCTTACCATTCGATTAGTCATCGCGGGCAAGTATAACAAATACATAGATCCATGCATTAACACTGGCTACCTGCCCTCACAAGACAGAAATGGTTACTGACAAGGCTCTCCCCTCTTAGACTGTACACAGATTAATGTGCCAAGATATTTTGGACAAGAGATTTTTTTGTTTGTGTGTGATGTGGTCCGCCCAGCCACAATTTTAAGTGGATGTGAAATCAATAACCGCCATGTGCTGAAAGTAGAAGTTGCATTGTAAAGAACCAAAAAAAAGAAAATACACCACAGACATTATGGAGCATACATCAGCTCCCGAATAGCCGACAGGAACTGTATCGGCAGGCAGAGAGCACTCTGGGAGCGGGAGACACAGATCCAGGTACAGTCTCAGGGTGCTTTTACATTCGGGGCCACAGTACAATTGTTCCCCCACCCCTCTCCCCCCCGCTGGTCAGCTAACACATTAGAAATGACATCCGTACCTGAGCACACTTGCATATGAAATAATTCTGAGACTGCAGGTGGCAGTATGCTCCTCGTTGATTTAATATATGAAATACACATGAAAAAAAAAGAAGCAAACACATGCATCATCAAGATCCCAAAGCCAGAACAGACAATGAAGTCCACCTTCATACGACGCCTGCCTCTATTATTTTGGAGACTGCCACTAGCATTCATCCATAAGATGACAAACAGTATCTAATTTCCTCTTTGGACCAGAGTGACTAGGAGTATTGCTCCCAAGTGGATGCACTGATCTGGCTAGACACTGAGCCATAGGGAATGGAAAAGAACAGTCTATGGACCTTCATAACAAGGTAGTTCAACTTTTTAAAGATGGGACAGGATATGAAAAGATATCCAAAGACTTTAAAATGCCAATCAGTACTGTTCAGTCTGTGATCTAGAGGCGGAAAATTAGGAGATTGTTGATACCAAGCCAAGGTCAGGTAGTCGGCCAATAAAAATTTCAGCCCAAACTGCGTGGAGAATTGTTCAGGACACAAAGAAAAATCCACATGCTACCTCAAGAGAAATACAGGATGCTCCAGAAAAAGATGGTGTGGTTGTTTCAAGGAGCACAATAAGGAGATAATAAAACAGCAATGAGCTGCACAGTCGAGTTGCTAGAAGGAAGCCATTATTGCACCAATCCCGCAAAAAAGCCCATCTAAAATATGTCAGACAACACTTTGACACACTTCACAACTTATGGAATACTGTCATTTAGTGTGACCAGAGCAAAATAGAACCTTATGGCCACAACCATAAGTGCCATGTTTGGAGAGCTGTCAACAAGGCCCATGGTGAAAAATATACCATTCCCACCTTAAAGCAACGTGGTGACTCTCTGATGTTTTGGTGATGTGAGAGCTCTAAAGGCACAGGGTATCTCGGAAAATTGATAGCATGCTGCATTCATCTTGCCATCAGAAAATACTGGCAGATAATTTGCATTCTTCAGCATGCTGCTATACATGGGACACATTTGGACTTTCCAGCATGATGATGATCCAAAGCACAAGGCCAAGTTGACCCTCCAGAGGTTACAGAAGAGGAAGGTGAAGGTACTGGAATGGCCATCACAATCTCCTGACCTCAATATCATCAAGCCGCTTTGGATAGATCTCAAAAGTGCAGTTCATGAAAGACAACCAAAGAATTTGCAGGAGCAGGAGGCATTTGGCTAAGAAGAATGGGCAGCTATACCACCGGTGAGAAATAGGGGCCTCATTGACAAACTATCAAAAAAACTGCATACTGTTATTGATGCCAAAGGCAGCAACATACAGCATTAAAAACTGAGGATATGCACACCTTTGAACAGGGTTCATTTCATTTTTTCCCTCATTGCAATGTTTTATTTAATGATTGTGCAATTTTACATGACCTGCAGTACAGTCGCCGTTAAAACCGAAGAGACAGCGTTTGTTAACGCCCAGTTACCACAGATATTTCGCCCTTCTAACTACGATCTAGCGTGCGATAACGTGGTACCTCACTGCTGACCAATGAGCCGTATCACAGGACAATTTGCGGCCAGGAATAGCCACATGTGGCTCTGCGGAACTGAATGTAGCACCACGTGCAAGTTATAGACTCGAAGGCATTTTGACTGTTAGAATTACGTTTGGGTTTTCCGTTATGCATTTTAACATCTGAGCTGTATTGAATTTGTGCCAGGTGTATTTAATCAGCTTTTAATCCCCTGAATTCAGTTTACGAAAAAGCCATTTAGTTTTAAGTGACATTTAGTCATTGTCCTTTAGAGATAAGATGATAAGCGCATCTCTTTTTTAAATTGCGTCTTCCTTATTGATTGATACATAGTAAGCTTACTAAAAATAACCTGTGTAAGGTTCCACAAATAGTTTATTTTGCTTGTTTTTTTTTTTTTTTTAAGGGGATTCAAGAGTTGTTATGGTTGAACTAAATTCATATTGTATACAATTCTAGTTGCAAGCTTTGCGAACTTTATATTTGAACATCTGAATGGTTATGACAAATTATTAAAACAAATACAGACGATGCAAAACGTTTTGTGATGAAATCGAAAAACATTCAAGTTCTTTCCGTGAATGAATTTTACTGAGACGGGGTGCAAGTAATCTTTGATATAGGAATGGATATAAGCTACTAAATTACAGGTTTGCAACAGGAAAAATAATATATTTTAGCACTTGAGTGTAAAATAATAGCTAGTGCATAAAAGCACACATTATCTCCGAACATAAAATATTGCAGAAATGATACCTGACAAACAAAATCCTCACCAAAAATAGCATGATATTTAATAATGCCATTGCGTATTATACCGCACTAAAGTTTTAAATCATAGCAAAGGTTAAGCAAACTATCGTCAAACATAAAAAGGTTTGCAGAAATGATTACCGTCAACACCACCCCCGCCAAAGCAAATCGATATTCTACGTAGGGTAACGTTACTCTTGCATTAATATATGGAAATAAAATGCCAAAAAGCTGTGCCATTATCTACATGTAGGGACTACTGTCAACACGACCGCCCCAACCGCCCTCGTGGCTCAGTTATGATTAAACAAACACCCACATGCGCGGTAGGCGGCGGGAGGTCTTCTTTTGACTTCGTGCGCGTCAAGACGCCTGTCCTACCGACAGCCTAATGCCCCCCCGCTGAGGGATTAACAACCTTTTCTTTGGTTTTAACGGCGACTGTACTGTACAGTTGGATATGAATTCAATAAGAAATTTTTTTAAAAATGTGTTATGCCTGGCCATTCAGGTTTTCTTTAATCAATGTTACCTATTTTACTAATTCAGCCAGGGTATGCAAGCTTTTGAGCACAACTGTGCATTTTAGAACGAGGCAATTCTAAGTTTAACTGACCAAAATCTTGAGGCATATCTAAAGAAATGGGGACAAATAACCAAGTATCATTCTTGCCTTACAGGACACTGGAGGAAGGCGTGAAGAAAAGAGATTGGAATGAGCTAAATGCAGCCTTGAGGTGGGTAACATTTTCCAGCAACTCTCCTGTGACTGCTCAGTGACCTCAGTCATTATTTTCAGGGACAAAAACCTGGCCTTTGGTATTATGTGTAAAATAACAAAAATAAAAATAAAAAAAATGAAATAAATAGCAGCCATTTTACCAGCTAACTTGTCAACAGCATTTTCAGCACTATGAAGGCATTTCTGCCCTTTGCCCTAAATTTTTAACCCAGAGTAGAGTACACCAATAGCTTCAGGATTTGCGGAGGTCAGAAGCCAGCCCCCGATGGGAGCAGGGTATACTAAGCAGGGGTTCCCCCTATGGGCCTGACAGGGCAGAGCCCAACAGATTCCTAGAGCTGTAACATACACCCAGTCAACACTACACCAACCTTGTGTCCCTATTTATCTGACACCATATACACACACACACGGACACATACATGTACAGACACACACACACACACACACATTCACACCCAACATACAAGGATACACACACACACACACACACACACACTGACTGACTGACTGACTGACTGACTGACACAAGGATACATACACAGGCTCTCTCTCACACTCACGCAAACACACACACACACACACACACACAAACCCATACACTTACGCTGACACACACACGCGCACGCACACACACACACACACACACACTCACAGCCTGTCACTTGAACAGGGCTCTAATGAGCAGCTCTGCATAAACAGCTCAAAGCCCAGCGGAGTCAGTCTTACATCTGTGGCCATCATTTGGCGCTTTGCACACATTTCCTTATGAGGATCCCCGGCTCCTCACTCACTGATGAGCTGCTGATTCTGCCCGGCTGCATGACGGCTGCACACCGCCCAACTCCATCAACAGACACAGGTCATCCCAGTCCTGCTTTCACAATTACCCCCCATACATTTCACAGAGACCGACCCGTCCACAGCACGCGCGTCCTCACAGGCCCCTTATACAGGGCCATACAGGGGTTGTGCGAGAAATTACATGAAAATAGTTTTTATAAATGTGTTATGTTAATTTTTGGTTTCTCTGAAGATTTCTCCCCTCTAGAGGCAACAATATGTACTGCTTGCTCATTATTCGGGACAAAAGAAGAAGAAGTCTGTGAAATTGCAGAACAGACTCACACATGCACAACCTTCTTTGGAAAAATATTGTTGTGTCTTGACATCCTGACATTTGTTAATGCAAGCAGATGCTGCCACTGGTCACAGTGAGAATGTGAACAGATGTTGCTGGTTTAAGGAGATTCTGCTACCAATCGGAAGAGTGAAAGAGGTGGGGTCTGCAATGGTCCTGATGATGGAATGGGCCAATTAAGCCACTCAATCACTCCCAGTGGGAGGCTGTGGACAAGGCTGAGCTCTGGTCATTGGTTCAGTGATGCAGCGAAACCAGGACTGCATTCAGAGCCCAGGCTCAGGACAGCCATGTGGAGCCTTAACCTGTCCAGCAACCAGCCAGATAAACTGGGCATAAAGGTCTTCAGACAAGAGGGCAGAGATAAAGGACTTGGTGACAGGTTATAGGGCCTAAAATGGCACAATACATTTTGAATGGGTAACGACACAACATATCACCATATACATGAAAAAGGTATTATTTTTTCCTCAAATTTTAACAGAACATGCCTCAAAATGAATATAAGATTGATGGCACTTGACCAACTAAGAGAGACACAAATGAGTCCACCGTTATTGTAGACCAGGGCCAGTGGCAACTTCATAATCTCCAGCGCCATTTTCTGACTTATATTTGAGATAACTTGTGAGCATCATCACCCTTTATCTTCCAGTGCTGATGATATAGCCAGATAAAGCAAACATGAATACAGAATTAATCAAGATTCTACGGGGGGGGATCACATTTCAAAGTAGCAAATCATCCAAAACAATATCAGGTCAATATTCAGAGAGACCATTGGTCACCATTCAAAATGCATTAATTCTCTCAAAACTGTAGGGCAATGGTCCCAAAACAATTGGTTGGTTGCTCCAAACATACAGGAGCATTCTTCTACCGACCAGCTGTCTCACCAAAATCCATTTCTCCCGGTAATCCCAAAACAGCCTTCATGTGCTGTGAACAGAGCTTGGAAAAATTTCATTTTTTGGAGAGTTATTAGTTTTAAATTTTTGATAATCTTTTTACTTACACAACAATGAAGAAAATAAATGTACACAAAAACTCTAGAGAGCCCAAGACTTTAGCATAGTGCAATATTTCTTCTAGTATATTGTTCAAGTCCGAATATCGTCCACCCCTGAATGGATGAGACGGAGAGACATCAGCACTGTCTCTTTGATGTACAGTTTCTTACAGTACTACTGCATGATATGCAGCTTTCATTAACAGGAAAGCCGCGGTCACAGACCTGAGGTGCCGATAACTCGCCCACATCCAGGCAGCTGAATACTTTTAGCCTAATAAATACGTCTGACTGATTCAAAAAACTCAGATTAATAGTTAAGGTAGTTGCCTCGTAAATGAAGAAGTGTTATTTATTTTACTGCGCAAACACTGTGCACCGTAATTGGAGCGATATGCATTTTCATCTTAATGACGTTAATGGCTAAAAAGAGCAGTCATATTCTAAATGTCATGCAGCATACAAAAATGCACATTATGCAGACACACACACACACACGCACACACACACACACACCCTCTCCTACACATGCACACACGGACACATCCTTGTACGTATATCTTTGTGAGGATATTATATTGATTCTTTTTGTGTCTCTTGCAGCCTTTTTTCAAATCTTAACAGTAAGCAATGCATGCCTAGCTCAATCCCTTACCCAAACCTTTACCTATCCCTAATTCTAACATTAACCCGTAGCCTTTACCAATAAGTCACAATTAGCCTTTGTTTGAAAATGTCCTCACCTCCCAAAAATATCCCCACTGCAGGAAAAAAGGTTTTCTGGTTCTAATTTTGTAGCAAGTACAAGAACACGCACACACAAACACACACACAGACAGAAAAACTTGCACAAGCATTCAGAGACACACAGATACACAGGGACACACACACAAGCACATGCATGCACGCAACACACATGCGTGCGCACATTGACAGACAGACAGACAGACAGTGAGAGTTCAGGAGGATGTCCTCAGACTACAGACAGGGCGATGATTGTGCCAGGCTGGGTGACTCTGTGTTCCCCCTGGCAATCTCCTTTCCCACACTGTCCAAGTCCTGCTGGCTCATCCTGCTCTGCATTAACCTCCACTGACTGCAGCCTGTATCCACACCAACATTTGCCACATACTTCCCAGAGCCCCCGACACACAATATAATTGCCAACTCTCCATTTTTAGAAAGCAATTTCTGTAGCAATTAGCCATTCTGGATCAGCCACGCTCATCTCTGACCTCCCACTGGTGGGATCAGCTGCCAATCACAGTCAGCAACCACTCAACATGGCCGTTCCATCTTACAGACAGCAGGCAACATTTGCTAGGTTGAAAATTGGATATCAGAACAGCAATTCACCCTTTATTCAGAAACACTGGCATTATAGCTTGGAACCAGGCAAGCCTTTGGGCTGAGAGTAGCACAGTAAATAACAGTATAATAATGATAATTTGACTACAAATCATAATAGCTGCCCATGGAAAAATCACAGGATAGTCCTTACCCATACAGCGTATGGGTGCATGTTCCTTCCACCGGAACATGACGCACCACCAATGTGGGATGTAAAGGACACTTCTCTCTGAAAGTAATCAGTGCTTAAATAAACGAACGGCATTACTGACGGTTACAGTCTTCCCTGCTTATTGTGCTTACAGTCTCAGTCTTATCAGACGCACACTAATGTTCAAAACCAGTTCAACCTGGAACTCCCACCCATCAGAGCCGCCAACTGGGCCAAAGGCAAACAGGGCCAAGAATGCGGGTTTTCCTCCACTTCAATACTCCACCAGTGACAGGGAAATCAGGTGAGCACACCGAGATGAGCTTATAAAGAGAGTGAATATACAGCCAAATAGTCTCCAGGTTGACAGCAGCATGCATTCGTATGACTGTCCAAAAGGGGTTCCCGCCACAGCTACAGTGCAAACACACATCGGGAAGCGCCAAGACACCCTTCTCTCCCCTCACTCACCCTATATGCTCACTCAAACTTGGCTCTGTAAGCCAGTGAGATTTTGCCAAGAGTACTCTCATCAAGAACACATGCTAGGGCCTTTTCCAGACAATCCCCTCCAGAATAAAATTATAATGTGTAAAAAAAAAAAAAAGGAATGGAGGTTAGAAGAGAAGGATCCTTTTGACTTACTTAATAAGGCAAATGAATTATAGGAATTTTTACTTCATGTTAAATCTAATAATTGTAATCTTACATCAAACTTGCAGTTGTAACCAAGACTATGGCTTTTTGTTTTATTCCAAACACTAAAATCACCAACTAGGAATGTCACAAAAGCCCGTTTTCAGAGTAATACAGTTTACATTTAATCATTGAATTAAGGCTTTTCCTTACTGTATTCAAACACTATAACCACATTTACCCAACACCTGTCAGGATTTTAGCACTTTAAAATACAATACTCAAAATTTAAATACATTTCAAAGATAAGCCAAAATAGAAAGTAATATAGTGATAAAGTAAGTAGTTGCTAATAGAATCTATAATCGTCATGGTTTTCATTCAGATAGATTTTCATATGCGGTTCCCCCATCCTCAAGCAATTGGAGAGACAGATTCTTCAGAAAATTAGGCTTTATTGAGGCATATTGATAAATATAAAGCAGAGTTCTATTTGCGCAAGAGGACATCTTGCTTATCACACCCCGTTTTTATACCTTCATCACAGAAAATATCTTCCAAATGTGGTCTTTCCACCTTCTCATTCTCATGCTACGACAGGACGGGCAAACCAAAGCACTGCCAACTTCCCTTGAGAACTACAACCAAAATATAAGCAGGAATATATAAGAGGAAAAATATAAGAGGAAAATTACAGTCAAGAGTGGAAAAATACAGCCAAAGGTCTAGGATACACATGGATACATGAATGATTCAACTGATTATGTTTCAAAATTGATCAAAGCTACAGAAATCAAATACATCGCTTGATTATGTTTTCGAATCAACTAAACAGAAGCCTGCTAACTAATCAAAGCTACAGAAGCCTGCTGCTTATGTGTGTGTGAGCTGCTCATGCATGTGTGAACTGAATTGCTGTGCGTGCGTGTGCATGTGTGCCTGTGCAGCTTGCGCCTGTGCCATGTGCGTGTGCATGTGTCTGTGTTTACTGCTCATGTGTGTGTGAACTGCTTGTATGTGTCTGTGCCAGTGTGTGTGTGTGTGTGTGTGTGGACGTGTCCATGTGCTGCTTGTGCCTGTGCATGTGTATGTGCGCATGTGTCTTTACTGCTGCATATGGTTATTGATTATGACTACTGATTATGGTTATTCAATATGGTTATTGATTTTATTATGAATATGATGAGAAATATTGAAATTTAATTCTCACCATAATCTGTGTGGCAATACCGTAGCACAATTGGGAGCATTTTATTCCAGAAAAAACTGTTTTGCTTTGAGATGGTGTTACCGACAAGACTTGGCAAATAGACTGCCCACTTAACATAACAGGGAAAAAGGACAAAAAACGAAGGTAAAAGTAATGAGAGGACATTTGAGGCCAGCTTACATCTCCGAGACTTTCAGGCACTGACCCCAACATACTGAAGTACATCTCCGAGTCTTTCAGGCACTGACTCCAACATACTGAAGTACATCTCTGAGACTTTCAGGTACTGACCCCAACATACTGAAGTACATCTCCGAGTCTTTCAGGCACTGACTCCAACATACTGAAGTACATCTCTGAGACTTTCAGGCACTGACCCCAACATACTGAAGTACATCCCCGAGTCTTTCAGGCACTGACTCCAACATACTGAAGTACATCTTCGAGACTTTCAGGTACTGACCCCAACATACTGAAGTACATCTCCGAGTCTTTCAGGCACTGACTCCAACATACTGAAGTACATCTCTGAGACTTTCAGGCACTGACCCCAACATACTGAAGTACATCCCCGAGTCTTTCAGCCACTGACCCCAACATACTGAAGTAAATCTCAGAGACTTTCAGCCACTGACCCCAACATACTGAAGCACATCTCCGAGTCTTTCAGGCAATGACCCCAATGCACTGAAGTACATCTCCGAGACTTTCAGCCACTGACCCCAACACACTGAAGTAGGTAGGACCTCTCATAAAACGCTCATTTTGGGCTTCATAACCAGGGAAAATCTGGCAGGTCTGGAATGCACAGCTCCATCCACAGAGGTCCCCGCTGCACAAACTGTGACCTCCTGTGGTACAGTATCCCTCTCGTATCAGTCATATCACAGACATGGCCGCCGGCGCCTCTTCAGTGATTGTGAGACTGAGGCTTCTTGGGGTATTTTTTTTTGGGTGTTGCAGAGATTAATAGAATAGCTCCTTTACCGCACCAGGTTATGCAACCAAAACTAATGAATTATTCAACAGCCGCGGCAGTTAAAATCTAAATGTTATTTTAACAGGAAGAAAATACCACCAGGCACAGAATGCACATGCGTGTGACGAAGACAAGCACCTTCCGGCAATTTATAACTTTTGAATTTCAGCCGTTATAACATCAGTTCAGGGAATGAGGAGGAGATAGGAGGCAAATACAGTTGCTCCTATAGCATTCTTTAGTGATTGTATTTGAATGGGGGGGGGAAAAAAAAAAAAAAAGATTTTTTGAAATGAACTGCATCTAGTGCCCCAGGCATACTGGGTCTAAGAAAACACACATGAATGAACAACATGGGCAAATTCTCATAGACAATGTCCTGTCTGTGGATATATTTCAAGGTTTGGAGGAAGCCTTTTCTTTCCAGTCAATAAAAAAAAATCTGAATATTGTAGCACACGATAGCGAATGATTCAGATGATTCACGGACCAGCATAGAACAATGACCTTGACCCAATTAAACTGACTCTTAGCCAAAGCCACATCTGACAACGTGACTGATTGGGCCTGGAACGAGAATGACATGCTGGACGAGCACGTGTCCATTTATTTTTGGCCAAGTAAAGTATGTTAAAACTTATGAAGGTGTATTAAAAGTACAACACAATAACATCCTGATAGAGATATAAACACTTGAAATGTAGGCTAAAAGATGGAAGTGAATCAGTAGAGCGGAACAGTGATTCCCTGAGAGGACCGTAACTCGTGATTACAGAGGTACGTTCCCTGGGCACTTCAGTCGCGCTGATGGAAACGCGCTTCAGTAAAGGTGTCAAGGAAGTGAGTGCGTTTCTCCCCTCATATTAACAAATGAGGTTCTCCACTGCGGATTCTGTCAGACACCTCGGGTGACATCACACTTGCGCTACACCTGTAAGGACTTCACACGTCAGAAAGTACACACATCTACAAACGGAGGTCCATAAGTATTTGGACAGTGAATTGCCTTTTTTTTTTTTTGAAAGGTTCCAACTCTTTTGCGGTACAACCTATTCGGATAAAATGAGAGGTCGGCTTTAATGTGAGGGCATGTACTGTAGCAACAAGCGAACTGTGAAAAAAATTACAGCCCTTTCAAAATGAGTCACCGTCCAAAATTTCCCGGGAGCTCGCCGCACAGGAGAAATTTACTGCACGAAGGATACCAGCTATTGTTATACTGCAGCAGCCGAAAACAGGTTTGCCTGCTATTAGCATCTAGTAATGGGGGAGGCGCGCTCGGCCGTGGCCTTGGAGCCAGTCCATACAAGCGGAGAGGTTATCCTCTGAATGCACACAGGAGCTCCTTTCCTGAGCATGCAGAGAGAGAGAAATAACAAACGTGGCGCTCAAGTCAATTCAACAGAAAGCAATTTTCCTTCTTTCTCCGTTTCCTCCCTCCTGCTAAGCGCAGGTGCAGAGACCACAGTGGAATGATGTCAAAAGTGCACCCAGGCGCCGTCAGAACAATCCTCTGAAGAGCTGCATTCAAGAACCAACATTTAAAGAGTTCTTTTACCGCCAAGCCTCCGCTTTCTCTCCCACAGTCTCCCCGGCTCACTCCTCCTCCGTTGAGCACACTCTCTCGCTCATTCAATGTCGCTACCTGACCTGTCAATCATTCTTTCCCAATCTCTCTCCATCTCTCCTCTCCCTTTTTCTTGATCCATGAACCCCCCCAGCTGAACAGTATGTTGTCAGAGTTTTGTTTAGCGGCACTGTGACATGCTGGTCATTAGGGTTGCATGCTGTGTTTTTGGCCGAACAGTTCTGGGGAGTCACCGTCCGCAGCTGGTACCGTCTCTTACAGATGGCAGGCTACAACGGAGGGGGGAGAATCCCAATCCTGCTCCTGGGTTAAAGTCAAATTCAGAGTCAGACCAAACAGCCAAGCCTCATAAACGGACTCCATGCCAGTGTTCTGCCCGCTTCAAATGCCTGAGCAGACAGAGCAGAAATAGCTGCACACCAGTGCTGATCTCGAACCACGAGAAGACTTCAGTTAGATACTGACTTTTCTCCAGGTGTGCGTCACAGAGCTGGGGATTCAGGCTGGGACAGTTTTCATTTTCTTTTTTTTTGATGGGGAGACGGGGGAAGGTTTGCCACCAGAAAGCCATTCCTGAGAATTCTAATCACTAATAATTTCAGGCCACACTGTTAAGACTTCTGCATGTGTGTCTGTGGGTGTGTGTGTGTGTGTGAGTGTGAGAGAGTGTGTGTGTGCGTGTGTGAGTGTGTGTGTGTGAGTGTGAGTGTGAGTGTGAGTGTGAGTGTGTGTGTGTGTGTGTGTGAGTGTGTGTGTGTGCAAGGAAACAAGAGAGTGGATGTGTTTGAAAGTGACTGGGATTGTGTGTGTGAGCGTGTGTGTAAAACACTAGCATGTGACAGAGTGAATGTGTTCGTGAGTGAGTGGGTGGGACAGTGAGTGTATGAGTGAGCAAGCTCAGGGGAAACATCTCCTCACATTCACAACATTCGCCTTTAATCATTTCAGTTTCTTTGCCATAGCGAGCCATAATGATCATTAAAACAGGAAATATCATTTTCAACAAATCGCCCTCTGATCAGAATGCAAGTCACAATATTACTGCTACACCATACTGCAAATTCAACAGTTACGCATGGGCATTCAGTTTCATGTCATTAAATAACTGTATAGACAGGCATCAAAATACACCAAATACCAAAATTATCTGGACAACAGTAAAACCTTGAAGACCACAAATTCCAACACCATTAGCTCCACATGGATTTAGCATCACTGTCCAAATACCCACTGTTCAGTCGTGTGTGTGTGTGTGTGTGTGTGTGTGTGTGTGTGTGTGTGTGTGCGCGCGTGTGTGTGTATTCCAGTAACATGTTGGTTAATATAGCGACGGCTCAGACAGTATAAAAATGAGTCGTGCTTGACCGGCTTTCCCCTCCCTCTCTCTAGCTCTTTCACTCTCTTTCTCTCTAAGGTACACATTATCATACACAGCAGACGGGCGCGTGTGCAGGGTTATAAATGCTCCCTTCCACAGTCTCTCCCTCTCGCTCTCTCTCTCTCCTGGGCAATGCGTGAACAATCTTCAAATCCTGGCCTTCAATCCTTCCCCCATCCGACCTCACACATACGTACTGACCTACTGTATTCCAGCTGCGCAAGCAGTTCATATTGAGGGCATTTTCATACCGAATGATCACATCCACCCTATCCCTGATAATGATACCAAATGCACCACCACTTGTCAGTTAAGGAACCTACAGGTTTGACAGATATATTCCTGGTTTCATTCAGTCTGCCATATTTAACTATAATCTGTAAATTCCACTTGAATTGTAATAGAAATCAACAATGGTACCACCCCTCCTAAAACAACAAACAAACAAAAAAAACTTAAAATACAGACAGCACTCCAGATCCCCGTCGCCTTCCCCACAGCCGATAGCGATCAGAGAGGGAGTAATTAATGAGCGTGGGCTCGCTTTGATGCAGCAGCACCTTTGGGGGAGGAGAAATTCACCCACAAAATCCCAGTTCTGGGGGTTAGGTAGGCAGCATGTGTGATTAAAAAGTTAACAATTAAATATTAAACCTTAACGCTCAATAATGTCGAAGACCCAGTGCAGCACATTCTGCCTTTCTAAACCAAATATGACAGCCCAGAGAATGATAGCCAAAATGGTACCTGAACATTATGGACTAATCTATGTCAACTCCTTTGGTTATTAAGGCTTAAATCTACTTCAGGTTGCATCAGCGATATAATTTTCTTCATTGATGGGATTGCAAGGCAGTCACAGTATTGTTGCACTTAAGAGGCATTACACAAATCATTCCACCAGTTTTTTCAAGATGCTTCGCTATCTCCAGTTTTGACATTCATTGCTGTGAATGCTGAGCAGTTGCACCGGCATTTTTTTGCCATTATGGACACCACAAGCTCCGACTGCTATTCATAGGTGAAGAAAATTAAAGTCCCCTTCTCTCCTTCTGCCAAAACATACGCGAGACAGTTGAAAAGAATATGAACTGTAAAGATATGTAAAATCTCCCAAACTGAATACAATACAAAAAGTTGAGAAATAGAATCAAAGAGGCATGGTTTCATGAACCCGTGTCACGCTGGAGCAGTACATACTATGTGTAATGACAGGGCAAAGAAATAAAGTCATCTTAACATCATAATTGTGGAGGCAAGTTGCAACAGATCTACAATAATCCCAAGCCTCACTCTGAATGTTGGAAGTTCTTGTTTCCCAGCCAAAAATCTCAAAAATATTCCTAATTAATGCAATGCATGCATATTCATGAGGCAACATGCCCAAGGACAATACTATGGCAATGGTTTCTCTGTCCTTGAACACATCCCTTCATGAATATTTATAAACTGCCCTATTAGGGCCGAAACCTTCTTTAAGATGGAAAGTGAACAGGACAAACAGATTTTGTCAACAGCAGCAGAAATCACCAATATTCCTCCTGGAGACTGATGCCTGTTCTGATGTAACTTTCCTCATCCCAACAAAGCATGTCTAAATTAAACAGCCAGGGATCACAATGACCTGAATCTGTCTGGGTGAGGGGTGGCAAATTAGGGCGTGAATTCGAGCTAATAGGATGGCGGGATAAAAAGTTGGTTTTCATTAACCTCTAAAAATGGCAACATAACACTTGGTTGAACTTAAATTTTAATGCAAACAAATCACAGAACTCGAGTATAGTCAAATGTATTCAAACTGTAAACGTGTAGAGGATAAATGCTTTTGACAAAAAACTTGATGCATCCCGCAATTTATCTCCATTAATGAGATAGTTCTTCGCTAGGCCTGGTACAGGTATGAAATATTTAGAGCATCTCCGTAACATGAGGCACAAACATGCATACTCAGACAGAGACTAGAAGAGATAACACTGCCAGACAATTCCTAGGAAATTAGCGTGCATGATGCAGGTTAGCAGTCGTTCACAGTGCTTCCCACGAATGCAAAACGCATAAATCAATTAGGCGCGTCAAAGGAAATGAACAAGGCAGCCTGAAAATAAGCAGGCTTACGATGCACACCTTCATTTATGCTGCCGGCGCGCAGTTAAGCACAGAAACTGTATCTGAAGGATTAGAGACGAAGTGAAGAAAGTGTTTTATAAAGTGGGGGGTGGGGCTGCGTCGCGGAGCTCGAGCGGCTTAATTAGCTGACAGACCGAACTATAGCAGGAGGGCGACTATGCTATACGTCCTGACTCCATATGGGCGCTTCCTGTGCCAATTTCACAGATACGATCGCTGTTAAAAAAAAAAAAACGCAGATTTTGACTCCCACGATCCGCCAGCCGCCTTTTGGGAAGCCAAATTCTGCGGGAGAGTCTGATTCAAAAGCGGGCTGCCTCTTCCACCAACTACACCGAGGGGTCTACAGCCATTACGAGAAAATTTAGAGCTGCCAGTCAACCTCAAACGCCAAACCACCCCTCACACGTCTTCAATAAGACCCGCACGCCTCGTCCCGTCAGAATAAAAAACCTCTGCTGGCAGGACTGTCTGCTGACTGAAATGCTCCTCCTTATTCCACTGTCTTTGATCGCTGCGTGAGCAGCTAATGAGCGCATGGCAGTTCCGGCTCTTCTGTGTTCCGCGTCTTTCACCAAGCAGAGATGCCCTCCCCTCTCTTCCGCCGCTGCACGGTAAAGCAGGCTGTGCTGAAGGCTGATTAGTGTTTGTATAGACCGTCCCACATGGCCCTGATGCATTCCTGACAGCAGCCCAGTTCATTTTTCCCCTGTTCATTCACTCACTCAAAAAATTCCACCAACCGACTCATCTGAAAAATATGGTGGAAGATCAGAGCCCCTACAACTAAGACCTTTGTGAGCACAAATCCAGGTAAAATCTTCAACACGATGCAGCTAATCTGCTCCATTCAGTGGTCCACACAACCAGCCACCCTCAAAAGTGGCACAAAACTATTGTTTGAGAATTGATGAAATATGGAAAAAAAAACTGCTTCCCGCCCCTACCCCCATATACAAAACCAGACTCCGCCCTGCCCCATTTTTCAAAGGACCTAGTCAAAGATTTCCCCCTTAGTCTCCCGCCAAATGCAACCACAGTGTTGTCCCAGCGTTCACAGAACCCACCAAACCCATCTCAGTCAGCTGCAGACCCCAGCCAGAGTTCTATTTCAGTCTCCAACAGAAATTCAATTCATCATAGAACCCAGAACAGTTCAAATGCAACCTTCACAGAACCCAGAAGTCGAGTGCAAAATGAGACCATCACAGACCCCAAACAATCAGTTCAACCCAAATCTTTCACAGAATCCAGAACAGTTCTCCCTATGTCTTTCACAGAACTTCACGGAGTTCTCCCTCCATCATTCACAAAAACCCTAACAAAGAGCTCTCTCAGCATTCACAGAACTCAGAAGAGGTCTACTTCAATCTTTCACAGAACCCAACCAAAGCTCAATTCCAGCATTTATAGAAACCAGATCAGTTCTCATCAACTCTTTCATCGAACCCAACCAAGGCTCCATCTCAGCATTCGCAGAACTCACAGGAGTTCTTCTTGTCTTTACAGACCCCAAAGCTCTATCCTAGTAGCAGACTCGTCCGTCAGTCCAGCTCACCTTCCAGCCGCTCCCAGCCTCCCTGTAGTAGGGGAAGTTGTCACAGATCCACTGGTAGATCTCGCTAAGCGTCATCTTCTTCTTGGGGGAGCTGTTGATGGCGAAGGTGATGAGGCTGGCGTAGCTGTAAGGCGGCTTCCCGTCCTTATGCTGCAGCGCCTCCTCCTGGTCCAGCGTGGTGCCGGGGTCCAGCAGCACGCTCTTCTTCGCCATGCCCACCCCGTGCGCGTTCTGGGCGTCAGCCTTCTGGATGGCTGCCCGCATGGTGAGCTGCGGTAGCCAGTCCATGGACGTCAAACTGCTCTCCAGCTCTGACGTCATGCCTGCGGGGTCGACGGGGTGGGGACGATGGGGGAGGGGCGGCGGCTCGAAGACGCGATGGGACGGGGGGGGAGGGGGGAAGGGGGGGAGAGAAGGGGAGGAGGGGCCGGAGCAGCACTGTCCTCAGCTCAGGACTCCAATGACAGGGGATAAGACCGACTGCAACCTGGAGAGAGAGAGAGAGAGAGAGAGAGGGAAGGAGACAGAGACAGAGAGAGAGAGGGAGGGATGAGGGGAAAGAGGGCAGAGAGAGTGAGGAAGGGAGAAAGAGAGAGATTTTTTCATGTTTAACAGACCATTTTCATTCAGTCACCATGGCATTAAATGAACACACTGAGACAGAACTAACCTGTTTCAACATGAGACAGTATAGCAAACATTACTTTCTCAGAGTTTTTACCCAGAAAAGTAATTATTTTAACCACTGTAACTGAAAAGCTTTGATACACAGAGCAACAGTGGGGGAGGGGACATGTTAGGCCTTCAGTCAAAGCAAAATTAAAACAATCACAAACAGCAGAATATCATTTATCAGTTCATCATGGATTTACCTTCACCCAGACAGAGTTAGGGGAATAGTGGGAGGACTTGGGGGTAGTTCAATGACTTTCTGGGGTGTCTTCTGACAGTGTCGCATTTATTTCTAATTCAAACATCTCAGAGGGATCTGAACTTTCTTTTCATCAACTCTCCTGCAAAGGTCACCAGCTTGCAGAACACAGGTAAGAGTTCCAGGGGGACAGCTGGCCAAATGCATCTAACGAGTCACAAAGAATAACGACCACTTCAAAATGACTCAGGCTCATCAGAGGCACTTCTGGGCTCTCAGTTCTAACAGGCTTTCAAGCCTGGTGGCAGAAACAAAAAAAAAAAAAAATCACTGGGTGGACAATCATTTACTGAAGATGAATTTTCTACCTCCATCTAATGCCTGAAAAGGAAGCAATCACAGATGCAATCTCATACATGCACTGATGTTCTTGCGGCCAGGGTGTGCTGTTGTTTAGACAAGCAGTTTTTTAATTAAAATCTTCTTACATTCTTCACCTTTACTTTTGAAAACTACAGGCACTCAATGAGGCTTCGCATTTTTCTGAGATCAATCGACTGGTACAACCATAAACTACACAATCATGGTATTTTGGACCGTAAAATATGGCTCAAATAGACAACTCGTTCGTTTGTCTCATGCACCAGAAGACTATTCGTTTTCGCGGCTACGTGCTGATGCATGAGGCTCTATTATTTCACGTCCTGTTCACAGTGTCGAGCACAGCCGCATCTCACACTCGGCATGCAGCAGACTTCAAAGAACTGAAGAATTAAAAAAAAAAAAAAACATCCGACATGGACACCTCCACCGCTGTAGAGGGCGCCAGAGAGTATACTACTTCACCTAACGAACACCCCTCACCCCCACCACACACTTCTGCCACGCTTGGGCCGGCTCAGTCATAACTGCAACTCGACCCGCGCAGTGAGTAAATGCCGGGGAATTGTTTTCACAAGTGTCTGCCAAATGGGACGGGCGCTGCGCATTTACTCGAATCGGGATTCCAGCACTCGAGAGCTGGGTATGTGAACCACAGTCTCTGCCAGCCATCCAGCCAATCCCCACCCCCAACTCACTCTCACAGAGAGAGACACTAGGCTTCTCTCCCCTTAAATCACTGCTGCCACTATACACCGAGAGCCGAAAATATGTGGACAGCAGGACAGCCGGAGAGGGGGCAGACGAGGGCACTCAAATGGCTGCAGGCAGAATCACACATACAGGGCGACTGAAGACGCTCGTTCATCTGTACGAAGGTCTTGAATGAAAAGGCTGTAAAATTCTCACTGCATCGTCCACACAGAGCAGCGACACAAATGCCGCCCTGAGACCCGGTTCGGTGAATGTAGAGCAGCATCCATGATTAAAAACCCTCATAAGCGCTTACACTGGGAGGGGGGGGGGGGGTAGATTCTGGGGACTACGGCCCTGATGGGAGATGAAGGAGACCTGCGGCTTCCGCCAACATCACTTTCCCCAAGCCTCAATGTGTAGCTATTTCTTTCTTTTTTTAAACAGCATTTCAAGGTCCCCACCATCCTGCACACACAAGTGAACAAATGACTGACCATTGTGTCAACGGATATGTAGTTTCATGGTGCACCAACATCTATTCAGCAAGATCCAACCCAATACGTGTCTCACAAACACGTGTTAACAGACGCACAAACACGAACACGCATGCAAACAAGTTACAGACTTGCTCATATCTACGGCCAATTTAGAGCCTGTGGGAACATATGCAAACTCCACATTGAAAATCCCAGCTCTTGCACCCAATAACATATTTTTAATGAAAGTAACACCACAAATTTTTCAGAGCACCAAAACTGTTGAATGTTCCCAAGGCTAATGTGACACTTAGTAAGTTTAAGGCATTGTGCTGCCTGTCAAGGTCAAGCTTGCAGTTTCTCAATTTTCATAAAAAAACTGAATTATTTATATACAGGTCCTCAACCCATACTCAAAGTCAGTACACTGGATCAACTCAATCTCTTGGACTGCACCCCCATGCCCTTTAAAACTATTACCATTTATTAAAAGACACAATTCATTAATTTAGCAACTATTCCAATCAATCCATGCACTAATTGGACTCAGAGGGAAAAGAAGTAATCAGAAAAACAGCAGCACATCACACAGACTCTGCACACAGACCTCTCTCCTCCTGAAATCCTGCCCTTCTCTGGATCAAGCCTCCAGTCCCAGCACTTTAATATTTCATGGGTGTAAAATCCCCGGGAGAGAAATGCACACAAATTCTAGTCTTAAGAGTGTGAGATTGGAAATTTGAGTCTTAAATTTGCCCTTAAGCCTGGGACAGGAGCGCAACTGTTCTTGCCACAGTCATCGGCAAGGCACTGACATCCCTCTAAACTGCCAGTGAAACATAAGGTCAGCCCTCAGATACAAGTTTCCCCCTATGTGAACACTGTACTGTATACATTTCTTAGCTACCTAAGGCACACTGTTTATAGGAAGACGATGCTCCTCTTCATTCTAGAAATGCCTTCCAAATGGGGAGTAGTAAAAAAGTTAAGAGGTGTTCAAAATTTGAGACTGGGCATGTCAGTATATGGTGACTGCAGTTCATTAACTGAACACAGCTAACGGATCCTAAATCTGCACTGTATGTTTCTGTCTCTGGCTGAGATGGCAGCTGTCATTTGAGAACTCCTCACTGAAACAAACAATACCTTTCAATTATGATGTTTTGGTAATGAGGCAGAGGAGCTAAACCCATCTGTACCCCTAAATGTCTCCTCAGGAGCCAAGACGTCCCCCGGACAAACCCCACCTGTACTCACCATTCAGAGGCATGCTGTTGAGTGTATATCCAAGCAAAACAAAAACGTCCTCATGACATTACTGATAGGTTTGTTCAGTGTGAAGCATGCCACAACTCACCAAGAATGTCTTTGAGGCTTAATCTGAGCCAGAGCTCACCTGCTCATTGAGGGTTAGCCTATATGAGCAGTGCGCAGCCGAGTCGAGCTGCTAATCATTCCCAGCACAGCTCGGCACAGACGGGCATCAATCGGCATGTGTTATTAATGTCTCATTACGACTGAGCGCAGGCAGCTTACAAAGCAATGTACAGCGCGGTGCTTCCATATCCAGTGAGAAAGTGCCTACTAACCTGCCACCGATGTTCAAACACACACCCCGCAAACATCCTCTCACTGGAGGATGCTTCCCAGAGTGTGCGTTTCCAAATGAGCAGAATTTGTCGCCGTATCTGAATTATTTCACGAGTTAACATTACATTTTTTTTTTTCCATAACTCTTTGTTTGGCCCCGCTCTTAATCATATTCCACACGTAGTCCTGCCAGTTTTCAAACCACTGGTGCGCCTTAAGACGAGGAAAAAATAATCAACGGAGGCACTGTTTTATTCATGAGGAGAATGCATATACATCTCCAGGAAAAACGGCAAGCTGTGCCTCTCCGAAAACAGCAGGGCGCACAAACTCTCCACATTCACCTTTCAGAAGATTCCGCCCCTTGCTCAGCACCAAACCCATGCAGCTCAGTCCAGAACAAGTGGCCAAATCTGACCGTTTGCCGTGCTCTCGTCCTGGTCTTGATGCGAGACCACTGGTTGGCACTGTATGGATGTTTCAGTCACCAGTTTTAATGCGAGTCAATGGTAATACTAGAGTAAGGATGTGAAAACAATGTTCACCCCATAGGTAAATGGAAACACAGTAAGCGTTTATATCTCAGCCTTATATGCCTTCCCATGCACCACTTCAATAAGCTATTGAGCCACTTTGTCCACAAATACAACACTCAGACAATGAATCTGGAGCAGTTTTTTTACCATATCTCGCACCTCACACAGTTCGTGGACAAATCAGACTGCCCGGCCTCTGGCTTGATACTACAACATGGCAACATAAGAAAGCTGAACTTCTATTACTGAGAGTCACTGATAATCAGGACTACTGCTGCCATGTCACTCTCCTTCTCCTCTCCCTGCATCAGCTACCCATTAGACCAGTACCAAATCCTTGGTGCCAACTGAACAGGCAACCAATGAACAGCTCAGGGTAAGAGCCAATGCTACGTGAGAGTAAAGGAATGCAATGAGACAGCTGAACAACAGCTATCAAGACAAAACTGTACATTATAAAAAATTGAAAATCAAAAGCTGACAGACTGGATCCCATTTCACTTTTATTCTAATGGTGTTGTGAACTTTTGTAATGGTCTAATAATTCAAACATATCCCTCCAGATACAGAATTGGTTAAACTCGAGCAAGTACAGTTTGATCACCAGTGCATGACGAACAAGAGAAAATCACTACGCCGGTCATTTCGAGCATTCTCTCTCAAGCCAGACTCTGTTTCATACCCTTAAAATGCTTCAAAGAAAAGTCTAATTCAGCCCATTATAAATTGAGAAGAGAAAGCAGAAATCTTCCATTTAAAGACTTTGTAATAGAAGAGTATTGGACCAATCACAGAACAGTGTTCACCAAAATGCATTCGTGACCAAGACTGGTAGCTAGCATGGATGATACACCAACAAGTCGAGTGAAAGACGGCACTGAAAGACATAAAAGATGTTTCTGCAAGAGTAGGAACCTTGCACAAACTGTGGACTTCTTCCACATTTCATCAAAAAACATGCAACAAATTTGGAGTTTTGCTGCTAGTGTTATTGAGCTAATTGCATTTGTCTGACTAGCTAGCTGATGCTACAACTGTCAGCAAGCTTGTTCACGGTAGCGTGTTCAACAGATTATAGTTTATTTGCCAAATCTGCGAACAGGTCACAGGTAGATTGTTTGGCCAAATGTCTGACGTGGTTCATTCGTCAATGTTGGTTCATACGATATTGCTTTCTTTGCTGAACACTGTAGGCAGCCAGGCAATAAAATCCTGATTCAGTAAAATATATGCTGAAGGCCTTTTAAATTTGTCATGGAATGAATTTTGCAAAGTTTCGAAAGAGCGGACTCAAAAATCTAGCACTTAGCTAGCTAGACTTCGACAAATAAGGTTTCCATTTGGAGTTATGAAGGATACAGAAGCGAGGATTGACCAAATCTCCTCTTTTTAGTACCCAGTCACGAATTGGAAGGGGGATATAAGGTGAGTGCTGACCTCACAGGTGTCCGTCCATCTGTCCGCGACTCCCTTCGTCACACTTCTTTTAAGGCCAGAACTTCTAGAATATTCAGCAATTTTCTAAAAAATTGAATATTTAGATAGATCTTATTGTTTAAATGTGCCTTTTCATACTTGCGTCCGTTCTCCCGTGTGTCTGTCGGTTCCTCCGTCGCGTTTTGATTCCAGGCCAGAATGCCAAAACCGTGACAGGATTTTCTACTCATTCTCAGCATTTCAGAAGAATAGACTTATATCCAAAAGTGTTCGGAAATTGCGGAAGTCAATGCAGCTAGCTTGAGCGACTATATCCAGCACTGAGGCAGATTAAGATATACACCCACATAACCATGTGTATGGGATATTAAAACTCATTTTCAAAATCTATTATAATTGTCAGGCTCCAAGGCAAGCCGTCTCTGGTTCATTAGGGAAAAATGAGTGGTCAAGCTGAGCAAAATATAGCAAGATCTACACGTTGTAGGACAGACTGTATTTTACAGCAGTAATACTGAAACGGTTGACTCTGTATTTTCATGTCTTTTCCTCTATTTTTTTTGCCATCAGGAGGCGACTCAAATCAACACCACATTGATGAGATGAAAAATCCCATCAGCCACCAATGCTATGCAGCTCCAATCAAAATGACACACAGCCATTTTTCTCATCACAGCCCTTTCAAAACTTCAGCTGAGGTTGAGAAGGAGGCCATTTTTAAAGCATCAAATCAAGGGTAGATCAGTTGGCAGGTTGAAAGAGCCAGGTTAGAAATTTAGACATGATACTGGGGCACCCCGAAACACAATCAAAGGCACACACAAACTGTTGAATGTGATACATCCACTTTTTCAACAATAACCATTGGGTTATTGGGACCAAATGACCCCGAGAGGAAGGGGAGCAACTTTGTGTGAGGCCAGGAAGAAGGCCCATCGCTCATGGCTCAACTAAGGCCCTGTCAACATGAACACAGATGTTTTTCTAAAGAATATTCCACACCCCCCCCCCAGGCCTAAGGGAAAAAAAAAAAAAAATCTGTCCGCATGTCTTCTTTTGACATACACACATGAGAACGCAAAAACCACTACAAATGCTCAGATGAAGTATTCCCCGTCAGTAGGAGGCGATAACGTCCACATTCAAAATAAGTAATAGGAGAGAAGAACATCACATAATGCAACAGTGAGCTTGCACGAAGCGAGCTGTGACATCGTGTCCCCAAACACTCCATTTTACATATCCACAAGTTTTTAAAAAATGCTCACTTCAGAAGGCAATTCAAAAGATCTCCATTTTTTGTAACCGAGAACACCATTTGCATGTGAACGAGAGGTCGAAACGCATAGAAACAGCTGTTTTCAAAAATATCCCTCTAAGTGTGGACAGGGCCTAAAACTCGTTTAAAAAAAAAAAAAAAAAAAATCGGCAGTTCGAAGAGCTTTGGGGGTGAAGTGTTGACTGATGAAAAACGAAAAAGAGAACTCAAAGGCCAAAAAACGAAGAAATAAATTACAGATAACAGAAGTAGTTATAAAATGGGAACAGCCTTGCAAAGAGAAGGTCATCAAAGGCAGACTTGCAAGTCCTAATAAAGGCCAACAAAGAGTCACAATAAGCGCAACCAAAATTTCAAAAAGACACTGAGTGCTCAAAAGGAGACATGAATCTCTTACAGGAGACAAAGCATCAATGGAGAAAAGGACAAAATCACGTCCTCACTGCGGCTCAGTATTTGACAGGGCGCACAAACAAAACAGGAACAAAGACCAAGATCAGCTGCGGAACAGTTTATGTTCGGAAAACTTAAAAATGGATTGAACGCCCTATCAAAATTGCGTGTGTGTATGTGTGTGTGTTCGAGTGTGTGCAAGTGAGTTTGCCAGCACGCATGTGGGGCACTGCTTTGTGCATGTGTGCACAAGTGTGTACATAAGCACGTACACCCATTCTCTAATCTCACTCAGCTGTCCATTGTGTCAGATAATGTCGCTTGCTGCAAGGCTGGGGGGAGGTTCAGCGGCATTGATACTGCTGCCACTTCATGGCCAATGCCTGAGCCACGCCCTCATCCACAGGTCAGGCAAGGGAGCCCAGAGGACAAGGTAATGCCACCAGCCCTCTGGTGTCCTTGGGCATGCCTCCTGGTCTTCCTTGATTAGATTTCGTAATGCACTTTTTAGCTCATCTTGCTCCCGTGTGGCCAAAGGTTCAAGACAGCTGGGATTTGCGGTGCAGCTCTTCAGGCCTTTGATACAGTCCTCATTGCCCCTCTCGTCTGACCGTTTTGCATGATGAATTGCACATAGAGGCTTTGAAGGGGTCGGGTGCGGTCAGGCATGTGGACTGTGACCCCTATCTGGCGAAGATGTTTTTTTAGCTACAGCTGCTTCCATGCGGATGGAGCTAGTAATGGAAAGCATCTCAGTATGAGGATACTGATCTTCCCAAGACAGGCTAAGGACCTTTGGAGGTATCGGATATGGAGGGACTCCTGGTCTCTGATATGCCTTCTGTACGAGGGCCAGCCCCACAGAGCAGAGTGGAGGCACGCACTGCATTGTATACACCACCCTTGGGGGTGATGTTCAAGTTTTTGCTTTCAAAAAGCCAACTGTGAAGATGCCCAAATGCTGAACAGGCTTTGTTGATGCGGCTGTTGATTTCGGCGTCAAATGAGCAGAGAGAGAAAGTGTGGAGCCAAGATGGGAGAACTGGCCCCCCACTTAGAGTGAAACACCGCTGAACATGAAGCTGGGAGGAGAAGCAGGATGGATACTGAGTAAAAACACTGAAGTCATGTCGCTAATGTTGACCTGGAGCCCAAAAAACTGGTGTGCGCCAGAAATTGTGTTGAGGGCAAGCATGGTTCTGGGCTATGTGCCATGACAGCACAGTCATCTGCTCACATGGATGTTCAAATATTTGGAAGGTCTCCATCTTTTTATGAGCCTGGAGTCGTTGAATGTTGAAAAGACTACCATCAAGACAGTACTCCAGGTGAGCTCCACCTCTGCATCTCAGGGCATGGTGGGTGATGGTGGAGAGGAGGAGACTGAACAAGTCCAGTGCCAAGACACAGCCTTGCTTCACCCCATTGTCCACTTTGAAAGTCTCAGACTTGCATTCCATAATGCAGTTGCTGCAGTACGGTGAGATACCCGAGTGGAACCCCAAGTTTGGAGAGCAGTTTCCAGAGCACCGGATTGTTAAAGGCGTTAAAGGCTTTGTTTGGGTTGATGAAGCCAATGCACAGGTCTTTTTCTTAAAGCAGTTGCTACAGAAGTGCACGTTGCAGAGGAAAGATCTTGTCGGTAGTGGATCTAGACTTCCGGAAACCACATTGTGTTTCTGGGAGAGCACTGTGTGTTCCACCAGCTTGATGAGCATGAATCTTGTCAGCATTTTCCATGCAATGGAGAGGAGAGAGATTGCATGGCTGTTCTGACATGCAGACTGTCCCCCTTCAGGCTGTAAATGAGCACAATAATAGTGTCCATCCGATCCTGTGGGAAGATCTCAGACTTTCAGATTTCTTTTCAGGAAGATTTGCCAATATGTGATGAGGTACAGCTGCCCATTTTTGAAGACCTCAGCCAGGATGCCTCACATATGCACACAAACAGCTACACGAACACACACCCATATACACAAACATGCATACACACACACACACACACACACAAGCAAACAAACACACATACAAAAAAACAGGCCAACACACAAACAGACTAGGTTTGCATCATCGTTTGTGCAGCATCGTCCCATCTACCAGTCATAGCATTGGCGATTGACGATCCTTTCCTCTGCCCGGGGGGGGGGGCGTCCAATATGCGCGAATACGAAAGAAAATAAAAATTCCCTTGTAAACTCCCGATCTCACTATAGCCCTATTTTGCTATCCAACACCTTATAGAAATACTTAAATTGGAAAAAAAATCTAGCTGCTTCAATAAAATTTGATAGCAAGACCCAAGTTTCCTCTATGACGAAGCGAAACGGGAACTGGCCGATTTGGGAATCGTTGTCAGTTTTGGCATTAGGCAGGTGACGATTTAAAAAATCCTTTAGTTCTAAATGAGAAAATAATGAAAACGGAGCATGGGGACTACTACAAACACAACCGATTTACAGCAAAACAAAATCGCATTAAACGTCACTAAATAACCCTTTTTAGAAGCCACGATGCACTGAAACGACTGTGCCAAACACAGATTTCATGTTTTGAATTTATCCGCCAACGGGGTAACTATTAGCTCACCAGGGGGAGGGGAGGTAATAAAAATGTTCACGACAATAGCCGTTAATTTGACTAACGTGGATGTAACCATGTAAGAGGAGGGATCTGTTTGCTTACGGTTATATCTGCAGTCTACCTAGCTTAGCTAAAATATTTAAGTCAATTATACAATTCTTCTTTGTATTGTAGTCATAAAAAGCTAGGTAGCTAGTTGCTACCATGACTAGCTGGCTCTTTAACTTAGCCTATTTAATATTTAGCTGTGAGAGTCTGTGTAAGAGTACTTTCGTCTGCACTAAAACAGTCCCGTCAGCCTCTTAGCATTCGAAACGAACATCTAAGGCACAGTGTATGAATAAAAGTTGTTGGAGGCATCTATCCGAAGATCGTGCCCGAGGCCCAACAGTCCTGGTATTAGGGACCTGTACATGGTCCGGCAACTGGGCTATCGCCACAAGTCTTTTTCGCTTCAGCCTCAGGTTTTTTTACCACCGAAATATTTAAAATGAGTATGAACCTGGAGGTCAGACAACCACCAAATGTTTAACCTGTACAGTCCCGTTAATTGATTACCCTACATGCGACTGCGATCCTTCGCTTCACGTTGTCAATAAGAAAAGCTTCTATGTAAAACCGACCTTTGCAGACGTGCTGATTGGCAGTTCCCGCTCCGTCTCTCGCTTGTGGTCAGTCTTCTGCTGCCATCTGGTAGACTCGACATCATAGTGATTTTATATTGCAAGATCGCTCTTTTTAACCATTATTAAAAAAATATGCAACATATTTAGAACATATTTATACCAGGTTTTTTTAAACACATCTCTTAAATGTAATTAATTCTTGTGAATGTGGAAAAGTTTTAAAATTTGAAATTTGCAAAACCAATAAACCCAAATACGAGCGCAACATGCCAACAGCTCACTGGTTCCCGTCCTTGCGTAAAACAAGATATTGCGTACAATTTTCATTTCCCCATTAATTTTCCTGCAGACGCAAATATACGGTAATATAATAGACGGTAAGATGAGGGGCGTAGCTTGGTGACCATCTCACTTAGAAGCTCAATTTATGGGCCAAAATATGAATAGATCGCAAACCTCCCAAGCATCGAGTGCGAGAAAAATTCTTTGCGCCTGAGCGTGAGTGTCAGGCCAGCGCCACTGGACGGAAAAAGCCTTGTCGTGGCTCTGCAACATAACGCTGCTATTTTAGAAGCAAGGGAAAAGCGACAGTGAATGGGGGGGGCGGGGCATTGGCAGGTAAACTGGCAATCGCCATGGAGCCCAACCATCGGCGATTCCAAAGCCCAGCACAGACACACACGAGCAAACACACACAAGCTCACAAACACATACACGCATGGGCACACAAGCAGAAACATACACATGCAAATAAACACACAAACACACCAGAGCCCTGCAACAGGACATTCAAATTATTTTCAATTCCATTACTTTCCAAATTTAAAAACTCTATCCCATTCTCTTAACAAGTCATCCTGTCCCATCCCATTTTCATTTTCAAAATTCAGTCAGGTTCCATTCCATCGCCCTGTTTTTCCGTCCAATCCCATTCAGAGGCTAAATGTTCTGTGTACATTGACAAGCCTGTTTGTATTAAAGAATTAATTCAGGGTATTGTGCGCTGCGACATTACTTGCGGTGGTTTTGATCATTTTCATCATAATGAATGTATTAAAAAATGTAAGAATAATTATCGATTTTAATGCAGAAAAACAACTATATTTGAACCATTTGTTGCATATCATACATACATTTTCAAATTATGATACATCCTGAAACAAGAAAACATAAAAAGTCTCACCTCAGTATGTAGACAGGTTTTAATTGATCACCTGAGAAGTTTTACAACAGAATTACTGCAGCTGAGGAAAATAAGCCACATCTTATTTCACTGATCCAATGCAGTAGATAATCACTCACACTTGGCACTTCTTGCCAGCCTTCATTAAAACAACACATGCTGAATACCATAATGACAGCAACTCTCCCCAGTTGTTTTTAATTACTGGGTCACTGCAATCATGTAAATGAAGCCACATCCCTGTCCTTCAAGGTTGTGAACATTTTCTCCTCATATGCCAGCCCTAATTTTGAACCAATACCAATGGTGAATTCCGGCTGGCACCTGTTGTTTCTTCAGGAATTATTTCTTTCAGTGTTTTTTGATTGACATTTTCACAAGATTTGAGGTTTCAGATTGATAAAAAAATCCACCTTACAAATAAATGCTCTCAAATCTTTAAATTAGTTGTGTCACAGTGGTTTGGAATCAATTATGCTCATTGTAACCCGATCATTCAGCTCTCCAAGTGGACATTTTTTCAGAGGTTATAAAGTTGAGCTTATGTGAGAGAAAAACGCTCATCTTATCCTAAATTTCATCAAATCTCATCCCGTTCCGAACAAACTTTATCCCGTCCTGTCCCATAACAACTCGTCCTGTCCCCCTCCCACAGCAGCTTTATCCCGTCCCGTCCCGCCCCGCAGTATCTCACAGCAAGATGATCCCGTTCCTTTTTTTTGCTCCCATCCCATCCCACCACTCTGATACATACACAAACACACAAATACAAACAAACACACACACAACACACGCAGAACCCTCCACAAACACACACACACACACAATGTGAAAGAGTAGCTGGGTACATGGGTAATGGGAATGGCTGTACAGAAAAAAAAACTCAATTTTCACATTCACGACATAAGTTGAAAAGAGCCTTTGATTTGGACACCTGAACAAAACAAGTACTCAGACCAAAAAGCTGACCAGTTTCTACTGTAATTTGAGAACTTATTTATTTCAACAATTTTGAGCAGGCAAGGAAACATAATACTTCAGTGAAAATAAGTGCTCACCTTTCTTTCACAAATAGAACATGTAACTGAAAGACAAATAATCCGCAACAGGGTGGGAAAAGAACATCACAAATGGCTGGATTTCAGACACTATCATGCATCAACATCTGTACCCTCACAATACCAGCCGTGAGCATCAGACACCATCATGCATCAACATCTGTACCCTCACAATACCAGCCGTGACCGTCAGACACCGTCACGCATCAACATCTGTACCCTCACAAAAACCAGCTGTGACCGTCAGACATTGTCATGCATCAACATCTGGGCCCTCATAATACCAGCCGTGACCGTCAGACACCGTCATGCATTAGCATCTGTACCCTCATAATACCAGCCGTGACCGTCAGCCATAGTCATGCATTAACATCTGTACCCTCATAATACCAGCCGTGACCGTCAGACACCATCATGCATCAACATCTGTACCCTCACAATACCAGCCTTGACCGTCAGACATTGTCATGCATCAACATCTGTACCCTCATAGTACCAGCCCTGACCGTCAGACACTATCATGCATTAACATCTGTACCCTCACAATACCAGCCGTGAGCATCAGACATAGTCAACATCTGTACCCTCACAATACCAGCCGTGACCGTCAGACACCATCATGCATCAACATCTGTACCCTCACAATACCAGCCGTGACCGTCAGACATTGTCATGCATCAACATCTGGTCCCTCATATAACCAGCCGTGACCGTCAGACACCATCATGCATCAACATCTGTACCCTCACAATACCAGCCTTGACCGTCAGACATTGTCATGCATCAACATCTGTACCCTCATAATACCAGCCCTGACCATCAGACACTATCATGCATTAACATCTGTACCCTCACAATACCAGCCGTGAGCATCAGACATAGTCAACATCTGTACCTTCACAATACCAGCCGTGAGTGTCAGACATAGTCAACATCTGTACCCTCACAATACCAGCCGCGACCGTCAGACACCATCATGCATCAACATCTGTACCCTCACAATACCAGCCGTGACCGTCAGACACCATCATGCATCAACATCTGTACCCTCACAATACCAGCCGTGACCGTCAGACACCATCATGCATCAACATCTGTACCCTCACAATACCAGCCGTGACAGTCAGACACCGTCACGCATCAACATCTGTACCCTCACAAAAACCAGCTGTGACCGTCAGACATTGTCATGCATCAACATCTGGGCCCTCATAATACCAGCCGTGACCGTCAGATACCACCATGCATTAACATCTGTACCCTCATAATACCAGCCGTGACCGTCAGACACCATCATGCATCAACATCTGTACCCTCACAATACCAGCCGTGAGCATCAGACACCATCATGCATCAACATCTGTACCCTCACAATACCAGTCGTGACCGTCAGACACCGTCACGCATCAACATCTGTACCCTCACAAAAACCAGCTGTGACCGTCAGACATTGTCATGCATCAACATCTGGGCCCTCATAATACCAGCCTTGACCGTCAGACATTGTCATGCATCAACATCTGTACCCTCATAATACCAGCCCTGACCATCAGACACTATCATGCATTAACATCTGTACCCTCACAATACCAGCCGTGAGCATCAGACATAGTCAACATCTGTACCTTCACAATACCAGCCGTGAGTGTCAGACATAGTCAACATCTGTACCCTCACAATACCAGCCGCGACCGTCAGACACCATCATGCATCAACATCTGTACCCTCACAATACCAGCCGTGACCATCAGACATTGTCATGCATCAACATCTGGTCCCTCATATAACCAGCCGTGACCGTCAGACACCATCATGCATTAACATTTGTACCCTCATAATACCAGCCGTGACCATCAGACACAGTCATGCATTAACATCTGTACCCTCATAATACCAGCCGTGACCGTCAGATATAGTCATGCATTAACATCTGTACCCTCATAATACCAGCCGTGACAGTCAGACACAGTCATGCATCAACATCTGTACCCTCACAATACCAGCCGTGACCAGTAGCACCAGAGAGGCACATAAGTATATGGATGGTGACACATTCATTAAGGGCATGTAATTCCAGAGTTTACTTCATGTGGAAGTGAAATACGGAAGTAAGCAGCTTCATTTGAGGGAATTTGCATCAATACATACCAAACTGTGGGAATTACACCTACCAGCATTTTACATCATTGTACAAGTACACAAGGAAGTCTATGTAATGATTATCAATGGCCTTTGGCAGAGGCATTGCGCCGTATTTCAGAAAAGTATACGACCGCAAGCAACTTTTGTGCTCAGGAGTTTTGAAAGTTGTATTAAGTATATTTACAGCACCTGTCACTACCAGTCTGAACAGGATATACCTGCTCATGAGTTTTAAAAAAAAAAAAAAAAGTCAAAAGTAACATTTTCACAACAATGACATATGAAGGCATGCCACGCACGACAGAAGTAAGATTTGGCCCACCGCCACAAAACATAGTAAAGCACTAGAAGGAAATGAAAATGGAGGGAGGGAGGGAGGGAGGGAGATGTGCAGGGAGAGACAGGGGGAGAAAGAACTGCATTTTACCAGGATCTTTAATGAGTTTTTTTTTTATCATCAAATCAGTAATCAGATCTCATTACGCTTCAACTGAACCAACAAAACCCCCATGAGAAAAAAGAAGGGTACTCTGTAGTGCGCATACCTTTGCTTGCACAACCGCTTTTAACCTTTTCTGTGATGTTGACTTTGACCAGTGACTTAAACCTGTGAAAGTCTAATCACCCTTCACTGTTATTATCGATAGACTTACCACAAAGTTTCATTAAAATTGGTCCAAAACTCACCACGTAATCCTGCTTACAAACAAACAAAGTAATAAAAGGGGTCAAAAACATAGCTGCCGTCTAACTCGTTGGCAGAGCTTCAAAGAAAACAATGAACCAAACTTCCATCTGGTTGGAAAGAAAAAGCGATAGAGTGAGAAGAAAAAAGAGAGAGAGAGAGGGAGGAGGAAGAGAATCCACAATGTCTGCCATGACTGAGCCACATGGAAGGAGACTCACCAGTATGAGTGAGCTGTTGCTAGGATACGCGTGACAGCCCTCTCCCAGAGTGCCAGCGCAGGCAGACGAACGCAAAGCGAAGAAGTCGGTGAGATTCCTTTGTCGCGGACCTGCGAACGCAGCTAATGAAATCTCAGACAGCTGGGGGGGGGGGGCGGGTGCGTCGTTAAATTCTCATGGGAAACAAAAAAGGAAAGGACCGCAGTGAAGTAACGACCAACACGGCCACTCAAACTAACTTTCCTTCAAACGCAACTAACGGCCACCATCTCTTTGCAGCACAAAGAAAGGGAAAGTGTTCATGCCCACGAGCGCGCGTGTGCATGAGTGTGTGTTTATGCTCCGCGTTGCCACAGGCAACATTAATCACCAGCAGGTTGGTTTGATCCAGCCCCCAGATAATTCTGAGTCGTTTACGAACAAACAGTTGAAAGTGTTTGTGAGCATATTGAACGCCCTGAGCCTGGCAGCCCTGTGTTCCTCCAGGGTTCGGCATGTCGGCATCGTACTGGCTCCAGCCCAACTTGACAAGCAGGGCCGAGAGGCCTAATTAGTCCACCTTTGTGTTTGCTCAGTAGGCTGAATGAGGAGCACACAAATGTGGCCATTTCTCCTTCCCTTTAAGTTCGGCTTTTGGCTGGGATTCAAGTGCAAGCCCCGGCCTGTTGATCTGTGGCGAACGTGAGGTCGTGTTGTGGTCCATGAATCCCAGCCAGTCATGTTTCGTGGCGATTGTGACATTCTGTGCAGACGCAAGCAAGGTCATGTCTCTCTACAGGGGGAGCATGACGACAGCCACAAGCTCAGAGCGTTGGCGTGTGGTGAAGACTGCACAATGCTCCTGAATGACAAGCACAGTAAAGACAACTACAGCAGTTTGGTCAACAAGTAGTTGGACAGTGACACATTTCATATTGACCGTCCTTCATTCCTACATGGCACAATCCATATGAATGTTGATGCATTCAATTTCAGGCAACACACTGCACTTATCAAGAGTACTTATATCCATATAAAGGAAACTGTAAAGGAATCACAGCCATCACAGTCAAAAACAATCACTTATGGGCCTCAGTGTAAACGGAAATGGCAGGAGCTTCTCAAATTGCCAGTCAAAGAATCCAGCCCTGCCAGTGTTGATTGTTGCCAGCAGCCTTACGAGTGCAGCGTCCAATTGTCTTTGCACTGCCTAGGGATACGGGCGGGATACAGTTGGTTTGGGTTCACACTGTTTGTTGGTTAAGAGCCTCTTCCTGGCCATCCGGGTGCTCTTTAGTGGAATTGTAAGCAAACACATGTTCAGGTTTCTCCGGCCCTCGATCCTCGATCAAAGCAAAGCTGCAAGTGAAAAGAACCAGCGGCTGACAGTCCTGTGTTTCGGAGAAGACTGAAAGCTATTTGCGGTATCTTGAGATGGCAGCATGAGTTGCATTCAAGCATGTAAGTTTGTCGACTGGACATTCCAGATTCGGGCAGTTGGAGATGCCAAAATGAATAAATAAATAAATAAATCCAGACCCAGGTCGGGAACTTTAACCTCATTGGAGCCAAGGCACTCTCTGAGCCTTGGCTTAGACCCCACACTCCTGGGGAGGAATTGGCTTTGTCTAATCAACTTCAAATCACTCAATGTCAATAAAAGTCAGTTATGACGAGACAAAATTGCATGTAGTCTTAAGTCATTTTTAAACAGCAGAAAAAGCTGTGTATGCTCACATACAGTATGAAGGTCATGAGACACGACATAAGCCTGGGGTGCAGTTCAACTTATCGGAGTGTCTAGTGTCAGCACCACCAAATACATAGAGCAAGCTTAGAAAATAATGAAGCGGGATTTGCAGATGTCTATTCAGCAAACTGCTTGCTTGAATGCGGTTTCAAATAGGAAGCAGCATATGTTCCAAGTCTCTCTTCTCCGTTTCCATTTTTTTTCCAAGAATGAGGCATTCTGGGCAGTAGATCCTTTCGTTACCAAAAAATGTGGATTCTTAATGTTAAAGTAATATAAGATGCCAAATGTAACCAAAACCCTCTCTAAACAACTCCAAACAGCAAATACTGTAAATAGTATTTTTACTTGACATACGAAAAAAATATTTATCATCCAGTGATGACAATTAATACACTACTGGATATAAAACACACATCATTTTACCACCTTTTAACATAAAACTCCGATTAATACCCCAGCCCTGAGAGTTTGAGTTTTCTAATCGCCATCATTAATCAGAACTCCGCTCCACACATACAGGAGCAAAGGTTAATGGCTCATTACCTAAGACGCTTCTCCATGCTACTTTTAGATCTGCCTGAACACAGCAGTTTTGGATGTAAGCACTGCGGTGCCTAAAAATTGGGTAAAAACAATGCAGTTAGACTTCTGCTGAATTCTGATACATTCAATCCTGTAAAGTAAATTCAGTCAGATGTACACAGTATTTGGAATGCATTTGTCAGAGGCAAGCAGGCTAGAGTGAAACTTGAAATTGACTGCAGTAACGTTTAAGCAATAGGTAGCCGAATGAGACATTGTGGGAAAGGTACCTCAAGGTTGCGGGTTCTAGTCTCGAGGAGGTGTGCGGTTAAGTTTGCAACCTTAAGTGGAAATTTCAACCTTTGCATCTGCTTCACGGTAAGAGGGTGCACTGACATGGCTATCAGATAAAGAGGACAGATATGCATTTTTCTCAGGGCAGGTGGGATCAGGCTGTGATGTAATGAGGCACTGAGATGCAATTGTGTTCGCGCACTACAGCGCGTAAGAAAAGTCGGCTCACGCATCAAAACAAAACAGTGATGTAACCCAGTAACAAGTCCTAGCACCGATTCACGCAATCGAGACTTAAGCCAGACTGATGCTTAATCGTGCGGAAAAGCAGTTTCCTTAGTGACTGCAGGTTGGCAGGGGGGCGTTGGTTCAATATTTCCCGAGACTGAGGCTGACAGTCCAACAGTTGACCGACTGGTGAAAAATGCTACAACTTGCGAACGCTGCTGAGTCCAAGCTCATGCCTAGATGCTCTCACAATGTTACTGGAGGATTTTGTCTCTGTTAAAACTTTGCCACAACCCAAAAACAACAACGTGAGAACATGAATGAGGTTCAGATCTGATCCACATACTCATGGATATTGTTCGGAACTCGAATAACAAGTGCATATGTGGACGAAAGCACCCAATTCTCGACCGATGCACCCGGAATTATAAGTTGGATGCACCGCGTGCACCAAGAAAAACTCTGTTTCCGAAATGAACCCTCATTCTACAGATGCGCAAATCCCTCCCTGGAATCATACATTTTATCGGTAAATGACGGGAATTAATGCCAAAATCGATGGGACTACAAGACTGTGGAACACGTTCGGTCTGAGGCCGTTGGCTGATCGCGTTGTGTATATTTCTCAAAAACTTTCCCTGATCCAGGATCAGGGAATTTGTGGTACGTCTGTCCTCCGCGCCACCAGCGAGCGCTGCCAGCACAGACCATGAGTCGGACCAATGGGACTGCGTCCTAAGAGGAGAAATAAATAACGTTTTAAACTGATTGGGCGAACTCTGTAAATTATGCACGCGTATACTCGGGTAGACACTTGGGAAATAGTGATTGAGATTAACGTTTGAAGATCCATTCTCGTTGGCTGATGGATGTAATATAAGTGACTGCCGGGTGATTAATAAAATCTTACCAAAAAATAAATAAATAAATAAATCTTCTAGAAGAAATTAATCTAGGAAGAGAGGATCTTAATTATGGTGTTATGAAGAATGTAAAAAAATTAAAACAGCTAAAAGCAGCACTGTTGCTGCTATTGAGGCCAGAGAGGTCCCATGATGGAGTTGTGGAAAATAACTTTCGTTTCTCAACCAAGTGAAAAGAAAGTGAAATTATTAACTAGACTGAATACTTTCTATCTGTGATCATTAATAATATACTCAGTTTTACCAATTTCTTTGGCAACTGTTTTACCTCAGTGTTTTTCTTTCATACAGCATGATTATAATAAAATCTTATCCCACCAATAATCCTGACCTGCTGCCCCACTGAAAATTTACAGTAGTCCTATGGCACACCATACAAGTTGAAAAATATTTGTTTATTCATTTTGTACTGCTGCAAATTGGGTTTTTTTTTTATCGAATTAAGCAAGTTTTAGACTGTGCACCATAAACACGCACGAGTGCACCCATTTTTATGTCCCCACCCTCCAAAGAGGAAAGCGGGGGCATTATGTCGACACCATGTCCGTCCATCCGTCGTCCGTTAACTTTTCGTTTCTGTTGGATAACTATAGAATCCCTCGTCGGATTGATGCCATTTCTTCATGGTGTATTGGGAGTGGCTAGAGGAAGGTTCCTTTCAAAAACCAGCATCGGGCGATATCTAATACGGTCGCCAAAGCAGCCATCTCAATATGCCCTTGGTCAACATACAGGCGGGGGCATGTACCACACTCTGCGTTGCTCTTGTCAACATCTGGGCGCACCATGTGCACCCAGTCAAAAAAATCCTAATTCGAGCTCTGCTACTGGCCTTCACAAGGACCCCCAAGGAGCTGCCCTCAGGGTTGCCTGGTCTAAAGACACAGCAGGAAATGTTGTCATCCGGTTCTGTGTAGGTGTGAAAAGAGGCAGTGAAGCGGATAGACTTTGGTCTTTTTGGGGGGGGGGGGGTGCAGATTCAGTCTAATAAGCCTGAGGGGGGCAGTGATGCTACACGCTACAGTAATTATATCATTTGGGGATAGCGATTTCCACAGCCAACCACCATTTATTTATTCATCTTTCCAAAAACTGGAACCAGAAAGAGCGAAAATGAAGAGGGAGAAAAAAGCCAAGAGCCCTGTGGAACACGAGCTCATGCGCGCGAGGCACGACCCACCAGCCCTCGGAAAATCCAACCGGGCATTCCCTTAATTCAATAAGCACCTCCAATGAATTCAAGCACAGATCAGGCAGGGCACCTCCGGCAGCACAGGAGGTGCACCCCCTTACCAAATATTGGCCACTCAAACCCAATTACACCGTTCCCTGGCCCGGGGGCATCCCAAATTAACATGTTTCCCCTAATAGAGGTCAAGGCAGGAGCCAGTGTGCTAACGTGCTAACCCGCCGGCCCAAAGCCAGCCAAGGAATAACAAAATGCACCACTCTGTCTCAAGAGAGACCACAGCGATGTGAGGGAAACATGTTCCATCCCAACTCCTTTATTTTCACTGGCGTGGGTGACCAGTTGCACAATCGAAGCAGCAGTCCGAGGACAGGCAGCCAATCAGTGAACGAGCTGCAGTAGCAGCACATTAACTTTCGCCATGTCACAACCTAGACAGAAACGGAGATGGGAAAGGACGTCTCGTGTCCAAGTCACCACCCAGCAGTGAGACAACAGAAGCTCACAAGGTGACAAGAGACTGACTAAACTATGAATTCTCACCTCCAGTGTTTACTTACTGCCATGTAATCCTCTACCAACAACAAGCCCATATTTCACCACCCGATTTGTGCAACATACTGGCACGAGAGGACTAATCCACCTAAAACCACACAGCCGCTCCTCCTCAAACAAGCTATTCCTCACATTACGCTCCATCCTTGTCATCTATGGTTCAGACCAATGAAGAGAGACTAACATTCCCCTCAGTAAATCACAAACTCCAGGGTTTACTAGAGGTACTGCAGTTTATCCAAGCCAAAAAGCATATTTCCCCACAGAACCACCAGGAACTGTAGTCCACACAAAACTATGACCTTTCTCTTTAAAAAATGACTCCACTTGGACATTACTTTTAAATTCTAAAACCTCTTTGAGCTGGGCCAATAACTCTCCAGGGACAAACTTCTTTTCTGAGTCACATATAAGAGGCCAAGGTTTTTCTTTGTGCCCATCTATCCCTTCCTGATTATGTACCCAGTGCACAAACTGGCACAAAGCCCTACAGTCAAGTAGAGGCCTGTAGCAATTGGCTATTTGCGCCACACTGCAGCTCTCATAGGAATCTATGGAACCGGTAGGCGGACGCAGTCAGTACTTCTCATGCATCTCAATGGGTTAAGACAATGTGACCCACGATCTGGTGATAAATCAAATGAAGCGTAATACAAAAATGATAAATAAAGATACCTGGACCATATATCCAGTGAGGAATGCGTAGTTAAGCCCACAAAATGAACAGTAAGTAACAACCTGCACATCAGCCTTCAGCTGTTGAACTGCAGTCCGTGCCTCGTGGACCTCAGTCGCCACATTCTGTCTGCACACAGAGTAGGACCAAACCCCGCAGCCAACAGCACACCCCTGCCAAAAATGGGTTCAACATTTCCACAGGAATTTTGGCAGAAAAAGGTTGAGAGGTAAAGATAAAATGAGACATAAAATAACTATTTTTTAAGAGCATGTGAGACGAACTCCAACACCAATGCCAAGACATTAAAATATGGATTCCAGCTCGATAACGGGCAATTACTAGACTATTATTCATGGCTTCGGGTTTTTAAGCCTCTAACTGATGACGAACAACATGAGGACAACTGCAGGCTTAACTTCAGGCCAATTTTACTCCTAAATGTTTCTGCCACTTCAGCATCGGTGGTACTGGGTTATAAAATAGCGACGCACATTTTGGCCTCAGTCACTCCATTTTTGGGACCATCTATGCCATTGATCAGTGTGAATGAACACAATGAACTACTCAACAGCACATTTAAATGTTGGAAAGTGCAGTCGAGTGCAGGCTCCATGTCAGTAAACCGAATACCCGGCCCTGAAGAAAACGTGCCCACTGCACCTTTCGCGCTTCACAGAAGTATCGGAAGCAGAAGAATCTGAGCGCCATATGTGAATGAGCCTTAAAATGGAGCTCACCCACTGTGCCAGCAGGACTCGAGGAGTTTTTTAGCCATTTGCTTGACTTCCTGTGTAATGCTGTCAGAGTGAAGAGTATAAATGCAGGTATTTTGCTTTTCAAGCAGCCAAGAGATGCCAAGCGTTGAACGTTGCCAAAGAGTTGAAAACAAGGACAAAATCCAAACGACAGCATGTGGTCAGCAAACGATATCACAGCGCTGATACAGAGCGCTTAAAACCAATCGCAATGGTGGGTAGAGGACAGAGAGCCTAAATTAACCCCGCATACAACCAACAACAAGCCCTGTAGCCATCAAATGAGCCGGCCATTTGGTAAGCTTAAGCTTACCTTAAGCACATCGCCGAAACTGCAAGAACATTTTAGACAACTTATTCTGGGTAGGAATTATCCCATTGTCTTTAATCCAAATAATTATCAAAATTTAAGATGATTTTTTTTCTCACTGAAAAGAATGGCAGCAGCACCTGGAAAATGGCCAGGACTGCTCCGAGCTACGATCAATACCCAGCCGCTCCGAAATAATTAAGAGCCTATTAAAAACGGCGCAAAAAGAGCCTCAAAACGCTGGCTGCCGCTGCATCGTGCCATCATTTAAACCTGCCCCTCACGGCTTCAGTCACTACTTGCCACTTTCATTAAAGCTACAGACTCAAATCTTAATCCCCACCTCTCCATATCCCCATTTTAAACACATACAAACTCTACAAGGGGGCAGTTGAAACCACATCGCTGGAATGTTCTTTCACAAGCGCCATGGCAGAGACACACAATGAAAAGGAGTTAACTCAAAGCAAACAATATAATACCAAGAGCCTTACAAAACAGAAAAACGTATCAAATTGTGCTTGAGAGAGAAATAAGCATCAAACAAAATAAAAACAAATCTCAAGAAGAAATGTAACTACACAAAATTAATTCCTGTTCATGCTGGGATTCAGCGCCACAGTGTGATCACAGTGATTTGTGATGCACAGAGTAATAACTTTTTTTCCCCCCAAACTGAAAATAAGCGCTGTTCTCTGTATCTACTAGTCTACAGTGAGTTCTAAGAGACCCAGCAGTTTCCTACCATAGAAACAGCCACCCAGCAGCACATGCATGAGGTCTGCATAACAGCCATTTACCGACACATCCTTTCCGGATAGAAGTTGGACATAATTTCTATTAAAAAAAAAACAAATCAGTGCAATGCAGCCAGGTCAGGGCTACGCCACACACTGCACCTACAGTTGCAATAAAAATTATTCAACCCCCATTGCAAATTAGGTTTAATATCAAAATTTAGAAACTTTCAGCTGTTTGAGAAAAACAAGAACATTTTAAATAGCTCAACACAACTAATATTACAAGTGGTTTCTCCAAATTTAACACAAAATTCAAATTTTAATGACTACTGCAGTCTCAAAATTACTCGACCCCATGATTAGAATCTGTCTTAAGAGCACATTTGCAAATCAGGTGTGTCTAAAGCAGCGCTTCCTAAACTTTTCGCTCTCGCGGCACACTGTTTACTATGAAAAAATCTCACAGCACACCGCTATGATATTATAGTGTTCCGCTCGCACTACCTACCCCGCAGCGCGACCGAGTGACGAGACAACCACTCGAGCTTTCCAACCAAGTTTCAGGCTTTTATGTAATCATAAAATAAATGACTCTACGCAGTCTTTCCAGTTTAGCCCCCACTTCTCCAGATACTCAGACGTCACTCAAAACACTTCCTCACCAGTAGTGCTCTCCGGTAATAGTAATTTTCTTTGTCTCCCCATCGACATATCTGACATTGGCCAACAATTGTGCATGTCCACTGTTATCGGTTGTTTCATCCACCTGCAGCGCAATTTCCCCACTCCCTTTTATTTTCTCCATTACAACGTCCTCTATATCTGCAGAGATTTCTCCTATTCGTCTGCCAACTCTATTGAGAGAGGAACCTTCGATAATTCATTGGCAGCATTTTGACCCAACATCCCGACGACAGCTTTGCATGCTGGCAGGATAAGTGATTCAGCAACTGTGTGAGACGTCTTTGATTTTGCAACTAGTTCTGCGACCAGATAGCTAGCTTCTTATGCTTTTCGTCATGAAATTAGCTTGTTTGTTCGTCTGGCTTGTCGATCGCATTAAATATTCACGGTACTTTTTTTTTTTTGGCGAGATTAGGGTGTTTGTTTGAAAGGTGTCTTTATTTATTTGGAATCATAGCTTCGTTAGCCAGCTTTTCGCCGCAAGTAAGACACAGTGGTTTTGGGGTAGCGGGATCCCTGGTGAATGTAAACCCATAAGTGAGATATTCCTCACTGTTAAGTCTGATCAGCACTTTGGTTTCCTTATACAGGCCAATGAAGCAACAGTGAGGTGGTAGTCCAGGGTCGGAATCTACGTTCAGACAGCAGGCAAATAAGGTCCAAATCCAATTTTTATGCCCATATGTGACCTGTATCCGATCTGTTAAAGACAGCTTGAACAGCACAAATCCGATTTTTTAAAATCCGACCCAGGCCACTTTCATATGTGGTCCTAAATCCGATAGGTATCTGATATTGTGCAATGCCACTGCTGTCTGAACGACCAGGTTGCATTTTTCAGACCTTCACGTCATTGAAATGCTGAGACGAGATGCCTCCGTATTTACTTCCATCAAGAAACAGTGCACGCCTGCGTGGTCACGTATTACCTCAGGACCTCTTTTGCGCATGCGGGTCACTTCAGGGTCGCATTCCGTTGGTAAGCAGTCGGTTCAGACTCGTAACTGATAGAAGTCGCATATGATGTGTAATAGGAAAGAGCACACCAAAAAAAGAAAAAATTTGGATTTCTCCAAAAACATCCGCATTGTGCATCAAGACCTGCTGTCTGAACGTAGCCTTAGTCGGACGGCCTTTTTGAGGTTTTGGTCAGGAATTTATCCATTTTCGTTGTTTCATTCCAACTAGCCTGTTTTAGCGAAGTTTTACCGGGGAATGTTTAATTTTCGCGTGAGACGATGTGTGATTGGCCAATCGTGAGAAGGAATTGTACAGTAGAATACATGATTGCTGTTAAGACGGTTTTCTGCCATGGAATCAAGTCGGGACCGATGAGGTGACACACCAATGACCACTTTCCAATTGATAAGGCTTTTATTACAATGCGCAAGGGAGGATTCTTGCGTTCGACATAGCATTCGCAGAGAATCCTAACATACTGTTCACATCTCAGGGTTTTAGTACAAGCATCAGTGGTAGAGCAAATGGTGGATTTATCGCCTTCCATACACATCCAGCCAAATTTACAGGATGTTGATATTACCTTTGATCATGTACCTTCCCTCTGAGCACAATACAGCAATTACCAAGTGTGACCAAGTGCCAGGCGCCCCTCATTGTGGGAGGACATTGATGTGAGTGTGTATGAGTGAGGGGAGGGGGCTGGGAATGAGTGTGTGTATGTGTGTGGTGGGGGTTTGGGTGCTAGGGAAAGCGAGGGGAGGGGGCTGGGAATGGGAACGTGTGTGGATCTTCGTGTGCTGAGAGAAAAACCTTAATCCAGTAGCTCAATCCTAACAATGCGGAAATAGCGAGAAGGAATTTTAGATAGGCATTTTAATAAAATTAATTGAAGGAATTGATAATGACATGAATTGTTATTTTTATATCCTGCAAGTTCAGCCGTTTTATATTATTAGACTATCAGAAAAAAGAAAAAAAAAAAACATTAAGTGGCTTTTCTCGCAGCACACCTGGGAAGCTCGCACACAGTTTGGGAAACACTGGTCTAAAGCACACCAAATGCAGCTAATCAAGAGCTTAATTGGTTGCATCAGATTTGCTTGAGATGGAACACATCAAATACTTGCAGTAGCAAGGAGTTTGTTGACAGTGACATTTGATTGCATATTTGGAATATGGCGGTCAAATGAATTGTCCAAAAAGCTAATAGAGGAGATCATTGTCCAGGACAAACAAGGTTAAGGATACAAAATGGTAGCACAGGCACTGAATTTTCGTAGAGATACAGTAAAAAGCATAGTTCGCATGTTCAGAGTTCAAGGAAGAGTGGCTACAGTACCAGGATGTGGCAGAAAGTGGATGCTATCAATAGCTGTCACCAGATTCCTGCGGAGACGGGTGGTCAAAAACCCTTGAGTGACTGCAGGAGACCCGCAACAAGACTTGGGAGGCAGGAGGCACTGAGGTTTCAGTTTGCATCGTCGGGCACATACTGAACACTGAAGGTTTCAAAGACATACATCACCACTGATCCAAAAGCACAAGCTCCAAGATGCTCAAAACCACATATATAAGCCACATAAGTTTGGGGATATTGTTCCGTGGAGTGATGAAACAAAACTGGAATACTTTGGGCTTATGAATCAGTCGTATGTCTGCGGAAGGAATAAAGAAGCATATGCTGAAAAGTACACCCTGCCAACAGTGAAGACCTTTGGGGGCTTTTTGATGCTCTGTGGATGCTCTTGCTTCCTCTGGCACTGGAAATCCGCAAAGTGCGGAGGGCGAGATGGATTCAGTAAAGTACCAGGATATCCAAGGAGAAAATGTCATGCCGTCCGTAGGGAAGTTGAGGCTTGGGCATCATAGGAGCTTCCAAAAAGGACAATGATCCTAGGCATACTTCAACATCCACTTGGTTTCAGAAGAAGACTGAGAAGATTCTAGAGTGCCCATCACAGTCGCCTCACTCAATTCCCATAAGAAAATCTTTGGAAGATTTTGAAGAAGGCAGTTGCAGCATGCAAACCCTAGAATATGAGTGAACTGGAGGCATTTGTCCATGAGGACTGCGCTAAGATTCCTTGGGAATGCTGCCAAAAGCTGTTGTCTGCCTATGCATCACATCTCCAGCAGGTCAAAGCAGCAAAAGGGTGCTCTACTAAGTATTAAAGATGCTTGTCATGAAGGGGTTGAATAATTTTCAGCCTGCAGTAATCATTAAAAGTGGCATTTTGTGTTGAATTTGGAGAAGTCGCTGGTAATATTTGTTGCGTTGAGCCATTTATATTGTTCTTGTTTGATTTATTCATTGCAAACAGCTGAAAGTTTGTAAATTTTGCCAGTAAACCTAATTTGCAAGAGGGGTTGAATAATTTTGACTGCAACTGTACGTAGCAATTCTAGGAGGTGAAGTGAATTCACAATGGTCAAGGTTTGTAAAAAAGTTCCTGAAAACCCTTAGCAGCTTTTCCCTGCAATACTGAGAGTCACACCTGTAGAAAAGCTCCTAGAAGTATGAAAAGCACTACGAGATGAATGCTCTGCTGAATGCTGCCAGGGGGGCGTTTCTGTATGAAATCACCTAGGGCTGATACTGACCATCTCAAAATGAAGCAGAACCTCCATGAGATGGAGAACACTGATGAAAGAAGAAGGGCCCCATCTTATGCCAGAATCCCTAAACCCGTTACTTGGGGATTTAGCATTGCTTAAGAGGCATTCCCCCGCAAAAGTTGCCGTCTTGCACACCTGTCTATATCCCTAAAACACTTGCGCTTCCCGTTATTTTATGCATAGGCGTGGTTTGGGCGTTACGCCAGTTAAACCAATCAGTGTGCCAGGTGCCACTGCCTTTAGGAGCAGGCTGTGCAATCCCAAATCCTCAAACCGAAACCCGCGATGGAGAAAGGAAGGTCGTTAAATTGTTAAAGTTAAAGTTAAATTGCTCGTGCATGAGGTCAAATCCAGACAGGGGAGGATCTGTTTTTGTAAGTTAATTGTGAATTCTATTATTTTATTATTATTATTTGACATTGACATTTTGTTTAATGTTTGGTATGTAATTTAAAAAAAAAAAAAAAAAAACTACAAACTACTTTTGTGATGGAAACTTCCCAAAAAAAAAAAAAAATAAATAAATAAATAAAATATTGGGCTACAGGCCCTGTAGCTCACCTAAATCAGCTGTGGTTACAACAAAATTACATTATTCGGGCAAGTTTAAAGCTGAAGGTCAAAGGTCAAGACTGAAATACGGAAAAACCTTTTATAGGCATGTGATGTATCCTGCTACATACTACATGAAAAATTTCAGCTGAATGTATGCATAATATATGCATAGCTTTCAGATGGCCAGTTATGTGATTTTCAATATGGCCGGTATGGCAGCCATATTTATAATTGAATCAGAGCGCCTTAAACAAATTCAGTGTCCTAATGGGTGGGAAGATACTTGTTAAGTTTCAGCTTCATTGGTCAAGTAGTTTTGGAGAAGAAGAGTTTTAAAGGTTTCAGTGTAACTTAGAGGGGTCGTACAAAGTTGAAGGTCAAAGCAAGGTCAAAATTCGAAATGCGGAAAAAGTCGTATGTTATGTGGTGTATCTTGCCACGTACTAACTACATAGGAAATTTCAGCTGAATATGTGCATAAATAGCTTTCAGATGGCCAATTATGTGATTTTCAAATCGGATCGGAACGCCTTAAAGATACTTTAGTGTCCTCTTGGGTAGGAACGTACCTGTCAAGTTTCAGCTTCATAGGCCCAGTGATTACGGAGGAGAAAATGTTTACGAACGACGAACGATGACGAACAAACAGGCCATGACATAGGCTCATCTGACTTCGTCAGGCGAGCTAATATAAAAATACGACGTAAAATACGACGAAACTTTTTTCCAGCAAGAGTGGCATTTCAGAACTCTTCAACCAATGCCTGCCATTCTGGTGACAAGTACCTGGATTCGTCCGTTTACATTTTCCAGTCGGACAGCGGTCTATTTTTTCAGCAAGTTGCGTGACTGCTGCAAAAACAGGTGTGTGTACTTGTCGTTGAAGTTACCTTCACTCGCAAGAAAGTTCTGAAATGCCGCTCTCGCTGGAAAAAAAAATGACCATTGCTGGGTGCCAATGCATAGACCCATTTATAATTAAATTATTTTTCTGTACTGAATGTAGCCCATTATTTTGTTGCTGTTAGATCGCATGGGGGAGAGAAACCGTGTCTTCAATTGCCACTTGATTATTCTTGAATTGGAAAACGTGTTCATAAAGGAAAACCATCTAGAAAAATGGCCTGCTGGCCTGAAGGCCTTGTGTCCCCCGTCGCAGAAGTGACCAGAAACATGTGGCAAAAACTGTTTTGATGGCTGAAAATAATGTGGTGCACTGTACCACTAATAATGTGAAGTAAAATGACACTGTAGCTCATTGGTTGAACAGAGAGATGGATGAGGGATGGATCATTGTGATATGAGCTAAATATAACCATGGGTTATGAGAGAGAATACAATTTTCATGACTTGTGGATGATGGACGCATCGCCAAGGCATAGTTTTGTGCCCATGGCTGAGATCAACCTAACAAGCCAAAAAGAATGTCATATGAATTTGGTGAGCCTCCATCAAAGCTGTCAAAAGGTATTGCGAGTACACTGTTCCCGGACGCACGGACGGACAAACAGCATTTCTATGTGCCCCGTTCCGCGGGGCGACAGGGGACAATTAGCTAGGACTAATTGTAGTCAATTAAGGGATGGATATTTTCCCCAAATTTTCAGGTCTAGCCCCAGCCCTGATATTATATATAATATGTATCATTAATATATATTATATGATAATTATATACTATTATGAAAGCGGAAAAAATGATTGATACAAAATACAAACAATATAGACTTACCTGAAAAGCCCAGGTAGCTGGTGCGCTGGCGGTACACGCATTCTGGGCAATTTCTATTATTTAACTGGCGGTCAAGGCGATTTAGTACCATCTCTGCCATTTTCTACGGGTTCAACTGAGGCTAAAGCAAGGTGGCTTTTTATGGGAGAGTTAATTCGGGAAGTGGAGCTGCATGTGCACGTCCACGAGTCCAATTGGACGCACACTGAAGCCGCCTGGGCGTGCTCTTGTAAAAGCCCAAATGGGTAGCGGGTGGTTTGAGGACCCGCTATACGCTTTCCCTTACGTGTGTGGTCAAGATAGCAACTGTTAGGAAAGCGCATAAACACGCCCACGGGCACACCTCCAAGTGCAAATAAGGGAGTCTGCCTAATGCATAGCGGGTAGTGTGGCCGCAAGATACTGTTTAGGGATAGTGGAAGCTGCTAAATGCGTAATTCACTGGTAGCGGGTAGCGGCAATGGGTAGGGCAGTGTGAAAGATAGAGCCCGAATTCTTTAAACATTTTAATTAACATTTAGCCCATTTATACAGCAATGTCCACAATATTTCCAACAGTTTCCTTTTAAACTTTCAATAATTTTGAAATTACGTTTTTGGATCTCTCATCCCTTAGTCAATAATACTGCCAAAGCTGATCAAAATTGAAGTCATAATTCCAAAGTTATTGAAAAAAAAATAAAATGTTAAATATATATATATCTGCAGTCAAAATGGCCATCTTGGCCCATATAAATTAACTCCTATTAATGAAATCAATAAACATTTTCCAAAAAATGATGACAGCACACTTATTTTAACATCCAAGATGGTGGGTGCCAAAATCTCTTTTCTTCAGTTGACTTGCAACAGAGCACCCCAGTACTAGCAGGGAGGTACAGCACTGCTTCTGAATTCAACTGTAGAAGGTGCTAGAAAATCACGAGAGGCTCAATTACCCAAAGCTATTCGCACAGCAACACACACACACACACACACACACACACACACACACACACACACACACACGCGCGCGCACACACGCACACACCCACCCCGACTTGAGCACAAAAGCAGACACCAAGACTGGCATCACAGACAGACAATAAAAAAAGTCCACAAATGCAGACACAGACTTGTGACAGCACGCACTCACACATACATACATACATATACACAAAGAGCAACAAATACACACAAACACATGCATTTAAGCAGACTTCACGCCTTCACCTACAGGAGTACAGGGTTCTCAATAACTAAGGATAAGTCGCACTGTCAGCCTTCAACAAAGCCGGCGGCTCCCGTAGGTGCAGCAAGGGCCCAGGGGGCAATCTACACCCGTCAAAAAAGTCCGGAACATTCCACACACCTGTGAGAGTGCATCAGGAGCCCACAGGAATAAATGGAATCAGACTGGCCCCATTTGTCAGACTTCACAACTCAATAAAGCAGCAAGCCAAGCCTCTAGATCAGAGTCCCCGGAGACTAGAGGAATCCCCAGGGGGCAGTGTAAACAATGCAGCACATTTCCACATCCAATTTGATGGGCTGTGCTGTTTTCAAGCCTCCATTTATGGACTGGAGTAACCCACAGGGCCTTGGCATAACAAATCCTCCAGAGGCGTCTTCAGAACTCGCTTTTCAAAATACATTATTTATTAGACATCTGAAATGATAAAAAAAAGAGTGATTAAAAAGTTTTAGAAAATTCAGAAAGAGGAAAAGGCTACGTGACCGCACAGTCACAACCAATCAGCTCTCAGAAAATGCTTTTAACTGAAGAGACCTTGTGCCTCCATACCAAAGTGGGCAGATCAAGGCAGTGAATGTAGCAGAGGCTCCTTGTTAAGGAGTAGCACTATATCAGAAGTGTGGTAGTTTTCCATCCAAAACTTTAAGGGGGGGAGGGGGGGGGGGGGGGGTGAATGATAATAAATGGAGAAATTTTCCAAACCTTTCATTTCTGAAGTCTAGACTGGCCCCAAAACCAGAGGCGGGCAGCAATTGAGTCACAGCGCCATGCAATCACTCGCAATGGAGAGTAACCCGAGGATAGTCAATTCAATTGAGGAGCGATTTCTTCCAAGCAATTAAGCGTTTTCTCGCTCTCGCTCCATCGACCTCCATCTCGGTCCTACCGTTTCACTTCTGTAACCCAGCCGCCCATTTCAGTCGTCCCATCGCAAACCCACCCGCCTCCTTCACATGTCCCCCCTCCTCCCAAACCACCCCAACCCTAGTCCTATAGTCGCATGTAAAATCTGCCACTGATTCACAAGCGTGCTTGCAGACATCCGGACGAAACACACGCAGGCACAACCGTCATCGGTGTCCTCACAGCCGAGTGAGGCCTGCCTCTTCTCAGAGGCCACATCAGTTTTGATGATCACTATCTCAGTACGGAGAGAGACATGGTGACGAAGCACAAGTGACCACACAAACCCACCTCCCTCTGGTAATATTAGTACTTGCATTCCTGTCTTAAAAGAAAATAACCCCAAAGACACAATCACACACTCATTTATCAGGAATTTTACGGAAACCCCTCCCCTGGCACAAATATCTTTCATAAAAACAGATTTCAGAAAGTAGAGACAGTACTGAGAGTTGGGACGATAAGAGAGAACATACTTTTTTTAATTCATCATTAGCTGGCCTCGGGACATTAATAATGAACAGACAACTAAGACAGACCAAAAACAATACAGATAAACCAATAAATTAAATACAGACCATAATTCATAAATACATTTCTATAAAACAAATTGATCTATGCCCAGCTCACTTCAAAATATGAAGCCCACACTTTTCACAATCTGGAAACTTTCATTTCCCCCTCAGAATTAGAAGCACTCCTGAAATTACCCAGAATTCCTTCTCTCCCAGAACTCCTCACCATGTCCTTTTCAGAAATAATGGCACCACAAAACACTCTCCCTCTTAGAAAGAACCAGCTGCTAACACTTGTGTAACAGGAGAGAGCCATCAAATGATGTCTTAGGAGTCTGCTTTGTACTGTCAGAACTTCCAATTACCGCATAATTTGTAGCTCCGAGCTGCAGTTGCACTCCGTGCGGACTCAACAGTCGGCTGACAAAGAAGGGGTTATCGAACTCCTGATAATTCCAACCACTTTCGGCAGCCGTCAACCTCCTCGTCTGGGCACAGTAGGTTTGTGGCGGAGCGTCACCTGACCCCTCCTGGTCCAATCACGGGCCTCCAGGAACATCCCCCCCTGGCTGGCCCTCACTGTCACACTGTCACTGCCGACAGCTCCACTCTCAGCCAAGTTCCTCATAAAAGCAGAAAGCGACCACGGAATGCCAGCAGCCAAGCTGAAAAGGGAAGTTGAGCGCGATGGAGCAATGCGGGAGGCTAGCATGAGGTGTTGAGTCAGAGGTGTCGCGGGGGAAAGAAGGCAGCAGATTTCTGCGACGGGACTGATTTAGGAGTGCAAATCATGCAGAGTCATTCGGCGGGAGAGTAGCGGGTGGCAACTCTCTCCCACTGAGGAAGGAAAAACCTCGAGACACATATCGCTGTGCAGGGGAGGCAATTTACCGCCAGCAGGACAACAGCGTGCGACAGCCTGGCAAGCGGCAAGGCTTCAGTTTAATGCTTTTAAGTGTAGGTTTACTTACACTGCTTTTAATCTCTCCCCAATCCTCTTGAATGCAATTGCTTTCAATCCATTATCGGTAATCGGTACATCAACACTGGAATGTTCAATTAACAGTGAGCTGAAACTGAAACCTAGTTTTTCCTTCGATCGGTCAATTTCACGTAACTGAACAAAAACATTGTGGAATACAATACTTATTTCATGAAAAATAATCAAACTTGTGTATTTTCCAGATAATGTTTCACCCACAACAAAGTTTTTACTGGCAAGTCTCACCACTCAGCGGCCATCTTCGCAATGCCTCTGGGTAGTTATTTCCGGTTAACAAGCCCAAGCTCCTACCTAAATGAATGGGAGGAGAGCCAAAACTTCACTTTCAATGGTCACTCGGACACAAAAACTGTAGGCATATAGAATCACCAGCCAAATATGATAAAATCCGCTGAAAAGATTTGGTGATAGTTAGTCTTGCGACTAAGTTCTGGCCCCTTTTGAACGGTGATTTCTAAATAGCCACTTTCACATGGCTATATCTAGAAAGCCATTTAAATTTTCATCAATACAATAATTTTCAGTAATGATTTGTAAAAAGTTTGATCTTCCACTGATGTTGGGACTACAGTATTTCAATTTATATCTGAAAACTCTATATGGGTTATAATTCAAGTGCAAGTTAACATTTATGAAAGAAAGCACTTGGTTGAGTTTAAGCTTTCTATCATTAACTATGTGCATTTTATAAAATAATGTTTGAAAATGCCTTTGACGCCATTAAATGCTGTGTATGCACAAAAATACCATATTTTCAAAATTTCATTTTGAGAAAATAAAGCAGAACCCCATTATAAATTTTGGATATGTTAATAACAGGCAGTCGACTTGATGTTGGTGGGTGGTGTAATTTTTTTGGTATAAAATGTTGAAAATAGCACTTTTTTTTTTTCCATTTTAAAGCCTTAATATTTTCAGGATTATTCATAAGAGAGGAGCAGAATCAAATCCCAGTCTTTGAGATAAGGCTTTTTCCTTCAAATATGCTACCGCACAGCATAGACTAAAATTTTCGAGCAACTTTAAGCACGCAGAAATATATGATGAACTGAAGAGACACATTCATAAATCTATACTCCTCAAGTTAGAGTAGCATATTTTCACCCCTGAAAATTTGAAGGACCTAGCTGAAATGCTATTCTAGACATAGCCATGTGAAAGTGGCTCCTCAGAAATCGCTGTTCCAAAAGGGCCGGAACTTAGTTGCAAAACTATTTTTTAATGACAAAACCATTAAGAGTTGAGAGCTAAAATGTTGGATTTCTCCTATTAGAGGTGAATGCACTCGCTTCAGATTTTTTTCAGCCAAATCTGAGATGGTCAAGTGGGAGCCATTTGGATTTGACATGGAATGACCCAACTGCCATCTCTAGCATGACAGAATTTTCCATTCAAAGTGCCTTTATTTATTTGTCTCTTCTCTACACCCTCTCTTCTTTTTATAGGACTTCATCCAGCACCAGAGAGTGTGGTATAAATGTCTGACAGTGATCCACTCTTCCAATCAATGCCTTTTCATGCCCGTCTCAATCCATCACAGTTGAATATGCGCACTCACATTTAGGGCTGGGCGATATATCGATATTATATCGATATCGTGATGCAAACTAAAATATCGTCGCGGAGTTTGACTATCGTAATATCGTGATATGTAATACGTGTTGGCTTTCCTGGTTTAAAAAGCTGAATTACAGTAATGGGTTGCATTTTTCTGCACTTGTAAGACTGTTGAAGCTGTTGCCTGCACCTGTTTCATCGTTATGTCCGCATTATTAATAAGTGGTTATAAAAAATATTATTGTGTAAATATTTTGCAAAAGCACCAACATTTGTCTCGATAATATCGGCAAAATATCGATATCGAGGTATTCGGTCACAGATATCGGGATATTAGATTTTGTCCATATCGCCCAGCCCTACTCACATTCAATGTTTAAAGTCAATCATATAGGACCCCTTCCTTTTTGAAACTTCACCTTCTAATAGAATTTTTTTTTTTTCATTGACAATTTCAGTATTAGGGATCTGGCCCCTAAAAATGCTAAAAAACCTTGAGGACATCAATGCAGCAAAACATAAAATGGCAGACCCACAGAGGAGAGGTTCAAATATACCTGAATCTCAACCAGTTTGCCATCCTGCCTGGCCCATTGGAAAGTGGGGTACAAGGCTGAAATGAAACACCAAACTAGTTAATGTCCTAGAGATGATAATCGCCAAGTTTCATTAAATTTTTTAAAATCATTATCTGGGACCACTAAAGGTTACAGCTTATTCAAATAGTCGTTTATGCTTGAAGGAATGTCAAATGTCACACAATGGCCATTTTTTGGATTGTCAAAACTCATAATTTGTACATAAAGACATGTATACTACTTACATACAAAGTTTCAGCTCTTTATCTACATTAGAGGTCTAAAATTCAGTTTTTTCATACAACCACCACTGTTGGGGATGCAGGGCTGAAATGCAACTCCAAACTAGTTTATGTGCTAAAGATGTTTCACACAAAGTTTTGTCAAGTTTGAGCACTGTTTGTGACCGCTAAAAGTTACGGGTTGAATCGATTTCAGATGACAGTTTTCGCCATTTTAATAACTCAGCTGGTCAACTATCAGTTGAGTAAATAAAACCATGCAGAAACCATTCAGTGACGCGAGCACAACCTAACAAAAAAAGATGTGACTGGTTTCCAAGACAAAGCACAGGCATCACCTCTTGAAAAAGAGCATGTTTCCGTTTCAAAATTCAAAAACCGTACCCTGGGAGCAACTCCACGCACCGATACAATATGATGGAATCCAAGAGCACGTTGCTTAGAATATAAAACCTTTTCCTTCCTCAAAACAGTCAACTCAAAATACCCATTTTCAACAGAGTTCCACCTATGCGCACACCCAAGTTTATAAATTATTTTCACTGGGATAATGTCAAGACACAGACAGCCAAGCTCAAAAATCTCAGATTCTGGCAATAATGACAGAAACCTGGGGCCAACTTATGAGGACCGCTTCAAAGTCCAAAACGCAGTCAAGAGCCCGCATAAGAGCAGGGCATAAACACATACTATTCAAGTTGTGATCAGTGATCAAGTTTGAAAGAGCAGGCCAGGTACTGCATTTGCTTCAAACTGGCTCATTTGAGGCCAGCCTAGCACCAGAGAGCCAGACCCCAGCAAAGAGTGTTGACTTCATAAGCACAGATTTGGCTTGTAGATGCTTGCCATCTCTCTGGCAAGTTCAAACTGGTTTATAATTTTAAAAAGTCCAAACAGAACTGAATGAAACTGTAAATCCTCAACTGCATAATTGAGTACATGATGCAGGTAGACAATGGAGTAAAAGAAGGCTAGAAGCTGTACATTTTAGCAAAAAACATCACCGCTGTGATTCTATTTCATGGTGCCACAGATTTTTCAATTTGTTTGACCACACAAATCAACCACTTCTGTCTGATCACAAAAAGAACTGCACACAACTGACTGTAATAGGAAAATATTTTAGCGACACTTAAGGCAAGACAGGACACATTCATCAAAGACTCAACATCATTGCTTTTACAAAGTAATCACAATCAACACGAATATTTTCATGCACACATGCATCAGCCCATTAAGCCAGGAAAATCTTCGATCCCACTAATAGATCTGTGAAACGCAGCTGCTTTATTCAAACCAATGGAACTTCAGGCCCATTATAAATTCTTGTGGAGATCCCAAGGTTTCCAAAGATCCCACATATGTCCTGTTCAATTACAGGTGAAAATGCAAAAAATTATGCACTTAGACACACTGCCCAGCCAAAGACAAGTCACACACTAATATTTCATTGGACTGCTTTTCGCATTGATTACAGGATGCATTCGCCTTGGCATCCTTTCGATAAGCTTGTGCAATGTCTCAATATTTATTTCTGTCAGGAGTTGCATTAATTTTTCGCAAGGATCTTGTATTGATGATAGAAGTGTTAGACTGCTACATTAAGCCTTCTCCAGCTCATCCCAAAGACTCACAATGGGGTTAAGGTCTGGACTCAGAGGTGGCCAAATATGAAAATGAGGTCTCATGCTCCCTAAACCGCTCTCATAATTTGAGCCCCATGAATCCTTGCATTATCATCTTGGAATATGCCCACACTATCAGGCAAGGAAAAGCCATTGATGGAAAAACCTGGTCATTCGGTATATTCAGGTAGTCCGTTACCCTAATTCTTTGGGCACAAATCATTGCGAAAACCTAGACCTAACCAAATGAAACAACCCCAGATAATAACACTTCCCACACAGGCTTGTACAGAAGGCACTAGGCATGATGGGTGCATCACTTCATTTGCCCGTCTTCTTACCCTAATGCGCCCATCACTCTGGAACAGGGTAAATCTGAACTCATCACAACATATGACCTTCTTCAATTGCAACAGAGCCCAATCTTTAAGCTCCCTAGCAAATTAAATCCTTTTTTTTTTTTTGTTTACCCAAAATTAGTCGCTGTGATGAGTCGTTCAGGCTATACTGTGGTTTAGTCCCAGTCCAATACAGTTCTCTTCACATAGAGCTTGTGAAAATGCTCACCAATTAACATAGCTGCAAGTTCCACGGTCAATTTTTTATGATTAGACCAAACGTTTAAGCGATCCAATCACTATCATTTAAGATTTACTCAGACTTCAATTCTGTCTTGATTGAAGATGATGGGTCACCAATATCCTTCCAGGTTTTAATAATGCGTTGGACATTACTCAACCCAATTTTAGTAGTTTCAGCAATCTCCTTAGCTATCGTTTTCTTAACTTGAGGAAAGCCAATAATTTGACCCTTCTGAAAAAATGAGTAACATCTTTTCCATGACCACAGGATATCTCATCTGACATGGTTGTTTAAGAAATAAAAAGCCACTCACTGCTTCAGTCAGGGTTCAATAACTTGTTGCCAGCTGAAACATATTTATCACAGCAGTAATTATCCAAAAGAAGGCTCCAACGTATTTGATTAGTTAAATCTAGGTGGTGACTTTTTTTTCCCAAGTCGGGCAGTGCATTATCCATTTGATGCAATGCTGTGGCCATAAAAAATGGCATTGTGCGTTTTTTACTCAACATAAGTGTGATGTAGCTTCAGTGAAGCTCTGCAACCAGAATATGACATTGTCTAAAAATGTAAAACAAATGCTTTTTTGAACCAACTTCATAGGAAATTCAAGCAAAAACCAGGGAGTAAGAAGTTAATATCTTGCGTGTTTAACCCCAGTCCTGCTGGCCACCGATATATCGTTCCCCAGTATGCCGGTCCTTGATAAGCATGAGCCAAGAGGTTGAGAAAAAGGTAAGAAATAATTTTGCAGTAGGCTTTCAGGAATTCCCTGAACAGTGACTGCGAAACAATACTTCATGACAACCCCTCCCCTCCTCACAGCTTGTCTGCATGTAAGAGCAACAAAAATCTCAGTTCTATGACTCTGAACGCTTTTACCTTTGTCCAGTAATCGGTTGAGCTGTACTGTGATATCTCTTACAGTCCAGTCTACTTTCAGGTTTGCATCAAGTTTCATACAGCGACAATTGTCTTGGCAGCAAGCTTGCCAAGAATATCTTAAATGGCACCAGAGACCGTAATCTAATCTTGCTCAAAGCAGAGGTGTTGTCATGAAAGGTGCAAGGAAGCCAAAAGATTTTACAGCTTCAAAAACTTCATCAGGCTACTTTAAGGACCATGTCCTCGTGATGTCTGTAAACACAGTTTGGAAGTAATTATGGAAACCATTTTCTGTCCCCCCTCCAATGGTAGCGTGACCATGAGAGACACGAGTCTTCAGTAACTTCATTAAAATTTGGTTTCGGCACCATTTAGCAGCACCAATATGTTTTTCCCATGAATTACCTGCCTCTGATTAATGTGGAGACTCTCTCATTCCCCCAACAAGCAACACCCAATACATTCACACATCCACTTCTTTTCACTTCACACACTCTGTGCTCCCCCAAGGAAAAAAGACGGAAAAAAACTAGCTAGCTTATAACTTGGATTAGCATGTTCTTGAGCAACACTACACAGCAGAATGGAAGGACGCGAAACGGATACAGCACTCTCAATAATTATTGGCACCCCTGGTTAAGATGTGCTCTTTAGATTCTAGAAAAGTCAGTTTTTCTTTTTTTAAATGATATTGGACCACAATGGAAAAAAAGAGGAAAATACAACCTTTAATTCAAGTGCATTTATTCAGTGGGAAAAAAATCCCACATTAAGAAATAATTCTTTTACATCAAATCATGTGTGCCACAATTATTAGCACCCCTGATGTTAATATTTTGCACAGCCCCCTTTTGCAAACAAAACAGCCCCTAATCTTCCCCTATAATGTTTCACAAGATGGGAGAATACAGAAAGAGGGATCTTCGACCATTCCTCTTTGCACAATCTCTCCAAATCATCCAGCGACCTGGGTCCTCTCCTCTGGACTCCCCTCTTCAGCTCACTCCACAGGTTTTCAATGGGGTTGAGGTCTGTGGACTGAGATGGCCATTGGAGGAGCTTGATTCTGTGTCTGGTGAACCATTTCTGTGTAGATCTGGCCACATGTTTCGAGTCATTATCTTGCTGAAAGATCCAGTGATGACCCATCTTCAGCTTTCAGGCAGAGGCCACCAGATTTTGATTTTAAATGTCCTGGTATTTTAAAGCGTTCATGATGCAATGCACCCTAACAAGGTTCCCAGGGCGTCTGGAAGACAAACAGGCCCACAGTATCACCCATCCTCCTCCATACTTCACAGTGGGCATGAGGTGCTTTTCTGCATGCTCATCTTCTGCGTTCCGCCAGACCCAATTAGAGTGTTTGTTGCCAAAAAGCTTTATCTTGGTCTCATCTGACTAAAGCACATGGTCCCAGTTGAAGTCCCAGTACCGCTTAGTGAACTCTAGACCAGGGGTGGCCAACCCTGGTCCTGGAGAGCCGCAGTGTCTGCTGGTTTTTAGTGTTACTAGATTGATAAATTAAAGCAGTTGATTACACCCTTCACTTATATCACCTGGTGTCTTTGGTTTTCTCCACCCAATTAAAACCTAACTCAGCACACCCTCTGGTTCTACAGGACCAGCGTTATCCACCCCTGCTCTATAAACTTTTATCTGTACTCTGTGCTTCTACTTTGCCTGCATTACAACTACACTAAATATCCAACCACATTGACAAATCTTTCACAACCTGCGAGTCTGCTTAATTGGCTCTAGGAGTCTTGTGGGTTGTTCCTGCTAATTGCTTGATTGGCTCAAGTACCAAATTAATTGCTTGATTGCCAAATTAAGCCTGAGACACCAGGTGAGATCAGTTAAGTGAGTAATCAACTAATTTAATCCATCAGTCGAGTGCAAAGTAACACCAAAAATCAGCAGACACTGCGGCTCTCCAGGACCAGGGTTGGCCACCCCTGCTCTAGACATTTGAGTTTATGATTGTGAGTGAGAAAAGGTTTTTTCTGTGCATGCCTCCAAAACAGCTGGTTGGCATGGAGATAGCCCCGGATGGTTGTCTTGGAGACTTTGTGACCCCAAGATGCTAACATTTGTTGAAATTCTTTAACAGTGAGCTTTGGAGAACTTTTTATTTCTCTTACCATCCATCTCACTGTGCGTGGTGGCAAAATAACCTTGCGTCCTCGTCCAGGCTTGTTTACCACTGTTCCAGTTGTTTTAAACTTCTTAATGATTCCTCTGACAGTAGATATGTGCAGGTGCAGGCAAGTGGCTATTTTCTTGTAGCCATTGCCTGACTTGTGAAGGTTGACACACATCTGCCTTACTTGAATGGTGTGTTCCTTTGTCTTTCCCATGTTGAAGAGTGGATAAGAGAAATGGCCTCTGCGTCATGTCATATTTATGCCCCAGGGAAACAGGAAGTGATGATTTACTAATTTAAATGTTACGAGGTACTCAGATCAACTTTGTAAACTACTGTAGAAATGACAGAAATACTTCAATTACATTTAATTCCGAGGAATTGTTAGGAGTGCCAATAATTGTGGAACAGGTGATTTTATGAAAAATAATCATTTCTTAGTCAGGGATTTTTTTTCCCTTAAAATTCAGTTGAGTGGAAGGTGTCATTTTTCTACAATTTTCAGTGTGACAGTATGCTTCGGCAATAAAAATTTAATTCATTTAAAGGCTTTTAACACATCTTAACTAGAGGTGCCAATAATTATTGAGGGCGCTGTATATCCCAGTGCACGCCTTTGCCAAGCTTTGCCAATTTGACAGCAAATGCTTGACACACAGTCTAATAATGATGCTAGCAGGCCAATGCTGTCCTTCTTAAAAGGAGCCACAATGGAGCCCGGGTCCAGCTAATCTTTGTACAAATCTCCCCCTCTATCAAAAATACAGAGGAAAAAATGTACCATTGAAAAGTCGCAGGTCAAAACTGAGAAAAGAATGATGGACACAATGAGGCACCATAAGCATTATAATGTGATAACTGAATTCATTCCACATCCGGCCCAAGTCTCCCTAACTCACGATAACTGCTCGTTTACGACCCTCCCTTTACCTGGGAGTATGATGTGACCAGAGTCTGACCACTTTGTGACGATAACTGTTCACTATACTGCTTGGACAGAGAGAAAACCAGAGTTTAATATGGATTCAGGGGCCTGATTTGGGAACCCCCCAGTTTGGGAAATTGGGACTCGATGGTCATATTGCACAGTTGAAGCTGCAGACTCCGGAAAAGACGACAATTTTACATTTCTATCTCTCTGACACCATATCTGCCAATGACAATAAAGAAGTACACACACACGTACATATAGGCCTACACACACACACACACACACCCACACACACACACACAGAAATAAATATTTACACAAGAATCGAGCAAATAAAGAATGCTCCTCTTAGTATCCAAGTGACAAACACTCATGATCCACTGCAAATCAGAGCGTTAGACTGTATCAGGCAGCTACATTTCTACCAGAGCAGCTGGCCCTTTCAAATGCACCAGGAATACTAACAACACCCTGCTCTAACTGGGGAAAAGATTTTCATCGCTGGTGAAAAAAATAACAATAATGTCTGGAATCTCATCGCGGTTTTTGAATCCGCTGCTTATGAAAGCGATGCCAGCATGTGTGAATAGGACTTCACCCAAAACTAATAGTTCCTCCGTCAACGTCCGTCAAGTACAGTTCCGGGTTTGGGGTACCTTCAGAAGGCCTCCTTCAGCTGCAAATAAACCAGATAATGCAGGCCCTTTCCAGAACAAAGTCAACTCATAATGGCCAATAAAATGCACGGCAGCCCATCTAGGAGCACCTGGATCAGAAGCATGGGCCACAGGCTAGACCACAGGCACGGTCCCTTCCTGGCTTAAGGCCTAAAGGCCAATGAAAACACAAGGCTTCCCGGTCATTCAATGAATTCACCGAGCAGTGCAAGGCAATGCCAATGCAATGCACAGATTTTCAGAGCAAAAAAACAACCTGCACCAGCCAATAAAATCATCAACTGTGAGCAGCAGTAGCTTGGAGCCTTTTAAAGAACATGACCTTTATCCTGACCTCAATGGATTCATTTATCCACAGATTGAATCAATGATGGATATCATCCAAAGATACAATCAAAAGATGAAAACTTTGCAACACATAGGAGATATTGTCAATTGTAGATATATCCACAACACTCTCAGGAAATAAAATGGCTTACTTGTCTTAGATTTAGATCCTTATTAAATGCTCCGTCACAGGTGTTAATGCATCTCTAAATGATATGTTGAAGTAGACGGAATCACAGGGGTTCTTTCAGAACTACTTTTATCGGGCACAGATGATCAATGATGGTGGTTCTAGGCAAACATCAAACGAAAGTATTCTCATCATCAACATGCACAAACAAAGCAGGCTTCGCGATGCGAATGGCAGCCATGCCCGTTTAATGCAGTTAAGCATTTTAGACCTACTATATTATGTTAAAAACCAGAATGTCGTTAAATATTCTTTCAAAATCTCCTCAACGCTGGGGTTATCAAAAATTCATAGATGGCAAATTATGAATTTATTCCCCTTTGAAGGACAAGAGGAGGACGATCCTGGTGACAGACATACACTCAACAAAAATATAAACGCAACACTTTTGTTTTTGCTCCCATTTGTCATGAGATGGACTCAAAGATCTAAAATTCATTCCAGATACGCAATATTACCATTTCTCTCAAACATTGTTCACAAATCTGTCTAAATGTGTGATAGTGAGAACTTTTGCTTTGCTGAGACAATCCATCCCACCTCACAGGTGTGCCACATCAAGATGCTCATCAGACACCATGATTAGTGCACAGGTGTACCTTAGACTGTCCACAATAAAAGGCCACTCTGAAATGTGCAGTTTTGTCTCACAGCAAAATGCCAAAGATGGCGCAAGCATTGAGGGAGCATGCATTTGGCATGCTGACAGCAGGAATGTCAACCAGATCTGTTGCTCGGGCATTGAACGTTCATTTCTCCACCATAAGCAGTCTCCAAAGGCCTTTCAGAGAATATGGCAGTACATCCAACCGGCCTCACAACCGCAGACCACGTGTAACCACACCAGCCCAGGACCTCCACATCCAGCAGGTTCACCTCCAAGATCGTCTGAGACCAGCTACTCAGACAGCTGCTGAAACAATTGGTTTGCGTAACCAAAGAATTTCTGCCCAAACTGTCAGAAACCGTCTCAGGGAAGCTCAACTGCATGCTTGTCGTCCTCATCGGGGTCTTAACCTGACTCCAGATCGTCGTCGTAACAGACTTGAGTGGGCAAATGCTCACGTTCGATGGCGTCTGGCACGTTGGAGAGGTGTTCTCTTCACTGATGAATCTCGGTTTACATTGTTCAGGGCAGATGGCAGACAGCATGTGTCGCGTTGTGTGGGTGAGCGCTTTGCTGATGTCAATGTTGTGGATCGAGTGGCCCATGGTGGTGGTGGGGTTATGGTATGGGCAGGCATCTGTTATGGACGAAGAACACAGGTGCATTTTATTGATGGCATTTTGAATGCACAGAGATACCGTGATGAGATCCTGAGGCCCATTGTTGTGCCATACATCCATGAACATCAACTCATATTTCAGCAAGATAATGCACGGCCCCATGTTGCAAGGATCTGTACACAATTCTTGGAAGCAGAAAATGTCCCAGTTCTTACATGGCCAGCATACTCACTGGACATGTCACCCATTGAGCGTGTTTGGGATGTGCTTGACCGGTGTATACGACAGCGCGTACCAGTTCCCACTAATATCCAGCAACTTCGCACAGCCATTGAAGAGGAGTGGACCAACATTCCACAGGCCACAATTGACAATCTGATAAATACTATGCTAAGAAGATGTGTTGCACTGCATGAGGCAAATGGTGGTCACACCAGATACTGACTAGTACTGAGTCCCCAGACCCCCAATAAAGCAAAAACTGCACATTTCAGGGTGGCCTTTTATTGTGGACAATCTAAGGTACACCTGTGCACTAATCATGGTGTCTGATGAGCATCTTGATGTGGCACATCTGTGATGTGGCACATCTGTGAGGTGGGATGGATGGAAAGCAAAAGTGCTCACTATCACACATTTAGACAGATTTGTGAACAATGTTTGAGAGAAATGGTAATATTGTGTATCTGGAATGAATTTTAGATCTTTGAGTCCATCTCATGACAAATGGGAGCAAAAACAGAAGTGTTGCGTTTATATTTTTGTTGAGTGCAAGTTGAAGGATCTGGGTTTGAAGCAATTTCCTCAATGACTCAAAGAGTAGATGGAACAAACCACACGGAAACTATGGGGATGCCAGGTGCTTCAACAAAAAAAAAAAAAAAAAAAAAAAAAGGAAGGTAATCAAAACAAAACACAAATAAAAAACAAAAAGAAACCAATAGGATAACTGAAATGTGAACCATGCAGGAAACCCTCCAGCCATTTAAAAAAAAACAAGTTGGCCTAACAGACTTAAGACCCCTCCTCGACACCTTGCCTGGTGCCATTCCACGAGACTGGCAATAGGACAGTCCATCTAAAGTCTGCCAAACCGAAATGGACCCACCACATTCTCACAGTGCCCCGAGTGCTATTAAACCAAGGAACCGAGTGAAACAGCATCAAGGCCATGTTGAGGTCCAAAGGATTAGCAAAGCTGCTCAAACAATGTGAGGCATAAGCGGAGAGGGGCACTCGGCACCTGACCAATCTGCAGAGTACGAGCTAGCAGATCAGGGTTAGCACACTGCTAACAATGCACAATGCACGGGGTCTTCAAAACGGTAAAATTAAAGTTGTAGCAGTTTATTTAGCGTTATTTTCGAGAATTAAGAAGAATTGCAATTTCAATTTTACCTTTTTATTATTTTATAATGGAAGACAAAATTTTTGGTGAGGAGGGTCACAAAACACCATAAATGTTTTAACACTTATTTAATAGCGAGAACGTTGCTTCTTTAAATTTTTAGTCATCTAACTTTCACCATTAATAGTCATAAAAGTACAGGCAGGAATTTGACAGTCAAACCTCTTTACTTATTTAATGACTTTCGCTGGCATCTTTTTTTGGTCACGGATGACTCACTTTGCGAATATCATGTGTCGTTTGGCATGCTGCATACGGTGTGACTCATTCAAAACTGGGGGCTGTTGGCGCAGGTTTCAGATCTCGAATGTAAATCAGGACCGTTGTGTGCTTTATACCATACATACTGACACGTTCCCCGAAATACAGAGGTTAAAGCTCTAGAACAGCGACACAGGTGCAGTCCAAAAAAAAAAAAAAAACCCTAGTCTTGTTTTAGTCTCAAATTTTGTTTTACAATCGAATTTCCATGAGGAGAGAAAGACTGACTCATTTCAAGATTTGCCAAAGGGACTTTCCAAGCTAAACTTGAACATCTTAGCACTAAGCAGTGCATCAAGTACACACGGCAAAGTGATAATGGGCCAAAAATATTTTTGAAGGTCAGCTTTGAAGGCTCCTCATGCAAACTTTCAGAAGAACATCTTTCGACTGACTGGGTTTTCAGATATTAACTCAAAGCATGCTGGGATACTACACACTTCCTGACGAGGAGGAGTTGGCTCTATTCTCCAATGTGCAGCTCACGATGTCCCAGGATTTTCCAAGCTCTTGCCCCACCGTGTGCCTGCTACAGCCAGGGGGGTTCCCAGATAGCCATGGACCAATTCGGGCCGGTGCAAACTGACTAGGGTCCAGATTGAGCGTAGAGCTGGACTGGGGTCATTGGGTATCTGTGACACTGCACAGTGCGTTTGAGAATAGAACTAGCACTCTGCTAGCACACACCTATCCATCTGCTTTCACACTCCTCCAACCACCAGCACCACACCTGAAAGGCTTACGGCCACAGCCGTACACCAACATCCCTAATGAGGCGAGACAGACCACATTAGTGAAAACCAGACCACAGAAAGAAGTTTAAAAACGTCCTTACAGAGCCAAAAGCACAATAAATAAATAAATAAATAAATAAATTCAATGAGGCAAGGAACATTTTTTCAACGAGGATAATCAGATTTTAACTAGCTTTTCAGGAGGATTGACAGCAACGCCACAAAGAATGACACCACTTTCCAATTCTCGCCGCTCCAGCACGGCCTCCTTTCCTTCTCAGACTTATTGGAGGCCCCACAAAAGAAAACGAAATGCGCAATTTGGCGCGTGCCGCCAATAATCGGATGAATATGACGAGTCTCTGAAAGGGACTGCGACGATGGCTGACTGAACTCATTCCTCTATTAAACTGAGGAGCTCCACGAAAAGCATGCCACCCTCCCCCACCCGCACTAAACAGGCTGGCTTTCAGACCCCAAGAGCCTCTTCCGCTTCGGAATTTTTATAGGGAGAGTGAATGCAGCTAGACAGTGAAGGCATCAAAATATTTTTAGAAGGAAGTGGAATAGAATGACTTGACGCCCCCCACCCAGAGCCCCCCAGCCTCCCGTCTCAACCCACTGAAAGTGAGGCAAGTCGGCGCTGTTGGAGATGGGTAAGTGATGGGTGGATGATGGGTGAGTGATGGGCGGGTGATGAGTAGGGGCGATGGGTAGGTGATGGGTGGATGATGGGTGATGGGTGGGGGCGATGGGTGGGTGATGGGCGAGTGATGGGTGCGGGCGATGGGCATGTGATGGGTAAGGTATGGGTGGGTAATGGGTGGGGGGCAGCGGGTGGCACAGAGCCCCGTAGATCAGCATTGTGGGACCGCGGTTCGAGTGCTGGTCGTGGCTTCAGTCTCATCCTGAGCCATCACTCCTCCATGTAATAAGCATAGAGAGACAGTGAGATGGGGCTACAAGCCACACTCACCCAGAAAACACTTAGTGGCAGTGTGATCCATCTTTGCATTGTTCTACAAAAGAACATATCCGAAGAAGTCACTCCCTACCTCCCATTTGAATCACAGATTAATCCTATATTTAAAATGTTGGCTAGACTTGATATTCATAGCTGCTGATTTAGCCTCAACTGACTAATGGTCTGTCGTAGAGCTACAGGTACAATGGTATTGCAGGCAACTCACCTGAAAAAATAAACAAGAGCCATCCGGCAATGGCAGATCCCCCCGGCTGTAGGTTGTGTAACTTACAGGTTGTGTGGACAGACGGACCGACCGAAACCCCCAAAAGGCACAACTAGACCATAAGGAGAAGCTCCATACCAAATTTGGTGTTTGTAAGTGATACAGTTTTCGAGTTCTGGTCCGGAAACGATTTTATTACAGACGGACGGACACACTGATCGCTATATCCCCCCGCATTATATGCTGAGGGGATCATAAAATACTGAAAATCAATAAAAATCAAGAAATTAGTAAATGCCTCTTCCAGGTGAATCCTAGAAAGCTGAAATTTCAGAAGCATGTTCAATGAAGAAAGACAAAAGTTTTATACACTGCAAGTTATGGTGAATTCAGAGGTGCGTCACTATTTTTCAAAAAATGAATATTCATAACATGTTAATATCTCAACAAATATTCATTCAAATGGTACCATGCTTGGCAGTTTGTTTGTACACATGGAGCTTATAAAGTATACCAGAGGACATTTTGATACGATAAACGGTTTGTCCACAGTAACAGATTATATGATACTGCTCAGCGCATTATGAACATATTATTTTTTATTTCAAAAAGGCTCACATGGATTTTCATGAAATTAGGTCACAGTATAGGGCATGGTACATTAATGATGTGTGTTTTTTTCAGAATTTTATGACACTGCAACAGGCCTTGGTCAAAGCAAAAGTCCAATTTTGGTGTATTTAGGAGGCGCTAGAGAGCCATTTTGTCTGTTTGGTGAAGATTTTAGACATTTAAAAAATGTTGAAATCCACTATGAATTAACTATAAATTTGGTTTGTTTTTGAGCATGCTTAAGGGGTCAAATTAAGGTTGGGAATTGAGTACGCATCGAAAGAAGGCAGTGAATGTGGCTGGGGACCCCATCTTTGACGCTTCAAAAAATCCAAACTGTTTTACAGTAATTTTCATCGACAGTGTGCTTTGTGATGTATTAGCATTTGAGGTCGATATGATGAACGCCCTCAAAGGAGTTCGCGTTTGTTCGAAGGCAAATTTTGGCCAAATTTAGGGAAAGATGGAAATTTTGATATGCAAATTGCGGACTTCCTGTTCGATTTAGATCATGGGAGTTGATTGTTCATTTTTAGGCCTTGATGAGTTGAACAATATAGTGTTGGTTCCATCTCTCTATGAATTTCCAAACGGTCGTGGTGGCCGTCTTGGTGGCGCTAGAGAGCCATTTTGGCACCTAAGGGGATACTACCCCCAAAAGGCACAACTAGACCATAACACGGTGTTTGTAAGTGGTATAGAACCACCAGAACCTCCGCCGCCAGGGGGCAGCAAAGCCAAAAGCACGGCAATTGGAACTCTGGCCCATTGGAAAGACTTGAAATCTTGAACTTTGGAGTATATCTCAACAGTACTTTGGCCTAGATATGCCAAAAGTCAATCACCTCTTCCTTGACTTAATACCCACCTACCCTGAAGATTTAATAAAAATCCGGCCATTAGTTATTGAGTTATCTTGTACACAAACAAACAAACCAACAAACAAACGGCACCGAAAACATAAACCTCCTCGGCGGAGGTTAACAAGGCAATCAGAGATAGCAGACCTGGCCCCAGCCACGGGCTGACAGACAGAGTGACTGACAGACAGACACACACACACACACACACACAGACATGATCATTGCTTAACCTGGCCCCCTAGGGGAGGGGCCAGGTAACAAGGCAATCAGAGATCGCAGACCTGGCCCCAGCCACGGGCTGACAGATAGTGACAGACACACACACACCGACATGATCATTGCTTAACCTGGCCCCCTAGGGGAGGGGCCAGGTAAATATACAGTACACATAAGCCCAGATTCAGCCCTACTGCGACAATCACCCCAGTTCCCTTTCGATGGTATTTTCATATTCCAGCACTGAGCAGGCAAAAGAGGTTCTAAAACAGTCAAAAGCCTAGCTAGCCATAAAGGGGCAATTTTTAATCTTCAGTGTTTTCTAAAGAGGCTTTCAACCTTTTTTATGAAGAAAAAAAAAACCATGAGGTTTCGAAACCTTAGTGCGTCATAGCGTACGGCGACAGATATATTTGTGGGAAAGAGATGCAGCAGATGCGTCACTCGATAGCAGCTACAGTCCGGTAGCTGAAGAGGATGACTCTGCCTCTATTGGTAGGCGCATCTGTTCTCCAACAGCGGATGGTACATGGCACCTTTTAGCAAAATGGCGCTCAGGGATGAGAGGCAGGATGCATAACAAATTGCCTGCTAGCCTCGTGAGCGGCGAATAGCCAAAGTTCGGCAGTGAATGTAAGATCACATTAAATAAATCAATGCACACAAACACAAACTCCAATGGCCGAAACTCCCACACAGTTTACTCGATATGGATATCACTTAAAATTCATGTCATTTTCATCCACTTGAGGGCAAGGCACATGAATAGCAACCCCATAAATTGGGCCATTGCCCAAAAACCCAACCAGCCTCAGCAAGAAAAGTCTTTTACATTTTGGTTTTTCCTTTGTAGAATAAACATAGGCCAAAGTATAGTTGCTCTGAAAGATGGAAGTGCAGAAATGCTTGTGCAAGAGTTTATCGTTGGAGACGGTGACATGGTGACGCAGTGAAACGGGAACTGCAGTGAAACTGCCAGCTCTCAATATGAAAACATCAGCCAATGAAAACCAATGATGAGATGTACAGTGGAGTGCAAAAATGAGGGCACCCCTGGTTTAAATGTCTGTCACAATTAATATCCAGGTGATTAAAAGCAAACTTACCTACTTACTGCCGGTTATGCCTCCTGGTATGTAGGGCAGCGACAAAAGCTCTCCACTCCCGCTAGTCTAGGGCCAGTCTTCAGATAGCTCCCCAGGTCTGGTTGAGGTTATTCATTTCATTCTCCACAGTCTGTCGCCAAGTGTTCTTGGGACAACCCCAATGAAGAGCTGTTCTTGTTATGTCATCTGGTTTCTTTCTGAAGATATGCCAAAGCCACCTCTATCTCCTTCTCATAAGTGTATTTTCCATACTCTCCTGATGGCACCTTTCATACCGCTCTTTGTTTGATATTGTGTTAGGCCAGAATATACAAAGTATGCCTCTCAAGCTCTTAGTATGAAACCCTGACAGCTTCTGGAGATCGTTTCTTGTCATCCTCCAACATTCAGAGTCATACAAGAGGTTGGAGAGGTCGCAGCGCTGATATATCTTGAGCTTGGTCTTAAACTCTATACTGCTGGAACCTCAATAAATTGTTGAGCATGCTGAACGCATTCCTGGTCTTGTTGAGCCAGTCTCTCCCATCTCCCCCATCATTCCAAACCATGCTGCCCAGGAAAGTAAATTCCTCAGTAACTGGAAGGTCTTCTCCATTTACTTGTACCAGTAATGGGCTAGAGATATTGAGAGTCATTACTTCCGTCTTCTTGTGATTGATTTTTCAGCCAATCAGCAGGGAGTGTTCATTTAGACAGGATGTCTTCTCCTGCATGCGTTGATGCATATGGGATAAAAGAGCAAGGTCATCTGCATAGTCCAGGTCTTCCAGTGATGAGAAGACGCTCCAGAGAATACCTCTTTTCTGGTCTTTAGTTGTCTCATCACCCAGTCAATGGCAATGTTGAAGAGTAGAGCTGACATTACGCACCCCTGTCTCACTCCTGTCTTCACTTGGAAGTTGTAATTGCCATTTCCTACTCTGCAGGTAAAGTTATCGTAGAGGCTCTTAATAACAAGGACCAATTCCTCTGTGATACCATATGATCTTAGTATGCGCCACAGGCTTTTTCGGTGAATGCTTTCAAAGGCTTTCTCAAAGTCTTCAAAGTTCATATACAGTTGTCTCTGCCATTCGGTGCTCTGCAAAGCTAAAATCTGATCAATGCGTCCTCTGCCCTTCCTGAACCTTCCCTGCTCATTTCGGAGAAGTTCATCAACAGCATCAGTCAGATTGAAAGCAACCCTGAATAATAAATGCTACAAAGTTAAACATGACACATTCCATCAAATTTTAAAGAAAAAATTATAAAACAAGGAAAAAGGCCTTGTGCAAAAGTTTGGGAACCCTGTCAGCTAGTACTTTGTAACTCCTCCTTGGGCAGCTATGACAGCTGGCTTCAGGAAGCGTTTGCAAGCTGAGAGTTGTTCAATTCTTGTCTTTGGAATTTGTCTCCATTCTTCCTGACAGAACATCTCTCGCTCAGAAAAATTCTTCAGCCTTCTTGCATGCACAGCATGTTTGAGGTGTCTCCACAGATTTTCAATAATATTCAAGTCCGGGGACTTTGATGCCATTCCAAAACCTTCAGCCGTCTTTCCTGGAGGTACTTCATGATGGAGGTATGCTTCGGGTCTTGCTGAAATACCCAACATCTCAAACTACCATTTCTGGACTGAGCTTTGAACATTAGCCTCTAGAATGTCTTGATATTTGGTGGAATCCATTCTTCAGTCCACCTGCAAAATATTGCCTGTGCCCCCCGCTGCTACACAACCCCAAAGCATACTGGATCCACCTCCATGCATAATAGTTGCCAACGTGTTCTTCTCAACAAATACTTCACCCTTTTTTCCCTATCCAAACATACAGTCTTTGGTTGTGGCAAAAAAGTTCAATTTTGGTTTTGTCAGTCCAAAGCGCATTGTTCCAATAGGCTTGAGGTTTCTCAAGGTTCTCTTTTGCATACTTCAAATGCTTAATTTTGTGTTGAGGTTGTAGGATAAGCTTCTTTCTTGTAACTCTGCCATGTAGGTCTTTGTTGTTTTGGGTACGCTGTATTGTCCTGGGAACAACTAGACCTGTGTCTGCAACTCTTTTTGCGGTCCTTTTGCAGTGATGACTGTGTTCTTCTGAGCATTTCGCACCAGATCTCGGGCCATTCTATATGAAAGTTTTCTTGGTCTTCCAGATCTTGCCTTGACTTCAATTGCTTGATTTATTTTCCATTTTCTTACAATGTTTCTGACAGTAGAAATAGGTAGTTTGAAATGTAGTTTTTTGTAGCCCTCTCCTTGTTGGTGGAAGTGATTATCTTGATTTTGACATCCTTGGACAACTATATAGAGCAGTGATTCCCAAAGTGTGGGCCGTGGTGGTACTGCAGGTGGGCCGTGATGGGTCATTCAAAATATGATTCATTTTTGCAAATATTATTTTTTATGATTTTTTTATTGTAAAATATTTATTGCACAATTTTAAAAAATATATAGAAGTAATAACCTATTGAGTGTTATTGACCTCACAATATTTTAGGAACCTTATACAGTTTATGATCGGAATGTAGCTTTCTGGTCATCATGACCGGGGGTCATAATCGAAGCAGCACGTACTGTGTTCGATAATTAATTCTGTCTTGTGTGTACACCACAGATGAAAAGTTTGGGCTTCCTTTATCCCCCTGCAATTATTTCAATCCTGAATCTTTATTATAATAATAATAATAATAATCATAAATTAAAAAACAACAATTATTGTTGTTGTTTTTTATTTATTTTATTCATTTATTTATTTTCTTAACAACAACAACAAACAAGAACAACAATTATTGTTGCTGTTAGGTGTTCTGAGAATGCATAATTTCGTCTATGCACTGTTTATAGGACAAAGGTGGGCCGCGGACATTTTTTAGATTTTCAAGTGGGCCCTGATTTGGAAAAGTTTGGGAACCCCTGATTTAGAGGAACACATGGTCTTTAACACCAGACAATAGCCACCACAGTCTGACACTTTAGAAGGCATGGAGTTGCTTCAGAATATATAGTTCAACCCTGAAATTATAGTCACCTGACTCATTGAAGCCTTAACGAGTAAACACCAGGCTCTGGGGCTTCGTAATCACCTTCGTAATCACAAAGAATAGTCCAAAAGGGTTCCAAAACTTTTGTACAGGGCCCTTTTTGCTTTCTATCATTTAAAACTCAGAAAAATACAAATAAAAAGACAACCGCTTTTAAATTTGCAGAAAGGTGTCATGCTCAACTTTGTAGCATTTAGTGTTCAGTTTTGCTTTGATCACTTGGAGATTAATTGTAACAGACATTTAAACCAGGGATGCCCAAATTTTTGCACCACACTGTATCATTCAATTAAAACATTCTAAAGTACACACTCACATTTCTTCTATTGTTCAGTGCAGAGGAATATTATATGATGACCGCTTAAAAAAAAAAAAAAAAAACCAACCTCTTCTAGAATCACATTATATGATTATACAAATACAGTTGACGTGCTGGTAAACCAGCGTTTCTTTTCATAGACAGCAGGTGAAAGTTACAAGACTCTGCTTTACCCAAGATTACCTTAGATTCTCAAACTCTTAAATTCTCCTTCTGTTTTCATTCCTGAATATTTCTGCACGAATTGGACTGAAATAAGTATTGAAAAACAGAATTCCATTTTTTTTGGTCAGTTATCAAGAGGTCAGTGAATAAAATATCGGAATTTTCTCTAAAATCCACAAGTGGCAGCAGGAGGCAAAGGCGAGCCAATTTTTCCGCCAGTGCTTCTCTTGGAGAGAGACAAGCCAGGGCTTCTCCACGCCAGCCAGTAGAGAGAGCTGTGGGAGAGCCCCACATACTGATAAAACTGGGGGGAGCTGCCCTGAGAGTGTAGCAGCAGCAGCAAATTAACACATGCAGGGGAACACGGGCGACATTGAGGTCCACGAGTGCTTGGCCAGTGGCACAGATGCAGAGGACAGAATTTCCTCCACATGAAGTTCAGCATTGATGCCACCCCCTCAAATTAAAGTTAACCACACACACTTTATTTTCAGTTTTTGCAACCAAGTGCCAGTGAATGGTGTGGGTATGGCATTCCTTCAAAATCATATCACAGCCTAAGCACTACTTGCGGATTGTTTTAGCAGAGGAACTCAATTTTTCTTTTTGTAAAAGTGAAAAAATAAAAAAGACGTTTGGCCTCAATCTGGGATTTTCTGAATCACGAAAAGAATCTCAGCCCACAAAAAGAGTGTAAAGCAGCCAGAGTTCTTTTTTTTTCAGCTGTGACAGCATCGGGAAAGACTACAATTCTTAAAAATACTGCACCAGATACAGACTTGTGACAAATTCCTTTTCGCCAATTCCAATTCCTTTTTAAAAATATTCTTCAATTCCAATTCTTTTTGGACAGTTCCAGTTCCAATTCCTTTACAAATTTCTTTTACCTCGAAAAGTTCAATTCCAATTCCTATTCCAATTCCTTTTAAAAAATATTCTTCAATTCAAATTCCTTTGGGTCAATTCCTTCAATTGGAATTAAAGAGTATTTTTTAAAAGGAATTGGAATTGAAGAATATTTTTTAAATGACATTGGAATTGGAATTGACAAAAAGGAATTTGTCACAAGTCTGACAGGATATCTTCTGAGTTAGGACTGCTGAAACACACAATTCATGCTAACTCACTGCTAATACAACGGATTCCAGATCAAGATCAGCAAAATACAAAACCAAACAAAAATCCAAAATAATCAGAGTTAAGGGCCTTTTACTTCAGTGCTGTTACAGTCTCTGTACTTGCACGTCAGTTAGGTAATAAGGACTGCAAGGAGAAGCCCAGGCTAAGCCTCTGACCCCAGACAGGATGCACCAAAGGCTCCCAGGAATGGCCCCCAGGATCAGACCAGCTGCCTGAAGCTCAGGACGTATCACAGGGCACCACTCACCCAGCACCGCCCACTGAACATTCAGTCATGTTCATAAATCCCACCATTAATTTCCAAAGTGGTGTAGGGTACGGCTTAACAAGCTGTTTTGGCAGTGTGCTCAATTTGTTTTTGACCCCCCCCCCCTCCTTTCGTCATCATGATTTTGACCCTCCAATTTGATTGTTGATAAAATAAAGCTGAGGAGGAGATGTGGTGTCTCTATAAAAAGGTAATTAGCGTGTTTTCAAACGCACGCAGCCCACCTACAAAGGACAAATGAGAGGAAGCCCTTCATGCACTGAGAGTAAGATGCAGGGAAGGCCACATCGCACTCCATCCAGCAGCGGTCAGGCAGACTTCAGGAATAAGTCCAGAAAAGGAGGAGGGCAGGAGTTCAGAGTGCAACTCTAATCTAGAGGACCCATATTGCCAGCCATGGCCCAATCTTCTCATTTGGAGCTGCTAGCGGTTCAACACTTAGCTGCTCAAGTTATGATTATATATAATAAAAATATAAAGATACAAGAAAGAGCGTTGTTTGTTATAATATGAGTTTTCATTTCAGCTACTCAAAACTGTAATCTAAGAGCTAATTAAACAGTTGGAAAGATTGGGAAGTATCACAAAGTATGTGGAGGGAGGAGACCGAAAAGCGAATGGATACATTTTTTGGCAACTATCAGTAAAATAAGTGTGCAGTTAACGTTGAAAAGATGCCCAGAGTGACCACGTGAACAAATTTTGAACCTAGTGCAGAGGTCTGTTGGACGTGAAAACGGGACGTCCAGTGGATGTCGTAAAAACGTGTCATAAAAACTTTAATTCAGGCTCCTCAGGGGAAGTCATTCTGACGTTTGTGGAAGACCTCAAAAAGACGATGATTTGACGTATTCTTGCTTGGTGGGTTAAGCAGTGAGATTTGTTTCATTCTCTCGTGCGATAATTCAGCTTGTAAAGCTAATCATTTGTGTTTCTACACCCCTCTCCAAAAGTAGTTGCTATTTAGATTCAAATAATCCATTACTACGACCCGATCATTATTGCAGCGATTAATAGCCGGTTTCAGCTGGCAATAAGTATTTTAACCCTAATGCGGTGAAGTTAGCCGGGGTGTTCATGGTTAATCTCATTATGTGCTCGAATTTCTAGTGAAAGATCACCTTGGTTTTACTTCTATGATACTTGGGCGTGAGCAAGTATTCGTATTGTTATGTACAGATAGCGGTGGTGTTATATAATGTGAGAGCCAATTCAAGATGCAAGCCAAGATCACCTTGGCTTTTGAGTTCGCTCCAGACTGACTGAAGTCAGCACTGCAAATTTGGGGTCCGGCTGTGTGAAACGAAGAGAAATGATAAGGCCAGCGTTCACCCCACAGTAACGTAATGACATACGATGACGAGTGACGTACGTTGTGCGCCACGCGCTGCTGAGAGAGGGAGACAGACACATCTCTCAAATAGTAGTAGTGATAAGGCATACCACCCTGCCAAGGTTGGTAGGTAAATGGATGTAAATGCAAAATTTGCATCTGTTCCCATTCCTTTGAAGGTCTTGGTGACAGAAAAAATTTTAAAAATACAATGAATTAAACAGAGATAAGAATGATCAAATCAGTCCAAATGGCATCATCAATTGAAACTGCTGACCTGAATTAACAAGTCGACATGGTCTACAACATCCCCCGCCAATCGTGCACTTCTCATTTTCGAACTCAATCAAGGCCTTTATGGTCTGATGCTACACACCAAATTTGGTTACTGTATCTGTAGTAGTTTCTGAGTAAAGCTGTCCCCTTTATCTCGGAAGGACGGACGGACGGACGCACACACGGACGGACGGACGGACGGACGGAGGTCAAACCTATATCCCCCTCCCACTTCGTGTTGGCGGGGGATAATAAATCAGCCCAAAAGGCTAGTTTACAATCCAATTTAGTCATGCAATGTACACACATTAATCTGTACCATTATGAATCAAAGCAAATACTTATTTCAACATCAACCCTCACAAGAAGTTTGCCCATCAGTAACCATCAGTTTATTCATCACCATTTGCGACTCACATCATTACTTGCACCAAAGCGGTTTCTCCTTAGCTTCTAGCCGCAACGTTTCATCATCACAGCGTTATTGCAGTTGTATGCCTGCACTGTAAAAGCAATCTGTCACCAAGACCATATAAACTGATAGACTCTCACTGCATAATTATGTGGGTCGTAACAAAAATCGAGAGTCATAGCACCAAGAGCTTAAAAAGGTATCCCATGTAGGTGAAATCGGAGGATCGGATGTCTGCTCGGCCGTCATAAAAAGAAGACTCATTTCATTTCCCCCACACAAATACTTCACAAGTGCTATACCCAGGAGCGCCCTCTCTCAAATAGGCTTTTACTGGTGACTCACACATAAGAAGCCATTTTTTATATAAAAAATTCCCCAGTGTTGCAAATGCCATTTTGACCACCACCCACATCCCCCTAGAAATGGATGCAAAGTAGTCAGCTTGGGAGAGGAAGAGGGGAGAATAAGCAATAGGGTTAATTATACACTACCGCAGTATGGACGCCAATGGGCACATCAACTTATTTGAGACGTGTCGACAACACGCAACACCGAAACGAGAGCATGGAACCCCTGTTGAGCACACACTGCTTTGTTTCTGCAAAGTATAGTGCCACTTTTCTTACAATATTTTAGGGATATCTGCAGCTTTATTTGACAGGAGAGAACAGAGAAACCGGAAGAATGAGGGGAGGAGGACAGAAAGAGAGAGAGAGAGCGCGCAGTGAAAGAAAGGTCAGTGGCCAATTTGAAGCAGCAGCTTCACGGCTAATAATGAGCACGGGGATAGTGCTATCAAAAGCTTTATTTTAAAGGACTATCAAGCCAGGAAAGAAATGCGAAACAGTTAATTGAAAATGCACACCCTGTCTGAAGCCATAACATTTCTTTCAGCAGAAGAGGTAGAGTAAAAATCATACTGCCGTAAAATGCGAAATGAGCATTAAAGCATTTTAACCCTTCGCCTCAGTGCAATGACAGAGGCCAAAGTAGTACCTTGCGGCAAAGCTCGAGAGTACTAGGCGACTACATCATTGCCAATTCCCTATTGGTTTCGGAAGTGAAATCCTAAAGAAAGTTTATAATGGGGTTCAGACCACAGACAGTATGAAGATGGACGACATGTCTCAACTTCCTAGTGCTGTACAAAAATGGAGCCAAAATATCCTTCATCCAGAAGCTGCCACCTTGCACATTTAGAGCTAGAGTCTGCGCAATAGTGACTGAGGGGCTTGAGCCATGATGGAGGTCCCGCCCAAACACCCACCCTATTTGTGACCAGAACCTTTTACTTAGCCAAAATGGCTCCCTCTGTTTCAGGTAAATGCTGGGTGATGTACACAGCCAACAGACCGGTTCTACTACAACTAAAAGCTTGTTAAAGGGTTCTATAGATCAGTTCATCTCAGTACCAGTATAGTCACATGACGCTAAAATATGTTTAATGTTGTCCTAGTCCTTGGTGGTTGGTTGCTTGACCAATGCCCAATGCTAGTTAGCTAGCTAATACATTGTCTATGAATTAAAGAGCTTTTAACCATCAATTTCTGTTACTGTCTGCAGTGACCCATTATAAAATCACTACACGTGCTAGCAAGATGGCATGCTCCACCTTTCTACAGTATCGCAGCAAACAGTATGACACCATGTTCAGAGCAAAGACTGTTTTTTTTTTTGTTTGGTTGTCAGACTAGCAAATCACTAAGGGTTTTATTCTGTTGAACTTGGGCCTAGCAACTTATGCATGTGCAATTTAAACATTATACCTCTTCTCGATCGTCGCACTCCAGCTCCATACAATTCCCGGAAGTAAATCAAAAGGCGAAGACTTTGCTAAGAGAAGCTGTCAATCAAAACTGTCAATCATGACTTTACACCCCTCTTTATTGTATCAAACAACTAAATTAAACAAAACTTATCCAAAACTAGAGGCACTCCAAGAGTGCAAACCTCCGCCAAGGGTGCGCTGTCGAAATCTTGCTGAGAGAACATGGCTCATAAGAAATTTAACCTACCTGCAACATTAGATTTCAAGATGGCTCCCATGCTGGCAATACTCTTTGATGTAGCATGTTCCAAATGGATACGTTCAGTCCGTGATGAGACAAATCAACCTACAAAATTTAAGTGATATCAGAGGGAGCAAAGTTCAGTTATCGCTCGTCATAGGATTTCAAGATGACTGCTGTGGCGGCCATATTATTTGACCAATTGCGGTAAAAATCAATAGGGTCCATTGTTGATGTAATAGCAAATCACCCACAAAATTTCAGACAAATCCATTCATTACTTTTCAAGTTATATTGTACACAGACAAACAGACAGACCAACACGAGCAAAAACATAGCCTACTTCGCAGAGGTAAAAAGGACAATTGAACATATCGGCATGGTAAAAACTACCTAAAATGACAGAGACCATCATTGAAAAAAATAAATAAATAAATAAAACTTACTTGACTTGAACTGAAATATTTCAGTGAGCCCGATGTCCCATGATCCACTAAGATGGAGGGGGCAGGCTTATATCTTGTACTACAGCCAGCCACTAGATGGTGATCAAGACGTTTTGGCCTCACTTTTGGGTAGCTGTTGGGTTTACCATCTTTTTGGCAATGTTTTGGACTCTTTCCAATATTACACAAATAATAAATAATTTTATGAGCAAGTACACTTCGAGATTAGCTTACGAGGTCTATGGGGGCAAGTGGTTTCATAGAGCACAGGTTTCAAGGATGTCCAACAGCAAGGCAATGTTGGTGACCAAGGTCACTTAGTATCTATATTAGATTAAAACTCTTACTTTACCAACAGCTTCATTTAATCCTGGACTGTTGGCCAAATAAGCCAACTAAAGATATAATGGGCCGAAGATGTCAAAGCAAAAGTAGCTAACCATCTCACTCAATGCCATAACCCGCAAACAAGCTAGTCACCATTTCTACACTGGCAGAGACCCTATAGGTCTGATCACTCGTGATTGCTCTGACCAAACCGAAACAGCTGAAGTCCACAACATTTTATTGCCCTACTTGTCACTCCACATCTCTACAGAAAAAAAGAATGTCCAGAGGACACTGCGATGGCCAACAACAAAATAGCTTTTCCTTGCAAGCGAGGAGGTTTGTGATTTAAAGGAACAGTTCACCCAAAAATGAAAATTCTGTCAATGGTCGTTTCTCAAAGTGTACCCTACAGCACCGTCGGCTACATCTTTAGGCTGCTACTTCATCTCAGGCTATTCCACTGTGAAATCGCTTTCAAATACAGCAGAATAATGCAGCCTTCAACTTCATCAGGCCGGAGTCTCAGATCTTTTACACTTTGTTTCTACCTTTGAGTGAGATTAACTCTGCATTTCTAAATAGCAGCCTAATACTGCAACCCACGGAGGATGCAGCCTACGCTTTGATAAATGGCCCATATCTACAGTGGGGTGCAAACATTTGGGCATCCCTGGTTTAAATGTCTGTTACAAGTAATCTCTAAGTGATTGAAAGCAAACCTGAACACTAAATGCACAAAGTTAAACATGATGCATCACATTTTAAAGGAAGAATAACTTTTATTTTTTTAGTTTCGAAATAATCAAACAAGGAAAAAGGGTTTGCGCAAAGGTTTGGGAACCCTGTCAGCTCGTGCTTTGTAACTACTCCCTGGGCAGCTATAGTAGCTTGCAAATGCTTCTTGTAGCCAGCAGAATCTTTCAATTCTTGTCTTTAGAATTTGGCCCCATTCTTCCTGTCAGATCATCTCTAGCTCAGAAATATTCTTTGGCCTTCTTACATGCACAACATGTTTGAGGTCTCTCCACAGATTTTCAATAATTTCCAAGTCTGGGGATTGTGGTGACCATTCCAATACCTTCATCCGTCTCTTCTGGAGGTAATTTATGGTGGATTTTGAGGTATGCTTTGGGTCATTGTCTTGCTGGAATACCAAACGTCTCTCAAACGTTCATTTCTGGACTGAGCTTTGAACATTAGCCTCGAGAATGTCTTGACATTTGGTGGAATCCTTTCTTCCTTCCGCCCGCACAATATTGCCCGTGCCCCAAGCTGCTACACAGCCCCAAAGCATAATGGATCCATCTCCATGCCTAACAGTTGGCAATGTTCTTCTCTTCAAATGGTTCACCCTTTTTTCTCCAAGCATACAGTCTTTGGTTGTGCCCAAAAAGTTCAATTTTGGTTTTGTCAGTCCAAAGCACATTGTTCCAACAGGCTTGAGGTTTCTCAAGGTTCTCTTTTGCATACTTCAGATGCTTAATTTTGTGTTGAGGTTGTAGGATAAGCTTCTTTCTTGTAACTGAGCCATGTAGGTCTTTGTTGTTTAAGGTACGCTGTATTGTTGTGCTGTGAACAACTAGACCTGTGTATCCTACTCTTTTTTTTTGCAGCTTCTGAGCATTTCTCACAAGATCTCGGGTAATTCTATCTGAAATTTTTCTTGGTCTTCCAGATCTTGCCTTGACTTCAATTATTCATTTTATTTTCCATTTTCTTACGATGTTTCTGACAGTAAAAATGGGTAGTTTGAAATGTTGCGAGAGTTTTTTTGTAGCCCTCTCCTTCTTGGTGGAAGTGAATTATCTTAATTTTGACATCCTTGGACATCCTATAGGGGATAAAAACCAAGCAGCCCAATTGATAATTTCTTTGTAATTAGGACAAAGAATTATATTCTCTGTATCGGTTAACCACACAGCACATTCACACATCTAAAATTAATATTGATACTTGAGCATTGCACAAAATTATTCAATGCTAACTTAGCTCAACTTTGGAAATTAAGCCTTGCTTACGTATACAGCGTCCACACATCTTAGGACTTCAGGAATCGCACAGCCAGGCTCCAATTCCACCTGGACTGTTTATGGGAAAAATTAAAACTAAAGATTTTCAGGCAAGTAAATTCTCCCAAGTTTTATTTGTTAACATCACTGAATAATGACAGCTGGTTTCCAAAATGAGTTAATTTGAATAAAATCCCAAGACATTTTACAAAACACCGGCACTCATTAGGTGCATTGTTGAGCACAGGCAAATAACCACGGAAACCAGGTCCTAATTAGGGCTGGGTATTGGCAGGAAACTAAGGATACAACACGTAGCCTGATTTGGGAGTCGCGATATGGATCCATCACAGAAACTGAATTTTACTACAGAAATAACTTAATTTAAGAATAAAAAGTATGTGAGGAAGAAATTCGCATTTCCATGGAAAAGACTTCATGATTTACAAAACTGGCAGTCAGAAATATGTGAAACTCTCTGGGTTCAGCAGGGTCAGTTTGAACCCCGAACCTCCACAAGAAAGGGCCTTTTCAAGATAATACAAGATACAAGAACTTTGATATAGGCCTGACATTTTAATTTAAATTAGGCCAGAAAAATGAATTGGACTTGGTTCTCAGACCCGCACCCACCCCACAACTATGGGCACAAACCTTAATGAATGGCATTTCTTTGGATGAAATGGTTCTCTGATCACTCATTCTCAGTGGCTATTCTATAATCATCACCTATGCCAATGAGTGGCAGCAAACTGTGGCTTATGAATATAGCCTCCATATTGCTTATGAAAAGTGACCAAAACTGTCTGACTGACATCGCTGGTTGTCTGAGTGTTTCAGACCTGAGTCAACCAGTCTCCTTTTCCTTTCATCCTCCATTTTCAAAATATGTGTCCTGCCTTGAAATGCAAGACCACTGCGCCCCATTCAGAATGTAAAAAATATAGCTACTCATTTAACACGGACATCAAGATCTGGAAGTTTTCCCAACAGATAGCATAAATGCAGCTCAATTGAATGCAGGGCAGCCCAATGCAGTAAACTTCAGTATTCCTAACACCTGAAGTAGGCCTATTATAACTGCATGCACCTGACTGTAGGAATAAGCATAATAATTTAGTACTGCGGCATTATACCTGAAAGAAAATCCAAGGTACTGCTTACTAATTCAAGTGCAGTCAGCCTTCCAGAAGCACTCATTTAGTGCCTACACCAAAAGTAGGCACAACAAGTGGCTTTTACTATGGCTTACAAATGCGCAGCAGGTCTATCCACAGGCCTTTGGTCCTGCTTACACCTGAAAGAATGGCATTCCAGAGCTAATTAAATCTGAATGTATAGTTAGCCTATACAGTGTACTCAAGAACTCCTTATACCTGAAAGTAGGCCAATTAAGAGAGCTTCAGATTGCTTACACCAGAAAGTAAACCTTTCTAGGGCACTGAGTTCTGCCTACACCTGAATGTAAATTGGGCCTATCATCAAGTGGCCTTTGGTACTGTTCACACCTGAGTAAGGCAGGCTCATCCAGTGGCCTTTCATTCTGCAAATGTACAGAAAGCTTACAAGAAAGACCAGCAAAGTACAAGACTACAAGTGCAATAAAATAGAGACTCGGTGAGCACAGATCTTAAGAGTCAGATTCTGTAAGATTCACCCAATATATAGAAGGGGGTGACACATCACCATTCAGTTTGACTATGAAACTTTTTTTGTGGGTAGATACATGGCCTCAAACATGGTCTAAAATGCGAAAAATCGGGATTTGAGGTGCCTCAATAAGCCTCGAAAATTCTAACGTTATTTGGAATTACTCTGCCCCTATATCAAAATACCATAAGATGAAGGAGGCTTTTTGAGGGCGCACGAAGATATTCAGAGGACAATGTCCAATTTTTGACTTTGGCCCATTTAGGCCCTTCAGACCCCAACCCTAACCCTAAAACGGGCTGGATTTTTCAACCCGAGTGGTCTTTCGGAGAAAAAAAAACTTGATTTTTGTCACTTTGTAGGATATATCTACCCGCAAAAAAATGTTTAATTGTAAAACTGAACGGTGATGTATCACCCCCTGGGTGAATCTTACAGAATCTGGCTCTTAAAAGCAATGATTTATGCAGCCAAAGACACGAACGCAGATGGATCCAAACACATTTAACGGCAGGTAACCAAAAGCTCTCTGAATAAGCAGCTGACCCGCACTCCCAAAAAAAAAAAAATTCATTACAAATTCATGTCGACGCTTTGCTTCTGCCACCCGCTCTGATGAACAGTTCAATATCTGACCATCCACGCAAGGCGAAGGGAAAAAAAAACTGAAAAAAATACAATAAATAAAATACGAAATAAAATAAAATTCTCCAGCATCCCCAATTTCTGAGCGAGAAGCTGAGAAAGGCAGCGGTAAAGCGGATGATTTTTTTCGCGCATGAATAAGACATGAAGGCTCCGTGCCTCTGTACAGGCTCCCGATCGGTCGGGACTCCCCGGGGAAGTTCCCCCCGTTTCTGCTTATGAATCCCAGCTCCGCGCGCTAGCACAACAGGGCTCAGCGTCACAGACCACCAACCGCAATCCGCAGATCCAGCCAGCCAGTCTTCTTTAAAAATTCATTCATTTACAGCAAAAATAGATTAAAGCACCCGACTGAGCAAGCCTAAAAAAGTTTGGCATTGGAATAATATTAATAATAAAACAGCAAGCAAGAGGCAGGGGGTGGGGTTGGGGAGTTTGTGAAGAAAATGCTGCGGCTTTGTTGCACCTGATGGCGGAAGAGCAATTTAAATGACCCCCCCCCCATTTCTTTTTAACGGTCGTTTTTAATTGCACCGTTTTCCTAAATGCAAATTCTAGCACAGATGAAAACTGTTCAAACTCATTAAAAATGCAACTCGTAAATTGTTGCAATACTTTTAATACTCCAACCCTTGTCAATCTAGAGCTTTTATAAGAAATTCAATAAGGAGGCTCGCACGTCGTCAGCTGCTCCCTCGCTTTGCAAAAGCCCAGAAACCGCGGTTTGTGTAATTGCTCCGGCCAGTCGTAAATGAGGTTCACTTAAACGCAATTATCCCCTCTGATCTCGTATGTGAAAGACTCCTTTACAGCGGAGAAGTGGGCTCCCACAATATCACCGCAAACAAGACTGAAATTGGAATCAGGCAGGCCTTTCTTAGGGGATGAATGGCTCTGTAGCTGATCTGCATTCTGATGCGCTTCGACGCTAATGACCGATGAGCGGCTTCCGTCTCACACCACCAAAGACTAGCAAGCAAATTCTCACTGAATTACAACGAAACGCATGGAACTTTTCTGCAAAGCCAAACAGAACAACTATTACGACTTTTGCCTTTTGCTGAAACAAAGATTTTGGAGGGTAATTTTTACCCAGAGCCAGTGTGTGTACCAGGAGATCAATGAACGCTTTGACTGGGACATACAGCGAAGTCAACATATTGTTCTGTGATAATATTCAGGGATGTGAGCAGGGTTTGGGAAAAAAAGAGAATATAAGGTTGAAAGGGGGCCTACGGAATCACGTCCCAAAAATATTCTTAAGATTGGTATAACATCAAGAAATCTAGTGCATTTTAACGCCATACAAAAACCTTTTAATTGTCGAAATATCACCAAGTATTGTTCATGTGCTTACAATATAAGTATGTACAATCACTGGCAGGGGTAGAAAAATTTAAATGTCAGTGTCACATACAGCTTTTCTTTTCATCTTGATTTTGGTCAGGGGATCGCATATCACATAAGTATTTTCATCATGTTCATAGAAATATGTAGAAAGTAAGTTCACTCACGTAACTTGTTCAGTTTTCCATAGAGGATACGAATCTAGGTATAGAGAAGAATGAAGTGGTAGTTAAGCTACTATGATTGATGATATCACTCAAACTTTAATTTAAGAAATTTAATTTTGTAAGGTAACTGTAAGGGAAGGTATAATGGTGTTTTATTGGCTTCTATTACCAACCAACCCCAACCACCATGGATATTTTTATCCCAGCAACAATCTTGGTTGCATCCACGCAACTTTGTCATTGGTCACATTTTCCAACAACAGCTGTTAACCGCTGGATGTGCTATTAAAGCTACAGCTCTGCACACAGTCAATTTATACCACAGTATCACTCTTCAGAGCTTGCCTTGAGTCATCAATATCCAATTCGTATTAAAATCCAGACAAATTTGCACTCATATTTTTGCAATAGGAATTATTTTACGGTACTTGACAAAAATGCGAAAATCACTTTAAACGCGGAACCTAAGTTTTAAAAACTCAATTTTTGCTCGTTTCCGCGAAAATCTCGCATCTCTAGATATTTCCAAATGCTTTGATTCACCTCACAGCTTGCTTGATAGGCACTATCAACACATGACTATAAGTTTAACTGGAGGGAATGTTTATACACTTGTAGTGAACTGTGCTGAAATGACAAAATGGTGCCACCAGCCAAATGCTTCCGAGCTGCTTCATTGACAGAACAGTCACATCTTCAACCGTGGCTCTTTAACGGCTCCAATGTAGCTGCAGTCAAACGTATAACGCTAATCTCTGGAATATATCCGGCTTAGGTTTAAGGTTAGGCTGAGCAAGTCATATGATATTTTTTCCATCTCACATCTTTGTGTACTTTTTCAACTGCCAAGGATCTTTCTGGATGTATCTAGAATGCATTCAGAATAATTTCTTCTTCGTGGTTATAATCAAAAGCTTGCACTTGCATTTGCACTGAAGTTATACTTTTACTTACAGCCAAAATCGGCCAGCACTACTGCTCATTTTAACTGGATGAATTCAGACATAATAATCCAAAGCATCAAGTCACTGAGGGTAACTGTGTCTGCTAAATTCATGTAATGTAATTTGAAGTCAGGACATCAGAGTGAGCACTTCTGCCCTTCCAAGCACTGCCTGGGGGGGAATTTTTGAGGGCCACAGTGAGCAAAAATAACACCGCCACTCAACCTCTTTTTTGAGGGATGAAAGCTTGGACGTTGAGTAATTATTTTCAAAATTTACAGATAAGATTCCCCGTAATAAAGACAATGGTTAGATTCCACGGGGGGAGAAAAAAGGACATCCGCTGAACATAAAAAAGGAATTATGGATGAAACCGATCGTAAAAATTGATTAGCACATCTCCCACGGTGCTGGTTTCAGGACGTTAGGCCAACTGCTTCTGGAGGGAAGGCCATCTGCTCTAGTGGCGTTAAGCGGAGATGGACAGAGCCTGGCCTGAGTGCTGTTGTGAGCGCTTGGGTATGTACGTGTGTATAGCCGTGTTCGTGTGTGAGTGTGTGTGCGTGCACGTGCACACATGCCAGTTGGATACTGGCAGTCCTTCGAGGTTTCACAAGAAAAACTGCTGCCTTTCCCCGAGAAATAAAAGCGACACCCACAAATGGAACTTTGATACAAGCTTTCCATTTAAATATGAAGCAAATGGATGATAATGGCTGCACCAAATGCAAGCTTACCTGAATGCACGGAAATGGACAGATCATTCAAGGGATCACCATTTAAATGTAGAAAGCTTGCCGAGGGTGGCGCTAGAATATTTGGTCATGATACACTCTTCCGGTTTCAGCTACTGATGGGAAACATTCTTGTTTCAGTGCACAAAACTGGTTGTCCCCTTTGCACATTCATGCTACAGGCAACACAAGCGAGTTAGCATTTTGGAACAGTTAAGGTATTTTTTTTCGCCCTGAGACATAATCATGTATGTTCACGTGAAGCAAATACTGTAGCTGCACATCATACACTGACTTGGTGCTGCATTGCTAGCGAAGAGTATCGGCTGCTGTCTTTACAAAAGTGCACATTCTGACACAGAATATTGTCCTTTAACTTCCAGTACATCAGCTAATCACACGCAAGAATTTAGTGAGAACAACGGCAGACACCACTGGTGGAAAAAAAATTGAAATTTAATTGTGACCCCTCAAATTGCCATATTTCTAAAACAGCAAAACATTTCTGATGCTAAGGCTCTGCATTTCAACAGAATGCATTTTCAATAAGGAAAGTAATTGTAGAGTTAATGTAAACAGTGGCAGCTCTGAGTTAGAGGACATTTACATCCCCACTTGGCAAATAGAGGAGAAATTTGCCCTTTTTATGCACGACCACCATTTTCTACTTCACTCAGTCCCCTCATTGAGGCCAATTTCCACGACTGTCAAAATCAAAGTAAAAGCCAAACTTTATAAATGTATAATATTGAGCAACACCACCACACATTGATGAGTTAACAGATCTGTGTGAAATAAAATTATTTCACTTTATCTATAATATTTACCCAATATTTAATTACCTGTAGAGACCGAAGCAAGCGAGACAGAATTGTGGCAAGTTCTCAAGTATGGAAGGAACAACCCATCAGATAGTTTTCCAATAAAACTACAGGATGGTGCACCAAAAACAACAGATAAAATTTTTAAGGTGATGGGCAGTTACCCCTACTGCTGATTTGATTTCGTTTTTAACAGTGTACGGCTCTTTATATTACTTTGACACTCCACATTTCGTTACTTATAATGGCATTTTCTCATTGTACGCAACAAACTTGCGTTGCGTTTTCTGTACTTATTAGGCAAACTGAGTAATCCACCAAAAATGAGTCAATTTTAGGCCAAATGTTAATCCGAGGAAATATGGATACCTGCACTCCACCAGTTTGAGCACAAACTGCCGATATAACATAACCAAATGATTATACAAAATAATGTCCATGTATTATTACGCAGGAAACATGCCACTTCACTTTAAAATGCAAAACTGAATTGTCCATTAAGGCAAGCACTAATGGAAATTTGTCTTTGGTGGTGTACATAGCTAAGACGAATAAAAATGAAGTTACATTAGAAATCCCAGTAATCAGATGTTGCAGATATATAATATATAATTCAGATATATAAAGAGCTACAGTGGGGTGAAAAATTTTGGCACCCCTGGTCCCAAATTACATTTAACGGACATTTAAGTTTGTTACAATTAATCTCCAAGTGACTGAAAACAAACCTGAACACCAAATGCTACGAAGTTCAACATGACACATTTAATCACATTTAAAAGCAAGAATGATTTTTTTTTTTTAATTTTTGCAGTTTCAAAGCTAGAGAAGCACTCAGAGAGCGCAGACCTCTGCCAGGTGGCAGCAAAACCCGAAAGCACAGCGATTGGAACTCCGGTCCATTCGCTAGGTGCACAACAATTGAAATAGAATTTCCGAATTGTGTGAAGCTATGTTTCCATCCATTTGTCAATTGAACTATCTGAAGTTCGCCAAAAATATCCATGCAAAAATAAGCAGGTGAAAATGCATTTCCATCTAATGTCACTAAGCGAATAAAAAGTCGTGCGTAATGACGTCACATGCTGTTATGCGATCAAATTGGTGTATCAAATGGATTTCTGACATTTTAAGCAGTTTCCATTCATTTTCGCTCTGAATCGCAGAACCTTCAAGTGAACAAAAGTAGTGTGTTAGCCGACTAATTTAGCTAGTAAGCCAAAATGAATTGCATCGACCAATCAAATGATGATAATCTGCACAAGTTGTACGTGCCAATGTGCCAGCTATTCGCAACATAGCAAACCATTATCAGAAGGCAACAACGACATCAAAACACCGTCACAATGCAGTTGCAGATTTATTCGGCAAATAATGTTTCCATCAGCATTTATCGCATAAGCCTTTTACCAATCAAAAGAAAATCCGATCCGATCAACCGTATAAACTTTGTGTCGATATTCTTCAAATCAATTCGAATGTCACCGTTTCCATAAGGCATTTTTAATTCGATATGACTTCATTCGCATAAGAACGTGTGGATGGAAAAATGGCTTGTTTGCACAAAATGGGGCTAAGTAAATTCTGAAATACACTGGCTCGCTTTACTATTTATATCCCCGAACGCCGAATGGCATTCCGGGGATATTATGTTTTTGGTCCGACCGCCGCTGCTGCCGCCGCCGCCACGCTACGTGTTAACGCGATAACTTCAGCAATATTTCAATTACAAATTTTGCACATAAGTATCATAAAGAGGAAGAACTGATTCGATTTTGGACAATTTACGATGTCTAGATTGGCCACCAGGGGCCAAAAACTGATTTAGGTGTTAACAAGATAACTGCAGTAATATTTCAATAAGAAATTCCAAGTTTTGCATATAGTAAGTATCCTAAAGAGGAAGAACTGATTAAATTTTGGACAATTTACAATTAGTAGATTGGCCACCAGGGGCTAAAAACTGAAAAAAAATAAAAAAAAAAAAATCACTGTACCGCGATAACTTCAGTAATATTTCAAATACAAATTTCAAGTTTTGCACATAAGTATCATAAAGAGGAAGAACTGATTAGGTTTTGGACAATTTACGATCTCTAGATTGTCCACCAGGGGCAAAAAACTGATTTACGTGTTAACAGGATAAATGCAGTAATATTTCAATTAGAAATTCCAAGTTTTGCATATAAGTAAGTATCATAAAGAGGAAAAACTGATTCGATTTGACAATCTACAATTTCTAGATTGGCCACCAGGGACCTAAAACTGAAAAAATGACTGTTTTTATCTTATCTCTGGAAATATTAGTCCATTTGACCTCAAATCAAGAGCAAATGAAAGGTCATGACCTGAGGATGTGTGTTACGATGACATTATACCCGTTTGGTTCAAAATTTTGACACAAGGTGGAGCTGTATCACATAAAATTCACCATTTTTGCTATATCTTTGGAACCATTTCTCCAATTGACATGAAACTATGTGCAACTGCAAGGTCATGACCTCACAATTTGTCACATGATGACATCATACCTGTATGGTTCAATATTTTGCCACCAGGTGGTGCTTTGTGATGGAAAATTACCATTTAGGCCATATCTTCAGAATCATTTGTCCGATTGACCTGAAATTGAGTTCAAAGTCTATTCAAAGATTGGGGAATTAGAGGATTGGGGGCGTTCAGGGATATACCTCCAGTCGTCGCCTCCGATGGCAAAAGCCGAGTTTAAGTTTGCTTTTGTCATTTATCAGTCTACATCAGATGCTGAGCAGTTGAGAGGAATATAATCCCGAAAATGTGATTTTAACTATTGCCGCTGTTCCCAAGATTTGGCTTAATTAACCGTGAATGATGTTCGCATGATTGGTCTCGATTAGCTGCTACTGTTTGTTCATTGGCACTGTTAATGAGACATTTGCTGCGCCACAGATAAAGAGGGTTTCCGACGCTTCTACCTAGCATCACTTCCAGCCGTTTGCTCTGGTGACCGTCATGAACCGGCTTAAAGCGACAAATATCCAGTGTTGCACAACCCAAATTTCCTCATTAGATTAATATCTGGAGCTAGCTTTCATTTTTTCATTGAGCAGAAGGAAAGTTGAGTAGCTAGCAAGGCTAGCAAGAGAGCTAGCAAGATTTTCTGTTGAGGTTTTACATTGAATTTACTTTTACATCTTCTGATGCAACTGGCTTGCTAGTACTGCAATATTGTTATGGTTTTCTTAGATGCGCTCAGCTAACCATAGCTCCAGATAGGATGGTCTTGAGAGTGCAACTGACGCCGAGTGGGAAGGGAAACAAACTATCGACAATATTAAAATATGCTTGGATCGAATGTTAGATTTATGATACAGCATTTCGAAGTTATGGATTATTTACACATAAATTATCAAATATTTTCACGTATTTTATCTGTCGCTTAAAGCCAGTTCATCACTCATCAGTGAGAACGGCTGGAAATGTGTTGCAAGTTAGAAATCCTCTCGTTTCTCAGTGGAGCAGCAAATACCTCATTAAGAATGCCAATGAACAAACATTAGTAACAGGTAATGGAGAAAAATCATGCAAACATCATTCGTGGCTAATTAAGCCAAATCCTGGGAATATGGCTATAGCTAAAATCACATTTGGGGATGATATACCTGTTATATCTGCTCATCATCTGATGGAGACTAATAAGAGCTGAAGTAAACCGGAAATAGTAAAGCTTAGCAACGCATTTCAGAATGTACACAGCGCCATCTTGTGCAACTGGCTAATTGGAAAGACTTGAAATCTCAAACTTTGGCGTATATCTCACCTGTACTTTGGCCTAGAAATGCCAAAATTAAATCACCTGTTCCTTGACTTTATACCCACCTTCTCTGAAAATTTCATCAAAATCGGTGCATCACTTTTTGAGTCATCTTGCTAACAAACAAACGGACAAACAAACAAACAAACGCTACCGAAAACATAACCTCCTGGCGGAGGTAATAATAAAACAAGCCTTGTGCAAAAGTTTGGGAACCCTGTCAGCTAGTACTTTCTAACCCCTCCTCGGGCAGCTATGACAGCTTGCTTTAGGAAGCGTTTGCAAGCTAAGAGTTGTTCAATTCCTGTCATTGGAATTTTTCCCCATTCTTCCTAACAGAACATCTCTAGCTCAGAAATATTCTTTGGCCTTCTTGCATGCACGGCATGTCTGAGGTCTCCCAACAAATTTTCAGTAATATTCAAGTCTGGGGACCATGATAGCCATTCCAAAACCTTCATCCGCATTTCCTGGGAGGTACTTCATGATGGATTTTGAGGCATGCTTTCAGTCATTGTCTGGCTGGAATACCCCATGTCTCTTAAACTACCATTTCGGGACTGAGCTTTGAACATTAGCCTTGAGAATGTCTTGACATTTGGTGGAATCCTTTCTTCCTTCCACCCGCACAATATTGCCCGTGCCCCAAGCTGCTACACAACCCCAAATCATAATGGATCCGCCTCCATGCTTAACAGTTGGCAACGTGTTCTTCTCTACAAATGGTTCACCCTTTTTTCTCCAAAAATACCCTCTTTGGTTGTGGCGAAAAAAATCTATTTTGGTTTCGTCAGTCCAAAGCACATTGTTCCAATAGGCTTAAGGTTTCCCAAGGTTCTCTTTTGCATACTTCAGACGCTTAATTTTGTGTTGAGGTTGTTGGAAAAGCTTCTTTCTTGCAACTCAGCCATTTAAGTCTTTGTTGTTTAATGTATGCTGTATTGTTGTCCTGTGAACAACTAGACCTGTGTCTGCTACTCTTTTTTGCAGCAGTTTAGCAGTGATGTGTAGGTTCTTCTGAGCATTTCTCACCAGATCTAGGGCCATTCTATCTGAAATTTTTTTTGGTCTTTCAGATCTTACCTTGACTTCAATTGTTCCACTTATTTTCCATTTTCTTATGATGTTTCTGACAGTTGAAATTGGTAGTTTGAAATGTAGCAAGAGTTTTTTGTAGCCCTCTCCTTGTTGCTGGAACTGAATTATCTTGATTTTGACATCTTTGTACAACCATTGAGAACAGGGCTGCCCAACCCTGTTCCTGGAGAGCTACCATCCTGAAGGTTATCACTCCAACCTAAGCAAACTACACCTGTTTTCCCAGTTACAGATCTTGACGAGCTGCTAATGATCTGAATCAGGTGTGTTGGATTAGGCCCGTGGCACTGCCTGCGGTGGCTGTGCCGATTTCGTATACGCATGTGTATTTTTTCGTTTTAGCCACCATGTTATTAAGAGCGGCCACACTGCATACTGAAGCTGCGTGACTCGCGTCCGGAAAATCCGTACTGCTACCCTGCGGAAAATATAGACACGGAAACTTGCCGAATTTCTCCACGCTACGCATGCGGAAAAAGGGAGAGCTGATAATGACTGTCAAAAAGCAGTCATATCGCCATAAATACTCGCATTTCGCTATATTGCCGAGGACGCGTGTCTGTTACAAGCATGAAGTTGACAAACAAAAACTGTAACAACACTTCCGACATGTTTATCATATTAAAAGCCCGTTTGTATGGACAAAATCCTTTCCGCCCAATTCAGCAATGCTTCGTGAAATATTGGAACATGTAATGGGAAATTCGCGACTTTCATCGTAGGCTTCTGTCATTGAAGGGAATATATGGGGAACTTATTTTTGAAAGTTTTAATACGCTGTTGCTCATTTTACTTTGGATTTAGATGTTCAGGGGGAAAAAACATCAACGTATTTTGAGGGAATATGCCATTAATTGCGTAGTCAAGCCAATGAACATAGCTTATTATCTTGATGATTAAAGAGTAGCAGGGCAGTACTTGTCCGTATCCCTCACTCTGGCCATGACACACACGCGATTGCTGAACCTTCAAATGACCTCCCACTTGTATCAGCAACACTTCAAGTGACTTTCACTGGTCAAGGGGAAAAAAAGAAGCTGGATGCAGTGGCTAGACAAACATACAGCACATCAGCCAGTCTCTGAATTGTCTGAACTGTTCATTTTACAGTCGTTCGGCGCCTAGCCTCTACGAATGGTTTCAGCCTCGACTAATGTAAATCAGATCACGTTTGAAAGCACATTCCGCATCCCGACACCCTCCCCCAACCCCTACCCCGAAAGTACCTTCAAACACAGCAAAACCAATTCAGAAGGGTTTTCTGTGTATTGTAATATGATCGTGTTATTAAATTGTTTGCATGATTCATAACGCTCAAGCATGCTTCCCCAACAGTCAATGCAAAATATTAATCACATTTTGGCAATAACGACGTGAGATGAAATAATATAGCTATTATTTCATTGTGGTTTCTTGGGCAAGGTCGTGCAATGATAGAGTAGGAAGAGGGAGCCCGCGATAGACCTGCCGCAGCAGATACGCAGGCAGTGTGATCGAGCTGCAAGCGTTAAACGGTTGCAGTGCTCAGCTAGCGGAATCCGAATCGCTACTGCAGGGAGTGTGGCCAGGGCCTTAGGGTTGGAGCAGAAACCTACAGGATGGCGGCTCTCCAGGAACAGGGTTGGGCAGCCCTGATTTAGAGGAACACATGATTTTTAACACCAGACACAATAGCCACGCTTACATGGGTAATTTTCCTCAATCTGATTGAAATCGATCGGAATAAGTGAATCTGATTTGATCTGTATACATGAAGTTTAAGTAAAAAGATCCACGTTCAATCCGCGTTGACCTGGCCCCAGCTGAATCCGATTGTATTGTTTTTTTACCTGCGCATTACGTCACTCTGCGTACGTCACTTCACTGACGAACCTCTTACGTACTAGGAGCGCATGCGCGGACCGAACAATCCTCTATCAACTCAATCCGCTCCACTCAGTCGTTTACATGGAGCATGGAGCGGATTATCAATCGGCGTAGACTACCTTTTGCAAAACCCAAAACCAGTGAAGTTGGCACGTTATGTAAATTGTAGATAAAAACAGAATACAATGATTTGTAAATCCTTTTCAACTTGTATTCAATTGAATACAATGCAAAGACAAGATGTTTAATGTTCAAACTGAGAAACTTTATTTTTTTTGCAAATAATCATTAGCTTAGAATTTAAAGGCAGCAACACATTGCAAAAAAGTTGGCACAGGGGCCTTTTTACCACTGTGTTACATGGCCTTTCCTTTAAACGACACTCAGTAAACGTTTGGGAACTGAGGAGACCAATTTTTGAAGCTTTTCAGGAGGAACTCTTTCCCATTCTTGCTTGATGTGCAGCTTAAGTCGTTCAACAGTTCCGGGTCTCCGTTGTCGTATTTTACGCTTCATATCGCGCCACACATTTTCAATGGGAGACAAGTCTGGACTACAGGCAGGCCAGTCTAGTACCCACACTCTTTTACTACGGAGCCATGCTGTTGTAACACGTGCAGAATGTGGCTTGACATTGTCTTGCTGAAATAAGAAGGGGCATCCATGAAAAAGACGTTGCTTGGATGACAACATATGTTGCTCCAAAACCTGTATGTACCTTTCAGCATTAATGGTGCCTTCACATATGTGTAAGTTGCCCGTGCCTTGGGCACTAATACACCCCCATACCATCACAGATGCTGGCTTTTGAACTTTGCGCCTATAACAGTCCGGATGGTTCTTTTCCTCTTTGGTCCGGAGGACACGACGTCCACAGTTTCCAAAAACAATTTGAAATGTGGACTCGTCAGACCACAGAATACTTTTCCACTTTGCATCAGTCCATCTTAGATGAGCTTGGGCCCAGTTTTAACTTGCACTTGCAGATGTAGCGACGAACTGTAGTTACTGACAGTGGTTTTCTGAAGTGTTCCTGAGCCCGTGTGGTGATGTCCTTTACACACTGATGTCGGTTTTTGATGCAGTACCTCCTGAGGGATCGAAGGCCACAGGCATTCAATGTTGGTTTTCGGCCTTGTCGCTTACGTGCAGTGATTTCTCCAGATTCTCTGAACCTTTTGACGATATTAACGAACCGTAGATGATGAAATCCCTAAATTTCTTGCAATAGCTTGTTGAGGAATGTTGTTTTTAAACTGTTCAACAATCAGCTCACGCATTTGTTCACTAAGTGGTGACCCTCACCCCATCCTTGTTTGTGAATGACTGAGCATTTCAGGGAAGCTGCTTTTATACCCAATCATGGCACCCACCTGTTCTCAATTAGCCCGTTCACCTGTGGGATGTTCCAAATAAGTGTTTAATGAGCATTTCTCAACTCTCTCAGTCTTTTTTGCCACTTGTGCCAGCTTTTTTGAAACATGTTGCAGGCATCAAATTCCAAATGAGCTAATATTTGCAAAAAATTACATAATTTACCGGTTTGAACATTAAGTACCTTGTCTTTGCAGTGTATTCAATTGAATATAGGTTGAAAAGGATTTGCAAATCATTGTATTCTGTTTTAATTTACGATTTACACAACGTGCCAACTTCACCGGTTTTGGGTTTTGTACAATCCGATCCGAAATACAATCAGAACCGGGTGAATCAGATTGGCTAAGGTGTTTATATGAGACATTTTGAATCTGATTGACGTTTCAATCTGATTGTAAATAGGATTTTTGGACCCATGTAAACGGGGCCATTGTCAGCCACCACAGTCTGATACTTTAGAAGGCATGGAGTTACTTCAGAATATTTAGTTCAACACAGGAATCATATCCACCTGGCTCACTGAAGCCCGAACAAATAAATCACCCGAGTCTGGGACTTAGTCATCATCTCCTTAAAAAGGTATCAAAGAATAATCCAAAATGGTTCCCAAACTTTTGCACAGGGCCCTTTTTCCTGTCTTATCATTTACAAACTTAGAAAAATTAAAATAAAAAGAAACCTTGCTTTTAAATTTGCAGAAAGATGTCATGTTTAATTTTATATCATTTACTTTCAATCACTTGGAGATTAATTGTAACAGACAAACCAGGGGTGCCCAAATTTTTGCACCCCACTATATGTGAGCGATCAGATCTACAGGTACATAGGGACGAAGTTTAATGGCTGTTGCAGGTCTTTTACAATCTATATAGCCCAACTCTGACTGGATTAGTATGACCTAAGGGCGACAGGTCATTAAAATTATTACCTATAACTCCAGCGATTTTAATCCCTCCAGAATCAGCTATGTCGGTAATCATTACTTGAGCGCAGAGTTAAAATTCAAGACTGAAATACCAACTATTTTGTTGGAAATTATGAGGTCCTCAGGGAACGGTGATCCCCTATCGATAGACCTCTCAGGAAATTAACTAGGTAACTTCCTTTGGAGGAGCATTATCTTGTGTCTGGTGAAAATGGAGGTCGTTGCTAAGACTCTTGGATCATTTAAAGTCCCCTTCATAAATCGACACAAGAAGGCTAGTTCAGTCCCCCGTCATCTAACGGAGCAGAAAGCAGAAAAAGTTCACGAGAGCAAAATCTCAATAAATACCCGGATGGGTTGTGTGTGCAGCTGCAATAGGTAAGCTGGTTACACTTTGCCATGCGGTGATCTTCGCTGATGAACCGCAATACTGGACATACTCTCCTTGAAAGTAAACAAACCCAGTAATGACTACCCCTGCCACCATTCAGAATTAAACCACCCAAGATTCCCTGTACTTCATACCCATTTTTTCTTTTATCCACACAAGATGAGCAAATCCCATATTGACAACCTGACATAGCCTACACACGCCAATTAGCAACATGATGAAAACCATGTGCCAAATATCATAAAGATCCCCATTGTGCTGCCTAAACAGCTCCGTCAAACTGACATCACTTGAATTCCCAAACTCGAGATATCCCAGCAGAACATCTCCCAGAGTATCACACTCCCTCCAATCCACAGTGCATCCTGATGAACGGTCCACACGCACCCAGCCACAGCACTTGATTCAAAAGTAAATGGGACTCACTGGACGAGGCAACCTTCTTCAACTGCTCAGAAAGTCAAAAGTGCAATGCAAAAGCAGGGTATGATGCAAATGTGATGTGACACATTCCTCATGTAAAGTTTCCTGAAATTCTTGGTGCTTTGTGCCACTGTCGCCCTGCTGTCAATTTGGACCAGACTGGAGAGTCTTCATAGCGCTTGTGCATCAATGAGCCTTGGGCGCCTAAACCCTCCCGCAGGCCCATGGTTTGGGGCTCCTTGTCCCACAGTCAGTAGGTTCTCACATTTGCTGACAGGGAACAATCCAGAAGTCCTGCTACTTCAGAGATGCTCTAACCCACTCGTCAGGTAAACATCTGGTCCTTGTTTCTCCCACATCCAACACATTGATCAGAATCGACTGTTCCCTTAATGTCAATGATCCGTGTGTAGAGCTTGATATGTGCCGTTATTATGAGGTGATCAACATATTACTCACAGCATCTGAGAGTGGTATAAATGTTCTGGTTCATTGGTGTGTGTTTGTGTACATATACACACTTACTTCACCTGTCACTGGTGTCAAATGAGAGAGAGAGAGAGAGAAATAATAATGGCACCAGTCTACACAGCCAGGCCAAGACAAATGTTGCATTAATTTTTGGCCAAAATCTGGTATTGACCACCGGAGTGACAAACCACTCCATGAACTCTTTTCCGACTCATCCCAAAGATCTTCAACAGAGTTAGAAAACGTTGGACAGTTCTTACACAATTTCAGTGATTTCAAGAATCTCCTTAGTTGTTTTCTTTGCTTGATGGAGGAGAATAGTTTGCCCCTCTAGAAACACAATAACATCTTTTCCAAGTCGGAGGAGATGCGTCTTGTGAAATGGTTGTTTTACCCTGTTTGCGCCCGCATGTGGAAATTTCGGTATCATACTAATAGACTCCTCAGCCCAAATATGGATTTTTACATGTTTTTTTTTTTTTTAATTTAAATCGCCTCTGGGTCCGTAATCTGATCCAGAAAAGTCCAATGTGGATGCAGGCTTTCATTCCAACTAAGCAATTACACACTGGATTCAACTGAACAGTCTTCAGCAAAGACTGAAATTCAAACTGATCATGCATCTCTGAATATTTGCACGCAATATGTAAAATCGACAACATTTTGCTGAAAATAAATGCATCAGAATGTAACCCTACTCCTGCCGCTATGTTAGTGCTTTACGTGGACCGGCATACAGGGAAATTAGTATGGTCCTCTATACATCCACAACCAGCAGGAGTTGGTTTAATCAAAACTTTGAAGATATCTGTTATCTGGTCATAATTGGTCATGACTGGTTTTGTAAAAGCTGGGCGTCAACAGGTTAAGAAATGAGAAGATACACACTGCATCAGTCAGTGTAAAAAGCATTTTTGCGAGCTGAAATAGGTTTATCTCAGCAATAATTATTCAATCACAATGAGCTCTTAAGCATTTGCTTATTTTAATCTAAATGCTGACATTTTTTTCTGCCAGGCAGTGTATTATGCAGCAAGTAAACATTTTGTCCTCAAAGTTCATGTGCTGGAAGCATCTAAAATGGGCAAACGTAATGATGGGACTCTGACAAGAGCCAGTTGGTGATGGTGAGATGACAGAGCATCCAACTGCAGCTCTTGTGGGGTGTCCCCAGGATGCAGTAATAAGTACCTACCAGAAGTAGTCCAAGGAAAAACCGGCCTCCGGGTCATGGGTGGCCAAGGCTCAGCGATGCACATGGAGAGCGAAGGCTGGCCTGTGTAGTCCAATCCACCAGAATAGCTACTGTAGCTCAAACCACTGAGAAAGTTAATGCTGGTTCTGAGAGAAAGGTGTCACAACACAAAATACATTGCCGTTTCTTGCATATGGGGCTGTGTAGCTGCTGACCGGTCACAGTCCCAATTCTGACTCCTGTCCACTGCTGAAAGCGCCAACAATGGGCATGTGAGCATCAGAACTGGACCACATAGCATTAGAAGAAGGTGGCCTGGTCCGATGAATCGCACTCTCTGTTACATCATGTGGATGGCCGGGTCCCTGTGCATTGCTTACCTGGGGAGGGACATGGTACCAGTATGCACTATGGGAGGAAGGCAAGACAGCGGAGGCAGAGTGATGCTTTTGGCAATGTTCTGCTAGAAGACATTGGGTCCTCCCATTCAAGAGGATGTTACTTTGACAAGTAAGTACCATCTACGTAAAGACTGTTGCAGACCAAGTACTCCCCTTTATGGACACAGTAATCCCTAATGGTAGTAGTCTCTTGTAGCAGGATAATGCCCCCTGCCACACTGCAAAACAGTTCAGAAATTGCTTGAGGAAAACGATGCTTTCAAGGGGTTCTGCACAAATATACAACTAAAATATCCAGGGCAGGGGTACTCAAGGAGTAGGGTTTGGAAAGAATGGTTTACACCACACACAGCTCCGTAAGCTCCTATGGACAGGCTGCAGTAGCGGTTTGCTTCTTCTTGACTTTTTGGTCTGGTCCGCTCCAATAAAAGTTTAAATCCTTTGTTAAAAATGAAACAAGTTGTTCAGCTGTTTGTTACAGTTGTGACCTGTTTTGTCGCAAGCAATTTATTAACCCCAGAATTTAGGACACCATTACAAATTTACATATTCATCTTGACCTCTCTCAATTCAATTCCTGCACTGTGAAATTTAAGGTTACTTACATGACAGAAAACTGCTTATATTTCACTAAAATATGGAATAAAAACTAGTGCTCAAATCGTTTTGAATGGTGGTGAATACAAAGTTCACTGAACAAAGAATTATGCATGAATACTGAACACAGTGGTGCAACGGGGGCTGTATCTTTCCCTGGTGTCCACACTAACTTCTGGCCTTCAATTAGTTAGTTATCCAAATTTGCCAAACCATTCATGAGTACGTTTCTGCTGCATTTCTTCAAATTCTCATCAACGACCTCCAAAGTCTTTTCTCCCCCTAAATGATTTTTTATCCCCCTCCGCGCGATTAGTGTGAAGCGGAGGATATAGCATTGGGCTCAGTCCCTCCGACCGTCAGTCCGTACAGACACATAAAATGGAGGCGGCGGGGGTTATTGCCATGTTAGTGGCAAGCACTTGTTTTTCTTTGATCTAATGCACAATTAAGTGCATGAGTGTAAACAAAACCTGCCTCATTTCCTCAATTTGTCAGGGCAATTGTTTGAAATAAAAACCTACATACCCACCGGCCATCCAAGACCAGAATTTCCCACTCCAATTCAGGACATATACTTAGCCCCTTCTTGAAATGCACTGCCCCCAATTAAGAACAATCTAACATCTGCCCCTGACACGGGCACACAGAGCACTGTGCATAAGTTATAGGCAAATTTTTAAAAAATTCAGGGAGGCAAAGATACCTCTAAAAATTACTAAAAGAAAAGTTTCTGAATATCAAAAAATATGCTGTAAAGATCTCTGAAAAGTTAAAAACTAAATAACATCAAGGTTTGGGGTGATTAGGAACACCATCCTGGAGTTTTATAAGCTAATAAGATGATTGGCTGCTTGGTTTCTGCAAGCCTATTGGAGAGCTTGCTTCAGTTCTTCTGCAGGCTCACAGTGTCACTTGCATCCCTCTCTCTCCATGTAATACCAGGCAACCTTGATGATTATGAGATTATGGCACTCTCAAAGCTATATAACCTGTATCAACTGTTTAGCAGGATAAAAAAAATTTTTTTTTTTGTTTTTTTTAATGAAGATTTGGTGTCTCAAAGGAATTCTTTATCTACATAAACATTAACAACAAAAAACACCCAAGACCAGATTTGAATTAAAACAAGTGATCCGTGAGCAGATATTAGGGCCCACCATTGAATATTGGCAAATTGTCTAAACAGAGCAACATGGCAACAATATCAGATTCATAAGTTTATAAAATAAATAAAAAACCTTACACTGATTGAATCCAGTCGTGTGTAGTCATGATTATATACACTTAACAAAATGAAGATAAAACAGAAACAAAGTACTGTTCAAGTATTTATTTCAGGTAATATTGGATCATATAGATGGGGAAAAAAAAAAAATATATATATATTGTAAACATAATACGTTGATGAATACCCCTCGGCCCGGACAAGATTTCCTGTCTCAAGGTCACAGCGCTTAGGACAAAGGTGAAATCAGGTAGAAAACGTGACTTTGAACTTCTGTGTCACAGTGAGTTACCACACCAAATTAGGTGAAGCTGCAATCAGTAGTTGCTGAGTACTGACCCGTATAAGATTTCCTGCCTCAAGGTGACAGCGCTAAGGTCAAAGGTCAAATCCAGCAAAAAATGTGACGTGCACATCTGTGTGTCACACTGACTTACCATACTAAACTTGGTGAAGCTGTGATAATTAGTTGCTGAGTACTGACCTGGACAAGATTTCCTGGGTCAGAGTCACAGCGCTAAGGTCAAAGGTCAAATCCAGCAAAAAAAAAAAAACCAAACGTTGCACATCAATGGGTTATAGTGAGTAACCATACCACATTTAGTGAAGCTGTGATCATAAGTTGCTGACTACTGGCCTAGACAAAGTCACCTGGACAAGATTTCCAGGGTCAAGGACACAGTGTTAAGGTCAAAGGTCAAATCGAGCAGAAAACCTGTCATTGCACATCTGTGGGTCATAATGAGTTAGAACACAGAATTTGGTGAAATGCTGCGATAATTGGTTGCCGAGTACTGATCCAGACAAGATTTTCAGGGTCAAGGTCACAGAGCTCAGGTCAAAGGTGAAATTCAATAAAAAACCTGACGTTGCACACCTATGGGTCAGTGAGTTACCATACCAAATTTGGTGAAGCTGCAATCATTAGTTACTGAGCACTGGCCCGGAAAAAGTCATGGACGGATGACAGACGACGAACGACGGACGACAGACAGACACAAAGGTGACGACAATACCCCTCAGGCCTAAGTCAGCCTAGGGGTAAAAACAAAAATGGTAATGTTCTTTTGAGAGGAAAAGTCAATATCTAGGGTGGCCACCCTTTGCTAAGATTACAGCAATTAATCTTTCAGTTTTCACGTATTTTTAATTTCCTCACATACTAAAGCATTCCATATGGTTTGAAGTTCCTTCTTAAGAGATTCTTCCAATCTTACAACAGATTTGCTCGATTGAATTAAGGTCTGGAGGCCAAGTCATAACTTTTATGTCATCAGATGTTTCTTTCTGACGGAGATCATTTATGCAAAAATTAGAATGGCATTTACGGTCATTATTTTACAGAAAATAAAATCCCAGACCGTCCAGAAGCCAATGCGTGCCTCACAAGGATGCTGTGATACTTCTTGTGATCCATGATTCCGCTGATTTTTATGAGAACTCCTTGCGAGCAGAATCCCACACCATAATATTACCACCTCTATGTTTTAACTGAAGGGGTTAAATAGTCATTTTAAAAACATTATCCTACTCTACGGCACGCATTAGTTCTGCGTTTAATGGAAATTAGGAATTTTCTCATCCAATCGGTCCAAAGAACTTATCATCATGAAGTTGTTGTGGCGTGAACCGTCAATTTTTTTTTCTTTTTTACTTGTCGTACATAGTTAATGAACATTAGAGATACTTCCTTTTTGAACCTCTATTGCCACAAGTTTTCAGTGAGTCAATGTCTTTGTAATGCCTGAAAATTCCACAGCAGCATTTAACGTCTTCAGCACCAATATAAGGCCACGATGCGGCTTCAAACAATCTCAGACAGCTCCTTCTGTCATGCCAAAGTGTTTAACATTGTGACACTGCTCAACCCAGGTAAAAAAATACTATACTTGAATTTCACTTTTACAGACTGTATTAAGTATGATGTTTGTTTTTTTTGCCCCCTTTATGTGTAATTAAGTGTGCTCAAGTAGTCATTGAATACTACTTGTGTACTACTTCAGTACACTTAAAGTGTACACTTTCTAAAAGTATATATTAAATGTATTACTTTTTGTGCTTAATTTGCAAAGGTATATTTGTAATAACTTTTGTATGCAACAAATATACTTTTAATATCATTAAGTGTAATACTTTTTCACCTGGGAAAGTTCGTGTCACCAAACATACTTTGGAATTACAGCGCCCTCCATAAATCTTGGCACCCCTGGTTAAGATGTGTTAAAAGCCTTTAAATAAATACTATTTATTGCAGAAGCATACTCTCACACTGAAAATTGTAGGAAAATGTAACCTTCAACTCAAGCAAATTTTAAGGGGGAAAAAAAATCCCTGACTATGAAATAATTATTTTTCATTAAATCACCCGTTCCACAATTATAACAATTCCTAGGAATTAAATGTAACTGAAGTATTTCTGTCATTTCCACAGGAGTTTACAAAGTTGATCAGAGTATCTAGGAACATTTCATTAGCAAATCATCACTTCCTGTTTCCCTGGGGTATAAATAAGACGTGAGACAGAGGCCATTTCTCTTATCCACTCTTCAACATGGGAAAGACAAAGGAACACACCATTCAAGTAAGGCAGATGTTTGTCGACCTTCACAAGTCAGGCAATGGCTGCAAGAAAATAGCGACTTGCCTGCTTCTGCCCATATCTACAGTCAGAGGAGTCATTAAGGAGTTTAAAACAACTGGAACAGTGGTAAAAAAGCCTGGTCGAGGACGCAAGGTTATTTTGCCACCACGCACAGTGAGGAGGATGGTAAGAGAATTAAAAAGTTCTCCAAAGCTCACTGTTAAAGAATTACAAGAAATGGTAGCATCTTGGGGTCACAAAGTCTCCAAAACAACCATCAGGCGCTATCTACATGCCAACAAGCTGTTTGGGAGGCATGCACGGAAAAAACCTTTTCTCACTCACGATCATAAACGAAAATGTCTGGAGTTCGATGAGCGGTACTGGGGCCGTGTGCTTTGGTCAGATGAGACCAAGATAGAGCTTTTTGGCAACAAACGCTCTAATTGGGTCTGGCGGAATACAAAAGATGAGCATGCAGAAAAGCACCTCATGCCCACTGTGAAGTATTGGGGAGGATCGGTGATGCTGTGGGCCTGTTTCTCTTCCAGACGCCCTGGGAAACTTGTTAGGATGCATGGCATCTTGAACGCTTTGAAATACCAGGACATTTTAAATCAAAATCTGGTGGTCTTTCAGCAAGATAATGACCCTAAACATGTGGCCAAATCTACGCAGAAATGGTTCACCAGACACAGACTTAAGCTCCTCTAATGGCCATCACAGTCCCCAGACCTCAACCCCATTGAAAACCTGTGAAGTGAGCTGACGAGGAGAGTTCAGAGGAGAGGACCCAGGTCGCTGGATGATTTAGAGAGATTGTGCAAAGAGGAATGGTCAAAGATCCCTCTTTCTGTATTCTCCCATCTTGTGAAACATTATAGGAGAAGATTAGGTGCTGTTTTGTTGGCAAAAGGGGGTTGTACAAAGAATTAACATCAGGGGTGCTAATAATTGTGGCATAAATGATTTGATGTAAAAGAATCATTTTTTAACGTGGGTTTTTTACCCACTGAATAAATGCACTTGAATTAAAGGTTGGATTTTCCTCATTTTTTCATTGTGGTCCTATATTATTTAGAAAAAAACTGAATTTAATAGAAGCTAAAGAACACATCTTAACCAGGGGTGCTAATAATTACGGAGGGAACTGTATATATATATATATATATATATATATATATATATATATATATATATATCTGTGGTGGCTGGTGAACTGGTGATCAGGGAGGCTCAAACCCATCCCTTGAAAATAATGAATGATTTTCAATCATTCATTTGAATTACCATTACAAAAGCTCCGAAAACTCTCAACATGATAAGGTGTTGTCAGTTTTCATTCATAACGCAAACCTGTCAAGTCTCACGCATTCCACAAGAGTTTCATGGTATATTTACCAATGGTATATTGCTGTAGTCAGCGATTATTCAATCAACGCATGTGTAAGACATTCTCGCACGGAACTGAAGTCCTTGTGCATGGAGGTTTAACAGTTTCAGCTGCGTTATGACTCCAAGCTCCTCACGCTTTTCCTTACTCAGAGGTTGGATGAAATGTGTGTGTTTCATGATTGTTTAAACTGTTTAAATGAAATTAGATCATTGGAAGCAATGGAATTGCATAAAGAGGTTTCAAATGATCTTATTTTATATAAACTATTTAAACTTTAATGAAACACATGCATTGCTTCAAACCCCTAAGTAAAGAAAAGCGTGACAAGTCCGGATATTGTGCTGACAGAAATTATTGTGCAATTCCTTATCCCATCAGCATGCTCCACTAGAATTATCAGTACACGGGTAATTGCCAGAAGTCTTGAGTAAGGATCGACCGATATATTAGGCCGATTTTTGCATTTTTTACCAGAATCGGCATCGGCCGATTCGCGCGTGGGTTCGCCGATTTATATTTCCGCGGCATGATTTACAGACAGGCATCCAGGGGCAGCTCTGTGTTGCCGGAAGACCCTGCAACACATGCAGACGCATTACTCCTCCCCTACTGGAAGAGTGGTGAACGCAATGGCTGCTTCAGAACAAGGTGTTTTAAAATTTCTTTTAGCCTCTCACTGTTCAACTTAGTTGAAATATTGCCACCCACTTTGATATAGGAAACATGAATGCCAAGTAATTGCCAATTTGTACAAGTGCTTGCAAACATATTTAATTTTGTGGGTCAGTAAAACGGGAATGCTGCTGAATGCTTCGTCTTTAAAAGTGCTTACCATTGTATTTAGGGAGATGTTGACGTAGTTGTGGGCTAATATGTACAGATGTAATGAACACCGGTTTAAGGATTAAGTAATGTCAACGTTGTCATGGTGTTTGTCGGAGTTTAATTCAGCGAACACCGGGGTGAGGTTAAATGCGTTTCGTTTCGTGTGTATGTGGAGGGTTCGAACTTGCGAACAAAATTAAGACTGTGCGACCTTCGAATTAAAATAGTTGCACCTGTGCGACCGCTTTTTCCTCCAATTAAACGCCTCTTTTCAGATACATTTGGTAGTCAGAAGGCATGCCAACCGCCGCTGCAGCTTAAACATGGGCGCATGTCTTGGAGCAGCGCATGAATCTACTGGACATACCGCAGCCGAGCGCATCCAATGTGTTCCGTTGAGCTGCCAGTGACCATTCTGACCAATCAAAGGGGAGGTTGACGTCGTAAACCTCTGTACTGATTCTAGAATTGTTAATATTAGCCGTAAAACAATCCATTTCGCGGGAATGAGAGTTACTATTGTACCTTTGCACAAGATTTGGACTGAAAATGGAACGAAGAGCGATGGAAGACTTCTTTATTGTTTTTTTTTTTTTTTTTTTTTGGTACCGTTAACGTTAAAAAAGTCGAGTCGGTATCAAAAGTTACTGAAACTGAAAATCATGACGGTGATTCGGATGAATCGGCAGCGAAAATCAGTTGATTATTCTCGCAAAGAGTTGCATCAAAATGTTGAATGGCTCAGGTTATAAGAAGGTGAAGCGCACCGTGTTCATTGTAAAGATAATGACCCGAATCTGGCTGTAAACAGCGCGTTATCAACTGAGTCCAAACACTTTAAACGTGAACGTACTTCCAAACATGGAGAAAGCACGAAACACAGAAAATACTGTGACACCTGTGCTTAAACGAGTAGATCCGCATTTCTGTTTTTAGTTGCAACTTATCAAAATATGCTGCCTCGCGGCTCGGCGTTTGCGCAGCCTTAAAATCTCCGTCTCGGTTTCCTCGCTCATATCTTCAGTATCCTATCTGCAAAAATCATTAACATTTTTTAAAGCGCGTCTTTAGACTAGTAAACGTTAATATACTTGCACGTACACGCAACGTTTTCTTGAAAATGCCGAAATTAGAAGACAATTGCGTGTGCAGTGGCGTCTCTGGAAGTGATAATTGGTGGAGCCCGGACCATGCCTTTGCGTCAAAGATTGTTCCTGGTTTGTACTCAGTTATTTTCCGTTATTAACACGTTTTCCATTTTGACAATAATCCTCTGGCAATCGAAGCTACGGTTTCTTTCTCCGTGAGATCAATTGACGCCTAAATAATGGGATAAATTCAGATCTAAATAATTTTACTGGCCACTCAAAAATTGTTCAACGCTTTATGAAAGACAAACTGCTCTCAAACGTCTGCGCTACCTTTTCCACTCATCAAGTGATTTAACTGGCGTTTCATGATCGTTTTGTTTAAATAAAATATAAGACCATTTAAAACGTCTATGTGCAATTCTGAATAACGCTGATTTAAATGCACGAAATTACGCTTCCAGAGTAATGATTGTCGCTGTACCGAAATGTACCGCACCGTACCGGCGTGTTCTCGGAGTGAATCTATTGCTCAGTCCCTCAAGGAAGTTGCATGTTGCGATTGCAACTATTAAAGCAAATTCAACCAATCCACGCAAATTTCTCGCGGACAAACAAATATTGCCAAGACATTGCGACTGTCATTGCCACTTTTTGAAAAAGTTACCGCAAAAAATCAAAAAACATTAAAAAAGCCAGGAAAATCCTGGAAGTATTGTTTGTCAATTATGCGAATGATTGCGTGCAAGTCAGGGTTAGTAATTAAGGGGAGCTCTGGGCCCCACCAATCTTTAGTCCTAGAGACGCGCCTGGGCGTGCGGCATCGGCTATCTTAAAACAAACATATCCAACTCATTGGATATGAGTCTGCTTATGTTATAATAAGCCAACAAATAGCAAAGTTACCGCTGTGGACTGATTCATATTGCAATATTGAGGCAAAAAAGGACTTTGCGTCAGATCTGCAATTAACCCTAATGCAATTTAAGATTTGATTGGGATCAGTGTGGAGGTTCCTCTGGACATATTTGATGCCTCACACGCAGTGAGGAGATGGATGGAAGGGCAGAGAGCAAGGAGACCCAATTTTAAATCCTGGCCTCCAGATATGGCATAAAGCCAATTTAGTGGAAACCTTTGTTAATCAATGAACTAAAGACCCTCATATTGTTTAATAATTGTCATTTGTTGGAGACAGTTGTATTGTTAATGTGGAGTGTTATATTTTAGTTTCTTTAAACATTAAAAAATATTTATATATTGGCGCTTCTTTGATTTCGTAGTGCGTGCTCCTAAATTTTTGCTCGCGCTCCTAACTTTTTGAACTTAGGAGCGCAGCGCTACCAAGCAAAAAAGTTAATTTCGAGCCCTGCTGCGTGCTCTCTCCCTCAGAGCAGAGTGGCGCAGCCACGCCTGCTATCAGGGAGGCGTTTGGCGTGCACTAGAACTTAAATGAGAGCAATGTTTTACATGTTGTACTAATTTGTGTCAGTGTTTCGTGAAAACATATTCAGAGCTGTTTGCTGTCGTTATCAATCCAGCGGTAACAGAGTTTTTCGGTCATCATCTGCTCAGCTGATGTGTTTGTGTGTGTGTGTGTGTGTGTTTGGGGGGGGGGGGGGGGGCTGCGCGTCTCACTGGGGAGGAGCAGCCATCATATCGATGGCTGGTTGAAACTTTTCAATAAATGTTTGTCTAACCTGAGACCTCTGATATTTTTTATCATTGTGTCATTTTTTTGATGTAAATTGAGGGAGCAAAAGCGGTATCGGCCACAAATATCGGCCCAAGAAAATCGGCAGTCCATTATCGGTTATCGGCTAAGGGTGATGGAAAAAAATCGGTCTCGGCATCGGCCCTAAAAAATCCATATCGGTCGATCCTTAGTCTTGAGGTTATACCAATCCTGTCAGTAAAGGCCTAAGGATACATAACACACTTTAACAAGCAATGTACATGCGTTCGTTTTAGCATTACCTACAGCTGAACTGTCCCAAGTTTTCATTTTTCATGCTACCCCAATCAATTCCACACATGCCATTTTACATTGTTTTAAACTAACATCTAAACGAAAAATGTCAATCAAATAAACAAGTAATAGAAGCAGGACAGACAGCTGCTGCAAAGCATCACAGTTGCCCATCTGCCCGATTTCCAATCAAACAGGGGTGTCCATGCAGAAAGCTCTTCTGCGGCATTGAGTTTGCCAAGAGTCCATTTACCAACAGGGGTCTATCCACTCCAGCACTCGGCCAGCCATTTAAATAACCACTTTAACAAGAGCAAAATTTAAAAAGCCTTTCACACATATAGGCTTGACCATAGGGTCGGCACCGAATTACAAATGAGTAATTGGAATGCAAAAGCTGAGTGCTTTTACAAATTAACAGTGTCAGCTTGCTTTGCAAAACCCGCGCACAATTTTCACTGGCCGCCATCTGATTTTCCCTCCTCTGGCATATTTGCTTATTTAATAAACACCTTTTTTGTTCGTGCCATTTCCAAAGATTTAAAAGAAGCTTCATTATGCACAACCTTGACAGATATTAATAATCTAAGAAAATTCCAGCAGACAAAAGTAAGAGATAAGCTTGCCTTACTTTGTCTAAATAATGTTAAATTAGAGATTGTAAGAGATTTCAAATTTAATATTGCTTGTTATCATTTCAGAAACCATATTATGACTGTTCCAAATTAGGTATGCAGTCTGAAATACTCTGCTCGTCTGTGCCATCAGACCGATAAAGAAGTTGAATGTGGGCTTTAACATTCTGCAGTCCGTGATTTTATGATTCAAGCAATTTCAAAGGAGTCCATCCCTACCACCTGAAAGCAAAGCTGCATCTCTGCAAAAGCACAACTGAAACACAGATTTCTGAAGGATTTACTGAAAATCAATCTTAAATTACTTTGATTGTCCCACATAGTTTATGCTGCGACGCCAACTTAAATAGATGCACAGCATACCCAATAAAATTATTTGCCAACTTGATCATCAGACAGTCACTGGCTACACATTTCTTAGCACAATTTGGGACTTTCTTTGTTAAAATCCTCATGAAACTACATTTTGATTATACGAACAGTGCTCGAGCCCAAGTAGCAACATTTCTATCCTAAACACCCTTCCGTACCCACAGAGCCAACAGCTAAAAGCTTTGTTAGAGAGCAGTCGGCATAGGCCCCCTAGTTTCATACCCGCTGAGCCTTCACATTAAGCAGCACCAATCAGGGAGGATTCATTCTGCATTTGGGAAACAAAGCCAGTCTCCAGCTGCGTTACGCCATGTTCAAGCAAAAATATGTTTGTCGACTTCACTGGGCTGAATGGAGTGGAAAAGCTGAAATTAGGGCTAGTAAGGATTGGTAACACAGAATGTTGTTTCAGCATCACGGAGGTTGGATCATCATGGACTGCTTCATCATGTGAGCTGGTTTGCAACCGCTCACCATGGCACAAAAAATCAAAAATAACTACAAACAGTCTGGTCACCAGCCACTGCATGGGTATAGCCCCCAAAAGCCCGCTGCTACAGCCTGTACTGCGTCCACAAGGAATGTTTCAGCTCAAATTTGTGGGTTACGCGACCAATACTGTCGCCATGGTAACCAAAATCGACAGGTGTCTTAATTTAAATGTAACATGTCCATACCAAATATGAAAGTAATCAGTCAAAAGCATGTACAGTGTCCACAAGGATGTGTCTAAGGACGCCGTTGCGGTGACGGCAGAGACAACAAGCAAGAATCCATGGTCACTGCCCAACTTCGTCCGTGGGCTACAATAACCAAACATTATGATCATTTATCATCAAAACTGCCTTCTATACTGCACTCCACAAAGAATTTTCCCATTCACAAATACCATGCCCTTCCTGGTTTTTATAGATTTTCCCTTCGAAAAATGTCACTTCCGTTAATACCCAAATTAAATGCATCTCCACTTCTAGAGGGTAAACCCAAGCAAACAAAGCTATAAACTAGCCAGGCCGGTCGGCTGCCACCGCATGGGTGTAGCCCCCGAAAGCCCGCTTCTCCCATTTTTTACACATTATTCAGCAAATACTGTCGCCATGGCAACCAAGATCGATAGGTGTCATAAGTGAAGTACAACACGTTTGTACTAATTATGAAAGTAATCAGTCAAAAATTGCAGCCTCAACAGCGTCCACAAGGAAGTGTGAGTGTTTCAGCACAAATAAGTACATTATCTGGCCAAAGCTATCGTCATGGCAACCGAAATAGATAGGTGTCATGAGGGAAGTGTAACACATGTCCATACCAAATATGAAAGTAATTGGTCAAGAAATTGCAGCCTGTACTGCATTCACAAGGAAGTCTGTTTTGCCACTACTTTGCGCATTATTCGGCCAATACTGTCGCCATGGCAACCAAAATTGATAGGTGTCATGAGTGAAGTATAACATGTATGTACTAATTATGAAAGTAATCAGTAAGAAATTACAGCCTCTACAGCGTCCATAAGAGAGTGTGAGTGTTTCAGCACAAATCAGTACATTATCTGGCCAAAGCTATCGTAATGGCAACCGAAATCGATAGGTGTCATGAGGGAAGTGTAACACATGTCCATACCAAATATGAAAGTAATTGGTCAAAAATTGCAGCCCGTACCGCACCCATAAGGAACTCCGTTTTGCCACCAATTTGCGCATTATATGGCCAATACTGTCGCCATGGCAACCAAAAATGATAGGTGTCATGAGTGAAGTATAACACATTGTCCATACCAAAAATGAAAGAAATTGGAAAAAAAAAATTTTTTTTTTTCAAATTTGAATTTACAGCATGTAGAGCATCCACAAAGAATTGTCAAGGGACGCAGATACGGTCGCAGCGGTGGAGACGACACTCATGAATCAATAGTAGCTGCCTGACTTCGTCCAGGGGCTACAACAAGAATGGTAGGTACATGCAGATGATGCATTGAAGGCCCGCGATTTAAGAAAAATACTGAAACAGAGAGGGGTACCATGACTTGTGCTGCAGAGCTCGAAATTCCGACCATTTTGGTCACATATGCGACCAAATTCAACACGGTGCGACCTTTGAATTAAAATTGTTGCACCTGTGCGACTGCGTTTCTCCCTCAATTAAACGCCGCTTTTCCTATACATTTGGTAGTCAATAGGCATGCAAACCGCTGCTGCAGTTTGATTAAAGATGGGCGTATGTTCCGGAGCAGTGTGCGTGTGTTCAGTCCACCTCCTCTGTGCTTGCGGCGTGCATTGCCGACTGCAGCACACCCAGCTGACCATTCCCTTGAGCTGACCGTGACTATTCTGACCAATCAAAGGGGAGCTTCACGTCCTAAACCTCAGAAGGCCTACTGATTCTGGAATGGTTAATAATAGCCATCAATTGCTCCATTTTGTGGTACTGAGAGTTACTAATTATAACCATACACAAGATTTAGACAGAAAATTAAATGTAGAACAAAAGTTTTTTTTGGTACATTCACATTTAAAAAAAAAAAAAAACTGAAAAAAACATTTTTTTTCAGCGCGTCTTTCAACCTTTAAGCATTTATATATTTGAATGTACGCGCTGGGTGTTCCTGAAATTGCAGAAATTAGATGAAAATGGCGTGCGGCATACATCTTAAAACAAAGGCATCGAAGTCATAATATCTGCTTATGTTATAATAAGCCAACAAATTACATGGTTACCTCTGTAGACTGATTCCTGTTGCAATACGAAAACAATACGAAAAGGCGAAAACAAAGACTTCACAACTTTGTCAGATCTGCATTTAACCCTAACACAGTTGAAGATTATCCGGATCACTATGGAGGGTCCTCCTCTGGACATATTTAATGCCTAACAGGCAGTGAAGAGATGGATGGAAGATCAGAGAGCCAAGACCAAATTTTAATTCCTGGCCTCAGGATAGAGCATGAAGCTAATGTAATGGAAATTTATGTTCATCAATGAACTCAAGACTGTCATATTGTTTAATAACTTTCATTTTCTGGATACAGTTGTATTGTTAATGTGGAGTGTTATATTGCAGTTGTTTTAAACATTAAAAAACATATACATATTGGTGCTTCTTTGATTTTGGGGATGTGCTCCTCAATTTTGGCTGTCGCTCCTATCTTTTTTAACTTGGGAGCACAGCGAGACAAAGTAAAAAAGTTAATTTCGAGCCCTGTGCTGATAAGGACCAAACCTTATCTCCTGAAACTGCTGAAAATTCATGGACATCCAACACAAGGCAAATTGATTTGTGTCACTCTCAACCAGGGTACCATCAGAATGTACCCGAGGTACAATCAGATATACCGAAATGTATGAGCATTTCTGCGGTTATATCGTTTTGTACCGAGCTAGTGTTGGCAATAATGTCTTGAGAGATGAACCGTATCAATTTCAATGAATTATGAAATTGGGGGAGCCATGATGTCCTCTCGGCAAAAGGAAGGTCTTTTTATCGCAAAATCGATTCAATTTTTGGAGCATTTTGGAATCTACAGAAAATGACGTTCCAAAGGGTCAAGGCAAATAAAATTTATTGTGTGAGCAGGCCAGGCAGCAATATTTACCTCCGCCAATGAAGTTGGGGCGGAGGTTATGTTTTCACCCTTGTTTGTTTGTCTGTTTGTGAACAGCATAACTCAATAGTTACTGCACGGATTTGCCTGAAATTTTTTTGGTGGATTGCTATTTCATCAAGGATGAACCCTTGATTTTCACCGCAATCACTGAAACAATATGGCCGTCACGGCAGCCATGTTGAAATCCTATCACACATGATAACTCAAACAGTCATGCATGGATTTGTCTGAAATTGTGTGTGTGGATTGCTATTACATTAAGAATGGCCCCTATTGATTTTCACCGCGATCACCGAAACAATATGGCTGCCACGGCAGCCATCTTGAAATCCTATCACACGGGATAATTCAACTTTGCTCCCACTCATGCACATTTGGATTGTGCGGCCTAGGTGGAGGTTTGCACTCTACGAGTGCCTCTCGTCTGTTCATGAAACATTTGTCATTTTAAAGTTGCCCAAAATAATTTTTCATGCGCTGGGGCTGAAAATTTTGCAAAAATCCCACAAGTTCCTTTTTTTATTTTTTTACCTCTGCCAAGGAGGTTATGTTTTTGCCAGCGTTGGTTTGGCTGTCAGTCTCTTTCTGTACAAGATAACTCAAAAAGTCATGAATGGATCTCTCTGAAATTTTGCGGGTGGGTTGCTCTATTGATTTTCACCGAAATCGGTGAAACAATATGGCCACCACAGCAACCATCTTAAAATCCTATGTTGTAGACAGTTTAAATTTCTCATGAACCATTTTTACTCAGCAAGATTGACTGTGCTGCCTTGGCGGAGGTTTGCACTCATGGAGTGCCTCGAGATTTCAATTTTAATGGCTGATAGTCTCTGAGTAGAGAGAGACAGACCACAGAAATTTACTGCGCTGATTATCAGCAAAGTTTGAAATTCATACACCAAATGGTATACCTCTGACTGCATAAATACTGACTGAATAGATGATAAAATTTGGATCCAGAATAAAAAATGTCATTTTTGACCCATATGTATAGGGTCATATTTCCCAAGGCACTCCACGCATCATAATGAAACTTCATGCACCAGAGAATTTGTCAAAATTTGAAAAATTCAGTATGTGATGCACACCTTTAGGTCCCGCCACAGCACTTGTATTAGCTCAGTTAATTTTGTTCAGCAGTTTTTGAGAAGAAGTGGATAGAAGACGCACCTTATTACAGCAAAGGATTCAGGAAACTTGACAAAATGCACCAACACCGATGAAGCAAAACATTAAAACCACTCACAAATGCAGCAGACAACGTTTCTGTTATTTCAGAAGAACCGTAAATGTCAAGGTCTGCTAAGAGATCTTGGACGGTTTCAACATCTCTGATGTGACAAGACTTCTGGGGTGCTCCATGTCTGCAGAATGTGAGTGCCAATGGACAGTGGTACAAGGAGGGACACCTGCGACAGGGTTTTGGGCGCCCAAGGTTCATCGATGCGCAGCAGCTATGAAGGCTGTCCTGTCTGGTCCAAAACAACAAACGAGCGACTGTGGCACAAGTGTCTGAGAATTTAAATAATATTTACATTTCTGTGTCACAGCATATAGGGCATCTTGCTCCATGTTGCACTTTTTTGCAACCAGACCAGTCAAAAAGCCCACTCCAAGCACAATCTGCCACTAAAAGCGTCCCCAGTAGGCACCTGAGAACCAGACCTTGAACCAGTTGAAGAACAGCGCCTGGTCCAGTGAGTCCCATTTTCTTTCAAATCATATTTTCAGCTGGGTTCATGCACACTAGTTTACCTTGGAAGAGATGGCATCAGGATGCACAGTGGGAAGAAGACAAACCTGTGGAGGGAGTGTGATACTCTGGGAAATGTTCTGCTGGAAAATCCTGAGCTTCAGAATTGAATGGACATCAGCTTAATGGAGCTGTTTTGGCAGCATGAAAGGGACCTTCACTATATTAGGCAGATGGTTTAATCTTATGGCTGATGGCTGTAACTTCAAACACCTGAAAAAAGTATTAAAAATTCAGGAACAAGGTATGATAAGCAGGCTTTAAGTGTCCCTGCAAAGCACATGTACAAGCTCAATGAATTCTGTTGTCCTGACTTTGAGAAACCGTGGATAATCGATAGCCCCCAACAAAATAATCAACCCTGTACAGACAAACAGACGGATCAGGGTAACCCTATATACCCCAAGCCATAAATGGCTGAGTCATAAAAACTAAATCCATTCACAGTCCTCTCACAGAATTTCCATCCCACAAACAAACTTCGAAAATGAAATCAAGGATGAGCATAGCTGTACATACCAGGATGATTTCAAAGTACTGGATAGTGTAGGTGAAACAAAAATATACCCCAAGTCAAGCACAACAGTATGTTAAAATAAATGTTACATTAATACAAATGCAACATAGCAGTGCACACCAGTCCACATGGAAACCAACTGGAAGAGGAACTTCAGAGTGTGCCAGTGAGACAAACTGTCTAGAACAGAGAATGGGGGATATTTACTAACAATACTATGAACCTCAAGAAAGCCAAGTCATGTCACTATAAAAATTAGACTAAACAGACTGCAATCGCAGCAAAGAACGTGAAAATATTAGGACGAGAGTGTGAACAACAATGTCTTTTCTTCTATGAATGGAAGTAATTACACCACAAATCAGCAGTGAGAATAATTAGGGTTGGAATGTGTAATTCTTCTTGTCATCGAGTAACAGTGTTTGAAATTTCCCTGTGATCAAGGGGTAATTAATATCAGTTTCATTTCCATATTCATATGAACATGATTAAAATATGCAAAACGTACAAATTTAGAAGTAGGTGTGTCAAAGGGATGTACATAGTTTATGCCCCTCCCCTTTCCCCAGAGAGACATTCCACTGAGCCTGTGTATGTGAGGAAGGTGACTATACATCCACTCATTATCTTACCCTCTTGCACATGGCCAGGGTCCAGAGGGAGCCAGTGCACAATCCTGAACAGAGGAAGGTGATCACAAACGAACATTGTTCCAGGTTGACTGGAACACCGTCCAATTTATGCCACGCCATAAATTAATCTCTCCTTGCAGATGCAACTTCAAATCTATGCCATGGCAAATCGGATACTGAGAACCCCTCTCCACCCGTAACCCTTTCCCCTTGCCAATTAAAGGAACAAATGCATACAGAGTTTGGAGCGAGAAATCATTTTTGAATCCACATGTGTATCAAAGCACAAACACACAGATTTTACGATTGCAAAAACCCACAAAATTCAAACACAAAAAAGAAACCTCAGCAACTAACAATTTTTATGAAAAATGTTTTCTTCCAAATATAGACATCAAGCACTGAACTGAGACTGGGAGGGAAAGCAATGGTTTAAGAGGTAAAAGAAATTCCAAGGACCACACTTAAAGAAATACAGACATTAATTATGTCTTGGGGTAAAGTCCACAAAGTAATGATCATACGGCATCTTTACAACTATGTGATGCTGTGGGTGAGTTGCCAGAAAAAAGCCTTCATTTGTAATCAAAATGAACTAATGCACCAACATTCTGCCATATGGTAAACAGGGATAGAAACTGGATTTTTTTCCAGTGGACATCCAGACAAGTAGCTAATCACTCAGGTTTACTAGTCCTCCTCATCGTTCACTAGACAGCCTCTTTTTTCGTTAATTTACAGTGCAAATAAAATATCTGTACCTCAATTTTTTTTATTTGGGTTTTATAACTGAAACTCACAACTATGCCAATTTAACGGCAATTACGTTCTAATACTGATTAAGAATCAGTCATGCCAATAAACACAACAGACTTCAGTAAAACAGAAGGTAACTTTTTCTTCATAATTAATAGCAAACAATATAAATTTCAAATTTTAAAGCCCTTCAGTGCCTTGGACAAAGAAATCCCTAGCCAAGTACTGACATGAACTAAAATGCTGGTTTGTCTTTTTTTTTTTTTTTTTAAGAATCAAGGTCGTCAGTGCTCATGTGCCTGACCACTGCCCAATATTCGCAAAAGGGTACACTACAGCAACTCAACAATACCATAGTTCTAGCCAGGTCATTTTAGCGTACCAGGCCAGTACGCTGATGAACTCAAAAGTCGCATGCCTGTACGCTGGAAAAATCCACCGGAATGCAAAAAATTGCTGCCGGTACGTTAGAAATAGGTCACCAGTACCAGTATCGGCAACAACACGGATGGCTTCAGACTGTACCGATCAACCTAGTTTTATCGATTATCGGAAGATAGGTCCGTGTAGCCGTCGCTGTCGCAAGGAGCTTACCTGTAAAGGCATAGCACATTAGGCTCAGAACCAGTTAGCGAGTGAACAGCCGTTCATGGACGTTTGCTTGTCTTGTCCACCCCCTGGCACTAGTTCCCAAAATGAAACAATTGCCGTGAATGTCTCGACATCAGATAGTTCGGAAGACGATGACGCAATCATCAGAGTAGAGCCTAGTAGCAAGCAAAAGCTATCAATGACGGCAGACCTTGCTTGAGCGTGTGACTATTGCCAGCTAGAAGTAGAATTGGCTCTAAGAAATGTCTATTTAACTGTCCGATGGATCCCGATCTTTTCTGCCACTTTAAAGTCTCTTCTGTTTAACATGCGCAATTGGCACAGTTTAAAATAATCACGGAAACTAGGTAGCTTCAGAGATACTGATATTGCAAATTGATCATTTTGCTGGCGTCAAATTAGCCACAAGTAATTGGACTAATATCTTCACGAGAAGCATCAGACGTTATTGCACAACAGTTTCTATCAGATATAAAATACTAGTGCTGCACCATTAATCTAATCGAAATTGCAATCGCGATATCAAGTAGTGCGATTGCATAACCGCAAATAAGGCGGCGATTTGCGATTCAATCTAAATAAGCGTGTGCTGCCAGTGAACATAACTATGTCTCCTTTAAACGTTATGCACACAAGCGCTATCCTGGGCAGTGTCCGAGTAGTGAGAAATTATGTCCTGTAGAAAAATTCCACACCACTTTTCTTTAATCTATGTGGAAAACATCTAAAGACAAAGGAAGGATGTAACATGGAATTCCTACCGCTTAGGAATAAAACCGCGCTAATAAGAAAATCTGAATGCACTTAAAGCAGGCAACGTGAACATGGGGTCCCATACGTTTCTTTACGCGATTTGTCAGATGAATAGTTGCCCCTTTAAATACTGCGGCTGCGCAGAATTGTAGAATAGCGTTATCTCCTTTCATTCCGAAAAGGATGTGCCCGTGTACCCTCTGCTAAAGGAGGTAAATTAGGAAGCACTGAGACACCGTTCCTTAACATTTAAAGAATTCGAAGGCTCTTATCATAGCTGCCAGGGAACGTGATCATTTCCGGATCAGATTTCAGGAGTTAAGAACTTTCCCAAGAGAAGAAAAACTATTGAGACGCAGCCGTGGCCCGTGCGGCAGGTATGGTCACGTGACTACTCGCTACAGTTCTCAGAGACCAACATTTATGCCGGATAAAATCATGAGCAACAGCGTGAGCAAGCCCAGGCTGAGAGTGAGTTCGTGGCGGAAAAAAGCCTCAAACATCTACCATCATATGCAGAGATTAGGCGTGAGTGTCCCGCCTCTTAGTGGCATTCACGTTCCCTTGACTTTGTCAGCAATTATTCTATCAACCCGCACTGAAGAAATTCACTCGCGGAATTTAAGTCATTGTGCATTATGTTAATCAGTTTCACGTGCATTACGGTGGATTTCCCCAAGTCGATTGACTCTCTTGCTTGTCTTTACTGAGGGGTTGAAAGCAATGGAATTACATATAGACGTTTCAAATGTTCTTATTTCATTTAAACAATTAAAACAATCGTGTCAAACTTTATGCAAGTGAAACTGAAAATTCAATGCACAAGGATTTTAATTCCGCGTGAGAATCTAAGCATTCATTAAACAATTGCTGACTACGTTGAAAAGCAAGCAAAAAATAAAAATAAATAAAATAAATAAAGTAAAAAGGCCGAGTGCGTGAGACTTGAAATCTCGGTACATGGCGATACTTCGATTTCAGGTACGGCGACGTTGAACAGAATAAGACCAGGGTTTCCTGCAGAGCTTTTTTGGCCAGGCGCCCCGTCCGACCTGAAATCTGTAGCGCCCGGGATAGAATGTCGGGCAAAAAAAAAAATGATGCAATTCATGAAAGCGACACTGCAGCGCTTGGGAACTAATCTACCAGCGCACCTCAGTGCCGGTATTCTGACAAATTTTCTACCCATCAAAATATGCTACCTCGAGGTTCAGCGCTTGCGCAAACCTGAAATCTCGGGCTGTTTCCTCGCTCATATCTTAAGTATCCTCAAAAATCATAAAAATGGATTTATTTTCGGTGCGCATTTCGACCTGTGAGCGTAGCCTACATATATTTGCACGTGCACGCTGGGTTTTCCCGAATATGCAGAAATTAAATGATATATGCCCATATACGGCATTATCTTCAAACAAACTTATCCAACTCATGATAACATCTGCTTTAGTTATAATAAGCTAACAAATAACAAAGTTACTATTGAAACCTGATTTATATCGCAATGCCAAGGCGAAAACAAAGACTTAACGATCGCTTTGCATTACGGTACCATTTTTTTTGACAAGGGAGCAAAATTTGACAGAACACCGGCGCTATACGAAAATCGGCAACAATTAGTCCTGGCTTGTTCTTTATGGTTTTCCTTTATTAACACGTTTTCCAATTTAAGAATAATCAAGTGGCGATTGAAGACACGGCTTCTCTCCCCCATGCGATCTAAAAGCAACAAAATAATGGGCTACATTCAGTACAGAAAAATAATTTGATTATAATTAGGTATATGCACCGTCACTCAGCGACGGCATTTCAGAACTCGTCTGCGAATGAAGGCAATTTTGGTGACTAGTACGTGGTTTCGTCCGTTTACATTTTCCAATCGGACAGCTGTCCATTTTTTACAGCGAGCTGAGTGACCGTGCTGAAAAAACAGGTGTGCGTACTTGCCGCCGAAATTACCTTCATTCAATGCAGAGTTATGAAATGCTTTCGCCGAGTGACGGAGCATAGACCGAATTAAATCAAATTATTTTTCGGTACTGAATGTAGCCCATTATTTTGTCGCTTTGAGACAAACCCACCCCCCGGCCAAAGTTTTTTCCTGCAGGAAACCCTGAAGACGTGTTGAGTAAAACTTGCAAAGTTAAAATCTCCACATCCCGCGGTAACACTACCAATCTGTACCACTTGGGACAGCACAGAGAGAAGCATAAGGAATGCATTTGATGAAATGTTATTGTTAATGCAGATGTTTAACAATGAATTTTAAGACGTAGCTGTTACATCCACATTCTCGTAAATTCGCTTATTTTAGCATGTCACCCTGCCGAAAATGAACGATGCACTGTCGATTTCGCTAAAGTCTTAGAGTTGCCAACTTGACGATTAATTAATTAGTCATTAATTAGATCCTCCTGACTCCTTCAGCGTGTGATACTTCTTGTTTAGAAACATTAACGTCATATTCATCCATACGCATTAGCGTGGTTGGCAAGAAAAAGTGTAAATCAATACAACAAAACGGGAAGTATGGCAAAAACAAAAACAAACATTGGAAACACAGGTGTACGGTGACAAAGTGATTTCAAATTATGGCATGTATAACACAATCTTTCGAGAAGTTTACCTTTGTCTGCAATGCGAGCACAGACATATTCACAATTTATTGGTGAAAGAATTCTGCATTAGACCTCCACCAATATCAACTGCATGCAGTTCTTTTTTAGCTTACCTTGATGTATCAAGAGAAACATTTGTGTGTATGAGTAAAAACAAAGCATACCTCCAGTTGTAAAATTTAGAGTTGAATTTATAGTGCTGCTTCCTATATAACACATATAATGGCGGCAGCCATGTTAATGATGACACTGGGTTGCCAGGGAACGAGCAGTATATACATTCGTGATATTAAATAATTACCCCCCCGCTCACTCATAAAACACACCAAAATATATTGGTACCCCCTTTTAAAATTGTCTGGCAAATAAAAAGCCCAAAAAGTGGAGGTTGGATGCGGAATTCATTTATTGGTAGTTGGCAATATTTTACTCGACACTTGGTCTAGTTTGAAGGCAAGTTTACTCGTCTGCCATAATTTTTACCAGTGTGCAGACTAGCAAACTACCGCGAATTTCAAACTCTGGGTACAGGATCTTCTAGTAGGACTGGGTTTTAAGGTTAGACGAGACCAAAATCAAAGTCTTTGGCAATAAACTCCAGAGGCGTGTCAGGCGTAAAAACAAAAACGGCAATTCTGAAAGAACCAAAACCACACTATATGGAATTATGTTAATGAATCTTCGATGTTAAGGAGTAGTTTTTCCACTGCAGGTCCTGGGCTACATGTTAGGACTCAGTGAATCATGAACTCAAGTACCAGCCATGAAGTGAAAATCTGACCATCTCTACCCACTAGTGATGCGCGGGTCGAGGTTTTTTAACACCCGCACCAACCCAACCCGACGTGACAGCTAACCCGTCCCGCCCTCCCCGCTAAAACTCGCACTGATTTTCAACCCAAACCCAACCCGACCCGACACAAAAAGGAGGCAAGAGAAAAAGAATATAGTGGTTCTGTGTGACATGATTTGCAATGTAAAAAAAACGATTCCTCTGTTACGCTATGGATTTGAGTGGAGCACAACATACATTTGGCCTTTGGCTATAATTCTTGATCCAAAGTTTAGGCTCCGTCTATTAATTGAACTTTACTGTGTTTTATTGGAACAATTTATTTTGCTGTTTTATTGGAACAAAATTAACATGACACTGGCAAACTACTCTTCCATACAGTGTTGCGATATCAGGTCTACGAGGACATTTTTTTAGGCTATTTTTTCAACACAGTTTATAATGTAGGCCTAGGCGTATTTTTTCCCAAACTATGCGAAAACAAAATTGCGGCAACAGTGCCAGGGTTTAAGCGATTACTGCACGCTTCCATAACAAGGCCAGCCGAACAGAAGCTTTGCTCGCTTGTTGCGCTAGTTGCTGGGACGCAGAGGACTGCTTTAGCCATCATGGAGTTTTACGCGATTATTCTTTGTCTCATGGTATGGTAATTAATGAGAGCAAGGCTAAGTTTATGACCATACATGCTCCAGTAATGATAAGTTACCTATTCGTTAGGGTGATATGTGTATAAAATGGTGTTATAGATATGTATATCTAAGAAGTGTCTTTACTGCCGACGGCAGCACACGCTCTGCTGTTAGAGAACACGTAGCTGATAAACGGAAGCACCTCAACAAGTTGATTTTATTTTTGAATAAGAATCGTGATATGCCTTTCACTGTAAAGTGGCGGAAAAATGTTTTGTCTATGTGTTGTTTGGACCCACAGGTCAATAAAATTTCTTCTTCTATATGATATTTCGGTGCTGACTGCAGAACGATTTATAAGATGAACTATCATTCAACCTTTAGATCCTTAGTCTAACCATGCAGGATTAAGCCGCGCACCAGTGAGTGTGTGTACATCGAGAGTAGGAAGAGGGAGAGGTACAACTGGCATTCTATCCTGCTTAAGGTAGCGTTACATCGTTTGACAAGAGCATATTATCTAGTCTGTATGTCTAGAGCCCTCAAGTGGCCGATACTTTTTATTCGCAATTTGGTGGTAATTAGATGTCGCCACCGTTTGGCCCAACCCGCCCACACCCGCTAAATGTTATTAAAATGTTGACCCGTCCCGCCCAACCCGCGGGTAAACCCGCGGGACCCACGGGTTCTGGGCCGACCCGCGCATCACTACTATCCACAGTACAATGATCCAAAGCATGCATTGAAATCAAATCAAAACTGGCTTACCAGCCACTAGAAGTGCAAGCATTCGCCAAATGAATAGTAACGGGTGATAAAAAGTTGATAATTGTTAATCTTCTTGTAGTCTTATATTTTAAAAAATTTTATCCCTGAAGTTTCTGTGTTACGTAGGCCTGAGTGTGTCATTAAAAAAGCCATCATGCTAGTTGCTTTTTTTGTTTCAACCTCTTCAACTCCAAATTCTGGTATACTGGCATTACTGGATTTTCTGTGGCGTGCTGTAAGACGATAAGCTTCGCACCTTTATGTATTACGAATCTCAACACGCTCCCCATTTAAGACTGCATTATGATCAATCAAATCATTTATTAACTAAACAAGTGTTTGCCACTAAAGGTGGCCATGTCGCCCGGCGCTTCAGGAAATACCGCGTCAGTAAATACCACATACTTCAGTGTATTAACAAGAGCAATGCAGAGCGTGGCATATGCCCCCGCCTGTATGTTGATCAAGGGCATATTGAGATAGCTGCTGTGGCGGCCATATTAGATATCGCACGATAATGGTTTTCGATAGGAACCTTCCTCTAGCCACTCCCAATAAGCCACTAAGAAATGGCATCAATCCGACGAAGGATTCTATAGTTATCCCACGGAAACGAAAAGTTAACGGACGACGGACGGACAAGGTGTCGACATAATGCCCCCTTTCCTCTTTGGAGGACGGGGGCATAAAAAGAGTTTGAAAAGTAGCCAAAGTGGTGACCTCGAAAGTAAGATCAAGGTCACCCATATCAACTGGTGTCTATGTATTTGGTATCTAGAAGACTCTAGGTGCAACGGTTCATGAGATATCGCATTAAGAGTTCGAAAAGCGGTCAAAATGTTGTGGTGACTTTGAAAATAAGGTCAAGGTCCCCCATATCGACTGGTGTCTGTGTAATGCCCCAATGCAGGCTGATACCAAATTTGAAGACTCTAGGTGCAACGGTTCATGAGATCTCGTGTTAACAAGAGTTAAAAAAGCGGTCAAAGTGTCGTGGTGACTTTGAAAATAAGGTCAAGGTCACCCATATGGACTGCTGTCTGCATAATGCCCCAATGTAGGCTGATAGCAAATTTGAAGACTGTAGGTGCAACGGTTCACGCAATATCCCATTAACAAGAGTAGGGACGTACAGACAGACGTACGGACGCTGCTGAATACATAGTCCCCCGTTCCGCGTTGCAGCAGGGGACAATTAGCAAGACCAATGCATAAGTGTATAAGAAATTATTAATTAAGAAATGACCAAGAAGCTGCCGGATAGCTCACTCGGTTAAGGCACTGCGCTGCAGTGCAGAGGTGACTTTCACGTCGCGGGTTCGAGCCCCGGCGTACCCACCGGCAGGGGTCGGCAGCTTTTCAAAGTAGCGCACAATTGGCCATCGCGCTACAGGGTTCCAAATTGGGAAGGGACTGCCAGATTTGGGGACACAATAGTAGCTTTGTTCGTTGCTCCAGCGCCTTCTGCTGGCCAGACGGGCGCTCGTCAGGAAGACTGGGTTTGTTCATGTCCGGGTATCCTCCGCCCTCGTTCTGAACTTACGAGGATTCAACCAATGAGTGTATAAGAATCAGTGGCTGACGGGCACGTGCTTCGGAGGAGAGTCATGAACTGTCTTCACTATCCTGAGTTGGCAGCAAGGGGTCGCATACGAACAAGCTTTGTACATAGTTCACCAATTGGGTATTCCACATTCGGGTGGGAAAAAAAAAAAGAAATGACCAAGAGACCGCCAATAGGCTACATTAAAAATGTGCACATAATTCAAGCCGTACCATAAGGATGGCAATTATATACATAACAAGTGTTTGCCACCAACATGGCAATATGCCCCACTGCCTCAATTTTATGTGTCCGTACGGACTGAGCCCAATGCTGTACCCCCCGCTTCGCGCTAATCGCGCGGCGGGTGATAATTACAGTAATTGATCCATGACTTTCCCTGAATTCCATCCCCCATTTCTGCTTTTTTTTAGGTTTAAAATGGAAACACCTTTGCTTCCAGACCAAGGTGGCATTGGCGCAGAATGGCGTCACTTATAAACTTTACTATCATGCACCATTTTATGAGGCACAGGAGTCATCACCCCAAAAAATAAAAAAATCCTTGGACAAAATCCTCAATTAGAAACTACAAACTAATTACAAACTGAAGCTGTACATTTCAGTCAATAAAAATATGCAACAGATTTTGGAAATGATTACATCCACCTTCTTTCATTACATTTTTCATTTTTGTATTTGGTGCAACACTTTGGTGCCATTGGAAATGTTTGGATCACAAGAGCCAGAATCAATGTTTCACAGCCAGGGCTGTGCGATATGACGGTATACATCGTGCCACGATAGAATAAATGTCTATCGATAGAAAAATGGCTCTATCGTTTATATTGTTGCGTTACAAATAAAGTCGTTTCCGGTAATATATTATGGGAGTTTATGAGCATAGGCCACATTAACTTACTGCCTAATATACATAGTGACACAGTTTAAAGTGATAGTCCACCCAAAAACAATAATTATCCCCCGCCGTGCGTTGAGCGCAAAGCGGGGGATATAGTATTCAGCTCTGTCCGTACGTCCGTCCGTCCCGAACATTGTCAGCGCGATATCTCAAGAAGGAGGCAACCTATTTCAATTCTTTTTGGTACCAACCTTCCTACTGGGAATGCGCAGACACCAGTCAGTTTTGATGATCTAACGGCGGGGATATAGTCACTTCACAGTGACAAACTCTTGTTTGGATATCAATTACTCACCATTAGATGTCTCGAACGGATAAAGTTGTTTTTCACCTGGCGCAACTTTATGGCCACTGGAGAGTTTTGAAAAATTATCCTAATTCCTTTTCTCTGGAAGCAAATGGGGTCATTCAGTAGCAACGGCAAAACTTCACAAAACATCTGTTGACAAACTTTCAAACCATCGTCGAACACATCGTCCAGTATAATCCAAGTCTGCTTTGTCCACTCGTATCCTCAGGACTCCAGACACGCTTACCTCTAATGGGGAGTAATTGATATACAAATTATTGTTTTTGGGTGGACGATCACCAAGTCCGATCATTTGAGGAAGTGCGACAGCTATCCCGTAGTGGTCGACATGGTTTGTTCTGAGAGTTGCACTTCACCGTTCACTACAAGACTACAACGTCATTTTATTAACCGTGCTAATGAAGCTCAGATAAAAGAAGTCATGACTGTATTCTCTAAAACAAAATGCTCACTCCAAAGCAATGTTTTGATTTATTTCTCACTGTAAATTTAGTGACTGCTTGCAGTATACAGAATTTGGGGATGGGCTAGCAGCATCACAATAGATACGCAGACCAGCATCGTGTTGTCTTCATCAACTGGTACGAAGCACGGAGGTCGCATAACAAAGTCTAGCAGACCTAAACGGCCTTGCATCTCCGTGCATACATGCAGCTCTGGTTTTGGAGAGGCAGGAGCCACACACACCTGCGGTGTAGCCCTGGCCAAGTTTTGAAAGAAAAGTAAAAGTGTCGCTCCATATGGTGCACTCAGGGCATCATAGTTGCCTGGGAAGAAATGTGCCAGCATCAGGAAGCATGTAGAGATTGCCGATGGACTCCGTCCATCATTACACTTCTGTTTTACAGTCTTATTGTAGATTTTGTTCACTGTTGAATTGAAAATTTGCACAAAGGTTACAAATGAAAGGAGAAAAATGATAAAATATGATTAAGTACCTTTTATTTGTCAAGTGAATACTTCTAAATGCAATAAGAAATGGCTCTTTCAATGTGGTGATTTTATAGAAACTATTCATTCATGAAAATTACAGAAATTTTGCTATATCGTGATATATATCATTATCGGGATATCAAATAACCTATATCGGGATATGAGATTTAGGACATATGACACAGCTCTGACAGCCACCACTGGAATCTAATTTTACAAGAAGTTTAATACCAATAATATTAGTTTAACCCAAGCTTTATGAGCAACTGTGCAGGAATACTGGGTTTATACAGGAATACCAGGTTTAAACAGAATGAATACACAAAACCAAAAGGATGAGGCATTACCTTGCTGATTCAAAATTTGATTGTAAATGTTATAAATGCAGCTTCAAACTATTCCGTCCAGCCAGAAATCCAGAATATGCTTATAAATAACACAGTAAACAACAGCCTTATGCTGCCCGAATGGATTCCGATGCATAAATTTCGTAGACTGGACCGCAAAAACAAAAGAATAAATGAAAACTGTTATTAGACTTCACTCATTCACACAATGAGCATTTAGATGGAGGAGATTGCGAATTTCTGCACACCACCCAGCCACAGAATAAAGGTCTTGCCATGGCCAACCTGTGAGGCGTGCACATGGATCGAGCAATTTCAAGCACCTGGAGAGATTCTGAATGCAGGAATGGTTGCAAATTCCTTGCCATGTCCTCTCCATCCTCATTACACACGATATGAAAAGACTTGAAGCTACCGCCTCGACAAAGGGAAGCGGCATGAAGAATCAGAAGGGATGCAATAAGGCACACTTTGGAGAAAATCTCATTCATGATAATAATTATTCTCTTTCAATCTCTGTATCTTTAATAAAGGCTATGTTTTGTTAATATTTTAAATTTAGTTGCCAGAGCTTGAACACAACAGGCATTAATTCATAGCCACTTTTGCCCACATTATTTACCAAGGGTGCAAATATTAGGAGAGAGCACTGCAACATGTTTTAATGTACTGTGCATTTTACAATACCAGACAGTGATGTGCTCTTAATGTAAATTCCAAACAATTAGGAATATTTGGAACATTCTCCAACAGACTGCATTTAGACCAGATTCTCCTCTTGCATTTTAATGAAGTGCTTAAAGGTCCATGAACGATCTACTGACAACTTCTACAAAGGGCAATCAGCAGAAATTGTAGCAGCTGTTCAGCAATTAAAAAGCCAAATTACTCTCAATCAACACCATTTACGCCAGCGCACAAATCCCTGCACCAATATTAATGGGTAAAATCTGTTCAGGCAGCTCTCATCTTCGAAGGAATTAGCAAAATGCCCAAATAAGGAAAAAAGATGCTAGATTGAAAAAAAAAAAAAAAACCCAGATGGGATTATTCTTAGCTCATCTATATTCAAACCCTGACCGAAATATGTATTATCATGCTTTGTTTGGTTTCAGAAAGGAAGTACGACACAAAGAACAAAAAAGACAACCCTAAGGAAGGGACATGTTTCAACATTTGTATTCACAGCGTTGATTTGGGGCATCTTTATCAATTGACAGAATATTATGTAGGAGGGTATAGGGAACCTGTAATTAAACCATACAGTGTGAATCAGGTTTGTCCTCGAGACTGCATATTCCTCTCCTCCCAAAGACCCACAGTCATCAACGGGAATTCCTTTAAAATAACCCTCCCCCCCTTGGCTCAAGTCAGCCGTAAAATGAAGCTTCATTTCTGTAACAAATTTTAAACATGGCCAATGGTAAAAAATCTGCAAAGAAAAGTCATCCAAAAGTTTGCTTCCCTCAGAGCGAAGAAATAGTTTTTTTTAATGCCAGAAAAAAGGGGAAAAACTTTTCAAGGGCCTTTGCACGAAATAGAGACATTTCAGGCGGCTTTGGCAAAGCTTAACGGCCCTTTATTAGATCTTATCATCTTGGTCCGCTTAATACTGAACTTCATGAAGTCAGAATACCAGAGCTGAACTTCAAGGACATATGTGACTCCAGAAAAAAACTATCCCTAAATGGACGCAGTGAAGAGGTTTTAAGGCTCCTTCATCTGCATTCCCATAACAGGCACAGTTTCGCATTACAGAGCGAGATCCATAAGTATTTGGACAGTGACAAAGTGCAGCTGCAATTCCTGCAAAACTCACGCAACTCAATAGACATGCAAATCCCTCACCCTTTGAATAATGCTTATAAGGCCAGCACTTAAATTCAAGGGCGTTTCAATCCACAAGGACTGAACAGAGCTGCAATCACAGCCATTTTTAATGGTGCCTCTGAACAAATACTTAAGGACCTCAACTTGCATCTCGCCCGCAAATGCAAGAAACCATTCTGTTCCAAGCGCTCGAGAGGTAAATAGATAAATGACAAGCCCATTAACATAAGTTATGGATGACAGCAACCAAGAAAACAAAACTGAGTCCTAACCAAGTCCTCACCGATGCACACATCTGAACCTTTACACTGAAAACTGACTACGCCTGACAGAACAGCAGGCAACAGCAACACAGTCTCATTTACATCCTCCGATTAATCTGCCGACGCTAGGGCAGAGAGCACAGGAAGAAACAACAAAATGATGCAAAACAAGGAAACTTCTCCCTAGTCCTCACTGACCAATCAGAATGAGCCGCATTAACTCTTCGGTATGGGCCTCACACGCCCAGTAGGTACGGCACTCTAATACCCCCCGCTGATCTCCTGAGCTACGGCCGAATCGGTGGGAAAAAGCCCAGAAGTCACACACCACAACATCGTTACACAACACATGCGAGAGGCTCAAAGTGCAAACGAAACAGAGCGCGGACGAGATGCGAGGAGGAAGAAAGCCTGATGATGTCGGACTGAGGAACTGCCCGCCGAGGAATAGACAGCCCATCAAGTCAAAAGTCAGCGGACAGGAAGTGAAGAAGCAGTGATGCAATCCGCTTCAATCGGCTCCGGTGCTGCACTGGGGTAGCGCACTTACTGCTATGTCCACAAAGCAACAGTGCGCCGTGAACTCATCACACTTACGAGACAACCAACAACACGGATCAAGACTCCGCAAAATAAATTAATCGCAAATATAAGCCTCCTGAAGGCAAAATACTGTAGGGTGGCCTCAGTTCCCCATCAAAAATATCATAAAGACTCACCCAGAAATACATCACTCACACTAGGGCTGGGTGACATCGAAGAAAAAAAAAAAAAAAAATCATACATCAGAAAATTTTTGGCCCAATACCTTTATATCGATATTGTAAGGATAGCCAAAGGAGGTTCCGTCAAGCATTTATAAAATGTAATTTTTGAAAAGCAGCCATTGGTAATGCAGATAGGATGACCAAGCTGGTACAGGCAAGAACAGCTAGAACTGTCTAATAAGCGCAGACAGCAGCACGCATTTACTGTAACTCAGATTTTAATACCAAAAAAGACAACGCTGCCCTCACATCACAAAATCCATATTCAAAGAAAATATCTAATATCACAATATTGATATTGCCTAGCCCCAATTCACACCACAATGGCCTAAATTGACACTTCATTCCGACAAGACGGACAAGGGCATTTTTAAACTGCGTGTACATGTAACAACCAAAAAGAGCCCAATCATAAAAAATGCCTCAAACCAGCCATATTACTTGGGATGGGTCAGGATGATCCTTGTCCCCCCACCCCCCAAGGAGCAGATGTACTTATAATTCGGGGGGAAAAAATTATGTCCGTGTAGAGCCCTCAGGCATTAAGTGAACTAATTCAGGTTAAGCGCATTGCCCCACCTATTAATCAAACTAGCAACCTGACATGTTTTTACATTAATAAAGTCCCAGACAAAACAACTTGGCCAGAGGGCCAGAGGCTACCCACACCCACAGAGATCCCAGGCACAGTTCCCCAAAATACCACGCTACACCAACCACCCCATCCCCATCTCTGAAACGGTTAACTGTACCATCTCCGTCTTGCCATAGGCTCTTGTATGTTCTCAGCACGTCGCAGGTGGTAAATTACACATTACATTCAAAACAGTGTCACCTTAATTGCAGCATATCAGGGCCGCTGACATGCAGGCAGCGCAGCGTTCACACTGCGTAGCCCGAAAGGTCCTAGTTCTACTGGCCTCAGGCTGTAAATTCACAAGGGGTTCGCAGCAGATGCTGATCAAGAAGAAATGGGTGAGAGCCTACTAGTGAGCTCAATTCATACTCATTCTTCTGCTCAAACATACTGTTAACAGGCGTGAATTATCAGCATTGCTCCTGTTGCCACAGCCAATGCATTTCCAGAACGTGAATGAAATCCACAAAGCCAACTGAGGCTTTGTAGGCAGTTCTTGTAACCTAAGAAATTTGGGATCTGGTCCATCAAAGGTAAAATGCACATGGTAAAACGGACTTCTATGCGTGCATTGCACATTTCGACATAAAAGGCAGTGAATTACATAAATGTTCATTAACAGCAATAACTTGCTTGAGTTGGATGAGCGCGTGGCGCAAGCAGCAGGTTTGAAAGGCAAAGTATAGATGCGATTTAGTTACTTAAACATATTTCAGATGACATACCAGTGTATGTCCAGTGGACATAAATGCAAATGGACATAGTACACGGAGGAGTTACTCACAACATACCAAAATATAAAAATACTCCTGCAATCTCATCACACTTTCGACATAAAATGGACATAAGAAAGGAAATGATCCGAAAAAATTGCGAATATTTTAACACACTTTCCAATGTCACGGACTGAAAGGGGTACTTTCACATGCGGCTTTATTAAAGAAAACTAAACCGTATAAAAACACCCATCACAGCACCCGCAGATTGTCTGCATATATTCACTCTGAATTCACTATATTCACTCTCAGAATAGGCTAATACGCCTGGGGAAACATACCAAATTGCAATTATTCCATTTCACATTTCTGAAATGTCACGGTTCCTGTCAGTGCAGACCAGGCACTCCGTCGCTCTCGCGCCCGCGATGCAGCGCTTACACAGACGAGGATCCGTAAAGTATCGCGACCTTGAACTCGCACCTGACACACTGAATACATCATTTCGCGGTATGGTTTATTCTACCACCCGTTTCACACAAATCCATCCATATGGTTCGCACACATCGGAGTAACATTTTAACTCAGTGACACGTCCCACTCAGAGAATTTAGGGAAACACGCTGGCCATCAATGAAATCATTATAAATCAACAACATGCGCAAATGAGTGGTCTGAGGTACTCGAGGGGTCCGTTTTTACACCAACTAAACTGTTCTCAGAAACCATGCAACAATACAAGCTCTTATACCGAATAAAAATCATTTGAATGAAGGCTAATTTACAGGTAAAGAGTACTAGACATGCAAGTTCAATTAAAACCTGCTGCTCATCTTACGCATGCTAATCAACAAGCATAATGCGTTTCTGTAAATGACTTGTTTACAATGGGACAGGTAGATAGCAATAAAGAAACCAAATTAATCGTCTCTTCTTCTGTTGAAAGAAATTCGGGACATATTTCACTCAATGTCCAGCGGGCGATCATTTCAGTTTAATTCAAGAAATAATTCCCTGATATGCAATAAACGGGTTGGTTGTCATGTTCTGATGTCAACTATGCGGTCCAGGGTTTTCGAACAACCATGACTAGCAAAGAAACGCAATTGCGATTTTGCCAGTGTTAAAAGTTTTTAATTTACGCCCCAAGCAACCAGCATTCTGAGCATCCTTAAAATCCCCCCGCAACCTCTCACCTCAGAATTACGGTAGCAAAATAATAAAGCTATAACACTCATGTGCACAACAAAGTTATAGTTAACTTATTTCGCTCGCTATCATACGTTAATCATAGCGTAACAAGCGCATCCAACTTGAAATCATGGCCATGCGCTGAAGCTAACCTAAATAACCAAACGCAACTAGAACATAGGCAGGATTTGGACTGATAACTACTCTGGTACACGTAAGTTACCTATTCAATGATAAACATACTTACAAAGTAATGTTTGCTTCTGAACAAGCAGAGATTGACATGCCAGTTATTATAGCTGACATTTACAGTAAGTGAGCAAATGGTATGAATGACCGCTCGCCAGCTCGTGTAAAGTTACCCCGCCAGTGGTTAGATTTAAGTTCAACATCATTTAGGTAGACAACCTATTTAGGTCGAATAGACAACTGGTTCAAAACACATATTAACGTCCGTCTAAGCGCCTAGCTTGTGCTCGAAATAAGTAGCAGAAATAAGGTTATTAACTTACAAAGTTGCAAACACAGTCGCTTTTATTCGCAAAGGAACTTCAGCACCCTTCGTGACTATTTTGCTAACTAGCTAGCTAACGTTAGCTAGCTACATATTTCTGAAACTTGTCCTGAAGTCAGACCAGACTGCTGCCATCTCGACAAGCCGTGTGTCAGATCTAAACTAGCTAGCTACAAGCTTTAAAAACTAATTTAACAGCGAGCATTGCGTTACACTGTCTTGCGCGAACTTCAAATTCCGTTAATATCCCAGGACAGACGCGCCAGGCAAACGGCAGTGCATTGCAAAGTATTGCTCCTGACAACCAATACAGGACAAGCCATTTTCAACCGATTCCAAGCGTTAGCAAGCGAGGCGCTAACGTCAAACACCAAGTGAGCAGCTGGCTAGCAGACTAACGTTGCACACCTACTCTGGGTATCCCCCTGTCTGATATTTCAGAAATGAAAGGGAGGGGGACCTGTCATGGCCTGTCGTTTTAAATCAATCCCCGGTGCTCCAGTACATTACGCTGCCCCTTGAGAGAGATTCTCCTCACGGGTCTTGCTTCAACTCAGATACCCATGTTTTCCCGGTTTAACGTTACGTTACTTACCCCCGGGTATATCAAAGGACCGGTCCAGGTTCGTGCAGGAACAACAGTCCGAAAGTGGTCCGCGAAATTCTTCTTTCACCGGGGGGCTGAGTTCCTTCACCCCCCTGGCGTTCACACTTGAGAGGCTCGCTTGTCCCGAGTTGGACTTGCTTTACATTGGTCGGCGTGTCGGTCAGCACCGTCCCTCGTTCTCAACACCTTCTCACGTCTGCTCTACACTCGACTGCAAACATCCGGGAACTTTTCCGGAACTACTTTCAGCGCTAGACGGAGCACGTCTCAGATCCCTCCATTCTACGCACGATCAAATAAAAATCATGCACATACGCACGAATAACTAGGTCCCAATCGCGATCGGTTTCTGTACGCGAACTGTCATTTATAGATATATAAATTCAAACCATTATTTTAGTTTTACAAATAATAAATTGCAAAAAAAAAATGAATTTGTTAACTTAACGTTGCATCATTCATTGCAAACTCCTCATGACATCTGAAATAGTTCAGGAAACGATCATCTTTGGGTTTACAAAACAAAACAACCAAAAAATAAATTTGAGTTAAATTAATGCAACATGTGAGCTCAGGAGACAAAACAAACGACCTAGCACGAATATTTTATCGCTGTTTTATTTATATTTCCCGAGTTCATAGTAGTGAATGAACACGGTTGATTTACAGTACAAGTTAAACAATTACAACTTTTATGTTTCATACATTTTATGTATGTTATACAATATTGTAGCTATAGCATGCTCTTAATCAAGTACGAGGATATGGATTTACCTTGTGATTAATTTTGAGAATGAGTTTACTGCGACTCCAATGAAGTCCGGTGCACGGCTTTACGTGAAATGAACCAAGAGCGCCCACTGGTGGAAATATTTTTTTTTTCTGACAAATAGGAAATATGTTGTGCGCATCTATCTATCTATCTATCTATCTATCTATCTATCTATCTATCTTCTTTTTCTCTATAATATATTTGAGGTCAATGTCTGTCTGTCTGTGTGTATGTACATGTTTTTCTCCAACATTTCTCAACCGATTATCACCAAATTTGGTGAGAATATCCACTTGGACACCAGGAAGGACTTGACGTCGCCCAATTTTTGAAAAACAGTCATGCATGCAAAAAAAATGGCAATTTTACTCCGGGTAGCGGGTAGCAGCTAGTACAGCAATATGCTGCACATAGGCCTGGCGTCTGGATGCAACTTGTAAGCTTATATTGCAACCGCGTATGACAGCTGTCATTCGTTATTAGCATTCTTTTACAGTTCATATGAATCTTTTTGAAATCCACACATTGACCAACCCAAAATTTTTCAGGCACGCCGCATTACGGACCGATATCTGCTTACCACTATAATAGATATTAACCCCACAAATTGTCATTGTTTACACCCAAATGCATTTGCGCGCACTCCCAAATAGATGGAATGCACATAACGTCACTATGGCGGGTATCAATAGTGTCACATCCACTAACTAACATAAGGAGCTGGGGCAGCATCCAAATGATCTTATAGGTCCCATATTATGCTGCACTTTGTAATTTAAAATGGAGTTCATCGCGAAAACATACAAACGGTGTAAGCGTTGCTTATGTCAAGCAAGTGAATAAATAACTTCCAAAAACTCTATATCCAACCTTCACTTTTTTACTTTTTATTAGCCAGTGTCATGGTTTTGCCCTCGTCGGCAGAAGGCAATAAGCTGGCGGGCACTGGGACCATGTACCCAAATCAGAATGAAGGGGCCCAAGAGCACAGGCTGAATAAAATATAAAGGTTTAATTAAAACCACAGAAAAAAACCGGGAGAGCAGCAGCAAAATACAGGGCTTTATTAGGCATAGCCTACTAACAAGAATGCAGCTGCACTGCCAACATGGCAGTGCAGCTCTTTTATACTCTTCATATCACCTCCACCTCAACGAGCAGCAGCTGTGGCTCGTTGAGGTGGAGGTCCAAACAGGAGGGGGGAGGGCCTGCAGGGCCAGACCATCACAGCCAGAACAATTTTCAAATGTGGATGAAATTCCGCGACGGCAATGCAGAGAAAACGTTTGTTATACCAGACACATTATAGTGCGTTTCGCGATTGCTTTCTCAATGGTCGGATCAGAGAGCTAGCCCACACCACAGCAAAGTACCCAGCTGACCCTATTCATGGGTAACTAAAACAACCTTTTTACAGCAGCCGTAAACAAACCCAAACACGTTTCTCGAATACCCCACCTCCGTACGCACGCAACATTTCAAAATAAATGGCTTTTTAGCCAAAGCTCCCAACAGGCTTACAACAGTAATAAATCGCTAGTGAATTGCTATTTTTTTCATCATTAACAAGGCTCAAAGTAGCTCCACACTTCATAGGTAGAATTCCGAGGGCCCTGACGTTTAATCGACTTATTGTATAATAATATAATATAATATAATATAATATAATATAATATAATATAATATAATATAATATAATATAATATAATATAATATAATATAATATAATATAATATAATAGTTTGGGATTCAGTCTGTTCGAAAGGAGCTGGTGATCTCATAAAAATTAACGGAATCATGGATCACAAGAAGTACCATGGCATCCTTGTGAGGCGCACATTGCCATCTGAACAAGAGTGATTTTGGTTGTGCTGCTGTCACGTATCTTGGCTACGTCATAGGCCAGGGTAAGGAGGCACCCATATATGCTAAAGTCCAAGCCATCATGGACTTTCCAGTTCTTGACAACAAAAAACCTTTGCGCCGCTTCTTTGGAATGATCGGGTACTACCGCAAGTTCTGCAAGAACTTTGCTGAGATTGCTCTCAGTCTCACCAACCAACTGAAGAAAGGCGTAAAGTTCACTTGGGATGAAGCATGCCAAAGAGCCTTTGATCGCCTGAAGTCTCTGCTGTGTCACTTCCCCATGCTCGAATCTCCTGACTCCAACAAATCGTTCTCCATCGCGGTCGATGCTAGCGACCAAGCTTGTGGATCTGTGCTCCTACAGAGAAGTGACTCTGATGACATTGAGCATCCCGTGGTATACTTCTCCAGGAAGTTCAATCGCCACCAAAAGAACTATTCCGTAATTGAGAGGGAACTGTTGGCTCTGGTTCATCCTAACATCACTTTGAGGTTCATGTTTGTACAGGGCAAAAGCCAATGATTGTATATACTGACCACAATCCGTTAATGTTTTTGAGTGAGATGAAAAACAAGAATCGGAGATTGTTAAATTGGAGTTTGATTTTACGGGAGTTTGACTTGGAAATTAAGCGTGTAAAGGGTACTGACAATGTAATTGCTGATTGCTTATCCCGTGTTTGAGTATGTGTAAATATATCACGTGTTTATTAGCATATTGTATGAAATGTATATTTATACACAAGTGTCTACTTAACTATTTTTGTATTGAAAAGAAAAATTTTGCCTTTATGAGTCAAAAATTTTCCCTTTTGGAATGGAGGTGTAATGTGGGGGGGGGGGGGGGGGGAGCCACTAGATGGCAGTATTGACATTTTTTTTGTTAAGCCCAGTCTGAAGCTAGGTTTTGGGCGTGTCCTGGGCATGCCTCAGAGGGGAAAGTCCCAGAGAATTGAAAAAATTCTGGAAGGTGGGAGGGGTCTGGAAAAGAGTGTATAAGGAGAAAAATTGGGAGAGTAAAGTAGTAGGAGAAATTGTAAGGAGAAATAGTGGAAGGATACATTTGACCAGACCTGTCACTCTTTACAAGACTTGTGAAGCTTTTTGTGGATTTTTGCCTGTGTTGGACCATTTTCTTGTCCAAAGACATCGCAGCAAAGCAACCCCATTTCAAGGGACTGTAACTATATCATTTTTTTATATGTCAATCTTGGTCAGAGTTTGTTTAATTAAATCTGTTTATGTTTTAAAATTTTGTCTGTCATTCCTTGCTGTCATAACAAATTGGGGCCATAACACTTGACATAACCCAAGTAACTGCAAGGTGCAGTTTAAAAGGAAACCTTGTGGTGGGAAATATATTTCAACCTGATTGCGCCACAGATACTGCCCCATGCCACAAGCTGTGACAAGGACACTAGTGGAATACAAACCCAAAACCAGTGAAGTTGGCACGTTGTGTAAATCGTAAATAAAAACAGAATACAATGATTTGCAAATCCTTTTCAACCTATATTCAATTGAATACACTGCAAAGACAAGTTACTTCATGTTCTAACAGGTAAACTTTGTAATTTTTTGCAAATATTAGCTCATTTGGAATTTGATGCCAGCAACATGTTTCAAAAAAGCTGGCACAAGTGGCAAAAAAGACTGAGAGAGTTGAGGAATGCTCATCAAACACTTATTTGGAACATCCCACAGGTGAACGGGCTAATTGGGAACAGGTGGGTGCCATGATTGGGTATAAAAACAGCTTCCCTGAAATGCTCAGTCATTCACAAACAAGTCGAACAGTTTAAGAACAACATTCCTCAACGAGCTATTGCAAGAAATTTAGGGATTTCATCATCTACGGTCCGTAATATTGTCAAAAGGTTCAGAGAATCTGGAGAAATCACTGCACGCAAGCGACAACGCCGAAAACCAACATTGAATGCCTGTGACCTTCGATCCCTCAGGAGGTACTGCATCAGAAACCGACATCAGTGTGTAAAGGACATCACCACATTGGCTCAGGAACACTTCAGAAAACCACTGTCAGTAACTACAGTTCATCGCTACATCTGCAAGTGCAAGTTAAAACTCTACAATGCAAAGTGAAAGCCATTTATCAACAGCACCCAGAAACGCCGCTGGCTTCGCTGGGCCCAAGCTCATCTAATATGGACTGATGCAAAGTGGAAAAGTGTTTTGTGGTCTGACGAGTCCACATTTCAAATTATTTTTGGAAACTGTGAACGTCATGTCCTCCGGACCAAAGAGGAAAAGAACCATCCGGACTGTTATAGGCGCAAAGTTCAAAAGCCAGCATCTGTGATGGTATGGGGGTGTATTAGTGCCCAAGGCATGGGCAACTTACACATATGTGAAGGCACCATTAATGCTGAAAGGTACATACAGGTTTTGGAGCAACATATGTTGCCATCCAAGCAACGTCTTTTTCATGGACGCCCCCTGCTTATTTCAACAAGACAATGCCAAGCCACAGTCTGCACGTGTTACATGGCTCAGCATGGCTCTGTAGTAAAAGAGTGCGGGTACTAGACTGGCCTGCCTGTTGTCCAGACCTGTGAGTGTCGTTAAAAGGAAAGGCGATGTAACACAGTGGTAAAAAGGCCCCTGTGCCAACTTTTTTGCAATGTGTTGCTGCCTTTAAATTCTAAGCTAATGATTATTTGCAAAAAAAAAAGTTTCTCAGTTTGAACATTAAACATCTTGTCTTTGCAGTGTATTCAATTGAATATAAGTTGAAAAGGATTTTGCAAATCATTGTATTCTGTTTTTATCTACGATTTACATAACGTGCCAACTTCACTGGTTTTGGGTTTTGTATAAGACTAAGAATAATTAGTTATGAAGAGTAAGGAGAGAACAATTGTGTGGGGTCACCATAATGTGTTGGGGTCAACATTTGTGGAACTATTTTGTTTTTGTTTTTCTTGTTTTTGCTTTTCCACTGCACCCATTGTTAATGTTGCCTGCATCGAAACAAGTGAAACTGATTCACAATCACTTGGGCTTCCTAAATCAACAGATTGAGGCTCCTAAGGTTCAACTGACTTGAGGTGATAAGTGTTCCGTAAATTATTAGCCATATAAATGCGCCACACTTCCTCTGTATAGCGTGGTGTTAAAACATTCTAAATTCAAAGAATAAGCATGATTACCACTCTCCAAAGAGAACTGAGCCAGGTTCATAAGGCCTGCAAACTGCTGTAGACAAAGTAGTGGGAATGAAACAAAAACTCATACATCTGTTAAAAAAAATCAGATAGCAACCTATAGCAGGCCGGCTAGATGAGCTATTTTTCCAAAATGACCTTATTGACAGTCAACCAATGAGAAGTCCCTTCCTATGAATCGGCGCACTCCAGTTTATTCTGGATAAATCCAGAGATCCAGTCCTCTTGGGTACCCAAGGCTGACCTTCAAGTAAACCCTAGGTTTGGGAGAGATCAGATATGGTCTTCGAGCATCCCTGGTGGCAAAAAATGAATTTACACCATGATGTAATGACAAGCTCGTAACTAAGGGTGGAGTGTTGCTATATGACAATGAAACAAGAGGAAAGTAAAAATGTTGGATAAGGTGGGAAAAGTCATGTTTAATCCCACCTAAAGGAACATGCCAAAAGGCCAATAAATCTGAGGGTTCGGACAATTGATGGTCAGTTGGTGTGGGGCGATTGATGGGATATGAATGCTTCTTGGTTTGCACAGACCAGCCTGGGTTGTTGTTTTTCACTTTGAGCGAGATACAATAAACCCAATTCTATCAGACTCTGGAGATTGCGTCCATTCTTTGGAAGAAAACTGCAGCTGTGTGGTGACCCCACAGTCCTAGGGCCCAGACTGGGGTCATTCACCCACAACCTCTGAAATTTAGATAAGTCATTGTACTTGTTAGACTATAAATAAATACTTCCGAGCAAAGTTATTGCTTTCTGGCCTTTAGTTTTGATTTTATTAACTGTAAAGGTAAGTAAGGCCATACCATGGCTTGAATTTCCTGAGGGCCGCCATATTTGTAAGCTTAGTTGCAATGCATCTTTGGAGTGTGATGTCATCTGGGTGCTTGGCCACAGAAAAAATTCATAAAAATCACAGAAAATATCCAAGAATGGCTCATATTTTGCCATATCAGGGGCGTGGCTTACCACATAAATGGACAAAATTCAACAACCATAGGGCCAATCGTCAAAGAACTTGCAGAATATGTCCACATAATTACCAGGAACATACCCTGAAAGTTTCATGCAAATCGGCCCATAGGGGGCTCTCTTACACAAATCAGACTATATAAATCAGCAACTGTTCTATTGCCTTAAAACTCACAGGATATATTCATATAAGTACTTGAAACATACTCTGAAAATTTTATTCAAATTGACTGATAGGGGGCGCTAAAAATGCAAAACAAAGCAGCGTGGTATAACACAAATCAGACTATAAATCAACAGTTCTTTGTCCTATAGCCATAAAACTTGCAGGATATATTCATATAAGTACCTGAAACATACCCAGTAAATTTCATTCAAATTGACTGATAGGGGGTGCTATAAATGCAAAACCAAGCAGCGTGGTATAACACAATTCAGACTGTAAATCATCAATTGTTTGTCTTACAGCCATAAAACTCACAGGATATATTCATATAAGTACTTGAAACATACTCTGAAAATTTCATTCAAATTGTCTGATAGGGGACGCTATAATTGCAAAACAAAGCAACATGGTATAACACAAATCAGAGTATAAATCATAAATAGTTTTTCTAATCATTACAAAACTCTCAGGATATGTCCACATAAGAACCTGAAACAGCCTGAAAGTTTCAAGCAAATCGACCAGTAGGGGGTGCCATAAATGCACAAAATAGCCTTACATAACACAATTCAGACTATACATCATGTTGGTCCAACCATTACACTGGCAAAATAGGTCCACATAAATACCAGCAACACACCCTTAAAGTGGGTTTTGTGCCCTGCTGCCATGATCACGAGTGGAGCAGGGGACATAGTATTCAGCTCCGTCCGGCCGTCAGTCACGTCCTGTTTGTTCTGAACGCAATATCTCAAGAACAGTTTGACCGATTCCATTCATCTTTGATGTTAAGGTATATTGGTGTGATAGGCTGACCCCAGTAGATTTCCGTGACATTATACTCAAGGTCATTACGATCATTTTACCACTTACAAATTCCTTGTCGGCATGATATCTCAAGAACGGTTAGACCGATTCCATTCATATATGCTGTCAAGGTGTATTAGGGGTGGGGGAGATAGTATTCAGCTCCATCTGTCCGCCCGGCCATCCCTCCCATACCGTCTGTTGTGAACGAGATATCTCAAGAAGGGTTTGACTGATACTATTGGTCTTTGATGTCAAGGTGTATTGGGGCGGGGACATAGTATTCAGCTCCGTCCGTCCGTCCGTCCGTCCATCCGTTGTGTCCCGTTTGTTTTGAATGTGATATCTCGAGAACGCTTTGACCGATTCCATTCGTCTTTGGTGTCAACATGTGTTTGGGGCGGGGGACATGGTATTCAGCTCCGTCCGTCCTCCCGTCGTATCACGTTTGTTGTGAACGCGATATCTCAAGAACTGTTTGACCGATTCCATTCATCTTTGGTGTTAAGGTGTATTAGGGGCGGGGGACATATTATTCAGCTCCATCCATCCGTCCCTCTGTCCGTCATGTCCTGATTGTTGTGAATGCGATATCTCAAGAACGATTCGACCGATTCCATTCGTCTTTGGTGTCAAGGTGTATTAGCAGAGTGCTCACAGCCCACTCGATTTTTATGACCTTGCCATTATTCTCAAGGGCATTACGACTATTTGTCCACTTACAAATTCCTTGTCAACATGATATCTCAAGAACGGTACAACCGATTCCATTCATCAATGGTGTCAAGGTGTATTAGGGGCCGGGGACATAAATTCTGCTCCGTCCGCCCGTCTGTCTGTCCTTCATGTCATGTTTGTCGTGAACACAATTTCTCATGAACGATTTGACCGATTCCATTCATCTTTGGTGCCAAGGTGTATTAGGGGCAGGGGACATTGTATTCAGCACCGTCCGCTCGTCCGTCTGTCCGTCACGTCCCGATTGTTGTGATTGCAATATCTCAAGAACGGTTTCACCGATTCCATTCGTCTTTGGTGTCAAGATGTATTAGGGACAGGGGACATTGTATTCAGCACCGTCCGTTTGTCTGTCTGTCCATCATGACCCGTTTGTTGTGATTGATTCGATCCCACTCGATTTATATGACCTTGCCATTATTCTCAAGGGCATTACGACTATTTGTCCACTTACAAATACCTTGTCAACATGATATCTCAAGAACGGTTCAACCGATTCCATTCATCAATGGTGTCAAGGTGTATTAGGGGCAGGGGACATAAATTCTGCTCCGTCCGTCTGTCCGTCATGTCACGTTTGTTGTGAACGCAATATCTCAAGAACGGTTCGTCCGATTTCATTCATCTTTGGTGTCAAGATGTGTTAGGGGTGGGGGACAAAGTATTCAGGTCCGTCCGCCCGTCCGTTTGTCCTTCATGTTTGTCGTGAACACAATTTCTCATGAACGATTTGACCGATTCCATTCATCTTTGGTGCCAAGGTGTATTAGGGGCAGGGGACATTGTATTCAGCACCGTCCGCTCGTCCGGTTGTCCGTCACGTCCCGATTGTTGTGATCGCAATATCTCAAGAACGGTTTCACCGATTCCATTCGTCTTTGGTGTCAAGATGTATTAGGGACAGGGAACATTGTATTCAGCACCGTCCGTTTGTCCGTCTGTCCATCATGACCCGTTTGTTGTGATTGCAATATATCAAGAACTGTTTGACCGATTCCATTTGTTATTGGTGTCAAGGTGTATTAGGGGCGGGGGATATAGTATTCAGCTCCATCTGTTCGGCCGTTCATCCGTCCCATCCCAATTGTTGTGAACGCAATATCTCAAGAACAGTTTGACCGATTTCATTCTTCTTTGGGGTCACGGTGTATTAGGGCCGGTGGACATAGTCTTCAGCTCCATCAGTCCATCCGTCCAGCCATCCGTTCGTCCCATCCTGATTGTTGTGAGCGCGATATCTCAAGAACGGTTTGACCGACTCCATTCATCTTTGGTGTCAAGGTGTATTAGGGGAGTGCTCACAGCCCACTCGATTGACGTGACCTTGCCATTATTCTCAAGGTCATTACGTCCATTTGACCGCTTACAAATACTTTGTCAACATCATATCTCAAGAACGGTTTGACCAATTTCATTCATCCTTGGTGTCAAGGTGTATTGGGGCAGGGAATATAGAATTCAGCTCCATCCGTCCAGCCTCCGTCCGTCCCATTCCGTTCGTTGTGAACGCAATATCTCAAGAGCGATTTGACTGATTCCTTTCATCTTTGGGGTGAAGGTGTATTAGGGGCGGTGGATACAGTCTTCAGCTCCATCAGTCCATCCCTCCAGCTGTCCGTCCCTCACGTCCTGTTTGTTGTGAACGCGAAATCTCAAAATCTCTGACCGATTTTCTTCATCTTTGGCTTCAATGTGTAATTTTTTAATGCGCTGACCCCAGTCGATTTCCGTCACCGGGGGGGGGACATGGCCACCTTTGGTGGCAACACTTGCTGATTAAGCAGTTAAAGCATTCAACTAATGGTCTTTCTTGGCTTGAACCCCGGCATTGTCTCTTGCAGCTATATTATATTCATTGCTTTTCCAGCACTTTTTTGCCTGTGCCAACTTTTTTGGAGACCTGCTGCAGCCAGAAAATTTCAAATAAGCTCATTTTGTGGATAAAAATGTAAAATGTTTCACCATTTGAAATGTTATTTCTGTTCTATTGTAAATAACATATTGGCTCATGTGATCTGGAAGTCATTGCATTTTGATTTTCTTCACAATTTACACTTTGTCCCAACTATTTCAGAATTGGGGTTGTACATTTTACATAGCATTCCAACTTTTTTTGAATTGGGGTAGCAGTTTATGCATCTGAATAAATTTTTGCCCAAATAAATTTTTTATTGCCAGTCACTAAGACTGGTAGATGGATGCCTGGCTTATTCTTGCAGACAATGCATCGAATTCCAAGGAATTCAAATCAAATACCTAACGTTGCTTCTCATGGCCTCAGATCCTGTTTTCATCTCAGCACTTTTTCGCGCCAAACGGATGTATCACAATTTAACTAATTATCCTGTGCTCGCTCAAGCCTGACATGTTGAGTATGTGCAGTTGCACAATAAAGCACTGAACCATTGTCTATCAACCTATGTAAAAGGATTTTCAAAAAATTATAGAATATTAATTTTTGGGTAATTTATCTACGTGGGACATTTTTGTTGATACACCCTTGAGTTCAGTAATTTACTGATCAGCCCACAATGGATGTATTGCCAGTACGAATTGTGACTAATTCCTCGGAATTTGATTCCTTGTCATTGATTTCTGACATTAATTCCATTTCTTTGCTGGAAAATATTCTGGTTCAACCTGATATAGCAAAATATCAGCCATTCAAAGATGTTTTCTGTCATTTTTGTTAAGCTCTTCTCACTTGAGTGATTTGGAGGGCTGTGCTTTATGTGGTCAAGCAACCAGATGACTTCTCACTCCCAAGATGCTTTGTGAGCTTACAAATTAAGACTTCAGGCGCAAAACCCGGTTAACACCATTTACATGAAAATTGAGTTAAATGTGATTTTGACAAGCTTTCAGTGTGTGTATGCCAATAATTAAATCAGGTTTTGGCGAAACCCCATAAATTTCATAGTAAAATCCTTCCGCAACTTCAGCTGACACCTGAAACCAGGTAACACCAGGTATAAATCTTCATTTTACCACAAAAGAGGTCAGGTGGACTTACTGGGTTTTGCATTTGAGCTCTTCAAATATGGCAGCCCACTAGGAATTCAAACCATGATATGCTTTGATTTTGGCAGTAAATAAATCAAAACTAAAGCCTAAATTTTGTTTAGAAGTTTTTATTTGTTGTCTGACAAGTAATGTAGGTAAGATTTGTCTAATTTCCAAAGGTATCCCTTTAATTATGATATCTTTTACTGAATGAAAAAAAGCTACCCAACTCAGTCTGGCTCTATATGTAATTGCCTCCTTAGATACTAAATCAAACCATTAAACAAAAAATCGATAACTGGGCTCAATTTGACACACCCAGGCATGATTACTGCCATCCCAAATGGATCTAAACATCACTTGAAGAGAGTTGGTCTGGCAACACACACACATGACGTCCCAAAATAAAATTCAAGAACAGATGGAAAACTAAGTTGTTGACATCTATCAGTCTGGACGGGGCAACAAAGTCATTTTTATGGCTTGAAGACTTGCAAATCTTGGTGAGAGCCATTCTCTCCAAATGAACTATGGTGAGCCTTCCCAGGTGTGGCCAGCCTGCTAATATTCCTCCCAGAGTGCATCAACGACTCATCTAGGAGGACGCTGAAAAAGCCAAACTAACAATTAAAGAACTGCAGGCCACACTTGCATTAGTTAAGGTTATTGTTCACGATTCTAGCAGAAAAAGGGACTGGGCAGATATAGCTTCCATTACAAAGCTGCATAGCAAAAATCACTGCTGTCCAAAAAGAACACAACGGCTTGTCTCTCATTTGCCAAAAAATCTTGATGACCCCTAAGACTTATGGAATACGATGCTGCGGACTGATGAGCTAAAAGTAAAGCTTCTTGGAAGGCATGGGTGCCATTCCATCTGGCGAAAAGCGAACATTGCATTCCACAATAAGAACAACATACAGTCAAACAGTCAAACATAGTGGTGATAGTGTATTTGTCTGAGGCTGCTTTGCTGTTTCAGTACTGGGCTATTGGTCGGATTTGATGGAACCATGAACTCTGCTCTCTCGTACAAGTTCAAGTTTATTTTTATAACACATTTCATGCTCAAGGGCAATTCAAAGTGCTTCACATTAAAAAAAGAGGAAAAGGGAAAAAAGATAACAAATTAAATCAACAATGTTAAACTAGAAAAGCACTCAGAGAGTGCAGACCTCCGCCAGGGAGCAGCAAAACCCAAAAGCACGGCGATTGGAACTCCGGCCCATTGAAATCTTGAACTTTGGTGTATATTTGGCCAAGATATGCCAAAACTTAATAACATGTTCCTTGACTTAATACCCACCTTCTTTGAAAATTTCATCAAAATCTGTCCATAACTTTTTGAGTTATTTTGGAAACCAACAGACAAACAAAGAAACCCAGGCAAAAACATAACCTCCTTGGCGGAGGTAACAATGAGATAGAAGTAAAAAAACTAGTATAAATGATAAAATAGGCAATAAGATAGAAAATGCAATAAAGTCATCTAGCAGCAGTTAAAAACAGAACTAAACATAAAGGTATTTAATCTGTTTTTAAAAGTAAGTAGAGTTGGAGCAAATCTAATGTTTTCCGGGAGTTTATTCCAGCTCTTTGTGGCATAGTGACAGAATGCAGCTTTCCCATGTGTTGTTTGGATTCTGGGTACAATAGTAGACCAGTCCCTGATGACCTAAGTGGACGAGAGGGTCCATAATATGCGAGCAATTAAAGTGTGTATTTTGGGCCTAGACCATTAAGGGATTTATAGACTAAAGGCAATATTTTAAAATCTATTCTCTGGCTCACTGGTAGCCAATGTAAAGACCTATGAACTGGGATAATATGTTCAGCTTTCTTGGTCCTAGTTAAGACTCTACCAGAAAATCTGGATGGCGAATGTTAGTCCATCAGTTTGTGACCTAAAGCTCAAATGCAGTTGTCATGGTTATGGAGGTTGCCGTTTGTTTGGGAGCTTTGGTTGTTACTCTCGTCCGGGGCGATATCGTTTTGCCCACATTGGATTCTTTGGCCAGTTGGCATTAATTGTGGGCGGCAACTGTACTCTAGGGATGGTTATTTGTGAGATGAGATGTTTGCATCGCTGTACATTTTTTTTCTTCTAAGACTGTCATGAAACGAGGAGGTGATATTGTCTCCGTTTTTGCCCAAGTAAAACAAAAAATTTTGAATTACAGGAAACCAAATAAATCGCTTATATGGCAATATTTACCTAGTATTAGTGCAATTCACAAACCAATGATTATATTTCAGTTGACTGCAGCATTTTTCCAATTCATATTTTCAATCAATCACTCCACAGTAATATTGGCTTCCATAAATGGAAATGGCACATTGTGTCTGAGATAAATACAAAATATATATGTATATATGTATGTTTTATGATTATGTTGATTACTTATTTCATTGTCATTACAGTAACTACAACCAATTGTTTTGTTAGTACTATTTTGTTACATTTGTATGCATAAACACCTTTTCAAATCTAGCTTCAATCCACAGATAGCCTACTGTATACTGTATATTCGTAATTTTGATTTATGTTTGAAGAACTATCACTCCTCACTTACCAGATCCTTCTAAGTAGCTCTCTTTGTCACTATTTAAACTCAGCATGACATGCACACCTGTGGGAGCTGCTATGTATTCAGGCACTGGCTACATATTTTGTGAAGTGTGAAGACTGGACTCTCAGGTCAGTGGCCATGAATACAGACGAGTTTGTACAAATGTTACTTGTGCACTGTGGTTCTGATAGGCCCAATAACTGATGAGGAGTTTTGTTTTCCAAGAACGAGTCGCCCATTCTCAAGGGCATAAGCCACTTGATTTGTTTGATACATCACCTATTATGTTGTATTTTATTTTCCATTTTTGATGGCCATCAGTCAATGTATTTTTTCTTCATGAAAAACTTTTCAGCATGATTTTATAGGCTAAAGCAAAATAGAAGTTTTTAATGCTTTAATGTCATTGTTGTTGCTTTTTGCCTTTATTCACACATGAAAGTTTAGAGAGCCAGGGAGTGAGTGGTGATGCAGCATGTCTCAGCTGCAGGCCCATATCTAGGGCCATCATTGTTGTTTTTAATGTGCCCCTCTGATTAAACACTGGCCCCACCTGGGCCCCCCCCCACTGGTATTTGTCTCGAACCGCCACTGACTTAAGCCCTTAATTTCCGCCTCACCACCTTTGTGAGAGTGTCAGTGTTACGATTGCACTATTGCCCGTAAGTTCTCTAGCTAGAAAGTTGGTGAAGAATTAGTCGCAAAGAGGAAAGTGTTAGTAAGGGAAATTATCTCTCTCTTTTCTTCCCTCTCCCTCTTCCTGAGCTCCGTCCTGGTTCTTAATCTTTTGATCTCGGCTTCCAAAATTTTTTTCCTTTCTTTCATTCGGTCTAGCTCGCCTTGCTTCCTTATTTTTACTCGGACAAGATTTATGTCCTTTGGAAGCGCGAGCCCCTCTCTCTTGTTTTGTTTGCGTCAGTCATATTACTGTGCTTCCTTTCATTCTAGCCACTGCATTTGGCGTCTCCAAATACCAGCCATCACTGTATACTCTTGCCAACATGGAGACTTCAGCTGTGGCCGCGATTGAAAAGGTTGTTACCAGCCAGCAAGCTATGCTTTCTGGTTTCGGCAAGGCGCTTTCCAGCCTGGCCGTTTAGCTGAGAGATTCCGCCTTCAGGAGAATTCTATGCAAAAACAGGAGAGCGTTCTGTTAAGTTTAACCGAGAGTATCCAAGGATGTTTTATATTTCACTGGATATACAATTGGAAAATGGCCGCCCATTCATTTCAATGGAAATTGCTCAGTGGCGCAGCAAGCTGACATGGGGGCCAAGCTTCCGGAGCCACGCGGACATGCGCTGTGTGATTTTTGCTCACACATGCGTAGTGTGGGGTTCATGAACGCGCTGATATCCGAGGTGTCCATGACAACGGCTCGGGCTCGTGGAACTCCGACCTAGGGTGCGTGTTCACAATCACTTTTCATCGGAAATGGAAGCCTGACCACTGCAGACTGCACCCTGATGTACATATGAGCAGAACGGAAAACAAAACATAGCCGCCAGTAAATGTTTAATTATGGTTTGAGATACAATTTTAAAACAGAAATGCAATAACAAATGTTTAAAACGACTTTGACAGGGAAGTAATACTATTGATTTCAACTCAAAATCTCGGCAAAATAGTTGACTTGCTGTTGTGTGACGTTAACGTGACATTGCTCAGGGGTAACGTTATGCCTCCCGAAATCACAGGTGCTAACCTCCATAGTTGGAACCACTGACTGAATGGACGAATAAATTTCTGCAACTAAGCTGTTGGGAAAAGCGCCCCAGGCTCGTGCTCTCTTTAGTTCAACGTCCAATAACCACATTATCGGAGTCAGGTGATTTTTGCTCGTCTGCGTGCGAATTCCATTATCTTTTCCGGATTCAAAACAATAAACCGAACACATAACACAACGCACTTCGCGTGCCTTATAAACCGACATGTTTTAAAGTCAGGAGCTTTTTTTAACTTTTGTCAATTCTGGTAAGCTAATTTACTTTTAGCTTACGTAACTTATAACCATTCCGTGGAGTATAGTAAGATGTGGGTCTAACGTGAAATGTTACACACGTTGTACTGCGTTATTTTTACCTTTGTTTTAAAGCTCCTTTTTCTGCCCTTCCCCAGATATCTGAGCCTCTTGGAGTGCACTGAACAGTTCATCCATGAATTTCTGCATGTCAGCGAACCAGAGGCCGTGCCTTTCTATCCACCCCCAAAGCCCTTTCCAATAAAGTCTGTCTCGATTATAATTTTAATACCGTCTCTACGTTTCATTTCTAAGTGCAAGTTAACATCGATTGTATTTGTGGTAGATTTTATGATAATGGCCGGCTCTGCGAAATTTAAGCATTAAACCCCTTTTGATTTTGAGTACTTGAGTTCATCTTCAAATGTTAAGCAGAGCTGGCAGAAAACAAAAACTGACAAAACAAAAATAATTCTAATTCTTATTCTATGCGTGTGTGTGTGTGCATCAGAGCATTGCAAAACCATTTACTCCTCTCCAGTGCTCTGTATTTGATTTTTTAAACGTTATGTAGATTTTTCTATCAACCTAAAATCATAAGTTGTAAATGGGACGGGACCCCATGGGATCACTTTTCTGTTCTGAATGTGCATATTTACGCTACCAACTGTTGCATTCTTTTAGGTCTCGTATTATCTTCGTTCAGATGAAAATCATCCACACCGTCGAATCTACCTGCATCACTCCGGTTGATCTCAGATGCTGCTCAAGAACATTAGATGTTTGGATTTAATATACTCTGACGTCTCCACCTACCCAAAACTTTGATCTAATAAAGGCTGTACCACAAAAAAATGTGTACGCATGTTCAATGCTTTCATGGATGTTCGGATCATGCACAAAAAAATAAACATTTTGGATATCATCTGTCAAGTTGCTGAAAAGTTTCGTCGTCAAGTATGAAGGTCAGTAAATAATTTTAGACTGAAGAATGGTTAATAAATGGTTTGCTAAGCAGTGTTCGAACTGAATTTATGTATTGCTATAAATGCACTCATATGGACATTACGTTAGATGCTACACAGCTGACACATGATGCATCAAAATACAGAAATGTGAATTGGTGTTATTCAAAGTAATGGAAATATACAACTCATTACAATGATAATAACCATGAACTATGAAAAAGTGAGGTGAGTGTTAGCTGCGTATACATGCTTCTAGGATATCACAACAGCGGCCTTAGCTTACTGTACATTTTGCGGCACTACATAATGGAGTGTGGCAATCGAGTATATTATGGTCATTCATCAATTAAAATAAAATGGATAAAATATTTGCACCATAACGCCAGCTCGCTTTATTGACCTGGCAACGTATAGAATGTTCATCACAGACGGACGGCAAGGAATGCGCATTGTTCCACCCACTTGGTTCGGGATCATGAACAAAAAATAGTTATCATTTTTGGATCTCATAAGTCAAGTTGCCGAAAAGTTTCGTCATCATGTTTGAAGGTCGGTAAGTAATTTAACAACGAAGAATGGTTAGGCTGAGAAATGGATCGCTAAGCAGTGTTCGAATTGAATTTATATACTGCTATAAATGCATATTACGTTGCGTTAGATGCTACTCAGCTGACATGCATAACGCATCAAAAAAGAGTGATGCGAATTGGTGCTATTCAAAGTAATGGAGATACACAATGCAGTTAATGGATTTAACCATTTCCTTTTAATTTGAATAAGTAAGGTGAGTGTTGGCTGCGTAACGTTACATGGTTCTAGGATGTCACAACAGCGGCCTTAGCTTACTGTACATTTTCTCACGCTGCATGAAGTGTATTACGGCCATTCATCAATTAAAATGGCAAAAATATACTGAGCAACAAAAGAAACGCAAGTTAGCTAACTTACTTAGTTAATGTGCTCTTATGGTTACCCAGATAGCAAGCACCTCCGCTCCGGATCTGCCCTGGCTCCAGCTGATCCGGCTCAGAGCCGGGCAAATCCGGAGCGGAGGAGCTTGCTATCTGGGTACTCATAGTTACCGCAAAACAAAGAAAAGTTTGATAAAAAGAGTGTAAAGGCGCACACACTAGTAATAAATTTGATTTTCAATAATTACGCGCAAACTTATTTTATTAACTTGCGTTTCTTTTGTCGCTCAATGCATATGCTCCGTAACTTGCCAGCTCACTTCACCAACTTTACGTCTTTAATGTTGAACAGACAGATAGCAAGGAATGCCCATTGCTCCACCCACTCACATCCGCTGCAGTGATAAATTCGGAGGAGCGGGAACGCGCTTACATATGAGGACCCGTTGGTGTTCGCATAGCCTGAATATAAATAAAAGATTTTTTTCTTTGCCGAGAAACGAGGCATTAATGATTTAAAAGAGAAAAATAAACCGTTTCGGTATCGATAATTTGTGGCTGTCAAAAAAAATTATTCACGGATTTATCAGCGTGTCTTTTTCAATTATTCACTTTGGAGAAATTTCTTTTTGGCCCCCATGGCATCACGTGACCTGCAATATCACATTCGCCGCTAGGACCATGGAGGATTATGTGGTCAACCCGATTTGCGCGTCCAGATCTCCTTATAGATTCATATCAGATCCCTGTCTACACAAGTTTCACAAAATGTCGCACAAGCACCACCCACACACCTTGACCAACAACCGAAGTTGCAGTTGCCTCAAAGATATAATGGCGAAGCTGGAAAATGTAAAGATTTCATCGCCCAATGTGAGATATTTTTTCAGGCTCAACCTACAAGGTTTGTTTAAGTGGATAATTGAGTTGCATTTATTATATCCCTGTTAGCTGACAACAGCACTCACTTGGGGTGGCCCACTAATCAGATCTAATTCACCTGTCGTAAATTCTATGGAGGCTCTTGTTAAGGAAATGTTGTTTGATCAGGATGTTTGTGGTCAGGACCCTGAAAGCAAAGAGTCATTGAAACAATGTTAAATCAACATTGTTTTGTCAACGTTAGGACACTGAAACAATGTTGGACGTGCACCCTCAATTAGCATTGAATCAATGTTGATTTTCTAATTAGAGATCAATGGTATTTCAATGTTATTTCATCAAAAGGAACATTGAAACAATGATGAGATTTCAACCTAACCATAGATCAATGTGCTTTCAATGACTTTGCAACATTATTATCATCACCCTGTCAACCAGGAATCGATGCTCAATCAATTATAATCATAACTTTAAATTAATATTATTTCAATGTTGCTGTATCAACGTCGGGTTTCCATCGCTATTGTAACAGTGATTCAACTGATTTCTCATTGATATTTCAATGTCAACCATTCTGATGATTCAGATGGAAAACCAACATTGTTTCTATGTAGTCTTGCTATCTGGGGACGCGGCTACTCGTTTGATGCATCTGAAACAGGACTATGAAAGTGTTGCGGAGTTTTGTATTCAACTTTTGATTCTTTGGTTCACACTGCGGTGCGAATTGACAATCGCATCCGCAAATGTAACGGGGAGAAAATAAACAGATTGCTGCTTGCTGCTAGTGGCAAGTTTCCTTGTGGCGATTCCTGCTGCACCCACTGAAAATTCCACTCCGGTTGAGGCTATGCAGGTTGATCGCTCGCTTGAGAGTCGGACTCATAAACCTGCTTGCAGAAGAATAATCTGCTTTAATTGTAATAAACCGGGTCATACTTGTCCACGTTGTTCGAAGCTTCAGGGAAACGGGAAATCCCTCTCGCGGTTTTGGGCGCGCTAGAGAGGCAGACCCAATTTCCCTTCCGAACACTAATCCCTGTTGAACTGACTGTTAGGAGCAAGAAGGTTATTATTGTAGCGTTCATGGATTCGGGCACAATGAATTGTTTCATGAATGTTGAGTGGGCGAGGAGGCACTCCGTTCCTACCTGTCCTCTTTCACAGCCACACTCATTGGACGGTGGCTGTCTGGAAACGAGATTTATAACCGAAGTTTCTGAACCGCTATATGTGTTCATTTCCTTTGGTGGCCATTCTGAGGAGGTTCGGTTTATTCCCATTATAATGCCTTTCCCATTATTTTAAGGCATTCTTATCTATGGGAGCATAGACCTTGCATCACTTGGGGGGAACAGAATAATCCAGTCGTCCACTGCAGTCCGGCTTATAGGTCCCATTCTAGAGAGAATGTGACTTGTTTTCCCAGACATCAAGCTATGGGGCAGACTGATGCCTGGAGCGAGTGTGAGGAGGTTGTCTCACCTTACCTTCCTGAACTGGAAAAGTTGGCTGTTTGTTTGTCCTGCCTAGGGTTAGGTCACAGGTCCTTCAGTGGGGACACTCTGCCTCCTTGGCGGGGCACCCGGGAGCCCATTGGACCAAGCAGTTCCTGGCCCAACGTTTTTGGTGGCCCACTATGATGAGGGATATTCGGGAATTTGTTGCTGCCTGTGGCATCTACTCCAGAAATAAAACATCTCATCTCCCTCCCTCTGGTCTGCTGCGACCATTGCCTGTCCCCAGGCATCCTTGGAGGCATATTGCATTGGATTTTATGACGGGACTGCCTATGTCTGAAGGCAACACGGTCATTTTGGTTGTGGTTGACCGTTTTTCCAAGGCTGCTCATTTTGTCGCGCTACCCAAGCTGCCTTCAGCACGGGAGATGGCCCTTCTTGTAGTTAACCATGTGTTAACTGACAAGCAGCAAATAATCCTGCAATTCTGTTTTGCCTCCTGTATTATGATTTGATTCAACTTAAAGTTAGCAAAACACTACATTCAGTAAGGGATAATGTAGAGCGAGCCGGTCACTATAGAGAAATAAACCCCAACATAAACTCCGCTTCGCGTCGGGGTCCTGCATCACCCTGTCGGGGTTTATTTCTCTATAGTGACCGGCTTGCTCTACATTATCCCTTACTGAATGTAGTGTTTTGCTAACTTTAAGTTGAATCAAATCATATACTCAGCAACAAAAGTTTCTGTGACACCATTTATGTGTATGTTATAAATGACACGCAAAGATCTCAATGCAATCAATATGTTTATTTAACAGGAGAAACACTGACTTTTCAGTGCCAACGTCACTCAAAACGAAAAATGTCATTTTCATGCGTCATGAAGCACTTGTCTGACGTCTAACCAATTGTGACCTTCACACTTCAATACCGGGTGTGACTTCCTCGTGCCATGATGCAAGCAACGCATCTCCGGCGCATGGACCGAATCAGATGTGCCAGAAATTGCTGTGGGATGTCATTCCAAATCTGACGTAGACGTTGTCGCAATTCTTGGAGTGTAGCTGGCGGGTTATCCAATCGCCGCAAACGTCGATCCATCTCGTCCCAAAGATGCTCGATTGGGGACATGTCTGGGGATCTGGCTGGCCATGGCAGGACATTGACATGTTGTTGCATCAGATACTGCTGTACAATCCTTGCAACGTGTGGTCTGGCGTTATCATGTTGCAGCATTATTCCGGGACCATGTTGCATCAAAAACGGTACCACCAATGGCCGTAGCACTTCATCGCGATATCTTTGACCTGTCAGATTTCCATCAATAACAAGCAAATCTGTTCTGTTTCTAGCCGTGATCCCTCCCCTCCCCAAATCATGACACTACCACCTCCAAAACGATCAAATTCCTGAACACAGTTGTTGGCATAACGTTCTCCACGTCGACGGTATACACGTAAACGACCATCACATCGGTTAAGCATGAATCTTGATTCATCAGTGAAGAGTACAAGATCCCACTGACGTTGGATCCACCGTCGATGTTGTTGTGCCCACTGTAGACGCAGTCGTCGGTGTTGTACTGTGAGTATTGGACGTCTTGCTGGCCGACGTGGGACAATGCCAAAATGACGGAGACGGCGACGGATTGTCTGTGCAGACAGTCGCCTCAAACCAGGTATCGTTCTTGCAGTTATGGTTGCAGGTTGGAATCGATTTCGGAGATGGGTTGTTCGAATCCAGTTGTCCTGTCTGGGAGTGGTTACTCGTGGACGGCCGCTGCGAGGACGGTCTCTGACATGTCTTGTCTGCTGATGACGCTGCCATAAGTTCCAAATGGTGTTTCGGTGGACATTCAGGCGATGAGCAACTTCCCTCTGCGAGGTTCCGGATTCAATCATCCCAATGGCCCTCCACCGATCATTTTCAGACAGTCTTGGCATTTAGAGGGTAGAGTTCCTGATCCGAAATGGCTGTGTTTTCGATAAGTGATGCTTCCGTCGTTCATCAGGCACAATGTGAACATTCCAAAAATTCTCCTCTTTTATTGCCATCCACAAGCATGATTTACGCACATTTTCACGTGCAAAGTCATTTTCTCGCATTTTCATGATTTCCATTTCAATGTTGTATTTACGTGTACTGTTTCAGTCTGATATCACCATGTATGACAATTTCATAATTGCGTTATGTAAAATAATTAACAATATTGGTGTCACAGAAACTTTTGTTGCTGAGTATAATACAGGAGGCAAAACAGAATTGCAGGATTATTTGCAGCTCGTCCGTAAAGGAGCATCAACTAAAAGAGTAGGTTCATGGTCTGGGTAACTTCTGTAAAACAGTAAGCTATCGTTACATGGAATGGTGTGACCAAAGGTAAAGAACCAACTGTTGTGACTCCTGTTTCCACGAGTGGACGAGCGAGCCACGGCTAACTGTACTACGACATGTATTTCAACGAAATTAAGTCAACAAAATGTGACTATGTTAAAACGACGGAATTCAATAAATACTTAGGCCCGGGCCACACTGCCTGCTGCTGCGTTGCGTCTTCCGCAAGCGAAGCACTGCAGCCGCTGGTCGCATGCGTCTCGTTCACACTGCCTGCGTGTCTGCTGCGTCTGGTCTGCCGCGGGCTCCTCCGTCCAACTCTTGTTCTGCACGACTTTGCCCAAGAAATCACTATAAAATAATATATTATTTCGTCTCGCGTCGTTATAGCCTACTACACGTGATTTATATTTTGTATTGACAATGGGGGAGGCATGCTTGAGCGTTTCATACAAACAATCTAATTACACGATCATATTACAATACACCGCAAACCCGTTTAAATGGGTCTTCCTCTCTTCTTTCGGGGTAGTGGGAGGGTGTCGGGATGTGGAGTGTGCTTTCAAGGGCTATCTAATATACATTAATCAATGATTAAACAATCCGTAAAGGCTTGGCGCTGAACGACCGTGAAAGGAACAGTTCAGACAATTCAAAAACTGGCTCGTGTTCTGTAGGCCTACGTTCGTCTGGCCATTACATCCAAAGGATGTTTTGTAGGTCCATGCTGTATCCAGCTTAGTTTTTTTCTCTCTTTACAAGTGGAAACAATCACCTGAACTTCCTGATACAAGTGGGGAGTTCTATGTAGGTTCATCGATCGCGGGGGTGTCATAGCCAGTGAGAGATACGGAAAAGTACTGCTCTGATACTTTCTTCATAAACATAATAAGCTATGTTCATTGGCTTGGCACCGCAATTAATGGCATATTCCCGCAAAGTCCAAAAATCCGAAATAAAAAATAAGTTGAGAATGACGAAATAATTTTCCATTGGCTATATACCCTTTAATGACGGCAGCCCACGATGAAAGTCGCGAATTTCCCACTACATGTTTCAATATTTCACGAAGCATTGCTAAATTGAGCAGAAGGGATTATGTCCGTACAAGCAGACTTTTAATATGTTAACATGCCGGACGTGTTTTTACATCTTTTGATTGTCTGCTTCATGCTTGCAGCAGACACGCATCCTCGGCGGTTAATGGAAATTCATGTATTTATGGCGATATGACTGTTTCTGACAGTCGTTTTCAGCTCTGGTTTGCCTTTTTCCGCATGCGTCTTGCGGAAAAATTCGGCAAGAGTCCGAATCTATATTTTCCGCATGCGAGCAGTACGTCTTCTGCATGCATGATACGCGCAGCTTCGGCATGCAGTGTGGCCGCTCTCATTGAATAACATGGGAACCGAAACGAAAAGACGCATGCGACCTGCGGAAGACGCAACGCAGCAGCGGGCAGTGTGGCCCGGGCCTTACACACTGACTAAGGCAAACTGTGGCGGTACTTTATGCCTCTCTCCAGAAAGTGGTGTCTCGTTAACTGCTCGTAAGCGGGCAGAGGAAATTGGTAGGGGGGGGTTCGCGCCATATGTGCTGCGCCGTCACTCAAACTCCGACCGACCAATGAGGAGGCGTGGAGCATTTTTCAGACGTAGGGCACGCCTCCTGACCTCTGAACTCAGCAAAAAGAAATCGAGAGCAAAAAAAAAAACATCGCAAAAGAAAAAGAGTAAATCGAGACCAAAAAAAAAAAGCAAAAGAAAAAAAGGCACTTGCAATAAAAAGGGAGTTTAATTCAAAACTAGAAAAGCATCCAAATCACTTGCATTGCATAACACGTAATGTTTTATTTAAAAATATATTTGCCTTCTTAAACATGTTTTTTTTTTTGTTCTCAAATGTTTTTTCCTTTCATTTGAAATAGAGTTTTGATATCTGTTCGAGTCTTTTTTTAATTAAATTTTTTTTTTTGATCTGTTTACAATTTTTTGTTTTAAGTTTTTTTTTTTTTTTTTGGATGGATGAAAAAACTTTTTGGTTGCTTGAAAAAGACACAAAAAAAGCTCCATACGGCGCTCAGCAAAATCGCGTTTTTTACAGGCCCAGATAAGTGCCCAGACCGACGCCGTTTTCGCCGAAGGTATAGGATCGCGACTATCAGAACTGTCCTCGTTCTCTGATCCATGACAATGATTAAACTCTGTGGCAATAACGGAATGCATTTATACACAACTGCAGTCCCTCAAAAATTCAAAATCCAAGCAGGAAAAACGACTATTGGGTGAATTAATATCGCTGTCAATGAAAACTTGCTTCAGCCAGTTGACAGATGCATTTCGCTTCCAGTGACGTCACCAGAAAACTGGACCGCCCAAAGGCGGCAAAACCAAGGGTATAGAAGCGTCTGCAGGCTTTGAAGCGCCGCGCCAATGTGAATGTTCCGTTAGGATGGTACTCTGACCAGCAAAAATTTAAATTTAATCTGAATAATGATGATACTTGCATATCCATGAAGATTACTGCTTATTAGTACTATAGGAACCACTTCCATTGACACACCACTGATTCCTACTGTTACTAGATTACACTAACATCTGAAAGATGTCACTTGTCTTCACATTAACATTTGAGAGATCTTCCTGATGAGTGATAGACAATTTCAAAAAACAGTTCCTCATTTAACTCCAATTTGTTGAGCTAAACTTTCTGGAAAAAAGGTCAAAGTTCAAGAACTGCAGCAGATAAAACTAATGGAAAATTGCTGTTTTTCTAGGGTGTGATGAGCTCCCTAATCTTGTGATATTAAACCACTGGACTCCATGGCAGTTACAAGCTTTCCCACACCCAATAAGGCCCCCGCCAGTTTGGGTGCAGCCGACCGCAGTGCAAGTCATCAGCCCTTATGTCCCTGCCATAAAAATGATGCATGGCACAGCTCTCCAGGTTGTGCAGCCAGTCCAAGTACCCAGCCACCCCTTTTGGCAAGTTAATGAATCCTGTCTCTCCAGGCAGCAGATAATGACCCAAGTCCATGGTGGTCCTGAGGTGCAAAGTAGCGAGCCTCATGTCTCCATACCATGCAGTCTGGCTAACATTGAGTCTGTAGAGGAGGTTAAGGCAGAGATGGAAAAAAAAGAATCAACAAAACAGGACCAAAAAATGAAAAGGGAGGGAGTTCCAGAGAAGAGAAAGAAGAAAAGGATGAAGGGCAAAGCTGATGGAAGGGAGAGCGTGAACCGGAACATCATGGACCAGAAAAAAGTCCCAAGCGAGCCTCATGTCTCCATACCATGCAGTCTGGCCAACATTGAGTCTGTAGAGGAGGTTAAGGCAGAGATGGAAATGAAAGAATCAACAAAACAGGACCAAAAAAGGAAAACGGAGGGAGTTCCAGAGAAGAGGAAGAAGAAAAGGATGAACGGCAAAGCTGATGGAAGGGAGAGTGTAAACCAGAACATCATGGACCAGAAAAAGGTCCCAAGTGACTCAAAACAAGCCCACCCTGTCATTGCTGCTGACATACCAAGCAATGTAGACCGTTCCAGGGTCCAGCCTAAAGTAAGCACGCTCAAGAGCCACCTGCATGAACGCATAGCAGAGTCCGTCAGGGTTTTTCACAGCCTTGGGGAAAAAATTAGAAAGCCCAGCTCTTTTCAGCCTCCCAAAGACAACCTTGGAGCTGATTTCACCCAAAGGCTCAAGGCAAGGTCTGGCAGCCACATGCTGCCACAGAATAGTAAGAGAGGCATCAGCAAGGAGGATGTTGAGTTTGGGTTCCAGAACCGTGTTAAAAAACGGACCATTCCAGGAGACAGCACCTTAAGCTTGGTGCAGGGTCGCAGCTCTTGCAACACCTCAGCTGGGTCTGTGCCACAGCTGGCTAGAGAGAGACCCCACATAAACACGGCTGCACCATGTTCACAGGCTAAGGTGTCTGAGACAGGTGAGCAAGGTTCCAGCTACTGGCAGCCCTCCCCATGCCTAACCCATAATAGATGCTCCCAAATCAATTTCCCCTATGTCTTGGAGCAGTCTACACCCATCCAGCCTTGGCAGAGGGAAGAGAGGGAGGCGATGAAGAAGGCAGCACAGAGAGAGAGAGAGCAGGCTGCAGGAGTGACAAAAATGGGCATAGATTATGTTAATGAGGTACTGAGATTCAGAAAGTAGAGTAGCCTGTACAGCCCAATGTTTCTGTAAGCATCTATTCTTCATGTCATTCTTTGAATAAAAATCTACTTACTAATACATTTCATGAACAAGTCGAATCTATTAATTAGTGATGTCAAACTGTGGAAAGAATAGCTTGAAACCAGTTAGTGATACAAAGCAATTAAAATATTTCAAATGAAATAGTATAAGAATGAGTAACTTAACTGCAGGCAAATTCTTTAAAACACTGCTCTCTAGTGGCTACTTTTCTTTCAGAATTCAAATTCAAATGAGCTTTATTTGCATGACAAGTAAACTTGTGTTGGAAAAGCATTGGTAAACCTAAATGACAAGCAAAACTCACAATAACATACTAATTGACTGATATATACACATGAACATTTAAATCAATTATGATAATAAAAATAGCAATAATGATTTTGTATTAGGGCAGCACGGTGGCACAGTGGTTAGCATTGCTGCCTCACAGCAAGATTCGTGGGTTCGAACCCGGCCTGGGGCCTTTCTGTGTGGAGTTTGCATGTTCTCCCCGTGTTCGTGTGGGTTTTCTCTGGTACTCCGGTTTCCTCCCACAGTCCAAAGACATGCATATCAGGCTAATTGGAGACACCAAATTGCCCATAGGTATGAGTGTGAGAGTGAATGGTGTGTGAATAGTGTGTGCGCCCTGCGATGGATTGGCAAACTGTTCAGGGTGGGTCCCTGCCTTTGCCCGTAGTCAGCTGGGATAGGCTCCAGCTCGCCCCGTGACCCTAGTGAGGAATAAGTGGGTATAGAAAATGGATGGATGGATTTTGTATTAAAATTGAAGATGTATGGGACAAAATTAACCCAATAAGAGCAGTATAATAGGCTGTGATTTAACCCACACCCTCTCTTTGTGTGTGGCAGGCAGAGACAAATTGTGCTGCTACCACTATTGTGTGATGGTCTTCGCCCAAAAGAATTTTTTATTTATTTGGATTGGGTTGATTTGGAAATTTGTTTATGTGGGCAGTGAATTTGGGAAAGTATTGATCTCTGATTGGTTCGTATTTAAGGCGGAAAAGTAAGTGGGCCTCTTTTTCGACCTCTGCCCGGGCGCAGTGAGCACACAGCCTCTGCTCTCTCGGCAGCCAGGTCTTTCTGTGTCTCCCTGTTTCTATAGCGAGGCTGTGGTCACTGAGTCTGTACATTATTAATGGCCATCTTTGTTTGGGGTTCTTGACTCTAGTTAAGTACTCTGACAGGGAGTGATCTTGTTCTAGAGTACAATAGATGTCTAATTTATTATTTAGTTTAATTTCCTCTTGCCAATTGGTAACGTATTGATTTTTATTGATCTTTTCAAATGTTTTAAATATTATAGGTGGATAGTTTTCTTTTTTGTCATAAAAATGTTTTTTTGATGGCGAATTGTTCAAGTGGGTCACTCACTGGGTGGGTTTGGTTGCTCTTAAGAGCTTTGTGGTGGTAGCAGTCTGGGTCGGCCTGCCTCAGATGGATCCAGAATTTGAGGGCTCTTTTTTCAATTGTCAGCCGGAGAGGGAAGCGGCCTAACTCCGCCCTGCAGGCATTATTTGGGGCATTTCTGTGGACATGTAATACACTTTTACAGAATTCGAGGTGGAACTTTTCTGTTTCAATTTGATCCCAGTTTTTATTTTTTTGGTGTAATGGAGGGCCCCATATTTCGCTCCCATTCAAGAGAATGGGTTGAATGATGTGGTCGAATATTTTTCGCCTGATCTTGATTGGGGGGTTGAATCTGGAGATAGTTTTTTTGATTGCATAGAATGCCCTGCCTGCTTTGTCCCTTAATGCATTTATTGCCATGTCAAATCTCCCTGAAGCACTGACCTGCAGCCCCAGGTAAGGGTAGCTGTTGGTGTGCGCCAGAGTGTCTGCTCCGTGGGTGAAGTGGTACCTGTGTCCCTAAAATCTGGATTTTTTTCTGGAGGACCATGATTTTGGTTTTTTCAGGTTTACTGTCACTGCCCAGGTTGGACAGAATTGCTCCAGACAGGACAGGCTCTGCTGCAGCCCCTGTTCTGTGGGCGACAGCAGAACCAGATCATCTGCATAGAGCAAGAATTTAATTTCTTTATCGTGAAGAGTGAGTCCAGGGGCTGCAGACTGTTACAACTGAGGCCAATTTGTTGATATAAATGTTGAAGAGTGTTGGGCTCAGACTGCAGCCCAGTCTCACTCCACGCCCCTGAGTGAAGAATTCTGTTCTTTTAGCTCCAATTGTGATACTGCACTTATTCTCTGAGTACATCGATTTTATGATGTCACAGACTTTACCCCCTACACCACTTTGTAAAATTTTAAGAAATAGTCCATCATGCCAAATTGAATCAAAGGCTTTTTTTAAATCGACAAAACAAGCAAAATTTTTTCCTTTGTTTGTTTGATGGACATGCTTGTTTATGAGTGTGTGTAGGGTGTAAATATGATCAGAGGTGCAACAATTTGGTAAAAAGCCAATCTGACTTTTACTCAAGACATCAAGCTCCTTACGGAAGGCCAGTATCCGGGCATTAATTATACTACAGAAAACCTTCCCCAGGTTACTGTTCACACAGATGCCTCGGTAATTATTTGGGTCGAATTTGTCTCCACTTTTCGATATGGGGGTGATTAGGCCTTGGTTTCAGATTTCAGGGAAACACCCAGTATTTAGTGCCAAATTGAATAGTTTGAGGATGGCCTTGTGTAGTTTTGGGCTGCTGTATTTCAGCATCTCTGTGCAGATACCATCAGTTTGTCTCGTTGTGCCTCTGATTTTGATTATCTTTTCATTGACTGCTTAGTACTTCAGACTTAAAGCACCAATAGAGCACTTTTGGCTTTGATCTGCCATGGTTTTCTGAAACAATGAAATCAACTTTAGCTATAAGACATAGATTGCTTTTCATGATTATTCATATATATCATGTACTCGTGGAAAAATGGATAAAATAGTCTTTGGTGCTGGCCCACCACAAGCTGCCAGATAAACAGCAATACACCTTTCCATAGAGTCTACAAGTGAATCATTTTACTGGAGGGATGTGGCACCTTTCTTTTATAAGATATTCACTCATTTGGTGTTTTGATGACAGTGACAAACTGCACTGTCGCACGTTTCAAAATCCTGAGTTGCCAGTTTGAGATCTTGGGACTGTGAAGGTGATTGCGCTTGATTAGGATCATTTTAAAACTCATAAACTCATTTAGTGACCCCTAGTGCCCTGGAGGGCTCAGGCCATATTTAAATGTTAAATGATCTCTTGATTCCTTAAAATGTTCCTCCTAAGTATCAGTTATGACTGTATAAATGAAGAATTCGAACAAAACAAAGTTTTTTTATCATCCCCTCACTGGAACAAAATATGAGATAAAACAATTTATCAACTGCCAATCTACGCACGTGATATATTTGTTGAAATGCCCTTGCGGTTTAATTTATATAGGTCAGACCAAACGGGCACTCAAAGTTCGAATTGGCGAACACAAAACTGCCATTCGTAATAAAAATCTGGACTATGCTATGGCACGTCATTATTTGGAAGCTAATCATGGCTCGGTCTCCTCCCTGAAATTCATAGGGATCGAAAAAGTTATACCATCCCCCAGGGGAGGAGATATCATTAATAAACTACTCCGTAGGGAAGCTTTTTGGATTTTCACCCTGAATGCAGCATCTTCTGGAGGAGTGAATGATCCACCCAGCCTATCATGCTTCCTCTAATTTTATTCCTCCTGACTAGGCATGTGGTTTACAATATTTGGTATACACATATAAATTAATTTTTTTTTTTTAAAACTTGTAAACATATGTACATTGTAACATTGCCATTGGGGAAATGTCATTTGGTTCCAACTTCTATTCTTATGCTGTTTATTTTATGTTCAATTCTACTTAATGATTGAATCTGCGTAATTGCACTTTCCCTTTTTTGGCTGTCAGTCTTATTTGTGTGGGAGGGTATATATATTCCTCCATTTCCTGTGTTCAGATGATTCTGAGGAAGACGCAAGTCGAAACGTCAGTCATCTTTTCCCCTCAATAAACGTGCAGATTTATAAAGTGTGCTCCAGTGTTTTTACTTTTGGGTAGTCTTTTTGAAGTACCCAGGTAAAAGGCTTTTTTTTTTCTATGCTTATTGTCCTTTACTGCTGAGCACCTTGCCTCACTTTTGAAACTTGGCTGAAGCGCGTTGAACTTTTGTATATTGTATAAATGAAGACTCCATCCTGATCTGGTGCTTGAAAGTAAATACAGAAGGCAAATAGCAGTAAAACATTTCCCCATCGTTATCTAAAGGTGTATGTAAATGCGCCTTCAGTACTTTTAGCACTGGGCTCTTCAGTTATTGACTTTCAGGATTTGAATTTTACTGAGGTATCACTCTCAATAGATTGCCACATGGACTGCAATATTTCCCAAAGGTGTGTATTTGAAGATGGATGCGCCTCATTAAATTAATTGTCCAGGGGACCCAATAACAGTTCCATGGGGTATAAATCATGCAACTGAGCTGACCACTTACAGACTGTCCTTGCAGGACATGGACAATGTTTTGGGTCACGGTCTAGCAGGAACACATTTTCTTCCACTGCTATGGAGGGGGGAGGGTTTAAAAATGTGTACAAATCTTGGGATGCCCTAACCCTTAATCCAACGGGAAGCGGAGGTAATCATCACCATGCCTACGGATAGGTGTGTTGTATACGATGGTCCAGTTCCGTAATTTTACATGCCTTACCGAAATATTTTTGAGAGGGTATTGTAATTAAATAAAATTGATATTAAAAAATTTAATACACACCTTTGACAAAGATGAAAGCGTTTGAGCATAAAATGGCACACTGTGAAAAGATCAGTTATTAATTCAATAAATAAAACTACTCACTCAGTGTTTTCTCGGGTGCACATCTGCACGTACTTTCCAAAATACAACGTAACCTTTACTTCCGTGATATGCGCATGAAATAGGCAATCAAATGTCCGTTTGAGATTAGGTAATGTTTTACTTATTTTTCGGAAATAGCCGCATGGAACACACATTTGTAGATAGGCAGCGTTTCTCACCCCTGACACAAAATAGGTGCTGCACCCGAAAGGAGGGTGGTTTAAAAGCTTGCACCGTTGCAGATTCGCAGCGGGGGTTTAATGAACCACGAACACTCTGCGCTAATTGGTTTGGGATGGCACTCAATGTGGCGGACCCTCCGCGGGAACGCGCAAACGGAGGGGGAGTGCAGAGGGCGAGTAATCAAAACCCAGTCATGTCGGCCTCATTATTAAGCAGGCAGATATTATGAATGCATGTACAATTATGAACGTGGGAATTATGGTGGAAAAAATAAAGCAAGCTTTATTACTTTGTTTGATCAGCATGTGTAGGCTAATCGTCGGAATAAGCCTGACAAACAAACAGGAGAAAATCGTTGTTTTGTACCATTTTATCATATCGGCCTAGGCCTACTCAATCGATTTCTTTCATTCAGCACTTCAGAAATGAAAACTATTGAATATGAAAGTCTTTAAACCTTACCGCAGTAGACAATCTAAATATTAAGTGCAAAAAAAAACACAACCGAAGCATTGAAATATATTTGATGATGCAATGAAATGTATGAACAGATTATTGCAGTAGCGTCCAAACTCTGATCCGGTCATTTCCTGCAAGCATAAGCCCGAGTGAGCAGAGAGAAGCTGGAGGTAGCGGTTGAGATCTTACCCGCCACTGGAATGGATAATCGGAGTGCTGGTGGATGCTGGAGTGGAGGTTGGATGAAATTTGCGGCAGCAGAAGTGCGAGGGAACCGAGGGTGAAAAAGTGCGCTTCGTTAGTTGCGGCCGACTCGAGCAATTTAGGTCATATTCATTTTCGCCTACTTTAAAATTACATTTTCAAAAACACTTGCGTGCGAGTCGGTGTTATTTTGGTATCGCTGTGCAGAGCGACATTTTGTCTCCCTAAATACGTGCTTTTTGGAGGATGGAAAGCGGCACAGTTCGAATGGGAAGATCAAAATGTGACTGTGACTGCCAAGTCTCACGCATTCAGCGTAGGTCTCACGCATTTTTAGGCTTATTCATCCTAGTCCGCAATTATTCATTGCCAGTTTAAGGAGATTCTCACACGGTATTAAATTCCTAGTGCATTTCAGTTTCACTTGCGTTAAGGTTGACCTCCCCACTAGTACACGATTATGACTCCCGACTTCTTGTGCTTATCTTTTCTCAGGGATTGGAAACAGTGCATGTGTTTCATGACCATTTAAATTGCTTTCATGCGAGAAGACCATTTGAAACGTCTTTATGCAATTCCATTGCTTCCAATCCCTTAGTAAAGACAAGCCTGAGAATTCGAGTCATAATTGATGTATTAAGGGGAAATCCACCGTGATGCACGAGAAACTGATTAACCTGATGCACAACGACTTAAATTCCACAAGTGAATTTCTTCAGTGCGCGTTGATTGAATAACTGCTGTGTTAACTTGACCGAGGATTATGACCCTCTGATACAGTGGGGGAAATAAGTATTTGACCCCTTGCTGATTTTGCAGGTTTGCCCACTAACAAAGAGTGCAACGGTCTATAATTTTAATGATATGTTTATTTTAACAGCGAGTGACAGAATATCACCAAAAAAGTGGAATAAGACATTGTATGCATTTTAGGAATTTATTTGTATATTTTTGGTCAAAAAAATAAGTGTTTGACCCCCTGGACAAACAGCATGTTCATATTTTGTAGAAAAGCCATTATTAGCCAGCATGTCAAACAATTTTTATAGTTGTTGACAAGGTTTGTGCACATTTTGGCAGGGATGCTGGCCCACTCCTCCCTGCAGACACCCTCCAAATCATTCAGGTCATGAGGCTGTCACCTTGCAACCCAAATTTTAAGCTCCCTCCAAAGATTTTCAATTGGATTCAGGTCTGGAGACTGGCTAAGCCACTCCAGACCCTTGATGTACTTCTTCAGCCACTCTTTTGTTGCTTTGGCGGTGTGTTTAGGGTAGTTGTCGTGCTGAAACACTCATCCTCGATCCATGTTCAGCTCTCTCACTGAGGGAAGGAGCTGTTGGTCCAGAATTCCACAGTATATGGCCCTGTCCATCCTCCCCTCAATGCAATGGAGTTGTGCTGTCCCTTTGGCTGAAAAGCACCACTGTGCTTGACGGTGGGGATGGCGTTCTTTGGGTTGTTCTCTGTGTTCTTTGCCCTCCAAACACGGCGAATTGAGTTGAGCCCAAAAAGTTCTATTTTGGTCTCATCTGACCACATCACCTTCTTCCAGGCCTCTTCTGAGTCATCCAGGTGGTCAATGGCGAACTTCGGCGGGCCTGTACATGTGCCTTCTTGAGCAGGGGGACCTTGCGTGGGCTGCAGGATTTCAATCCATGACCGCGTAGTGTGTTAGCAACTGTTTCTTTTGTAACTGAGGTCCCAGCTGCCTTCAGTTCATTTACCAGTTCCCCCTTGTGATTCCTCACCGTTCGCATGATCAGGGGCATCTCACGAGGCGAGACCTTGCATGGAGGCCCAGACCGAGGGAGGTTGGTGGCAGTGTGGTACTTCTTCCATTTCCTGATAACTGCACCGACAGTTGATCTTTTCTCTCAAAGTTGCTTTCCGATTCTCTTGAATCTGGTTGTTTGGGAGCGGACAGGTGTCTTTTATACAGGTAATGAGGTGAGGCAGGTGTATTTGATGTAAATAATTAGTTGGGATTGGGGGTGTGTCTTAAAGAAAGACTAACTGGCTTGTGGGACCCAGAATACTTGCTGTTTGGTAGGGGGTCAAATACTTATTTTTCCTCATCAGATGATTATCAATTTTTATAAATTCATATTATGCGATTTTCTGGAATTTTCTTTGTGATTCTGTCTCTCACTGTTAGAATGTATATACGATTAAAATTATAGATTGTTGCATTCTTTGTAAGTGGGCAAACCTGCAAAATCAGCGAGGGGTCAAATACTTATTTCCCCCACTGTAAGATAATTGCTCGGACGTTTTCGCCATTTTAAGACACGTCAATGAATGTCTGTATACATGATCAAATTACTCCCTGGTTTCCTCAATTTATTGTACCCTGGTTGAGCATATTTGTCGTCCACCAAATTTTTTATATTGAATGATATGCCTAATACCAATGTTGATAAAAGAAAGCGCTAGTTAACTCTGGCTAGTCCTTTCCTCAGCTTCATCTTTTCCCCTGTCCCGTTAAAACACTGCTCTCAGAAATGATGAATGCACAGCACGGATCGATGAGCAGAAAAGCTCCCCCCCCCCTGATTTTTAACAGCCAAGCCTTTCTCCCTTCCTTGTCTTTTGGAGCCCTGTATAATGGACTCTGAAAACAAAATGCGTGTCTGTATGTCCTGTTTTTTTTTTTTTTCCAAAAATTTTCTTATGTACCATAATGTACCATTGCGGTTACTGTAAGAATGTACCATTCTTATGTCTTATGTACCTTAGCAGAGAAAGTTTTGGAACCACTGGGTTAGTAGACTATGATACAAAATACAAATGTTAGTTTTGTTAGCAATCAGAACAGTAAGGCGAAAGAAGTAAACGAGAATTGAAGGAGTATATTGAACACTAGAAATAATTTAATCACCCGAAGCATGACAGCACACAGACCGGGAAGACGGACTGAACCAACTAGATCACAGGACAGGGGAGACAAGTGCAATGGAGCTGAAGAATGGACTGACCTAAAACCTGAGAATTACAATAACCAAAAAGAATAAATAAGAAAAAAATCATGAACACTGAACTTGAACATTAACATTAACATAAACATGAACATAAACATGACAAAAATCATAACCATGACAATTTAACTACTGATTTCAATTGTTGATTATGGAGAAGCTGGTCTCTCCCAATCCCATATTTCTGTATAGTTGTGTCGAATGACATGAACTGATCCTTTTCGAATAGGTTATGAAGGTGAGTGATTCCCTTTTTTGCCATTTTGGAAAGATAATGGGGTTGTTGTGCAATTGAATGTCTGGGTGTTATGATTCTGCCATGCCTGCCTGTTTCATGCCTTGTTTAAGTTCTGCACCTGCTTGCCATGTTATTGATTTATGTGCTAAGTGACCACTGCCTATCTTCTGACTATTCTTTGGATTATGCATTATGATTTGGTTACCTCGATTTGTCATATTCTGTCTTAGTTTACTTTTCCATGTTTTACTTTTTGCCATAGTCATACTCCGGTTCTTGTTTTCCATTTAGCTTTGCACTTTGTCTCCCCCTTCTGGTCTCTAGTCTCGCCTGTTGTTTTAGCCCCAGTCTTATGTCTCACTCTTCGGGTGATTTATTGGATTCTGGATTTCAACCTTCCTTCCGATCTTGTTTACTTACTTCACCTTGCTTTTCTATCTACTAACAATACTAACAGTTTATTATTTTCTTCTGAGATTACTAACAATAACTAACCTTGTATATAATACTAACTTACTAACGAGCATCTAGGATTTGTATAGTTGCACTTACTAATTGACTAACTAGCTCTAAGCACTCGCCCTGTTCTAGTCTCCGCCTCTTTGCTCTCCCTGATTACCTTTGCTGCATCTTCTTTGAAAGCTCACACCTAATCGTCCTGTCCTGCTTCTCATTATCTATGCACAATAGAAACTCCGTGACGGGAGCCGTATGTTTGTTTATAGGAATGTCTTGTGTTCCCTGTCCGCGTTTTGGCTTTTCACTGCCAGACCTTGTCAGATCGTTTCACGTGCTGCTATTTCTCTGCCTTGATTTCATTGAGTTTCTGATTTTGACTGGATTGCCCGACTACTGATTCTTGGTTTGCCCTTTTGGATATTATTGCATCTGTGTATTTTAGACCTTTTTCTGCCCGACCTTGATTTTGTGGATTGCTGCCCTGTTTACGATTCGGACTGTCTTACAGCTTATGAGTTTGCTTCTCCCTCAAACCTTCGCCTGTGTACCGGATCTGTTTTGGCTGACTTCGATTTTTGTGATTGGTGCCCTGGTAACGAACTCTGCTCTGCCCCATTGGAATTTGAGCTTTGGATTATGGACTCTGTACTGTTGCCTTTTTTCTCTGTGGGGGTTATCCTCTTTATTCAATAAAGCACCTCATTTTTGCAATCCCGTGTTCTCGCACTTGGTTCCATACTGACACCTCACACTGGGTTGTGCCAAATGGGAGTGAACATGGTGTCGTGGGGGATTTAGTGATTCTACTGGCTTTTGACCAAGTTGTAAGAGTCGTGGGGATGGTGATAATTTGACAGTAATCAATTTTTTAATTGATTGGGAGATGTAGGGGAGATCAGCAATGGAGGTGGGGTTACATAGTGTGTTTTTTTTTTTTTTCTAATTCTAGCCATGGGATATTGTGCATTTGTGTCAATTTGAAAGATATTGTATTTGATTTCCAAGAAAATAGTGTAGAAAGTTTTGTGCCTCAAGTCCCCCGTGTGGGGTTTTTTTTTTTTTTTTTGCAGGGTTGAGAGTGAGATTCTGGGTGTTTTTCGAGTAAAACTGAGTTGTTGGTGTCTAGTGCTTTGAACCATTTGTCTGTGAAAGTGGCGGGGATCATAGAGAATAATTGATTTGTGGTAAGGTCTTCATTTTAACTGCAGCGATTCAGCCAATGAGAGAGAGGGGCAGTTTGTCCCAACGTTTGAAATCATCATCCTCTATCTTTTTTTTTTTTTTTTTTAGCAAGGAGGTATGGTTAAGGTTGAATAACTCTGACAGCCTGGTGGAAATCTTGATACCCAAATATTTAGTATTGCCAGTGTTAAAGGGGAACTCCGGTCATATTCAACACGTATCTTTGTTTGTGGAGAAGGAGTAATGTCAATAGCGAGACAAACGAAGAAATTTGGTTTTGCCTACACCGAGTTATGCTCCTGCTAAAGTTCGTACCTAAGCGGCTCCAATGGGGCAGGCTTTTAACGTGCTTTTAGCGTCTTAACACGATCGTGATGTCATTTCAAGTCCATAGCCATGTTCACCTAACCCTTCCAAGTAACCGCAATGAATTTCACTGAAAATGACTGAGAACAGGCCAGGACTAAAAATTGTTTTAAACGGAAGTTTTGTGCAACCCAATTCTCTGTTCGTGTTCCGCAACTGGACTGAATTTAGCTCATGATTTAATCGCTGTTAGATCGCATACGGAGAGAAACCGGTTGCCAGTTGTCTTCGGTTACCAATTACGATAATTGGAAAACGCGTCAAGAAATGAAAATGATTTAGAACTACTAACTGCAGTCAAAAAGGGACGTGTCTCAGCACCCCCGCTGGCTACGCCACTGTCGGCAAGTACACGTGCCAAAATAAAATTATCCCTTTGTTCTAAAAATTTATAGAGATCGGTAATCATCATGGTTATGGAAATTTATGACCACAATGACGTTTCATGAAACCTCCTAGAAATATCAAAACGAAGACATTTCAATGATAAACCTACCTGGTCCGCCATCTTTGATTTCCTTCACTGGAGGCAGCCATTGAGTCATTGGCTGTGTCCCAATTCAGAGGCTGCATCCTTCGAAGGACGCGGCCTTTGCGGTCTACAAAGGCCGCGTCCTTCTTAGACCGCGAAGGCCAAACCGAGCGGTCTACGAAATGAGACGGTCTAGCCCATGGAGGATTCGCACTTGACGTCTCGTGCTGTTCCCGCCCTTACCTTCCCGTCTGGAAGCCCTGTAGACTCTCGCTCATGCAGACTTTACGTGATGATGGTGAAGACGTCACATTACGTGCGCTTGAGGGCTCTGTGATGGGTACTGGCAGTGGACGCCAAGAGCAGCGGCCAAAAATAAAAAGGCAACACTCACAGTGTGCTGAGAGACTAAAAGCAGATAAAAATAACTAACTGAATGGGCCAATATAGCAGGGCGCAAGTTTTCGGGATTCTACCTTCAAAGGGAGGTCTCGGGTAGACAGCCAAACTCTTTGCCCAACCCGATAAGACGGGGTCAAACGACGCCTTCTATCAACAAAGGATTTTTGTTTGTGCCCCGAGCGCAACAGTGAAGAACGGACCTTAGTCCAATCCGACCGAAAGCGCCGAATGAACTGGTTGACCGAGGGAATCTCGGAATCGTTCTCAGTCTCTGGGAATAGTGGGGGTTGGTAACCCACTTAGGCCTCAAACAGGGAAAGCCCCATGGAGGAATTATACAACGAGTTATGAGAATACTCGGCCTAAGCTAAAAACCGACACCCCGATGAGGGATTATTCGCCGCCAAACATCGGAGAGTGTTTTCAAGAGACTGATTAGTCCGTTCTGTCTGCCCGTAGGTCTCCGGGTGAAACCCTGAAGAGAGACTCACTGTGGCCCCCAACTGCTTACAAAACGCCTGCCAAAATCTGGCTGTTAACTGAGGGCCTCGGTCAGACGCAACATCTTGCGGAAGCCCATGCAACCGGAACACATTGTTGACCACGAGATGCGCTGTCTCCCGTGCTGAAGGCAGCTTGGGTAGCGTGACAAAATGAGCCGCTTTAGAAAAACGGTCAACCACGCCCAAAATGACCGTGTTGCCGTCAGATACAGGCAGCCCCGTAACAAAATCTAATGCGATATGCGAATAAGGGCGCCTGGGAACGGGAAGTCTTATTCCTGGAACAGACGCCACAGGCAGCAACAAACTCTCGAATGTCCCTCATCATCTCCGGCCTCCAAAAACGTTGGACTAGGAGCTGCTTGGTCCGAGGGGTCCCCTGGTGCCCCGCCAAGCGGGAAGAGTGTCCCCACTGGAGGACCTGTGGCCTAACTCTATGCGGGGCAAATAAACAGCCAGGAGGCTCTCCCCCAGGACCGGGATCAGATTTCAACGCCTCCTGAACAACCGCCTCAACCTCCCAATGAATGGGTGCCACGATCTGTGCAGTAGGAATAACAGGCTCCGAGGTAGGATCGCGATCAGTGCGATCATACATTCATGACAGGGCGTCAGGTTTAATATTTTTTGAGCCCGGGCGAAAGGTGAGCGTGAAATCGAAGCGGTCAAAAAATAATCGCGCCTGCCGGGAATTACGCCGCTTGGTTTGCTGAATGTATTGGAGGTTTTTATGGTCGGTCCATACCACAAAAGGGTGCTCAGCTCCCTCCAACCAGTGGCGCCACTCTTCGAAGGCCAGCTTGACCGCTAATAACTCCCGGTCACCAATACTATAATTTAGGGATGCACCGAAATGAACATTTTTGGCCGAAACCGAAAATCGAGAATGAGAAACACTTGGCCGAAAACCGAAAAACCAAATTATGCCAATTTTTAGCACCATTGCATTTATGGCTATGACTGTGTACTTACCTAACTAAAGTCAAGGCATTGCAATGGCATAAATTAACATTCACGCTTCAAAAAATAAATCTATTACAAAATTATGAAAATATTTATAAAGCACTAACATTCCTACAAAGCACAATATAAAATAAAATATAATTAAATAATAAATAAAATGTTTAACTTGGCCCCGCTCATGAATAACCTACAAGCCTATAACTAACTGGCCTATTACTGGCAGCTACAAAATTGTAGAATATGTTACGTGACGACAACAGCAGCCCACTGATTGGTCAGAGAGAATTGGCTGCGATAGACAACTCGGTTCCGCATTATCGCTAGGAAACAGGCTTCCCTTTTCATCACTGACACAGGTCTCCAAATTGTGGTTTTGAAACGTGTGTTGTTTAGGCAGCTTGATAAATAAACCGTGCGTTGCCTTACCTTTCAAACAAGGTTGCATTTGTTCACCGAAGCAACTGCATTTATAAAATGCGTTTCTTTGTCCGTGATCCTGTTCGTAGCGAAATTAGAAGCAACGGCGTTGTGTCCAATTCTGTTTCCCCAATGCCCCTTGAGAAAGTTATGATGCTGCCCCTATTCTACGAAAATTGCGCCAAGAATAACTTTACGGGTGCTGATGAAGCATTTTGTTCTCAGGAAACGGAAAGGTATCAGAGATGAGATGACGCATCTTAAAGCGATACATTCTAATACTCTGCCATCTCCCGCAATTTGCGCGTTTGCCACGTGTTTTACCCTTACTTTCAAAGTGAAATGTTAAATGACGCCTGCATGTCAAGCTAATAAACAATAATTGTTATATCATATGTGTTATTCGCTTCTTTGTTATGAATGAAAAAAGGCAAATTAACATCCGTGTGTGGTGATTCCATATTTTTCCAGGGGTTGTAGTTACATTGTGGGATACTGATGTTACACAAATGCCTTAAAAATATATTGCCATTGTCTATGAATACTCTATGCCTTTTACGGACATCATTGCTTTGTGTTTTTATGTGGTACGTATTTAATGCGCAACCGAATCGGACACAACACCCGCCGCTATCCTATGCATCAGGACAGTGTCAAACAAAAATTGCAATTCAGCACTCGCGGACTTTAGTGCCATAACATGGTGACGATGGTGCGCGTCCCCCGATTTAAAACATACAGACAGGCGCGTGCTGGCCACAGTTTTTGCTTGCGTCATCACAAAATTCTGTTTCGCCCGTATTGTTTCAGTAATAAAAGTCTTTCGGCCGAAAACCGAAAAGGCATTTTTTTGCCTTTTTCGGCCGAAAATTTTCGGTGGCCGAAAATTCAGTGCATCTCTACTATAATTGCATTCCGCAGTGGACAAAGACAGGGAGAACTATGCGCATGGGTGAAACTTATTATCCCAACATGGGCACTGGGACAGAATAGCACCCACGCCCACCACCGAGGCATCTACCTCCACAACAAATGGGAGGGAGGGGTCGGGCAAAATCAAAATAGGCTCCGAGCTAAAACGTTTCTTTAATTCCTGAAAGGCAGCATTAGCTGTAGGAGACCAAAAAAACGCTGAGGAGGTATTCTTTTTAGTGAGTGCAATTATGGGGGCAGTAACCACGCTAAAATTACAAATAAACCTCCTATAAAAATTAGCAAAGCCCAGAAAGCATTGAACCTCTTTAACACTCTGCCGTGCAGGCCAATTCCTGACCGCAGCCACCTTGTCCGGGTCCATTCGCACCAACCCCTTAGAAACAATAAAGCCCAAGAATAAGACAGTTTGGGGGTGGAAAACACATTTTTCGGCTTTAACAAAAAGTTGACGTGTAGTTTGTGTTCCGACAGTGTTGAAGAAAAAATCTAAATGTCGTCAAGATAAACAAAGACAAATTTCTCCAACATCTCTCGGAGCACGTCAGTGACGAATGCCTGAAACACCGAGGGGGCGTTAACCAGCCCGAACGGTAAGACCCGATATTCGTAGTACCCGTCATGAGTGTTAAAAACCGCTTTCCATTCGTCCCCCTCCCGAATGCGAACCAAATTATACTCATTACGAAGATCTAGCTTCGTAAAAAATGACGCCTCCTGCAGACGTTCAAACGCGGAATTCATTAACGGAAGGGGGTATCAGTTTTTAATGGTGATTTTATTCAAACCCCTGTAATCAATACAAGGTCTCAGACCGCCATCCTTTTTCCCCACGAAAAAGAATTCTGCTCCGGCAGGGGACGTGGACGGCCGAATAAAACCATTGGCGAGAGCCTCCTGAATATATTCTCACATAGCCCTGCGCTCAGGTCCTGACAGCGAATATAGCGAACCCCTAGGCGGAGTTGTCCCAGGATAAAGATTAATTTCGCAATCATATGGACAATGCGAGGGTAATGTAGAGGTTCGTTGTTTACTAAACACCTCAGCTAGATCAGCGTAATCCCTGGGCCAAAATTCCATACCCTGCTCAGAATTTAATGACTCTGTGACTGATTCCGAATCGCTAAAATCCTCTAAAAAATAATCGTCTTCTGGCTTTCGCAAGTCAAACTGAGGATCCCATTCCAACCCCTCCTCTGCCCCCTTTTCTACTTTAGGAGGGTACGGTGGGATAGCCTCCTCACACTCGCTCCAGGCATCAGCCTGCCCCGTGGCTTGATGTCTGGGAAAACAAGTTTCATTATCTCTACAATGAGAGCTTCAATTGGTGCCCCAGGAGATGACAGGGTTGTTCTGTTCCCCCCAGCTGATGCATGGTCTGTGTTCCTGCAATCAAGAATGCCGTAAAACAATAGGAAAAGCAGGGGAACTGATAATAAAAAACCAAACCTCCTCTGAGTGGCCACCAAATGAGATGAACATGTTCAACGGTTCAGACACTTCGATTAACACTCCCGATCCGAGTGGGCGACCGTCCAAAGTTCTGACCGAGCGTGACTGTGGAAGCGAAACAGTGGGAATGGATTGCTTCCAAGTCCACCCAATATCCATGAAACAATCTACAGCGCCTGAATCTACGAACGCTTTAATACTAAAACTCTTGCACCCCACAGTCCGTTCGACAGGGATTAATGTTCGGAAGGGAAATTGCCCCTCTATCACCCCCCACATAGCAGGAGGGGTTTTCCATTCTCCTTGACGCTCAGGACAATGTGGATGGGTATGACCCGGCTTATTACAATTAAAGCAGATTATTCCTCTGCTAGAGGGTTTATTAGTCTGACTGTCAAACAAACTGTCAATTTGCATGGGCTCCACCAGAGTACAACTTATATTGAGTGGAATAGGAGCCGAACACTCGCCACTAGCAACTTTAGCCCATTTTCAGCTAGCAGCAAGCTGTTGAGCTTCTCCCTGTTGCATTCGCGTATGCGGTTGTCAATTCACACAGCTGTACGTACTGAAGAGTCTAGAGTCGAACAGGGTTCTATAGTGGCCAACGCGTCCTTTATTTCCTCAGTAAGGGCATGGCTAAATACAGTCATTAGAAGTGCCAGCCTGTCTCTGTGGCCAGAGAGCAAAATGCAATAGAAAATTCACCTGCGCTTTCTTTACCCTGTTTAAGGTGCATTAAATGCGTGGCTGCGTCCTGACCACAAATGCCATAATCGAAAACAGACACCATCTCTCTAACAAGGGCCTCTACAGAATTTACGACCAGTGAATTAGATCTAATTAGTGGGCCGACCCAATTGAGCGCTGTGCCAGCCAACAGGGATAATGCAGCCCGAGAATCCTCATTAAAAAAAGCGTGACGGTTGAGCCTTAAAAAATATCTCACCTTAGGCGATAAAATCCTTATATTTTCCGGCCTCGCCACTATATCTTTGGGGCAGTTGTAACTTAGGTTCTCGGGGGGAATGTATGAATGGTGCTTCTGCAAGTCTTTGTGAAGTTTGTGAGGTTAGAGATTTAATACTCTCTGACAAATCTAACAGAACGCTCTGCTGATTGTGAAGAGCAGTCTCTTGCAGGTGTAGTCTCTCAACAAGTTCAGATCGCTGATTGCAAAAATCTGAAAGTGATTTAGCGAACCCAACCAACATCTCTTGTTGGCTGGCGATAGCCCTCTTAATTTTAGCCACCGCTGGCGTCTCCTTGTTGGCTAGAGTGTACTGTGATGGGTACTGGCAGTGGACGGCAGGAGCAGCGGCCAGAAATAAAAGGCAACACTCACAGTGTGCTGAGAGACTAAAAGCAGATAAAAATAACTAGGCTTGCGCTACCAACGGACCTGCCATTGTCCGTGGTAGAAAAAACCAGCGAGCTACAGGAAAACAAAAGAAAAGGGAAATAAACCAAAGACTTCCTTACTATTCCTGATAAGAAACAAAGTGCTTGGCAAAATCTCTCTAGAGAACCTGACTGGCTAAAGCGCCAAAGTAGAACTGACACTCTAGCAACGGGAGCGAGGCAAAATTGGAGCTTAAATAGAGTCCGGGCCACGCCCCCAATCAATGCCAGCTGGTCCAGGAATTCGATAGGGAGCAAAACGATATCGTCCCGGACGAGAGCCACAAACAGCTCTCAAAGCTCTCAAACCATGACAGGCTAAGTCTGCAAGTCCAGAGGGTGGAGATTTGGATTCAGCCAAGGACTTGCATTGACTCTCATTAGACCGGCGCCCCTGCGTTAATAATAATAATAATAATAATAAATTTTATTTCAAGGCGCCTTTCAAGGCACTCAAGGTCGCCGTACAAATAAGGTAAACATACAACAGCTAAAAAAATTTAAAATGGGGGGGGGGGGGGGGGAATGAACAGAGGATCAGAGTGAGAATGCTTGTTTGAACAGGTGGGTTTTGAGGTGAGTAGTGAAGGCTGGCAATGAGTCGATGGTTCTGATGTCCGGAGGGAGGGAGTTCCAGAGGTGGGGGGCCGAGCGACTGAATGGTCTAGAGCCCATGGTGGCCATACGAGCGCGGGGAAGGAGGAGAGGTATAACTGGGTGTCGTCCGCATAGCAGTGATACTGGATGTTGTATTTCCGGAATATATGGCCAAGGGGAAGGAGATAGATGATGAAGAGGATAGGACCGAGAACAGAACCTTGGGGGACACCAGAAGAGATGGAAGATGGCTGGGATGTGAATGTTTTTAATTTGATGAATTGAGTACGGCCAGAGAGAAAGGATTTAAACCAGTCCAGGGGTGTGCCAGATAATCCAATGGAAGCCTGTCTATGGAGGAGGATGGAGTGGGAGATGGTGTCAAAGGCTGCAGTTAGGTCCAGAAGGATGAGGATGGAGAGGAGTCCGGAGTCAGCTGACATGAGGAGATCGTTGGTTATTTTCAGGAGGGCTGTTTCTGTGCTATGGTGGGGGCGGAAACCTGACTGGAACTGTTCATAGTGGTTATTGTTGGAAAGGTGAGAGTGGAGTTGAGATGCAACAGATTTTTCCATGATTTTGGAGAGAAATGGCAGATTGGAGATAGGACAGAGGTTATTGAAATCGTTGGGGTCTGAACCGTGTTTCTTCAGGATAGGTGTGACTGCAGCAGTTTTGAGGGCTGAAGGGACTGAACCAGAGGTGAGGGAGGAGTGGATGATGGTGGTAATAAGAGACGACAGGGAGGGTAGACAAACTTTGATGAGAGGTGTCGGGAGGGGGTCAAGTTGACAGGTGGATAGTTTTGATTTCTTGATGAGTTCAGTGATGGCAGCAGTAGTAGGTAGGATGAAGCTAGAAAAAGACTGCGAGGCAGATGGTAGGACAATGGCAGGTGAGGAGTTGCAGGAGGTGTGAGAAGCCAGTTGATGGTGGATATTATCAATTTTTGCGTTAAAGAACTTCATAAGGGTGTTGCAGTGGTCGACAGAATAGAAGTGTGTGGGAAAGGAGTCGGGTGGACGGAAGGAGTTATTGATTAATGAGAACAGAGTCCGGGAGTTGCCATCATCGGCACTGATGAGGGTTGCATAATGATCCGATTTGGCTGTGTTGATGGAGTCCTTGTAGTGAAGTATGTGATGGTAATACAAGTCCTTATGAATAGTTAGTCCAGTTTTCTTGAAGAGCCTTTCAAGTTGTCGGCCTTTGACTTTGAGAGTGCGGAGTTGGGGTGTAAACCAAGGTGCAGAGTGGGTGAATGACACAGTCCGGGTTTTTAAAGGAGCAAGGGAGTTCATAGTTAATAAACTATGTATTCACGACATATCTATTGATTAATAAATTGTGTGAAACCCCTTTTATTTAATGGTGACAGGTGCCGACAGGCTAACATTATGTGGAAAAAATAAATAATTTCATCTGTTATTTTTTTATAATTTAATGACAAATTTTGGTATGTTTAAGTGGACTTACTCTGTCGGATTTTGGATGTGACGATGAAGGGGGCGGCGCCCCAGCGCCCCCTATTGACAAACTGCCACTGATTCAATTTCTGTTTCTTTTCTGGGGCTATTCTGGTTTGCTTGTTGTTTAATTCGTTGTTCTATTGCGATTTCTAATGGTTATTGCCATTTATTCTTACATGATGAATATGACATGATTACGTCTTTCATGACTGCCGAGCCAGTTTCCCATAAGATTGATGATGAAACTTCTGGAGTTGTTCATCTCCATGAAGGATGCCCACTCTCTTTTAATCAGAGTGGTGAAATCAGGATCTTTTAACACTGATGCGTTGAATCGTCATCTTGTGGGGGGTTTGGTAAGTGGTTGCATGGCTATTGATAGGGATACTGGAGCATGGTCACTAATAACAATTGGATGGATAATATTCTCGGAGATCTGTTGCATAAGAGAGTTGTTAATGAAGAAGAAGATAATTCTTGATGACGATTGGGGAACTGAAAAAGGTACCAATATTCTCTTAAGGATGGGTCTCTCATTCTTCAACTACGGCTAAAGCCATAGTCAGTCATGTATTGTTTTATAACTTCGAATCAGTACCAAGACCATGAGTTGGTGAGGTTGCTTGAACGGTTGAGAGAAGGGTTAAGGACAGTATTAAAATCACCGGCTATAATAAGATTTGTTGAGTTGGATAATAGTAAGAAGAGATTATGGAAGAAAGATGGGCTGTCATTGCTGGGGCCATAAATATTGACTAGTGTAAATGTTACCTGGTTGATTGAAACATTGAAAATAATAAATCTTCTGTCAGGATCAGTCATGGATGAATTGAGGGTCAATTCAAATGGGATGTTTTTATTTATTAAAATTGAAACATCTCTCTGCTCTTAAATGTAGATGAGTGTATTTTGTCAAACTGTTTCAAGTTGCGGTGTTGAAGTTCTCCATTTGTTAAATGTGTCTCTTGTCGAAAAAATATATCAGCTTTTAATTTTATGAGATGATTGACAAACTGTATTCTTTTGGACTGAGTATGAAAGCCACGTACATTTAATGATATCAGTTTATGTGGATGCATAATTATATATTAGGTATGCTTGTTATGCAGGTGCATTGCACCCAAATATGGGTGCGTGCGAGATGAAGGGAGTAAGAAAGGGAGAGGAGAAAACAACAGAAGATAGGAGATAGGAGACAGAAGGACAGGAGAAACTGAGGGGGCAAAGATTACATTTGTAAATGTTGTGAAATATGTGTTTGTAATGGGTGAGTTTTCTATGAAATTGACTGTAAAGATAAATGTATCAAATCTGATTAAGTCATTGTTGAGTGGCTCCACCACAATTAATATCAATATTATGTTGTTCTTATTTTACCCTTTTGCACATATTTCCCAGGATGGTTTAAACAGATAAACGTAAATACACTAAACATATAGACTAGACACATATACAGATAGTAAACAAAGACAGAGTTTCTGAGAAAACTGGAGAGATAGAGGGAGAGTAGAAGTGAGAGACAGTGAGAGAGGAAGAGAGAACGCGGAAGCAAAGGGAGACAAAGCCTGAAATACTGGATGTAGGTACAACATTTAGTACCAGAAACGCCCGCGTTTGAACACCCTCGGCCTGATGGTGCACACACGGAGAGACAGACAGACGAACTGATGACAATACCCTTCGGCCTGAAGTCGGGCCGAGGGTAATAAATTCGTGTAATAATAAAATTAGATCGATACTGGTGCGGAGAATGCTAGCAGCCAAGAAATAATGCTGCGGTTACGATAGAGTGTTCCGTCGATATACAGTTTGTCTACTGACAGTACAGCTCGTTTTCCTTTTCCTCTTAACTCCCTCATAATTGGGACCAGTTAATTTCTTTGTTCTTGTATTTCTTTTGGATACTGGTCATTCATCCTGTATGTTGTTCCTCTTAATTCTCTGCCTTTGCTTTTAACAAGTTCTTTTTGTTTATAATGCTCAAATTTTGCCACTATCGTAGCTGGTTTGAGTTTGTCTTTGGAGGTAAGGCGGTGAATGTTATTTCATTTACTGTGCCCTTCGGTGATTTAATAGATGTATGCATGAATTCTTTCAGTGCGCTTTCTGGGTTGTTTGGTGTATGTTCAGGGATTCCTATAAATATTAGATTGTCCTGCATGCTGCGGCACTGAAGATCAAGCATTGTTTCTTTAATGACTTTGTTTTCATTGGAAAAGAATTAAACTTGGGAAGACAGAGTTTTGACAGTTCTTTTAAGTTCATTATTTTTTGTAAAAGAGTTTCAATGTGATTGGGAGAATTCAAGACTACCTTTCAAGTCCTTAAGATCGGTAAGGAGTAGTTCCAGTATAGAAAATTTGCTATTATGGATTGGAGTACACTGACCTTGATTGTTGTGATTTCTTCCTCTGTTTCAGTGGACCAGTCATGTTTTAGTTGTTTCTTCCTGGATTTGGATGCTGTAGCGGAGGGCTACAATCATATATGGACTGTAAAATTAGACTAAATTAATTCTAGGTCGCTAGCCACTACCACTGGCGTCCCACCATGGACAAAGGAAAATATGGACACTCACTAAATAACTAGGGGAGGCACAAGAGTGGAAAGAGTAGTAAATAGAATATTTACTAAACGCAAATTAAACACATTTACCTGAGCAGTTGCATGCATCTTTTCAGATAGTAGTACAGTTTTGAGGATCAATGATCAGAAACAAATGCAATACTGTTGGGTTTCACGAAATGAACCAATCGCGAAAACCAGTAGAATACAAAAAAGGAGGCTTTATTTCTGAAGGGGGAAACCCCCCAACAGACCTGGCAACAGTACAATCTCCGCAATCCAAAATCAGAGTCCAATGGGCGAAATCCAGAGTCATACACGGGGCACTAATCACAAAATCGTTGTCAGACAAAAAGAGGTCGAAAATCAAGAATGCGGCAAAAGTACAGGGAATCAGCAAAACTCGGTGTCTAGGGCGGTCCAGTCAGAAAGACAAATCACTATGAATCAAGGCGAGAGAAGCGTAGCACAGGAAACAAGGAAGAACAATCTGACAAAGGAAGTGAATCAAACAGACATCTTATATACACATCCGGAAGAACACATGATCGGGGAAAACAGGTGCAATCAATGGAACAAAAATCAAGGAGTGACACATTGGGAATAAATTAATTACATGAATTTGGCCGTAGCCAAAACGCAGACAGGGCTAACAAGACAAACCTATGAACAGACAACAGCTCCAGTCACGGAGTACTAAAATTGCATAGTTTAGAGAAAGGAAAGCACAAAGTATTTGTGGAGACCCACAGAAAATCGTAGCAGAGATAATTAGGGAAAGGCAAGGAGGCGGACACTAGAATAGGGCGACTGCTGAGAGATCGTTAATCAATTAGTAAGTGCAGCTATACAATCCCGAGTGCTTGTTAGTAAGTTAGTCAAAATATACAGGGTTAGCGTGGGTTAGTAATTAGCGATAATAACAAACTGTTAGTCTGTGTTAGTAAGATAGTAAAAGAGAGAGGAAGGAAGAACACGAGATAATGAAAGAAGATTGAAACCCAAAAACCAATAAATCACCGGAATGAGTGACATGCAAGACAAGGGACCTTGAGCAAAGATACACACCTGACAAGATGGGGGAAACAAAGTGCAAAGCATGGCAGGGAAAAATAAACATGGCTAAGAAAACAAAACATGGCATGGAGACTAGATAAACTAAAACATGAAAATAATAAAACAAGAAATCCTAATAACCAAATACACAATACATAATCTAAGGGTGGTCAGAAACAGGCAGTGGTCACTAAACACAAGAATCAATAATCATAGCACTAGGCCAGGCACAGAACTTGAACTAGACATGAACATGGGCATGGTAAAGACATGGTACATGGGCAAGGCAAAGACAGAAAATGCAGGATCACAACAAATACCTTTAATACAATTCTCGAATGCTGATATTCCAAATACTCAATGTAGGTTACAATTTTCTGGACACAGTAAGTTTATATCTGATGCATCCGCTCTTTATACCAAATTCAATGACTTCAACACATTTTCTTATTGACTGATTAAACAGTGTAAACCAACATTATGTTTGGCATGTAGGATTTCACATGAACACACATAACATACTCGCTAAAGCTATACTAATGGTACCAGTTGCCCGGGGGTGGAGCTCGTAGACGTCGTCCAGCAGATAAATTACTGAAGTGGTGGAATCCCGATACAAACGGGGGAAGCATGAAAAGTCCGCAGCTTGTGAGAAGGATGGTAGACGGAACGGTAGGATGAATGGGGCAGACTGTTGTTGCGCTAGCGGCGGAAATGCAGGTCCACGCTCGCGGCAAACGGAGGCATGAGGAAATGTCGGCAGTAAATGTCCGTCGTTTACTCCACAATGTTCCTCCTTTCGAATGTCTCCAGGTCCGTGAAACACAGCAAACTATATTAACTAACGTTACCTTACAACTGACGGAAACTAGCTAGCACTCCTTAGCTGGTAAACAGTCGCAAAATACTTATAACTTCACTTCTCCGTCACGCACGAAGCACCAAAGTATAACGGTATTTACTAGACAGTATCAAACTATGACTTTGGCAAAGATACTAAATTTTCATTACAACTAATGACAGCGGACGCTTCTCATACACAACTTTCCTTCTCCAGTAATTACCTGGCCCCTCCCCTAGGGAGCAATGATCATGTCTGTGTGTGTGTGTGTTTCTGTCAGTCTGTCTGTCAGCCCGTGGATGGGGCCAGGTCTGCTATCTCTGATTGCCTTGTTCAAGCAGGCAGACAGTAAGCGAGAACAGCATAGAATCAAGCACTAGTCTAGGTAAGCGCTGACCGTTGCTAGGTTACGAGGTCACTTTCAGGGCATGCAAACGCACATTACAAATTGCGACGTAAGATATCGGGCAAACTTATGTAAATAACAACAGCCCTTATTAAACATGAAAAATTATAAACTAAGCCAAAGTTTGGGGAAAATGTAAACCTATTTCTGGGCAGGGGAGAATGGGCACTGAATCTATGATTCTAAAATACTACTCAAACTGAGCTAATCTAATGTGAAATTTGCAATAGGATTTCTGAGGCTTCAGGACAGCCGTCCCCTAATTCGCTATGCGTAATTAGTTATCTATAAACTTGAAGACTCAGAATTAAAGTCAAGTCTGGTGGTTTAGTAATGGGAGGTGAGGTTGACTACTCATGAGGATGGGAGCACAGAAGTAGGAAAAGAGGATGGGTCATCTGTATTGGAGTCAGGGAACGCAGGAAGCTCTATCAGTTTCGCTACTGGTCTGGTGTTGGACCGCCCTTGGACCAGAACATCTGCCGCCCTGACCTTTCCATCAGATCCAGCAATGACTCTGCTCACTCTGCCTACTGGTCGCACAGCCCTGGGCAAGGACTGGTCCACAATCATCACTACTGTGCCTTCTGTCAGATTATCTTTGTCCTTTACCCACTTCTGACAGGCTTAGAGGGAAGGCAGATAGTACATGAGGAAGTGGGACCAGAACTGATCAGCTAGAACCTGGCTGTGTCGCCACATCCTTCTTCTTCTCATCTCATCCTGATTGTACACACACTGAGGGAGCGCAGGGTCCAGCCGCCCCATGAGGAGATAGTTTGGAGTCACGGGGCCGACATCTGCTATGTCGGTGGAAACATATCCGAGCGGCTTGGAGTTCAGAACTCCCTCTATTTCGGTAAGTACAGTGGCTAGGACCTCGTCTCCAACGGTTTGTGCCCCCAAGATGGTGTACAGGGCTGTCTTAATAAACTTCAGTTCTCTCTCCCAGGTCCCCCTGAAGTGTGGGGCGTTTGGGGGATTAAATTGGAAGTGAACTTGGGCTGGAGCTAGGCGGGTCTTCAGTTCTTCTGTCATAGCGTCAAAGCTCTCCCGTAGCTTGGACTCTCCTCCTTTGAAGTTAGCCCCCCTATCGGACAGCTGAGTTGGAATCTCCTGAAGGACACGAGGAAGGAGTCGGCGCTCATTGACTGTAACAGTTCAATGTGCATTACCCTGGTGGTCATGCACTTATATTCTATCCCCCACCGCTTCTCAGTCCCTCTTCCTCTCTTGACTAAGAAGGGGCCGAAACAGTCTACACCAGTAGAATGGAAGGCCTTCTCTCCAACCTTAAGATGACAGGGTGGCAGGTCAGCCATCTGAGGTATGGTAGGCTGAGCTCTCGATTTACTCACTGCAGGTTCGCTGAAACTGGCGTACGGCTTTCCTTCCTTGAAGAATCCAGAACCGTCACCATATCTCTGCAAAAACCCTCTCTGCTCCCGCATGGCACACAGCTCGGTTATACTTCTGGATGACCAGCTCGTTGACTCTGTGCCTGGTTCCCAATACGATGTGATGTTTCTCATCCTCAGCCAGATTCATGGCCTGTCGCAGCCTGCCCCCTACTCGGATCAGGCCTTGAGCATTAAGTTCTGGGGCTAGTTTGAGAAGTCTGCTATCTGGTGGGATTGGCTTCCCTCTCTGTAGGCACTCTAGATCCTCTGGGAAGGAGTCCCTCTGAGCTCTCTTCAGGACTTGTAGCTCAGCTTCAGAATAGTCTGCTGCACTGAGGTTAGTCATAGCTGGGAGCTCTAGGTGGTGCCAGAGGAATGTCTTCCTCTGCAAGCACTCAAGTGTAGAGCAGTCATCCATGTGGGGGCCCTCAGAGATTGGTGCTTGACTCAGTCCACAAAAGAACGATTTCTTCAGCTCGGATTCGTCTTGGCTCTCCACCACGGATGGCTGCTTCGGCCATTTCTCTTCAGGCAGCCGGAGGAAATCTGGTCCATAATTGTAGGGGTTTGTTTGGGACAGGGAGGCAAGGGTGTCCCCTCTTGTAATAATGTCCGCTGGGTTACATCCGGTGTCGACATAACTCCAACACTCCACCCCCACCAGGTCCCATATCTCTGAGATCCGGGTCCCCACGAAAACTTAATAGCAGGAGGATTGGGAGTGGAGCCAGGTGATCACGGTCATGGAGTCTGACCACAAGAACATTTCTTGCAGCTGCAGGGTGAGCTCTTCCTTCACCATCTTGGCGAGTTGCGCGCCGACAAGTGCTGCACAGAGCTCGAGACGAGAGATCGACTGCTGTTTCCGCGGGGCCACCCTGAAGCGCGCCTGGACAAAGACCACATGAACATCGCCAGCTCCATCCATCACCCTGAGGTATACCACTGAACCGTATGCAGTCTCAGAGGCATCACTGAAGACATGCAGGTCTATCTTGCTGGTTTCCAAGTTGACAGTTGACGGAAAATAACTCCGAGGCAGGCTGATCTCACAAAGTAGAGGGAGCTCCGCCTCCCATTCATTCCACCTCTTGGCAAGGTGATGGGGAAGGGGGTCATCCCAGCCCTGTTCCTTAGCCCACAGTTCTCTCACCAGCACCTTAGCCCTGGTTGTATATGGGAGGATATAACTAAGTGGATCATACTGGCTGGCGAGAGTGCTGTAGATGGTCCTCCGGGTGATCTGCTTCATCTTAGGTGGGGTGTACTGGTAGTGGAGAGTATCTGTCTTGAAGCTCCAAACTAGGCTAAGGGTCATCTCATGAGCCTTAGCAGTACTCTGCATCATCCAGGTCTCACTGCTGTCCGATTTAGCTTCTGGGGGGAGCTGACTGAGGACACTGGGTTTACTGCTGGCTCACTGTCTGAGGTCAAATCCAACCCATGTTATCACAGTCCTCTACTTAATCAGGATGTATCTGGCCTCCTCCTCTGTTGCGACACTTTGCAAACAGTTATCGACATAGAAACATCTTTTGACACTGTAGCAAACATCCTCTCCTGCTTCTGGGTCTGCGGTGATGTGCCGCTGCAGTGCAAAGGTTACACAGCACGGGCTGCACGTTGTTCCAAAGGGCAGCACCTCCCACTGGTAGATTGAGGGGTGTTCGTCTTTCGGGTTTTCCCTCCACAGGAACCTCAGCAAGGGCTTGTCCTCTTCTAATCGGCAAACTTAGTGGAACATCCCTTTTATATCTCCACTGATAGCCACCCTGTCTTGCCGGAAGCGCAGGAAGACCCCAAGGAGGGATGGTCTAAGAGTGGGACCAGGAAGGAGATAATGATTCAGACACTGTTTTCCAATTTGAAAGCTACAGTTAAAGATGACTCGGTCTTTTCCGTTGTGGCTGACTTTGTAGTGCGGCAGGTACTAAGATTCCTCTGATTGTTCGACCTCAAGTTCGTGTATCTTCCTCACGTGACCAGCCATGACTAACTTATTGATCTCTGCTTGGTAGACTGCAGCCTGCTGCGGGTTCTTGACTAACCGTCTCTCGGTGTTCCGCAGGTAGTTGCTGACCACTTCCTGCGGTGCATGCAGGGTTGGCATGTTCTCTCTCCTGAGGAGCGGGGTAGCATATCTCCGTACCCCTTCAATCTCAATCCTGGTGGTTTTCTGCTCCAGCAGCGCTACCGCGTATTTATCCTCCTTGGATCTAACCATCTGTTTTTCATTCCTGAAGGGGAGAACGTCTAGCTGCCACAGTTGTTTGACGTGATTCCGAAGGGTGGTATCAGCAGAAGTTACCCTGCTGTATAGACAGTGGGTTGGAGCTGGTCCACTGATGGGAGAGGGAATGGGACCCTGGAGAGTCCAGCCCAGTCTCATCTTGATGGCGGCCAGGCAACCTCTGGGACCCAGGTATACAGTGCTGACTGGGATGATGAGATTTGTGTGGTCAGATCCAACCAGGAAGGTTGGGGTGACTTTGCAGATTGGAGGTATTGGCAGGTGTCGGAGAAGCTTGAGCCTTTCCTGTAACCTTTGGATGGGATAATCATACTCAGACACACCGATGTGTTGGCTCGTGAAGACGCCCTTAACCTGATACTGCCTGTTAGGATGGTTTGCTGGCGACATAGTGAAGGTGACTCGCTGACCCTCAATAGTCTTAAGGTCTCGACGGATTGTGTGGAGAGTCAGTTTCTCCTCTTGTCCCTGGAGGTCCAATTCGTCTGCAGCTGAGGCAAGGAGCAGGCTTCTCTCCGACCCATCATCCAACACTGCATAGGTGTCAAGCACTCGGTCCCTGTGACGTAGGTGTACCCTGATGATCCTCAGCATTTCACTCTTCGCTGAGTCTATGTAGTGTACTTCTGCCCTTGACTCATGCTTGGGCTCGAACTTGCTCGTGTCCCTTTGATTGACATCCTGCAGGGCATTCAGGTGAGTAGCTTAGCACTTCTGCACTTTTTCTTCAGGGTGCACTTAGATGCTATATGTTGGCGGGCACATCTCCAGCACCGCCGGTTAGCTTTTATCCATTCCGTTACCTCCTGTCGGCTCGTTTTCTTAAACTCTTCACAGGCGTGTAGCTAATGATCCATCGCAGTAGGGGCAGTGGGGCTTCCCATTACCCTTCTTTGGAGTTGAAGTCTCTTTCTTCTTGTCTGATTGAGTCTGGTTCTGTTCAGAGTCTCCCATCTGGAACATTAACGTTGTTGGCCTCCTTTGACTCCTGCTCTTCTTACCTCCATCTCGTGGTGCTATGCCGCCTCGTGAGGTAGTGTCCATTCTCAGGCTCCGAACCTCCATCCTGAGGAAGGTTGAGAGGTTGATCAGGGACAGCTAGTGTTGGGAGGCGTGGAGGTAGTTTCGCTGACGTCTGAACTTCTCCTGCCTGAACTTGGGGAGTTTGTCTAAGATGCACCCCATGTTGGAGCTGGCATGGAGCTCACAAAACCCCTTCTCTCGCTGGGACTGAAGCATCCCAACTAGAGATTGCACTCTAACGAACAGGTCATCTAGGGCTTGGTCGTCTTTGATTGGTGGAAGTTTCTCTATCTCCCTGAGCTCTTGGAGGATAAAATCCCATGGTCGCCCATAGCGACTATCGAGAGCAGCTAGGGCGTCTGAGTAGGGGGTGGTGGAGTCAGCGTATGCTAGTACTATGTTGTGAGCATGTGGGACCTTAACATGTTTCAACAGGAGGGCATATTTGTACTGCTCATCATGTGATGCAGAGAGGAGGGTCCCTAAGCACATGCGCAACTCTGTGTATTGTGATCTGTCCTCTTTAGTGAAATCTGAAAAGATGGGCTTCTACATATGGAGCTACTAACAGGCGAGCAAACTTATCAGGGGGTGCTGGACACTGGCCACTCAGTGGAGGGAACAACCAGCCTGGACGAGCAGGTCCGCAGCTAGCTTGAACAAGTTTAGGTAGCGGGTAGGCTGCTGGAGGAGGGGGGCCCACACCATGATCACTCAAGTAAGGAGATACATCATCTTGTCTTTCGTCCGCCTATTCTTGCAGTCTGCTGGCTAGTTGAGTAGTGTTATGGCCCCAATTTGTTATTACATTTATAACATAACAGCCACAGCAACAGCAAGGGATGACAGACACAGTTTTAAAAACTTAAACACATTTAATTTTTAAAGACAATAACAACTAACTAACCTAAAGACCAAGATTGAATTATGTACAAAACATAAATATTTACAATCCCTTTTCATGGGGGTGGCTTGGTGATGTCCTGGATGATGAAAATGCTCAAACACAGGCAAAGAAATCTATATTCACATTACACCTCCATTCCAAAAGGGAAAAATTTTGACTCATAAAGGCAAAATTTTTCTTTTCAATACAAAATGGTTAAGTGAACACTTGTCTATATATACATATCATACAATATTCAAACACATGATATATATATACACATTCAAACACGGGATAAGCAATCAGCAATTACATTGTCTGCACCCTTCACATGCTTAATTTCCAAGTCAAACTCCTGTAAAATCAAACTCCAATTCAACAATCTCCGATTCTTTTTTTCATCTTACTCAAAAACATTAACGGTTTGTGGTCAGTGTACACAATCATTGGCTTTTGTCCTGTACAAACATAAACCTCAAAGTGTTGTAAAGAAAGGACCAGAGCCAACAGTTCCTTCTCTATTGTGGAATAGTTCCTTTGGTGGCGATTGAACTTCCTGGAGAAGTATGCCACGGGATGCTCAATGTCATCAGAGTCACTTCTCTGTAGGAGCACAGATCCACAAGCTTGGTCGCTAGCATCGACCGCGATGGAGAACGGTTTGTTGAAGTCAGGAGATTTGAGCACGGGGAAGTGACACAGCAGAGACTTCAGGCGATCGAAGGCTCTCTGGCATGCATCATCCCAGGTGAACTTTACGCCTTTCTTCAGTTGGTTAGTTAGACTGAGAGCAATCTCAGCAAAGTTCTTGCAGAACTTGCGGTAGTACCCGATCATTCCAAGGAAGCGGCGCAAAGCTTTTTGGTTGTCAGGAACTGGAAAGTCCATGATGGCTTGGACTTTAGCATTTATGGGTGCCACCTTACCCTGGCCTATGACGTAGCCAAGATAGGTGACAGTAGCACAACCAAAGTCACTCTTGCTCAGGTTAACAGTCAGGTTAGCCTGGGTCAGGCGCTGGAACAACGTCTCTACATCTTTTAGATGTTCTTCCCAGGAGTCACTCCATGTGATCAGGTCATCGATGTACGCACCCGTGTGTGGCAATCCGGCGATTGTAGACTGTATCATCCTTTGGAATGTGGCTGGGGCATTTTTCATGCCAAAGGGTAGGACTTCATACTGGTACAATCCAGATGGTGTGGCAAAAGCAGAGATGCTCTTGGCCCTCTCAGTTAAAGGCACACACCAATAACCCTTCAATAAATCAATCTTGGTCAGAAACTTTGCTTACCCTACTCTATCAATACAATCATCAATCCTAGGTATTGGAAACACATCAGTTCTAGTTACAACATTGACTTTGCGATAATCTGTACAGAATCTAGTACTTCCATCAGGTTTTGGAACTAGCTCACAGGGTGAACTCCAATCTGAGTTGGAGGGTCTGATAATATCATGTTTTAACATGTACTCAACCTCTTTCTCAGCAATCTTTCTCTTTTCAGGATTCATCCGGTATGGATGCTGTTTTATTGGTTTGGCATCACCAACATCTACATCATGAGAGGCTATAGTAACTCTCTTTGGAACATCAGGAAACAAATCCTCATATTTCTTGATCAACCTTTCAAACTGATCTCTCTGTGAGGGTTCTAAGTGCTGGAGTTTTACATCAAGATTTTGCAACACTTCAGTGTCTGACAATTTACATGAAAGAACTTCAGCTTTAATTCTTGGTTCATCATCTTGAAACTCCCCCTCATCTTCACACGTTTCGACCATTGGAGAATCTGAAGTGACAGCTGCAACCCTAGCATTTCTGTCATGATAAGGCTTTAGCATGTTAATATGACACAATTGTTTTGGTTTTCTACTATCTGGAGTCTTCACAATGTAATTGAGATCATTGAGTTTTGTCAGAATTTCATAAGGACCATGAAATCTAGCCTGCAATGGATTGGACTGCAAGGGAAACAACACAAGGACCTTTTCTCCTGGTTTAAACTCACGGCTTCTAGCCTTATGATCATACCAAGTTTTCATTTTTCCCTGACTTGATTTCAAGTTCTCTTTGGCTAGGTCACATGCTGCACGCAATCTGTCTTTGAACTTGCTAACATAGTCTAACAAACTGATGTGCGGCTCTTCCTCTTGCCATTGTTCACTCAATAATAGCAAAGGTCCTCTCACTTCATGGCCAAACACTAGCTCAAATGGACTGAATCCAGTAGACTCCTGCACCGCTTCTCTAGCTGCAAACAACAGCAAATGAACACCTTCATACCAGTCTTTCTCATGGTCATAACAATAAGTCCTCATCATTGTCTTGAGAGTGGAATGAAACCGCTCTAAGGCACCCTGACTTTCTGGATGATAGGCACTAGAAAGAATCTGCTTTGCACCTAGTTCATACACAACCTGCTGAAACAATCCTGAAGTGAAATTGCTACCTTGATCTGATTGAATTTCCCTGGGAAGGCCAAACAACGTGAAGAACTTTATCAAAGCCTTCGAGATTGCAGTTGCCTTGATGTTACGTAGAGGTGTGGCTTCGGGGAATCTGGTAGATGCACACATGATTGTCAACAAGTACTGATTTCCAGATCTAGTCTTTGGTAATGGACCAACGCAATCAACAATGACCCTAGAGAATGGCTCCCCAAATGCTGGGATAGGCTGCAATGGAGCTACAGGTGGGTCTAACTGGTGTTTTCCAACTACCTGACAAGTGTGACAGGTTTTGCAAAAGTTGGAAACGTCTTTTCGAAGCCCAGTTCAAAAGAAGTGTTTCATGATCTTATCAACAGTCTTGTTAACACCAAGATGACCTCCTAAAGGTAAACTATGAGCCATTGTTAAGATCTCATTCCTATAGACCTTCAGAACAACAATTTGCCTGACCACTGCCCAATCTGCATTGGCAGGGATATCAGGAGGGCGCCACTTCCGCATCAACACACCATCCTTGAGATAATACCCAACTGGAACTGCGTCTATTTCTTTATCAGGAAGGGCTCTCCTCTTTAGTAGACAAATTTCAGGATCATTAGTTTGCTCCTCAATCAACCGCTTTCTGGACAGAGACAAGTCTCCAGACACATCAGAATCACCAGACCCATCCGGCTGGCTGAATAGAGAACTGATAAAAGTATCTGATAAGTCCTCAAACGGAGAAACCATAGTAGGCCAATCAGAGTCATGAGGCGAACCACCTGAGTCCTGACTATTCAATGTACTGGACGGCACCACATCATCTTCTTCTTTAGCCTTCTTGGCCATAGCACGAGTCACTGCGCAAGAAGGATACAGAGATGGGTCCTCATCCCCATCTTCAGTGCTCGGCTGTGAAGTAAGATGTACAGGGGGAACTACTTTGCCCCAAGCCAGGTCATTGCCTAGCAACAGAGAAACACCCTTTATAGGTAGACTTGACATAAGTCCCACCTTTACCTGTCCTGTAAATTTTTCTAACTCAAATTCTCTTTGTTTTTCTTTTTCCTCCCTTTCTATTTTCTCTTCTCTTGCTAATTTTTCTAACTCAAACTGCCTTTGTTTTTCTTTTTCTTCCCTCTCAAATTCTCTTTGCTTTTCTTTTTCCTCCCTTTCTTTTTCTCTTTCCTCCCTTTCAATCTCTAGCATTTTAAATTTAAGTTCTATTTCTATATTTGGATTTTCCACTGGAAACTGTTCCAGATCTCCGGGTGCAAACACATTTTCATCAATGTAATATTCAACTATCTCTCGAGCCAGTCTTGCTTTTCGCATGGCTGGTTTCACCTCTGTCAGCTCTAAATGTCTGCAAATTTCTAGCAGTTCTGTCTTTTTAAAAGACTTCAAAACCCCTACGGTTGGTGATGCCAAGAAATCATCCATTGCTGTTGTCAATATATATGTATTCAATTAAAAAAAATCAATTTTACAATTTGAAATGTTAGATTTTCAATGAATTACTCACAAAATGGTCTATGCCGGACTTGAGCCCCCAATTTGTTATGGCCCCAATTTGTTATTACATTTACAACATAACAGCCACAGCAACAGCAAGGGATGACAGACACAGTTTTAAAAACTTAAACACATTTAATTTTTAAAGACAATAACAACTAACTAACCTAAAGACCAAGATTGAATTATGTACAAAACATAAATATTTACAATCCCTTTTCGTGGGGGTGGCTTGGTGATGTCCTGGATGATGAAAATGCTCAAACACAGGCAAAGAAATCCACAAAAGAAACGTCACAGGTCTTGAACAGAATGGCAGGTCTGGTCATCTTCTTGCAATTTCTCCTACTCCTTTACTGTCTCAATTCTTTTCCTTTTATACTCTTTTGCAGACCCCACCCACATTTAGACCTCTTTTTTTTTATTTTCTGAGACTTGCCCCAGACATGTCCAGGACATGTCTAAACATGACTCCAGTCTGAGCTTAACAAAAAAAAAGGTAAATACTGCCATCTAGTGGCCTATATTCACATTACAGTAGCAACTTCAGCTGGTTCCACCTCCTTCAAGTGCTCCATTCTGCTCTGTTGGTCCGGGAGTGTTGTCTAGACCCTCTGCAGGACGACCTTCTAGAGGATCGGACAGAGGACCGTGGGGTCTGATTCTTGAGGGCTTCAGTCAATAACTGGATGGACCCTCTGGCTGTTTCATCATTCAGTCTCACCAGCTCTACCAAGGCCTGGGTTTGTGTGCTTTCTCTCTTAGCTTGTAGGCCCTCTCGTTCTACCTGCAGCTCAGCTTCTATGTGCTCCCTCTGCAGCGCGGCTGTTTCTTGGCGACGCATGGCTTCTTCTGTGGCTACTATCAGTTGTTTAATTAGCTCTATCAGCTCTTTGTTGTCACTCTGCCCTGGCGTTGAGGAGCACACTGAGCTGGGGCTACCTGGGCGGGTCGGCGTTTTGGCTCTCTTGCCCTTTCTCAACGTCTCGTCTGTGTCGTCAACATCAGACATGTCAGGTGAGTCAGACCTGTGTAGCGTACTAAAGTGAGGTGAGCAGGTAGCTCCTAGCTTAGCTATGTCGTCTAAACTACGGCTAGTAGGTACGTCAAACGTGCGGCTAGTCCTAGTCTGAACGAGGCTGCTAGTGCTGCCTATGTGGGGTTGTTCCATGCCACAACTAAAGGGTAAGTCAACTTCATAATCGTCTAAACGTCTAGGAAGCTGCCGGGGACGTCTTGGGTGTTCTGGTGTGGGAGGGTTCCTATCTCCTACTGAGTGTCCATTACTAGCCATAGTGACAGTGCTAGTCGATTCGGCTCGAAGGACCAAAAATTGTAGCGGAGGGCTACAATCATATATGGACTGTAAAATTAGACTAAATTAATTCTAGGTTGCTAGCCACTACCACTGGTGTCCCACTATGGATATAAAGGAAAATATGGACACTCACTCAATAACTAGGGGAGGCACAAGAGTGGAAGAGTAGTATATACTGTAGAATATTTACTAAAAGCAATTTAAACACATTCAATTCTAACACATTTACCTGAGCAGTTGCACGTATCTTTTCAGATAGTAGGAGTACAGTTTTGAGGGTTGATGATCAGACACAAATGCAATACTTTTAATACAATTCTCTAATGCTGATATTCCAAATACTCTATGTAGTTTATAATTTTCTGGACACAGTAAGCTTATATCTGGTGCATCTGCTCTTTTATACCAAACTCAATGACTTCAACACATTTTCTTATTGAATGATTAAACAGTGTAAACCATCATTATATTTGGCACATAGGATTTCACATGAACACACATAACATACACGCTAAACCTATACTAATGGTACCAGTTGCCCGGGGGTGGAGCTAGTAGACGTCGTCCAGCAGTTAAATTTCTGAAGTGGAGGAATCCCGATACAAACGAGGGAAACGTGAAAAGTCCGCAGCTTGTGAGAAGGATGGTAGACGGAATGGTAGGATGAATGAAGCAGACTGTTGTTGCGCTAGCGGCGGAAATGCAGGTCCACGTTTGCGGCTAACGGAGGCATGAGGAAATGTCGGCAGTAAATGTCCGTCGTTTACTCCACAATGTTCCTCCTTTCGAATGTCTCCAGGTCCCTGAAACGCAGCAAACTATATCAACTAACGTTACCTTACAACTGATCGAAACTAGCTAGCACTCCTTAGCTGGTAAACAGTCGCGAAATACTTATAACTTCACTTCTCCGTCTCGCACGAAGCACCAAAGTATAACGGTATTTCCTAGACAGTATGAAACTATGACTTTGGCTAAGATACTAAATTTTCATTACAACTAATGACAGAAATTCACATGACAGCGGACGCTTCTCATACACAACTTTCCTTCTCCAGTAATTTGAGCAGGGAGACAGTAAGCGAGAACAGAGCATAGAATCAAGCACTAGTCTAGGTAAGCGCTGAACGTTGCTAGGTTAAGAGGTCACTTTCAGGGCATTCAAACGCACATTACAAATTGCGTCGTAAGATATCGGGCAAACTTATGCAAATGACAACAGCCCTTATTAAACATGGAAAATAATAAACTAAGCCAAAGTTAGGGGAAAATGTAAACCTATTTCTGGGCAGGGGAGAATGGGCACTGAATCAATGATTCTAAAATACTTCTCAAACTGAGCTAATCTAATGTGAAATGTGTAATAGGATTTCTGCGGCTTCAGTACAGATGCCATGATGTCCGTGTTGTAGAAGTGATTGTCGATGAAGGTAAACAAATTTTTCAGGTTTATGGCTGTAGTAGATATTCTGGTGTTTGACAGTAGATGCGTTGAAGGATCAGGCGATAGTGCTGTGCTTGTTGCTCAAGTTGCTTGGGTCTCAGTGCACCATCCTGAGATGGTAACTTTATCAATACTGGTCTTATTCACCACCTGTGGTTCCTGACTGATTGTCTGCCAGCACCCCTCTGGTCTCACAGGGATTGCCCTTCCTGACATCACAGAGGTAACCCAACCAGTGCTCAAGCTGACTGCTGGTAACCACTCTGAAGAGTGCTGATGTCCATCAAGGCTCCCTTTGCCTCGACCCCCTAGGCAGCCTCTGCCTTTAAACATCTAAAAGAGTTATTTACGATTGCTTCCATCCACAAGCCCCCAAACTCCCAGCGCCAGTACATCGTTGAAACTGACGCTTCTTAGGTGGGTGCTGGGGCTGTCCCTTCTGCATGCTGACAATGGAAAACTACACCCTTGTGCCTACTTCTCTCATTGGCTGTCAGCTGCTGAGAGGAGCTACTCCATTGGCAATTGGGAGCTGTTGGCGGTGAAGCTCGCCTTTGAGGAGTGGAGGCACTGGATGGACAGGTACAGGCTCCTTCCTTGTTTAGACAGACCATCGCAACCTGGAGTATCTCAATGGCTAAGAGGTTGCAGCCAAGCCTGTTTCTGGTCTGTATCCCTTGGTGCCCAAATATCAAATAGATATCATCATCCTGGGTAGCTGTCTTCTCGCAGCTCTCAAGCTGCAAATGGACAGTGAGATCAAAAGGCATTGTGGTCCTGTCCCATTCCACTGGATACGCCATCCAATTGTCTCTCCATCCCCGAGAGAGTAAAAGGCAAGGTCCTTTCTCAGGCTTTTGCTTCTTCGCTAGCATGAAATCCCGGCATCTTTCACACTCTCTTGTTCATCAGCGCTTTCGGTGGCTAACCATCTGCAAAGATACGCGGGAGTTCATTGCAGCCTGTACTGTGTGCAGACACTCTAAATCAAGTCACCAATGGCCCAGCAGTATATTACAGCCCTTGGAGATTCCTAACCACCTATGGAGCAATTTTGCTGAAGATTTTGTTACAGGGTTGCCTTTCTCTGATGGGTTCACGGTGGACTTGTTCTCGAAGGTAACACACTTCATACCGTTGGCAAAGCTAACCACAGCCATGGATTACATCATCTGGTCTGCTTCCAGATGATCTCTGATCGTGGTCTCCACTTTGCCAGCTACTTCTGGGAGGCTTTCTGCTACCCCTAATCATTCCTTGTGGTTCTACGTAGACACTAATGACCTGGTGAGGAGGCTGAAACCGGAGCTGGGCAAAAGTCTGCGCTGCCTGACAGAAGGTGTACGCGCAAGGTGGTCCCATCCTCTAAATTGGATGGAACTAGCTCAGAAATTTTTACCTGTTGCAGGTCTGGGCATATCTCCTTTTCAATTTCGTTTGGGTTAGGTAATTGTTGTTTAGTCAATAATAACTAAGTAATTTTTTTCCAGTCTGAGGAAAGAGAAGTGGCTGTTCTCTCTGCTCAGGTCGGTTTGGTGTGACCGCTGGGTTGGAGATGAGCCATGGGCTGGGCATGGGCAAGCCCAGACACCCTTGCCAGTTACATCTGATCTGACCTGTGTTATTCTGCTCTGGACTCCGCCCCTCTGTTTTACCATATTACTGTAAATAAATCCAACTTTTAGATTGTACTCTGCCTCCGCATTTAGTTCCTGGTCTGGATCACAACAAATATAATGCTAACTATACTTTGGAATTGCACACTTGCTGAATAAAATGCTTCATTCTTTTTGACTTCAGTGGTTTGTGACTCAAATGAGAGATCATACCAAAGGAGAATAACAAAACAAAACTCATAGATGATCAGACTAAAAAGAATGGAGTGTAGTAATACTACCACAAATCGAGAGAGGCTGTCTGTTTCTGGAGAGGTAAATGGGTGTTGTACTATTCAAGAGTGCTACAGTAAGTATACATACATCTAAAGTAAATGGAACATGTTAAGTCATATTTTCCACTTTCATTAACTTTTCTTTATATTGGCAAATGAGTTATCGAAATTCGAGCTAGATTAAGTGCACATACTGTACACTAGAAACATAGACCACACACAGGGCTCTCTTATCAGCGCACTCTATTCGCTGTGGTGTGCTCTCCATCTTCTGGAAGTGGTACCTTTGCTGAATCCATATTTTCAAGAGAAGTCTTCTGTAATGTCCTTAATAATAAAAATGACTGTGACTGGATTCAAATGCAAAGAAAAAGGATTTTTATATTTTTTGCTTTTGAAGCAGCGCTTCCAAAGTCAATATTCTGAATATAAAACAGAAATTCCATTTAACATTTACAAAGAGTTTGCTAGACTAACATTAGTCTGCTATTTTAGAGCACAAAGATATGCACGCAATATGCTAAACAATAGGCTACGAGACTTTGCACCAGAATAATGCAAGACTCAGGCTTATAAGGACTATATTGGATGATTAGCTATACACAGATGCACGTAGTTGAACGATGAGTGGAAGAGCAAGCCGGTTCCTTAAAACTCTGGCAATGCAAAGCGCTGGGGGCATGACATGACAATAACCCCCATCCCCAGAGGCACAACTCCCAGCATGCTTCGGGGACGGCCAGGAGGGCGACCCCGAGTCGAGGAGCAGCTTGATCCGGATAGTTATGATGGAACTCTGTCAGCAGCTTGGGGTCCAGGATGTCTTGTGATGCCACCCAACTCCCCTCCTCCAGACCGTACCCCTCCCAGTACACCAGGTACTGCAGCTGTTCTCCACATCGTCTGGAATCCAGCAGGGTGCATGCCCAGTAGACTGGGGTTCCGTCGACCTCCAGGGCAGGTGTTGGGCCTTCAGGAGTGTGGGGGGGGTTGTCCATCAGCGGCCACATAATCCTGCAGCCCTGAGGAGAGATACATGAAAAGTGTTATTAATCTTGTAATATGACGGCAACAGGAGGGAATATGCTGACTCATTGACCCTCCGGAGGACTTTAAACGGGCTAATGGCGCTGGTCTCTAGTTGGGGGTCAGACCAGATCCCCTGGTTGGTACTCTGTGGCATATCGACGTTGCTTATTCACCTGGATCTTCTGACTGCCAAGGGCTCTTCGGATCTGGACGTTGGTCTCCATTCACACCTTCTCTGCTCATCTGAACTAGGCATCCACTGCCGGGACTTCGGCCTGGCTCAGATCCCATAGGCATAAGAGAAGTTCCCGACTGAGCACACAGTGGTAGGGTGTTAGTCCAGTTGACATGTTGTTGAGGGAGTTTTGGGCATACTCTGCCCAAGGCAGGAACTTCGCCAAGTCTTGCTTTTGATGGTGGCGGTGTGCCCAGAGGAACCTCCCCAGATCCTGGATGGTCCTCTCCGCCTGCTCGTTCAACTCTATCCTGAGGTGAGGCTCACAGAAGTTCCCAACTTCTTGAAGAAGGCTCGCCACATTCAGGACATGAACTAGGGCTGACGGTCCGAGCTGATGTCATCTGGAAGGCTGAAATTTCTGAAAACCTGCTCAAATAGCGTTTCTGCCACCAGGAAGGCAGAGGAAGTGTTTGGAAATGCTATGAATTTTCAGCATTTTGAAATAACAATTAGCTACCAGTATCACTGTATTCCCCTCAGACTTTGGTAAATCCGTGACATAATTCACTGCCACATGGGACCATGGGTGGTGTGGAATTGGTAATGGTAATTGGTAATGTCTTGGGGTATTGGTTATTGCACAGGTACTGCAAGAGTTGACCGCTCTTTCCACATCAGAGGTCAAGTGGGGCCACTAATACTTCTGGGTGATGTTTTGTGTTGTTTTTCATGCTCCGGGATGACCAGATGCCATGGAGGTCTGTACCCATGAGATTTCCTTATCTTGCAGGTTAGAGGTGACGAAGATCTTTCCAGCAGGCACAGAGGCAAGAGCGGGTTCCTTTTTTTACCCCTGCTTGATATCCTGGTCCAGTTGCCACCGGATGGGGGCGATCATACTGGAAAGTGGTAACATTGGCTCGTCCGCCTTCTGGTCAGTCTTTACCTCATATTGTTGGGATAGGGCATCTGCTTTAGCATTTTTAGAACCAGGTCAGTAGCTTATTGTGAAATTGAAGCGGGTGCAGAAAAGGGGCCATCTGGCTTAATGTGGATTAAGTCTTTTAGCCCTCTGTAAGTATTCCAGGTGAGTCATTCCTTGTCAAATCATCAGATATACAAAACATTTGTGACCATAGATTGCTTCCATGTTTGAATTATATGAATTTTTGGTGAATTATTTTCTAAGGGTACTGTCTGTCAGTTTTTTTTTCAGTTCACATTTTTCTTGTATTTAGCATTGCATAACTTTTTTAGTATTACACCTATAGTTATGAAAATTTGCACCTAAGCTAATTTTTTTTCTGTGTAATCAGAAAATGCAGTCCATTTCACCTAATCTTTCTCGGTTGTGGAGCTATGAGGACACCAAAAGTGCTTTTTGTGCAGGCTGTTACATGTTTAGGTCCCTAAAACACCTACAATATAAACCCTAGCATAGGCTCTCTGGCATTTTTTTCCATTCATTTGTGTTTGCTGAATATAAATCGGGCTGAAATCACCATGAATTCATCACCAACTGCAGACAGTACCTTGCCAAATGTGGAAAAAAACACTGAAATGCCACCTGTTCAAACCCCTGTGACTCCAGGGGCACACCTTGGATTTTTTTCTATTCTTTTTTAACTGATTCCTCTATTATAGTAGAAACACCACTCCAAAAATTGTTGATGTGATTTGACCAATATAAACTTTGCAGGTATCTGAACAGGAGTAGGGTAATCTCAAGAAACGCTTGCCATTTTCAGCTTCTTACGCAATGTTAATTATTATTGAATCATAATAATTGTACGTTCTCAATTCATGAATGCGTGACATATTCACAGAAAGGTCAGTATATGCAGCTTGGTCGATCATATTGGCAAGGAGAAACCTGAACCAGTTATTGATCAATAATTTCTGGTTATTGCTATTGTTTTTCATGAAGCAAAACAAGAGGACACAAGCATTAACATGGACTTCTGAAAAATGCTGGGTGCCATTCAATAACATTCTGCAAACTGTTCCACCTCCGGATGTCACGGGACGCACAGCCCGACAGTATAAGTGGGACAAAACTGCCACAGACAACATTGTTGTGCTCTTTGATGCATTTTGGAAGCAATAACATGGTTGACATAGCATAGAATACAAAGTTTTATTTTGACGGTCAGTTTACAAGAATTAGTGTCAGTAAATTTTATTGATGCAAAGAAGTGTGATTTTCAAAATCTGCCTGATCCCTATTTAGACAGTTCTGAAACGTATGTCGTTTAATTCATATCAACACTTTTTATTTTGTTATGTCTACTATAATACAGGAATTAGTATAATTTAGTATGAGATTGCCTAGTGATTGAAAATACTTAAAATGTTGCATAGCTAAATGTGTAAGAAGCTTAAATTGCAACGCGATTCTCGAGATTACCCCACCCCTGTTCAGACACATGCAAAATTTATATTGGTCAAAACAATTTTGGAGTGGTCTTTCTCATATAATAGAGGAATCAGTTGAAAAAAATAGAAAAAAATCCAAGGTGTGCCCCTGGAGATATGGGGGTTTGAACAGGTGGCATTTTAACTTTTTTTTTGTTGTTCACATTTGGCAAGGTATTGATTGCAGTTGGTGATGAATTCATGGTGAATTCAGCCTGATTTATATTCAGCAGACACAAATGAATGGAAAAAAATGCCAGAGAGCCTAAGCTAGGGTTTACATTGCAGGTACTTTGGGGACCGAAACATGGAACTGTCTGAACAAAAGGCACTTTTGGTGTCATAGCTCCACAACCAAGAAAGATTAAATAAAATGGGCTGCATTTTCAGATTAAGCAGTATAAAATTAGCTAAGAAGCAAAGTTTCAAAGCTATATGTGTAATACTAAAAAAGTTATGCCATGTTAAATACAAGAAAAATATCAATTGACAAAAAAAACTGACGGACAGCATCCTTCACCAAAAATTCAGTTTTGGTCCGAATGAGCTGAAATTTTGGATTGGTCAGCAATATATATTTATACAACTGCATACAAAAAATTTGCTAAATTGAGAAGGTGGTGGTGAGACCCATTCGATCTGACATGGAATAACCAAAGTTCCAGTGATCGGTCAGCACTGCGAGTGGATGGAGAGCCCTGTAGTGCTAATGCCTCCACACGTCAACCACCAGAAATTCCCAGTTGCCTACATTGTAGTTCGCTTAAGCGGGTGTGAGTCTGCGGGGAAAAGAACGCACAAGGGTAAAGTTTCTCAGGTGTATCATGCCACTGTGTCGAGAAAGCCCCTACTCCAGTACTGGAGGCATCCACATCAACGACCCTGGATCAGGTAGCTTTAGCATTGGAGCTTAGGTGAACAGCCACTTCAAGGAGTCAAAGGCATGCTCGACCACTCGATTCCATGCCAGCCCCTTTGGCTTCCCCTTGAAAAGTGCAGTTAGAGGTTAGGCAACCAAATTTTTACTGAACCGGTGGTAGAAGTCAGTGAATCCCAGGAGGCGCCGGAGCTCCTTAATGGTGTGTGGGACTCACCATTCCGCTATCGCCTCCACCTTTTTCTGTTCCATAACCACCCTCTTTGGTCCGATCAGGTATCCCAGGAAGGAGGTAGTGATTCTATGGAAGACACATTTCTCTGTCTTGACATAGAGCTGGTGTTCCTACAGTCAAGTGAGTACCTTCATGTGTTGAACATGTTCTGAGAATGTAGGAGAATAGACGAGGATGTCATCAATATAGGTAATGACAAATCTCCTGGGATTGTCCCTCAGGACGTCATTAACAAAGAACTGGAATACAGACGCAGCGTTCACAAGCCCATAATGCGTCGTGCAGTAATCATAATGACCAGAGGTGATGCGAAAGGCCGTCTTCCACTTGTCTCCTTTTCGGACACGGACCAGATTGTAAGCTCTGAGGAGATTGAGTTTCATGAAGGACGTAACACCTCGGAGCTGCTCTACAGCACTGGGGACCAGAGGGAGCAGATAACGGTACCTTACGATCATTCATTCAACCCTCGGTATTCGATGCAGGGTCAAAGACCTCCATCTTTCTTCCGAACAAAGAAGACCCTGGCCGAGGTAGTGGACTGAAAGAAGCCTTGCTGGAGCACCTTTTGAACGTACAGCTCCATGCCTTGAGTTTCTGCCACCGACAGGGAGTATACGCGGCTTTGTGGAGGGGTGGAACCAGATAGCAGCTCTATGGCACAGTCCCATAGATAATGAGAGGGGAGCTTGGTTGCCTTAGTCTTACTGAAGACCTCCCAGAGGGACTAGTACTTCCTAGAAATCTTGAGGTACAGTGCTGTGAATAAGTATTTACCTCCTTCCTGATTTCTTATTTTTTTGGCATATTTGTCATGGTTTGTGAGGTGTGCGTGTTGTTTGGTCTTTTCTTTGCGGGACGATATTGAATTCCTAGGCTATCAAATTCTTTACCCATCTGGTTGATTGAGCTGAAGCGGCACTTTCCCAGAATCTTCATTAGCAGGAAGTCCGGCACGCCTCCTTTGCTAGAGTGTCTGTTTTTAGCTTCATACAATAGCTATATACTGTAGATGTCTGTAGTCAGGTTTTGTATGACATTCTATCTTCTGATTGTTGGAGTTTCTTTTCCCTTTTCTATCTCGCTTTGCTTTTGTGGTGCGGACTATTATACGTCCATTGGAAGCGCAAGTACTTTTGTTTGGTTTATATTTTTCTCTGTGTTTGTACTGTGTCCGAGCTACTCTAGTCTCTCTGGTTGTTGCACTTTGCCTCCATATACTTCTGACCATTCCAGAACACTCTAGCCGACATGGAGTCGTCAGCAACGACTGCATTAGAGAAAGTTGTGGCTAACCAACAAGCTGTTCTCTCTGGTTATGGTAAGGGTCTCTCTAGCCTAAACAATCAACAGGCAGATTTAGCGAAGAGAGTCCGCCTTCAGGCGAATGTCATGGAGAGACAGGAGAACATATTGTTAAGTCTCCTTGAGAGTATTAGATCCTTGTCCACGCAAATCACTCAACATCTTGCACAAGCAAAGTCCGTACATCTTCCCCGAGAGCCAAAGCTTCATTTACCCCCAAGACATGGAGGCGAGGCAGGAAGATGTAAAGATTTCATTTCCCAATCTGAGATATTTTTTAAAGCGCAGCCTTCACGGTTTGTGAATGAAGAGTCTCGGGTTTCATTTATTTTATCCCTGTTAACCGACACAGCACTCACTTGGATCAACCCACTTATTCTAATTCACCCGTAGTGAATACTGTGGAGACTCTCGTCAGAGAAATGGTATCGGTGTTTGATCAGGATGTTTGTGGTCAGGACACGGCTGTTTATTGCACCTAAGGCAAGGCTCTGAGAGTGTCGCTGCATTTTCAATCACATTTTACTCCTTGGCGACAGAGACAGGCTGGCCAGAAGCGCCTCTTATGACAGTGTACGTTCTCACTTTGGCTGAGTGTTATGATTCTGCCTCATGTGTGCTGTCTTTGTGCTTATTTGTGCTTGTGCCTTACTTTCGTTTTATTTTTCAGCTTTCATTTCTGCCATCTGATGATCGACTCCCTCTCTGCCAAACTCCAGTGATGTCGCGTGACAGCTTTCAGCATGCCTGCATCTCGTTGTCCAATCAAGTTTCCTCTTTCGGTTTCGGCTCTGGTATTTCATTCATTGCTTCCACCTGTGTTTAATTCTGGGTCTTGCGAAACTCTGAGTGAATGCATTCTCTGATAGGATAATTACTAACCCGTACTAACCAGCACTTATTTGAGGGTGATTGTAAATATTTCATCACGTAGTATTAACCTTAATTAACTCATTAGCGAGTGCGTGTGTTCCTAGCTTTAGTAATTTCTGCCTAAGCTCTCGCTGATTAACTGCGTTTTAAGCTGTGCTTTACTTCGCTTCTCTTGTGGTGCTTTATACTCATAATGTTTAGATTACCTTAATCTAAACTGTCTAGTTTGATTGATGGTCTCAGCGTCTTGTCTCGAGTCAGTATTGTTTACCAGGTTCTCGTGTAATTGTTCATTAATCCCATGTGTTTCTGTTTCCAGTCGAGATTGCATTCCGAGTCCCCCCTCTCCTCTCGTGACTATATATGTGGCAGAGATGGGAGGGGCCATCAGACGGAACCTGGTTTTGACTCAGCTCTGCATGGTGAAATCTCAGCTCCTTGTGCCTTCTGAGTATTTCCTTTGTATGATTCCCAAGTCTTGTATTTTGCTGCGCCTATGTCTTGTCTGCCCCTTGTTTAAGTCTCCCAGTGTGTCTGTCTAGACTGACAGTTAGGTCTAGTTTTTGTTTTTCTGGTTTAGCCACTATTGGAGTGAGTATTTCTGTTTCCCCCTGCCTTGGGCAGTGTGCCTTAGTTTTCCCATTTGTTCAGTGCATGTGCTCGGTGTTTTATTTCTGGCTTGTTTGCCAATTTTCTCCTAGTGTTTTGTGTTGCAATAAGCACTTCAGTTCCTGCATCTGGCGTTCCCCTGACCTCTTCTTAACACTGATGAGGTTAAGGGCGCTCTGGCTACATTCGAGCCTTGTTTGTCTCTAGATTTGTTGGTTCGCACTGCGATGCGAATTGATAATTGCACCCATGAACAAACCAGGGAGAGAGATGTACTGCATTGACTCTTGCTGGCAACAGGGCTAATGCCTCTAGCAGCGTACATACAGCTCCCATTCCACCCACTGAAAATTCCACTCCTGGTGAGCCTATGCAGGTTGATGGCTCATATGAGAACCAGGCTCGTAAGCCCATGCAGGCATATGAACTGCTTTAATTGTAACAAACAGGGACATATCCGTCCACGCTGCCTTCAGGGAAATGGGTGGTCCCTCTAGTGGTATGGGGGGGGGGGGCTAGAGGGACAGACCCAATTTCCCTTCCAAATTTTTCCTTTCAAGCGTCTAAAAAAATACACAAGGTGGGAAAACATACTGTAAAGTGGATGAAACGTGACTGTGAGATAAATTATCTCAGTTGCACGAAATGCCATGGCAATGGCAATCGTGTTCATGTTGTGCTGTCCCAAGGCCATTCAAAATGCAGCAATCAAACATGCTGTCTTAATAAACAGCTCTACTTATTCAACTTCAAGAGTAAATGCATCCACCATTTGATTGCTAATCAAGCAAGTAAACTGGAACAGCTTACTTTTCTTAGCCCAATTGGTTAATAGGAGACGATTCTGTAGTCTTTTATTTGGCTCTGTGCTGCATTTCGCCGAAAAATAGTGATGTCAGTCAATTTTTTTCTGGAAGCATTTCACATGCCCTTTGATGTTTGACACTTTCGTTCAACCTGTGTCGGGTTTAATGAAGGAAAAGGGAAAGCTCGGATGTTCGCCCCATGGCAGCAGGCGGTGGTACTGCGCCTTAAAAAAGAATCAATTCAGAATTGCCCCAGCCCTATTTTTCATGCTAAGACAGTTTCGTTTCTTGGCTTCATTGTTTCGGAAGAGTAGGTCTGCATAGATCCTGACAAAGTGGCATCAGTCAGGGGTGGCCTACCACTCAAAACGTTAAGGAGATGCAAGGGTTTTTGGGTTTTGCTAATTTTTATGAGGTTTTTCTGTAATTTTAGCAAGGTTACTGCCCCCATTATCACGCTCACTAAGAAGAATACCTCCTTATCGTTTGCTTGGTCTCCAGCAGCTGAGGCTGCTTTTCAGGAGTTAAAGAAACAATTTAGCTCAGAACTTCTAATTTTGCCCGACCTCTCCCTCCCATTTGTTGTGGAGGTGGATGCATCAGAAGTCGGGGTAGGTGCCATTTTGACCCAGTGCCCCCTTCGGTACAATAAGTTGCATCCATGCGCCTACTTCTTCCGGTCGTTGTCGCCGACCGAACGGAATTACTGCATTGGTGACTGGGAGTTGTTGGCTGTGAAGTTGGCGTTAGAAGAATGGCGCTATTGGTTGGAGGGGGCTGAACATCCGTTTGTGGTTTTGGACGGATCATAAAAATCTCCAATACATCCAACAGACTAAACAACGTAATTTTCAGCAGGCGCAGTGGTCATTGTTTTTCAACTGCTTTAGTTTAATGTCAACCTATCGCTCGGGATGTACAAACTTTCAAGCCCGACCCCATTCCTGAGCCAGTTATCTCGGCAGTTCAGATTGTGGTTCCATTCAGTGGGATGTTGAGTCTGTTGTGCAGGAGGCATTGAGAGATGATCCCGGTCCTGGTGGGGAGCCGCCTGGCTGTTTGTTTGTTCCTTTGGCAGTGCAGTCCCAAGTTCTCCAGTGGGGGCACTCTTCCTGTCTGGCGGGTCACCCGAGAGTTCATCGAACCAAGCAGTTCTTGGCCGGATGTTTTTGGTGGCCTAGCATGATTGAGGACATTCGGGAGTTTGTAGCGGCGTGCTGTATATGGAACAAGACTTCCCACCTTCCCCCTTGGTCTGCTGTAGCCGTTGCCCATCCCTAAGCACATGTGGAGCCATATCACTCTTGATTTTGTTATGGGGCAGCCTGTTTCTGAAGGCAACACGATCATCCTGGTTGTGGTTGACCGTTTTTCTAAGGCTGCCCGCTTTATCGCGTTGCCCAAGCTGCCTTCCGCGCAGGAGACAGCCCTTCTTGTTGTCGGCCATGTTTTCAGGCTGCATGGCCTCCCTCAAGGTCTCTGACCTAAATTTACGGCCAAATTCTGGCGTGCGTTTTGCACCCAGTTGGGAGCCACCATGAGCCTTTGCTCTGGTTTCCACCCAGAGACGGGCAGACAGAGCAAACCAATCAGTCCTTGAAGAATACTCATCGATGTTTAGCAGCTGTCAATTCATCTTCGTGGAGTTGATTTTTAGCATGGGCCAAATATTCCCACAATTCAATGGGTAACTCCTCCACAGGCCTTTCCCCGTTTGAGGCTCAGTTGGGTTATCAGCCTCCACTGTTTCCTGAGACTGACAGGGATTCAGAGGTTCCTTCGGTTAATCACTTTGTTCGGCATTGTCGGTCAGTTTGGGCCAGGGTCCATTCCTCCTTGTTGCGCTCTGGATGGAAACAAAAGACCGCTGCAGATAGAAGGCGCCGTTCGGCCCCATCTTATCAAGTTGGCCAGAGGGTCTGGCTTTCCACATCGGACCTGCCTTGAGAGTGGAGTTATGGAAATTGGCTCCCCGCTTTATCAGTCTGAAAAGGGTTACAAAGCCATTTCAAAGGCTTTGGGACTCCAGCAAACCACAGTGAGAGCCATTATCCACAAAAACTTGGAACAGTGATGAACCTTCCCAGGAGAGGCCGGCCAACCAAAATTACTCCAAGAGAGGAATCGTCCAGCAAATCAAAAAAGAACTCAGAACAACATTAAAAGAACTGCAGGCCTCATTTGCCTGAGTTAAAGTCAGTGTTCATGATTCAACACTAAGAGAGAGGCTAGGCAAAAATGGCATCCATGGGAGAGTTCCAAGGCGAAAATCACTGCTGACCAGAAAGAACACAAAGACTCGTCTCGCATTTGCCAAAAAACGTCTTGATGATCCCGAATTTTGGGAAACTATTCTGTGGACTGACGAGACAAAAATTACATTTTTTGGAAGGTGTGTGTCAAGTTACATCAGGCATAAAACTAACACAGCATAAAAATAACATCATGCCAGCAGTCAAACTTGAAGGTGGTCGTGTGATAGCCTGGGGCTGCTTTACTGCTCCAGGACCTGGATGACTTGCTGTAATTGATGGAACCATGAATTCTGCTCTCTACCAGAAAATCTTGAAGGAGAATGTCCAACCATCAGTTTGTGACCTCAAGGTCAAGTGCACTTTGATTATGCAGCAGGACAATGATCCGAAATAAACCAGCAAGTCCACCGCTGAATGGCTTTAAAAAAAATGAAATAACTGTTTTGGAGTGGCTAAGTCAAAGTCCGGACTTACAGCGCCCTCCCTTATTATTGGCACCCCGGGTTAAGATGTGCTAAAAGCCTAAAAATAAATGCCATTTTTATTGCAGAAGCATACTCTCACACTGAAAATTGTAGAAAAATGTAACCTTCAAATCAAGTGAATTTTAACAGAGAAAAAACATCCCTGACTAAGAAATAATTATTTTTCATAAAATCACCTGTTCCACAATTATTGGTACATTCCTAGGAAATAAATGTAATTGAAGTATTTCTGTCATTTCTACAGTAGTTTACAAAGTTGATCAGAGTATCTAGGAACATTTGATTAGTTATGCATCACTTCCTGTTTTCCTGGGGTATAAATATGATGTGACACATAGGCCATTTCTCCTATCCACTCTTCAACCTGGGAAAGACAAAGGAACACACCATTCAAGTAAGGCAGATGTGTGTCGACCATCACAAGTCAAGCAATGGCCACTAGAAAATAGACACTCGCCTGCACCTGCCCATATCTACCGTCAGAGGAATCATTAAGAATTTTAAAACAACTGGAACAGTGGTAAATAAGCCTGGATGAGGATGCAAGGTTATTTTGCCACCACTCACAGTGAGGAGGATGGTTACAGAAGTGAAAAGTTCTCCAAAGCTCACTTTAAAAGAATTGCAACAAATGGTTGCATCTTGGGGTCACAAAGTCTCCAAAACAACCACCAGGCGCTATCTACATGCCAACAAGTAGTTTGGGTGGCATGCACGGAAAAAACCTTTTCTCACTCATAATCATAAACACAAACGTCTGGAGTTCACTATTCGGTACTGGGACTTCAACTGGGACCGTGTGCTTTGGTCAGATGAGACCAAGATAGAGCTTTTTGGCGACAAACACTCTAAGTGGGTCTGGCAGAACACAAAAGATGAGTATGCAGAAAAGCACCTTATGCCCACTGTGAAGTATGGGGGAGGATCAGTGATGCTGTGGGCCTGTTTCTCTTCCAGAGACCCTGGGAATCTTGTTAGGGTGCATGGCATCATGAACGCTTTGAAATACTAGGACATTTTAAATCAAAATCTGGTGGCCTCTGCCCAAAAGCTGAAGATGGGTTGTCACTGGGTCTTTCAGCAAGATAATGACCCTAAACATGTGACCAAATCTACACAGAGATGGTCCACCAGACACAGAATCAAGCTCCTCCCATGGCCATCTCAGCCCCCAGACCTCAACCCCATTGAAAACCTGTGGAGTGAGCTGAAGAGGAGAGTGTAGAGGAGAGGGCCGAGGTCGCTGGATGATTTAGAGAGATTGTGCAAAGAGGAATGGTCGATGATCCCTCTTTCTGTATTCTCCCATCTGGTGAAACATTATAGGAGAAGATTAGGTGCTGTTTTGTTGGCAAAAGGGGGTTTTACAAAGTATTTAGATCAGGGGTGCTAATAATTGTGGCACATATGATTTGATGTAAAAGAATTATTTCTTAATGTGGGATTTTTTCCCACTAAAATGCACTTGAATGTAAGGTTGGATTTTCCTCTTTTTCCATTGTGGTCCTATATTATTTAGAAAAAAACTGAATTATTAGAAGCTAAAGAACACATCTTAACCAGGGATGCCAAAAATAAGGGAGAGCGCTGTAAATCCGATTGAGATGCTGTGGCATGACATTTAACAGGCCATTCATTGGTCGAGACCCTCCAATGTGGTTGAATTAAAACAATTCTAAGCTACAGTGCTGCTGAAAATACCTGGACCAGAATGAGATGTGGTGGCGAAGCCAGGAAATGGTAGGGTTGTGTCTTTTTAGCCATGGGAATCCTAACATGATTTAGTGGCTGTTCCCGAAGGAGAGGGAGACTGGAGCCGACTGGAAAAGAATGTTTCCATTCCCCAGAGGCTTACCATCCACAGCTGCTATGTTGATTGGGGTGTTGAGCTTGAGCACTAGAAGCCAGAGCCTTCACACTAACTGCTGGGAGATGAAGTTCCCCACCGCGCCAGAGTCAATCAGGGCTTCTACTTGGAGGCTTATGTTGTTATCCCACCTGAGAAAAGAGTACTTGGATGACATTGGTCGAAAGCAGTCAAGTGGAATCTTCATATATTCCCATATTAGGTCTCTGAGCCCATATATGGCGTGCAAGTAGATGATTTCCCTTACTGTCTCAGGAGCAGACAAAATGGCATGCTTGTGAAAAGAAGGTCTTTGGTGGGATAGATTCATTACAGTTTGTAAGAGGGCCAATACAGAAATACATGGGGATCAATAAATGGCATATTCGGCTGGGCTGACACCTCACCCAATATGGCATTTACTGACCACATATATTTCTGTATTGGCCCTCTAACAAACTGTAACTTCTATTATTTTCCACAAGCACTGGAATCAGGAACCTCTGGTCTGATAAACTGGATGGAGACACATTAACCTTGACAGGTGAAGCAGGCTTCAGATCTGGTTTCCTGAAGTTCCTGGGTGCATTTAAGGAGGGTGGTGGACAAGATTCGCCACAGTGGGTGCATGGTCCTGTCTTCCTCCAGTTGCAGTGATCGGCAGAAGTGGACTCAAACTCCATAGGCTTTAGCTCCTGGCCTGGCAGTTGGATGGGGTCTCTGGAGCACCCCCGCTGCCTCTCCTGCAGCAGCTGGTCGAGTCGATGGAGGTATCGATAAACGAATCAAAGGTAGCAGCTTGGTCCCGACAAGCCATCTCTGCCCTCAGGTCTGGCTGTAGCCCATTGCGGTAGATGGTGAAAAGGGCTGGCTCATTCCAGCCACTGGCTACAGCGAGGGCATAGTCCGCTGCTGACCTGGACCCTTGCCTCCAACAGCCGGTCCCCAGTCCTCTTCCCTGGATGTATGAGGTTACGCTCAGGAACCAGACGTGAGAACCAAGCAATTCAATAAACTTGAATTTTATTAAGGATGGGGGTGAGCCCCCACAGGGCAGGAAGCAATGGTGCAAAGTCCACAATCCGAAGATCAGAATCCCAGGGACGGAATCCAAGTGGTAAACAGGGCAGCAAACACAATACTCGTGGTTGGGCAAAAAAGGTTCAGTACACAGGTGCAGACAAATCCAAGACAAAGCCAAAATCAAAAACGGGGACGGTCCAGTCAGAAGTGAATCACAAAGAGTACAAAGCATAAACGATTGCAGCACAGGCAAACCAAGGGAATGTTCTGACAAAACCTGGATGTGAAATGACTGCTTAAATACACGTAGGGGAAGTCACATGTTATGATAGGGCACAGGTGATTTGGATCAGACTAATTAACGAGGGAACAGACATGAGGAAGAACCTAACCGCATGAAATTAGCAAAAGCCGAAACGCGGACAGGGATCACAAAGACAGACTATTGACATGGCTCCGATTAGGGAGTTCTAACGTGCACAGATAATGAGGCAGAACAGTGTTTAACAGGTGCGGAGGATCCGCTGAAGCGCAGCAAAGTAGATTGAGTAAATACAAGGGGCAGAGACTAGAATAGAGCGAATGCTGAGAGCTTGTTAGTCAAATAGTAAAGTGCAGCTATACAATCCCAAGTGCTCGTTAGTAAGTTAGTACTATAGACAACGTTAGTCTTGGTTATTATCTTTAACTAAAATAACAAACTGTTAGTACTGTTCGTAATGATAGAGCAGCAAGGCGAAGGAAGCAAACAAGATTAGAAGGAATAATTGAAATCCCAGAAACCATGAAATCACCCAAAAATGTGGCACGTAACACTGGGGCAATGAGCAGTCACATGACATGAGACCAGACTGGGGAGACAAAGTGCAATGCATAGCATGAAAAAAAACAAGAACCGGAATCTAACTGAAGAGATGAATCATGGCAGAAATACAGACAAACCAAAAACAAAAACATGGCATGGAAACAGAATCATTGGCAAAACATGGTCAGACAAAGCAGAAACAAAACAGGGTGATCAAAAACTGCCTTGAACTGGTAAATAAAACTGTCCTATGTTGTGAAGGGGGATTGATCCCAAACTGCTGTAGCCCATTCAAGAGCAGTTCTAGTCAAGTGGGTGATGACAGCTGCGGTCTTCTCCATATCACTGAGAGCAGAGTGATAAGAAAAAGAGATGGGGCACTGGAGCAGAAATCTTCAGCAGCCAGTATGGTTTGGCAGTCTAACTGGGGATTAATCTGGGGGAGAGGTGGGGAAGGACTGCGGTTGTGCAGGAGAGACTGAGGCAATGGGTGGCAGGGGCGAATGGAAGGTGTTCATCATGTGAAAGCATCTGATGAGTTTGTAGTTTAGGGTGGCTCCCAGCTGGACAATCTTTCCCTGCTGCGCCGCCACAAAGGGAGGAGAGTTCGCTGTGGTGAGCTCTCCGTCTTCCGGAAGTGGTATCTTTGCTGAATCCATATTTTCATGCAAAGTCTTCTAGTTGTATAATGTCATTTCAGTGCACTCTCTTGTGTGCACTGAAAATAAAAATGATGGTGACTGGATTCAAATGCAAAGAAAACGGATTTTAATATTTCTTACTTTTGAAGCGGCTTCTTCACAAGTCAATATTCTGAATACAAAATAGGAAAACAGCCATTCCTTTAAACATTTACAAAGAGATCTCTAGACTACCATAAGACAGCTATTTGAGAGCACAAAGAGCTACAGTGCCCTCCATAATTATTGGTACCCCTGGTTAAGATGTGTTAAAAGCCTTAAAATAAATTCAATTTTCATTGCAGAAGCATACTCTTACACTGAAAATTGTAGAAAAATGTAAGCTTCAACTCAAGTGAATTTTAAGGGGAAAAAAATACCAGACAAAGAAATAATTATTTTTCATAAAATCACCCGTTCCACAATTATTGGCACCCCGAACCATTCCTAGGAAATAAATGAAATTGAAGTATTTCTGTCATTTCTACAGTAGCTTACAAAGTTGATCAGAGTATCTAGTAACATTTAATTAATAATTCATCACTTCCTGCTTCCCAGGGGTACAAATATGACGTGACACAGAGGCGATTTCTCCTATCCACTCTTCAACATGGGAAAGACAAAGGAACACACCATTCAAGTAAGGCAGATGTGTGTTTACCTTCACAAGTCAGGCAATGGCTACAAGAAAATAGACACTCGCCCGCACCTCCCCATATCTACTGTCAGAGGAATGATAAAGAAGTTTAACTGGAACAGTGGTAAGCAAGCCTGGACGAGGATGCAAGGTTATTTTGCCACCACGCACAGTGAGGAGGATGGTAAGAGAAATAAAAATTTCTCCAAAGCTCACTGTCAAAGAATTGCAACAAATGGTAGTATCTTAGAGTCACACAGTCTCCAAAACAACCATCAGGTGCTAGCTACATGCCAACAACTTTTTTGGGAGGCATGCACGGAAAAAACCTTTTCTCACTTGCAGTTATAAATGCAAATGTCTGGAGTTCGCTAAGCGGTGCTGGGAATTCAACTGGGACCGTGTGCTTTGGTCAGATGAGACCAAGATAGAGCTTTTTGGCAAGAAACACTCAAAGTGGGTCTGGCAGAACACAAAAGATGAGTATGCAGAAAATCACCTCATGCCCACTGTGAAGTATGGGGGAGGATCGGTGATGCTGCGGGCCTGTTTCTCTCCCAGAGGCCCTGGGAGCCTTGTTAGGGTGCATGGCATCATGAACACTTTGAAATACCAGGACATTTTAAATCAAAATCTGGTGGCCTCTGCCCGAAAGCTGAAGATGGGTCGTCACGGTCTTTCAGCAGGATAATGACCCTAAACATGTGGCCAAGTCTGCACAGAAATGGTTCACCAGACACAGAATCAAGCTCCTATCATGGCCATCTCAGTCCCCAGACCACAACCCCATTGAAAACCTGTGGAGTGAGCTGAAGAGGGGAGTCCAGAGGAGAGGACAGAGGTCGCTGGATGATTTAGAGAGATTTTGCAAAGAGGAATGGTCAAAGATCCCTCTTTTTGTATTCTCCCATCTGGCGAAACATTATAGGAGAAGATTAGGTGCTGTTTTGTTGGCAAAAGGGGGTTGTAGAAAGTATTAACATCGGGGTGCTAATAATTGTGGTACACATGATTTGATGCAAAAGAATTCTTTCTAAATGTGGGATTTTTTCCCACTGAATAAATGCTCTTGAATTAACGGTTGGATTTTCCTCTTTTTTCATTGTGGTCCTATATTATTTAGAAATAAACTGAATTTATTAGAAGCTAAAGAACACATCTTAACCAGGGGTGCCAATAATTATGGAGGGCGCTGTATACATGCAATATGCTACACAACGGGCTTACGAGACTTCACCCTGGAATGTTGAGAAGCTCAGGCTTATAAGGATTAGGTTGGATAGTTAGCTAATGATACACAGATTTGCGTTGTTGAATGATGAGTGGAGAAGCAGGCCGGTTCCTCAGAACTCTGGTGATATGGAGCGCTGGGAGTATGGCATGACAAAGGCTGAAATACAACATCTGATCGACAGATTTTTATCCCCTTTACCTCTAACTTTTTCACTGTAGTTTTCCCTTAAGTAGACTCAACATTAGAATAGATTTTTTTTCATATTGCAGACAAAGTCACAGACATATTATTCAGTGAAGCTACATCACACTTACACTGAAATATTCAAACGGAGAATACCATGTTTTTGGCCACAGCATTATGTGTTATGGAAAATATCAAGATCTTGCACATCATTTCATACAGATTTCCATATAACTCGACAGGACATGTTTGGTATTGTTGGAAACTTTAGGATCTCCACAAGAATTTAAGATAGACCTGAAGTTCCACAGGTTTGATACAGCAGCAGCATTTGATGGACAACACGTATGCCTGCAAATATCCTCAAGCAATATGATTCCATTTATTGGTACTCTGTTAAAAGTTAATACAATTAAAGAAACTCATCAGTAAACAAATGTTTTGAAAAAGCAATCTGGTCCAGTTTATTACTTCCCCAGAAGGGGGTGGCATTGATGAAGCGGGAGCAGACAGGAAGGACAAAAGGCCAAGAACTACTCAGCAGTCAAAGAGATCTGCACACAAAGGCTAGCTTCACTGTCTCTTCTTTTTATTCTTGCTATCTAAACATAGTGGGCAGGCAATGCCTGCAACTATTTGGAAGAGGTCTTTTGTCTGAGTTCAAGGAAATGTAGCCTTGCCTACTTTGTCATTCTGTCTTCACACCTTGGTCCTATAGTTCAAGAGGGCCAGAACAACATACGCAATGGTGTCAAAGAAAATTTTTTAGATGGATAATTCTGGGGGACATAGATAGATAGATAGATAGATAGATAGATACAGTGGACAGATAGATAGATAAAATTTCCTCATATTTCCACATGCAGCAAAATAATATCTGAAAATGGAATTGTGCTCCTCTCAAATTATCAGGCAGAAATAAATCTTTCCTAAGCAGATAGAGTTTATTCTTGTCAAGAACAAAAACGACATCAAATCCAATATTTCAACGTACATGCCATTAATTCACAGTCATTCCCCGCACGCTATATTCCATGAATATGTTCTGCAGAGAGATCTGAGGAAAAAAAATTATTAAAAGTGATTTGTAGGTGACTTCAAATAAAAATATTTGGCGATAAATATTCTGTGGTTGGATGTTTGAATTCACAGAAGTCATAATTTTGATTAGAAACATGTTTTGCCCCGCACTTCCACAGATTGTGAGTTGCACGCAGATTCTCTCTCTTCTTGGTACTAGGAACTATGTTCGCCTACTCATGTTTGCCGAATGATGATTATAGCATGGTTTATGCAAAGCTTTCCAGATCACAACATATTTTACCTAGAAAAGCGACGGAAAATCCAGTTATCACCAATACAGCTTTGTCTCGTGTTTTTCTATGATTATATGGGAAAATAATTTCGACAAAATAGAAACTGAACCGCATTATTAAACTCGTCATTAGTTAAGTAAAAACAAATGAATGATCACAAATGTAAAGATGTTTATTTTTCTGCCATCACAAGAGCAATTATAGCACGTCAACTGGAGCATTTTGTTTTGGTTCAGCGAATCAATTTCCGAACTGAGAGAACGAAGATTGGTCGCGACCCCCAGTAGTTCTAAAAAGTCACTTAACACTAACCCGCAGAATGCCTTGAAATAGTACGAAGATGCATTCCAGATCGGCGCTGTTGACGCTGCGGGGCGCCGTTCTTCTCCACACCAACTAAACCGAAATGGGTCAGAACTGGCCACGACTGCATGGTTTAAGCCTCATCTTTGGTCACATGATTATTTTTTCAGACGTGGCGCACATCGAAAATGTAGTTAGTTCATTGCATCAGCACTAACCCTGGGTATTAGCGGGCTAGCATGCGTTCGCTAACTCTGTCCTCAAACAAACATGTACACTTCTCTTTTCGTAATGAGCTCGTCATCCGACAAACACCGTCTTTTGTAGGGTTGTACCTGTCTATTTAAGAAACGCAGAACCAATACAGGCTGCCAGTTATTCGTCTTCCTTGCGCACTGAGGAGAAAGTGGTTTTCTCTGAAGCTAAGACATGAACTGAATGCATTGCTTTCTCCAATAACGATTAAAGGGACGTAAAACGACAGAAAAAAAAAAAAACTATTTTTCACGTCGGATCAAAATGAACTAATTTTCGTTCATCGAAACTTAACACGCGCAAATTGAACAGTAAACTGCTTTGTTGGAGTGCCTCGTTCCTGACAAATCCAAAACAAGTAGCCACTATATTTTCTTGTCATTTAGGCACAAGGACAGAGGCGTCGGTATTCACCAAAACTCCCCCGTGCCCGGTCTGAACCGGTTCGGGTGAGGCGCGGGCTCGTGGTCACCCCCCTTCACATCACTGCATCCCCGAAATGCGCGTTCCCGCCGTTCGCAATCCCAACAGGTGCCTTGCATGCCTATTCACTCAAAGCCCAGCGCGAGCCCCCACGCCTGCGTTATCCTGGTTGGACGAGGAGATGGGACAGACGCTCCCTCCGACCTTCTCTGATCGTTTTGATTGGTCGACGTACAAAGAGATTCGTGATTGTCATTGGCTACCTTTGTTCGAGAACGCGAAGAGGTAAGAGTTGTAAACGAGGCGCGTGCTTGAAGAAAAAGCGCAGGGTTAAACGCGCATCTTTTCAGCACCGATACCCGTGGATAGCAGGAGGATTATTGGCTACGGGTAAAAATCGTGCCACACAGTCGTAGGGAGGTGAAATTGCTGCCTTTCTTTCGTTCATCGCCTTATTGAGTCTCCCGGATTTTCAGCCATAGTGGCTGGAGTGTATGCAGGAATACTGTTCGGTGATTAGCAAGGGGAGGATTTAGAATACGTTGTGCGGGCTTTGTTCGCCCTGTAACAGGGCTGCAAGTTATTTGCGCCTGCTAAGAGCTGTTGATAGCCAGCTGGTCATTAAACGTTAGCAAACAACAAGCCAGTGACTGACTCTGGCGTTAGATTGACGAGTTTCAATTTACTTGAGCGGGGTCCAGGATCGGATGGACGGGGAATAACGGACCGTGATTTGAAGAACGCTCCTAGGATCCAATGTCATCAGTGAATAGTCCTATCTTTCGTTATCTTAGACGTCGAGAAGCAGCCTTCGAAACGGGTTTGTAACAGCCAGCCAACTTACGTTATTAGTAAGCTAGCTGGTTAATTTCAACTCCATTGTTTAACGTGTCTCGGTGTTATTCCCTTCGTCCGCCGACCCCGGATCCCGCGCTCTCACTGGTTTCCCTCTGAGCCTCGCAAATAGCTCGATTATCCAGCTGTCTTTTCAATAATATTTTCAGTCCGCACAATTCAGTTTGGTACAATAATCATGTGCTCCCGGATGTGGTTTGTTACTGACCGGCGGATCAGCCAGGAGTACCCGCAGGTTCAGATTCTCCGGGCCTTGAAACAACGATGTGCTGAGGAGGATGTTGAATTCCGCTCTCTTCTCATCGACCAGATTGTGCTTACCATCAGTGATGGGCAACTCGGTGAGTAAATAACACTACAGAGCTGAAATAATAATAATAATAATAAAAGTACGCCTGGACTGGATCGGGGTGAAGGAAAAGCATATGTACCATTAACCGCTGAATGAATTCAAAGCACAATGACTTGGCTAAGTTTGTTGCCACTTAAGAACGATTCGCCGGCTGGTAAAATTTGATGCCATGAGGATAGGGATTGTCCCTGAGGAGCTCCCTGGTGAGGTATGTCCAGTGTCTGTTAACATTATAACGATAGCTTGCTGGCGTTTTAAGATAGGGTGACGGTGACCGTTTAACCCCATTCAAGAAAATCTGAAGTTCAAAATGGGCGACTATTGTTTTTGTTTTGAAGATCGCGAGTGAGTTAGCCTAGCGCTGGATAGCACGGACGCTGGTTAGCGCCATGCCCTACACGAATGTCAACGAGATGCTTGCTGGTGTCGTAGATATACATTGGCTTAGTTTCAGATTTACGTTTAGAGAAATTGCCGTGTTTTTTTCCATCATAAAGCCGCTTTCACACTGGACGCGAAAAAAATTTCCGCACGACAGATTAACATTACATTCAGAGTCAATGCAAAGACGCAAATACACGCGTTTAGAGAAATTCGTTTCGCCTGTGAAAGCAGCTTAACGTAGCCCCCCTCAGGAACAGAACTAGTAGCTCGCTCGTGAAAGCCTCGCGATGAGAAAACCAGTGACTATTGAAGCAGAAACAGCACTTGCTCTGTCCTGCCGCTGTCCAAGTCAAAAGCGCTGGTTCTTTCCTCAAGTTAATAAATTGACGAGACAATTAGAGGGAGCTATCTCGCTGTCAAATCTATAACGGTAGCCAGCTCATCCGGTATCTGCTGTAAGCCGGAGTGTTACCTAAAGTTTTGGTCGCATAAAAAGCGGTAGGCGAACGCTTGTAAGCCGAGGGAGAAAAATAGTTTTGTCTGACCCCGCAAGGAACTTAAAGCGGGAACCAGATTATTGTACCGTTAGTCAATGGGCCTCCTCAATATCTTCTGAAAGAAAAGGCATGTGGCTGCACCAATGCCCACAGCACACAAGTGGTATTTAATTAAATCGAAACATTTTGTATTCACGAGTGCTTTTATATCTTGAGGAGGATACGCCCCAGAGCAAGAACAGGTGTAAATATTCACGACATCTATGAAGCATCATCACGATATAGTTGCGTATTTTATAATTTTGCCATGGCGCAAACATGGTTTTGACTGCTGCCCTCCTCCTTTCATCGTTATACAAAGCGCAGTACCGAGATATTAACATTCAAATAAACACGCACTCGCTCAATGAATTGCGTATGGGATTAATGAGTTCTATTTCAGGTGTATTGAACTTCGCTCCTGAAAAGCCATAGCCTCGCATGTTTCAGACATCTCAGTTCGCTAACACGCCTGATTCACGATTGCCTTGTTGTACAACATCCATTTCATTGTTCAGCCCTTGACAAACTACAACCATTTGGGTGAGGTGTGTTCGAGAAGAGACATATAAAACATGCAGGTCTCGCACTCTCGGAATAGGGTTTCCGATTCTGTGAACAGATCAAGTTCGTATGCCTACAAAAGTCACCTGTGACCTGGGTGACATCATGCCAAATGCTCTCAGTGTTGAAGGTACGTTCTCCCTTGTAATAATTCCTCACCCGCTTCTTGAAGTTGGTAATGCTGGTAGAATGTTTTGATCAGAAGCACAAGGCATCACGGGAAGTCTTGGATGTTACTTTGGAAGTGAGCCAGAGAGAATGTAACTGAGGGTCTGGGGATCCTCCTCCAGGAAAAAAAAGACTAGGTCCAACCTAGTATATGGCTGGGTCGCTAGTGCTATATGAGAATGTGGGCCCAAGAAAAGGTTGCTAAATGAGGCAAAGCTCACGCAATTATAAGAAGTACAAGTTTAGTAATGAGCTGGAGCTGATAAATTATTTACAAAGTGGGTGGGGAGAGTGTGAGCGTGAGAGTTGGAGTGAGAGAGTGAGAAAGAGTGAGTGAGGGAGAGTGTGAGGGAGTGGGGGGGGGGGGTCTTGAGGAAGGAAAACATCAAAAGCAAGTTATACATTTGAATAGACAGAGCTAGAGTAAGGGTTGTAGTTACTGATTTTGTGAATGTTAATTTGAGAGACAGCAGCAGTAGATGTCGCAGTTATATGTAGGGTGGGGCGATATCGGTATTTTAATTTATCAATGTATTTCTAAATGAGATATAACACTGGACAGCATCGCTTGTATCGATACAGTTCATTTTGCGTTAAAATTACAATACATGGGCCACAAGTTCGCACCCATTTCTCCTCTCCCTCTTCGTATCACTGTCTCACACACAACCTTTCTGCTCTGCCTCCCTCGCTCTATGACCACAAGCCCTCCCCCCTCTGACCTACACTCAGCAACAACATGGAGGCGGAGTGCACCGCAGAAGAGGGGTTTGTGTGACGGTGCGTTCAGGAACCACATGCGAGAGTAGGAAATCCAAAAAACGTATGCCTTTAATGAGGTCCGAGTCAAATTCAAAAAACAATTTCCAAGCCACATTACGAAAGCCAAAGCCAGTGTCAACTAGACAGGCAGGGGTCAGAACCAGGAACACAGATGAGCAAAGTTGCATAAACGGAAGGCAAAAAGTCATAGTCAATGAACAAAGCCAAGGGTCATACACAGGGCATCCAAACACAGAAATCGTGGTCATACAAAAATTGGTCAAAAGCCAAAAAGACAAAACAATACAAGAAGGGCAATGGCGAGAATCGTAGTCAGACAAACCAGTAGAAGAAAAACAGTACTCAATGGCATACACGGCGCTGTGCACAAAGAAATATTGATCAACATTCTGACAAGGGGCTGGCTGTGAAAAGACTGCTTAAATAGACAGGAGGAAAGTCACATGCTATGCAGGGAGCAGATGAGCTGTATCAGACTAATTACAATGGGAGAATCACATGAGGGAAACTCTAACCACGAGAATTGGTGAAAGCCAAGACACGGACGGGAATAATACAGACAGCCTATGACATTTAAACAGCTCCGGTCAAGGAGTTCTAAGTGCACAGATAACAAGTGCAGGAAAGTAATTAAGCACATGCGAGAGATTTTGCAGAAACGTGGGGGGAGACAGGTACAGCTGAGCAAGAGGAGGAGACTAGAACAGGGCAATTGTTGAGAGGGAATTAGTATGAATTAGTAGCGATGCAACTTTACAGATTTAACTAGAGTGCTCGTTAGTAAGTTAGTCATCTGTATACATGGATTAGTTGTGTTAGTAGACTACGATACAAAATACAAATGCTAGTTTTGTTAGTAGTAAGACAAAGAAGTAAATGAGAATCAAAGGAATATATTAAACACCTGAATTCATTTAAATCACCCGAAGTTAGTGAGCACGCAAACCGGGAAGATGGACTGAACCAACTAGATCACAAGACAGGGGAGACAAGTGCAATGGAACTGAGAAATGGAATGAACTAAAAGCCTTAGAATTACAAAAAGCAAAAATAATAAATAAGACAAAATCATGAACACTGAACTTGAACATAAACATGACCAAAAACCATAACCATGACAGTTGGTCAGTAAATATATATGTGACCTGTCATGCGAAAAGGATACTATCCTCCAGGAAGTAGTTTTTGATATATTCGCTTAAATAGAAATGCAGAGTTCAAAGGTCAGATTCAAATTCATTTCAGATCGAAAGAAGCAGCTGTTGGTGAAATTGGCTCTCTTCTGCAGTTCAGTATCACTGATTGGTGGTCAATTAAAGTAAAAATCCCAAAATTCATGTTTTGGTTGAATAGTACCCTTTTTGCGTGACAGGTCACGTATTTAGTTTGCAAATGAGCTACCGTTAATTAACTCCTCGGTTTTCTGTATATTCAAAATCCATAAACATTCGTTCAAACGCGAATGAGAGACTGAGTCATGGAATTAGCGCAATGCTCAGATATAGCAAATGGGAATCTGTTACCACTATGGTGCAAATGGAAATTAAATTTGTTTGGCAGTAAACATTTTAGCTGTTGAGAACCGTGCATCTCCCCATAGCTAGTGTCTATTCTGCTAGTGGCGTGCACCTAGCCTGAGCTTGAGAAACATACGCTGAAGAGTTTATAGTTGATAAGCTCAAGCGCAAATAGCAAGCGGTCTTATCCAGTAGTTGACTACTGGTGGCTCGTTTACAAATGAACTATATTCACAACTATTCATTCAGCACCTCTCCGTAATCAAATGGAGCTAGTTAGCTAAATAACAACACTAAATAACAACAAGCGTACCGATATGTGTACAGGACTAAGAAAAGGGGTCACTGGGGTCATTTTATGAAAATTGAGATTTTCCAACAGAATCAAAGAGTGATCCAAGTTTTTCATTTTGAGAAAAAAATTGGGTGAATTTGTGCAAAGCAAAGCGTTGTAAATTGACAGTACAGTAGTGCTGGGATATCGCTATCACTGAGATACCCCGTTAATCTCAGAATGGAAAAAAATTCCCAAGTGACCCCTTTTCCTAGCCCTGCACACATATAACCAAGTCAGAAAATGATACAACTGAGTATGCAAACTGGAAGTCATGGTCAAATGGCCTTAGAACTGTAAACCCGGTTCACGGGCAAAACAATATTGATATATATGGAGTATCGCCATTCAGCTAAAAAATATTGAGTTCATGTACACGGTTAGCCAATCATAAACGTTTCCAAAAAAATAATATCCGCCTGTCTTTTCGAAAAGGATGCTTCTGTGTACCCTGTGCTAAAGGTGATTAATTCGGATGCATTGTAGCACCTTTCCTTGACATTTAAAGAATCCGAACACACTTCATGACTGCCACGTAAATACTTCCGGATCATCTTCTAGGAGTTACGAACTTTCCTGAGCAAAAAAGACTATTAGGACGCAACCATTGTCTCCACACTCAATTCCTCTTTATGTTGCTTTAAAACACGATTGGTTATTAGCTCATTTTTTTATCTCACATATTGTTCACTGTGTGTTTTTTACATTTTTGGTGGAAGTCTATCGGCCACCTATATTTGCATGTACAATGTCATCCTCGTCTCTGCTCATTAAAAGATAACGATATTCATTTTGTTATTTGAATGAGAACAAGTAAAACGCAGTTTACATTTCTTTTTGTTTTAGCTTTGTGGATGTAAAAAGTGTTTCTCAATTTAGTTTTACTTTATCAGCTGCTTTTCCTCCTCAATTACAATTCACTTTAATGACTTTGAATCGTAACAATAGTGAGACACAGCTCCCGCTGTGAGTGAGGGATGTAGTTTGCTGTTTAAGTTTACAAAACAAATTGTCCTAAAACAAGGTACAATAATAAGGACAATGCCAAAAAAGCAGAGCTAAACTGTTAGAATTCATTCATGTCCATGCTCTTACTTGTCAAAATGATGATTTTTTTTAATGGTTATTTCATTTACAATGGTGAAAGGGCCTAACATTATTCATTTAGTTGTGATTTTATTCCTATCTGATGTAGGCCGTATTTTTGTATTGGAGTAGCCTACAAATTCACTTTTACCATCTACTGATTTAATAAACGTATCTGGTTGATAACGCCATTAATGCATGTGGACTGTGTCACTGGAATGGTTGACAGTGCCCTCTAACGGTTGTATAGCAGTCGAAATCCTCAAACTCTGAAGACACGTGAACACGCAATTATACGGCGTGTGTACACGTTTAGAATTTTTTGTACAGGTTCCCACCCCTACACTGAATCCTTACAAACTTTGTGCTGGAGTACAGGACCCAACTATAAATGTGTCACTGTACAATGAATAATGGTGCCCACTGTATATCTGTTCTGCCAGTCTCAACAGAAAATTCAGAATCAAATAAGACTGAGCACTGGCCCAATCAGGCAATTGGCATTAGCTATCCTAGGCTTTGGGAATTCCTAATCTCCCAGTCCTGGTTTCTGACTAATACATTTCCACTATCAACATCAAAATCCTTCCTATCCTGCAGAAGAAGCTATAGTCATGTAAATATTTCTCCTGGTATATTGTTTATACCGATGTATCACCCACCTGTGCTGGGAGGGCACTCTAGTGAAGGTCTGCTTCCTATTGGATAGTGGTTCTGTTGAATGGCTCTGTTGCTGAATGCCTGTTGTTTCCCGCATGTTTTCAGGAGATGTGTTACAAACTTGACAGTGCAGAGTGGGAGTGGCTAGTTAGCATCCGCATGTGAAATATCACACAGTGTCACTGCCTCATTTAGAAAGGCAGTCCTTTTGGTGCATGGCTGAGCTTGTTCTTCAAGTGACAGCGCAAAGATGCAGGATAAGATTCTGTTTTTGATATGAGCCTGAGCAGATTTTACTGCTTCTTTCATGAAAGAGAAGCTGATCATGATTGGTGGGGGGTGGCCATCTGGGGCCATATAATGACATTTCTTTACTAACAGACTGCGGCCTATCGTTATGCAGTACTTTCTGTAGCAGTCCAAGGTGAAAAGAATTCACACAGGACATTAAAGATTGACAAGCTTCCCTTCACCTGTATTTATGTGTTTATTTAATTGATGGTATGTTTCATGACACTGTGGCAGTCCAAGGTGAAAAGAATTCACACTGGACATTAAAGATTGACAAGCTTCCCTTCACCTGTATTTATGTGTTTATTTCATTGATGGTATGTTTCATGACACTGTGGTCAGAGATTAGCATCCAGGAGCAGATATCTTACAACAGTGGATTTTTAGATAATGCAAGCATGGGTTCGCTTAGCAGCTGACAGTAAATATGCAACATCTCACGCCTTTGTGTTGGTGCAGCCATTGGCAACAGTATCTTGGAGGGGTGGAGGGTGGCGGGGTGAAGCAGAGTGAAGGTTGGTGGTCAGTCCTGAAGAGGATGTAGAACTTCAGCTTAGGGGTGCAGCATCCCCACCATCCCAGCAGAACTCCCTGGCTGAATATTGCCTCTGCTTTTTTGATGCCTCCCCTGCTGCTGCATCCTGATGTGGAAGTGACAGCTGTGTGCAGTGGCCGTTTGGAGCCCTAGTCTGCCATCTGTGACACGGGTCGCGTGGAGAAGACGGCTGACGTGCTGCTTGGCCATCAACCGACCCCGCCCATGCCAGAAACGTCTTGGCACGTTCCCCACGTTGACTCCACGATTCGCCGCTCGGCAGCGACGTGCAATTTAGGAGGGCGGCCCCAAAGAATTTTGTGCCTCGTGGTCTGGTCTTGTTGGCGATTCCAAGCAGCAGAGCGGCCATTTCCCTGTTAGGTGACAAATTTGACACCCTTCCATTATTGATGATCACAGTCACACATGATGACACTCATACCTCTTGCATCAGACACACCATCTTGCAGCCCCCCCCCCCCCCCCCCCCCAAATCATCTATATTTACAGTATATGTCAGGGGGGTACTGCAAGGCAGAGACGGTTGTATTTGAGATGCTCGTACAGTGGGGCACAATGACCTCGGTTACACCTTGTCCATTGTCAGGAGGAACAGGTCATCACACAACTCACATTTGCACATTTTATGTCTCGTCCTGGACTCCCAGGAGAACTTTGGCAAATTCACCCATGTGATTAATACTTTAATGCATGCGTGCAGGCTATTGTGATGTCTTTAAAATAAGGTTATTTAGGTTATTTATTTTCATTTAAAATGAATAGTGAAGCAAACAAAGGCACAGACAAGCTCAGCAAATGTGTATTTCCAGTCAGTTTTACAGCAATGTTTCTGCTTTCAACGTGATGTTATCAATTTTTCATCCTCATGAAAAAATACATAAATCATAAGCAGTGTTATATTCTCGAAATAGAGGGATCTTTAGTTTATAGATTGTCTGATGCCGTTTTCCTGTCTGATCCATGGGGTATTTTTCTAATCTGAGTCTGGTCACAGTCTACTCCTCTCTGGCTGGAACGTATTTGACTGCTTTTTTAAGCAGCCGGCAGAGATGAAGGTAGTTTTGCATTTTTCCTCACGTTCCTCTCTTCTTACTCATTTTGCTTGGATATGCTGTGCCTTTGTTCGGATTCTTTCTTTTGTCCCCAAATTGGTTTCATTAGAATCAATCAATGCTATTTCTTGCTTTTATAAAGGTAAAAATGTGTATGCTGTGCTGGATTTCTGTAAGGATTGCCTTTTGAAATACCATCCCAGGGCTGCCAACTTTCTATGCAATCTCACACATACGGTGTAAGTTTCATGCGTTTTGAAGGCGTATTCACCGTGGTCAGCAATTATTCAACCAACAAATATTAATGCGATTCTTCCGTGTAATTAAAGTCCTTGTGAGTGGAAGTTAGATTAATTTGCGTTACGGTGGATTTTACCACGAGTAACATGGAAGCGATTGTGACTCCAAACATTGTGCGCTTTTCCTCACTCAGTGGTTGGAAGCAATGTGTGTGTCTCATGATCGTTAAAAATGTTTAAACGAAATAAGACCATTTGAAACTTCTTTCTGCAGTTCCATTGCTTCCAACCCCCGTGTAAAGACAAACGTGAGAATTCCAGTCATAATTGTATCCCCTGAACGAGTTCGGAGGATACTATGGATTTGGCCTCGTCACGCGTCCGCAGAGATTTTCTTGTGAACGCTCTACAGCCCACATAAGTGCACCGATTCTTTTCAAATTTTGCAGGGACATGTATTATAGTAATTTCACGACACCTATTGATTTTGGGTACTCTAGGACCATCTGGGGGGCCTTCGGGGGATAAATGTACTCCGTTGCCGAGTGCTCTAGTTGACTACCAGTCTCTAGTGGTGAAATCCACTGTAATGCACGTGAAACTGGTTAACTTCCATGCTCAAGGACTCAATTTCGCGCCAGAATCTCTTAAATGCGCCTCAATTGAATAATTGCTGACTGCGGCATGGGAAAGTGAATGCCTCTAAGAGGTGTGGGACTCATGGCGAATGCGTGAGAGTTGACAGCCCTGCCATCCTAACCAACCAACACTTTGCCGTTGATTTATAGCCTCGAAACAGATTTTTTATGAATGAAAGCCCTGCCATTGCCAGGGGTCTTGTTAATAGCCGGTAACCGGTTATTTTTTACCGGCTGTGAAACGCAAAGTTACCGGCTATTGCTTTGGTAAAAATCAATAAATAAACGGGGGGAAAATTAAAAAGAAAAAAAAAGAAAACATTTTTCAAAATGCACACGGACTATATGGACAATGCAAAAGCAAAATATCCTGTTTTAGTGTCCCTTTGCAGCTGTTGTCACATTTCTCCGTCGAAATCTTGAATTTCAGGTCCAAGTTCTCCGTCTTGTGATCGTGATCGCTCGCATACACACATCCACTTGAGCTCCTCGCAGCATACACAGTGCGTGCAGTGCAGCGTAGCTAATAACGTGCAGATGGTCTTTGTTTCTATTCACGTTGCAGCATTCAAACCTCAAACTGCAAAGTCACATTAACTAGATACAAACTAGATAACTCAGTACATTGCATAGTATGGCGACAAACAAAGGAGAGCGTCTCGCCAATATTGCGCTCCAGCATCCTGTCCTCTATAACTAGAGGCGGGATGATTACTTGAACAACGAGCTGAAAGACTATGGAGCTTTTTTTGTGTCTTTTTCAAGCAACCAAAAAGTTTTTTCATCCATCCAAAAAAAAAAAACTTAAAACAAAAAAATTGTAAACAGATCAAAAAAAAAAATTTAATTAAAAAAAGACTCGAACAGATATCAAAACTCTATTTCAAACGAAAGGAAAAAACATTTGAGAACAAAAAAAAACATGTTTAAGAAGGCAAATATATTTTTAAATAAAACATTACGTGTTATGCAATGCAAGTGATTTGGATGCTTTTCTAGTTTTGAATTAAACTCCCTTTTTATTGCAAGTGCCTTTTTTTCTTTTGCTTTTTTTTTTTTGGTCTCGATTTGCTCTTTTTCTTTTGCGATGTTTTTTTTTTTGCTCTCGATTTCTTTTTGCTGAGTTCAGAGGTCAGGAGGCATGCCCTACGTCTGAAAAATGCTCCACGCCTCCCCATTGGTCAGTCGGAGTTTGAGTGACGGCGCAGCACATATGGCGCGAACCCCCCCCCCCCGCCCCCACCGATTTCCTCTGCCCGCTTACGAGCAGTTAACGAGACACCACTTTCTGGAGAGAGGCATAAAGTACCGCCACAGTTTGCCTTAGTCAGTGTGTAAGTATTTATTGAATTCCGTCGTTTTAACATTATCACATTTTGTTGACTTAATTTCGTTGAAATACATGTCGTAGTACAGTTGGCCGTGGCTCGCTCGTCCACTCGTGGAAACAGGAGTCACAACAGTTGGTTCTTTACCTTTGGTCACACCATTCCATGTAACGTTAGCTTACTGTATTACAGAAGTTACCCAGACAATGAACCTACTCTTTTAGTTGATGCTCCTTTACTGACGAGCTGCAAATAATCCTGCAATTCTGTTTTGCCTCCTGTATTATGATTTGATTCAACTTAAAGTTAGCAAAACACTACATTCAGTAAGGGATAATGTAGAGCGAGCCGGTCACTATAGAGAAATAAACCCCGACATAAACTCCACTTCGCGTCGGGGTCCTGCATCACCCTGTCGCGGTTTATTTCTCTATAGTGACCGTTCTCTATAGTGACCGTTAGCGTAAGCTAACATTACATGGAATGGTGTGACCAAAGGTAAAGAACCAACTGTTGTGACTCCTGTTTCCACGAGTGGACAAGCGAGCCACGGCCAACTGTACTACGACATGTTTTTCAACGAAATTAAGTCAACAAAATGTGATTATGTTAAAACGACGGAATTCAATAAATACTTACACACTGACTAAGGCAAACTGTGGCGGTACTTTATGCCTCTCTCCAGAAAGTGGTGTCTCGTTAACTGCTCGTAAGCGGGCAGAGGAAATCGGTGGGGGCGGGGGGGGGGGTTCGCGCCATATGTGCTGCGCCGTCACTCAAACTCCGACCGACCAATGGGGAGGCGTGGAGCATTTTTCAGACGTAGGGCGCGCCTCCTGACCTCTGAACTCAGCAAAAAGAAATCGAGAGCAAAAAAAAACATCGCAAACGAAAAAGAGTAAATCGAGACCAAAAAAAAAAAAGCAAAAGAAAAAAAGGCACTTGCAATAAAAAGGGAGTTTAATTCAAAACTAGAAAAGCATCCAAATCACTTGCATTGCAAAACACGTAATGTTTTATTTAAAAATATATTTGCCTTCTTAAACATGTTTTTTTTTTGTTCTCAAATGTTTTTTCCTTTCGTTTGAAATAGAGTTTTGATATCTGTTCGAGTCTTTTTTTAATTAAATTTTTTTTTTGATCTGTTTACAATTTTTTTGTTTTAAGTTTTTTTTTTTTGGATGGATGAAAAAACTTTTTGGTTGCTTGAAAAAGACACAAAAAAAGCTCCATAAAAGACCAGCTTCGGGCATCAATAATAAAACGATCGGTGGCTACGGAGCTGACCGCCTGTCACGCAAAAGTAGACGTGAGGCTAAGGTTTTCGTTCAGATACATACAAAAATGTCATCGTCGCTGCTGCTGCTCTTGTGGTCGAATTTGATTTGTTTGTCTGTTGTGTGAAATTGGAACGCAACATCGCGGAATTTTGCACCGAGTCCGGTGTGCATGGTTTCACGCGGAATTTTCCTGCTGCGAATACTCCGCAAAACTGTGACGCTTTTTCGCTTCACCTCTGTCTGAATGGGCAGAACTATCCTTAAATGACATGATTCGACTCAAGACATAACATTACGTCAATGGACCCACGAGACTCGATTGCAGTATCGATAAGCTCAAACGTTATTGTTTTTCGGTTTTTGAAAAATGCGGGACCGGGTCCAGGTTTCAATCCCCATCCCTAGTCTTTTATCAACAATGATTGTCAGATTGTGCAAGTATGTACTGTACCCTGCCTGTAAGAGTATCTGATACTCCTACAGCACAATCTGACCATCATTTTTGATGAAGAAGGGAAATTCCATTGTAATGGAATTACAATCAAGAGGAATTTTCATGTCATTTTTACCTGCCATCTATTACTCTAATGCAGTAGCTACTTGCCTGTGCTTTTATCAGTTCCACCGGCATGCCTACTGAGCTGTATAACACAACGTTTGGGGTAATCTATTCAATAGAAGGCTATATGAAGGTGAAAGTGTTGGTAACGGAATTACGGCAGAAAAAATGCCATTATTTTTGCCTTTACTTTGACAGGCATTTCTCTGAAATCTGGCAATGATAGGCAGTAAGTGTAAGCTTAAGTTGGTGGCCTTGGATGTTGACCAGGCCATGGTAAGTTTATATTTATTGGTATGTTAACAGATATTTGGTAGGATGCCATTTGTGAGAAAGGGAACGGAATTACAAAATGGTAATGGAATAACATTTTCTGATAATCTACTAAATTTATTACACTCAAAACAACAAATCAATTGAAAATTGGTATCATAAATTATGTTTGTGTTGCTGACCTTACAGCAACACAATGACAAATTTCACAATGAGCCACTGGAATTGTGTGTTCCAATTTCCTGCCGTGACTTACAGTCTCAAATACTTTGGCTACCAATGTATGGAAATACAGTAAATACTAGGAAATAGCTAAATATCTTTTAGGAGTTTTCAGCTTTGGAAAAATAACCTTTGATCCTTGTCTTGGAGCTAAAAAATTACAAAATTCAAATCTAAATTTTGAGAAGACCGTCAAAGATATTTCAAAACGGTTTTCTGTGTCTGATTTGGTAATGCGTCATCTACATGGAAACCTATATATGTCTAATATAAAACACTTTTTAAAAATAGCTGTTTTTGCAACTCTCCTGCGGAATTGCCCAGAAGCTAGCTGAAAGCTGAGGACACTCATGTGGTGCAGAAACAGAATCTTAGCGACAACATTTTGAAATTGATACTGCATGGATAGTTGGTCAAACCATGGTTTTCGCCATTGTTGTTTTGTAAAATAGTTCATATTGTCAATGATGTATTTCAAGAATTGGTAAAATAATTCTAACTAGATAAGCACTCAGAGAGAGCAGACCTCCGCCAGGAGGCAGCAAAACCCTAAAGCACGCCGATTGGGACTCCGGCCCTTTGCACAACAGTTGAAATTGAATTTCCGAGATGTCTATTGCTATGTTTCCATCCACTTGTCAATTGAACTATCCGAAGTTCGCCAAAAATATTCATGCGAAATAAGCAGGTGAAAATGTGTTTCCATCTAACGTCATTAAAGCGAATAAAAAGTTGTGCGTAATGACGTCACATGCTGTTATGCGGTCAAATTGGTGTATCCAATGGAATTCTGACATTTTAAGCTGTTTCCATTCATTTTCGCACTGAATCGCAGAACCTTCAAGTGAACAAAAGTAGTGTGTTAACAGACTAATTTAGCTAGTAAGCCAAAATGAATTGCGTTTACCATTCAAAAGATGATAATTTGCCCAAGTTGTGCGTGCTTATGTGCCTACTATTAGCAACATAGCAAACCACTATCAGAAGGCAAAGACGGCATCAAAACACTGTCACGATGCAGTTGCAGATTTGTTCGGCAAATAACGTTTCCATCAGCATTTATCGCATAAGCCTTTTACCGATCAAAAGAAAATCCGATCAGATCAACCATATAAACTTTGTGTCGATATTCTTCAAATCAAGTCGCGAATGTCACCGTTTACATAAAGCATCTTTTTTTTTTTTTTCACAATTTGGCATCTTTAATCCCACCCGAATCTGGAATGCCCAATTGGCGAACTATGTATAAAGCTTGCTCGTATGCGACCCCTTGCTGCCAACTCAGGATAGCGAAGACAGTTCACGGCTCTCCTCCGAAGCACGTGCGCGTCAGCCGCTGCTTCTTATACACTCATTGGTTGAATCCTCACAAGTTCAGAACGAGGGCGGAGGATACCTGGACATGAACACACTTTGAATCTTCCTGAAGAGCGCCTGTCTGGCCAACAGGAGGCGCTGGAGCAACGAACAAAGCTGTTTATTTATATCCCCTTACCCGGCAGTCCCTTCCCAATTTGAATCCCTGTAGCACGAAGGCCAATTGTGCGCTACGCTGAAAAAGCTGCCGACTGGTACAATCGTGGCTGGAACCCGCGACGTAATAGTCACTTCTGCACTGCAACGCAGTGCCTTAACCGAGTGAGCTATCCGGCAGCTCTACATAAGGCATCTTTAATTCGATATGACTTCATTCGCATAAGAATGTGTAGATGGAAACATGGCTTGTGGTGAGCAAGCATACGTCCGGTGAATTCTTTCCGATGTGCTATTCTAATTGGCTATGTGCACAAAATGGGGCTAAGTAAATTCTGAAATACACTGGCTCGCTTTACTATTTTAAGTTTGCTTCTGTCATTTATCAGTCAGATGTTGAGCAGGTGACAGGAATATAATCCTGAAAATGTGATATTAACTATTGCCGCTCTTCCCAAGATTTGGCTTAATTAACCGTGAATGATGTTCGCATGATTTGTCTCGATTAGCTGCTACTGTTTGTTCATTGGCACTGTTAATGAGACATTAGCTGCCTCACTGATAAAGAGGTTTCCCGATGCTTCTACTTAACATCATTTCCAGCCATTTGCTCTGGTTACGGTCATGAACTGGCTTTAAGCTACAAACATCCAGTGTTGCACGATTCAAATTTCCTCATTAGATTAATATCTGGAGCTAGCTCTCATTTTTTCATTGAGCAGTAGCAAAGTTGAGTATCTAGCAAGGCTTGCTAGAGACCCTGCTGAAAATTCCAGCTTTGACCAGCCTAGGCTGATCAGGCTGGTTTAAGCTGTGTTTTGGACAGTTTTAGCTGGTCGACCAGCCCTTCACCAGCTGACTCCAGCTGAAAATACCAGCTTAACCAGCTTTGACCACCTTCATCAAGCTATAGAGACCAGCTAGACCAGCTTTGACCAGCTAAGAACACAGCTCAGACCATCTTAAACCAGCTTAGAATTCTAGCAGCTAGAGCTGGAGTCAGCTGGCGAAGGGCTGGTCGACCAGCTAAAACTGTCCAAAACACAGCTTAAACCAGCCTGACCAGCGTAGACTGGTCAAAGCTGGAATTTTCAACAGGGGAGCTAGCTAGATTTTCTGTTTAGGTTTTATATTGAATGTACTTTTACATCTTCTGATGCAACTGGCTTGCTAGTACTGCGATATTGTTATGGTTTTCTTAGATGTGCTCAGCTAACCATAGCTCCAGATGTAATGGTCTTGAGAGTACAACTGACGCCGAGTGGGAAGGGAAACAAAGTATCGACAATATTAAGATATGCGTGGATCGAATGTTAGATTTATGAAACAGCATTTCAAAGTTATGGATTATTTATACATTAATTATCAGATATTTTCACATATTATTATCTGTCGCTTAAAGCCAGTTCATCGCTCATCAGTGAGAACGGCTGGAAATGTGTTGCTAATTAGAAATCCTCTCTCGTCCTTTCTCATTGGAGCGGCGAATGCCTCATTAAGAGTGCCAATGAACAAACATCAGTAACAGGTAATTGAGACTAATCATGCGAACAACATTTGTGGTTAATCAAGCCAAATCCTGGGAATATGGCTATAGCTAAGATTACATTTTAGGGATGACATACCTGTCATCTGCTCATCATCAGTAGCAGAAGCAAACCGGAAATAGTTAAGTTAAGCTTACCAACGTATTTCAGAATGTACACAGCGCCATCTTGTGCAACTAGCCAATCGGAAAGACTTGAAATCTTGAACTTTGGCATATATCTCACTACTTTAGCCTAGATATGCCAAAATTTAATCACCTGTTCCTTGACTTTATACCCACCTTCTCTGAAAACCTCATCAAAATCAGTGCATTATTTTTTGTGTTATCTTGCTAACAACAAACAAACCAACCAACAAACAAACAGACAAACGCTGCCGAAAACATAACCTCCTGGCGGAGGTAATTGTATCCCCCGAACGAAGTTCGAGGATACTATGGATTTGGCCTCGTCACACGTCCGCCGCATCCGCAGAGATTTTTTTGTGAACGCTCTACAGCCTACATAAGTGCACTGATTCTTTTAAAATTTTGCAGGGACATGTATTATGGTAAGTTCACGACACCTATTGATTTTGGGTACCCTGGGAGCATCTGGGCCCAACTGGGGGGCCTTCGGGGGATACATGTGCTTGGTTGCCGAGTGCTCTAGCTAGCTCTTTTCCCCCCATTAAGATGGTAATAATTGATTTTCATTGCACATTATTCACTCAGATGGGCTGATCTCACCATTTATTTCACCATTTATCAGTAAAACATGTAGCTGTAGGGGGGTCCACGTAAAATAAGTTTGTTAATTTTCTTTTTTCACTTCTGTTTTACTTCATTAAGATAGTCATATATGCTTATAGATTGGCTTATTTCACCATATCACTTTGTAAAAAACATGTAGCGTTTCCTCGCTACACTTTTGCTCTGCCCCTTGACCCTGCTAGGGCCTTGCGCAGCCCCCAGACCCCAGCGTCTTGTAACCGCCTTTAGCAATTCAATTTCCTGCTGTCAGAAAAATTAACAAGTACCCTGCATTGCTCTACAGTTCTGGGCAGCCAGTGTCAAACTAGTGTCCCCAGCAGCTGGTAGAGGTCCAGAGCTATGGATTGTTCTCCCTTTGATCGCATGCAGTCTATGCTGACCGTTCATTTTTTCCAAGTCCTGCATCTTCAGAAATTCCCTTCCTTACACGATGGGAGTTTTGGGCAGTAACACTGTATGGTATGTGCTTTAGCACATTAGCAGCTAAGTCTTATTTTAATTAGGCAGTTCTATTTAGGGTTGGACAATTTGATGCGCCAGCCCTTCTTGTGGCCAGATTTTACCGGTGACAGTTTGGAGGTGATGTCATTATCCCTAAGCAGGGCCAGAATTCTGACGCAAATCCGCAAAGCAGTTTGCCTAGTGAATGTCCCCAAATAGCCCTTGCGTGAATCAGCATTGAATCTTATTATAATCATTAACAAATTACATAACCGTGCATTACCTTGAGGGAATATTTTTCACATTATTAGTCATGATGCAAGTATGTGCAAACAAAAGTGAAACAGTGGTTCTAAGCAAGCTATTCAACAGGTGATTTCATGATTCTTGCAAAAACGGATTGGTGAAAATGAACATTGATTCTCGCAAAACTGTATGAAATTCTGGCCCTGCTTGTGGCTGTGACCACTGTGTCTTGCTTGCGGCGAAAAGCTGGTGAATGAAGTTATGGTGCCAAATAAATTAAAAAGACACCTTTCAACCAAACACCCAACCAAATACAACTGCAGAATCTCTTATCCTGCCAGTATGCAAAGCTATCGTCGGGACCATGTTGGGTCAAAATGCTGCCAATGAAATATCGAGGGTTCCTCTCTCAAAAAATACAATTGGTAGACAAATAGTAGAATTGTCGGCAGATATAGCGGACATTGTAATGGAGAAAATAAAGGGGAGTGGGAAATTTGCGCTGCAAGTGGCTGAAACAACCGATGTTCGTGGACATGCACAATTACTGGCCAATGTCAGATATGTCGATGGGGAAACAATTAAAGAAAATTACTTTTTTATCGAATTTGCCAGAGAAAACTTCTGGCAAGGAAGTGTTTCGAGTGACATCTGAGTATCTGCAGTAGTGGGGGCTGAACTGGAAAGACTGCGCAGAGCCATTTATTTTATGATTGCATAAAAGCATGAAAACTGGTTGGAAAGCTCACGTGGTTGTGTCGTCACCCGGTCGCGCTGCGGTGTGCCGTGAGATTTTTCCATAGTAAACAGTGTGCCGCGAGAGAAAAAAGTTTGGGAAACACAGCTCTTCAGCACACATAAGATCTGTGTTTGGGTGAGAAAATTTAAAATTTTGATTCATCAGTCCAAAGGGCTTGTTCCCAGTCCACTGGTGTCTATTCCCTTAATTTTTTGGCAAATGCAAGTCTTTTTTTGATGTTGCCAGCTCTTTGCAGCAACACAACCAATCAGACCATTTTCACACAGGCATCTGAAAATGGTAGATCTTGATACTTTCATCTCTGCACTTCTGGCACTATGACTCGTAATATTATCATGGAGTTGTTGTGCTGTGAACAGCTGATTTTTTTTTTTGTCATACGCAGATAACGAACATCAGAGGGACCTCCCATTTTGCACCTCTATTGCCACTACTTTTCAGCAAACTGGTCTCTTTGAAAGGCTTGATGGTGTTTCTTACAGTGCCCTAGAAGCATTTATTGTCATCAGCATCCCGTAAGGCCACAATGCAGCTTTGAACAATCTCAGGGAGCTCCTTTGTTCGTACCATTGTGTTTAATACTGACACTGTTCAAAGTTCATGTCACCTCATGTGGCACGGTGGCATAGTCGTTAGCACTACTGCCTCACAGCAAGAAGGTCGTGGGTTTGAATCCGGTCTATGTGGAGTTTGCATGTTCTCCTCCGATTTCCCCCGCCCACAAAACATGCAATATAGGAACATGGCTGTGTGAATGTATGGTGCTGGTCGGAGGGGCCGTAGGCGCATATTGGCATCCATGCCTCTGTCAGCCTGCCCCAGGGCAAAACTACAAAACTGTAGTTTACCACCATCAGAGAGTGAATGAATGATGTATCCATTGTGAAGTGTCTTATAGTGCCCAGAAAAGCGCTATATAAAACTGATGCATTATTATTAATTTAAACAATTTTTTTTGCATTAATAATCCCGGGAAGAGCCTTGAAACTTGCATTCAGGCTATGCAAGAGTCGAAATATTAAAATTTGCGACAAAATTGTTATTAAAATTTGATATTTTCAATGTTTTTATTACCTATATATACAAACCCAAAACCAGTGAAGTCGGCACGTTATGTAAATCGTAGATAAAAACAGAATACAATGATTTGCAAATCCTTTTCAACTTATATTCAGTTGAATTCACTGCAAAGACAAGATGTTTCAGAAGGAAAGTTGCCCTCCACTAAAACACTGCTCAGGCCTGGCTGCTGGCTCTGCCCTCCACGAGTTGCATCATCCCACGCATGGAAAAGCCTTCCCTGTCTTCTGTGTGTCTCTACTCTGAATGTTCCTCTACAGTCTTCACCACTGTTTTCAGTCATAGCAGCGTCTCTAATCTGGCAATTAAACACGCATGTTTAGCGGAAAAGAGGTTTAAGCAGAGTAATGCCAGGGGAGTCATTTTAGCTGCGACGCTTTTTCTCCAGGTGTCACCTGGTTTCTTCTCTCAGCAGCTTCCAGCATTAATTACCAGCTGTGAAATCTGCTGATTAATGTTCAGATGAGGCACCAGTGTCTTTTGAAGTGCGTTCACTGGGTCAGAAATGTGCAAACTCAAGGAGGCTTAAAGTGTGTCATCACAGTGCTGAAGGCTGGAGCAGTCCGATCTGGACTGTAAACCTCTCTTTGCTATCTGTGCACTGTGCCGTAAAAGCAGGCTAAATCTGACGAGCTAAGACCCTTTATGGCATTAGGTTAAATTGTGGACTGCAGCGTAATAAGTGTACCAGTGACCTGCCCCAGAACTGACTGCCCTGGCCCCCGTCCTGACCAATCACACGGCCCGTTTGCTCACGGCCTTCCAATCTGGGACATGACCGGAGCCCTGGCATCAGAGAGGTTACATGCACTGATGGCATTGAGACATCACAGGGGAATGTGCAGAATGCTCTGTGGCTGGACGTGAATCCCCACTCAGCAGTTATGGAAGTGCATTGAGGTGGAGAGAGAGAGACATAGCATCTGGGAAGTTTACCTACATCAAAATTATAAGTCTGCAATTATACCCACTCTTCTCTTGCCAAGTGGAACCATCATATTTGCTATGAACAATATATGGGTAGAGATATGCGCCACAATGTGTTAAAGGGTTTTCATATGTTTACATTGAAATTGCAGTGCAAATATCATTGTCAGAAAACGGGATTGGACAGTTAAGTACCTACTGGTCTGGGGAAAGGAATAAAACAAGCAATGTATGCACAGATGTATGATTACCAATAAACGTACACGAATCACAGGAATTTTTATGGGGCAGACAAAAAAAACATGCAATGTACACAGGATATCAGGGATATTACAAGTACAAAACTGTGAAGGGCTCCCCCAGTCATAAATGTAACCACATGACCGCACAATGTGGGTAGCGTAAGTTGGATGCTACTTGTACTGGGGTGCACATGATTATAGCTCGCTGGAAGGTTACTGGACAGTATGATGTGGGTTGATTTGTTCAATCAGATCAATTATTTGATTCCATGGAAAGCAAGCTAGCTTGAAATTACAAATAATATAAATAGTTACGCGCTGTGATTTTGAGTATTTTGGGGTACAAATATCTGGACATATTGCCCTGCCTTTTTTGCCAGACTTTTGGCATCAACAGACTGATATGTCCCTGAGACAAACCATAAAGCAATAGGGTTTTTTTGAAGTAGGGTCGTACTAGGTGCGTAACCTTAAACAGCGAATTGCAGCTGTTCCCATCTACTGCCATGTATTGCTCTGCTGTCATGCTGGCACTACACTCTTTTTCTGCAAGCTGGGAGCTTGCTGACCGCTATCTACTGCATGTAATACTCTGACTATAAATCCTACATTCCCACTTCAGAAACCCCGAACTGTCCCTTAACATGGATTCTTACCTTGTTTCTGGACACGCAAAACACTGCATCATCATTCCCTGTTATGTGATGAGGGCACTTTGGAAGAAATCCTTTTTTCTTCTTCATAATTCTGCAAGACTGACTAATGGTTTGAAGCTCTGAAGGGGAACAAAGCTATTGCAAAACTCAAAATACGATAGTTTGGACCATGTCTTCATCTGGCAAGAATGGCCTTGCCCATCTGTTTTTAGAAACAAGCCGTATTCAGTGAGGCACTTTTCCAGCCTCAAAACAGGAAGAACGCTTCACAGCAGGAGGGGCCTGGACTCTCTGTAGCTGTCATTCACTCATTTGAATTTTGAATTTAATTGTCATGCCAACCAAACACATATAGCTGTAAGTTACTCATCAATACCGGAAGTAAAGTGCGCTCAAATATGAAGGTTTGATTACCTCATCTACCTCAGGTGTCATTTGACAGTCATGGGGAAAACTAAAAAGAATGTGGGAGATCTGTATTTTTTTTTATGCTGAATTAATTTTGTGGTTGCAAATACTTTTTCATCAGCCGAAGTGCAAGAGTCAAGCCTTTCAGAGAAACCTAATAATTTTGATTTCTTGCTCTGGCAAGAAACAAAGGGATAGTGTCAAAGCTTTGGATGCTATGTGGAACAATTAACAGCCTATTCCTTCCCTCCTTTTCTTTTTTTGTTTGTTTATGATGTTCGAGTTTGGCACAGTGAGATAAGGGAGTCCCTGTTAATTTTAAGAAGAGGGAGAAGGGCCTGAATGCGCATTCTGTAGTGGGTCTGAGGTGGAGCAGGAGAGCAGTTTTGGGAGTATCAGGCAGAGCTGTCTCTGAGAAATCGACCCCCCACCCCACCCCCATCACCATCACCAGGCGCACATCGCCTAGCCAGAATCCTCAGATTCAGACACTGAAAGGAAGAGGCATAATGACTGTCCCGAACAGAAAATCCGCAGTGGAGCAATGCGCTGTCATTGGGCCTAGTGCTTTATCTAGCTACAGAAAGGGCGTGCCCTGCGAACAATAAGTACTGGAGGGAGATGGTGGAGTGGCTCTCTCTCTCTCTCTCTCTCTCTATCTTTCTTTCTTTCCTTCTTTGCTAATCATCTGCCCACCGGCACAGTAGATCTTGCTGACAACCTGGTTGCGATGCTTGCTAGCGAAAGCCAGCAGACACATCTAGTCAATCGCTGATTGGCTGAGGTTGTAGAATTATAGGCTGCGATGATACGGGATTTTGGGAGATTTAGGCTGTGGTGATGGGGAGTGTGGGTAATGGAGGCTGTAATGATATGCTTGCGGTGTGCTGCGGAGGCGGACACTGCACACCATTTAAAAGGCGCATACGCCGGATGCCCTGTTCAGCTCTGCAGTGAGTGGCTTGTCTACCCAAGATTCCTCCTCCCACTGCCATATGTTTTCCCCTCCATTTAAAAGACGTGCTCCTCCCTCACCACTTGTCATCATATTTCTCCAGATTGTGCCCCGGCTATAGAGTACTGAAGTTATGACGTCACAGCTACTCAGCTTTTGGTGTTGATGGTAAAATCCCCATGGAAATTTAGAATGGGGTTAAGACGCTTTCCAGCATTGCTCAAACTCTTATTACTTTTTTGAGCCGACTCACTTCGAGATTTGTCCACGGGGTACACGGATGGAAATGATCGCATCAGATTAGTTGTTTATTGCCAAACATGATATGTTTTTGCACTTCTTGTCCAGTTTGTAGTCTGCTTTTTCGAACTACATATCCTCTACACAAATGGGCAAGTACCCCGCGTTATGTTCCCGGCCAATGGGGAACCACAGTTTAAGAAAATGCTCACAACTTAACTCGAGCCAAGCAGTGAACTAAATTGCCATTGGCTAGCTCCAGAGAACTGTTATTACACAGCGAGCCACTATCAGCTAGCCGACAAATGAGTGGATAACAGTGAATGACTATTATTTTGCCATTTAGCTAGCTAGCTAAGCATTCATGTACAACAAATATGTTTTGCTATGCCAGCAAACTTCCTACCTAGCCAACTAGTTGGCAAATTACATTTTCTGCTCATAGCTAAATTGATAGAAAACAGGAAATGATTTGTTTACTGTCACTAACTGTTATTTAGCAAGCTAGCAAGCATGATTATTAACTAAATATTTTTAGATAAGCCATCATAATAGCTAGCTAGTTTGCTAGTCTAGCTAGCCAGCTAGTGAAGTCAAATAAAATAGTGAATGGCCATTATTTGACTACTTGGCTAGTGTTGAGCTGTGAGCAATTCACTGGCTGGCATTTAACTAAATGTACCAAATATGAAGTTTCCCAACTACCAAACCCAGTAAATTAGCTTGCTGGCCAAGTTAGCCTGCTAACAGCTAGTTTGCTTGCTTAGCTAGCTTTAATTGGTGAATATTGGTGGATAGCGATCATTTTGGTACTTACCTTGCGTTAAACGAGCAAGTAGACACAGTCATGCGTTGACAAGGCTGTTTAGCTCCTTTGCTAGCTACTGAGGAAGCAAACAAATGTTGGCTGAAAATCCTTTTCGGCGATTAAAGTAAATTTGCGCTCATTGCAAAACTTGAGATCTAGCAAAGTAAGTATAACCAAGTTGAGCGTAGAGTGGCTAACTAATTAAGCAAACAAATGGCTATGGCAAGCTGCTCGAAATTTCTAATGCATTATGAAGTCCTTCTGCCCGGGAATCAGGAGGGTCATGGGATGTGTAGTTTTTAGACAACAAAGAGGATTAGCATGGTAGTGAAAAATTAAAATGATTTGAATTGTAACTGACACCGGTTAAGAAAAATGACATTTCTTGTTACTCGGAAATATGTCGCAAAATCTTAAAATGGAGTCTTGAAAACAACGGGAAGTGATTTAAAAGTGAATATTTAAAAAAGTTTGTGTAAAATGAATGGGAACTTTTACTTGTGACACCAGTGTGACGTCATCACTTCACGACTCTATAGAGGTACTGATACTCTACGTATCAGTCTACGTCACTACACAAGTCACCCCGCTCTACTGCGTATGTCAACTGCAGAAAGAGAGCAGGAACCATGTCTTAAATAAAGACTGTATAAAAAGATGGACGCAGCACCCTGGTCTGAAAAATGAAGTCCATGCGGAAGTACTGTAAAATGGCATTTTATTTAACGTCGGTGGTTGCAGAAAGAGGTTCAATGCTATAGAAGTCAATGAGAAAATGACCCTGTTTTCCAACCTAATTTTTCATTTAAATAATGATTTTTCACAATATTTAGCATAATATTTTAGCACAATATGGTAGCTATGGCAAGTTTCAAGTCTTCTTCGATATATCATGATATTGATTTTTATCCCCCCGGCATATAATGCGGGGGGATGTAACGATCAGTGTGTTCGTCCGTCCGTCTGTCCGTCCGTCTGTAATAAAATCGTTTCCGGACCAGAACTCGAAAACTATACCACTTACAAACACCAAATTTGGTATGGAGCTTCTGCTTAGGGTCTAGTTGTGCCTTTTGGGGGTTTCGGTCCGTCCGTCTGTCCACACAACCTGTAGGTTACACAACCTACAGCCGGGGGGATACGCTATTGCCAGGTGGCTCTTGTTGTAAATTATGGTCCCGTATAGACTTGAATAAAGGATAAAGCCAGAATATGCTTTAGGGACGTGGCTATCCTCTGGTCCTCGTCCAATATGGTCAGATCCAGAGCCATGGTTCTCCCCGGATCTTCACTACAAGCTCTTGTTCAATAGAAATCAAATCTGGTTTCAAAATGGCAACATGGGGCTATTCAAATTGCCAAACTTGAGGCTTCCTTTATGGTATGCTGAAACCAATGGGTGATGTCATGGTAGCTTTATACAGTCTATGGTCTTAAACGCGCAAGTTTTACAGACTTTGAGCATCAGTGCTGCAGCATGCCTTCAGCATGACCCCAAGCAGAGAGAAAAAAGAACATTGTTATGAATTTCGAGCAATATAATGTGTTAGATTCATTGGTTTGAATGGTGATAAAGCTAGACATGCCCGCAGGCACAGCTGTATAATTGCAGCGAATGAGTTGTGAAATGTTTACTCCAATAATGAGAGTGACTGAAGATGAGGTGACATAGCAATGGAAGGATAAACTTTTATTGATCCTACAGTTGGGAAATTTCATCATTATAGCAGCTCAAAAAGATGTGATATGAGAGGGGGGAAAAAAGCAAATGTACACAACAAGTAGAAAGGAACCTAAGATTAATTTGTAACGTTATATTATTCTAAATTACATACCCAGCCATGCAGGTGCAGATCGCGGTTAGGATGCAGTTGTTTTTCTTGTTCACAATGACCCAGACTCAATGCATGTTTATATCATTTCATAACTCTTTTGCGAATGAGGGTAATTTTGGCGACAAGTACATACATCTGTTCTTGCAGCATGGTCACGCAACTTGCTGTAAAAAATAGACAGCTGTCCGATTGGAAAATGTAAACGAACAAAACCATGTACTTGTCACCAGAATTACCTTCATTCGCTGAAGAGTTCTGAAATGCCACTCTTGCTGGAAGAAAGAATTACTGTTGCTGAGTGCCAGTGCATAGACCTAATTATAATTAAATTATTTTTCTGTACTGAATGTAGCCCATTATTTGCTATTAAATTGCATGGGGGAGAGAAGCCGTGTCTTCAATTGCCACTTGATTATTCTTGAATTGGAAAACGTGTTAATATAGGAAAACCAATCTAGAATTAGCAAGGACTAATTGTTGTCAATAAAGGGATGGATAAGTGCCCCTGAATTTTCAAGTCTAGTGCTGGCCCTGACCCGCCATTACGAGTCATCTTGTAGTTGGCAGTCAACGTGTTAAGACGTATTCCATTCACTAATGTTTATTTAGCAGCATAACTTGTTGTATCACTCAGTGATGAACTGTTGTAGTACGCTGATAACATGGCTAGCTAGCTAACATCGCAACTGCAAGGTAACCATGCCAACCTGTCAAACAGTTTAAAATGGCTGCTCTTTCTGCAGTCAAGTTGCGCGTGCATCCACAGTGTTGATAAAGAAATAATCTCTCTATAGGAAAGGGAGCTCATCCACTGATTGAGACTGTGGTGATTGCGGTTGTGGGTGATGTAGTCTATGGCGAAAGAGGTTGTGGGTAATGCAGGCTGTGCTGATGGGGGTTGTGCATGATCTAGTCTGTGGTGAAGGGGATTGTGGGTGATGTTGTTTGAGGTGATGGGGGTTGTGGGTGTTTTAGGCTATGATGAAGGTGCTTACGGGTGTTGTCTGTTGTGATGGGGGTTGTGGGTGATGTAGTCAGTGATAATGGGGATTGTTGGTGATGTAGGCTGTGTTGATGGCAGTTGTGGGTGATGTAGTCTGTGGTGATGGGGTTGTGCGTGATCTAGTCCTTGGTAATTAGGATTGTGGTGATGTAACTTTTGTTGATCGGGATTGTGGTTAATGTAGGCTGTGGTGATGGGGGTTGTGTGTGATCTAGTCCATGGTGATGGGGATTTTGGGTGATTTAGTTTGTGGTGATGGTGCTTGTGAGTGATGTAGGCCATAGTGATGGGGGCTGTGGTTGAACTAGACGGTAATGATGATGTTGGTTGGTAATAGTGGCTGAGATGTTTGGGTTGTTGGCTATGTAGGCACTGGTGATGGGGTTTCGGGTGATGTATTCTGTGGTGATGGGGGTTGATGCCAATGTTGGCTATAATAGTAGCAGTTGTAGGTGATGTAGGCTGTGGTGATGGGGGTTGTGGTTGAACTAGACTGTGGTGATGATGTTGGCGGGCGATAGTGGTGGTGATGATGGGGTTGTTGGTTATGTAGGCCCTGGTGATGGGGTTGCGGGTGATGTATTCTGTGGTGATGGGGGTTGTTGCCAGTGTTGGCTATAATGATGGCAGTTGTGGGTGATGTAGGCTGTGGTGATGGGGGTTGTGGTTCAACTAGGCTGTGAAGATGACGTTAGTGGACAATAGTGGCTGTGATGGTGGGGTTGTTGGTTATGTAGGCACTGGTGATAGGGTTGCAGGTGATGTAGGTTGTGGAGATGGGGGCTGTATCCAATGTTGGATGAAATGATAAGTAATAAGTCATGTTGGCTGTGGTGATGGGGGTTGTGCATGATCTGGTCCGTGATGATGGGGATTGTGGTAATGGGGATTATGGGTTATGTAGGCTTTGGTGATGGGGGTTTCTGTTGAACTAGGCTGTGGCAATGGCGGTTATGAGTGATAGTGCCTGTGGTGATGAGATTGTGGGTGATGCAGGCTAAGGTCGTAAGGGTTATGGGTGATGAAGGCTGTGCTAATGGAATTGTGGGTATTGCAGGCTGCGGTAATGGAGGCTGCAGGCAAAGTAGGCTGTGCTGCTGTAATTGTGGGTGATGTAGTCCACTGTTATGGGGGCTGAAGGTGGTGCAGTCTGTGGTGAGCTTTGTTTCAGACCAAGCCATGTACATGTGCTGCGTCAGCGTTGGCTCCCGGTGCATAGACCTGAGCAAGCAAGCATCAAGACACGGTCCCATCAGCCCATCTGTAAGTGTTGATGAGGAGATAGCTCATCTGCAGTCTCACAAACGTGCTGCAGTCATACACCACACACAAACACTCACACACACATCGACATGCTAATTCCACACAGGAACATACTCACGATTCTGCCACACACCACACACATTCATGCACACAGAAACCCTCCCAAACACGCATGCACTTGCCTTGCACAAACATACACACGTTTCTGCCACACACATGGGCGCACACACTCAACCATATGTTCCACTGTCACAGATTCACACACTAAACACACACCCTGCAGCCACACACAAACAGGCCCACACGCAACCCAAATACAAACTACTGGAACGGTCACGCAAACATACACACAAAAGCCTGCCTCACGGACTGTATTCACAAGCTACTGCCACAGACGCACATGCAGACGCACATCTTACTGCTGCACACACACACCCGCACGCACAAACACACACCCTCAGGAGCGCTGTTGATGACATTAGCCTCTGAATTCCTTCTTTCTCTCTTTCTCCCCCTCATTGCTGGGAGCACACATGTATTCTCTATTCTCTCACCTTCCTCTGCCTTCTGCCCATCCAGCCCCTCCTTTTCTTCCCTTCTCTCACTCTGTATTCTTGCTCTCCTTCATCGCCGCTTGAAATGGACTTGGGCCCACACAGGCAGCGCGTTTGTGTCTGTGTGTGTATGTGCATGCGTGTGTGTGTGTGTGTGCGTGCGTGCGTGCACGCGACTTGGCGGGGTGTGTGAATGAATAAGCAGAAGGGTTTCCAAGATCCTGCAATCTGCTCACAGAACGAGGATGCCTGCCTCACGCTTTCGCAAAAACAACCCAGACTACCACACACACCCGAAGAGCCTTGCCTGTCTGTCTGAGACACGCTGCAGCACGCAGGGAACGCCCATATTCAGCCAAGATTCAAATATTTCTATTCCAGCATGCACTATCAAAATAATGGCTCCCGAAAAGCTCCTCCGCGGGGCTGGGCAGTTAACCGATGTCAGATCCATATAATCATATACAACCCCAATTAGTAACCCCCAGAGTAAATTGTGAATAAAATCAAAACACAAAGACTTTCAAATCACACCAGCCAGTATTTTATTCACAGTAGAACAGAGATAACATAGCAAATGTTGAAACTGAGAAATTTTACAATTTTATCCACAAAATGAGTTTCAAATATGCAAGTGTACCACACCATAATCATAAATGCAACCCCATACCATCAGAGATGCTGGTTTTTGAACTGAACGCTGATAACAGGAGGAGTGGTCTTTCTCCTCTTTAGCCCAGAGGACAGGACGCCCATGATTTCCAACAAGAATGTCAAATTTGGACTTGTTTGACCACAGGGCACTTTGCCACTTTTCTACAGTCCATTTTAAATGAGCCTTGGCCCACAGAACATGGCAGCGCTTCTGGATTATACTCAACAATGGCTTCCTTTTTGCATGATAGACTTTTAGGTGGCATCTGTGGATGGCACAGCGGACTGTGTTTACTGATAGTGGTTTCTTGAAGTATTCCTGGGCCCATTTAGTTATGTCAATGACAGAATTATGCCAATGAGTGATGCAGTGGCGTCTGAGGGCCTGAAGATCACGGGCATCCAGTAAAGGTCTTCGACTTTGTGCTTTACGCACAGATTTTTCCAGTTTCTTTGAATCGTTTGATGATGTTATGCTCTGTCGATAATCAGACCTTTAAAGCCTTTGCGATTTGACGATGAGGAACACTGTTTGTAAAGTATTCCACAATTTTTTTATGCAAGTCCTCACAGATTTGAGAGCCTCTGACCTTCTTTACTTCTGAGAGACTCGGCCTCTCTAAGACATCCCTTTATAGCCAATCATGTTACACACCTGATTCCAGTTAACTTAATTACTTGCATAATGTTCATTCAGCTGATTCTCTTACATATGAATTGCATTTGCAGCCCTTTTTTGTCTGTTTCCCAACTTTTTTGAGACCTATTGCAGGTAGGAAATTTGAAATAAGCTCATTTTTTTTAAATAAAAATGTGAAATGTCTCAGTGTCAACATTTGAAAAGTTATCTATATTCTATTGTGAATAACAAATTGGTTCACATGATCTGAAAGTCATTGCATTTTGATTTTATTCACAATTTACAGTTCGTCCCAACCATTTCAGATTTGGGGTTGTAAGATATAGTATTGTCTGTTATTTTAGAAATAATAATATTATAATATACTCAGTCCATATGAAAACGCACCACTCATGAAATCTGGAATAGCTCCACGGATTGATATGTGAAGTATATACGTATGATGCATTTGAGATAATGAATGATTTAAGAAGACATGTAAACATCATTCAATTTCATTCACGATAATGTTAATGCGCGAGAGAGGTTTAACTGGTGTAGGGGTCAAACAGGAAAGTCAATAACGGGTGTGACCGCCATTTGCATTGACACATGCGGTGCATCCTCGTCGCATGGAGTTGATCAGTGTCTGGATAGTGTTCTGAGGGATAGCATTCCACTCCTGAGCAAGGGCAACCTCAAGTTCTCGGATGTTGTCCATCTGGCGTCGATATGAAAGACGTCGTCCAATTTCATCCCATAAGTGCTCGATAGGGGAGAGGTCGGGTGACAGAGCTGGCCACTGAAGCACGGGGATGTTCTGCTGTGCAAGGTACTGCATGGACACCCTTGCAGTGTGTGCCCTAGCGTTGTCTTGTTGGAACGTGTGGACATCGTGGTGTTGGTTGAAGAATGGCACAACATGGTTCTGCAGCACCTGGTCCCGGTAGTAGACGCCGTTCACCCTTCCTCTGCAGATATGGAGAGGGGTTCTGTGACGGTAGCTTATTCCACCCCACACCATGACGGTGCCACCACCCCAACGGTCCGTTTGAACGACACAATCGGCGTTATAATGTTCACCGCGTCTCCACCAAACACGTATACGGCCATCTGCGTTCCTTAAGTGAAATCGTGACTCGTCAGAAAAGATGACACCGTGCCATTGTCGTAGTCGCCATATCTGGTGCCTGTTTGCCCACTGTAGACGCTGGTTTCGGTGACGATTCGTCAATATGGGGCCAAAATAAGGACATCGTGCACGCAGGCCTGCAGCTCGCAGATGGTTCCGTACGGTGTTGGGGTGAATGAATCCACGTCGTCCTTGGACTTGAGCAGCCGTTCTTGTCGCTGGTTGTGTTCGGTCTCGGACATGATCCCGTAAGATCTGACGGTCCTGACGTGCCGTTGTCACACGTTGTTGACCCGGTCGAGGACGGTCCCGAGTGCTCCCCGTTTGCAGAAACCTTTGATGGAGTCTTGCGATTGTTGTGTGTGCGCAGTGTAGTCGTCTGGCAATTTCCCTGGTGCTGGCGCCAATTTGAAGCATGCCTATGGCACGTTCCCGTTTAGGGGCTGTAAGTCGCGGCATAGTGTCGACGTTTCACAAGTGTCAGTGAAGAAGTGAAATTTTATTCGGATTCACATGCTTTTAAAGGCAATGTGTGCACAAATTCAGAGTCAAATTCATTTTTACCGCGGTGTGCATGCATGATGTTGCGTTTTTGCAAAAAATTGCCAAGCGTTACAGTTAACTTGAAATTCTCGCATTTCTTGCACCTGGCATGTCGGGTGACATCACTGTAGTGTTGTTGTTGTATAAAAATTATATTGAAGTTCATTTGAACTTAAATATTGACTTTTTTCAAGTGGTGCGTTTTCATTTGTACTCAGTATATGACATAGGTATTGTCTTTTTAGCTCCGTTGTGACGACAGTCCCAGTCAGCGGAGCTTTTCTAATGTCGAGTCGTCTGGCGTCTCTGTCTGTCCGTCGGTCCGTCTGTCTGTCCGGCGTACACTTCTCACTTCAAATCTGAATATCTCAAAAACTGCTGGATAACTTCTTTCCTAATTCGGTGTCAGCCTTCCTTATGATATTCTGAATATTCACTGTAACAATAACTTAGAAAATCAGTTTTTATGTAGATTTTTTCAGTCTCTCAGTAATATCTCAAAGACTGTCTTATAAATTTTTTGCTCCACTCTGACCGTAGTCAGCAGTCATCGGAGCTTTTCTTATGCTGAGTTGTCCGGCATCCATCTGTCTGTCAATATAGCGTCAACTTTTCACTTCAATTTTGAATATCTCAAAAACTGTCTGATAAGTTTTTTACTAATTTGGTGAGAGCCTTCTTTATAATATTCTGAATAGTCACTATGAAAATTAGAAAATTCTTTCTCCCGGTTTTTGAGAAATTCAGCCTTTTGGACTAAAAAAAATCAGTGTTTGTGCTCATTTTTTCAGTTTTTCTTTAATGTCTCAAAAATGGTCTGATAACTTTTTGTCTAATTTGTTGTGAGCCGTTCTTATCATGTTCTGAATACCCCTTGCGAAAATGAGAAAATTCTACATCCCAGTTTTTCAGAAATACAGCATTTTGGTCTTGGAAAATTAGTGTTTATGCTCATTTTTTCAGTCTTTCATTAATGTGCCATATATGTTAATATTGCAATAGTTTAACGATTTCTGTTATGACATTATGTTATGTAAATTAAGTTATGACATGGACATTTCAGTCATCCTCAGCAGAGCTCTCTAGGCCGACAGGCCTCTTGTCTGGTTTTAAAGGCTGCATTACAGTAAAGGAATGCAGTCGTCTGTTATTAGACTATTCTATCTGTTGCCTATACCTATTTGGTCATCATATCCACATTAGTAATGACTATAAATAATCACACTCTGTGAATATTCAGTGAAAGCTTTGATAGTTATCTCTGAAATATTGCCACAATATTGTTATTGAGATATTCAGACAAAAATATTGTGATATTTTACTTCGTCCATATCGCCCAGCACTACTAGACGAAAGAAAAAGGTGGCAAAGTGGTTAGCATTGCTGCCTCACAGCAAGAAGGTCGTGGGTTCGAATCTGGCCTGGGGCCTTTCTGTGTGGAGTTTGCATGTTCCCCCGTGTTCGTGCGGGTTTTCTCCAAAGCCTCCATTGGAGGCTAATTGGGGACACTAAATTGCCAATGAGTGTGAGAGTGAATGTGTGCCCTGCGATGGATTGGCAAGCTGTTCAGGGTGGGTCCCTGCCTTTGCCTGTAGTCAGCTGGGATAGCTCCAGCTTGTTCCATGACCCTTGTGAGGAATAAGCAGGTATAGAATATGGATGGAAATGGAATTCTAAACAAAGCCTTCATGGTGAAATCTCACTGGCCATCTTGGTAACACCCCTCAACAGTTGTTTTGGGCTTAGAAAACGGGCTCCTATTTAAATGAGTGCCATGACTTCTCTTTCAATAGTCACTGGGACATAAATTGCATGACGTGATGCTGTCAGCTCATCCCTCTTAGCTGAATGATGTGCACTCAGTGAGCTCATCCCACCAGAGCACTTGAACGAAAAACAGCCAAATCAGTGGAAACCATTGAGGGTTGAAACTGTCGTGAACCAGAGCAGTGTGGTTGCATCAATGCAGCTAGCTATGTGATACAACCGCCATCTCTAGCGTTATGGACTGTTATACTCTAAATACCTTATGTGATTTGTCTCTTCTCTGTACAGTCTCTGATCTCCTCTGTTCATGTGCAGGGCTACGAGTGGATCAGGAGGTGGTTACCTCCTACCCCCAGGTAGCAGTAGTGAGGGTCCCCACGCCCTGGGTGCAGTCGGACAGTGACATCACGGTTCTGCGGCACCTTGAGAAGCTGGGCTGTCGGCTGGTGAACAGACCCCAAGCCATACTCAACTGTGTCAACAAGTTCTGGACCTTCCAGGAGCTTGCGGGGCATGGAGTGCCACTGCCTGATACCTTCTCCTACGGTACTGCCTAATTCACACTCACACACACACACACACACACACCTTCTCCCATGGTACAGCCTTAAACACACACTCGCGTGCAGATGCACATGCGCGCACACACACACATACAAACACACACGCACTCATGTACACACTCTGACACCTTCTCCCTCCGTGATGCAGCCTCTAACAAGAGCACAGGTGCATTCACACGCATGCATGGGCGCACATGCTCCCTCACGTCACAAAATCAGTTACTTCACAGTTTAATTAGTTAAATAGTCTGTGAAGTAACTGATTCTGTGACGTGCGTGTGCATGTGTGTGCATGCATGTTTGTGAATGCGCGTGTGTGCGCAGATGGTTGCATCAGAATGCTTATGTATCATAGCTGAAAATCTTTAATAAATGAAAAGAAAGAAAAATGTACTTTAAATAGTCAGATTTGCTTAGGAACCCCGAACATTAGATGGTTTGATTCACTGACACTGTTCCCTTCCCTGCTTTAAAGTGTGGATGAATACATGTCTCTTTATAGGAAGTCATTTGTTAACGTCTCACTGCCACTTCCACAGCATGACCGCACACACGAGTGACTCATTACTTCGGGCTCTGTCCTGGCCCAGCTGTTGTTAAAATTTAATCCATTTTGCAGATGAAAGCATGACAGCATGTCTCTCTTGCCATAAACCGAGCAGGGGCTATTTCTAGGATTCTAATCCATGTGGTGTAAAATATGACAGAATAAACCAGGTGTGTATGCGCGCACTCATACTCGCACACTCACAAGCACAGACAAAAGCCCCTGTTCCAACACCAGTTGTTTACGCGGCGCGGAAAACAGAACCACGCGGGAAATATTTTGTTAAACATAAATGGCCGCATGCGCTCTGAGATGTAACAAGCAGCCGATTGCCTTTGACCACGCAGCACTGCTTATGTAATACCTCCTCCCACTGGGAGGGCGGGGGGGGGGGGGCTGTGCTGCATTTCCTATCAAATATGGCGACCCTGCACTGACAAACCCTCCCCCCCCACCCCAGAGCAAAACTCACCCCTGCCACCTCACACCAGCCGTGTGGAGAAGACGCCTGTAATAAGGGAAGATCACATGAGCTTCCAGCACATGCTGCCAGACCAGAGGGGAAAAGAGGAAAAAAAGAGAAAAGACTCAATGCATTTCCTCTGATTCTGAAAGAGAGAGGAGGGTTTTTCTCCAGAAATTTCCACACTGTGACGCCAAGTGTGAACAGAAAGGCTGAACAGAGGCAGAGAACAGCTGCAGCCAAGTGAAGGGTTCATTTGCAGAAGTGCGCAAGTCCGCTTTCGTCTTTCTCGAGAAACAAGATTTTCAGAATTTGACAGCTTGTGGGGATCATGTTACATGTGTTAAGCTGATGTAAATGTAATGAAATATCATAAAAGATGTCTTCAAACATATTAGGAGACCCTCTAGCCTCCATCTTAATTCCTGGCCCAGATATTTCAAACATCAGTCTGTGGACTTGAGTACTTTTTGAAGCAAATGCCTCGAAATAATGAAAATTGAACTCGATTTAAAAAATTGAAAGCATTAAATTTTATTATTTTAGAGTACTAAACCAGAGCATCTTTTTGGAAACAAAACATATCAACCACTGTCTGAAGAAAATGAACTGCAAACATAGTCATACCAGTATACTATAGTCACGGATCTCCATAAATTATGAATGGGCAGTGCCAACATACAAATAGGTTTAAAGACTTCATTTGTTATCGATGGGGATATGGCGTGGTTATTAGAAAGTTCAGCCAAAGCCCATGTCTCTGGCTGCCTGGGTCTTTTTGTAGCTCTTTTGTGTCCTCACACACATCCTGGCCTGCAGAGTCATCCATTTTGGTTTGGTAAGAAAGCTACAGGGGCTGCTATTGGCCAACCAATTTTCTTTGTAATGCTTTGATTGGCTGACTGGACTTTTTTTAGACTGGACTTGGTCACCGCTAGAAGTAGCTTCTTGGGGAATTTCCAATTCATATTGTACTTGTGTGCTTCTTGGCCAAAATAAGCTTTTCAGTCAGGAAAACTCACGTTTGAATAAAATGGAACAATTTATTCATGGGTATAAGCATTACATTGTATTTTGGCGGCGGTTCTGCTCTGGAGGAATGTCCTACCTAGGCACAGCAAACATACACACATAGTCAGGAACAGAAATCAAAATCCCCCCGATGTGAGCAGAACCAAACAGGTGGAGGCTGGGGTGTCCTCCTGACCAAAGAGGAAAAGAACCATCCGGACTGTTATAGGCGCAAAGTTCAAAAGCCAGCCTCTGTGATGGTATGGGGGTGTATTAGTGCCCAAGGCATGGGCAACTTACACATATGTGAAGGCACCATTAATGCTGAAAGGTACATACAGGTTTTGGAGCAACATATGTTGCCATCCAAGCAACGTCTTTTTCATGGATGCCCCTGCTTATTTCAGCAAGACAATGCAAAGCCACATTCTGCACGTGTTACAACTGCATGGCTCCGTAGTAAAAGAGTGCAGGTACTAGACTGGCCTGCCTGTAGTCCAGACCTGTCTCCCATTGAAAATGTGTGGCGCATTATGAAGTGTAATACGACAATGGAGACCCCGGACTGTTGAGCAACTTAAGCTGTACATCAAGCAAGAATGGGAAAGAGTTCCACCTGAAAAGCTTCAAAAATTGGTCTCCTCAGTTCCCAAACGTTTACTGAGTCTTGTTAAAAGGAAGGCGATGTAACACAGTGGTAAAAAGGCCCCTGTGCCAACTTTTTTGCAATGTGTTGCTGCCTTTAAATTCTAAGTTAATGATTGTTTGCTAAAAAAAATAAAGTTTCTCAGTTTGAACATTAAACATCTTGTCTTTGCAGTGTATTCAATTGAATATAAGTTGAAAAGGATTTGCAAATCATTGTATTCTTTTTTTTATCTACGATTTACATAATTTGCCAACTTCACTGGTTTTGGGTTTTGTAGGATGAATATTCTTATTGATACATTTTCTACATACCCAATGAAATGATTTGAGACAAACTGCCCAGATTTTATGGGTTTTTAACTTTTCCGCAAACAAAGCTCTGATCTCATCTGGGATTGCAAAACCAAAGTTTGCAGTGGTTGTAAACGGTCATTTTTTAGGCTTATTCACCGTAGTCCACAATTATTAAAGCTTATTAATGAGATTCTCACACAGAATTAAAATCCTAGTACATTGAAGTTTCAGTTTCACTTGCGTAAAGGCGGACCTCACCACAAGCAACATGGAAAGCGATAATGACTCCGGAATTCTCGTGCTTCTCTTTACTCAGGGAAAAGAAACAAGGCATGTGTTTCATGATCGTTTCAATTGTTTTAATGAAACAAGACCATCAGAAACGTCTTCATGCAATTCCATTGCTTTCAATCTCTCAATAAAGACAAGCGTGAGAATTCCCGAGTCATAATCGATTTCCGTGACACTAGTGGGGAAATCCACTGTAATACATGTGAAACTGATTAACTGAATGCACAATGACTTCAATTCCGCGAGTGAATTTCTCCAGTGCGCGCTGATTGGAAAATTGCGATCTACGGCACAGGAAGGTGAATGCCACTAAGAGGCGAGAGACTCTACCGAATTCGTGAGACTTGGCATCTCATTTTTGGGAAGTGATGCTCACTCATACCATCGTTTGGAGTCTTGTTACAGCCTAGCACTACACACCTATTTGGCATGTTGATGAATGTTATCTCAAAATTAACGAAATCAAGGATTGATCAAGGTGAAATCAATTATCAGTATAGAACAAACCACTGGTTGATCAGCTGGGAATGTTTGCAACTTACTTTTCACACGTGACCGGTCATATGACTACGAGGTCCTTGTGCAACGACTTTTTTGAGGGGTGGGGCTTAGGACCATACAAACCAGCCAAATCTTAGTTTTCAAATAATGATAAAAAGTTATAGAAAGCATTTACAAATGTGTGATGCATATTAAATTGCTACATATGATCCATTTCTTCGAAAAATAGCCAAAAAATTTTCTAACTGAGTGAACCTTTAAAAACTTGGGGTAGTTGTTGTTAGCTGTTGATCGATGTGGCTGCCCTGGCAGTGCATGCATTGAGTAGCTTACTTCATCAAAAATGTACATGTTTACTTTTTTCCAATTTCATTTTTACAAGTGAAGGTATCCTGTTGTTATTTTATATCTGTATACTCTTCCTGGCCAAAACAAAATCATCACCTGGGTTTAACTAAGCAAATAGTTAAAGCTATAGTATGTAACTTTTACGTGTCCGTAAATGTCCGTTTCATTCAAGCCACTACTAGAGGAGATGACACAATGCTGATTAAGCCCATTGGCTCCTCTAACATCTCGCTGTATTTTTCAGTATTTGTTGTTTTGTATTGGGTGTCGACCGGCGACATTCCCGCGCTGGCACACGGGAAATAACACATTTTATTTCAAAACGAGAAGGGAAGGGGAGGAAGAGCGGAGAGTCTCCGAGCAAGAGAGCTTCAAACCCACGTGACTTGTTTTGTATAGACCAGCGCCGCAGATTTCAAGCCTTCTGAGTTCACAACTCACTTGAATTCGAACGACGTTGGCCGATATGTCGAAAAACTAAATCGGTTAAATATTACTGACTCAGAGATTTATGGAAAAATGTGTGAGTACAACTGCGGTTGTGATATTTCAAAGTGGAGGACGCATTGCGAAAGTCTGGCAGCTCTAGTTATGAGAAAGAGACATTTTCGTGGTATATGCAGTGGACAGCATAATCGACCAAAACGCGAAGGCGAAAGTATTCAGTTTTCAACCTCCTCCTACTGTTGCGGCTACGGTCATGTATCATTATGATAAACTACCACCATGAGCGTAACAAAAATAACACAAGCATTATAACGGTGCGAACACTGTCGTCTGTCGTCATCAGCCTTCGGCGGCGTGATCCGGTGCTGCATCCTTCTGATTCAAGTGGGTCGAATTCGCTATCTCCCTATGGCTGCTGTGGTGAGTACAGTGATGTTTCGACTCTATAGGATTCAGGGAAAGCTAAAATCCACCCCATATAGACACATTTGTAGAACGGGTCAAGATACCCAAGTGTAGACCGGAGACCGAAGAAATCCGGTGGGGCTGAGTTTAGAGGGAAACATGGACAGTGAAGAGCAAAAAAAAGTGGACCAACAATTTATGGACTGCTTCGGTGTGTACTGTTGCCTTGCTGCTGTTGGATAAGTAAGTGACTTGGTTTATAAGACATCATGAGTATGTGTTGCTGTCACATGTACTTTACATGTACATGTACTTTATTATTTTCTTGGAAATGGTGCTATGAATGTAATGTAATGTTAGCAGCCTGGTGTTCACCACGGTGTGTAGCGAGAGACCGAAGTGTGCAGTACATGGTGTGTAGCGAGTGTTACTCTGTGTACCGTGGCGAGCAGTACACGGTGTGTAGGGAGTGTTACTCTGTGTACTTTGGCTACTCGAGACCGACGGACAACAAATAACTTCTGCTGACTACCACTGGGTCTTTGCATCCACTAATCTGTCAGCTACAAATTAGCAGGCACCTTGTCTCCCGTTTGTAATAGGCTAAATAAACATAACATTTTGCATTTCTGTGGCAGAAAAAATACTCATACTCTTCGGAAGACTCTATCTTTTTTTTTTTCATGGGCTGTCCTTCAAATAGAATAAAAATGTTGTGGAATCGCGCCGCACGGTTGCGGAGGGGTAGCGGTGGGGAGTGGGGGGCATGGGGGGGGTACACCTGGGCATACGTTATGTGGAAGTGCCCGCTGTATTGTTCAAATGCAAAATTCCTCTAGGGGGCGACAGAAGTTACGCACTGTCGCTTTAAGAGCCTTCCATTTGATAATTACTGAAGTAATTAATATGTTTCTGCTGGTAACAGTTTATTGAACCCAAACTGGTGCAGTGAGTTGCTTCTAATTTCTTAAATAACCCTGTTGGAAGACATATCCTGTGGTCGTGGAAAAGATGTTACACTGTTTCAGACGGTTCAAATTATAGGCCTGCATCTAGCAAAGAAAACAAATGAAGCAATCACGTAAACTACTGAAATTGGTTAAGAAATGTTCAACACCTTATTAAAACCTGGAAGGATAGTGGTGAAAGGATCATCTTCGAGTAAGAAATGTGGTCGAAAATTAATCTTGAATGATCGTGATTGGAGATCACAATTGCTTGGTGAAATCACATTGTAAAAATCAACAGTAAAACTCATGGCTGTGTTTAATAGTGAAAGTAAGAGCATTTCTAAATGCAAAATGCGAAGAGAATTCAAGTCATTGGGACTAAATGGCGGTGTAGCCTGAAGAAAACCACTTATCAATGAGGCTAATCAGGGAAAAAAAGGCTTGGTTTACTTGGGAGCATAAAGACTGGATTCTGGAGCAATAAAAAAGGTAATGTGGTTTGATGACTCCAAATTTACACTGATCCAGAGTGATAGGCTTATCAGCCTAAGAATAGAGGTGGATGAAGTGGTGGACTCATCATGCCTAGTGCCAAGCCTGTGGGTGCAGTTTTATGATCTGGGGTTGCTTCAGTTGGTCATGTCTAAGTTCAGCAACATATGCCCAAAAAATGAGGTCAGTTGACAATCTGAATATACTGAATGATCATGGAAAACATCAATGAATTTTTTTCTTCCCTGATGGCATGGGCGTTTTCCAAGATGACCATGACAAGGCTCAAATTGTGAAAGAGTGGTTCAGGGATCGGCCACTGCAGAGTCCAGACCATAACCCCATATAGAATCTTTGTGATTTGCTGAAGAGGACTTATTGCAAGCAGGGCAACTCTCCCATCAACACAAGATCTTGGAGAAAAATTAATGTAACTCTGGACAGAAATAAATGTGACATTGCACAAGTGTAACCTTTTTGTACAACCCCAATTCCGAAATAGTTGGGATGAAGTGTAAATTGTGAATAAAATTAAAATTCAATGGCCCTCATTTATCAAACTTGCGTAGGATCTGGTGTAGATTCTGGTGTAAATATCTGCGTTCACCAGGTGTCAATGTCTGATTTACTAAATGTGTGTATGTCGCTGATTTTAAAGTAGAACTGGTGTGGCATTGATAAATCTGGCAGCTGAACCCATCATGATTTACACAACGCGCCCCTATAAATTCATGCTCTGAGAGGCATAGTCCTGCCCACTTTACGACTTGGGCTCTCGAAATATGGCAAAGATGAAAGAACTTCACAGAGGAGGAAATAAAAATTATCACGCTGAGGTGGAGAAAAACTAAATAATTTTATTTGGAAGCCTTAAGAGTGGCATAAAGGGAGCCCAGAGGGCTGCTGTTTGGAAAACTACTGCTGCTGCGGTAAACACTGTTGAAGTGGAAAACAGGAGTGCAGCAGACTCAGATTGATTTAATTCATTAATGAATTGAAGTGACTAAGTAAGCACAAAAATTGATCGAAATTCACGTTAGATGCACTTATAAGTGTGGCCAAGATGCAGATTTCTCCATTGCCCATGCCCACACTTATTTTAAGTGTATCCAAAGCTAAAAATTTTTTCTTGGCCAAACTTATTTTAATCGGTACTTACAATAAGCGGCACTGGAATGGTCATCAACTGGCGCACTTATAAGTGCGGCCAAGAAAAAAATTCAGCATTGGCCACTCGTATATAAGTGCAAATAACATCGGCCTTAATAAATTGAACTTATAGATCCATGATATTTCATGTTATATAGCCTACATAATTGACAATCCAAATGCTTTACATGTAGGTTACAAAACGTGGTCCGATTGTAAGATCGCCACCAAAAAATGGGTTGTGGCGCTCAGGCGCAGCAGCGCATGGACCAGTGGAGGCCAACCACACTCAAACCTCCAGCTGTCACCATTCGAGGAGCGCATGGCAGCAGGGCTCCCTCTCCATGGTGGGAAAACAAGGCGGTGGGGACATGAATGAGTCCTCACCACCTCGATCAGAGCTGCACGAGGGTAATTGTTAAAATACAGTCTGCAGAGATCACTCTTCATTGTACTTTTATTCGCATTATATATTATTGGGTGCCGCACAAAATGAGCAGCCACTCGTCACTTTCCCAGAGGAGATCTTCTCTGTGCCAGAAGTTCCTCTCATATTGGACAGAAGCTTATTCCTCTAACAATAGAAGATTTGCCATTGTCAAAATGTGATCACGGTCAAAGTGTCCGTAGGCCTATATACAGTGGCTCCAATAAGTATTTGTACACTACTTGAAAATTCGACTACATAACAGCTTTTGTATATTCGGCTAAATGCTTGCTATTGTGTGTAAAAGTGATTGAAATATTTGATAATCAATATGTTTTAAACAAATATTTAATGTCAAAATGGCATATTTGGTCAGAACGGCGATTATCTGACCCAATAAGTATCTGTACAGTTCCATTAGTGAGTCACAAAACTTGTAATACTCACCTAAAATTGACTCAAGATGTTTACAGGACATGGTTGACTCACTTGGTCTGATTTGGTCAAGCGTGAGCATACTGGACACTCCCTCTGTACACAGACTGGCCTATGTAAATGGCCTGACCATGCCCATAATGTATTCCTGTGATATATGGCTAAGACAGGCGAGATACCCCGTCGAATGCGGGAGCAAATCATTCAGCTACATAAAGAAGGCCAAAGCACCAGAAAAATTGGAACTCGGCTATTGTTACGCCACACGACCGTGCAGTACATCATCAAGAAGTACAAACAGTCTGAACGCATAGCCAATGCAGCCAGGAAAGGACCTCCCAGGAAGACCAGCCAGCGCACTGACCGGTACATCTCCCTGCTGGTACAGAGGGAGAGACAGTCCTCGGCCTCCAGTCTTGCCACCAAAGTGGAGGAAGCAACTGGAAGCCATGTTTGTGCCCAGGCCATCCGTAACCGGCTCCATGAAGTACAGTGGTGTACAAACACTTATTGGAGCCACTGTAATTCCTTATTTTTTGAAGATTGGTATGAGAGGAATATACACGAATGGCAATTTCTTAACTTATGAACAATTCTGTATGAAATATACAGTGGCTCCAATAAATATTTGTACACTCAGGCCATTTACATAGGCCAGTCTGCGTACAGAGGGAGTGTCCAGTATGGTCACGATTGACCAAATCAGACCAAGTGAGTCAACCATGTCCTGTAAACATCTTGAGTCAATTTTAGGTGAGTATTATAAGTTTTGTGACTCACTAATGGAACTGTACAGATACTTATTGGGTCAGATAATCGCCTTTCTGACCAAATATGCCATTTTGACATAATCAATATGTTTTAAACAAATATTTAATCAAATATTTTAGTCACTTTTACACACAATAGCAAGCAATTAGCCGAATATAAAAAAAAAGCTGTTATGTAGTCGAATTTTCAATTAGTGTACAAATACTTATTGGAGCCACTGTATACTGAGCAAGAAAAGAAACCCAAGTTAGCTCGTTAGTTAATGTACTCTTATGGGTACTCAGTCAAATTGACCGCAAAGTAAAGAAAAGTTTGATGAAATGAGTGCACACGCTAGTAATAAAATTTGATTGCCAAAAATAATTACGCGCAAACTTATTTTCCAGTCTGCCTTCAAATAACTTTTTCTTTTGCATAAGCTTAATGAGCATTTCTTTTGTTGCTCAGTATATATCTGACTTTATGAGCATCTGATATACCACACTGCATATCTGCCAAGCGCTGAATTGTAATTGTCAGCCGTCTGGGCTGACAAGCAGGTTGTCTGAAAAATATAAGTTTGATTAATTTCTCAACACAGGTGTCTAATTTATTTATTTATTTATTCATTTATTAATTCAGCCTATTTATCTATTTAGCCTATTTATTCATTTTACTAATATGAGCAACAATAGCATGACGTCCACATCGCTGCATGAGGTGTATTACTCATTCTCACAGCTGTATTCGTCCCTGCATGTTGTTCGCTGGTTTCAAATCTGCTTACGTTTCGACAGACCTGCCGTGAGATTTTTGCGGACCGTTCGCTCACGTTCAGATTGATAAATGCCGATCTTTGCGGGAGATTTGGCGCACGCCCATTTTTTTGGTGCACGCATGTTTGATAAATGAGGGCCGGTGACTTTCAGATCACACGAGCCAATATGTTATTTACAACAGAACACAGATAACATTTAAAATGTTGAAACTGAGACATTTTACATTTTTATCCACAAAATGAGCTTATTTCAAATTTTCTTGCTGCAACAGGTCTCAAAAAAGTTAGACTAGTTAGGCTAGAAAAGCAATGAATATTTAGGAGAATCAGTGGTTAGAACATTTAGCAAGTAATTAAGTTAACTGGCATCAGGTGTGTAACATGATTGGCTATGAAAGGGATGTCTTATGATGCTGAGTCTCTCAGAAGTAAAAATGGCCAGAGGCTCTCCAACCTGTGCGGGCTTGCGTAAAAAAAAAATTGTGGAATACTTAAAAATCGATGTTTCTCAACGTCAAATTGCAAAGGCTTTGAAGGTCTCATCATCGCCAGTGCATAACATCATCAAACGATTCAGAGAAACTGGAAAAATCTCTGCGCATAAGGTACAAGGCCGAAGACCTTAACTTGATGCCCGCGATCTTCGGGCCCTCAGACGATACTGCATCACTCGCCGGCATGATTCTGTCGTTGACATTACTAAATGGGCCCAGGAATACTTTGAGAAACCACTGTCTATAAACACAGTCCGCCGTGCCATCCATAGATGCCACATAATACTCTAACATGCAAACAAAAGCCAGAAATTTTCTTATCCTTCTCCTCGTTTTGCCTCCTAAGGTCTTTAATGTCCCCCATTAAGTCCATAATCAGTTTCTGCTGTTTTAGGATTATTGATATTTCTTCGGACATAAAATTCAGTGACTTCTCTATCGCCTCCATTTCCTCATCATTAACTCCACCTCTTTTAGGTGACATCTTGCACACACTCTCAGTTGAAACTAATACCCGTTGTTGAGCATGATCCAGAAGCGCCGCCGTGTTTTGTGGGCCAAGGCTCATTTAAAAGGGACTGTAGCAAAGTATTTAAGTGTCCTGTGGTCAGACGAGTCCAAATTTGACATTCTTGTTGGAAATCATGGGACCTCCGGGCTAAAGAGGAGAAACACCACCCCTCCTGTTATCAGCGTTCAGTTCAAATGCCAGAATCTCTGATGGTATAGGGATGCATTAGTGCATATGGTGTGGGACACTTGCATGTTTTAAATAGCACCATAAATGCTGAAAGGTATATAAAGGTTTGAGAGCAACATATGCTCCCTTCCACACAACATCTATTCCAGGGAAGGCCTAGTGTATTTCAACAGGACAATGCAAAACAACATACTGCAGCTATTACAACAGCATGGCTTTGTAGTAGAAGAGTCCGTGTGCTGAAATGGCCTGCCTGCAGTCCTGATCTTTCACTGATTGAGAACATTCGGCGCATAATTAAACAAAAAGTCTGTCCAAGGGGACCCAAAACTCTCCAGCAGCTGGAAGCCTGTATTAAACAAGAGTGGGATCAAATTCTAACGGCTAAACTTAAGAAACTTCTCTCCTCAATGCCCTGACGCCTCCACTCTGAGTTAAAAAGAAGAGGGGATGCTACGGCATGGTAAACAGGCCCCTGTCCCAACTTTTTTGAAACCTGTAGCAGCCATGAAATTTGAAATGAGCTCATTTTGTGGAAAAATTGCAACATTTCTACATTTGCTGTGTTACCTCTGTTCTTTTGTGAACAAAATACTGGCTGGGGTGATTTGAAAGTAATTACGTTTTGATTCTATCACAATTTACGCTTTTTCCCAACTATTTTACAATTGGGGTTGTACTTTGTGCTGAGTGCAGATGCACAGAGGTCAGGAAGTTGAGGATTGGACTCAGGTGCAAGGATGGATTTGGTTGTATTGAATAACTAACTGCACGGCAGAAGGCACAAATGTAGAAATACAAAACAACAAGGAACAGAGGTTCCTAAATAAGAACACTGAATAATACGAAGTCTGGGCTACACAACTGTAACATTGAATTACAAAAAGGAAATAAAATTGGAAATGAGGTTCCGTAAATATCTACGTGCTGATATAAGAATAAACAGCTTGGTCTCTTGGTATAAATTCGCAAATTGGGAGAAGAAGCCTATACAAGACTACTTCATGTGTCAAACAGGCATCAGGTTACACAGACTTCACAAAGAGACTGAGGAAACTCAGTCTTAGATACACACTGCTACCACTCAGTGGAAATGAGAAACAGATGTTGATGATAATAGGATAATGAGTGAAGTGCGATCTGGGGTTAGTTGACCGGTGAGCTGGATGGCTGGAGGTGTGGCCTTACAACAAGCTTTTCAAAACGATGCCACGGCGAATGCATGCTGTAATCAAAGCTAATGGTGGTCCAACAAAATACTGGAGTGAAATATTAAATATAAATATCTTAATCGAATGTGCTGAACTTGAAATGTAGCCTAACCAGTTGTTCATGTACTGCCTATACCAAATATTCCAATTGTCAATGAACATCTGAATAGGCGGTGCACCTCTCCACTCCCCATTCTGACAATGAGATTATTTATGTATGGCAAATCAAGTTTGTAAGTTTTGCTATTTTTGGTATGACTTCTGTGTTAAACTGGAAAATAACGTCTCAGATTAAAAAGCATTTAGTGTTTCAGGCTGAGTCCAGTGGATGGCAATTGACAGCACTTTTTGTGAATTGGGAATAAACTGACCTATTCCGTCATATACTTTTAGTTATATTTGATGAATTATTGTTGCCCCTGGACAAAGTCAGGCAGCTACTGAGGATTCATGCATGTCATCTCCACCGCCGCGTTTGTTGACACTTCCTTTTGGACGCTCTACAGGCTGTAATTTTTCACCGGTTACTTTCATATTCGGTATGGACATCTATTGTACTTCACTCATGACACCTACCAATTTTGGTTGCCATGCCGACAGTGCTGGCCAAATAATATGGGAATTATTGGCAAAACATAGAGCTTTCCTTGTGGAGGCAGTACAGGCTGCAATTTCTGACCGATTACTTTCATAGTTGGTATGGACATGTGTTATACTTTACTTATGACACCTATCAATTTCAGTTGCTATGGTGACAGTATTGGCTGAATAATGAACAAAAAAGGGGAGAAGCTGGCTTTCAGGGGCTACACCCACGCGCTTGCAGCCAACTGGACTGTCTAGTTTTCATAATAGACAGTCGGCAGTGTAAGTGTCCAAAGAGAAAGACAGTTAAATATATATACACGTGATATCGTCTTAGTGACACCGTGTCAAATCACATGGCAAAGGACTGCAAATTAAATATTGCTTTCTATAGCCAATTTCTTTAGCTAGGGTTAGGATAGTAAACGGTTTGGCAAATAGTAGTTATAGTTAAGGTAAGACTAAGCCGCCAGAAAATGAATGCAAGTCTAAGTCATGTCCTGTGAAATCATTGAGACATAAGTGTGTGTGTGTGCATGCTAGGAGATGAGGCTGTGCGCGTGCGGCGTTTGACTGTTTCAATTGGCCTGCATCGACAGGAGGACATGAGAACTTCCGCAAGATGATAGATGAGGCGGAACCCCTGGGCTACCCTGTGGTGGTGAAGAATGCTCGCGGACACAGAGGTCAGTTTGCCTGCAGAGATCGCATCCATCTCACACACACCCATACAATCTACTGAAAATACACCCCACACACATCCACACTATCCATTGATAATACACCCCACATACATCCCCACTAACCGCTTATTTATTTATTAATTTTCAAGGACAACCTTCGGGAACTAGTCCCATTTACAGGCTCCACCATCACACACACATGCACACTCACTTAAAACAAAACAGATATAAAGAAAAAACTACAAATCAATCTAACAAATTAAGAGTTTCACCCATTCAATTACATTTTTCGTATATTTGACGTTGTGGCAGACAAGATATCGACACTGATATGGGATCAGTAAGACACCAGATGCGGGGAGATGGGAATGAGGATTTTATTCAAACAAAACAAAACAGGCACGAGGGCCAACGAAAAACTTGGCCCAAAGGGTTGCAAAAGGCAAACTAAGGTAGGCTACACAGAGCTATAGACAAAAGAATTCAAAAACGACAAAAAACAAAAAGGCACTGGAAACTCCAGGCAAGATGACCATAAACAGAAAAGAATAATGATTCTATGAGAAGAGCAGAAGGCTATATAATGTTTTTTTTTTATATAATGTACAATTTTGCAATGACCTTTTTATAAAGCCAAGCATCCTAAAACTCTTATTTACTGTATATTACACTGTATATGGTCATTAAAACTGATATCACTGGAAAGAGTACACTGTTAGCCAGGTATGGTCGAACCAACAAAAAAAATATGGTCGCAGCCAACCATAAAATTTATGATATAGACGTGACTTACCATATGTTTTTTTTTTAAAGTTTATTTTTTGGGAATTTTTCCTTTATTCGATAGTTATATAGTTTAAAGAAACTGGAAAGTTGGGGAAGAATGGGGGAAGATATGCAGCAAATGACCCGAGCCGGATTTGAACCCAGGTCGCTGCGACGTACCATATGTTTTATGGTCATTGTGTGACCATAAAAATAATGGTCGCCCATGTTTGATCACAAATGTTTAACCTCCGTTTTCATGGTCGCATTCCAAGTAACCATAATTTTTATGGTCCGACAGGGTCGACCACAAATTTGTGACCATCTTTTTTATGGTTACGTTTAATGTAACCATATTTTTTATGGTCAGACTGACCATATGTGTTGGACAGTGTAATACCCAGATCCTTTACTTTTGTAACTTTAGTTAGAGGTGTATCATTGACCTTATATTCATACAGTACCTGATTTCTTTTGTTTGTAAATGATATATCCATACACTTGATAACATTGAGGTACAACTTCCATATTTGACCCCAAACCAACAACTGATCAATATCTTTCTGTAAGAGCATCCTGCTGAAGAATCATCCTACATACATCCACATTGTCTACTGAAAATACACCCCATACACTTCTGCACTGGCAACTGAAGATACACTCCATGCGCATCCTCACTAACTGCTGAAGATACTCTCCATACACGTCAACTCCAACTGCTGAAGATACTCCCCATACACATCCACACTAACTGCTGAAGATACACTCCATACACATCCACACTAACTGCTGAAGATACACCCCATACACATCCACACTAACTGCTGAAGATACACCCCATACACATCCACACTAACTGCTGAGGACACATCTCATGCATATTCATTCTATCCACTGAAGATACACCCCAAACACATCCACACTAACTGCTGAAGATACACCCCATACACATCCACACTAACTGCTGAAGATGCACCCCATGCACATCCACACTAACTGCTGAAGATACACCCTATACGCATACACACTATCTACTGAGGACGCATCCAATACATATTCATTCTATCCACTGAAGATACGCCCCATACACGTCCACACTTCCTGCTGAAGATGCACCCCATTCGTGTCCACTTTATCTCCTAAAGATACATCCTATTCACATCCTCTTTTTCTGCTGAAGATGAATCTCATACACATCCTCTCTGTCTACTGAAGATGCAGCACATACAGAGTCTCATTAACTACTGCAGATATATGCCATACAAATTCACACTACGTCCTGAAGATACATCCCATGCACATCCTCACTAACTACTGAAGATGCATCCCATACACATGCATACTAACTACTGAAGAAACACCCCATACACATCCATACTCTCTACTGAATATACTGTGGGCTCTAAAACTACTGGCACCCCTGACTGGCAATGCACAAACAAAGCATTCAAATTTTTAATAAATATATTATACAGCGCCCTCCATAATTATTGGCACCTCGAGTTAAGATGTGTTCTTTAGCTTCTAATAAATTCAGTTTTTTTTCTAAATAATATAGGACCACAATGAAAAAAAAGAGGAAAATCAAACCTTTAATTCAGGTGGCATTTATTCAGTGGGAAAAAAATCCTGCATTAAGAAATAATTCTTTTACATCAAATCGTGTGTGCCACAATTTTTAGCACCGTGATGTTAATACTTTGTACAACCCCCTTTTGCCAACCAAACGGAACGAAGTTTTGGGGGTGTTGTCTGTCCGTTTGTCTGTCTGTCCGCACTTTGCGATGGCTAGAACTTTTGATCGGCTCTTGATAGGACTTTGATACTTGGCATATGCAATCCTTGGGAGAAGGCATTTCAGATGGGGTCATGACTTTTGACCTTCTGACCTTGACCTTGGAGCATGACGTTTGGTGACAAAAACTTTAATGGGCCATAACTTTTCATTAGCTGGTAATAGGCATTTGATACCTGTTATATGTATTCCTTAGGATAAGGCCTTTCTAATGAGGTAATGAATGTTGACCTTGTGACCTTGACCTTTAACCTTTGATTGACTCATGATAGGCCTTTAATGGTGAGCATGTGCATGTTATGTACGGGGGCATCAGTGTTTCACAAACACATCTTATTAAAAATGTGTTCAATATCTTCAGAAAGCACTGATAGGCCTACACAAACTGAAATAGTTTTTAAAAATGTAACGCTGTTTATTACATTTCAAAAATATAGGCAAAACCTTATCAAAAGTGCAACTCTTGGCATCAAAGGAACAAGGGTTTAGCATGTAAACAGCTTATTTGTCAGGAACATTTCCAGTAGTGCAGGTTTAAATTATACAAATCCAAACATTCAAGCTAAGACATAAAGAACAATATGTAAACAAATCTAAGAAACACCATTTATTACATACTTGTTTTCTTCATCATCAAAATTAAAATGTAGAACTGTACACATGAGCACTTTAATGTAAGCCTTAAAAGAATAAGACAAAAGTGCATTGTGCATTTAAAATAGCCACTATAAACAAATTACAAAAATAACTATTGCAATCATTTGTAATCAAATCCAAAAGTGTTGATGACATTAAAATTAAAAAATATATATATAATATATATATATAATATATAATATGTAAACAAATCAGTGGAACAGAACTGATTGTTTACTCATTCTCTCCATCATCAACAAATAAGATGCTGCTGATATAGCATCATATAGTATTATTATTATTATTGTTATTATTATTATTGGGCTACCATTCATATCATTGTACATACGATTTTGACTATAGCTGTTTTTGTTGCAAAATCAAAAGAAAACGATTGGTTTGAAATTCATTATCTTACAGGGCAAATAATCATGTTTTGAGTTTTCAAAGACACTTGGCTCAGACCGTGTGACTTAGTAAATTAAAGAATAGAATTAAACCATTTACTGACCTCGGACAAATATAACTGGACGTGTTACTGTGCGAATAATGTTACAGCCCATCCTTATTGGCACAGCTGCTAAGTAGCTGCTCATAAGGAGCAGCTGTGCGAATAAAACAACTGCACTGGGACACGGCTACGGCTTATTTACACAGCGGCTGTGCGAATAGTTACTCCGAATACAAATTATGCAATCTTTTAGAAATCAAGAAATGCATGCAATGCGATAAAATACTGTAATCTACCACTGTTTAATAAACGCAAGTGGGCATCCATCTAGATAAGGTTAAGAAAGTGTCCAGCAGCTAGCGCCACACTGCACAACTGAACGAAAATGTGGATTTTAGGTAGAATGCTTCTGTCATTCATTTCAGCAAATGTTTTTGACATTGCTGATTAGTAGTGTTAACCGTTGTTATAGTAAACAAATCTGCTAACGCGATTTAGCTGATCTACCTGCTAGCTCGTATTTGGTTGATTCCAACGTCGATTTAATGATATATTGTAATATACACGTAGTCACTGTCAGTTGAATTTCTACAAAAAACAAAGTTTATGGCATTTTTGATGCCTTCAACGAGCACTAAATAATGCCTTGTTTTCACCGTCTCTTCGTGAATTAAAGTTTAGCGGTATAGTTTAGAATATTCGCTGCTTGGTATGCATTCTCGATGGCGACGGGCGCTGTACTTAGGGTTCTGTTTACATTATTAACAAGTCAATAAGTAGTTAACAGACGGATCATTGCATTCAATCTCAACCCGATGTCCCCACATCATGCATTTCAGCTAAAACATTAACGTTAACTTTGCATTGGCTATAAAGTTGTGGGTGATGGTCATGGAGATGTGCCATGAGATTTGACGTATTGCTGCCTTTAGCAGAAACTTTTTCATGCATGTTCTGCAGACAGGATAACTGTCTTCAATCAAGTGTTCCCCGGCATTCTTATAATACCCAAAATATGCCAATGCTTTATAGTCCTCTTAGAGTGCTGATAGATGTCCTGAGCGCAGTCGTCTCGTCCTTCCGCCATGATTCCATTTCCAATTTAAAGAAAGTTCAAACCCAAGTTGTAGGCTACACAGGTGCACCTGCGAGGCTACTTCAGGAGACACAGATGAAGCTGGGAAGGATTAAACATGCGGTTTCCACACCTCGGTAATCCACCGAGATAATAATTTTATTTGGAATGAAAACGGTAATTGTTATTGTCAACATTTTCGACGGGGTTTACAGTTATACCGGTAATCATTACATCCCTAACCCCCAATAAAGGACTGGTTCTGCAGGTGGTGACCACTAACCACTACTCAGTGCCTATGCTTTCTGGCTGATGTTTTGGTCACTTTTGAATGCAGGCCACAAATGTGCCTGTGTCTACTCAAACGGTCAGAAACCGACTCCATGAGGATGGTATGAGGGCCCGACGTCCACAGGTGGGGGTTGTGCTTACAGCCCAACACCATGCAGGACGTTTGGCATTTGCCAGAGAACACCAAGATTGGCAAATTTGCCACTGGCGCCCTGTGCTCTTCACAGATGAAAGCAGGTTCACACTGAGCACATGTGACAGACGTGACAGTCTGGAGACGCCGTGGAGAATGTCCTGCTGCCTGTAACATCCTCCAGCATGACCGGTTTGGCAGTGGGTTAGTAATGGTGTGGGATGGCATTTCTTTGGGGGGCTGCACAGCCCTCCATGTGCTCGCCAGAGGTAGCCTGACTGCCATTAGATACCGAGATGTGATCCTCAGACCCCTTGTGAGACCATATGCTGGTGCGGTTGGCCCTGGGTTCCTCCTGATGCAAGACAATGCTGGACCTCATGTGGCTGGAGTGTGTCAGCAATTCCTGCAAGGAGAAGGCATTGATGCTATAGACTGGCCCGCCCGTGTCCCAGACCTGAATCCAATTGAGCACATCTGGGACATCATGTCTCGCTCCATCCACCACCGCCACATTGCACCACAGACTGTCCAGGAGTTGGCATATGCTTTAGTCCAGGTCTGGGAGGCGATCCCTCAGGAGACCATCCGCCACCTCATCAGCAGCATGCCCAGGCATTGTAGGGAGGTCATACAGGCACGTGGAGGCCACACACTCCACTGAGCCTCATTCTGACTTGTTTTAAGGACATCACATCAAAGTTGGATCAGCCTGTAGTGTGTTTTTCCACTTTAATTTTGAGTGTGACTCCAAATCCAGACCTCCATGGGTTAATAAATTTGATTTCCATTGATCATTTTTTTTAATGTAAAGAATAAAGTATTTCATGAGAATATTTCATTCAATCAGATCTAGGATGTGTTATTTTAGTGTTCCCTTAATCTTTTTCAGCAGTGTATATTGAGCCATTACATCATTTCCTCTTTCATTGGGGTTTAAAAATGGGGTAACACAAATGCAATATCTCTTCGTCATCCTACATCATGAAGAAAACAAAACAGCTGTCACTTCAAAAGAGGCAGATGGTCATAGATCTTCATAAATCTGGTCATGCCTACAACAAGATTCACATATGATTGAATACGCCACTGAGCACTGTCAGGGCAGTTATTAAAAAATTCCAAAGATATGGAACTGTTGAAAACCTCGGGGGTAGTGGACAAAACTGCATTTTGCCCCCCAGGATACTGAGGAGGATGGTGAGAGAAGCAACCAAATCCCCAAAAATCACTGTGAAGACATTGCAGGCCTTGGTGGCATCTTGGGGTCACCAGGTTTCAAAAAGCGCCTCCAGGCACCACTTCCTCAACCACAGGCTCTTTGGAAGGATTGCCAGAAGAAAGCGTTTTCTGACCAGAAGACACAGGTGCAAGCATTTTTTTTAGTTACATTTTACATAATGTCCCATCTTCTCTGGAAATGGGTTTGTAATTCAAGAGGTCCGGGGCAGTGGTTAAGTTTATTGGCATAATGAATTCCACGGAGTATCAGGATATTTCGGCTGACAACCTGGTTGCCTCCCCTAGAAGGCTGAGACTTGGCTGTAGGTGGACTTTCCAACAAGACAATGACCCAAAGCATACCTCAAGATCCACACAGAAATGTTTCTGTGACAAAAATAATCTGCATTCTGCCATGGCCATCTCAGTTGCCAGACCTCAATCCAATTGAAAACCTGTGGGCTGAGTTGAAGAGGGCAGTTGATAAACGCAAACCCAAGAATGTGAAGGATCTTGAAAGGATCTGCTGAGAGGAATAGTCCAAAATCCAAATGTGTGCCTCAACCTTGTCAGAAATGACAGAAAAAGACTTTATGTTTTTATCCTTTCTCGAGGTGGTTACATTAAGTATTAAATGAAATGTGCTTATTATTATCAAACCTTGAATTTGTTGAAATTTCTTTTGTATTAAATGATTGTTATGATTTTGGTTGTTTCCATCGAAACATTAGTGAAGTATTTGGCACATGTTGGTATATTCCGTTTCTCTATAATTCTCTATAATTCTATATAATATAATTCTCTATAATAAAATTGTTTGTGTATTGCTGGTCAAGGGTGCCAGTAATTTTTCCACGCACCCACACTATCTAGTCTCCCTGTACACAGCCACATTAACTACTGAAGATACACCCCTTACACATCATCAGAATAAATGACAGAATAAATCACTTCCGCACTGTGGACTGAAGAAGAAGAAGTAAGTCTGTACGAGCCTAGTGGCCCATCAGGCCGGTGCTTAACCCCAGTTTCCATGGCATGCAGCGACTAGGAGTATTACTGCCCCCCCTGGATGGGATGCCAGTCCATCGCAGTTACTCCCCCAGCTCTTAGACAAGTTTCCCTGCCTATTTGCTGGTACCCATTCATATACCTGGGTGGAGTGAGGCATGGAGGGTAGGAGTAAAGTGTTTTGCCCTAGAACACACTGTGAAGGCCTTGGCCAAGGCTTGAACCCAGGACCTTACGATCTCAAGTCAAGCCTACTTGACCACTGCGCTATGTACATATGAATTACCCTTGTAAAATTTTTTTCATTTGAGAAAAACTAAAAAAAATAAGCCATAACAAGTCAACGCTATTTTTTTACTTTGATCCAAAGTCTCAATTTTTTCAGTGCGTCTGCTGAAGAATCATCCCACACACATTCATTCTATCTACTGAAGACACATTCCTTACACATCCACACTATCTCCAGAAGACACATCCCATACACTCCACACTTTCAAGAATCATCCCAGCATGCGATGGGCAAGAGGCAGAAGTACACCCTGAACCGATTACAAAATCGATTGCAGGGCCTGTAGACCATTCATTCTCACATTCATACCGCCAGACGATTTGGAGTCTCTCTCAGTATGATTCTAATTAAAGTTTCCTGTTTGCCCACAGTATGTCTTTGGACCCAAATACTTAGAGGAAACCTATTGATTCTGAGGTGACAAAGCTATTCCCTGCACCACTGTGTCACACGGCTGGCGTCCATAGATATTCATGATGTTCTCTGGGAAAAAGGAAAGCTTTATAAATAATAAAGGGGGAATGGGGAGCTGCATCTGTAAAGCTGCACTGTAATGTTGACCTGCCAAGACCACATGCTCTGCTCTGGCTGAGTGGGATTTTAGAAGGTTTTCAATGGGTGACATTGTGTGTTCGCAATTTCCCTTTCATCAAAGGAGATTTCAGCTCTTCTGAAGAAGCTTTTGGGAGCATGGCAGCATTTTGTATTGTTAACATCGCTGTTGAGGGAGACAGATTTGGAAACCCAATCCCAGTTGTGGTTTGAGGTTTTGCTGGAGAGCTTGCTTGCTGGAATGACAGTTATGCTATAACTGTGTCGTGGTACTGCTGCTTCTGCAGGCTGGACTGCGGGAAAGCAGCGCTTGTTGTCGAGCCACTTAGCAGATGAGGTTAGTTACAGGGCTTACATTCTTCACCGACTATTAATGTGCAATGCTGCTTCATATTTACTTCAGCAAGGTTAATTAGATGGCAAACTTTACCACCGCAGAATTTTGGCGCAAGGGTGCTGTGCAAAATTTTTTGGCACATTTAAAACTATTTGGATCGGGAAAGATGCTTCCAAAAATCATAAAATAAAAAACCTCTTTATTGCTGAAAAGAGCCATAAGTTAATAAAAGCTAAAACAAATCTAGATTTGCTGTTACCCTTTGCTTAGAAATTGGACACATTGCCCTGCTGGTCTATAGTTTAGTAAGATTCTGGCTTTTTGCTTATTCCAAGCATATTCAAGCAGTTGCCACAATTCTTCTGCTGACTAATAGTCTTAATTGCCCCTGTGTCTCCAGGTAATCCTACACAGCCTTGATGATGTTGAGATCAGGGCATGGTCAAAGTATCATCTGTTTCCGCTGTCTTTAGTGAAATACAAACTTTTTATTTAAAAACTTCTCTCTGCATTATGATCAGTTCCCAGAAATCCAACACAATTTATATCTTGGGCAATTTTCATTATTTTTTAACTTACAGTAGTCACCGCCTTCGACAAATTTGTACATCAGTCTACTTTTCTAGCATATGTAAACAAAATAAAGTGGCTTACAAATATAAAATAGAAAATGAATGAATGAAGAAAGAGGAAAAAAAAACACATTCAAACATTTTCAGCTGTAGCAATGGACCAAGGGGTACATCCTCAAACTAATTAAATTTGGCCTTTTCGACGACCTGTATTCGACCCAGTTTTCTCAAATTCTGTTAAATGTATCCCATTCCCAGGGTTCTCCACTATCGTTCATGACCAGTCGGGCCACCTGATCATTCTGAGTGACTGCGCAATCGCCGCCTGTTCATTATATATGCGCCCGTTGAGGGCACTCGGCTGCCCGTTCAAAAAAAAAAATGAAAGGAGAATTTAAAGAGCACAGGAAGACGCGTGATTGAGTGCATAATATCAACGAACAACGAACCCCCCTCCCGTCAGTAAAGCGAACCCGCTCGCAAAAGGAACGCCACCCACTGGCCGGTCATTGAAAATCTTTGTGGAGAACACTCTCCATGGAGTCAGCTTTTCCGTTTTTTCGATTCACTCATCCACCTTTGGTGCTGAAATACAAAAATTTTGTTGCAAAATTATGTGAAAACAAAAAATGAACATTTTAAACCAAATTTTAATTTGACAAATATGAGGTGTCTAAAACTTTTGCAAACTGTACATCATTTGCAATATTTATGCCGGTATGATCTCGCAGGTGTAAAATCCAGTCTCAGACGATGAAATTTCCTCGCAATATTTAGTTCCAACCACCAGGATTTGCTTGTCTACTTGTTTTGTGTAAAAAGAGGCAGTTTAACCAATCAGCTAGATTAGCTCATGGCTGGAACAAACACATCATGACTTTCACTTCGTGGACCCTTGAACTTTCCACCTCTAAAATCTTCAGGAAATTTCCAGCCACTTGGGTTCGTAAGAAAACATACATGGATCGTAATGTCCTTAAACATGGCGTTCCTCTGTTTTGGGTCAGTTCATACGTCAGTCGAGGAACAAGGAAGAAAGAGGGTATTAAATACGTGGTTGAAAAGTGCCCGCCATCAGTGTGCCCCTTTAGCCCACATGTTCACGTGTTACCCATGAGCCTTAGCTTCCTGCACACCCTCTACTGTCAGTTCAGACTCATGGAGTGAGCATCGCCTGCTCAGAATTGTCAGTGGCATGGTAATTGAAAGGCCCTGTGCAGGAATATTTTTTGCGGTTCGTGCGAAAGCAGTACCCTTGGCCCCCAGCAGTCATTTCAGTGTCACAGTCAGCTGACAAGAGAAGGGCTGGCGGGCAGTCTCAAGATGGTCGCCCAAAGAGGGACAGCAGCTCAGACTTTGTTACTTTGGAGAGATGCATACAAATGACTGAATTTTACAGTTTTTTTAATTTTACAGAATTATTGGCACCCTTTGTGAGTATGAGCAGCAAAAAAGGCTGCAAGACAATGTCTTTGGTGTTCATCCTCTTGGTCTGTCAATGAAAATATTCACAAAAATCTTAGCTTTTCATTGAAGCAAAATTATTGAAAGAAAAAATGTTGACACAAAGTAAACAGTTCTCCCCAAAATGTATGTTCCACATTTATTGGCACTTGTGGAGATTCCTATGATTAAAATCTAAGTTACGTACAAGAATTCCCAGTCATGTTTTACATTGATACATTCAACTGTTTGATTAAGAACTCAAGTGTTCAACTGTGACATCCTGTTTTGCTGGGTAACAGAGCGAGGTGACACAGACCAAATTCTCTCAGTCATTCATCACAAAGGCAAAGACTTAAGAACACAATGATTATGTGGCACTGAAAGTTGTTGAGTTGCACAAATCAAAAAATGGATGTAGGATGATCTCTGAAAAGTTGAAAATGCCCATTCCCACTATCAGGGCTAATACTAAGAAGTTTAAAGTGACAGGAATTGTCAAGAGTCAACCTGGAAGAGGATGTGTATACACTGACGGACAGACTGTGGGGAGGAAGGTTTGACTGGCGAAAGAATCTCCAAAGATCACAGCTGGAAAATTGCAGAAAGTCTCAAAAACTACTATCAGACGCTACCTATATTGCCACAATCATCAACAAAGTACAGCGTCAACAATTCATGAAACATTACTGAGTCTTTCAACAGAGAAGTGAAATATGGTCAGATGAAACCAAAACAACTATTTGGCAAACAACATCAAAGGTGGGTTTAGCATAGACAGAAAGACAGTTTTACAGAAAATACCCTGATAGCTGCTGTGAAGTATGGTGGTGCATCTTTCACGTTGTGGGATGGTTTTTCTTTCAATGGCCCTGGTTATGTTGATAGGATAGATGGGATCATTGACTCCATCAAATACTAGCAGGTATTAAATGAAAACCTGACGGGCTCAGCCAGGAGGCTTGGAATGGGCTGTGGTTAAACCAGGAAAATGATTTGAAGCAGACCTCAAAATCACAAAAATAGTTTAGTCACAGCAGAATAAAGGTTTTGCCATGGTCTTCACAGTCCTCTGACCTAAACCCCATGGAAAATCCTTGGATTGAGTGCAAGAGGAGAGGCCATAAGCCTTAACCTCAGACTGTGCAGCATCATTGGAGACTGTTTGGGGGAATGGCCTCAGATCCCGTACCCTGTGCCACCAACCTCACCACACATGAAGGGAGAAAACTCAGAGCTGCTGTCTTAGCAGTAGGAAGCTGCATAAAATGTTAAATGAAGGGGTGGCAGTAATATTTGAGAACATATTTGTTTCATAATAAGAATGCAATGTTATTTTTTTCAATTATTACTTCTTTTATTACTATTACTATAATTATTTTGTAAGTATTTTGAATGGAGGATTTTGAGAATAAATGAAAAAGACTTTTTTTGCATCTCATTATGCTCACTATTGTCTCACGGGTATGTAATGCAGGGGATATAGCAATCAGTATAATGGTCTGTACATCCATATAAAATCATTTTAGTCTCTGGACCATAACTCAAGAACCATTTGGTATTTTTTCAGACCTTCTACAAGCTACAAACAAACACTGGAGTGGTGCCTTTTGCCAATTTGGAATGTTTATATAGATTGACTGCAAGGAGGCGGTACAGGCAACAAACTTCATGTTTTGAATTATAACTTCTGAACTGTCGGTCCCAGAACCAAAACGCTTTTTTTCTGGATTCTAGGGGTCCACACAAATGTATCCATATAAGTCATTTTTCTCCATTTTACATTTTTTTTCTGAAACCTTTAAGCTCCATCTCCTCCTACATCGTGCAAAAAAAAAAAAAATCATGAATTTGGAACTCATCATCTTCAGACCAAGATCCTTTAATGCTGTCTACACAAAATTGCAATGTTTAAAGGTATGGTCGCAGTAAGGCAGTACATTTTGTGGGTTTGGCATATTTTGCTAAAATGAGCTCAAACTCCTGTATTTAAAGGCCAAACATCACCAAACTTTAGATCCCTCATTTACAGGCCTCGTACCAATGAAATCTGGTGTAAATCTGTCATTATTTGGCACAATGGCAAAGACCCAAAAACCAATAGCTCAACCAGCATCAATTTGCAAGCTTAATACTTGGTCATTTTGCAACTAGATGGCTGCCATTAGCAAATCACATTTTACCATCCCGATACTTTCCGAGCTATCATGCATCATCAGAAAACTTCACAAGATTATTTAGTATGCATAAAAGATTGATCAACTGTAAGCTGGAGTACTGCCTTTTACAGTTTTGGAATTTTTCAAATTTGCAGGGGCTGGGTGATTTATCATCTCCTGTTGGCTCTTGTTACTAATTCTGGGAGGCACTGAAAGCTTCATTAAATTAATACCATAAATAACATCTATAACATTTGGAAATTAGACAGTCGGTTGTCCACTGATTGACATGCATCCACGGACCCCCTGAAGCAATTGCTCCCAAAATTGATAGGCTTTGTGACCTTACCACAGACATGGCTCATGCCAAACATGAAACAATTTGGTTGAAATTCATGTTCTGCTCAGCGCTTACAAGCAAATCCCTACGGATGCAGCGACAGACGCAGCGTGATTATCGCTGATCCATAGTCTCACTGACTCGTCATCTGGGGATACAATAATATTTACAAGAAATTTGAAGAAAGAGAATTGATTACTTTTTTTTACTCGTAATGATTACTTTTTCACCTCAGTTTAAGTTGTACCAACTGTTTTCTTTGCATTTAATTATGAAAATGACTGAGAACAGGTCAGGACAAATAATTGTTTTAAACGGATGTTTTGTGCACCCAATTCTCAGTTCTGGCTTTGCCACTGTAGCCTACTGAATTTAGCCCATGATTTCTTCGCTGTTCGATCGCTTATGGAGAGTTTATGGAGTTCTAAACTTGCCACTGTGAGGCTACAACCAGTCAGTATTCACCAAGCTGGATTCAATCCGAGACAAGGAGGGTCAGTCTGGCACGGTAAAAACTGAGCCAATCCTGCCACACTTTGGACTGCATTTATAACACCCACCTTGCAAAACTAAGAATCCATTTGAAACACACTTAATTATATATAATTATATATATATATATATATATATATATAGCACATTATATGAAATTCCACATACTAGTTGTGTCCCCAATACAAAGCTTAAAGTATAGGGACACTTGATCCAGAGCTGTTCTCTGGCTTCTCCATCTCTCAATATCTTTGCTCAGAGATGGACTGAAAATATGAGATTCAGAATTTGTAAGTCTAAAAAAAAAACTAATCAGCTGACTTTGGTCATGGGGCGCATATAGTGAGCGCTTAGCTCTCTGACCCTTGGCCTTCACAGCTTGGACCCTGCGTGACCTGTCCCGCTCTGAGACCCTTGCTTCAAGTGACCCCTGCTCTCTGTGTCCCTCCCTCTTCAGGTAAGGCGGTGTTTCTGGCCCGGGACAAGAATCATCTGTCCGATCTGAGCCACCTGATCAGGCACGACGCACCCTACCTGTTCCAGGAGTACGTGAAGGAGTCCCATGGGCGGGACGTAAGGGTGGTGCTGGTGGGGGGACGTGTCATCGGCTCCATGCTGCGCTGCTCCACTGATGGGCGAATGCAAAGCAACTGCTCCCTGGGTGAGTGGCCTTGGCTAGCAGCTGAGAGGGTGGGGTAAGCAGGCCTGGGAACCGGGTGAGTGACCCACACTGGGGCTTAGGGACTGCCTAGGAGTGGCAGGTGGTTATCTGGATCGGGGAAGTGGCTTTCAGTACAGAGAGGCTGGGCTCTGGTGTTGGCGGGTAAGAAAGTGGGTGTTTGGGTAGGGCTATATATAGTACGGATGAGGCTATGGCGAATGTGGGTGGGGCTGGGGTCTTGTGGGGGTGGACTGAGGGCCATGAGTGGGGCTAAGAGTTGGTCACTCAGTTTGTTTACATGCTCAGTTAATTTGAGCCACGGGTATAGCTTGATTAGGCCATTTAATTGGACTACTATCCTTGTCTCAGTATACGTGCAAGTTAGGGAAACCAGTTTATTCACCCGAAGTATGTCCGTCTCCGCTGCGATAGGTGGTGATATGCCCCGTTTCAGCTTGTGTGTGTTAGTCATTTTTCTTGTTAACCTATTATGTCAAAGACCAAACAATCGTCAAACAAGTTAGCTGGTGGCAAACTGGTAGCATGACTAGAGACGAGAACATGGGCTACTATACAGCTCTGTAGATTTCTTACGTGCTGTACGCTGTTTCTCATGTAGTTGACATGCATGCTGTCCCCGGTGGTTATGGTCGAACGCAGGTGGCAACTTTGTATGTTCCACTTTGTGCCCTCCCAACTACCCTGGGGTGCGTTTCCCAATAATAGCATAGTTGCAAACTAAGTCAGCAACTTGTATAGTTCATCCTCTCACAGTCAGTGGTTCCAACTATGCATTTAGTATTTGAGCTTTTGGTAAACCCACCCCTGGGCTTCCCGTGCATGTCAGATGCTGGTTAGGAACAAGGACTGGTGGGAGAGAGTCCCTGTGAAAGAATTTTACAATGGCGAGTGGAAGGAAAATTTTCAAATGACACGCAGGTCATTCGATAAATTATGCGGATTAATGGAAGAGGTTATGAGTCCCCAAGACCCGACTGTTCAAGTACCAATACCATTGCAGATGAGGATTGCTACTGTTCTGTAAAACTTTATACAACCCCAATTCCGAAATAGTTGGGACAAACAGACATGCCTACAGTTACGGTTTGTCCGTATTTAGTACGGAAAAAACATTAAAATATGGTGTTACGAGTTGTTTTAATAAAATACGGAAACTGTAAAATATGAAAAATATAAAATTGTGTTTTGTTTAATTTTGCCAAGAACGAACTTCGCTTCGACATTGTTCATAAACCAAAACATCTGCCCCAGTATAATTTTCCCCAGGGGATTAAAAAAAATAATAATAATCACGTTTTAAGTCGACATGTCCACATAATCTACAGTAAGAGAATCTACAGTAACAGAAAGTGCATAGGCACACAACTACTTAATATGATAACTGTAACTCATTGCTACTTTATTCGCTTCACTCCGTATAGTACACAATGGCATGTGGCTACTTAATATTCACGTGGCTTTGGCTGTGATTGGCTTGTGGTCACCTCAGAACTTCGGAACACAAGGTCACGCTCACAACGGTGTCTGTCAGTGCTGACTGCTGTCGCCGTCATTCTTTCCACCTGTCTTCAGGTTAGTGCTGGGCAGCTGCCTGTCCTTATTGTTCGTTTTCTCCTCCGTGTCGCCATTTCCGTGGGAATTTAAATGTCACAACATTGCTTAAACTTTCAGCTGCCGTCTTGCAAGCCAGCTCTGGCTGTAAATTGAAGTAGCCTAGTGCAGACATTAGCTGCTGCCTTATAGCTAACTGGCTTATGATAGGCATAACGTTGATTCGTAATGGTTAGCCTAGTGCTGTCAACTCGGTTTCTTGAGATTGAGATCGAAGTTTGATGAGCATATATGAGCTATTTCACGTGAAAACATGGGTTCTGTATGAACAGAGAATCCGGCTCATCGAGTACTTTGGTTATGAGACAACAAGATAATCTGACATGAATGTATAATTTGAATCACAATTTATGCTTTTTACCCTCGGCCCGACTTCAGGCCGAAGGGTATTGTCATCAGTTTGTCGTCTGTCTGTCTGTCTGTCCGTGTGTGCACCGTCAGGCCGAGGGTGTTCAAACGCGGGCGTTTCTGGTTTATGATAAATTTGTGCTAAATATTTTTTGCTTGCGTTGTTGGTGCCTCAGCTTTGCCCCAGTACAGTATTAGGTCTAGTGACGCTCCTGCATGTGATCACAACGGAAACACTCGAACTTAGTGTCGCACCAAGTGTCGCTTTGTTTTCTTGTGAATGGCTGTTATATATTGGTTTGATTAATGGTTGATTAATGACCTCTTACACTGCCACTGTTGATCTGCAATAACATGTTACATATAACTGTCACTAGAGGGCGCTCTTGTACTAGAGTGGAAGTTAAGTTAATAAAGAAGAAGATCTGCCTACAAGCAAGTAGCAGCTCGTGATTATATTGGTCTTATAGTACAAGTTGAAATAATACCTATCAAGACACAATAAAGTGGCGACGAGGATAAAGCGGCGGATGCGCATATCCTGTGCTCACGAGGAAGAGGATTTTGAGCCAGTGTTTGTTTTTTTATGACCCTTTTTGCCGTGCCTATCGGAGGATAGCAGGAAAGCTAACTAGCTTCACCGTCAAGGAAGCACCGTGGCAGTAAATGAAACGAAATAGCGGTGAGTATAGTGAATGGAAACCGGAGCAGTAACTCGCAAATAAAGCTAAAATGGCTGGGTTGGTCGGCAGTGTCGGTCCTTATGATGAGAGGGAAGAACAGTGGAGCTCTTATACAGAGCGTTTTGATTGCTTTGTCCAGGAAAACGGCATTGATAATGACAAGCTTGTGCCGACATTTTTGAGCGTGATGGGGCCGAAAACGTTCAACTTGCTGCGTTGCCTGGTTCAGCCAGTAAAGCCCGTGACCAAAAGCTATGATAGCATAGTGGCTACCTTAGCAGCTCACTTCGCACCGAAGCCCTTGTTAATTGCTGAACGTTTTCGCTTCCATAAGAGGAACCAAGAGGAAGGAGAGTCTGTAACAGTGTTTGTGGCTGCTTTACGGAAGCTTGCAGAACATTGTGAGATGTGTTGAATGACACAATCAGAGACAGACTCGTGTGTTGGCTGAGGAGTGAAGCGGTGCAGAAACGTTTGTTAACTGAAAGTGCACTTACCTTGGAGAAAGCTATTGAAATCAGCGTGTCCATGGAGTTACCCGCCAAGGAATCTCATCAGCTCAATTCAAGTGCAAAACTCCACAAGGTCTCCACAGAAGAAAAGGGAGCGCGGAGCAAATGTTACCGATGTGACAAAAGTGGGCATTTTGCGGCAAAATGTTGGAGTAAAGACATTAATTGCAGGAAGTGTGGCAAAAAGGGACACATTGAGCGTGCTTGCAAGAGCAAGGGAGCTGACAAGTAACCAAAACAATACAATCAGAAGCCAAAACACAGTTTTAAAAAAGGACAGTCGGTACATAACATGCAGCAAAGCCACACCACTGCTACGGGCAGCAGCTCATCCGATGAGGCAGCAGTGTATGTATTGTCAGTTACTGGAGGATCAGACGGATATTGGGTTTCTCCACTGCTGGATAGGCGGCCAGTGCGCATGGAAATCGACACAGGGTCAGCAGTCTCCCTCGTGCCTGAGACTGTTTATAAGGAGACTTTGCAGCACATTCCCTTGCAGCCCTCCAGCCTCACCCTGAGAACCTACACTGGGGAGCCAGTACCAACAAAGGGGCGAATCGATGTCACAGTCCAGGTAAATGGCCAAACAGCTACGCTACCTCTGTATGTGGTTAAAGGAAATTTCCCTTCCCTGTTGGGCCGTTCGTGGCTTGAGAAGATCATATTGGACTGGCCTGAAATTCACATGCTGTGCAGAGGAGACACAAGTCTGTCAGCTATTCTGAGCAAACATGGGGAAGTGTTCAGGGAAGGACTAGGGAGCATGAAAAACATCACAGTCAAAGTGAACATTAAGCCTGATAGCAGACCCAAGTTCTTCAAGGCAAGACCGGTTCCCTATGCAATAAAACCAAAGGTAGAAGCAGAGCTGGAATCTTTGATCAAGAGCGGAGTGCTGGAACCTGTCAGCCAGAGTGACTGGGCCACTCCAATAGTGCCAGTCATGAAAAAGGATGAATCTGTGCGGGTATGTGGAGATTTTAAAGTTACAATCAACCCAGTACTGGAAGCTGAACAGTACTCGCTGCCCCACATTGATGATCTGTTTGCTGGGTTGGCAGGAGGAAAAAAATTCAGCAAGATTGACCTTAGCAAAGCCTACCTCCAGATACATGTGGATGAAAAGTCAAGAGAACTGCTTACAATAATTACTCACAAGGGCCTCTACAGGTACTGCAGACTACCATTTGGAATAACATCGGCCCCAGCTGTTTTCCAGCGTGCAATGGATCAGATATTGAGTGGACTGTCTGGAGTCCAATTCTATCTGGATGACATACTTGTCACTGGAAGGACAGACAAAGAGCATCTAACAAACCTGGATGCCACGCTGCAGCGACTGAAAGACTATGGACTCAGGGTCCACAAATCCAAATGTGAATTCTTCCAGAAGTCAGTTGAGTATTTGGGCTATGTAATTGACTCTGAGGGTTTGCACAAGGCGCCATCCAAGGTCAAGGCGATCGTGGACGCTCCAGCGCCTCAAAATGTGAGTCAGTTGTCGCTCTTATCTTGGTCTCCTAAACTACTATGGAAGGTTCATTCCAAGTTTAACCTCTCTGCTTAACCCACTGCATTAGCTGTTGTGTCACAATAGACCCTGGAAATGGACACCGCAGTGTGAGAGGGCATTCGTTCAGACAAAGACTGCATTGTTAGGGTCCGATGCCCTGACACATTTTGACCCCAAACTGCCCTTACAACTTGCATGTGATGCATCCCCCTATGGGGTGGGGGCAGTTGTGTCACATATCATGGCCAATGGGGAGGAGCGCCCCATTGCGTTTGCTTCTCGCACCCTCAGCAAAGCAGAGAGCAAGTACGCACAAATTGAACGTGAAGCGCTGGGGATTGTTTTTGGAGTCCGGAAGTTCCACCAGTTTCTGTTTGGGAGGAAGTTCATTCTTCTGACAGACCACCGTCCCCTGACAACAATCTTCGGACCCCACACAGGCATTCCGTCCTTGGCTGCTAGCCGCATGCAAAGATGGGCCTTATTGTTGTCTGCTCACACTTATGATATAAAGTACAGGGAGTCAGAGTTGCATGCAAACGCAGATGGCCTGTCCAGGCTTCCCCTCCCTGTGGATCATGGTGGGTCACAGCCGGCTGACATTTTCTACTTCAGGCAAGTAGAGGAAGCTCCTATCACATCTGCTCAAGTGAAACGACAAACCAGGAGGGACCCGGTGCTGTCAAAGCTGCTGGATGTGGTTATGAATGGAGGATGTGGGGATCTCCCTGAGCTAAAACCTTACATGACAAGACAAAGCGAGCTGTCTGTGCAGGCCGGATGTCTTCTATGGGGACACAGAGTGATTATTCCACCAGTGCTGCGGAAAAGGCTACTGCAGCAGCTGCATGCAGGGCACTGTGGTATCGTTCGCATGAAGGAGCTTGCCAGAAGCTACTTCTGGTGGCCAGGTCTTGATGATGGGCAAATTGAAGAAACAGCCAGAACATGTCCATCATGTCAAACAGTTCGTTACATGCCACAGCAAGCCCCTCTTCATCCCTGGGATTGGCCAGGGTCTCCCTGGCAACGCCATCATGTTGACTTTGCTGGCCCTTTTGAAGAGAGGATGTTCCTCGTGGTTGTGGATGCACATAGTAAGTGGCCAGAGGTGTCAATAATGAGGTCAACAACAGCAGAGAAAACCATTGAGAAACTTGGTGAGATGTTCAGTCGATTTGGCTTTCCTGAACAACTGGTGAGTGATACTGGGCCCCAATTTGTCTCACAAGAGTTTGAGAGATTCCTTGAGGCAAATGGAGTGCAACATATTCGCTCTTCTCCCTATCACCCCTCTACAAACGGACTAGCAGAGAGATTTGTTCGGAGTTTGAAGCACGCTTTGAAGGCCTCACAGGGACAAGGATCCCTTCATCAGCGGCTGAACAGTTTCCTGCTGTCTTATAGGAATGTTCCACATTCAACCACGAAAGTCGCTCCTGCAGTACTTCTCATGAAGAAACAGCTCCGTACCAGTCTTGACCTACTGAAACCACCTGACACAAAAAAGGCTGTGCTACAAAAGCAAGAAGCCCAGGTTGAGAGACGCAAACAAAAATCAAAGGGAAGGATTTTCCACCCAGGTGATCAGGTACTTGCACGCAACTACACCAACGGCCCAAAATGGGTTCCTGCTACTGTCATAGCACAGACAGGTCCTGTGTCTTATACAGTCAAAACCTGTGGGGACATTGTCTGGAGGAGACACGTGGACCAATTGCTTGATGGAGCTACAACACCCGCGGAAACAACACCAGTGAGTTGTGCTGAACCTGGCCAGCAGGTCAGTCCAACTCAACCCACATACACCCAGGACGCAGTGCTTGCTGGGGAGCCCGCTCCTTCTGGTGTTTCACCAGCGGATCCACAAACTGAACTGTTTCCACCCCTGTCACCAACATCTGTTCCTGACACAGCCAGTGGGGGTACGCTAGATGGCAGTGTTCCCCGCCGCTATCCAAGGAGAGAACGGCGATCTCCTCAACGCCTAAATCTGTAGTATGATATACCCAGAAGTATGGGGCAGAATAATCCCCAGGGTTATGTCAGGGTCTGAGTAGTCCACCTCATTCCCTTTAAAAAAAAAAAAAGAAACAAGACGGACATTTAGGTTGTGTATTATATATGATGACCTGGTTGAATAGTTTGATGTTTTGTAATTGTGTTTACATACTTTTCACAGTATTTGAGAATTGTTTTTTCTGGAACGCTCTCAGTGACATGCTAAGCAAGTTGGAGTACTGGAGGTGCTTTGTAGTTCTGTTAATGGTACCATACATAACATAACATCTTATGAGGTTGATGTTTGGTTTAGTTATTATATGCAGGTGAAGTTGTTCATTAAGTGGGGAGGAGTATGTTATATATTGGTTTGATTAATGGTTGATTAATGACCTCTTACACTGCCACTGTTGATCTGCAATGACATGTTACATATAACTGTCACTAGAGGGCGCTCTTGTACTAGAGTGGAAGTTAAGTTAATAAAGAAGAAGATCTGCCTACAAGCAAGTAGCAGCTCGTGATTATATTGGTCTTAGGTATTATTTCAACTTATACTATATCAAGACACAATAATGGCGGCAAGCCATCATGGCATCTGTGTAACGAAAAGCAGATAGCAATAATAAGAAAACTACGAAACGGCGCGTTAAAACTTACAGAGAGGATTAATTATGGCCTGTATTGAGACTCAGCAAGAAAGGTGACAAATTTATCTATTGTTCCGTTTGTGATTCGGACTTCTCCATCGGACACGGTGGAAGAGACGACTGCAGAAGATATGTTGCCTCAAAAAAAACACACCGATTACGTCGCTTTGCAGTCAAGTTCAAAATCGATCTATCTAGCTGTTGTCATCCTTGTGTTATGTATTGCCATGTCCTTACAGAATAGTAACTGAATCATTTTTTCTTATTATTTTGAAGAACAATAAATACATGTCAAAACATTACATATTCAAGGTCAACTGTTGAAAAGTTTAAAATATGCAAATAAATTATTTTATGATCAATTGTTGTGCTTAATTTCATAGTTTAATTCTTTTCTAAAGTTGAAGGATTGTAATTTCCTTTTGAACTTAATGTTCCTGAAAAAACTGTGATGTTCCTGAAAATTAGGCATGGAACTCGCATGTGTTACTGAAATAGCATTTTTGGGGTAGGCATGTCTGGACAAAGTGTAAATTGTGAATAAAATCAAAATGCAATGACTTTCAGGTAATTTTAGCCAATATGTTATTTACAATAGAACATGGATAAAATTTCAAATGTTGAAACTGAGACATTTTACATTTTTATCCACAAAATGAGCTTATTTCAAAATTTCTGGTTGCAACAGGTCTCAAAAAAGGGCTGAAAAAGCATTTCATATATAAGATAATCAGCTGAAAGAACATTTAGCAAATAATTAAGTTAACTGGCATCAGGTATGTAACATGATTGGCTATAAAGGAATGTCTTAGAGAGGCTGAGTCTCTCAGAAGTAAAGATGGCCAGAGGTTCTCTCCCCTGTGAAGGCTTACGTAAAAAAATTGTGGAATACTTTAAAATCAATGCTCCTCAATGTCAAATTGCAAAGGCTTTGAAAGTCTCATCATCCACAGTGCATAACTTCATCAAAAGATTCAGAGAAACTGAAAAAATCTCTGTGCGTAAGGGACAAGGCCAAAGACCTTTCCTGGATGCCCATGATCTTCGGGCCCTGAGACGCCACTGCATCACTCACCGGCATGATTCTGTCATTGACATTACTAATTGGGCCCAGGAATACTTCAATAAACCACTGTCTGTAAACACAGTCCGCCGTGCCAACCACAGATCCCACCTATAACTCTTATCATGCAAAAAGGACGCCATTGTTGAGTATATTCTAGCAGCGCCGCCGTGTTCTGTGGGCCAAGACTCATTTATAATGGACCGTAGCAAAGTAGCTAAGTGTCCTGTGGTCAGACGAGTCCAAATTTGACATTCTTGTTGGAAATCATGGGTGTTGTGTCCTACAGGCGTAAGAGAAGAAAGACCACCCCTCCTGTTATCAGCGTTCAGTTCAAAAGGCAACATCTCTGATGGTATAGGGATGCATTAGTGCATATGGTGTCATGGTTTGGGAGCTCTGTTAGCTCCTTTTGTTACTCTCGTCCGGGACGATATCGTTTTGCTCACCATCGGATTCATTCGCCAGCTGGCATTGATTGGGGGCGTTACCCGGACTCTGTTTAAGCTCCTGCCCTTCCTCGTTCTGGTTGCTGGAGTGTCGCTCTGCTTTTGACGCTTGAGCCGGTAAGGTATTTGAGAAGTAAGAATATTGGCAGGATCTTAGCTGCATTAAGTATTAGTTTGAGTGAGTAAGGGATTTATCAGGGTTATTCCCCTTTACTATTGGTTTATAGTTCAAGCTCGCCTTTGGGCTACCACGGACTACGTTAGGTCCGTAGGTAGCGCAAGCTTTGGTATTTCCTTTTGTTTTAGATCAGCACGTTGCTGGATTTATCTTTAATTCTAAGCCACTGCTCCTGGCGTCCAAACACCTGCGCCATCACATATGGTGTGGGACACTTGCATGTTTTAAAAAGCACCATGAATACTGAAAGGTATATCAAGGTTCTAGAGCAACATATGCTCCCCTCCAGACGACATCTATTCCAGGGAAGGCCTGGTGTATTTCAGCAGGACAATGAAAACCACATACTGCAGCTATTACAACAGCATGGCTTCGTATTAGAAGAGTCATTGTGCTGAAATGGCCTGCCTGCAGTCCTGATCTTTCACTGATTGAGAACATTTGGTGCATAATTAAATGAAAAGTCCGTCAAAGGAGACCCAAAACTCTCCAGCAGCTGGAAGCCTGTATTAAACAAGAGTGGGATCAAATTCCAATGGCTAAACTCAAGAAACTTGTCCGCTTAATACCCAGATGCCTCCACTCTGTGTTAAAAAGAAGAGGGGATGCTACACCATGCTAAACAGGCCCCAGCCCCAACTTTTTGAGACCTGTCACATCCATCAAATTTGAAATGAGCTAATTTTGTAGATGAAATTGTAGAATTTCTCAGTTTCAACATTTGCTATTTTATCTCTGTTCTATTGTGAATAAAATACTGGCTGGTGTGATTTGAAAGTTGTTGCATTTGATTTTATTCACAATTTACGCTTTGTCCCAGCTATTTTGGAATTGGGGTCGTGGTTGTGCGGAGTTCAAAGTTGTTGCTAGTCAGTTTGGTGTTCACAAGTCGTCAAGACTTCCTGGTCAAAGCCCTGAACAATAAACTATGGAGCATAGGCAGAGCGCATGGTCCAGTTTGGTTCGATTGAAGCGGATAGATGGAGTGATCTGGCGAGTAACTGCATGTTATAGGTGTGTTGGTCCAACTTTGAGTAATTCGACTGAGCCATTCAAGTCAGACTAACGTTCGCAAGTATTTCAGAAAGTTCGGTTTAAGTCGGACTAACACAATAAATAAAAGTTTTTGAAAAAATATCTAAATTGTCTCTTTGATTAATGGCAAACTTGATTCTCTCCAATTTGCTTATCAGTGTGGGAAAAGTGTAGATGATGCTAAGATTTTTATCTTGGACAGGTTGTACAAACACCTTGAAAAATCCAGGCTTTTATTTGCCGACTTTTCCTCAGCATTTAATAAGATGCAGCCTCATATTTTACTTGAGCAGCTTTCATCTTATTTTAATCTACCAGATCAGATTTTATTGTTACTCTTAAACTTTTATCTGAGAGAATTCAGCGAGTATTTGCTAATGGCAGCATGTCCACCGTCATCACCTCAAATACAGGTTCTCCACAGGGCTGTGTCCTCTCTCCTTTGTTATTTATCATGTACAGCTATCTTGTAAAATTCTTTGACGACACTGTACTTGTATCACATCTGCAGGGAGCATAATTAGACCACAGCTGTGCACTTTCTTCATTTGTGAACTGGTGTGATGATAACCTCCTGGATCTAAATGTTAAAAGAACTAAGGATTTAGTGATTGATTTTAGTATGAATTGCCCTAAGCCAGGAGCCAGCACCATCCATGGAGATGATGTTGAAACATATAAGTACCTGGGAACCATGTTTGACTCAAAACTTAAGTTCGATATAAACACAGAGTCAATTGTTAAAAGAGGTCAACAAAGGATATACTTGTTGCGTAAGCTGAGTTCTTTTAATGTTTCTAAGAGCATTTCGTGTTGTATCATTCGTTTATTGAAATTCTTTTGACTTTTTCTTTTGATTTGTTGGTTTTACAGATTGTCAGTGAAGTAGAAGAATAGTCTCAGCAGCATTGTTAAAGTTTGTTCCAAGATCATTGGAGTTCAACTGACAGACCTGAGCTCCCTCTGGAAAGAACGAGTAGTCCAGAAAGCCAGACAGGTCATGGGCCATCCTGACATCATTCTTAGTCAGGAGTTTTGTTTAATGCCCTCACGATGGCGTTATCTTGACCCCCAAGGGAAACAAATTGATCTGCATTCTTTAATTCCTTCAGCTATCAAGCTGTTAAATGCTGCTGATGGCAGCAATTAGACACAGACCAAGTATTGTAAACCCAGCCATAATGTGTAGAATGTATGTATTGTCATTCGCTTTATTTATTCTTCTGTGATTTATTGCACTATGGTCCATATGGGACTAGATATTGCTGCTGTCTCCACACTAATTTGTTACCACTGACAGAATAAATTGTTTGGTTGATGCGTGTTTTTTTTGTGTGTGTGTGTGTGTGTGTGTGTGTTATTTGACTGGAGCCTGCAAACTGAATTGCCCGATTTGGGATAAATAAAGTTGGTTGAATTGAATTGAATAAATCGATTTTCTCTAACGTCATGTAAACGCACTCAGTGCTGCGATGAGGAAAATTTGTGCCACCATTTCATCCTTTGGCCTCTCTACATTTAGCTTGTCATTCCTGCCCAAAGGTCTTTTCACACCAAGGAGGAAAAATTTTTGAAAACGCGTCCATTACAAAATTCTGACCTGTTTAATCTGAGGCTATTGACACCAAATCCAAAGCTTTTCAATTTTTCCATCAAGTATTCCGCATTTTCGTTCCATTTCTTTATCTCGTCTGCGGTGTGAAAAGATCTTTATACTGCCTCAAGGACTTTACGCTGGCATAACAGATCTAACCAGATCAAGTCAGCTGTCCAAAACACAGACATACACACAAATGAATGGAAACAGATGAGTTCCATCTTAACCTGACTCATGCAGCGAAGTGAGTTGACAGTGTCGCATGTAACAACGTTGTGCACTGTTTCAAAGTGCAGCGTGTTATGGTGAACACAGATAGCGTCAGAGTGCACTGTGTGATGTTGGTCCACATTTCCCCCCACAGGTGGCGTGGGGATGATGTGCCCACTGAGCGAACAGGGCCGGCAGCTGGCGGTGCAGGTGTCCAACATCCTGGGCATGGACGTGTGTGGCATCGACCTCCTGCAGCTGAACAACGGCTCTTTCGTGGTGTGCGAGGCCAACGCCAATGTGGGCTTCATCGCCTTCGATCAGGCGTGTGGCATGGACGTGGCGGGCATTGTGGCCGACTACGCCCTCTCGTTGCTGCCCAGCCGCCTGCTCACCCGCAAGATGTCGCTGCTGTCAGTGGTGTCGAGCGCCAGTGAGAGCTGCAGTGAGCCAGATGTGTGCCCGCCGCCCAATGCCCTGCCCGAGGCCGTCTGCGCCATGGGCGTGGGGCTCCCGGAGGTTGTTTGCCCCCTGGGCGTGGGGCTGCCCGAGGCTGTCTGCACCATGAGCGTGGGCTCCACGTCCAGCGAGAGTGACCCCGAGCTGGCCCCGGAGTCTCGAGACCCCCAGCCCCCTGTCCATGCAGACCCTGTGTACAACATCAACACCCTACTCGCCAATGAGATCAAACTGTTGACTGAGTGAGCCGTGTGCGGCCATGCACACATATGCGTACAGACACACACACACACACACACACACACACACACACGCTCGCACAAGCACACTGTCGAGTTCCTAGATAGATTCAGTCGCAAAATGATTGTTCCTGAAAATCTGGTCATGGAGCCATTTTGTTTCCATCGCATTATTGGACACCGTCTCAAAACAGATGTTTTTCCACTTTTCTTTTTTCTAATTTCTTAACAGTTTTCCCTCTTCTGCTTGTCAAAACCATTTCTTGCTGGTTTATTGTTTTCCCCCCAGCTCAATACGTTTCCCCTGTGAGAAAAGAACAAAACATCCAATGATTTCCATTGTGTAGAATAGTTTGATTATGTATGATGGAAGCAGAATGGTTTCTATTCCAGTTGTCACGATTTTCTCTTTCTGGGGAGTCTAGCACCCTGATGTCCGCAACTGATGCACAAATGCATTGCACAACTGCCAGAGCTGCAAATATTGGACAGCGACCATTTCAATAAACTGGCGAGGTTTACTCTACATGGACGTAAGTGTCCGCACTGCCAAGCTAAAATGATGCTTTAAATGGAGGGCATTATATCTTTGTAGAGTGAACTTAGTAAATCTGTGTGTTACTCTCCAGATACATGATGACCGAACCTCACATGACAACAAAAATACAACTGCACTCGTAAAAACACACACACACACACACACACACACACACACACACACACAGCAGATACCTTCTTTTTTATTCCAACATGATCCTTTGTGAGGTCAGTGGCTGTTCCCCTGAGGTCTGGCTTAAGCTGCGTAAAATTGGCGGAGTTGCGGTGTGGTGGCAGGACTTTTGCGTGTGGGCTCGTATATTTAGCTTGCATTTTTTGTTTGAGAATTACCAGAACAAATGAATAGGAAAGGCGGCCATCAGTACAGAACCTCTTCCTATGGAGGCAATCCTGAGCGCTTCTCATGTCAGCTGCTTAAATTGAAAATGCAAACCACGTCAAACAACGTTGTTACATTGTTCTTGCTGCGGAGCGATAGACTGATTCACAACACCAATGACTCAGCCACTCCCCCCACCCTCCCTTAAAGTCCTCCTGTAGACTGTAGCCAGACTCCATTTTTTCGGTTAAATGAAGTGTCTCGCCATTGTTTGGCTATATGAATGAAAACTAGAGTGTGCACTAAAGCCGATCGGTCTCTTGTTTCTGCCCCAGAATTTTTGGGGAGAAAGATGAGACAGAACCAGGCCAAAAAGTAGCAGATCCAACCTGTGCCGTCTCCAGCTCCGGAGCCTGGAGACAGGCCAGTCATACCAGAACAAAACACGGAACATCCATCCACTTCTCCAAGGATGTTAAAATTCTTCATTTTGCTTATTAGCCATCAGACACCGGACCAACAAGCCATTCTCTTTATTTTAGCAAAAGCACCTTACATGTTAAGGATTCACTTAAACCATTTATGAAGAATTATCATTCAGTGGTGTGAAGTAGCCCAAGACAGACTATGCAGTTGTACAGTGGAATATCAGGAGCAACTGCTCTTTTTACAACATCGATATGCCTCAAAATTACTTCACTGCCATTGCAAACTAAATTATAGTCGGTTTAGTATTCCGGCCATACATATCAGGCTGTACCTGCTTCAGCTGTCAATTAATGTTATTGATTTTAGCTATACCTCACAAACGTGGAGGGCTGTTGTATTCCCTCTTGTAAATTAAATGAGTGTTACCAGATAGTGTTCATCACTTCTCTGAACCAGCTCCAGCCAACTAGCCATTTAGCCAGCGTTTTTATCCGTTTGTAATTCAAAAGCAATTGTTCTCTTCAGCCAAATAGAGCCTTATACCATACAGATTTTATATAACGCATTTCAACAATCTACTGAAAGGGATGCTGTTTTTACTTCAGTTGGCCCATTTTTAGCCATTAACTTGGCCACAACTGATGGATGAACTTTATAAATGCCTCAGTATTTTATCTTGCACATCTTTGAAAATTTCACTTCATTTGTGCAAACAGATCGGAAGTGAAAAGGCCTTTTTCTCAAAACTAATTTTTCACTTTATTACCCGATTGTGGGCTAGTTCAACTTTGCGTTGAAATTTTGTCCAGGATATGCAGCGACCCAAAGCAGTCGTTACAGTCTGGGAAAACAGTTCAGTGATCCTGACTTCCGTAACTTCCCCTGCCATTACAGGTCAGGAAAGTCAAACAACACGGATGAAGTCTGTTGCTCAGCCATGGCCAACTGATGTCTAAAAAAACCCATCAAAACCAGCTCAGTTTACAGTTTACTTACTGTGTGCCATGCATCCATCCTAGCAAAACCTCTGTCTAAAAACGCACATCAACAAGCAAGTGAACAAAGACGAAGAAACACATTTTAAGTTAAGAAAATGAAGCTGTGCACCATTAAGATTAACTTGCACTTATTTTCCTCGCTTGTTTTGTAATGTTCTTTATTTTTTAATTTATCATTTATTTTACGGAAAATTGGTTAGTGTGCACTAATCAGTCCCAGTAAAATGAGACTGCTGTGAAGGTAACTGTGGGAAGATTTACTTACATTCCTGGAAAAGAGGCAGCGAGGCTCAAGGGCGAGTGTCTGCTCCTGGGAATCGAGAGCCAGCCCCAGTTAGAAATCTGATCAGCGGCAACACTAGTGTCATTGGAGCAGCTGAGTAACATTTATAATTTACTGTGACATGTTTATTTGTTTTAACTTACGCTTACGTTTTATCGGAAAGGGACAAAACAACTGAAAACTGGCAATTGGGGAGGACCGAGCCACAGTGAGGCATAGCCCAAATGACCCCACATGAAGACTGCTCGTAGTGTTTCCATCTTCCATTGATGTCATGTAATCCCCCCTCCTAAAAAACAATTCTCCGGGAAGTCTTTTGGAGATTATCATTAAGAAATCTCATTCAAGTGGTACATGTTTTCTTTTTCTGGCAGGAACATAAACTGAATTAATGTTACCACCTGTCTAGATTTTATCACCTTAAGCAGGACCTCTGGAATTATTAGTGTTATGATGGAAGTATGACATGCAATTAGAAAAATGTTTAATTATTCAATGGAGAGAGATTGTGTCATCCAGAATTGCAGCAGGCTTCAACTGATCCCAAGTCAGAGGAAAGGTCTGATATGAAGGGAAGTAATGTGGTTTTCTTTTTCTCCACCAAGGGGGTGCTGAAGACCGTACAGACCACAGTGCCTGTGCGGACATTAAAAAGGGATTTTTTGTTTAATTGGAACTGGGTGATGATGCACAATCTTCAGACAATTCTCATTTAAACCATTTTAAGAGGTAATCAAAATCCGAATGCCAAAAAACAAACATATTTGTGTTATTTATACATTTCTCAGCATGTTTTACACTCGTTCAGAACTGCTCTAATTACAACCCCGATTCTGAAAATTCTGCAGATGATGGAAACTGCTAACAAAATAGGAAAGGACTGATTTGATTCTATCCACCCTTTACTACATTGAAAACAAGCAGCAATGCATTATTTGATGGTCTAGCATGTAAATTTAATTCCGTATTGAAAATATGCGATGTGATTGCCTCAACAGTCAAGAATAGCTGGTTGGTTCCCAAAGTATTTCCAAGCTCATGTTGCAGCATCCATTACAGTCCCATTACAGTTCTCAAGACCATGACATCTGAAGGATCAGAGATCACACACATTCAGGGCTGGTTTTTGAGCCTTGACCCTCACAAGCCAAGATTCAACTGCTTTCCTTCCATCTTGGAATTATATTATGCACAGTAGAAGGCGAAATGCCAGAAATCCTACTGATTTGTCTTTGGGGGCCATTGTTCCCAAAGTGATGGAGTACAATCTAACGCAAGGCTATTCAACCTTATTCAACCAGAAAGGGCCGATGTGGTCGCAGGCTTTCATTTCAATCAAGCACTTACACACCTGACACCACTAATCAACCCCAAAAGTCTTTGCTAAAGACCTTGATGAGCAGCATCAGGTGTGTAAGTGCTTGGTTGGAATGAAAGCCTGCACCCACCCCAGCCCTTGCATGATAATGTTGAATAGCCCCCATCTTATGCATCTGTTGGAAAATTGGTGAGCTCTTCTGGGTGTTGCCCTAAAGCCTGCCCCAGACTGTGCAACTTTGCCTGCGGCAAGTGACGCATTTTTGCGTCACGCGAGGAAGTTACTCACTCTGTGGGGGCTACCTGCTGCTATGTTAAACGTGCTCGACCAGTCACAACGTGCAGACACTTCATATGATGTGCAGACGAGTCACATGATACAGAAAAATGGCGGCACCCACTGAAACTGTAACAGGCACAGAGATATAAGAAAACTAGAGTGGACGACGTGTGGGTTGGACCAAAGCAGAAACGGCAGAATAGCTACGCCATCTTGTGTATGTATAAATGTCTAATGAATTATATGTAAGCAGTAGGCTAAACATGGGTGTCAACAACTTAGAGACTTGTTTTCCGTGCACTTTTTATTTTTTCGTACTTAAAATGGACACAAATAAGGAATTATAATCAAACAACAAAATTAATTAAAAAAAAAAATTTTTTTTTAAATCCGGTGTATACGATGTTTATTTAATCGGAAGACATTACAGAGAAATCGGAACTTAAGCTGTTGTCCCGTATGAGCGAGTTTTCGTTATTATCGAGCATTCAGGCCAGTTATACACCATTTTCCATTGAACGTCTGCCCAGTTATACATACACAAGATGGCGGTGGCGTGCTGCCACGGAAACGACGGGATTGTTCACTCATAGTTTTCTTATATCTCTGTGGTAACAGGTATCCTGGCTGAGGCTTTAGTATGGGTGCCGCCATTTCTGTATCATGTGACTCGTCTGTACATCATATGACGAGTCTGCACGTTGTGACTGGTCGAGCACGTGTAACATTGCAACAGGTAGCCTTACGGTAAGTAACTTCCTCGCGTGAGGCAAAAATGCGTCACTTGCCTCAGGCAAAGTTGCACAGTCTGGGGCAGGCTTAAGGGCAACACCCAGAAGTAAAAATATCTAGCATGCTAGATACACTGCGGCTCTGTCACACAAGGAAGTTATGCAGCAAAAACCATCCCCACAACAGTGCAACATTGCCTGATGCGGTATACACACGTGTCACTTGCCTCAGGCACAGTTGCACCGTCTGGGGCAGGCTTTATTTGGACATTCCTTGATGCTATCACATGATTAGTTTGTTTAACATCACCTGTGTCACTTCAACCTTATTTTTATAACTTGTCATATGAATATTACTCCTGAATTTTCCCTGCTTGAACTTGGTTGGAGTCTTTTGCGGTCGTCAGATTTGAAATAAGGATGCATTTTCAAAAACCAACTGAATTAACGAAAGGAATCAAATAATATGTTTAACATCAAATAATGTGTTGTCTTTTTTAGTAATAATAGAGGGTGAATGGACATTTTAAATCATTGAGTTCTTTTGAATTTCCATTATGTGCCGACTTGGAAATGTGGTTGAATGAAGCAGGTCTGTTTCTGTTGAAACGGTGGTTCACTTATCTCCAAATGTTAACTGACTGCATTTGAAAGTTCCATTGGGCCATTTAATGTGTGTTACATTTAACATGAGGTATGCTTTAGGGTAAATATTGATTTATGGATGGATACCAGAGATGTATTTATACTTTATTTTCTCCATTCTGATTGTATTTAAAGTGGTTCTTTTACTTTTCCGAAAATGAAATGAGATGGAATGCCATACAAAAACAGAACATGGCATTGCATTCCCCATGCTTTCTATAAACAGGCCTCCGCGTATTCGTACTAATATATTAACACTCCAGTGCTAAGCAATTACTGCAGCATTTTCGATTTGATTTCACATAAGACAGGGTGTCCTGCAGGGGCTGTCCTTTCAGTCCTGGGCTCTTGCCATGTACGCAACGCATTCAATTCAGAGGCACTCATGATTAAACCCTTATGTGTAAACAAGTCAGAAATAAACTACTTACCCATGTACTGTTCAGACCATTGACAGTGTGATGTAATGGACTACACCTTCGGTTTTGTTTTATAAATTTCAGCGTGTTTAACAATGTAAATACACCCCTCTTTTTTAGTGTAAAATAAAAATAAGTCATTCTAATGAAATTGAACTAAGGGTGATCTGTTTGTTTGCTTATTTAAAGCTTCTTTGCCTGTCACGTGACCAAGTTGGGAAATATAAATGACCAGTGATCAGAGAATTCAGCACAAGTTGCCAAGGGATAGAAGAGTATTACACATTTTTCCCCCTTTAAGTTTCACAGTATACGATACATAACAATCACTGACAATTAATTTTGCTAAAAATACTTCTGGAGGAAGATCTTTTGACGGTGAAGACAAATTTATTGGCAATAAAATAATTTCTCAGACTTTTCAACATTGGAAACTACAGAAGCATATAATTTTTCATGTCTGTGGGACATTTTAAAAATGGCATTATGTAAAAATGTCCAAAGCCCGATGAGAATACGAGCATTTCCATCATAGCAGTAAATCCTGAGGGTCACCAGTGATAGACTTCATACATGCAGAATGTTGAATGGAAATCTTGTTGCCTCACTGTGCTGGATGCAGACTGCAAGGTAATACACCTGTTATTTACCCTGCAGTTCTGCGTTAACTGCGTGTAGGAATTTAATGCTGGTACACTGCCAGTCCACGGGCAGGGGGTGGATGCCTTATTTTATGAGGCTGGTCGTCGACCGTTATGACAGCAGTCTGACACTCAAAGGTGCAACAAGGTCTGACTCCCTGCTTTCACCATAAAGTCAGAAATAACACCATTTCAACCTCTCAATATTGCAAAATATCATTATTTCAAACTCATCTAAGTTGGACTCCAGTCACTGCATTTGTTTACAGTATTTTCACAGACAAAATCCATGCAGTATTTTCAAAAATAAATACCTTCATATATCTTTTGTGTGTACTTGTATATTCCAGTGCACTGCATTTATAAATTGTTTTAATTACTGAACTAATAAATCTCAAATTGTTCACTTATGTGTCACTCAATCAGACTTTTTTTCATTAAAACTGCTCCTGAGTTCAATGTACAGAGGAAACTAATGAAGGAACACTGCACAACACACTCCAGCCTTTTTCAATGCCAATGTATCTAATTCTGCAGAACAGATATCTGGGAGCTTATTAGTGTGCCGAATAGCATTACGTCAACATAAAACCAAAAGAGATACAAACAAAACAATTTATGCGAATGAATGTCCATAACAAGCTTGTTCATCAAGCCTGTCTTTACTTTGTAAATGGGTTTACAGTGTTAGTATTTATTTTGTGCGCATATTTTCCTCATTTAATGTTTCCATGTATAGCGTACATTTACCTCAGTTAATGATAAAATGTAGTGTGTGGGTTTACCTTATTTGCTGCTTTTCACTAGAGAGTGGGATTACTTCTACTAATGTTGACATTTAGCATGTGGGGAAAGCAAAATTAATGTTTTTATTTAGCGATTGAGTTCATTCTGTCAGTTTTTTTTTTTCAGCGTGAGGGTTATAACTGGGCACTGCGCTGGTGTTTGCCGTGGGCGCTGGATTGGCGAGGCATCTCCGACCGTCCCGATTCTGCAGCGTGCAACTCGTCCTCTGCCAGCTGCAGTAATCTCTGAATGGGCTCGGTCAGCCCGCAGTCTGGTGCCACCTGGCAGAGCGACAGGGCCCTCTTGCCAAACTCTGGGGCCTGGCACGGAAAAAACACAACAACACGTCACTCTTGGAGTACAAATACGCCCACTAACCTCCCCCTAAAAGAAAAGGTCATTGGGAGTGGGGCAACTGTGCACATTCATTCAGCTCTGAGGGAGGGAGACCGAGAAAATCAAAGAGCTCAAGGGCCAGGCCTCAGGCGTCAACAGCACAGGAACACAACACACATCCTTCACCGGAGTGGCTCCATTCATTTAAGGAGGAACCATTTCAACGGCTCGTTTTTGTTTTCAAAGTCAAGACTTCTGCCCAGTGTGTTTGCAGGCAAAACTTGAGGCAGCAAGATGACAGCGTGCGGATCACAGAGTGATTGTGGCAAGGTCCGTAAGTATTTGGCGAGCCACACTGTTATGAATGACTGGAACTCCTACCAAGGGTTGAGAACTGTGCTCCCAAAGAGCCATAGAGCTGCATGTTCTGTATATTTCTCTTCTCAAAAGCACCCAATTATTATCACACCCAAGACAAGCAACAATCATTTGAATCAGGTGTGTCTGAGTAAAGAGGCATCAAGAGCATACAGGGCTATGGCTCTTCAGGAGCAGAGTTCCCTACTCCTGTCCTGCAGTTTAACTGATGTGGAGAGTACTGACAGCACGGGCCATGATTTGAGGGTATTAGTACCCATAAGGAGCAGAGCACAGGGCATCCCAAAGCTGGCCCTCGAATACCAAATCCAGCCCTGGTTTTCTTTCCTTCCAGGCAATTCAGCGAACAGTTAGTGCTACTGATTGGCAAAACGGTCTTTACTCCTGACTCCGGTAAGGGGACGGTGGAAAGCCAACAGTTCATGGCTGTCATGGTGCATGATTTGGGGAGCCCTAAGGTGGAAATTACAACTGAATTTCATGAGCCAGCTACTTACAGACCTTAGTGTAGGTCCAGAACGGAAATAGATGTTGGCTTGTTGAGTGGCTCTTACACCTGGCCTCTTAATAGTAGCATCATGAATGTTTGCCTGAGGCGGAAAGCAGAGCAGGGCATGGGATGAGCAGCCTGGCTGTGACTCCGCTGATCAACGACCCACGGCTGAGGATCAGACGTGCAATCGCATCAACTCCCAGGAAATCCTGTCGCCGCCGTGGTCTTTTCGGCTTCAGCAATTAGCCCTAATCCTTCTCGGCGGCACTGAGCCGAGGTCGTATAGGGGAGGTTAGGGGTGGGGGGTAGGGGTCCAGACGTGTGTCGGGGTCAGTGCTGCCACACCCACAGGTCCATCCATCTGTTATTTAACACAATATTCCTGAGGCAGATCATTATGGGGACTTGAGCCTATCCCAACACGCATTGGGCAAGGGCCTGGAACACACCCTGGATGATTGGCTAAGCCTTCAAAGGCCACATGCACTATTCGCTCGCGCACACACATACACACACACACACACACACACACATCTGCAGGTCAACCAATTAGCCAGAAGTGCATGTGTTAGGACTGTGGGATGGAAGTCATGCAAACTCTCCAGATAGGCAGCGATAAAGCATTGCTACACCGTGCAGCCAAACAAATTGCTTGCTCCCAGCATAAAAATCAGGATACCATGAAGAAAAATTGCTCCACCCCCACCTCACCCAGACCCCAGCACATGTGCTCGCTCCAACTGCGAGGTCCTCAGGCTGTATGGCCTTTACAGTCCTCACCACCCCACTCCCCATTAGCACCCACTGAGAACCCCGCACCCTCTCCAGGTCTCCACCCAGGATCCAGAGCATGGCCAGGGAGTGCAAAAGCAATGCCGATCGGTCCGGATGGTTATCGGGACACCCCTCTGAGACCTCAAGCATGGAGCGCAGCATCTGATCGGCCTCCGCTTGCTGCGCCTCATCTGCAGCAGATGAGAAATGCAGTTTGGGTGGCACATGCTTGACCAACCACAGCAAGGCCCAATAAGTATTTGGACAGTGACACCATCTTAAGGCCCATTCAGACCGGGGCGAAGTGAAAGAGCGGCGCAGATTTGCGGAACATTCGCTGCATGAAAATTCCGCGTGAAACCATGTACACCGGACTCGGTGTGAAATTCTGCAATCTTGCGTTCAAATTTTGCACCACATACAAACAAATCCACAGGATATTTAATCAAATTGGACCATGAGAGCAGCAGCAGCGATGATGACATTTTTTGTATGTATCTGAACTGTATGTTTAGCCTCACATCTAGTTTTGCTTGACAGACGGTCATCTCTATAGCCACCAAGAATTTTCATTATTGATGCCCGGAGCCGGTCTTTCAGCTTGTTCAAGTAATCATCCCGCCTCTAGTCATAGAGGACAGGGTGCTGGAGAACAATATTGATGAGACACTCTCCTTTGTTTGTCACCGTACTATGTTATGTACTGAGTTCGTATTTAGTTTGTGACTTTGCAGTTCGAGGTTTGAGTGCTGTAACGTGAATAGAAACAAAGCATTTCATTGGCCAAAATTCGTATTTGCGCAGAAACTGAAGTCTGTGTGGATGTTTTTTCTGCCGCACAAAACTTCCGCCTTGGTGTAAGATTTCGGGTTTTCTCAGCGTGTTCCCCCAATTTATCTTTCCGACCAAATGGTGAGCTGTGAGAGCCAATTGCTTTCGGCCAAAGCCGTGATTGCCGCTATACACTATAGCAGGGATTCCCCACTTGTGGTGCACGCACCACCTGTGGTGCGCAATCTGCTGCTAGGTGGTGCGCGACATGAGAAGGGTAATTGCGGCCTATTGTGTATTATTGTGCTAAAAAATAAATAAATCATGCGCTATTTCAAATGGAGTTTCACTTGTAACAAACAGATCAATTCGGATCGCTCAAAACATTGTTTCAGTCCCACAAAAACGCGCACTTTCAGACAGTTCTAGCGCGCATATGCGTTTTCCACAGTCAACATGGTAACGCTGGTGTTCTGTCAAATTTTGCTCCCTTGTCAAAAAAATGCTACCTTAATGCAAAGCGATCGTAAAGTCTTTGTTTTCGACTTGATATTGCAATATGAATAAGTTTTACAGTAGTAACTTTGTTATTTGTTAGCTTATCATAACATAAGCAGATTTTATAACGAGTTGGATAAGTTTGTTCAAACATATAGCTATGCCCATATACGCCATTATCATCTAATTTCTGCATTTTCGGGAAAACCCAGCATGTACATGCAAATATATGTACGATTACAGGTCGGAATGCGCCCTGAAAATACATCTATTTTTATGATTTTTGAAGATTCTTAAGATATGAGCGAGGAAACAGCCCGAGATTTTAGGGTCGCGCAAGCGCAGAACCGAGAGGTAGCAGTAGCGAGTGAAGCAAAGGGAAAAATCTAAAGAAGAGCTCCTTGGAAAAATCCGTCCGTGACATATAAAGTGACAGTCCACCAAGTGATTCCCAATTGATCCACAAAAAAGTACCCCGCAATGATGAAGCAAAAATGAAGATAAAAGACGTCATTAGAGAGCAATAGAGCTTCATACATTAGTTCGAGAAAGTATAACGGGAAACTCGTAAAATGCAATTACAACCATATTTCGTTAAATATGATTCAAAGAATAAGAGAACGCTTAAAATTTATGTGGCAGTGTCACACATTAGAAAAATTCAAGAAAATCATCTGTAGGGTTTTAATTCAAAACTCTTATATAAATTAAAATTCACTCTTTTACAGCGGTGGCTCGTCGGCCGTAACAAAGGGAAGCCAGAACCTCGCCCTTCAAAGCTTAATGACTTCAACATTTCGCAGTTCACTTCTTTTTATCAGCAGTTGCTCATACAAATTGGTAGATGGACAATCAAATTTATTTTCGATGGCAAATGACGACGCAAATTATCAATACGTCTTTATAAATTAGTTTGCGAGGCTTCTTTCGCAAGAAGCCACGACAGTCCATTTTCTACAATCTTAATATAGAAGAAAAGAATGCAATGTTGCACAGCTTATTGCTTAATGAGCCTCACTAATCAATTTGCGCATCTATGCCGTTTCGTGAGCTTCTTGAGCATGGAATTTATAGCGTAGGCCTATGGTAATTTATGTCGTAATTTATGTGTGAAAGAAAAACCCTCATAATTTCGTGGTGCAATGTATAACAATGCTATCGAAAATAAATTTGACTCAATTGGCTGTTCTTCTAACAATTCGTATGAGCAACTGCTAATCAAGAAAAGTTTGAAAACCTAAGAAAAACCCAAGAAAACCTGAACTGCGAAAGGTTTAAGTCATTAAGCTTTGAAGGGCGAGGTTTTGGCTTCCCTTTGTTACGGCCGACGACCCGCCACTGTTTAAATGGATGATTGAAAACAGGTCATGAACAATCATTAACTTTAAGGGATTTTTTGGGCTTCCCCTGTTGCCAATTCACGAGCCGCCACTGCTCTTTTACTTCTCTTATGTTATTTTTGTATTAAACTTGATGCACTCAATGAGGCTATAAAAAGACTTTTTTGTGCCTTTTTTTTTTGATCGGTAGTCTGTTGGCCGGTTAATTGTGGGCTCGCTCAGCAACCATACTTTTTATTTTCATATTATTCTCACCTTTCAAATGTGAGAGCACAATTGGAGTATTATTGCACATTCAATAATGAACAGTTGTGTGTTCTTATATTTTGTTGTATTAAACTTGATGCCCTCAATGAGACGGTGCCTTTATTTGTTGGGCGTGGTGGTGCGTCAGCTAGGTCGTGAAGTAGAAGGTGGTGCGCGGCCTAAAAAGGTTGGGAACCGCTGCACTATAGTATCTATGCAAATCAACTGGGTACCAGCAAACAGCCACCATTGATCTTATTAAATTAGGATGAGGTGTTTTGACATCCTGTATCAAGAACCGGCTCCTCTGGATGGCCTGGCGAGGGGCGGCTTCCTGGCCGGGTGTTATTTGTCACTCCTTCACACTACTTTAAATACCTATATTCGTTCATTCTGTGTGTGATGTTGACCTCTCCCATGGGCAGAACCCTTTTCCATTGCAACTGAACCTTTAATAAAGTGCTTCACATGTCTCATCATTACCATTAGCTCCGTGTACAAGTTACTTCTATCTGGAATTAACTGAATTAAATTGCCTGCTTTGGAATCGCCGAATCAGCGATAAAAGAAAAAACTAAACAAGATTTTCTTCAGTGTGCAAGCTTACATTAGAACCCATGAAATAAGCTTCTATAAATATCAGCGCGAATATTCCGCATGGAAATTTGCGTTTGGTGTGAATGGGCCTTTAAGGGGTGATCTGGGGTTAAATGGGCAAAATTTGATTATTTTTCCAAAAATTTTTTAAAATAAAAATATACCATTTTAACCCACCTTTGAATAATCACTAATTGCTACAAGTATTAAAAACTGAACTCAACTTTTCAATGCGGTCTAATGCATTTTCCATTGATTTCCCAAGGTATTACTTTTTCCACGTTTCTCATGTTTGTGGCAGCCATAACTTTTTTATTTCTCATTGAAAATCAATGAAATTCGGGCAGCATTAGAAATGCAATGACATAGGGAAATTTTGCCTGTCTGTTACCAGAGTTGGGAGTAACTAATTACAAAGTAACTAATTACTGTAATCAGATTACATTTATCAGTAAGGCAGTAATGTAACATATTACTTTGATAACTTAAGTAATCAGATTTCAGTTACTAACAAATAAATGATCTAGTTACTTGCATTACTTTAAATTCCTCAACTATCGGCAGGACGGGAAGCCAGAAAAACGTATTCATCCTCTTGTTCTTCTTCCTTTTGAGTATATTAACGATTGAGACTGAGGACAGAAATCAAATGAAACGTCCTTTTTCATGCATGTTCATGCCAGTACTGTAGCCTTTTACTTGACTCACTTTTCTGTAAAGTGCTGTTTGGGCAGATTTTTACAACTTTGCTGTTGGCTCTGCTGTATTAAAGAGCATGAAAGAGAGATCTTGTATTTGCCCTAGAATAAAGACTAATGAGGATCTGGGCATATGCCAGGTTTCAGCATGACATGGTTTATTAATTAACTTATGGTGAATTTCAGATGATGGCGGTGAGTAATCCGAAAGTAATGTAACTAGTAGTGTAACTATTTACTTTAAGCAGTGAGTAATTAAGTAAAGTAAGGGATTACTTTTTAAAAAAGTAACTAGTAATGTGTACTGCATTACTTTTTTAGAGTAACTAACCCAACACTGTCTGTTACATACTTTGAATATTTTGTGTATTCGTCATATTCTGCGCAAAATACTTTCAAAATTTCAGTAAAATGCCCCAAAATCACAAAACCAATAAATTGGGCAAAGAATGGCTATGTCACTGCATTTGCATAAGCAATGGCTTTTAAATGATGAAAGAATAACTCTGTGATAGAATTCAGTTTAAGAGGAATTGGCACCGGAGGTTTTCTACATATTTAATGAGCTTGCTTGGTTTCCATGGCAACTGCATAAACAGAAAAATGCCAAATTGTATCTTTTTTTGTGGTTATTAAGTATACCTCTAGATTAATTCTGAGTTGTTTCCTGGTGTCATTTTTCATTTAACCCCAGATCACTCCTTATGGAGCCACGACTCCTGCACAATTCCACCCCACATGGAAAGCTAATACCAGCACCATAAGGAAACTGCCTTTGTTGTTTAAGTTTCTAATACATCTGTGTCACTGTTCAAATACTCATGGTGAGCACAAGCACATCCTGTAACCCACTTACAGATCAAAGTACTGCGCTAAACAAGCTTCACCTCAGGACTGGACCACGAGCTTAAGAGTCTGGCCCACACCGCAGTCCTACATTATCAGTGAGCTGAGCCAGCAGTCTAAGTGCGGCTTCTGATATCAGGGTTAAGCACTTAGGGACACGACATCCGACTATCATGTTATATGTATGAAAATATACACACATACACCCAAATGTAGAGTGGCTGGCCTCTCCTGTGATCTGAAGCAACCTTTTAAGTTAATCAGAGCAATTATTGTAATTAAAGAAAAGCTTTTAAATTCTCGATTTTTCTGAATTATTAAAAATAGAAGCTTGATTTTGAAATTTCAAAAAACACTAACGGCAAGCGCTTTCAGATTTTCACCACCCATAATTCATGGGTCAAACTCAATTTCTACTGAAACACATTTGGTTTTTCCAGATTGCTGGAGCACTGCACAAACAGAACGGGGGACCAGTAAGTTGGTACAAAAACTGTCTTGATTTAGCTCAACACAATGAACATTGCATTCATTATCCAATTACCACACATTTCTTATGCAGAAATCCCCTATTCAGAGCACTTGCTATGCTGACAGAGCGGATAATCATTTTTATCTTGTTTAACGCTTCGGAGTGTCATGATTTAAGTCATGTTGATCACTGGCAGTCAATGTTCAATAAAAATCATTAAAAGAGTTAAAGGGATAGTTCACCCAAAAATGAAAATTTGCTCATTTGTTCACCCAACGGCTAATTGAAGGGTTGGTGAATTTCCTTCGTTCTCAAAACGCTCTTGGAGTTTTAAAGAAAAACATAATTGAAGACAAATCCAAGGCGACTGAAGTTCACTTTAGTGATGACCACTATTTCAAGCATAACAAACAAACAAAAAAAAAAAAACATAAAATGCCTCTATACTGCTCTTGTGGTGTAATCCAAGTGTCTGTAAGCCCCAACATTCAAAAAGACGTATTTATCATGTTTTTAAATTAAATGCCCACTGAAGTCAAGGGAAAACATCATAAGATTCAAGGCCTGTTGTCATGGAGGACTCAAAGACCTAAAAGATGTAGAAGAAAAAGAGAATAAAGTCTGTCTGTAGCCTCAAATTTGTATTTATGTGCAAGCTGGAACTATCACCACACGCAACAGAGATAAGTCTGCTGATGTTTCAGTGATCAGCAAGTGCCTTTGTTGCACTTCGTAATCACATCACTGAAACATCAGCAGACTTCTCTCTGTTGTGAGTGGTGATAGTTCCGGCTTGCATGTAAACACAAGTTTGAGGCTACAGCAGGTTTTTTTTCTTCGCCTTTTAGTTCATTGAGTCCTCCATAATTCCGAACCTTGAATCTTAGACGTTTTCCTGCGAAGAAGAACATGGCTCCAAGCCAAGAGGCTATATTGGACATTTAGGTGAAAAAAACAGTGAAAAAGACCTTTTCAAGTCAAATTTGAATGTCAGGGGTTACAGACAAGAGCATTACACCACATGAGCAGTATAATGGCATTTTGTGTGTTTTTTTACCTTCGCCAGCGACTTCGCTGACGAAGGTAATGTTTTGATCCCCGTGTATTTATTTGTTTGTGTGTCTGTCTGTATGTGTATCGAATAACTCAAAAAGTACCAAACGGAATTTCATAAAATTTGGTGGGTTGATTTGGCATGACCTGAGGATCAATCGATTAGATTTTGGGAGTGATCGGGTCAAAGGTCAAGGTCAAGGCCACGAAAAGGTCAAAACCGACTTTCGGCCATATCTCGGTCAATTTTTATCCGATCGGCATGAAACCAACGCCAGTGGCGAGGGATTCAGTTGCGTCGGCGAAGGTATGCGCTCTACCGAGTGCCCGTTCTAGTTTTTTAATGTTGTTTTTTATGCTTGAAAGAGTGGCCACCATAAACTTCATTTGCTTTGGATTTGTCTTCAAAGCTATTTTTCTTTGAACCTCCAAAAGTGTTTGAACAGATGACAGAAATTCACTGTCCCATCAGTTAGCCTGGGGGGAGCAGATGATGAGTAGGTTTTAATGTTTGGGTGAACTATCCCTTTAATATGCAAGTTTTTTAGACACGTAGGAGACAGACTACACAGCATTTCTGTTCATTCAGTTTCAGAGTTAAGCATTTAATTCTAGTTCATGTTTAACATCGCAACACGGACTGCTGTGTATGACCACATCATTCACACAGAGAATTTCCATGTTCAGTATGTCTTAAGTGTTTCTATTCTATTTGAGCTGCATTTTTCACATGAAGCAATGTCTTTTACCCACCTGGAGAGTCCTCAGGTGTGATGGTGCCATCGATACGCTTCTCCAGGAGGACACTGAGCTGGGAGTGCCAGATATCTGATACCTAAACTCAGCCAATGCTCACACCCATACGCAAATGTGTACGTGCATATTAACACACAGACAGATGCAGAGACAGGACATGCACACAAAGGAATACATACAAAAACACCATACAGACAAAATTCACGCACACAAACACACATACACGCAGATGCAAAGACAGAACATACACACATGCACACAAAGGAATACATGCAAAAACACCACACAGACAACATGCATGCACACAAACATACACAGACACACAAAATATATGTTGAAAAGACTAAATTTAGCTGTTCCTTACCCATAAATATAAATGCAACAAATATGGACAGAGATTAAACAATCGTAGTCAATCAAGAATATTGAGACTCAAACGTGAAATGCTGTCTCCTGTGAAGCATGCTTCATACCTCTGTGTGGAGGGACTTTACGATGTCCATGTTTCCTAGCTTAAAAAACACATCTGCCATCAGAAAGTAGCCACCGCATGTCACAATGCTGTCCAGGCCATATTCCTCACTTGCATAGTAAATCTGCTCAAATGACACAACAAGTCAGTCACAAGAACCACAAAGCAATAAAAGAAATTTCATTAAAATGAAATGAAATTCATTAATCCATTTATTTTCAGCAGAAAATCACATTTTCCACACACGTGAGTTCTGTTCTGCCAATCAATCCCCTCAGGAAGCACATAAAATGGAGCCTCAGGACTTACATCGTTAGCGAGGTGAAACAGTGCCTTCTGCAGGCTGCCTTTGGCGATGTGCAGTCGGCCTAAGCAGCGGTGGAGCTTGTGGTGGACTGTGCGGCTGCAGTCTGGAGTCTGCAGCACCGTCCACTCAGCCTGGGACAGGTATGGCTCTGCCTGTGGGAGATTACCCAGGCCTGGGGTATACGTATAACATACCACACACACACACTCACACACACACACACACACACACACACACACAAGCGCACACAAATATACACACACACACGCGCGCACAAGCACACACACGTGTACACACGCGCACACACACACACACACAGAAATACATGAGAGGGCATGTCCAATATGGACAGTACTATGTTCGGTGGATGTTTTAAGATATTCTCTCTTTCAGCAGTCATTTGGTTCATCAGGTCATTTCACAGTATTTTGCTTGTTGTGGAGACATTTATAAACATTGAGAAGGGCATGAATTGCAAGTTCTTTATTAACGCCTATGGGGGATTTTGTCAAGGAAGAGTTTACTCTAAGGTTGAAGCATAACACTACTTGGAGAACTTCAGATTTAAATCTGATATGAATGACAACAAAAACAAAACTCTTGTGGAGACAAAATCAGGGAATTGCATCTATTTTGGAAAATGACGCTTGTTTTTAAATCTGTGATTTGTGATTTGCCTGGCCATTTTGGCCATTTTAATCACCCTTTCAATGACATAACTGTAAGATCATGCCGCCAGCCATCCAGCTCACCGGCCTATGAAGACCCAGACTGCAATCCACACTGCTCATCATTAGCCTGCAGCTGCCTGTTATTTCCACTGAGTGGTAGCAGTGTGCACTCAGTCATTGAAAAGTCTTCTAACCACATGTGTTGTATTCTAGTCTTTGTATGAGACATATATCCCCGCTTTTCGCAAGTATCCACTATAACTCTTTATACTTAATGGTGTTATTGTTTATTCCAGCACTTTATACAGCAGAACCTCAATTCCTGTTTGTTTTCTATTTGTAATACACAGTGGCGGTCCGTCGGCTAGAACAAAGGCCAGCGGTAACCTCATCTTTCACTGCTTAATAACCTAAACCTCTCGCAGTTTACTCTCCGGATTGGCAACAGTCGCTCAGACTAATTGGTAGAACCGACAACAGTCTAATTTATTTTTGATAGCATTGTTATACATTACACCACAAAATGATAAAGCGTTTTCCTCCGCACATAAATGACTATGTAAAACATCAATGTCTTTATAATTTCTGTGCTCGTGAAACAGCAGACATTTTCGTAAATTAGTTTGCGAGGCTCATTAAGCAATAAGCCCCGAGAATCCGTTTTGTATTCTGAATGTAATCATGGCTTGAAGACATTGTTGGGTACGATGCACAGCAGAATGGTGAAAATAAATTATGATAATAATAATAATAATAATAATAAACTTTATTGATATAACACCTTTCATGCAAAACATGCAGCTCAAAGTGCTTTACAAAGAGAAATATAAATGTAAATGCTGTGAAGTCAGCTGAAGTTTCAGATTTTTTTCATTTATGTTTCCGTCCTAACAATGCTGTATCAATTGTATAAATGTTGGCAATAAGCATTCATTTTTTCATTATCATTTCTTATTATGGATCATGGATTGGTCTTAGTCATTCAGTCGATACAGCTTGAGGACAATCAAGCGGTAAAGGGTGAGGTTACTGAAGTCCCTGGGAACATGTCACTGCAGGCCGCAGGTAATACACAGTTACTGCAGCTAATGCCCAGAGTCTTAATGTTTATTAAGGTACCTCGATTCCTGTTTGTTTTGTATTGCTTTGTTCGTGCCTTCTGCTGTGTAGTAGGCATAATAAATAGTACCAAGTCCATCCTTGCACCTGAGTCTAGTCCTCACCTTCCTGTCCTCTGTGCACCTGAACTTAGTACGAAGCACAACCCTTACAATAATATACCCATTAAATGAATGTGAACATTACTGCTTGAGCTCTGTCACCAAAATTTCCCATAAAATAAACTGGAAAAGGGAATGAATTGAAGACCCTGGTGCTAAAAGTACATGCATCACAAAACATCAATTTTGATAAAAAAGGGTCTGAATAGAGATGACAGATCTATAAAGTCTGGTAATCAAAGACCCCAGTCATTTTTACTGAAAATACTTCAGTAAAGAACTGTTGATTTTGAGAAAATCTATTAAAGATGTTTCTCTGTCTTTATCTCACAGTGTGTGAAAATGTGTTTCAGTACTAGGCTCCATAATTCCAAATTCCAAAAGGTGAAATGTAAGCACAGACGGGACAGCACCCAGGTTGAAATGTGACTAAGGATGAGGCCTGGAAGGGGCATGGTCGCGTGTTGTTGACCTCACCGATATTTGCTTCAGCCAGCAACAGGTAGGCGGGGACAAGCTGGACTCCGCTGGAGCCGTAGATATCCTTGGCGGAGCGGAGCGAGAGAAGTGCAGCGGGGAGTGACTCATTATATTTCTTCTCAAAGAGCTTCTTCTCCGCCTCCATCTGCGATACCTCCATCAGCAGCTTCTGTTACACAAAATACAGTTTGTCCTCAGGAAACCCCTCCCCCACGATACAGAGTTTAAAATCAGTCATCTCCGCAGAAAATTCAACGCTGGTAACCGCCACAGAGAGTTTAACATTGGTAACCCCCACAAAGAGCTTTACATTGCTAACCACCACAGAGTTTAACATTCTTAACCGCCACAGAGAGTTTAACGTTGCTAACCGCCACAGAGTGGTTAACATTGCTCACCCCTACAGAGATTTTAGCAGACTAACTCCAACAGTGAGTTTTTTCATTTTTTTCAATTTTTCTCTTTTCCCTTTTACGGGATTGTAACCCTGCATTATTTAATAATAACACCGCAATATGTAATAATATAATAAATGTTCACATCATTATGTAATAATGCCACATTTTGTAATAAACATCCTGAATGCAAAATGTCATAAACTTCGCCTCATTTTGTAATGAGTTATAATGCAGTGGTTATTACAAAATGCGCATGTGGCACTATTTTATGATAAAAATGTAATAATTAGGTGCATTATGTAATTAACCACCAAAATGGATCTCAATTTTAAAAAATCACAATAACATCAGAACAACATTGATTTTAAGTATTCTAGCATGAATAATAACTAAAAATTCATTTTAAAAGCTATTAGTTATGAAGATTAGTAGTATGTTTCATTGGTCCAAACTAAATCAAATGTACTGTAACTGTATTCATTATAAAAATAGAGAATGTGTTTGAAAGTCCATAGGGATAAAACACTAAATGAGTGTTACTGACACAAACATTACTGGTGCACTAAAATGTCGGGAGATATACAGCGCCCTCCATAATTATTGGCACCCCTGGTTTAGATGTGTTAAAAGCCTTAAAATAAATTACATTTTTATTGCAGAAGCATACTCTCACTCTGAAAATTGTTAAAAAATGTAATCTTCAATTCAAGTGAATTTTAAGGGGGAAAAAAAACCCTGACTAAGAAATAATTATTTTTCATAAAATCACCTGTTCCACAATTAGTGGCACCCCTAACAATTCCTAGGAAATAAATGTAATTGAAGTATTTCTGTCATTTCTTCAGTAGTTTACAAAGTTCATCAGATTATCTAGGAACATTTATTTAGTAATTCATCACTTCCTGTTTCCCTGGGGTATAAATATGACATGACACAGAGGCCACTTCTCTTATTCACTGTTCAACATGGGAAAGACAAAGGAACGCACCATTCAAGTCAGGCAGATGTGTGTCGACTTTCACAAGTCAGGCAATGGCTACAAGAAAATAGCCACTCGCCTGCACCCGCCCATATCTACTGTCAGAGAAATCATTAAGTTTAAAACAACTGGAACAGTGGTAAACAAGTCTGGAAGAGGACGCAAAGTTATTTTGCCACCACGTACAGTAAGGAGGATGGTTAGAGAAATAACAAGTTCTCCAAAGCTCACTATTAAAGAATTGCAACAAATGGTAGCATCTTGGGGTCACAAAGTCTCCAAAACAACCATAGGCGCTATCTACATGCCAACAAGCTGTTTGGGAGGCATGCACGGAAAAAGCCTTTTCTCACTCACAATCATAAACGTGAACGTCTGGAGTTCGCTAAGCAGTACTGGGACATCAACTGGGACCATGTGCTTTAGTCAGATGGGACCAAGATAGAGCTTTTTGGCAACAAACACTCTAAGTGGGTCTGGCGGAACACAAAAGATGAGTATGCAGAAAAGCACCTCATGCCCACTGTGAAGTATGGGGGAAGATCGGTGATGCTGTGGGCCTGTTTCTCTTCCAGAGGCTCTGGGAACCTTGTTTGGGTGCATGGCATCATGAATGCTTTGAAATACAATATTTAAATCAAACTCTGGTGGCCTCTGCCTGAAAGTTGAAGATGGGTCGTCAGTGGGTCTTTTCTTATTAGACATGTGGCCAAATCTACACAGAAATGGTTCACCAAACACAGAATCAAGCTCCTCCCATGTCCATCTCAGTCCCCAGACCTCAACCCCATTGAAAACCTGTGGAGTGAGCTGAAGAGGAAAGTGCAGAGGAGAGAACCTAGATCGCTGGATGATTTAGAGAGATTGTGCAAAGAGGAATGGTCGAATATCCCTCTTTCTGTATTCTCCCATCTTGTGAAACATTATAGGAGAAGAATAGGTGCTGTTTTGTTGGCAAAAGGGGGTTGTACAAAGTATTAACATCAGTGCTAATAATTGTGGCACACATGGTTTGATGTAAAAGAATTATTTCTTAATGTGGGATTTTCCCACTGAATAAATGTACTTGAATTAAAGGTTGGATTTTCCTCTTTTTTCCCCATTGTGGTCCTATATTATTTAGAAAAAAAACTGAATTTATTAGAAGCTAAAGAAAACATCTTAACCAGGAGTGCCAAAAATTATGGAGGGCAGTGCACACACACGCAATCTGGATTATGTTATACAAATATTATACAGAAAACAGACTAATGACAAAACAAATATGGATCAGAAAAAAAATGATTTTTTGATTTGTTCTTCAAACAGTTGTGCGTTTATGCAAAGTAGATGTCCTCTCTATAGTGGTGAGCAACAGTATGGATGAACATTTAAACTAAATAGACTACAAACAGTCTAAATAATAAATCAAAATGAGATATTATACATAATTATATTAATGAGCTTTAGGCAAATAAATAAAATTAAAAAAAAACAGAAGGCTATAGGCTATTGCCTAATAACAATCTGATTTGCAGTATAAAGTTTACACTTGAAAAGAAGTCTTTTTAGGTGGCAAAAGTAGAAAGAACTTTGACTCCAACATATACTTCTCTTTAAAGGACCAGCCCGTGAGATCTAGAGCCATCAAGTGGTGAGATTATAGATTTCAACCAAATGATAATTCCCCTTCTCAGAGAACCTACAGTGGCCGCAAAACTTGCAAAAAACGCGAAAGGCGCACTCTCGTGTCAGTGCTTCATTTAATTACTCTTTTCTCGTTCTGGGCTACCGTAGAAACATGGCAGTGCAAAATGGAAAGCTCCGTGGAAGAGGACCCGCTCTCTCTGTTGATATAAAGGGCTCACTCTGGATAAAAGGAAACACTATTTTCAGGAAATAATTCCCTGATGAAAATTCACTTTTGAATATTATATTCCATTCCTGCCAGTTATTCAGCCAAATTGTCCATCTAAATCTTACACACTGGTCCCTAAAAAGGCAAGGTTAAAGATAATCAGTCTGAAAATTATTGAACTACAAACCCATTTCCAAAAAAGTTGAGACACTGTGTAAAATGGAAATAAAACTGAATGCAATGATTTGCAAATCTATTAAAACCCTATATTTAACTTTAAATAGGAGAAAGACAATGGGTTCTAAATTCGTAGACCAGGCGCAGGCAAGGCAAATGGGGGGAGCGCTGCGCCAACGGGGTGTATCCAGGTGTATTTTGCAATTTCGTGCCTGACGTAGCCTGGTGCAAGTACTCCTCTGTCCCGTCTCTGTCCCTCCTGCCGGCGCAAGTGGCAAAGAGGGAGGAGAGAAGGCGACAGTGGGTTTAACACAGCCGAGTCAAATGTTCATCAATAAAATGATCTCCTCTCCTCACCTTTAAAGTGTTGAAATAAAGAAGCCTCTGTCCTATATCTACATGATGCGTTAATGTTGCATTTTACCTTGCTGCTTCAGGTTTGTTTTCTGCACCGCTTACATCTATATTAAGCATTACGAATATAAGTTAGCTGGCTAGCTAGGCATTCTAGAATTATTACCATTAGCAAACTTGAATGGAATTTCAAAACAAAACTACATCAAATCATTCAAACTTATGAAGTTGGAATGAAATACGACGGTTGCTCATTTATTTCTTCTGCCTGCATCATTGGGAAGAGAAACGATGGATAGCCTGTTCCTGTTATTACACCCTATTGCTGCTTAAAATTTTGAGATTAACATGCATGGACAACACTGCATGATACCTTACACATTTGGCCTATTTTCAATATGTGATCTTAACTCAGTACGAGATCATAGCAATCAGGCTGTATTCCTTTCCCCCACTAAAAATGATAACACCTAAGTGACAATAATAGTATTAAGCCACTGGACGCGAAACGAATTTTTTGCACGACAGATTACGTTGAACGCAGTGTCTTCATGTCCGAAAGTCGGACGGGGTTTTAATACATCTGTGTCCGACAGTCGGATGGTTTCAATATAACCCATGCCCGACAGTCGATTATTGTTTTTAGTTTCTTCAAATCAACTGAATCTTTTTGATATTAAAGGTGAATGTTTTGATAAGAGGGCTCAGTTCTTCAACATGAGTACCGAGAATTTCAATCAATGTTTCTGTTTTAGCTCTGCTCAATAAAGTGAGTCGACATTGACGCGGGACATTGTACAACGCCTGTCGGACATTAAATGCAAAATACACCATGTCTGACAGCCAAAAAAAGAAAAAAAAAGAGGACGATTAGAACAGATTGAAAACGAAATAAAGAATAATAAGAAACATTTTAACAACAAACAGAACATCCAATGAACACTGCAATTTATTTATTTGCGGGCCATCTTTTATGGGTGTTCTGTTTGTTGGTGATATATTTTTATTCTTTATTTCATTATAAATCTGTTCTCATATCAATACTTTTACTTTTGGCAGGCGGCCGGACATGGAGTAATTTGCATTTCGCATGGGACAGTGTTGATCGTGCATGCGATATTTAATTCATAATGTCAATTGTCATGGAATTGATTTGCTCACCGATTACAAGCACTATTTTATCTCTGGTGTGGAAATAAAGCGTGAATCTGTTCAATCCATCTGACTAATTTTCAAAAGAGAGACCAAATAAAGAATGTTGTCTATCTTCAACGGAAAAAAACAGACAAATAAAAAGACCAAGAAAAGTTGATGGCGCTGCTGGATAGCTCAATCGGTTAAGGCACTGCGTTGCAGTGCAGAAGTAACCATCACATTGTGGGTTCGAGCCCCGGTCGTACCAACCGGCAGTGGTCAGCAGCTTTTTCAGCCTGGCACACAATTGGCCATAGCTCTACCGGGTTTCAAATTGGGAGGGGACTGTCGGTATTGGGAAATAAAATAAATAGCTTTGTTCGTTGCTCAAGCGCCTCCTGTTGGCCAGACGGGCGCTTGTCAGGAAGACTCTAAGCCTGGTCATGTTCGGGTATCCTCCGCCCTCGTTGAAAATCGAATGACTGTGATTTTCAGGTCCTCAGGCGGCACTCCATTAAACACAGACTAGATTCTGTCATGGAAATCACTGCATGGACACAGGAACACTTCTGTACATCATTGTCAATACACTTAGTTTGTCACTGCAACCACAAATGCAAGTTAAATCCATACCATGTAGAGATTAAACCATATATAACAAATATCTAGAAACACTGCCTTCTCTGGGCCCCAGCTTATTTAAAATGCACTGAGGTGAAGTGGAAAACTGCCCTGTGGTTTAACGTATCAAAATGTGACATTCTTTTGGGAAATCATGGATGCCATGAGGAGAGGGGCCAACCGGCTTGCTATCAGCAAACGATTCAAAAGCCAGCATCCGTGATTGTATGTGGTCAATTAGTACACATGGCATGGGTAACTTGTGCATCCGTGAAGACACCACTTATGCTGAATGATATATTTACAGGTTTTGGTGCAATATTCACTGACATCCAGGTGCCTTTTTAAGGGAAGGCCTTGCTCATTTCAGCAACACAATGCAAAACACCATACTCTGCACGTATTACAACAACATGACTCTGCAGTAAGATTGTGTGTGCTGCATTATGCATAATGAGTGAAAAATATGACAAAGGATGCTGCAAAGTATTGAGCAGCTGAAATCCAACATATAGTAAGAATGGGAGAACATTTTGCTTTCAAAACTACAGCAGTTGGTCTCCTTTGTTCCCAGACGCTTTCAGAGTGTTGATTAAAGACGACGTGATGCAACACAGCAATAAAAATGCCCCAGGGCCAACTTTTTTGATAAGTGTTGCTCGCATCAAATTCAAAATGAACACATATTTTCCAAAAAAAAAAGTTAAATATCTCAGTTTCAACATCTAATATGTTGGCTTTGTACAATTTTCAAATAAATATAAGGTTCAAATGATTTGAAAATAACTGAATTCTGTTTTTATTTATATTTTGCATAGTGTCCCAACTTTTTCGGAAATGGGGTTGTACATCTAAACTACAGACAATTGCATACTGCTCAGGGCTAGATTCGGTTGGTTGCTACATTTGGAAGTTCTTCCAATCTTTTTTCCTTTCTTCAATTTTTCATATCTTTCTTTACTTTTTCCTTCTTAGTTTCTTTAGTTCTTTTTCTCTTTCATTTTTTCTTTCCATCCTTCCTTTCTGCTGAGACTCATGTCAGGATATAAACAGTGTTTAACAGTTGAATAATACAATACCCAACCCCAATTCCAAAATAGTTTGGAAAATAGCATGGGAAACACAATGGACCCACTGCCAACTGGAATGCCTCCATAGAATAAAAATAGCGTGCTATTGCTAGCAGGACCCCTCAGCCCCGAGCTTAATTTGAGCATGCACATCGTTTGTGCGTTGTATAACTAAAAAGTGAGAGTGAGAATGTTGCAGTATTTTGCTGCTGACCTGCTATCAGTGCTTGTGTTCGAAGCACTTCCTCCCTGTCGTGCTACCATTCCTATGTAAGTTAAGAACTTTTTCAAGCTGATGTGCCAGAGAAGTATCCACATTGTGACAAGACTCGACGAGCTAATGTCCGTGATCCGAGAGATGCGATGAAACTGGCTGCAAGTATCCACATTGTGACATGACTCAACTAATGTCCGTGATTCGAGAGACGTGGCGAGAGCAGCTGTAAGTATCCACAGTGTGACATGACTCGACTAATGTCCTTGATTCAAGAGACGTGATGATGAACCAGCTGTAAGTATGCTGTGACATGACTGGACTTATATCTGTGTGATCGGTGAAGTCGTTTCGGAGTTCTTGCGTGGAATGTGCTTAAGGTACACCTGTGCACTAATCATGGTGTCTGATGAGCATCTTGATGTGGCACACCTGTGAGGTGGGATGGATTGTCTCAGCAAAGCAAAAGTGCTCATTATCACACATTTAGACAGATTTGTGAACAATGTTTGAGAGAAATGGTAATATTGTGTATCTGGAATGAATTTTAGATCTTTGAGTCCATCTCATGACAAATGGGAGCAAAAACAAAAGTGTTGCGTTTATATTTTTGTTGAGTGTAGAAGCCCATTAAGAAAATGGGCTTGCTCAGCTAAGTAACAATGAAATATGCAGATTAAAGGAAGAGTGAAAAAATTACACAGCAAAGTAAAGCAAGATCTGAAATAATATCAAAGCAGGAAATCATGACAAATACTGCCCTTCCTAAATTGGTAATATTAGTAAAGTGCCTGTCCAAAGAAAACACCTTCCGTGAATGTTAGTAGCTGTTAGTAACTAAAAACAGTTAATTGACACTAAGCTTCCAAAGATCTGGAGCCAGTATAGCACTAAAGGAAAGAGGAAATACCGCAGTCAGCCAGAAGCAGTACATGCACTAGAGAAAACAAGACGTGGACTGGAACGCAGACATGAGGCAGTGTGGGACAAGACTTGAAACAGGCAACAGGCAGACAGAACATAACATATTTGTCAGCTTAAGTGGATGAAGAACGTGACACCTCCCCACAATTGAAGCCAATGTGTTTGGAGTTCCCCCTGGTGGCTGGCTGTGGTATAAGTCAAAAATTCTGCCACTGCTATGTTGACAGATACCATTGTACATGACCTGAACTAGAAAGTCAAGTATGTTAGTCGAAATAGGGAATTTATCCTAATTGTGAAACATATAAAAGATACAGATGAAGACCATTTTTGTTGTTTTATTACATAATGCACCAAGTTACTACATTTTCATTCATTTTCAATACCCGCTTATTCCTCACAAGGGTCGCAGGGCGAGCTGGAGCCTATCCCAGCTGACTATGGGCAAAGGCAGGGACCCACCCTGGACAACTTGCCAATCCATCGCAGGGCGCACACACCATTCACTCTCACACTCGTACCTTTGGGCAATTTAGTATCTCCTATTAACCGGATTTGCGTGTCTTTGGACTGTGGGAGGAAACCGGAGTACCCGGAGAAAACCCACGCAAACACAGGGAGAACATGCAAACTCCACACAGAAAGGTGTGAGGTACAGTTCAGGAACCACTCGCGAGAGACAGGAATCCAAAAAACGTATGCCTTTAATGGGGTCTGAGTCAAAGCCAAAATACACAGGAATTGCCAAGCCTATATACGAAATCCAAAAACAGTATCGACTAGACAGGCAGGGGTCAGAACCAGTAAGACAGATGGGCAGAGGTACAGAAACGATAGGCAAAAAGTCGTAGTCGATGGGCAAAGCCAATGGTTATACACAGGGCATCCAAACACCGAACTCGTGGTCATACAAAAATGGGTCAAAATCCAGAAAAACAAAAACAATACAAAAAGGGCTATGGCAAGAGTCAAGGTCGGACTATCCAGTAGAAGCGAAACAATAATCAATGGCATACGAGAAATATTGATCAACGTTCTGACAAGAGCTGTGAGTGAAAAAACTCCTAATATACACACAGGAAAGGTCACATGCTATACAGAGATCAGCTGTGGGGAATGAGGCTAATTACATCGGGAGAATCACATGAGGGAAACCCTAACCATGAAAATTGGCGAGAGACAAAATATGAACGGGAATCACACAAACAGCCTATGACATTTAAACAGCTCCGGTCCAGGAGTTCTACGTCCACAGATAACAAGCGCAGGAGAGTGATTAAGCACATGCAAGAGATTCTCGCTGAAGCTCAGGAGAGGACACCGACAGACCAGGGGCGGAGAATAAAACGGGGCGATTGCGGAGAGGTAAGTTGTCTATTAATAGCGGTGAAACTTTACTAATTAAACTAGAGTGCTCATTAGTAAGTTAGTAATCTTATATATACACATGGATTAGTTGTGTTAGTAGACTATAATACAAAATACAAATGTTCGTCTTGTTAGTAATCAGAACAGAAGGGCGAAGAAAGAAAACGAGATTCAAAGGAATATATTAAACACCGGAAAACATTTAAATCACCCGAAGCCAGTGAGCACGCAGACAGGGAAAACGGACTGAACCAACTAGATAACAAGACAGGGGAGACAAGTCCAATGGAACTGAACATAGAATGAACCAAAAACCTGAATGTTACAAAAACCAAAAAGAATAAATAAAAGACAATAATCATGAACACAAAACCAGAACATAAACATGACCAAAAACCAAAACCATGACAAAAGGCCCCAGGCCAGATTCGAACCCACAACCTTCTTGCTGTGAGGCAGCAATGCTAACCACTGCACAATCATCATAAATAAATTAATAACAGTTTGTAAGAACCAGTGCAGTTACAACTCATTACAAAATGCGGTAAAGTTTTTTACATATTGCTTTCAGGATTTTTATTACAAAATGCGGCAGATTATTACAAAATGCAGTGTTAATAGCTGTCATTAATTTCATGACTTCCGTTGAAGCACTCCCACCTCAAATAATTTAATAAGTCAGCCTAAAATCTGGTGACTTTCAACACTTGTTTCACTGATAACTTTTTTATTTTTCAACCACATTGCCAAACATATTAACTGTGGAATTGTTGGTTATTTCTGCATGCAATCACTCTAGCCTTTTCTGATAGGAGCAAAGGTATCAATTTCATGGGAGTTTGTGTCATCCAACTGACCTATTTGAGGAATTTTTTTTAAATACCCACTAGAAAAAATACACAATACACTGCCCTCCATAATGATTGGTACCCCTGGTTAAGCTTCTAATAAATTCAGTTTTTCTCTAAATAATATAGGACCACAATGAAAAAAAGAGGAAAATCCAACCTTACATTCAAGTGCATTTATTCAGTGGGAAAAAAAATCCCACATTAAGAAATAATTCTTTTACATCAAATCATGTGTGCCACAATTATTAGCACCCCTGATGTTAATACTTTGTACAACCCCCTTTTGCCAACAAAACAGCACCTAATCTCCTATAATGTTTCACAAGATGGGAGAATACAGAAAGAGGGATCTTCGACAATTCCTCTTCGCAAATTCTCTCCAAATCATCCAGCGACCTGGGTCCTCTCCTCTGCACTCATCTCTTCAGCTCACTCCACAGGTTTTCAATGGGGTTGAGGTCTGGGGACTGAGATGGCCATGGGGGGAGCTTGATTCTGTGCCTGGTGAACCATTTCTGTGCAGATTTGGCCACATGTTTAGGGTCATTATCTTGCTGAAAGACCCAGTGACGACCCATCTTCAGCTTTCGGGCAGAGGCCACCAGATTTTGATTTAAAATGTCCTGGTATTTCAAAGCGTTCATAATGCCATGCACCCTAACAAGGTTCCCTTGGCCTTTGGAAGAGAAACAGGCCCATGGCATCACGGATCCTCCCCCATACTTCACAGTGGGCATGAGGTGTTTTTCTGCATACTCAAACCCACTTAGAGTGTTTGTTGCCAAAAATCTCTATCTTGGTCTAATCTGACCAAAGCATAGGGTCCAAGTTGAAGTCCCAGTACCGCTTAGCGAACTCCAGACGTTTGCGTTTATGCTTGAGTGAGAAAAGGTTTTTCCGTACATGCCTCCCAAACAGCTTGTTGGCATGTAGATAGCGCCTATGGTTGTTTTGAAGACTTTTTGACCCCAAGATGCTACCATTTGTGGCAATTCTTTAACAGTGAGCGCTTTGGAGAACTTTTTATTTCTCTTACCATCCTCCTCACTGTGCATGGTGGTAAAATAACCTTGCGTCCTCGTCCAGGCTTGTTTACCACTATTCCAGTTGCTTTAAACTTCTTAATGATTCCTCTGACAGTAGATATGGGCAGGTGCAGGCGAGTGGCTATTTTATCGTAGCCACTGCCTGACTTGTGAAGGTCGACACACATCTGCCTTACTTGAATGGTGTGTTCCTTTGTCTTTCCCATGTTGAAGAGTGAATAAGAGAAATGGCCTCTGTGTCACGTCATATTTATACCCCAGGGAAACAGGAAGTGATGATTTACCAATTAAATGTTCCTAAATACTCTGATCAACTTTGTAAACTACTTTAGAAATAACAGAATACTTCGATTACATTTAATTCCTAGGAATTGTTAGGGGTGCCAATAATTGTGGAACAGGTGATTTTTTGAAAAATAATTATTTCTTAGTCAGGGATTTTTTTTCCCCCTTAAAATTCACTTGAGTTGAAGGTTACATTTTTCTACAATTTTCAGTGAAAAAGTATGCTTCTGCAATAAAAATTGAATTTATTTTAAGGCTTTTCACACATCTAAACAAGGGGTGCCAATAATTATGGAGGGCGCTGTGTATATATATATAAACAGATTTTTACACCATGACGAAAAATCCCCAAGGTGTTACCTTTATTATGACACTGAGATTATTCAAATGGACTAAGTAGTTGCAGAGATATACGCATTTCATTTTGGGAATGTCATTTTCGAGTCAGAGGCTCAGGGCTTAAGAGGTTTTAATCAGGCAGCCCTTTTGATTCAAGAGAATAAACCACAACTGGGGAAAGGAAGAGATCACAGTTACAAGAGGTGATCAGAGCTTATACTCCCTTGCTCCTTGCCCTTAGCCTCCTTCATTCCTCCCTCGGTTGTGAGTAGGTGAGAGCAGTACCTGTCTCTCCAGGATCTGGCGGCAGTTACGCTCCCTCTCGGCCTGCAGGGTGTAATGTGGGACAGGCTCACGCACAGGGATCAGCAGCTGGCACACCTTCTGATGGATCCCTACCCAGTCCTGCTGCTGGTGCTCTATACCACTGAAGTTGGAGATCACACACATACAAACACTCGCACTCACACAAACACACACGTACACATACACACGCATGCGCATACACACACATATGCACATACAGGCCCACACACATGCAATTAAGCACACACACACACACACACACACACACACACACACACACACAAATGCGTGTGCACGAAAAGGTAGTTTCTTATTTTTTGAATGGAACCAAACAAAATCATACTCAATGAATAAGGCTCCCTATTTGCTCTTAAGCACTTTCAGCATGTATTTTCCCAACTGTCAAATAAATTATTACTTTAGTTTGATAACATGTTAAAGTTATGCCAATAAGAAGCTTACATGTATATTTAATTGACGATTTCAACTGAATGCAAGTTTTATTTTCTTTTAAAATTTCGATAGGTGTGCAAAAAACGATTATCTTTGCACCCTTGAAAATGGACATGTCACCATATGTTTATATGCATTGCTGTACTTGAGTTAATATTTGGTTTATCACTCAAATTATTACACAGACACAGATATTAACAAAGGAAAAACATTCCTTTGTTAATTTCTGTGTCTGCGTAATCATTTGTAAATTTGACTTTTGTAATATCCATGCCTCTTTTTGCAGGATATTTCACATAATCGTCTGTCATGTTCTAGTTCTCCTGTGATCTGGAAAAACCCAGCGAATTTATCAGTGGCAAGGATTCTTGCAAGTGAACAAAAACCTTTGGATTCTGGACTTCTAACTGAATCAAATAATAGAATCTTGATTCTAGACGGTTCAAATAACACTAATATTTTGTGTTTTAAGATTTTCACCACTCTTAATTACTGCAAAAGAGGGTCAAACTCAGTTTCTCTCAAAAGTGACAGATGTACTAGGTTTTTCCAGATCACAGGAGAGTATCTAAAATAAATGTCTGCCACCTTCAAAATACTCTCTTAAGCGTGGAATTTTAGCTTTCTACATTAGTTTGAAGAAATTAAATGAATGCGGATGAAAAGTGTTTATTTTGTGCATTTGAAAACAACAGAACAAATGAACGTGTAAAACCCCGACTAAGCAATTACCAAAAGACGGATATTGCCCGGATTGAAGGCCTTACGTGTTCTCTTTGTCTAACTTTAATTAATGCATTCTTCTGGCTGGTGTAAATCACAATATAATGGATATTCTTTCACCGTCCGAGGACGGGGCATGAAAGCGCAATGGTTACGATTAATCTGACTCCATAGAACAAGTAGAATACAAAATTTAGCTATAACCTCGTTAAAAATCTGATTCCAAATTATAATTAGAATAGATAATTTAGGGAACACCTGCGTGGATTTCGAGACAAACCTACCATCAGATGCGGCAGCGCAAACCATCATTGCTCAGTAAATGCGTCCGCAGGGTTAATTAAACGCAACTGTCCTGGAATCAATTCGACAATACTTCCATTGGTTAAACGAGACTATCTTGCTAGCGGCATCTATGCATATAAACAGCACGGAGCTCGAAACGTAACAAGAACCCGGATTTGCATAAAACTTATCACACAAACCCTTAAGGGGTAGGACATAATCCCAATCTAACTTAAAAGCATCGCTACCTACACGTCATGGTAGGAATTTCCCCTTAAGTCCCGGTCGCAACAAGGCTAGATTATAGGAGTGTTACAAATCAAGAAAAATCACGCAAGCTGAAAAAGGAATAACAATAATTTAATTCACCAGGCAGGCACAACTTGAATCAAACAAATCAATGATAAGCCAATTACCGTTACATATAATTTACAAGGATTTAGAGTATTTTCGTACCTGGAACAGATGAATGACCACGCGGAGCTAAAGTCGCTCCACGTGGTCGGGGAGAACTCAAATGTTCCCCCGCTCCGCAGAGCAAGGCAACAGGTGACTTACCCCAAGAATGGTCAAAAAGAAGAGACAGGAAAAGAAGAGAAGAGCCCGCCCCCTTAGGATCTCGTACCTTTAAAGGCTCCAAACCACACCTCCGAACAAGGTAGAGGAAGGGGTGGCCGAATCAGAGTTTTACTGGCCTAGGGGATAAGACTAATTTGCAGAGAGGAGACTAGGGTAGTTGCCCGAATGAATCTTGCAAACAAGACAAACCATAATTCCAAGGAAAATGAAACATGTTCCATTCAATTCCTTAGATTTCTCTGAGAATAAAAAGACCAAACATGATAGGAATATGTGCTAAAATGATGCACTTGTCATGGAAAAGCCTTAAAATGGAGTATTCTGGCCCAATTGTGTTATCAATATATAAGAGGTTCCTTTTAGGATATTGAACATAAACAAAATATGAATTTGATAGAGGTTTAGGTTGTTTTAAGCCAATTGAAGTAGCCGCGCTTTAACTTCAATGAAACCAGTGAGTTTGAGTTCCAGAGATGCTGGGCGTGCTAGACTTGATGGCTCCCACCCCCCGCCGTGGGGAACAAAGGATGCCACTCTCACCGGCAGACTGTAGGATTATAAAAGTTAACTGCTCGCTCTGGATTATGTCAGATCACCCAAACATTCAGATTTTACCCGCGTAATGGGCATGTGTTCCAACAATAAGATTTTTGACATATATTTTGAGCCAAATCAAATATTCAGGTTCTACAAACGTGATAAAAACAATTTCATCTTCACGCGGATTTATTTAATTTCTTCAAAATAAATCCGGGTATAAAAAACTCGTCAGACGTAAAGGTATGGATACACTAACTTTGTTGAGTTTTAAGTCCAGTCAGTCTTGGCGCCATTAATTTGATGACTTCGGTTAACCTGTCAAATTGTGAAAATAATTGAAAAAATTTGAGGTAAGAGTCTTCTGACTGTTGAATCACTATTTTTTTTCTGTGGAAATAAAAATAAAACATCCACAGTCTTACTACATACATTTATCTCCTACTGCTTGTCAGTGTGTCAGACATATAACATGACTTGTGATACCCTGATTTCTACCAATTTTTTTCCAGAATTTGCTTCTAACAAGTTGATTATTGAGTTGCTACTAATATAAAGTTGTCTTCTAGTGAAATACCACAGACAGCTGAGTTGATTTCTGTGTTGCTCCAGTGATTCTTTTTTTCTTAGAACAATCCAGTTGTATTGAAATTGAGGAGAAACTGAATGAGAGTCACCCTGATTCATTGAAAATTTTAAAAATTGATGATGATGACACCATCTCTACTTAGTATACTTATCATAGATATTACCTTTGCAACTCACGAAGAATTCTGAAATTCAAGTTAGACATTGTTTTTCTTGTCATTTGTGTGATTTCTATCATGTTACGTGAGCAAAAATGTCTAATTATTAAATGAGGAATAAAATCCATTTTTACATGTAAATTCATCTTTTTTATCGTAATTAGGCTGTCAAAATGAACGCATTAAAGCGGATTAATCCATCATCATTATTAATCTGATAATAAAAATTAAACACATTTAATCCATCTGCTGCGCAGAATGACAAAAAAACCCCTGAAACGTCGCATTTCAGTCAGTTTGTCTAGGTAGTGTCACCGTTGCGCATGCGGACATGGGCAGTTGATCCAGCAGACCCAAACAACTCGGTGAGGGGTGCATCTCAAAGAGGCTGAATCCTTCAAAGGCTGCAATTTTAGGGGTCATCACTTACTTCCATCTGCTAAACTAAGATTTAGAATCAAGGATAAGGTTAAATTTAGGGTTAGGTTTTGTGTTAAGGGTTAGAGTTAAGGTTAAAGTTAGAGAAACTAGTGACTCACTTAACCTAAAGCTGTTTAATGGAAATGAAATGACGTTACGCAAGTTCGCTGATGGAATTAAGCAACGACTCCAAAATATGCAGCCTTCAAAGGACGCAGCCTATGCTTCGAGATGCGCCCATGGAGGACACTGGGTGCATCTTAAAGCGTAGGCTGCAGCCTGGTTAAATTTAGGATAAGGGTTAGGTTTCGGGCTAGGTTTAAAGTTAGGGAAACCAGCGGCGACTCGCTTAAAAGAAAGCAGTTTAACTGAGATGATTTGACGTTACGTTAGTTTTGCGGATGAAATCAAGTGACGACTCCTAAAAATGCAGCCTTCAAAGGATGCAGCCAAGGCTTTGAGATGCACCCAAAGGCTGCATTTTTTAGGGTCATCACTCATTTCCAATCGCCAAACAAACATGAAGAGTTAGGGATAAGGTTAAATTTAAGGTAAGGGTTTGGTTTGGGGCTGGGTTTATGGTTAGGGGTTAGAGTTAAGGTCAGGGTTAGGGAAACCGGAGATGACTCGCTTAAATTAAAGCTGTTCAATGGAGATGAAATGACATCATGTCAGTTTGGCGGATGGAATTAAGTGACGACCCCTAAAAATGCAGCCTTTGAAGTATGCAGCCTAGGTTTTGACATGCACCTTTGGATTCAGCCAATGGGTGCATCTCAAAGTGTAGGCTGCAGCCTTCGAAGGCTGCATTTTTAGGGATCGTCACTTAATTCCATCTGCCAACCTGATATGAGATAATTTCATCTGTTAAACAGCTTGGCTTAAGTGAGTCGTCATCGATTTCCCTAACTGTAACCTAAACTCTAATCCCTAACTTTAACCATAACTCTAGCCCCTGGACCAAAACCTAGCCCTAAATTTAACCTTGTCTCTTACCCTAAATGTCAGTTTAGTGGATGGACGTAAGTGACGACCCCTAAAAATGCAGCCTTCGAAGGAGGCAGTTTACCCATTGGGTGCATCTAAAAGCGTGGGCTGCAGCCTTTGAAGGCTGCATTTTTAGGGGTTGTCACGTAATTTCATCCGCCAAACTGACATGACGTTATTTCATCTCCGTTAAACAGCTTTGATTTAAGCGATTGGTTCACCGAAATCTAAACTTAACTCTAACCTCTAATCCTAAAACTGACCCCAAACCTAACCTTAAACCTAAATTTAATCTTATTACTAACCCTAAAGGTTAGTTTGGTGGTTGGAAGTACGTGACGATCCCTAAAAATGCAGCCCTCGAAGGATACAGCCTAGGCTTTGAGATGCACCCGTTGAGATGCACCCATTGAAAAATGCAGCCTCCACTTTGAGACGCACCCCAAATCTCCACCCTCCCTCGCGGACTTCAGGTGCACGTAATTTGACGTCTTCACCATCACCACGTAAAGTCTGCAAGAGTGGGAGTCTGCAGCATTATAAAATGAGCTGATAGACAGGCTTCGAGTCTGTTTCACTCGTTTCCATGCAAATGCATATTGATTACCTCTGTAGCCAATATTTCTGTATGATGATGTTGAATTTTATATCTGGCCTACGTTATTCAAGTAATGTTTTAATATTATAAGTTTATGCGGTTTTTGTGTGTGTATGAATGTGCTTTTCTTCTGTCAGCAATCAGGAAAAATTAAAACGTCAACGTCCGTATTGCAATGAATTATGGGTAATTACCTTAGTGAAGTCTGAAGTCTGCACCCCAAGCGGACTCTCTGGAAGTCCGCAGAGAGTCCGCTTGCGGCCCCTTGTAGACTGGATCAATTGTGGATTTGGACAGCCCTCTGCACTCCAGGACTTCCCGTGAACGCGCCCGCAAAGTCTGCGAGTCTGCGATGCAGTGAAGTGCGGACATTCAGGCTGAATCCAAATATCCGCACTTCTCTGTACTAGCAGACTCGCGGACTTTGCAGGGGCGTTCACGGGCAGTCTAGGAGTGCTGAGGGCTGTCCAAATCCACAATTGATCCAGTCCACAAGGGGCCTCAAGCGGACTTTCTGCAGACTTCCAGAGAGTGAATCTTAAAACTCTCCTACTCAGCGTATTGCACACTAAAATGTAAAAGAAATCCACCAGGGGTTGAAACTCATCGATATTCAATTATCATATATTTCTGATAAAAGCCTTACCAATCATTTTCTTCGGTCCGAATAAAATGATTTGCCGAGCTTCCAGTCTGTCATATAACAGCAGTTTTGCAAGAAAATATGTATTAATTCTGCCGAAACACAAAGCATCTGACTGTAAACAAACAGGCGCTGAAATGCTATAATTACATTAATGGTGGTTCGTCAGACATTACGAGGGCATTTTATTTTATAGCACATATAGAATTGAATATTATGTCATTTCTGTTGGTTAGTTTTCACTGACCAGTGCCTCTGAATCTGACTCTTTTGCCCCGTTTCAAGATGTTTTCACACCGGACGTGAAACGAATTTCTCGTACGATAGATTACATTCAAAGTCAATGCAAAGACGCGAATACGCATGCGATTCGCATCTTTCCATTGACTTTGAATGTAATCTGTCATGCGAAAAGTTTGTTTCGCGTCCGGTGTGAAAGCAGCTTCATTCGCTCTGCTCACTTTCTCACCGCACGCGTCAGGGGAGGAGGGGAGCCTCAGAGGTCAAGCAGGCGGAGGAGGGTGGGCCTTTGGAGGGAGGCGGAGTTGTTCATGTTTCTACTAAGTGCTATGCCATATGCCAGAAAGGTAAGAATAGCTTTAAATAAGGTAACGCCTAAATAGCCAGATTTGACTTCTGCGCAGAGGGGTTAAATGCATATATATTCCCTTCTTTCTTGAGTCTCTTTGCTCATGCAACATGAAACACGACTAATATAGATTAAAAATCAATGATATTCAATCATGATTAATCAAAATTAATTCACAGCAACCCTTGTTTGACAGCATCAATCGTAATATATCATACTTGGAGCACGAAGATTTGAGAGTTTTGATGAAATCATCAGATTTAATTATTTTATATTTCTGTGTTTTTGTCCTTCGAGGAGTGCTCAAAGCAAATAGGGAGCCATAAACAAATTCACCAAAATGAACACTGCATAATAATTGCCATCTCTGGTTTAGCACTTGGAGTGACCACCTCTGACAAGTATTGCAGTAAGAAGCCTTCTGCTCTACAGTTTAATCAGATTAAGCCACAGTGGAGGATTTTAGACCATTCCTCTGCGTAGTTCACTTCAAGATCAGTCATGTTGGGCTTATCAACGTCTTCAGTTCAGTTCTTGTGTTTTGATCACACTGAGGTCTGGTGACTAAGATGGCCACTGCAGAACAAAATTTTGTTGCAATTCTGCATGGATTTTGAGGTGTGCTTTGAAACTTAGTCTTGCTAGAAAGCTCAGTTTACAAGTCCCAGCATATTGGCAGAGGCAACCAAATTGTTCTGGAAAATAGCCTGAACCCTGGTGGAATTCAGTAAGCCCTTCATCTTCACCAGTACCACTGGACCCCTGGAATTATTAAAGCCACAAAACATCATTGATCCACCGGTATGGTGGAGGTGAGGTATGTACTGTATTTGCGGCAAATTGAAGAATCAATTGATTTTTTTCATAGCTTTTCCAGTGAGGCACGAGAGGAAATAAAGAAATGAGCGTGGTGTTGTAATCCTGATGTGCACCATGTACATGTGCCAAGCACTTTAGAAATAACAAACATTGAGCTGGACAGTGACACTTGACTTGCTTGCTCTTTTTGGTGTGATCAATAGCCTACATAAAGCCAACAAAAAAAAAAAAGAAAAAGAAAAATGCTACTGCATCAAGAAAATGGAACAGCTTGTGACACAGGAGAGAGAAAAAGAGCCTTTGGCATGTTACGGGCAGATCTCAGCTGCCCAGAGGTGGTGCACCATTTGTACTGCCACCATTCAAAAATCAGTCGGCTGTCTATCCGAGAATGGAACACAGGCAATGTCACTGACCGACCCCGCTTAGTGCAGCCACAAGTGACGATGGCAGCTCAAGAGCGCCACATCTGGTTACAGCCTGTACGTGACAGATTCTGGTAAGCAACCAAAACTGATCATTGGATGAGGGGTCTGAGATGATTGAGGGTGAGCACAAGACAAGTGCCATTTGGCACCGTCTATGTGAGCAACACGTATGCACACGGGCCCTACAGAAAACCCAGTTTTTGCCCATTTACGCAGAGAGAAGAGTTCCCACTCCTGTGGATGGGCTAAAAATTAGTTTTCTGTGGAGGCAATGTGCACACGTTTTGCTCACATAGACGGCGTCAAACAGTACTTGCACTCACCCTCAATTGTCTCGGACCCCTCATCTCATGATCAGTTTTGGCTGCTGTTCGGAAACTGTCACGTATTGGCAGGGCCGGATTAACATGATGTAAGGCCCAGGGCTTTGATCAGGTTAAGGGCCCTCCTCCCCCTCATAACCCTATAGCCAACCTCCTACCCTAACTTTCACTAGCATGGTCATAAAGTGCAAGCATGCATGTACAGTTTATGCAGTATACACACACACACACACACACACACACACACACAAAGACATGTAACGGGTATGTTGATTAACTTGTTTATCAGAATGCTAGACTCGATTATGGTCCAGATCTGGTGAAGATATCAGATTTGTCAGGAGGGAGATGATCAGGAACAACAAGAACCCATGTGGAGGCAAGCTATAACCTCAGGTGAGTGAATGATTTGTAGGCTAATCAAGGAAGGAAAGCACAGTGCAGGCAACATCTTGGCCCACTCTCACAACGCACATAAACCAAGATCAACACTGCAACTGTGCTACATAGCACTCAAAATCACACCAGTACATCATACTCAAATATCCATTCTGAGCTTGACCACATAACATATCTGTTAACCTGTTAACACATAACCTGTCATCAACTATGACTGGCATTTCCATAACATCAAAATATATGCCATGGTCACACATAATTACTGTGAAGGCAGGAGTTGCTGGAGCACACAGACAGTTTAAGCCTTTTAATTATGCTGCTGTAAAATGTAAACTACTATTAACAACATAATATCATAAACAATTCAACTCAGAAAACTGCCTCATAGCACAAGTTTAATATTCCAGATTAATGATTGTTGTTTTATGTAATCGGGGAGAACTAACAGCACCTGTTAACTGTGGTGTGCTCTTGGAGTGAACCTTTTGTTAATTATGAAAATGACTGAAAACAGGTCAGGACTAATAGGCTAATTGTTTTAAACGGATGTTTTGTGCACCCAATTCTCAGTTCTGGCTTCGTCACTGTAGCCTACTGAATTTTGCCCATGATTTCATCGCTATAAGATCGCATATGGAGAGAGACAGTATCTTGAGTGGGACATTCTAAAACGCTTAACGTGGTTTAATGCACCAAAACAGCCTCCAATAAGCGCCAAATTCCTCTCGGACATTTCTGGTCAGGAGCACTTTCTCTGATTAAAAAATAAATAAATTAACCGAAGACGGAGGAATATGGTAGTTATCACGTCAAGCATTTTCCTCATAATGCGCGTCAATGGAGGGGAAAAAGCTTAATGTGATATAGGCCAACCGTCTCTTTTCTTAGGGCTTTTTTTTTTTTTTATTAGAGAAAGTGTTCCTGACAAGAAATACTCGAGACGAATTAGGTGATTATTAGTCGCTGTTTTGAAGAATAAAACTACGTTAAACTTTTTCCTCAGAATGTAAGTCAACGGAGGGGAAAACGCTTAACGTGATATGACTAGTATATTCCTCAGTCTTCGGTTTAAATGTTTTATTGGAGAAAGTGCTCCTGACCAGACATGCCCGAGAGGAATTTGGCGCTTATTGGTCGCTGTTTTGGTGCATTAAGCCATGTTAAGTTTTTTTTTCCACGTTATGCGTTTTAGAATGTCCCTCTTCAGTTGCCAATTACGATAACTGGAAAACGCGTCAATAAGAATTAATTAAGAATTCGCCAGGACTAATTCTTAACGGGACGTATCTGTTTCAATTCCAAATTAGTTACCTAGATTTGGCAGCTCTCGGTTCAACGCGGCTTCAGCTTCGCTTTGCTGGCGAGGTGGGCACGTTTCAGCGCTAGGCTGGGTAAAATACCCAGTTAAATACCCAGTTAATTTAGGGATCTTTCTTTGTAGAGCAGCTTCTTTATATTTTATTTTTTTACGTTTTTGACTGCCACTTAACATGACTGCCTCAGAAAAAGTTACTAACGTAGTCTAGCTGTGTCATTACCCAGTGCGGTGCACCGCCGAATACCTGACCGAGGCCTCAGCATATCACACTGCACGCACCTAACGACCAATGTAATCGGCGGCCGGCCATTGAACAATGATATTAAATTAACAAACAAACAAACCAAAACCACATTGAATGGTTTTATTGGACAAAAAATGACCCGACCCCACCCCTCCCTCAGCCACAGGTCAGGCACTGTCTGGCAGACTGGCAAAGGGTGAAATAGTTTACTGGAGAAGGAAAAAAAAAAGTCACAATAGCCTACCCACCGACGGGCCCCATTGGAGCGCTGGGCCCAGGGCTTCAGCCTCGCGAGCCCGTGCATTAATCCGCTATTGCGTATAGGCTGTAACCAGATGTGGCACTCTTGAGCTGCCATAGTCACTCGTGGCTGCCCTAAGCGGGGTCGGTCAGTGACAATGCCTGCGTTCCATTCTCAGATAGACAGATTGTTGAGCAGTAACAATGTGTGACAGTTGAAGGGTCCTGTCACAGGAAGTGTCTCCTAATAAGTACATGCCCTGGCTACCTTGCCAAGGAGCCTGGCTCTTTGGCGATGTGGTCAGCGCGCATGACTCCCACCCGGGAGTCTGAAGATTCAAGTCCCCGCCCGGGCCCTCCTTCGGCCTGCTACAAATGCAAATGCGCACCACCTCTCTGCGGCTGAGATCTACCAGTAATATAACAAAGGCTCTTTTTCTCTCTCCTGTGACACAAGCAGTTCCATTTTCTCGATGCAGTAAAATTTTTTCTTTTTTTTTTTGTTGGCTTTACGCAAACTACTGACCACACCTAAAGGAACAAGTCAATTGTGACTACACATCAAACAGCTCAATGTTTGTTAAAACTGAAGTACTTAGCGCGTGCACGTGGTGCTCGTCAGGATTACAACACCACGGCTTTTCTTCATTTCCTCTCGTGCTTCACTGATGCCGCGCATCAGTTTCCATTCATCGCTATCACCACCCTTCAGCGATGAATGGAAACCTATGTGCTGCACTAACAACAAATGCAGTTGGTGCAGTGGTAAAGAGCATGGTGTGTTTGCAATTGCTTTGTAGCCCGGTTCGAATATCGCTGCAGACATTAATGTAGTGTCAAACTTAACATGTAAACCTTTTTTCAGAGCCTCATTGATGGAGGAGGAAAAAAGAAAACACATCGAAAGAATAAATTGAAGAGATCATACACAGCGTGAATGTCACGAGGGAAGCGCACGGTGGTGGATACTGGAATTACAGCGAGTTTTTTTTTCCCTTGCGCCGTATCTACCCTTCCTTTAAAAAAAATCTCCCCCATCATTCTAAATACCCTTCTCACTCACAAAACCCACCCAAAATATTTGTACCCCCTTTTAAAATCGTACTGGCAAAAAAAAAAAAAAACCCAAGGCGCTCCTGTCATTAGGCGGATGCTAGGGGCGCTCGCGAGCAGAAAGGGCGCCAGGGAGGGGAGAAGTTTTTTTTTTTTTTTTAATAAATACTTTTTATTTCACAATATAAAACAACAACAACAAAGACACAGCAATCTAACAACAGTACATACAGTCGTAAAGTCTTTAAGCAATGGCTAAATAAAGCATTTATATTCGGGCTTAAGTGTCTGTCTGCCTGCAACCTGCCTGCAATTTCGCCACGGTCCCCAATGGATTGCACACAGGACACGACTCCTCCCCGCCCCCCTGCTCTCTCCTGTAGTCATACTGCGCTTGCGTCTGAGGTAAGTTGAGTTGGTAATTCCACAGAGATATAAGAAAACTAGAGTGGACGATGTGTGGGCTGGACCAAAGCGGAAATGTAAGAATAGCTACGCCATCTTGGGTATGTATTAATGTCCAATGAGTTATATGTAAACAGTAGGCTAAACATGGGTGTCAACAACTTAGAGACGCGTTTTCCGTGTTCTTTTTTATCTTTTCTTACCTAAAATGGACTCAAATAAGGAATTATAATTAAACAACAAAATTTATTTAAAAAATGTAGACTTTTTAAATCCGGTGTATTCGATGTTTATTTAATCGGAAGACATTACAGAGATATCGGAACTTCGGCTGTTGTCCTGTATGAGCGAGTTTTCGTTATTTTCGAGCACGGTTTAGGCCAGTTCTACTGCATTTTCCATTGAACGTCTGTCCCAAGGACTGTATAAAAGATGGACGACGCGTCTCCATTCACTCCCATTCAACAGAAATGGAGCCAAAATATCCTTGATATGGCCGCTGCCATGTTGCACATCTGGAGCCTGAGTCGGCGCAGTAGTGATCGGGGGGTAGAGCCGCGCTGTCGAATCCCACCCACACACCATCCGACCAGCCCCCTGAACTTTTCACCTGGTCTGGCAGCTGCGCTATTAACGTAAGTGCCCGTAATGACCAGCCCAGCTCTCACACGGAGACGATGCAGGAAAGTGAAAGGACCCAACGACTGCCGGCAGCATAAATATTCGCGGGCTCGTTCAAAAAGTTAATGGCCTCATTGGCAAAACATTCCCCACCTCGCAGTCATCTGTTACGAAATTAGTTGAAGTACCTAACTGGCTATCTATGATATCTTAGAACTGAATCTTGTTTGACTAGCTAGGTATGCAGCTAATTACATTAAGTAATGTAAGCCAATGTTCTCCATCGTCACTTACCCAACGTTGCGAGTGGCGAGCATATTAACGCCGACTTTCGTTGTATTTTCTAATTGACGTTCCACCGGGAAAGTTCCATTTCGTATGCGCATGTACTAGCTGAGTAATGGGTCGAACTTTTAATTAACACGTTAGAACGCTAAATCGAGTTTTGAATTAAAATACACTGTCCTTCGAACCAAAGTTAGCTTGCTGTGTTTAAGTAGTCGCATATCTTACCGCTAGCTAATGTTGTATTTGTTTAAAAATGTTTGCAGTTGAAGATAACCATCCTGACCAGGCTTGGAGGACCGGCAATTCATTCTCTGTGATAGTTAACTTAGCAATGCAACCCCCCTCCACGTTCTTTTTTGTGGACTCGATGTATTTGAATGCATAGTAATTGTTCAATTTTTGTTATCCTAATTTTCAGACGACGAAATGGAGTCAGCATCCTCCACAGTGGCCAAGAGTATGTATAAATCTCATGGGAATATGTAAAAAAACCGACGCTTGTGGTTATTAACGCACAAGACTTTTCACGGGAGAATGCCTTAAAAACTGATTTATAACATTAAATCACATCCATTTCATGCATAAAAAGCACAATACCACCAGATAAAATATGGAGAGAAAGAATAGAAATATTAAATGTGCTAAATTCCATAAAAAGCCAGGAGAAGTGTATCATTTAAAGGTGACATTTGCACTTAACAACCAACAGGGCCAAAAGTTTATATCATAGGGGACAACTACCTCTGCCGTGGGGAAAAACCGCGCATGGAGACCATTGAGACCAACCTTGGTTTGGATGCCCGAGTCCAGTGGTTTGGCTAGGGTGGCGTAGTTTGGGGAAACCACCTCCCCTTTATCCACCAGTACCTGAGAGGAAGAGCTGTGCAGGAGGTCCTGCTGGTCCACTGTGGTGGGAATGACTTCGGAAAAATCAAGAGTGTGAAGCTTGTCGCAGGGATCAAGCAGGACTTGGAAGATGTTCATAGGCAGTTCCCTTGGATGAAGATTATCTTCTTTGCCATCACCCAGCGATGCCGGTGCAGGTCTTCCCATCCAAAGAGGATTGAAAAAGCCTGGCGATATATCAACTGTGTGATGGCTACCTTTGTTTCGCATATTGGTGGAGAGATTTTGTATCATCATCAGATAAAGCAGAGATCCTGGCCAATTTTTGCATGACAGAGTTCATTTCACCCCTATGGGAAATGATATTTTTAAATAACATTGCCCTGCATCTGAAAGACCAAATCCAGAAGGGTGATGCTGGATTTGGATTTTCAACATCAGTTATGGGCACAAAAAAAGGTCATAGTTTGTTTGCTATATGTGATCTTTGATGTACTTTTTATTCATTTATTTTATACTAGCCATCATACCTATTGTTTTCCTAGCTCTTCCTCTCAATCCACCTTCCTTTCTCCAAACCATTTGCTTTCCCCCAGCCTTTCCACCTGATGGGGCCTCCTTCATGTTTCCCCACGGCGAATGTAGCCAGTAGGTTGTTGATGGACCACAGACAACTACATGCAGTGTGGTTTTTGTTTAAATACATTTTTTTTTATTTAACACTCATTTGCATGCCTGATTTACTGCAGCAGAGGACATGTATGTGAAAGAATTCCAGAGTGAAGTCTCTGCTCAATGTAAATGTAAAGACCTTTATTGTACATAACAGGTTTAATTTACCACCATAACAGGAAATGTGCATTCAATTACATAACATTTCCCATGTGCTCCCAGTCCAAGGACAGATGACTCGAGTGTTTGTTGGAATACTGAAGGCTCAGTAGTGAAGATGAACAGCTTCTGAATGCATTATTTAAAAAAAAAAAGACAGTTTATGCCAATTTTTGAAGACAATGACATATAAGGAAGGTGACACAGACGGAACAAGCATACATAGGAGAAACCAGTTAGAAGTCCATTATCACTCTGTCAACATGGACTTACCTACTTCCTTGTAAATTATGGTCAAACAGAACCATTGCAGGTTTCTGTGACAATGCATAGTTGAGCAGTTTTGACAAGCATTTTATCAGGTTTTCATTTACAAATTACTTCAGAAGTATCTTCCAGCAATACAACAAAATAATTGCTTGTGGCATGCTCCAAGTCTTCACTGGGTAATGCTGAGGTCTGAATTTGAGGGCGGCTTCTGTAATCACCTGATAAAAAAAAAACACATTGAATTATTTGTGAAGCTTTTGTCTGAAACCTTAAGTGCAGTCTGCCCTACCATGACAGCAGTAAAGTAGAATTCCAACCCATACATCTGGCAATTTTTCTTATGGCAGGTTTTACATACATAAAAAAATAGAATGGAGTGATATGCAGCTTTAAATACTTAGAAACTAAATTCTTCCTGCTACCAATTTTATGTGGGGTAACATGGTACAGCAAGTCTGATACAGAAATACTCCACCAGTCAAAAAACAGCTGCATACTCAAACATTTAAATGAAACCACGGTAGCTTGAATTGCAGCACAAATTCTTTGTGTTATTCTCTTGACAACTGTATGCAAGGTCAGAACATTTACTTTCAATCGGAATTGCATTAACTATGGCTGAGATCTCGTATTGACAACCAGATAGTTTAATGAATTTGAGAAATACATGCACCTATTCGGACTTGAAACGTGTCTCAAACATAGTTTGTATATGAAGAGACATCACATTTCAAAAGAACTCACTCTGTTTTTCGAGAAATTATAAAGCTGATCATGGAAAATATTATCTTGTCATTGTGGAACGCCCAAACTCAGCTCTGACTGTCGAAATTAAGATACTGAAAGCATTACTTTAACAAATGTGTTTCATTGGCTGAATTAATTGATCATAAATTGCCGTGTGCAAGGTCAGTTAACGTTAACTGAAGTCAGCTAGCTCGCTAGTTAACGTGACTCCATAACAAACGCAGCAATAATTAATGTATAATTTAATAGCGCAACATCCATTACGCGACAAACAATTTCTAAAAGTTATTATTCCCAGTTTACACCACTCCCTCATTTACAGTTTGTGCCCCTTCTCTTTCCAGGCCAAACTCGAAATGTCAGCTTTTCTCGATACTTCGTCCGATCAATCTTTTAAGAGTTATCCCGTTCACTAGCCAATTCCACTGAAGTAGATGCATTGATTCCATCCGTAATTTCATCCGAAACCTGCCGAATTCGCATTGAAAGTATGAATGAATTGAATCCGCTTTCGGCATGCCTCATTTTTGTCAAACTGTCGTTGGTAAAATAATCTGTACCATTGATCCAATTAGTTTTCCTTGCAGTTTTAGCCGCTGTCCGTAGGATTACAAAATAAGGTTGAACTTAAGTTGTATAGACGTTACCCACTGAAAAACGAGAAGTTGGCTTGCTGATGGTTACGAAAACACTCGAACCTTGGGCTCGTCTGTTGAAAGGTAGATTAGCTCGCTACAGCCTTTACCCTTTCTTAGCCTAAGCGACATCAAGCAGAATTCCTACCGGGCCGAGACACTCGCAGTCTCTGTTCGTTCTAAAATTCCGAGATACCGACGGCAGAACTGGAAGCTAAAGGCTGAACCTACTGCGGCACTGGCTCAAAATTTCAAGTTCAAGTACAGAAGAACGACATTATATGACGCAGAGCCGTTGACTTCATTCAAAAGCTTACCTTAATAGGTATTCTCTAAAATTAAAAATGTATATTTTGCCAGTTACGAATGGCTACCGATAACCATTTTCTCCATATTCATCGTAAACGTCTGCTACTCTGCTTGCTGTCTTAACGTAGCCAAGGTAGCTAGCTTACTTGGTAATAACTTCACTGACCGTACAACTTCAACAAACAAAAAATAAAATTAACTTACCAAAAAAACTGCAAAGATCCTTTCCATCGGTCCGGACGGTTAACTTGTTTGTGAAATTCACAGCAGAGCAACTCATTTCGTCGTTTTTGGTGGCAGTCTGCCCTGCTTGAAGCTCAATCGCTGTTAGCTGTGAAGAATGTCAGATAACGTCAAGCCTCCTGTCGACGTTCCCGCTCCAGCTCTACGCGAAATTACTATTCACTAAACGAAGTACGCAGGGGGCAGGCGCTATCGGGACTTAGTCCACGCGCTCTGCGGTTGTCAATCACTGTGTTTATTATGACTTCACGCCCCTTTCGCATAATATCAAATAAAAGGTTTACAGAAAACTGATCAGAAAAATTGACGCTAGAATATATATCAGTATGGTAAGAACTTCCTAAAAATGAAGAAACCATCTTCAGAAATAAATTATTTTTCATGTACACAATTTTTCCTGTCTCGCATTTCTCCCCTTCACTAACATGGAGGGGGCGGGCCTATAATTTTTACTGCAGCCTGCCAGTAGTTGGCGATCGAAACGCTTTTGCTTCACTTTTCAGGAGACGTTCGGCCGTCCATCTTTTATACAGTCCCTGGTCTGTCCCGATATACATACTCAAGATGGCGGCGGCGTGCTGCCACGGAAACCACGTGATTGTCCACTCTAGTTTTCTTATATCTCTGTGGGTAATTCTCTCTCTTGAATCGGAGATTGTTGAATTGGAGTTTGATTTTACAGGAGTTTGAGGAAATTAAGCACGTAAAGGGTACTGACAATGTAATTGCTGATTGCTTATCCCGAGTCTGAGTATGTGTATACAGGGCTCGAAATTGGCACCCGCCAAGCGCCAATGGCATGTAGATTTTGGGGCTTGCGGCCGAATTGTGGAAGGTACTCGCCACTGACAAGTGGAATACAGCTGCGTGCCGATTAACCGCGCCTACTTCAGCCTGTCAGTAAAGTGAAAACGGCTTGCCATATAAACGCGAGAGGGCGAAGGCTCTGCTCGAGAATCTTCAGTATCAACGCTATTTTTCAATGGTAACTAATAGGGGTGCAACGATTCATCGACATTGTCGACAAAATTCGATGATAAAGTTCGTTATTGACTAATTTATTCATCGATAATTTGTCGTTAAGTCATTGTAAAAGTATTTCACGCTTTGGAACTGGACTAAGCGTAGTTTCACGGGGGCTGGAGATGAGGGCAGCATCAAAGTAAGCCATTTGACTTCCTCGCAACTCTCAGGCACGCCTGCGCAAATGCGACCGGTGGGAGGAGAGAGGAAAGCGACAGGATAACGCTGACATGGAACTGCAAATTTATGCACGCAGTTACAATATCACTAGATGGCACACCAGAATCATTTATTGAATATTCACAAGCAAGCCGAATACTGAATACCGTATTTTTCTTTCACCTAAAAATTGATTAACCCTGTGATGCACAACATATGAACACCCCTTCTAACGCACAACATGGGTCAAAAATGACCCGCATTCATTTTCTATGTGTTTTCATGCTGGGTGAGTGTTTCTTTGCTGTATCTTTTGAAATCTATTTATTTCACGATTAAATGTCCCAATTATTCTTTTAATATCTTGTTTTTGGTTAGTACTAGGTCACTGCTTCTATTGTCCCTTTATTATTTTATGAATAAATACAGATTGTGGATTACTACACCAACTTTACATACATGGGGCAAAAATGACCCATTCATCCAAATGTGATTTTGAATGAAATTACTTCATACTATATCAATAATTTGCTTTAAATAATCACTTTAGGAGTACTTTGGGCCAAATAAGTCCAAAAACCTTGAGGCATTTCTAGGATCTGTCAACTGTCACACTAGTTTTATTTTGGTGTCCTAGCTAAGATAGCTTGTTAGCTACAATATACTACTATAATACAATATAATTATTTTCCTCTCTGACAAGTAATGTAGTTTTATTTAAGGTAACTTAAACCTAATCAATTATTAGGGGCCACGGGGAAGCCTAGCTGTATGTGCGCACTCATCTCCTACACTCCCACACCACAAACACACACTGGTAACTTCATGTGATTAAAGTGACACTAACACACACACAGACTCACACAACACCAGCACACAGAGGAACTAAATGTGGTCACAGCTCCTCCATATCAGAGCTTAGTGAGAGATGGTCATGCGTCTGTCTGATCAGCTCTGTCTTGACCTTAAGATTGTGGGTTTGATTCTCATGTTGACAGAGATGTTATGTCCGGCAGTAGAATAATTAGTGTAGTAGTATAATTTTGTAGTTATACACAGTTATATTTCACAAGTCTAGCTAGTTAGAAGCAGATATCTTTCACAAGTCTAACTAGCTAGCTAATATAGGCTAGTTATTTTCCTTTTTGACATAAGTAGTCTAATGTACTAATTCAATAGACTGTATGACTTATTATATTAATTTAAGCTGTATGTAGCTTAAACCCGAATCAATTATCATATACTTATATTTCACAAGTCATCAAATGTCAACAGCTAACAGTAGCCTATTGAAAATTTTTCCCTTTCTGACAAGAAATTGAGCTTCTTAGTCTTCAAATTATCTTAAACAGAATCAATAATACACAGTTATCACATCAATTTTTTTGTCAGGTAAGAATGTAATTATTGTAAAATAAGACTCACATATTTCAGATGTCGAATAGTTGTCCACAGTAGGTTACAGTAAATATGTTTCTGATTGCAAACACAAATTTCAATTTGGGTCATTTCTGACCCATGTGTGAAAACTTCATGTAGACTCTCAAAAAATGTGCTTATTCATAAAGGAAGAACAGAACTATGAATATGATGATTTTCAATAAACCAAACAATTAAAATTTACTGAATACTGGGGTTAGTGAATGATAAAATACACAGATTCTAAACATTCAGCACAGAAACACTCAGCCGTACATGAAATAACATGGGAAATGGATATGGGTCATTTTAGACCCATGTTGCGCATTAGAAGGGTAGTGATATAAAAAGTGTTTTTATTCAAAATGTAAAAAAGAAAAATGTAAAAGAAGGATAAATTATGATGATCAAAAACAAGTTAATTGAGGAATACCTGGAATACTGAGTAATGAAATTAATTAATTGCAAAGATACAGCACATAAAAACTGAGTCGGGTCACTTTAGACCCATGTTGTGCATCAAAGGGTTAAAAGGCACCAGGAGAGAACAAAGAGTGGTTGTTCCTCTTCTTTCTATGCGTACTGTGAAAAATACTTTGTACTTGTACTTGCTTTTGATACTTGAGTATATTTTTCACAAAATACTTTTGGTACTTAAAGTAGCTCACATTAAATGTACTTCAGACTTTTATGCAAGTAATTTTCTTATGGGTGACTTCAACATTTACCAAAGTAAGTTACTTTGGTAAATGTTGAAGTCACCCATAAGAAAATTACTTGCATAAAAGTCTTAAATTTGTTGTGTTTGTATTTTTGTATGATGAGGAAGATTGTTACATTGGGTCGTGACTAGCAGTAAATATATGGTATATACTTTATATATAGTGTACCCAGAGTGCAGATTCTACTTTCTTCCTGTATTTTTCTATAACATATATGGCTGCTGTATAGTTTATTGTAGTACAATTACGACATTATGCATATTGCACTGCAACTGCGGTTTTAAAATTCGAGAGAAGTGAAGATACCCTGTGTGAGTTTATGATGAATATTTTGTGGTCAGTCTAATAAGTTGCGGTGGGCGGGGGGGGGGCACTACCAGAAATCCTGCCTAGGGTGCCAAGTTGCTTAGGAACGCCACTGAGTGGAGGTTGCGTATGGTACTCATGCACAACGTTGAAAAAAACGTTGCGAAATCAACGTTGATTCATCTGTCAAAATCAAAACATAATTCAACGGCGATTCAACTACTATCCATGACGTTGATTCAACAGTGAAAAAACCTGAAAATACCAGTTGGGAAGCAACCCACAGCGTAATCAACCTCATAACCAAGGATGATACTTGATTGTGATACGTTCAACATCGTCGCAGGAGAAAGGAAGTGCGTCAGCCGAGAGGAGGCAGGGACAGTTCACCATTAATAGAAGCCAAAAAAAAAAAAAAAGCAATTGCTCTTGACAATATGATGCGCGTCACACGAGAGGTGCATTCACTTTGAACGTGGGTAGATTCAGAACACATGCAGAATAATTTAAAGATGATTTGGGACAAAAGTAGATCCCAATGATAAGGAAACCGTCGTCGTTGACCACGTATTTATAGAAATAGACTAGCGCAGCACGAATTTATCACCATTTACTTCTGCTCCAATGACTGCAGTCCCAAAAGTCACAGTAAAATCCAGAGTCACGCGCAACTTCTGCGTAATGAATATCAAAAGTTGTTCTACTCACCAGTAGAAAGTAACATTACACTTCGTACACCGAATGTATGCTGGTTTTTCACAAAGCTCACACACTTTTTTTAATCCCTTGGGATTTGCAAGGGGGTTCACTTTCGCGGACATCGTGAGTATAACTGCTTGTCAAGGTGAGACAGATTATGCTCGTTGCTATCTATTTGGTCGGTTAGCAACGTAATGTTAATATACCGCTCTATCGCGCAATTTCTGCCTCCAGAATTCCAAGTCACGAAATATAAACAGTAGCAAGCCAACGTTCTGTTGTGGCTAGCTCAGGTTGGCAAACATTTACAACTTTTCAGCAGTGTGATATATGTTGCCGAGGAAACGGTCTTCTTCTTGTTTCATTGGTGTAATGTACAATACCCGCTCGACTGTGTATACCGCCGCCTAATGCGCGCGAGTGCATGACAGAACTGAAGTCCCTCACCAACTGTCTATCCCAGCGGTTCGTTAACTCCGGCAGCGTTCAATTATCTTTTTTTTTTCCGAGAAAAAGTTCCCAATGATGGAAGTCGTCCATGTTGCAGCAGCCAGAGCCGTCTCTAACATAGATCTATATATACTGACCAAAAAAATAAACGCAATTACGTTACCCGGTGCCAAATTTCGACAAAACCACTGAGAAAGATGCTTTAGCTGTGAGTTATTTTTGGGGGTGAGTACTTCTACCATACAAATTTTCACGTTTACAGCGCGTACTCTGGAGCCACCATTTGTCCGGAACCAAACAACAGGCAGTGCTTGGATTCGAGTACTACCATTGTCCTAACACTCCCATTTTTGTTTTGAGTTCCTCGTAGACAAAGGGTCCTATAAAAGTCTGACCAAAAATGAGTAAAAATCAGACGGGTTATAATGCCACGACTAACGGAAGTTCAACGAGAACGCGCAATTAGGATGGTACAGGCCAGAAGTTGGGTAGTTAGAGTTGCCCGTCAATTCAGCGTGCATTCTGCGACAATTATTCACCTCAAAACCAGGTTTAATGCCATTGGAGACACGGCTGATCGCCCCAGATCAGGTAGGCCATGTGTTATCTGACCGTCATATCCGCTTGTTACATCTGCAGGATCGTTTCCGGTCGGCAACTCTAACTGCCACTGAGATGTCTGGTCAGTACAACAACCGGATCAGTGATCAGACGGTTTGCAACAGATTGCACGCCGCCTAATTATGGGCACGTAGAGCGTACTGTGACTTAGTGCTCGTGCCACAGCGGAGAGACGCCCGTCATCTTTGGGCAACCACCTATGGCCGATGGACCCTCAACAAATGGTCAGAGGTCCTTTTCACTGACGAATCCCGATTTGCATTGTCTGGCGCTGATGGGTGATTGCGTGTGTGGTGTTGCCATGGAGAACGCTATGCTGACCCCTGTGTACTTAAACATAATCGCTGGGGTGGTCCAAGTGTGATGGTATGGGACGGCATCTCTGCTACACACTGAACCAACCTTTATTTTGTTGAAGGAAACCTCAATGCCATCCATTATCACAATGAAATTCTCCATCCAATCGTCTTTCCATTTGTCCAACATCACCGACTGACTTTCCAACAGAACAACACGCATCCACGCATGACACGTATCTGTATGGAGTTCATTCGGGCCAAAAATGTGCAAACCTTTCCCTGGCCAGGGTTATGTCCAGATCTTTCACCTATAGAACACTTGTGAGACATTCTGGATAAAGCAATCCAGAGACGCCAACCACTGCCAGTTACAGTACGTCAGCTAAGACAAGTACCGACCAAAGAGTGGAACAGCATTCCTCAAGCAACAATCAGACGTCAGGTAATGTCTAAAGACAGTAGCTCCTTCAGTACAGTCTCCCCATCACTATACTGGGGTATTGCGGATTATTCCGCCAGAGGGAAGACCACAACCTTCTGGCCAACCAGCACCTCTTCCAGCAACAACTTAATTTTCCCTGGAATTTCCCATCCAAGCACTAACCAAACCCACACCTGCTTAGCTTCAACCAAACAGCTGGTGTAGATCAAGTAGTGGTATAGCTTCCAGCTATAAAACTAGTATTCAAATTTTATTGTCATCATATCAGGTCAGATGGCACTGAAGTTTAAGAAATAAAACTTAGATGTAGACTTGGGGCTCTAATTTCCTGGCGCAGCGTAGGTGGCGTAGCCTGGCGCAGCCCAAGCAGTGGTAATTTCGTGAGGTGCAACACCGTGCGTAGACGAACGTGCGCCGAGATGGGTGTGGCGGCGTAGTAGGGGGAGGTGTCACTTATTCATCAAGACGCAGTGACAATTTCGTAGAAAAGTCTTCGCTGCAGTTGCGCAGAAAGCTCGCCAGCTCCATCCTGGGGTGCATTTCCCGAAATCAAAGATGCTAACTTACATAGTTGGACTCATTGACTGTGAATGAACGAACTATGTAAGTTGCTAATTTAGTTAGCAACTACGCTTTTGGGAAACGTAACCCTGGTTCACTTTCTATGCAGTGGTAATTTGGCTGACCAGCACACAGTGCGCACACGTTACCGAAACCTCACAGGCAGGTTTCCAGAATGTCAGGCACATTTCAATACAGTAAATAATTACTGCAACCACTGTTTAATGTACCTATAATCAGCACATAAATTGTAGTATCTATATCGATTGTCCTCATGTCAGATCAAAGGCGGTTGGCACGTCGACCCGGCTTAATCAACACAACTGAATCAATGATGCAAATTCACGACTTCACATCTTTCTCAGCGAACCACAAACTGCCTTGGCATCAGGCAGTGCGTAAACAATGCTTGCGTTCTATGCACGGTAAAGCCGCTTGCACACTGGACGCGAAACAAACTTTATCGCACGACTGATTACAGTCAAAGGTTAGGCAAAGAGCTATTTGCTTGGTCTTTGTATTCGTCTGTTTTCTTCCTTTAAATATAGACTACAGTCTTTATTCGGTCTTTCATCTGAATATGAGTCAGAACAGATTCACGCTTTATTTCCACAGCAGAGATAGAATAGTGCTTGTTATCAGAGAGCAAATCAACTCCATGACCATTGACAGTGTGAATAAATTGTCGCATGTACGATCAAGTGAAAATGCAAAATACTCCATGTCCGGTACCCAGCAAAAAATTAAAGTATTGATATGAGAACAGATTTATAACGGAATAAAGAATGAAAATACATATACATCACCAACCAACAGAACATCCAAAAAAGATAACCCGCAAATAAATTAATCGCAGTGTTCGCTGGATGTTCTGTTGTTAAAATGTTTTTTTTAATTCTTTATTTCGTTATCAATCTGTTCTAATCGTCCTCTTTGTTTTTGGCTGTCAGACACGGAGGCATTGTACATTGTCTCGCGCCAATGTACAAAACCCAAAACCAGTGAAGTTGGCACATTGTGTAAATCGTAAATAAAAACAGAATACAATGATTTGCAAATCCTTTTCAACCTATATTCAATTGAATACACTGCAAAGACAAGTTACTTAATGTTCGAAAACTTTGTAATTTTTTGCAAATATTAGCTCATTTGGAATTTGATGCCTGCAACATGTTTCAAAAAAGCTGGCACAAGTGGCAAAAAAGACTGAGAGTTGAGGAATGCTCATCAAACACTTATTTGGAACATCCCACAGGTGAACGGGCTAATTGGGAACAGGTGGGTACCATGATTGGGTATAAAAGCAGCTTCCCTGAAATGCTCAGTCATTCACAAACAAGGATGGGGCGGGGGTCACCACTTAGTGACCAAATGCGTGAGCTGATTGTCGAACAGTTTAAAAACAACATTCCTCAACGAGCTATTGCAAGAAATTTAGGGATTTCATCATCTACAGTCCGTAATATCATCAAAAGGTTCAGAGAATCTGGAGAAATCACTGCACGTAAGCAACAAGGCCGAAAACCAACGTTGAATGCCCGTGACCTTCGATCCCTCAGGCGGTACTGCATCAAAAACCAACATAAGTGTGTAAAGGACATCACCACATGGGCTCAGGAACCCTTCAGAAAACCACTGTCAGTAACTACAGTTCGTCGCTACATCTGCAAGTGCAAGTTAAAACTCTATAATGCAAAGCGAAAGCCATTTATCAACTGCACCCAGAAACGCCGCCGGCTTCGCTGGGCCCAAGCTCATCTAAGATGGACTGATTCAAAGTGGAAAAGTGTTTTGTGGTCTGACGAGTCCACATTTCAAATTGTTTTTGGAAACTGTGGACGTTGTGTCCTCCGGACCAAAGAGGAAAAGAACCATCCGGACTGTTATAGGTGCAAAGTTCAAAAGCCAGCATCTGTGATGGTATGGGGGTGTATTAGTGCCCAAGGCATGGGCAACTTACACATATGTGAAGGCACCATTAATGCTGAAAGGTACATACAGGTTTTGGAGCAACATATGTTGCCATCCAAGCAACGTCTTTTTCATGGACGCCCCTGCTTATTTCAGCAAGACAATGCAAAGCCACATTCTGCACGTGTTACAACAGCATGGCTCCATAGTAAAAGACTGCGGGTACTAGACTAGCCTGCCTGTAGTCCAGACCTGTCTCCCATTGAAAATGTGTGGCGCATTATGAAGCGTAAAATACGACAACGGAGACCCCGGACTGTTGAACAACTTAAGCTGTACATCAAGCAAGAATGGGAAAGAGTTCCACCTGAAAAGCTTCAAAAATTGGTCTCCTCAGTTCCCAAACGTTTACTGAGTGTCGTTAAAAGGAAAGGCGATGTAACACAGTGGTAAAAAGGCCCCTGTGCCAACTTTTTTGCAATGTGTTGCTGCCTTTAAATTCTAAGTTAATGATTATTTGCAAAAAAAAAAAAAGTTTCTCAGTTTGAACATTAAACATCTTGTCTTTGCAGTGTATTCAATTGAATATAAGTTGAAAAGGATTTGCAAATCATTGTATTCTGTTTTTATCTACGATTTACATAACGTGCCAACTTCACTGGTTTTGGGTTTGTAGACTCACTTAATTGAGCAGAGCTTAAACAGAAACATTGATTGCAATTCTCGGTACTCATCTTGAAGTACTGAGCCCTCTTATCAAAGTTTAATATCTAAAAGAGTCAGTAGATTAGAAGAAATGAAAAACAATAATAGACTGTCGGACACGGAGATATATTAAAACCCTGTCAGACTTTCGGACACAAGACACTGCTTTCAACGCAATCAGTCGAGCGAAAAATTCGTTTCACGTCCAGTGTGCAAACGGCTTAATACTAGGCTACTATTATTACCTCCGCCAAGGAGGTTATGTTATTGGTGGCGTTTGTTTGTTGGTTTGTTTGTGTACAACATAACTCAAAAAGTAATGCACTGATTTTGATGAAAATTTCAGAGAAGGTGGGTATTAAGTCAAGGAACAAGTGATTGAATTTTGGCATATCGAGGCCAAAGTACTGCTGAGATATACGCCAAAGTTCAAGATTTCAAGTCTTTCCAATGGGCCAGAGTTCCAATCGCCGTGCTTCTGGGTTTTGCTGCCCCCTGGTGGAGGTCTGTGCTCTCTTAGCGCTTTCTAGTTTTCAATATGTGATCTTAACTCTGCACGAGATCATAGCAATCAGGCTTTATTCCTTTCCCCTTCTAAAAACGATAAAACCTAAGTGACAATAAATGTGTCACGTATCTTGCATTGTTGTCCATGTATGTTAATCCCAAAATTTTAAGCAGCAACAGGCTGTAATAATAGGAACGCGCAATCCATCGTTTCTCTTGCCAATGAGCAATATTTGACTCAGCTGTGTTATACCCAAACACGCCTTCTTTGCCAACTTGCGCTGGAAGGAGGGACAGAGGCGGGACAGAGGAGTACTTGCGCCAGGCTACGCCAGGCACGAAATTGCAACATACGCCTGGACACACCCCGTTGGCGCGGCGCACCCCCCATTCACCGCGCCTGTGCCTGGTTTTACGAAATTAGAGCCCTAGATGTGTACTTTAAGTTTACTTTGCTTAAACTTGAAATATACTTCTTTTTTATACTTTGTGCCAAGTACACTTTAGTATAATTTATACTAAATTTAATTTAAACTAATTACTTCTGTATAATTAGTTCGTAAAAGTAAACTCAAAGTATTCTTTCCCATTTTTAGTTTGAAGGAAGTATACTATTAGTATACTCAAATATACTTCTTTTTTGTAAGGGTAACTAGCTAGCTTGGTGATCTTCCCATTGCGGAGATTATATTGACTTGCCAGTTAAAAGTAACAAGGTGGCTAACAAGCTAGATACTTGTAATTGACATTCAACAGCAATCTTTCTTACCTGCAAAATATTTAAAACAGTGGATAAGCTGCTTTGTCTTTCTATACAGATTTCCAAAAGACAAGGAGGAGAGAAAGTCTTGGCTGTAAAAAGTCAGGAGAAAACACTTTTTCGCCGTCCCCTCGATCAGTCCTGTGAAGTGTGCATTTTGAGGAGCAGTGTTTTGACAGGACAGGGGCATAGGTGAGACTTATTAAAGAAGCAGCAATAGTTAAGTAATGCTTCCATTTGACAATGTTGGCATTAGCCATATGATTCAATATAAACTTTCAATTAATGGTGAATATGCACAATCACAATACAATGAAGTGAAGACACCGGAAAGTAATTGGATAACGCAAACAAATGTTCATTCACATTTCTTATAACAACAAAAACTTACAAGCAGTTATCTTACCAGAGGGTCATTAAAAGCCTTGGTCACGTTAACTTGTTAACTTTTGTCGCAATTATTGTGCTTGCTCAGAACACGCAGAACACACAGTAGTGTGCAGTAATGATTATACACCGCCACTTTCGTCTGAAAGGGGTCCTAATATATAACTTCTCTATGCTTTTGTTGTAGGCAGTGTGAACAAAAAAAAGTTGCCTCTGGTATATTGATGTAAAAATATGGGTAATAGCCAAAAACACCCAAAACATCATTTTTTTATTACAACAGAAAGGTGTCTTAAATTTTATTTTTTCGACTCTTGCATTGCCTGAATGCATGTTTGAAGGCTCATTTAATGGTTTTTGATGCTAAAAATTTGTTTAAACCGATTGGAGACAACATTATACCGCTAAATTACCTCTGATGGTCAGTTGTTCCAGTTTATAAGGTGACATGAACTTTGAGCAGTGTCACAGTGTTAAACATGATGGCACGATTAAAGGAGCTCTCTGAGATTGTTCATAGCCGCACTGTGGCCATAAATGATGCTGAAGACGGTAGATGCTGCCATTGCACTGTGAGAAACATCAAGCATTTCAAAGAGACCGGTTCCATGAAAACTAATGGCAATAGAAGAGCAAAATGGAAGTAAGGGCCTCTGATGGTCATTCTCTGTGCATGAAAAGTAAAAAAAATAAAATAAAATCGGGAGTGGACAGCATGACAACTTCGTGATGATATTAATTTCCCCAGAAGTGAAGAGATGAAAGTATCAGGATCTATTATTTCCAGATCCTTGTGTGAAAATGGTCTGATTGGTCATGTTGCTGCCAAAAGCTGGCAACATCAAAAAAATACTAGAGTTTATGAAAAAATTCAAGGATTAGTCACCAATAGACCGGGAACAAGTCCTTTGACCATTGAATCAAAATTTGAAATTTTCTAACAAAAATACAGAACTTATGTGCACAGTAGCATTGAAGAACTTTTAAAATGATCGTTTAACCCCTTCCATGAAACACAGAGGTGGTAATATTATGGTTTGGGGTTCAGTCTGCTTAATAGGAGCAGATCTCGTCAAAATCAATGGATCATGGATCATGGATCAAAAGAAGTATCACAGCATCTTTGTGAGGCACATATTGCCCTCTGGAAAGAGCCTGATTTTATTTTAACAAGACCCTAAACACACTTCTTAGTTGTGCAAAAATTATTTCAGTCAGAAAGAAACATCTGGTGACAAAAAAGTTATGATTTGGTCTGTTCAAAGTTTTGACCTTTATCTGATTGAGCACATCTGTTGTAACATTGAAAAAATCTCTTTGGAATGAACTTCAAAACACATGAAATGGTTTAGCGCAGGGGTGGGCAATTCCAGTCCTGGAGAGCTGGTGTATATGCAGGTTTTCATTTCAATTACCCTGACTAACTGAGTTAATTGTTCGTACACACAAACATTTGTACATGGATTAGATCAGATAAAAGTGTTTCATTTAGAGAGACGAGTAATCATTGGTAATCATTCATGAACATTTAAAGAAATACAGCAGAAATAGATTTCATAAACTGTTTGGCTAATTAAGAGTACTAACAAATTAAAGGCCAGAAATTGGTGTGATCGTCAGGGACAGATACTGCCCTCGCTCTGGTTTAGCGAGTGAGGAAATAAAAAGTGAAAACAATGCCTGAAAAATTAAATGTAATCAAAGCAAAGTGTGGCCACATTAGATAGACTTTCTCTCAAAGAGACATTTCAATTTTTTCAATATATTGTTATCCATTTACTGATTTATCTATATAATCCAATCTTATGTGAAATACTTGAACAGCACTTGGTTTCTGATTTACTGTATCTTCATTTTGTTAAGTGTATAATTATCACTACTCAACACTGTACATCCTAAGAAAGTGAATCTGCTTGACTGCACATCATAATGAGAGGTATCGTTATTAAGCCAAATGCGAGACCAGAAAGTTTTGGCAAAAGTGAGTTTTATTGAAGGGGTGAACCCCCACAGGGTAGAAGGCAATGGTAGAGTCCACAATCCAAAATCAGAATCCCAGGCACGTAATCCAAACTGTACAGAGGGCAGCAAATACAAAACTCAGTCGGGAGAAAACCGGTTCGGTACACAGGCACAGGAATGTCAGTGGAAAATCCAAAGCCAAAGTCCAGTAGACGTATTCCAATCTGTTAATAGGGGAGCAGAGACAAAACTCAGGGTCAGACAAAACAGGAACAGTTCACGGGCACAGAAGTATCAAAGAAAAAGCCAAAATCACGATCGGGGACATTCCAGTCAGAAGTATAAGACAAGTATGAATACAAGGCATCAACGATCGCAACACGGGGAAAATGTTCTGACAAGAGCTGTGAGTGAAATGACTGCTTAAATACACGTAGGGAAAGTCACATGCTATGATAGTGACAAGGTGAGCTGGATCAGACTAATGAACAAAGAAATGATCATGAAGAAGTTCCTAATTACATAAAATTGGCAAAGGCCAAAACACGGATAGGGATCACAAGACAGCCTATAGACAGACATACAGCTCCGGTTAGGGAGTTCTAACTTGCTGCACAGATAAGGAGGGAGAACAGAGTCTAACAACTGTGGTGGTTCCGCTGAAACTGCAGCAAAGCAGATCGAGTAAAGCGAAAGGGGTGGAGACTAGAATAGGGCGAATGCTGAGAGCTCGTTAGTCAATTAGTAAAGTGCAGCTATACAATCCCTAGTGCTCATTAGTAAGTTAGAACTATAAACAGTGTTAGTTTGGGTTAGTATCTTTAACTAAAATAATAAACTGTTAGTCTGGTTAGTAATTATAGAAAAGCAAGGTGAAGGAAGCAAATGAGATTGGAAGGAATGATTGAAATCCCAGAAACCATGAAATCACCCGAAAATGTGGCACGCAATTCTGGGGCAGTGAGTGATCACATGACATAAGACCAGACAGGGGGAGACAAAGTGCAATGCATGGTATGAAACAAAACATGGACTGGAATATAACTGCAATGGTGGAATATGGCAAGACAAACAGAGACAAGGCAAAAACCAAACATGGTATGGAATCCAAATCACAAAACAAATCATGGTCAGACAAAGCAGAATTCAGAAACAAACATGGCAGTCAAGGCAGAATCACAACACGTAATCTGTTTCTGTCTTGCCAATATGTCTTAGTTTTGCATTGCATTTTTACATTTGACTTACTCTGGCATTGTGCTTTCTATATTAATGAGCTTTCCTTGGAAATTCGAGGGTTCAAAGTACTATTTTATGCCTTAGCCAGGTGATACAAAGAATGTAAGCTCATTGCCATGGCCAGTAATCATAGAAGAAGAAAAATACCTTCTAGATTTTGGTTTGCAGTTAAGGACTATTACTTCAGTTCAAAGTTGTGAACATGCGCAGTAATCATAACACAGCTCCTTCAAGAGCTTTCCTTGACTGCTTGATGTTTTACATCAAGGTCTAAGAAAAGCGGCTAAAAATTGGACGTAATAGGACGTAATTTTTTCGACTATTTGAACGCAGCCTCAGTCATGAGGACCCACGATGAATGCTGGTTTTTGTTCCAACCACAATTATAATCCCAGAATTAACAAGTTGTTTATTTTTCTTGAATTACTTGCTTTTCTGGCTTGAGACATTCACTCTCTTACAACAAGTTAACTGAAATACCTGTGTTATCCATGATGTTTAAAGGTCCGATGTTAATATTTTGCAATATTCCAAGTGAGCAAGCCAAGACGATAATATATTTTAACTGATCAAATTCAAGAATGTGGGGTTTTTTTAAGTTGTTTTGGTTTTCTCTACCCAAAAATATTACCAAATAGGTTTGATATCATTATATTGTGCTCTGACCTTGAATTTGCAATTACCTAATAAATGATAAATTAATTTATGACCATGTGTCCACTATTTCCTAAATTAGAGGTCAATTGATTCTTCAATTTCAAGAGTCACAACAGTGATTTGCAGTATAGTACAGCTGAAGAGCCTAGTGGTGAAAGTACTTTCGTTAAGGATGAGAAAATGTCTTTCATAGTTCCCAAAGTCAATTTTCTCAAAATGGAAATTTTGTGACTGCAGTACTTTTAGCACTAAGGTCTTCAGTTTGATCACAAAGCTCTTCGGGCCATCCATAGCTTCTTCTGACATAATGTGGCCTAAAAGTGAAAATAATCTCAATAATCATGAGTAGGGCAATTTTAAAATTGCCGACTCATTAAGGTCTGGGATTGTAATTACAAGTGGAGCAAAAACTAGCTGACACATGGGTCCCTGGGACCGAGTTTGGGAATCTCTGGTCTATCCCACTGGTTCTTAACATAAGCCTGAGGATGCTGGTTTTTGTTCCAAACACAATTGCAATTCTAAGATTTGAACAATTTCATTTGATTTAACGAGGTACATTTCATAATAGAGTAGGTATTTTACCTCTTTAGTGACATGTTGACAGAAATAGCCATGCATGCCATGAAGTATTTAAATTCCATATCCGCTCTGTGATATACTGGAATATAAAATAAAATTTTCTGCCATAAAATGAAACTTGCAATAAAATATTTGTTTCAACAACTGAAATGTTCTCTTTGTACAATTTTAAATTAAATGTAGAGTTTAAATGATTTGCAACACATTGCGCTGTTTTTATTTACATTTTACACGACACCCTGACTTTTTTGCAAATGGGGTTGAATCAATAATGCCTCAGTTTGGAGTCCTTTTTCATTGTGACTCTTGTCTGTGGTAGAATTTACTCAGAATTGCATTATTTCTTTGATGGGATGTATTTGCAGAACTAATGACAAAGAATGAATTTCGAGTGAATTTAGTAAATTTTGGCATGTGTCTCTCTAAGACAGAGTTGCTGGGATATCTTGAAGAAAGAACGGACTAAAGATATTTTGCATTAATCGTGATCCTTAACTAATGTAGCCCAAAATAATATCCCCAATGAGAGAGAAAATCAACAAAATTAATCAACAACTTGTGTGGTAAACATTTTTATTGAGACTTTGTTCTAACTACATATAATTCAATATTTCTGCATTATTTTGCATCTAAATAATATACAATTTTCTGAGCAACATCAGCAATTATGTAAATTTATTCAGCAAATGCAAATCAAAGTTATTTTCAAAGCCATGTTGTCTGCAGTAATAATTTGTCTCCCATTTTCTTGAGAGGCGGCTGATCACTCCGTGAAAATCATTTCTGTGTGGGCAAGGCCTTTGTAAATTCCTTTAATCTCAATTTCCATCTTGGCTCCACCCTTACATTGGATTTCCAGCATTCCCTGATACTGCAGCTGTATGTGAGCCTTGCCCATTTCAGCCTTAATGTGCTTTGTTTGCCCTGGTGAAACTTGAACTTTCTCAGTGAATGTGCGGGTGTTGCTCTCTTGAGAACACAAAGGGTGGAATTCTTCGGGTCCAAGCACCAGGATGTAGCCCTGACCACTTTGCTTTAGCTCCGGAATTGCTGCCTTGACCTTACAGGGAAAGGTCTCATCAATGGAATTATTCATGGACCACTCAGAACTTGTGTCCCACTTGCAGGTGACCTCCATTCGGTACTCTTGAATGTCCCCACTGCCGTTTTCGTACACCATGTACCTCATCTCCTCCATCTCTACTGTGGGGACGGTGCCTGACAAGGTTGGGTATTTGACATGGGTCACCTGGGAGAACTGAATGGCTTGCAGGAAGATGAAGCCCAAGCTTTTGAGATCCATAGAATGAGTCCCCATCACCCCAAGGCAGATACCAGACCCAACGTCCATGACAACCTCCTGGCCCAGGTCTTCAACCTTACAGCTGAACTCCCGGTCCTTGCTGGTCTTGAACTGGATTCCTCCAACATGGCCACCATCCTTACTTTTCCAGAACGAGAGTGAGGTGAATTCCTCCCCACCGTCAAACTTGAACTCTGTGAAAGGTCCGTGAGAGAACCCGAAGACCTGAACCCGTCCGTCGGTCAGCCACACTCTGATGGAAACCACCCAGGATTTGCTCATCCACAAACGGATCTTGTAGAGGGCCGCGCCATTCTCGGTGCCCTTAAAGCTGAAAGCCGTTTTTCCTGTGCCACCCACGGTCTGCACAATGGTTGCCATCTTTTATCTATTCCAGAGAGAGAACAAAATGGCAACCTGACATTAAAGTACACAAAAGTAGTGATTTTAACTTGTGAAAAAATTTATTTTAATTTTTATTTGGGGTAATAAGACTGCCAACTGACAGCTAAAAATGTCTGACATGGTATTATGTGATGTGTCCGATATGATATGACTAATATCAAGAACATAAAGCAAGTATCTATTTCTTTTACTCGACTGCCAAGAGAACAGAAAAAACGTTACCTGACTGTAATATACAGGTATGTAGATATGTCAAATATATAATTTTTAATATGAGGAGGACATTAATCACTGATTAATTTTATCGCTTCATTTAAAGAAAGACAAGTACCCAGGAACAACTAAAACTGATGTGGTAATATGAGTATTTGTATCAAATTTGCTGTCGAAAATATGAAAAAAGTGTAGTTTGATATACATTTACATGACCTGCTTCAAAATTTATTTTACCAATTCAATCACACTCTCAATAAAAGTAAAGAAAGTTTTTTTTATATAGATATCTCAATCGTGCAGCAGATGATAAAATGAAGCACTTACTTTGTTTATAGTATTTGAAGTCGTCAATCACAGCAAAGTATTCTTCCTGTCTGTGAGTTCCACATTTATACAGAAGCCAGGACAATCTAAGAATGAGATGTCAGCATTGTGGTTGGACTACACAGTACACCATAGACCTCTTGTGATGATGGTCATGGGATGTCCAGCCAACTGTGGTTTCCAGTTACAGGATTCTGATAAATGAAGAAATATGTTTCTTCGTCTCACAATATACCACATTTTTAAAATACAACCTTTTTAAATCATTGTGTAACAATGAATAGTTTTTTTAAGTCAATTCTCTTTTCTGGCGAAAAAACTTTGCAGTTTGGTGAATGCTCAGCAACACTCAGTAATTCTGATTCCAATGTATACGGCTGTGATAGATGTCTCATAGTTGGAAAGAATCACCTACTTCATATCTAAACACGCACAACAGCATCATATGAAGCCGTGAATTCAGTTGTGCTCGCAAGTTTGCATATTCTAGCTGAATTTGTGAAGTGTTGTCACTTATTTTGAAAATATGACTCATTATGCAAAAAAGTGTCTTTTATTTAAGAACAGTGATCATGTGAAATAATTTATCATCACACAGGTATTTGGCTCCTACTTAAATCATAATGACTCCTGAAATCACCCAAATGACTTTGATCATAAGCTTACATACCCTTGAATATTTGACCTTGTTATATAGACACATGGTGACACGCTCAGGTTTAAATAGTATAAAGGGTTCCACATCCGTGGCTTTGTAAATTGGAACTAGTGTCTGTGTATAGTCAGGTTTGTTAGGTACCGAGTGGATGCATTGATCTGGCTAGACACTGTTCCATGGGCAGTGGAAAACAACTGTCTATGGACCTTTGTAACATGGTAGTTCAACTTTTTAAAGATGGGAATGGATATAAAAAGATATACAAAGACTTTAAAATACTAGTCAGTTCTGTTCAGTCCCTGATTAAGAGAAAATTAGGGGATATGTTGATTCCAAACCAAGGTCAATTAGGCCAAGAAAATTTTCAGCCCAAACTGCCAGGGAAATCGTTTGACACACAGAGAAAAGTCCACAAGCTACTTCAAGAGAAATACAGGATGCTCTGGAAAAAGATGGTGTGATCGTTTCAAGGAGCACCATAAAGAGGTACTTCGACCACAATGAGCTGCATGGTAGAGTTCATAGAAGGAAGCCATTATTGCATCAATCCCACAAAAAAGTCCACCTAAAGTAATGCCAGACAACACCTTGACACACCTCACAACTTCTGGAATACTGGCATTAGGAGTGACAAGACCAACATAGAACTTTATGGCCTCAACCATGAGCGCTTTGTTTGGAGAGTAATCAGGATTGTAAAGCATGGTGGTGGCTCTCAGAGGATTTTTGAGGTGTATGAACTCTAAAGGCACAGGGACTCTTTTGAAAATTGATGGCAAGATGAATGCAGCATTCGATCAGAAAATACTGGCAGATAATTTGCCTTCTTCAGCACATGTGACGCACATGGACTTTCCAGCATGACGATAATCCAAAGCACAAGGCTAAGTTGACCAGTGGTTACAGAAGAGGAAGGTAAAGTTTCTTGCGTGGCCATCATTATCTCCTGACCTCAATATCATCGAGCTGTTTCGGGGAGATCTCAAACTTGCAGTTCAACAACCAAAGAATTTGCAGGAGCAGGAGGCATTTTGCAAGGAAGAATGGGCGGCTATACCACGTGAGAGAATTAGGGACCTCATTGACAAGTGTTATGTATGAGTATTTTATGTACAGCATTATATTTCATTTGTGAATGGAGATTTGTTTCATATTGTTTTTGCTGCCTTGCTGGTCAGCTATTTATTTTGTTCTTCAGTACCCTCTGGTGGTGTGTCTGTAGCAAAACATCTGATGTAATATTACTTCCATGCAATGGACTAGTGCTCTCTAGAAGCTTTTGGCATCTTCCTGCCTGGAGGGGGCGGGATTACCCAGGAATCCTGTAGATCTTTCCGGAATGTTGCTAGTCTATAAATGCTGTGATTTTAGTCAGAGAGGGGCAGAGTTTTTGTTTTGGTAACAGAGTTACATAGTGGCATTAGAGTGTTATATAAGATTACCGCAGATTATTTGTAGAGGTTTTTTTTTTCTTTAGTGAAGAATAAATTTGTTCAAGTTTTCATCGCATGTTTTCTTTGTTGTGATTTTTTCAAGTCATAACAATTGGAGGTTCCACCGTGATCAAGCAGTCATTGGATCAACAATTGGATTCACCAAAGATTAAAGCTGAATTATTATTTTAAATCTTGTGACTATTTGAAAAACCAGCAATCATGACTTTTGATGTTGATAGTTTCTTGAAAACTCCAACCCAGGAATCAATTGTACTGGCAAAGAAGAAGGACTTGCTGCAAATAGCCTCCACCCTTGGATAACCTGATGTGAAATCATCAATGAAGAAACAAGAAATATTCAATATTTTGGAGCAACATTTCATCAATGAAGATATCTTTGGGGAAGAAGCAGTAGAATTGATTAAAAATGTGGAGGTGCCTACAACCGAGCTGCAAAGACTTGAATGTCAGGTACGCCTGAAAGAACTGGAAGAGAGAAGGTTGGAGAGGCAGAAGGAAAGAGAAGTAGAAGAAAGAAGTTTGGAGAGAGAACTGGAAGAAAGAAGGATGCACTTGCAGTACGAATTGGAAATGAAGAAAATAGAAGCAGGTACTGTTACAAAATCTTTTGGACTTTCTGATCATTTTGATGTGGTTACACACATTAGACTTGATCTTCCTTTTCTAGAAAATGATGTAGACCAATACTTTACCCATTTCGAGAACATTGCTGAAAATTTGAAATGGCCAAAAGAGCATTGGACAATGATGTTAAACTGTGCTTACTGGTAAAGCTAGGAAAATCTATAACCAGTTATCTGTCCAACAGTGTTTTGATTATGATTTGAATGAGGCAACTTAATTTAGTTGAGGAATTCAAAAGGTGTATCCAGCCTGATACAAAGATTTTCCTTGAGGAGTGTAATGTGAAAAAAAAGCCACTAGATGGCAGTATTAACCTTTTTTTTTTGTTAAGCCCAGACTGGAGCTACGTCTGGGCAAGTCCTGGGTATATCTGAGACAGAAAGTCCAAGAGAATAAAAAAAAGTCTAAAAGGTGGGAGGGGTCTGCAAAAGAGTATATAAGGAGGAAAATTGAGAGAGTAAAGTAGTAGGAGAAATTGCAAGGGAAGGGTACATTTGACCAGACCTGTCATTTTTTTTCATGACCTGTGAAGCTTTTTGTGGATTTTTGCCTGTGTTGGAGTATTTTCCTCACCCAGGACCTCACCAAGCAACCCCACCAAAGGGACTGTAAATATATTTGTTCTTGTATCAATCTTGGTCAGTAGAGTAGATAGTAGATTAGTTAAAAGTCTTTGTTTAATTAAATGTGTTTAAGTTTTAAAATTGTGTCTGTCATCCCTTGCTGTCGTAAATGTCATAACAAATTGGGGCCATAACAGGAGAAACAAGCCAATATTTTGCAAGATGTTTCCATCCTGGCTGATATTTTTGCATTGACTCATAAGTCTTCTTTTGTCCAAAAATCCACTTTTGCTAAATTTCAGAACAAGTCTCAGTCCAAGACTTCTTCTAGTAACACTAATGATTCTAAGGCCACTTCTGAGAGGAAACCCTCCAGTGAGAAGCAATCCTCTGATTCTTTACCTTCTGTGTCTTGCCAATACTGCAAAAAGCAAGGTCACCTTATTTCTGAGTGTAATGCTCTCAAGAAAAAACAACTACTGTGAGGTTATGTTCAGGAACCAGTCGCGAGAATCCAGGAATGCAATGAAAGTGATTTTTTTAAGCGAGGGGGTAAACCCCTGCAGAGCCGAAGGCAACAGTACAAAGTCCACAATCCAAAAATCACAATCCACAGGGCAGAATCTGAGTCAAAAAACCAGGGCAGCAAACACAATAATCATAGTCGAGCAGAAAAAGGGTTCATAAACAGATGCAGACAAAAGTACCAAATCAGAGCCAAAAATCAAAGTCGAGGATGGTCCAGTCAGAAGAGCAACACTATGAGTACAACGCGAAGACGAGAGCAGCACAGGTAAACTTAGAGAAACGTTCTGACAGGGAACTGCTGTGAGAAGACTCCTAATATACACTTACGGGAGGTCACATGCTAAACAGAAAACAGGTGCAGGAAGTCAGACTAATTACAAAGGAAGCAAACACGTGGGAGAACCTAATCACATGAAATAGGCAAAAGCCAAAACACGGACAGGGATCACAAGACAGCCTATAGACAGATATACGGCTCCGGTTAAGGAGTTCTAATGTGCATAGATAATGAGAGAAGGATAGAGTGAGCAGGTGTGGATGATCCCCTGAAACGCAGCCAAGAAGATTAGGTAAAGGCAAGAGGCGGAGACTTGAACAGGGTGAGTGCTGAGAGCTTGTTAATCAATTATTAAGGTGCAGCTATACAATCCCTAGTGCTCGTTAGTAAGTTAGTATTATATACAATGCTATTCTTGGTTAGTAGTTTTAAGAAAACATCAAACTGTTAGTACTGGTTTGTAAAATAGCAAAGCAAGGTGAAGGAAGTAAATGAGATTGGAAGGAATGGCTGACATCGAGAAACCATTAAATCACCCGAAAGAGTGGCACGCAATACCGGGGCTGTGAGCAGAAACAAGACAAGAAACCAGACAGAGGGAGACAAGGTGCAATGCATGGGTGAAAGCAAAACATGGACCGGAATAATAACAGCAATATGGGTATTGACAAAAACAAAACGTGGCAATAACGAAAACAAGGCAAAACTAAACTAAGACAAAACATGAACATAACCAAGCAACCAAATAACAATACACAATACAAGGCAAGGTCAGGCAATGCAGAGATCAGAAGCCATATCAGACATAAAATCAAAAACATGGCAAACAGCTTGGTTCCTTCTCGTTGTTGTTATGATTCTGCTCTAACTGCTTTCACTAAGGGAGAATCTCTTGTATCAATGGTCAGTTCGCCTGATCTTCTACCTTCTGTGTCTGATTCTGTTATGGAGGGTTTTGAGCCATTCATCACTGATGGATTTGTCTCACTTTCACATGATTTTTCCTCATCTGCTCCTGTTCAAATTCTAAGGGATACTGGGTCTCCCCAATCTCTTATTCTTGCAAATATTCTGCCTTTTTCGGACAAATTGTCTACTCAGGCTAATGTCCTTATTCAAGGAGTAGAATGTCGTTTTACAAGTGTACCTCTCCATCGTGTTCATCTCAAATCAGACTTGGTCTCTGGACCTGTTATTGTTAGCGTTAGGTCTTCTCTTCCTTTCAAAGGTGTTCATTTGCTTCTTGGTAATGATCTTGCTGGGGATAAGGTTGTGCTCTACCCTGTTGTAACTGACACTCCTTTGATTGATCAAGACTCTGACTCTATAGAGGAGGAAATTCCAGACCTCTATCCTTCATGTGCAGTTACTCGTTCTATGGCCAAAAAGGCTATTCAAGATGATGCTGACCTGGACTTCAACCTGGCTGACACCTTCATTGGGCAGTCTTTTCATCAGGAACCTTCCAGTCCTGAGATGTCTGAGCAACTATTCAGGAACAACAACAAGCTCGTTATCTAGTGCATCTTCTACCACAGGCTTCAAGTGAACAAGACCTACAACAAGGGTGTGCTTATGAGAAAGTGGTGCCCACCTGATGTTTCTGCAGATGACAGAGGTGTATAATCCAGGGGTCAGAAAGTAAAAATCCTACCATGTTTTCATTCCACCCGTAAACTCCTGTCAGCAGATTTCACTTGTTAGTTTTACCTCTCAGCTGAAGAATAGTGCCAACTGACATGTCTTTTGTGGCTGGAACAATATCCTGGGATGGACTTTTACTTTCTGAACCTGGATTATATACCTCTGGCAGATGAAGAGTGGATGATCACCCATCAAATTGTTCTTCCAAAGTCTTATCTTCAAGAAACTCTTAGTCTGGCCCATGACAATGCTATGTCAGGTTATTTGGGTATCAAGAAGATACTTCAACATGTCAGGAATAATTTCTTCTGGCCTTCCATGAGGTCCTATGTACAGGAGTACTGCAAATCCTGTCATACTTGTCAAATGGTTGGGAAGCTGAACCAGAATATTCCAAAAGCTTGACTTTAGCCCATTCCGGCTTTTGAAGAACCTTTCAGTCGGATCATCATTGACTGTGTTGAACCATTGCCGAGGACTAGGTCTGGTTTTGATTACCTACTGACTATCATGTGTGCTTCCACTCGGCTTCCAGAGGCAATTCCACTTCGTAATATCATTACAACATTTTGAAGTCTATTTGACTTGTTCAGCTCCTTCCATCAAGGTCTTCAGTGATCACAATCCGCTCACATTCTTGCATAAGATCGAAAACAAGAATCAAATATTACTAGAGATGGAGTTTACTTTTGCAAGAGTATTATTTGGATATTTCTCACATCCGGGGAAAAGATAATGTTATCCCAGATACACTTTCACAAATGTAATTTTATTTCTTTATTTGACTGAGAAAAATGTAATTTTACTCTTCAATTTGATTGTGAAAATTGCTCTCGTTGTTATGTATATGATTGTTATAATGATCAATGATACTTTAAATTTCAAGATTATACTGATTATAAAACTGTTAATTTTAACAAAAGAAAGCTTTTAGCAAACCTTTCTTTTCTTAAAGAGGGGAGGTGCTATGCATGCATGTATTATATTTCATTTGTAAATTGAGATTTGCATCATATTGTTTTTGCTGCCTTGCTGGTCAGCTATTTATTTTGTTCTTCAGTACCCTCTGGTGATGTGTCTGTAGCAAAACATATGATGTAATATCACTTCTCTGTAATGGACTAGTCCTTTCTAGAAGTTTCTGGCATCTTCCTGCCTGGAGGGGGCGGGATTATTGCTGGTTTTCTTTGTTGTGATTTTTTTCATGTCATAACACAAGCATCACAAAAGACTGCATGCTGTTATTGAAGCTAAAAGGGGCAATACACAGTCATAAGAACTAGGGGTGTATACACTTTAGAACAGGGTTCATTTCATTTTTCCCCCTATTGCCATGTTTTATTTGATGATTGTGCCATTCTACTTGACCTACAGCTGGATATGAATCCAATAAGAAATAAAGGCGTTTTACCTGGTCATCCATGTTTAAAAAAATATGTTACCTATTTTACAAATTCAGCCAGGGTATTCAAACATTTGAGCATAACTTTATATGATATGCCAGCCTTAATTTATCCATCAGACTATTTTACCCAATATGCATTGAGAGCTTTCTTAACTTTTCTTTTGATATTATTCATTATTTTGCTCTAGTTCATTGCTTTAAATGTTTTTATATTTGATGACCTGTGTGCAAAAAGTTCCTAAGTCACATTATGCAAAAAATGAGCTGACACCAGTATTAAAAGCCGCAATGGCCAGAGTATCATCTGATACCAAAGATTTCTCAGAAGCACTTCAGTCCTATGTATTGGTGTGTTGCTACTGTCAAATTCCTTATTCCTTAGCGCAAGAAATATCCTCATCCATAAAAGTTTATGACTGTTTGACCAAAATCCTAGAATGTGTCACATGACGAGCTCTGAAAATGGCAACCATGGAGGCTGGAAAATTGCCTTTATTTGTTAAAAGTACTCAAGTCCAGCCATTTTGTGGTGAATGTACTTTTTTAAAATTATTTTATTTGTTTTTTGTAATTCCCACAAGGAAGAGAAGTGACATAGAATATGTAGTTATGAGCATAAATAATCAATATATTAAGGAGTCTTTCCCTCCTCACATACACCTGTGGCGACCCGCCCACCCCTAGATCTACAGAAACGTCAACACATCATCATCATTATCATCGACGTCATGTTGCATATCACCACAATTATTTATCCAGCAGCTCCTTTACCTTAATTGATGCTTTGGTCCATTGCAAAATAGTTCTCTCATTTGCCCAATGCATTCTCGCCACAGAAAGCTCCAGAACAATTACATCCAGGAACATATTCAACCAATGTCTACGTGTTAATATGTGAGGTGGTTGCCAGCGGAGAGCAAGTATCTTTTTAGCTGCAGTCAAGCCTGCTAAAAACACATTTTTTAAAGGATGTGGTAGCTGGAGATTATTTAAGAGCATGACCGTGGGGGAGCATGGAATTACAGTTCCCAGCATGTCAGATAGTATGGAGGACACCAGTTCCCAAAAAGATGCCACAGAACTGCATTTCCAAAAAATAAGTTCCTACATGCCCATCAGGGCAGAGATCACATAGTGGGGATGTAATAATTTTCATTGCGTGGCACTTTTCTGTAAGGTGCATATGTATAAAAATGTATAAAATTCAAGTGGATCTGTTGATCTTCTGGATTCTTAGGTGAATCAACTACAGAAGACCACACATTATTCCATGGAATACCATTATTCCCATTTGATAAACCCAGATCTCTGGACCACGTATTCTGAATATGCAGAGGATTGTAAGAAGATTTAGAAAGCAGCAAATACAATTCAGAGACCAGGCTCTCGGTTTCACCATGTTTGTCTAAAAGACTTCATAAGATGTGAGATGGGAGTTGTGTATTCCACGCTATACCATATGCCTTCATATGTTTAACCGAAGACCTTAAACGAAGATATAAAAAGAAAGCAAATCCAGGGAGGTCAAATGTAGCTCACAAATCCTCAAAAGAGCAAGAGCCCATTGTTATTGAAAATGTGCTTAAAAACATGTATGCCTTTAGCACTCCAAGCAGGAAAAGAGAAAGGAGTATTATCAGTAAGGAGTCCGAAGATATTAAAAATTGGGCTATTCAGATGCCACTTCTGGACTGGCAAACGTACTTAAGCCCATGTACTGAGCAGAAAAAAGCACTGAAGTCCAAAAGTAATTTTCTTGTGAACTTCGTAATACATCAGTAAATTTCCACAAAATTGGGTTTGTCAGCTCTCAATAGCCCCTGGAAACAGCAATGGGCTCTGAAAAATGCCACCATAAAAAAAGAAAAAATTATCTACATATATCTACTTCTTGCACACAGGTCCTCAAATGTCTCCCTCCTCCCCGAAAACCCCAAAATAGAATTAGGCACCAGTTTGGAAGCCGATCAATGCACCTGCAAAATTTAGTGAGGAAATATTGAGCAGTTTTTGAGTTATGATATCACGCTGGCAGAGAGAGACATTAAAAATGAAAATGCCCTCACCTATAAGTAATTGTCGTCAGCAAACTAACTAGCACTGAACTGTCCAGCCTTCAGGGCATTTAATGATTGAGAACTCTCAACAGTAATTAGATCAGTGACACAGTAAGACCCCACAGCAAGAAAATTTGAGGATTGAAGTCCATTGGGAGCCTTTCACAGTAGAGTTTACAAGATCTACAGAAAACGGTGCAAGTTTCCTCCAAATCAGGGACTCTAAATTGCTCATGGGTATGAGTGTGTGAGTTAATGGTACGTGATTTTCGCAATGGATTGGCAAGCTGTCCAGGCTTTGTTTCAGCCACTCACCCACTGCATGCTGGGAGAGGTGCCAGGAGTTCCATGACCCCGAATAGAAATATGCAAGTTCCCCAATGGACAGAGAGGGCTGTCAATATCCTTACTGTCCCCAGATCCACAGGTACTCAGCCTGAATGACTTCACAATGCTGATTTTGGATCCCAGAACTCTACATACACTGGACAAATCCTCCTTCATTCTACAGGCCATCTTATCTCTTAGATGACTGCATCAAAACAAGAGACTTTTAATACACTCCACAATACCTTCATCTTGGCTGAATTCTCTTTATTCATTTACCCATTTATCATATTTTTCATACCACGTGAAAGTCACTATTTCTATTCATCCACTTACTTTTTCAAGACAATACCACACTGTTCCCAAAAACTATACAGTTATGATGCAACAAATTGCTTTTTAATTCAGCTGCTTTGTCAGCCGCTACTTGTGCAATACAAAGCGTGTTGCCCGGTGTCACATGCTTTAGCTTGTCGTTATGACATCCACTGAGGAAGTTATGTTTTCGGTTCTGTCAATCTGTGTGTCAGCAGGATTATGGAAAAAGTACTCATCTGATTTTCACAAAACTTGGTGGCATGGTGCAGCATGGGCCAAGAAAGAAACCTATAATTTTGGAGCAGATCTGAATCACAGGGCAAAAACACCAATCATTTCCTTGGCATTGCAAGATTTGGCATTTGGGTCCAGGGAGAGTGGATGCCATGCATGTTAAAATAAAGTAGATGCCAGTGAAGTTCAACAGTTGCAAAACATAGCCAATATTTTTGAGTGGACTGTTGGTCTTGGTGGAGGTCTGCAAAATTTGAGTGCTCTTCTAGTTGAAAAAAAAACCTGGTAATGTTTGACTGCAGACTGCTGAATGTTGTACACTGCTCAAAAAAAATAAAGGGAACACTAAAATAACACATCCTAGATCTGAATGAATCATTCTTATTAAATACTTTTTTCTTTATAGTTGAATGTGCTGACAACAAAATCACCCGAAAATTGTCAATGGAAATCAAATTTATTAACCAATGGAGGTCTGGATTTGGAGTCACCCTCAAAATTAAAGTGGAAAAAACACACTACAGGCTGATCCAACTTTGATGTAATTTCCTTAAAACAAGTCAGAATGAGGCTCAGTAGAGTGTGTGGCCTCCACGTGCCTGTATGACCTCCCTACAATGCCTGGGCATGCTCCTTATGAGGTGGCGAATGGTCTCCTGAGGGATCTCCTCCCAGACATGGACTAAAGCATCCGTCAACTACTGGACAGTCTGTGGTGCAACGTGGCACTGGTGGATGGAGCGAGACATGATGTCCCAGATGCGCTCAATTGGATTCAGGTCTGGGAAACAGACGGGCCAGTCCATAGCATCAATGCCTTCGTATTGCAGGAACTGCTGACACACTCCAGCCACATGAGGTCTAGCATTGTCTTGCATTAGGAGGAACCCAGGGCCAACCGCACCAGCATATGGTCTTACGAGGGGTCTGAGGATCTCATCTCGGTACCTAATAGCAGTCAGGCTACCTCTGGCGAGAACATGGAGGGCTGTGCGACCCCCCAAAGAAATGCCACCCCACACCATTACTGACCCACTGCCAAATCAGTCAAGCTAGAGGATGTTGCAGGCAGCAGAACGTTCTCCACGGCGTCTCCAGACTCTGTCACGTCTGCCAAATGTGCTCAGTGTGAACCTGCTTTCATCTGTGAAGAGCACAGGGCGCCAGTGGCGAATTCGCCAACCTTGGTGTTCTCTGGCAAATGCCAAACGTCCTGCACGGTGTTGGGCTGTAAGCACAACCCCCACCTGTGGACGTCGGGCCCTCATACCATCCTCATGGAGTCGGTTTCTGACCATTTGAGCAGGCGCATGTACATTTGTGGCCTGCTGGAGGTCATTTTGCAGGGCTCTGGCAGTGCTTCTCCTGTTCCTTCTTGCACGAAGGCGAAGGTAGCGGTCCTGCTGCTGGGTTGCTGCCCTCCAACGGCCTCCTCCACATCTCCTGATGTACTGGCCTGTCTCCTGGTAGCGCCTCCATGCTCTGGACACTACGCTGATAGACACAGCAAACCTTCTTTCCACAGCTCGCATTGATCTGCCATCCTGGATGAACTGCACTACCTGGGCCACTTGTGTGGGTTGTAGAGTCCGTCTCATGCTACCACTAGAGTGAAAGCACCGCCTGCATTCAAAAGTGACCAAAACATCAGCCAGAAAGCATAGGAACTGAGAAGTGGTCTGTGGTCACCACCAGCAGAACCACTCCTTTATTGGGGATGTCTTGCTAATTGCCATTAATTTCCACCTGTTGTCTATTCCATTTGCACACCAGCATGTGAAATTGATTGTCAATCAGTGTTGCTTCCTAAGTGGATAGTTTGATTTCACAGAAGTGTGATTGACTTGGAGTAACATTGTGTTGTTTAAGTGTTCCCTTTAATTTTTTGAGCAGTGTATATTAAATATACCAATGTCTACCTTTTGCAATATATTGCATTAATTGTGACCTGTATCACGTCATATGTGTTCATGCAAGCTGGAAAAATAACATTTTCCACCTCGGGAACAATAATGCCAAAAGCCTGATTATTTTAAGCCTAACTCATTACTAACGTTCATCACTGAGAAGCAAGGAGAGGTCGCAGTGTACATTAGTCTCCAGCAGATGGGGTTACTTCACCATTCTGGGGGAAAAAGTGAGCCTGACTCAAACGCTGATCAAGAAAATTTTTAATGACAGATAAAGCCCCGCTGAAAAATATTTAGAGACTAGAATTGCTACTCTAGTCATAGTGATTGGACTATTCTAGATTCTAGAAATCTTACAATTGTATACAGATGTATGGGGGTAGAATACTAGGAGGTGTTGTATGAACGAAGTCAATGCAGCACCAAAACTATGTCTTTCTATGAAAGGTTTACTCAGGATGTAAGTTTAGCATATCAAAAGTAGAGGGTCAGATGACATTTCTGACTTTGGTTCCAAGCTGGGCCTAAATAGGCTTGAAAAGGGAGAGTTACATTGAATTTAGTATGGCCAATATATCAGCGACTGCTATTATCTCCTGTCAAGAGACAGAGCAGAGCAGGGGATACTGCGATGGCGGTTGTCCATCCATCCATCCGCATAAGTGGGGACAAGTTTTCTCAGAAACTACTTCTCCAAGATCATTGACATTGTGCTTGTCTATGCTACCAGTCATGACTGTGATTGGATCCGAAAACGGAATTCCATGCTGGCGGGGAATATTAATGAGAATGTCATTTTGTTATAAATGTATCAGTCATTTTGTGCATAAAAAATACAGATGACGCCCATTTAAAATCTGAAATATGCTTACATTAGATGCCCTGCACTTTTTAAAAAGTGTAAATCTGTATTACATGTTTAGTTTTCGATTCCATATTAGAATCCTTGAAGATAAAAAGTAAATTTGAAATTCCAAATATTAATTTCAAGAAAAGTTTCATAAATGTTTGTATTCCATTAAAAATAGTTGATACAGATAATGTAGTCTTGACAGAGCCTTGATGTCAACATCATTTAATTTCTTGGAGGGAAATAGCGAGGGAGACATTCAGTCTGAAGAAGAATGATGGCAAGTTTTCCTCTCTGCTTAGAACAAGCTGTGATGTGAATGTAGGCCTCTAGATGACAGCATTTACCTTTTTTTTGTTAAGCCCGGACTGGAGCTATGTTTGGACATGTTCTGGGCATGTTTGCGACAAGTCCGAGAATAATAAAAAAAAAGCCTAAAAGGTGGGAGGGGTCTGCAAAAGAGTATATAAGGAGCAGAATTGAGACAATAAGGTAGTAGAAATTGCAAGGAGAAGGATACATGTGACCAGACCTATAATTCTGTTAAAGACCTGTGAAGCTTATAGTGGATTTTTGCCTGTGTTAGAGCATTTTCTTCACCCAGGACATCACCAAGGAACCCAACCAAAAGGGACTGTAAATATTTCTGTTTTTCTTGTTAATCAATCTTGGTCATTAGATTAGTCAGTAGATTAGTTTGTTGTGAGTTGTTTTTGTTAATAAAATGTGTTTAAGTTTTAAAATTGTGTCTGTCATCCCTTGCTGTTGTGGATGTTGTAAATGTAATAACAAATTGGGGCCATAACAAAGCAAACGCCAATCATCTTATAAAACTATAGTGCAACAGGACAGAGTCCCACATTTTTTGGCAAAGGACAGTTGCACCAAATATTGATTTAGGTTTTAACAGGTTACAGCTCTTTATAGTACATTTCTCAGTTATTAGAACCTTTTTATTTCATCGTTTTTGCAAGCATATTTGCCCAACAAAATTGCTTTAAATGTGCCTAAAACTTTTGCACTGGACTGTACAACCCCAACACATCTCCAGATGGAAGGTATGTTCTTTGGAATGGCTAATTATTATTATTATTATGGTTCTTCTAGACCATACGCATATCATATTCAACCTTTTCTGCTATCTTTCTAGCAACAAGATGTTTTGTTGCTGTCTATTATTTTCCCACTAGTTTTACTGGGGGAGTAAAATCATTTAAAAAAGCAAGACAAACATATGCACAACAATCTGAAACTCAGCAAAGACTTAACCTCTGAGATTAAACAATTAAGGACCACATTCCTGGAAAAGATGTTTTATTGAAAACAGCAGTACAATTGAAGCATAAGCTAAATTAGCAAACAACATCCTTACACAGTATGTGCTAATTAAATGTAGTCATGCCAAAATAGCTAAAAAAACATCTATGAAATACAGCTGCCAAAGAATCAGATACGTAATTCTTCAAGACTTTTTTTTTTTAAGTGTCAAATATGAACTTTCATATTCCATTAAAAATCAAATTGTCACTGTGATAACCTTTTGAAGAGATTAAGTAAAAAAATGTTGTGAGCTTGAAAAATAAACCCTTCTATTCCAGCTGCCCAAGGCTTAAACAACACTGAGAAATAACACTGCCCATAAAATGCTCAGATTATTGCATCTAAATACATCATAATGTTGCATCTGAGCAACAACCTCTTATTAGAGACTAATTATGAGCAGGGTGGGACATCAGTAATGACATGTAATATGTGCTGCCTTTTGAACAGAAAGGACAGAGTCCTTGGAGTGACAGGGCCTGCTGAGGCACATAACTGCTCATGAGGCATGAGGCATGTGGGGGCCAGACTGGTCCTGGGAGTAACTCTCACTAAAGTGATAACACACAGTAGTTTTCGACTGTTTGGCTTTGTTATCCAAGTGCTATCCAGAGAAATTTGGATGGGATGGGGTCTGTATGAAGAGCTTAGTACTAATATGCAATCAGGGATAAAATTATTGAGCAATGCACTGAGACAAAAATAAGTGATGGAAGTCTAAAACTGGAAAGTAGCCCAAAAGAATTTGGATGATGACACAGTTTCAAAGGGCTTAAATTCCCACACAGCTCATTTGCTGCAGACACCAGGGTCCTAAAATCAAGGGAGGACTGGTAAGTCAACCCTCTAAAAATGTGTCCCTGTCCAAATACTTACTGTCCCCATTGTCTATTTATTGTGGATATGAATGGAGAGGAAAAACAAGAAAACAAAAGGTCTCTAGCTGCCATTTCATTCCCTCTTACGCAGGTGAACATATATGACTCCACTGCAGAGCAGGAGAGGGACACAGACCCAGGCCATAATGAAGCAGTACCCAAAATGCCCCAAACTGGAGTCCGGGGATCGACCCAGGATGTCAGAGTGGTGCAGAGTGTAGATGAGGGTTGCAGAAAAGGCAGTGAGACCTGGGGGGGGGTTGGACTTTCATTAATAGTTGTGGACATCAGTTCCACATTATTAAAATGTGACTAATCAAAACAAATCATCTTCTTTGCTGTACCACATTTCCTGGGAGTTCTAGCTTTAGATTGAGTAAATTATAGTCTATTGCATTGTGTAAAGAGAAGAAACATATTTGTGCATACAACAAATATCATAATTTCATAAAATGGACAATTAATCTTTCCATGTTTTTTGATGCAGAAAGACAACGGTAGACAGAAAGCCAGATAAACAGACAGACAGTCAGATAGATAAACAATAGATTCAAAAGCTTAACAAAGACAGAAGATAGCTGGGCGACTGCCATCAGCCCACTGGAGAACAAGGAGCTAAGATCAAAAAATAGCGCGAAATAGTTAAAAATCTACAGCGCTTAATCACAAAAGTGCTACTTGTGTACCGTTACCTGGAAAAGACTCAAAGAGACTTGATATCACGATCATCACAATCATTATTTTGACCGACATGATTTCTAGCTCAAAATATTGGCACATTTATTAACCTCTTAACTGTCACCTGCATTTTCTCACATTTGGCCCGGATTGGTATACCACATTTCAAATTCTCACTGCTCCCACATACAATGGTTCCATTACACAAAATACTTGTGTCTGTTGTGGCTGTTATGAGTTTTTACAGTACATAAAATATACGGCTTAATCTTCAAATTTGGGACAAACAATGTGCATATCTTGATTGCACAGGTTCTTAGCTTTCGAACAAGACCAAATGAAAATGGTTTGACCGTCACAACTCAACTTTGATGACTGACAAGTTTCATTGCACTCAAGTATGTGGTGTCTATGTTGAGAAATTGATTTATTGCATTTGTAATGACTGACATAGGGCAAAAAGGTGCGTAGAAATGAAATCCTGAGCATTTAAGCTTTTAAATGGTATATTGCTTCCCTGGATTGGTTGAGTATTTAAGTCATAGTTTACAAATGCAGGATTCAAAATTTGTTTGAAAATTCCGTAGGGCCCTAGTTAGGGCCCAGTGACAGTTAACAGGTTAAATGCATACATAAAGTAGTAGAAAAAACTTATAAAACAAAACTTATAAGATTACAGAAGGGAAAATGGAAAGCTACAAATTTTTGTGTCGAGCATCACACTGCACCTGCAAAGATCTGGCAAAGACCAGTGATGTAGAAGAGACCTCCTTTAGACATGGTGAAGAGCTGTCCCAGGAAAACCAGGAAGGAGATTGACGAGAAGACAACAGCCAGCACCATCAGGGCCTGGACGGCTTGGAGCCACTCTGCATCAGGGAGGGATGAATGAGAGACCTTTTCACAAACAGACCATCATCAAACATCAGGAGTCAGAGTCACGGTTCACGCTTCAGAGTGAATTTAACAGTCACTGAGCTTGAATTTAAAGTGTTGATGGTACATTCCCTGTGAGAACGGTTTGGAGAATATAGCAAACACATAAGGTAACTTCACCACGAAGAACTTTTTTTGAAACAGGTCCTTCTTTGATGTTAGATTCTTTGTGTGCTGACAGTATTTTTTTTTTTTTATGAAATTAGTATTCTTTCACCTTGGGACCGTAAGCTATATAGATATATATATGTACTCAGCTCATCAAACGTTAAGAAATAGTGACACAATCTGGATTCTTCTGCCAGGGAAAATATTCTCTAGTTCACTTACTTCAAGCAGTCATTAAATTAAAAGGGTTTGCAAACAAGTAACATTCACCTGATCAAAAGTTAATATGGCCAGTTCCTGCTGAAAAATCCAGTAGAATACCATTAGAAAAAAAAACATTAGTAACCGTTAGGTTTCTAATGGTCAAATGGGAATTGGAACCCCATTAGGAACCATTAGAAAAAACAATTAGGAACCTACTGGTCCCATTAGGATGAAAAAACCATGAGGAACCTACTGGTCCCATTAGGATATAAAACCATGAGAGACCTACTGGTCCCATTAGAATGTAATACCATTAGAAAGCTACTGGTTCCATTAGAATGTAATACCAATAAAAAGCTACTGGTTCCATTAGAATGTAATACCATTAAAAAGCTACTGGTTTCATTTGGAGCTAAAATTATTAGAAAAGCATACTGATAAACCTACTGCTGCAACAGAAATTATAGCACAGTCCTAACACTGGACACCAGAGACATGTCTATACATTTGTAATTATATATGTACACTCAACAAAAATATAAACGCAACACTTTTGTTTTTGCTCCCATTTGTCATGGGATGAACTCAAAGATCTAAAATTCATTCCAGATACACAATATTACCATTTCTCTCAAACATTGTTCACAAATCTGTCTAAATGTGTGATAGTGAGCACTTTTGCTTTGCTGAGACAATCCATCCCACCTCACAGGTGTGCCACATCAAGATGCTCATCAGACACCATGATTAGTGCACAGGTGTACCTTAGACTGTCCACAATAAAAGGCCACCCTGAAATGTGCAGTTTTTGCTTTATTGGGGGTCTGGGGACTCAGAACCAGTCAGTCTCTGGTGTGACCACCATTTGCCTCATGCAGTGCAACACATCTTCTTCGCATAGAGTTTATCAGATTGTCAATTGTGGCCTGTGGAATGTTGGTCCACTCCTCTTCAATGGCTGTGCGAAGTTGCTGGATATTAGTGGGAACTGGTACGCGCTGTCGTATACGCCGGTCAAGCAGATCCCAAACATGCTCAATGGGTGACATGTCCGGTGAGTATGCTGGCCATGCAAGAACTGGGACATTTTCAGCTTCCAAGAATTGTGTACAGAACCTTGCAACATGGGGCCGTGCATTATCTTGCTGAAACATGAGGTGACGTTCATGGATGTATGGTACAACGATGGGCCTCAGGATCTCATCACGGTATCTCTGTGCTTTCAAAATGCCATCAATAAAATGCACCTGTGTTCTTCGTCCATAACAGATGCCTGCCCATACCATAACCCCACCACCACCATGGGCCACTCGATCCACAACATTGACATCAGCAAAGCGCTCACCCACACGACGCCACACACGCTGTCTGCCATCTGCCCTGAACAATGTAAACAGAATTCATCCGTGAAGAGAACACCTCTCCAACGTGCCAGATGCCATCGAATGTGAGCATTTGCCCACTCAAGTCTGTTACGGCGACGATCTGGAGTCAGGTTAAGACCCCGATGAGGACAACGAACCTGCAGTTGAGCTTCCCTGAAACGGTTTCTGACAGTTTGGGCAGAAATTCTTTGGTTATGCAAACCAATTGTTTCAGCAGCTGTCTGAGTAGCTGGTCTCAGACGATCTTGGAGGTGAACCTGCTGGATGTGGAGGTCCTGGGCTGGTGTGGTTACACGTGGTCTGCGGTTGTGAGGCCGGTTGGATGTACTGCCATATTCTCTGAAATGCCTCTGGAGACGGCTTATGGTGGAGAAATGAACACTCAATGCCCGAGCAAGAGATCTGGTTGACATTCCTGCTGTCAGCATGCCAATTGCGCTCTCCCTCAATGCTTGCGCCATCTGTGGCATTTTGCTGTGAGACAAAACTGCACATTTCAGGGTGGCCTTTTATTGTGGGCAGTCTAAGGTACACCTGTGCATGAATCATGGTGTCTGATGAGCATCTTGATGTGGCACACCTGTGAGGTGGGATGGATTGTCTCAGCAAAGCAAAAGTGCTCATTATCACACATTTAGACAGATTTGTGAACAATGTTTGAGAGAAATGGTAATATTGTGTATCTGGAATGAATTTTAGATCTTTGAGTCCATCCCATGACAAATGGGAGCAAAAACAAAAGTGTTGCGTTTATATTTTTGTTGAGTGTATTTGGATATTTTCCCCTTCGATTGGGAACAGGACATATGGGGTGTGACAACTCATTGCAGTTTGTGATTTTAATTGAATATTTTCAGAACATGAACCATCAGGTTGTGTAATTTTCCCTCCTCTTGGATAGATGAGTCATGAACAATGATTTAATCACAAAAGGCCAAATATGATTTAATCACAAATTTAATCGCAAAAGGCCACAGGTGATCTTGGAATGTATTGAATGAAATCACTGAACACTGCAATCTACAAACATACTGTATAGCCTACACAAGGACCCACTAGAAATCACACAGATGCAATTGCCAAAGAAGGCTATAACATCTGTGTTCCTCCATCACATTTGGAACCATTAGAGACCACTGCACCATGTAGTAACCACTAGACCACTGCATAGTGACCATTAGACTGGAGTAGAAACTCCTGTAAGAACCATTAAGACTTCTGTAGGAACCATTAGACTCCTGTAGGAACCATTAGTAGGGACCAGTTAAAGTCCAGTAGATTTGTGTAGGAGATAATACAAAACCCAAAACCAGTCAAGTTGGCACGTAATGTAAATTGTAGATAAAAACAGAATACAATGATTTGCAAATCCTTTTCAACTTATATTCAATTGAATACACTGCAAAGACAAGATGTTTAATGTTCAAACTGAGAAACTTTTTTTTTTTTGCAAATAATCATTTACTTAGAATTTAAAGGCAGCAACACATTGCAAAAAAGTTGGCACAGGGGGCTTTTTACCACTGTGTTACATCGCATTTCCTTTTAACGACAGTAAACATTTGGGAACTGAAGAGACCAATTTTTGAAGCTTTTCAGGTGGAACTCTTTCCCATTCTTGCTTGATGTACAGCTTCAGTTGTTCAACAGTCCGGATTCTCCGTTGTCGTATTTTACGCTTCATAATGCGCCACACATTTTCAATGGGAGACAGGTCTGGACTACAGGCAGGCCAGTCTAGTACCCGCACTCTTTTACTACGGAGCCATGTTGTTGTAAGACATGCAGAATGTGGCTTGGCATTGTCTTGCTGAAATAAGCAGGGGCGTCCATGAAAAAGACATTGCTTGGATGGCAACATATGTCGCTCCAAAACCTGTATGTACCTTTCCGCATTAATGGTGCCTTCACATATGTGTAAGTTGCCCATGCCTTGGGCACTAATACACCCCCATACGATTACAGATGCTGGCTTTTGAACTTTGTGCCTATGACAGTCCGGATGGTTCCTTTCCTCTTTGGTCCGGAGGACACGACGTCCACAGTTTCCAAAAACAATTTGAAATTTGAACTCGTAAGACCACAGAACACTTTTACACTTTGCACTTTCCACTTTGCATCAGTCCATCTTAGATGAGCTTGGGCCCAGCGAAGCCGGCGGCGTTTCTGGGAGCTGTTGATAAATGGCTTTCGCTTTGCATTGTAGAGTTTTAACTTGCACTTGCAGATGTAGCGACGAATTGTAGTTACTGACAGTGGTTTTCTGAAGTGTTCCTGAGCCCATGTGGTGATGTCCTTTACACACTGATGTCGGTTTTTGATGCAGTACCGCCTGAGGGATCGAAGGTCACTGGCATTCAATGTTGGTTTTCGGCCTTGTCGCTTACGTGCAGTGATTTCTCCAGATTCTCTGAACCTTTTGACGATATTACGGACCGTAGATGATGAAATCCCTACATTTCTTGCAATAGCTTGTTGAGGAATGTTGTTTTTAAACTATTCGCCAATCAGCTCACGCAGTTGTTCACTAAGTGGTGACCCTCGCCCCATCCTTGTTTGTGAATGACTGAGCATTTCAGGGAAGCTGCTTTTATACCCAATCATGGCACCCACCTGTTCTCAATTAGCCCGTTCACCTGTGGGATGTTCCAAATAAGTGTTTGATGAGCATTCCTCAACTCTCTCAGTCTTTTTTGCCACTTGTGCCAGCTTTTTTGAAACATGTTGCAAGCATCAAGTTCCAAATGAGCTAATATTTGCAAAAAATTACAAATTTTACCTGTTCGATCATTAAGTAACTTGTCTTTGCAGTGTATTCAATTGAATATAGGTTGAAAAGGATTTGTAAATTATTGTATTCTGTTTTTATTTACGATTTACACAACGTGCCAACTTCACTGGTTTTGGGTTTTGTAGAATCCCATTAGAAAAACAAACCGAACCATTAGGAAAACATAAGTAGCCATTAGAAACCATTACAAAACCACCAGGAATCATTAGAAACCAATAGAATATGCCTAATGGTTTCTCTGACATTTTTCAGCAGGAATTGCTTTTGCCCTGTATTAAAAGGGCTGTGAATCCAACACAATTGGCCCAATACAAACAAAGATGGCAGCAAATTAAAGCCAACCGTTCACAATTTATCCACCAATTTATAGTTCTATTTCAATTCCAATGTGCCGGACTGCAGAGCAAAAATAAGAAAAAGTGTTACTGTGCCCAAACTTAAGAAAGGCACTGCACAAAGAAGATACTAAAAGGCACTAATTGCATAGGCAAGAGATTCCCTGTAGTCCTGGCTACATACCAGCCTGACCAACCATGTAACTCGTAATCAATTCTGATAGGCCCAACACTGAGCATTAATGAGAAACAGCGGCTGTGTCCCAATTCAGAGGCTGCATCCTTTGAAGGCTACAAATGAAGACCGGTTGCGTCAAAGCGGCACAACTCGGCCGTCTCATTTTGAAGTCTCCTTCAAATGCGGCCGAGTAATGCAGCCTTCTTTTCGCGGGCAACGAAGGCTGCAGCAGGTGGATCCTTTGCGGTCCGCCGCAGTCAAGAGACTATTTGGATGCGGAATGCTTTGTTATAAGCTGTTGTTGTCAAAGTTGCTTGGTGACGAGAGCAGGGCTTCCAGACTTGAAGGTAAGGGGGTGAACAGCACGAGACGTCAACTGCGAAACCTCCGTGGACTGGACCGTCTCATTTTGAAGACCGCTCGGTTCGGCCTTCACGGTCTAAGAAGGCTGTGGCCTTCGTAGACCGCGAAGGCTGTGTCCTTCGAAGGATGCAGCCGCTGAATTGGGACACTGCAAGCAACTGTAAAACACCAGTACATCAAAGGGTGCTACACATTGCTGATAATACAAGGAAGGGAGTTCATGTCCCAGAAAAGACCTCTATAAATGGCCAGATAAACACAGAATGTTGTCACAATGAATGCTTTGACTATAGTAGCACAATGGATTTAAATAAAAGAGCCAAAATGGAGTATTGCACATGAAAGCCAAATAGAACATACAATAGTAGAACATAAATGAAAAGATGAGCACAATAGCCTACTAAAATACAGGGTTTTATTAAGTATCACACAGCACAAAATGACGGCCCTGTGATTCACTTCTGGGAACAGAGCCCGCTACATAGATACATATAAAATGGGAGGAAATGCAGCAGCTGTACATTACCCCCTCCCCCCAAAGAAGCTGACACCAAGAAACACCGAGGAGTCAAAATGGCTGGCAGGGCGCAGATACACACCGGTCTCATTTGAAGAGGCACACAGCCAGGTGTCTGTGCCATTGTCGTACATGCAGTTGTACCAGAGGTCGGAAATCTTTGTGCTGTCCCAAACCCACCAAGACTGAGGAGGTCGGGACAGGGGAGATGAAAGGGACAAATGCAAAAATGGCTTAGTATTCTGATGAAGGGAAAACATACCAGCAGTTCAACCAAAGCACATTTAAATTAAGGTGTTTTTACTTAAGGCTGAACAGATATCAACAATGATTGGTTGTTTGGCCAAAATGAGAGGAGATGCTGGTTTGATCCCCGGTGGGGCTCGGGATTGTGATTTGGTCTGACAAGATGAAGCTGGGATGAACTCTGCCATTGGGCCCTTGAGCAAGGCCCTTGACCTCAAAACTGCTCTGGGGGCTCAGCCCCTGTTTCTCTCTTTCCCTCCCTACTCGCAACTGTTCATTGTTCATTTTCTAAATGCTTCCCTGGTAAAATTTAGACTAAAACTGTCCGTCCAGTAACAATGTCCCACAGTCTCCACACAAATTATGCTGATATGATCTTTGAAAAATTTTATCACATTTCCTCTAAATTATTCATCAGATACAAATGCATCCCTTGATTTTGAGCATCAATTTAAAAAAATTGTCGACTAATATAAGAGGGGATAAGATATACTTTATTGAACACCGTGGGGTAATTTGTCCTCTGCATTTGGCCCCTCCTATAGTTAGGAGCAGTGGGCAGCCACAGAGCAGCACCCGGGGACCAACTCCAGTTCTAAAGCCAGTTCCTTGGTCAGGGATACTGGTTGGAGTGTTACTATGATACATGTTTTTGTGAAACATGCATCATGCATAATATGCATAATACGCTGTCTCCATTTCAACAGCTTCGACTCATGTTCAGCTGTCATGATCTTCCCAAATTCATTTCCTCTCACTCTGGGCTCAGAGAGACATTGGCCCATGGCAGGAAGGGAGGTGGAGTCTCACCTTCTCCATGGTAGCGATGAAAAGCATAGCTAGAGTAATGAGGTGGAGCAGAGTAACAAACATCAGAAGAAACGCCATGGTGTCCAAGTCTCTCAAGGCCCCACCAGCAGGTCCTGCACAGAAGATTATTATTACTTTTTGTCAAGTAACAATAGCCAATTGCACAGTATAAGAAACAAGTCCAGTAATGCGGCAACAGGGTAGTCTAGAGGTAGACAATATTACAATCAACTTTTGAGTTGCTGGTTAAAGACCCCCAGTCGGGTTTTTGATTTTGACTTGATCTGGATGGATGAAGTCAGGAAAAATTCTACTCATGGGCCCTTGAGTAAGGCCCTTAAACCTAAAATCGCCTCAGAGGCTCTACTGCTGTCTCTCTGCATCACTCTCCTCTTGCAACTGTTCCATTCAGCGTACCTTCCTCGTTATCATTGAATGAAGAAAAAAAATTTTTCATGGGAACATCCTTGTTTCACAACCCTCGTGTGAATGCCTTTTATGTCTCTCCCCATTCAGCCACCAGCGTCTCTATAAGAACTAATGTCTCCTTTTGATTGGTTTGCATCTTACGTGTCTCGTTATCTCCAGCTGTGTCTCGTTTCATTGTTCTCACCCCATGTACCTGTAATGTGCATTTCAACCCCTTTCTTTCAGTTGCAAGTTGCTGGATTGTAATTTGTTTTGTATGCTTAAACCCACTCAGTACTGGTTAGTAAAACTCTTTGTCTTTTGAAAGTAACATTTAGCCTTTGATGATCATAATTTATGAAAACTTTCTTCATTATTACTTAAATAAGAATAAGCTCCCATGCCTCTGTCAGGCTCATGGGCTCAGGACAACATTCTTGTAAATTCCTGTCTGTTTCTCTATCCAGTTTATTTGGAACGAGCTCGTAGTCCTACAATTATCAGGATCAGAACCATGTTCCTTGTAAGTTACTCCTGGCTTCCATGGGACAGTTCAGCTCTGGCTTTCATGGTTCTGTGTTTATGTTCATGGTTATGTCTTTTCTTTATTCTTTTTGGTGATTGTCTTTTCTGGTTTTCAGTTCATACCATTTTAGATTTCACTGCACTTGTCTCCCCTGTTTTGTGATCAGTTGGTTCAGTCCGTCTTCCCAGTCTGTGTGCCCACCTGCTTCGGGTGATTTCAATGGTTTTTGGTGTTTCATATTATTACTTCAATTCTTGTTTACTTCCTTTGCCTTGCTTTCCGAGATTACTAACAAGACTAACATTTCTATTTTGTATCATAGTCTACTAACCCAACTAATCAATGTATATAAGATTACTAACTTACTAATGAGCACTTTGGTTAATTTGTAAAGCTGCACCTCTAATAATTGCTACGAATTCATTCTCAGCAATCGCCCTGTTCTAGTCTCCGCCGCTTGCTTGGCTTTCCCTGTCTCTCCCTGAGTTTCTGTGAAATCTCTCGCACGTGCTTAATTGCTTTCCTGCACTCATTGTCTGTGCATTTAGAAATCCCTGACCGGAGCTGATTATTTGTCATAAGATGTCTGCGTGAATCCCATCCGTGTCTCGGCTTTTGCCAATTGTAGTGGTTTAGGATTTCCCCATGTGTACCTTCCTTTGTAATTAGTTCTCATCCAATTCACCTGTTCCCTGCATAGCATGTGACTTCCCTTCTGTCTATTTAGAGTCCTCACTGCTATTCTGACAAAGTCAGAACGTTGATCAATATTCCTTTGTGCAGAGTCTTGTGTATGGCAATTGATTATTATTTCTTTTCGACTGTTTCGTCCGACCTTGATTTTTTTGTCATAGCCCTTTTTGTCTTGTTTTGTCTTTCTGGATTTTTGACCCATTTCTGTACGACCACGTCTTCTGTGTTTGGATGCCCTGTGTATGACTCACTGCTTTGGATTTTGACTACGATTTTTTTGGCCAACAGTCAATGTACCGTCCCATCTCTGCTTTTCTGGTTCAGCCCCGGCCTGTCTAGTCGACTTTGTTTTTGGATTTCGTTTTGTGGCTTGGCAATTCTTGTGTCAACCGGTCCTGACCCGGCAATCAATAAAGGCATACGATTTTTGGATTTCCTTCTCTCGCTTGTGGTTCCTGAACGCACTGTCTCAGTGGCGAAGTGTTCACTCCATCAGACTGTCCTCCTGGAAATCCACAGGCCGGCGTTTGGCAATGCCTCTTCACTTTGCCCGCAACATTTGAACTGAACTGTGCCATCCTCTTCTGGGTTCTTGCTCATTGTTACCATATCACTATCAATAAACCCTACTTCTGGATGGTACTCTACTTCTGCACTTGATTCCTAGTCTAGATCATCACCTCGGATAAATATAGGTTAAAAATTGAAGAGTAAAATTCCTAGCCAGCAGCAGAAAAGTCACATGATGTCTCCTATCTAATGCCAATGGACCAAATATATGACCCACTGCCACTATGCAGACAGTATAGAATGCTGCCCCTTCAAACCAACTGGGAATGCACATCATTTGAACCTCCTACTGTTGTTCAAGTGAGCCAACTGTGAAACATCTGAACCTCGATAGGTGGGTATGCTGAACCTCAGTATGCAGTGTTTCCCACAGATCAAGGATCTATTTGTGCTGGTGCGGTCCGGGGGGGGGAGGACAATGTCAAAAACCACATTTTGAATGGAACTGCAAAACTATAATGTAACACTATATACTCACACGAATATGCAAAGCTGCAATAGTAAACACTTTATACTTACATATATAAATGCTATACAAATGTACTTGAATAGAAATATTTACAGAATAGAACAATAGATTAATTATGTACAAGTATTGATGAAAATAGCCTGAATTCAGTTAATTTTCACTTAACATCTATATGTATAGATATACATTTATATATGTATATGTATAGGTATACATTTTAATAAAAAAGATCCGGCCTGGAAATATACGACGGCACTCGCAGCATTTGCTGCCAAATTCGACAGAATCGCCGCCGATTGTTCTATTAAACGACGGCAACCTTTTGCCTGCGAAAAAATCTTGTCTTTCTTCTTCATCCCCATTCTTTGGAATCTGGTTTCAAGTACTGTACAATAACTGATTGGGGTGTGCCATCTAGTGATACAATATTGTAACTGCGTGCATAAATTTGCAGCCCCATGTCCGCTGGCATCAACATCTGCACAAAGCGGCTAAGATACTCTGCCCAACACCGTTGCTCTACTCGAACGCGCCATATGCAGATAATCCTTAAATGAGGAATTACATTCATATTTTAATGCGTAACGTGTAACGAAGTGGTCTGTGTCAAAGTAACAAAGTGAAAGTATACTTTTAAAAAAAAAAAAAATCCCGGTAGACTCTGAGTCCCGTGTCCCACAGCTCTGCATGCAGAGACCGCCACAATGATGCTCTCCTCCATTTTGCCCTGCCTTTCTAACATAATCCGCCAATTTTTTTTGTCCGATTCCAATATTCTCTCCTATTGGACGCACCGAGGTGGGCGCTGCGCCCAAGTTAAATATTTTGGAATTGGGCGCAGCGCCAGCCTCTCGCTGCGCCCTCCTCGGCGCAGAATGGTGCGCCCTCGCGCCCAGCGATCACATAGACAATGAATGGCTGCGGTGGTCGAGATCTGCGCCATGCGCGTGCTCAGTGAAAACGGCTTTACCTTCGTCGTTCGATCCACGCCTCTTCCACCACTTTTTCTTCTGCGTCTTCTCAATTTACATGCCCACCACGACTTCTTCTTCTGCATTTTATTAATTTATAGGTGGCGTGACAATGCATACCGCCACCCAATGCGCCAGAATTGTAACGACCTGCGACATTCACGAAGCAAACAGTCCGGAGGCGAGGTCGAGTCAAAAGCCGAAAAATGTATTCGTGGCGGCCAAAGTTTATTCGTGGCGGGTCGCCACGAATGAATGAACGTGTGGGAAACACTGGTATGTCATCACATTATTACACAGAGCGCTCCTCAATCTTAGGGTAGGTCTAATACAATGCTGGGGAACCCGGTTTCTACAAGAGTTCCTGCCATTGCTGGCTGCCTGGCGAGCATCTGATGATTGTTGCATGGCTCAGAGTGAAAGGACAGTAAACTTGCTAACTAAGAGAGTCCACCTGAGGTCTCACTCTTGTAATGTGAATATAGGCCACTAGATGGCAGTATTTACCTTTTTTTTGTTAAGCTCAGACTGGAGTCATGTTTAGACATGTCCTGGACATGTCTGGGGCAAGTCTCAGAAAATAAAAAAAAGAGGTCTAAATGTGGGTGGGGTCTGCAAAAGAGTATATATGGAAAAGAATTGAGACAGTAAAGTAGTAGGAGAAATTGCAAGAAGATGACCAGACCTGCCATTCTGTTCAAGACCTGTGATGTTTCTTTTGTGGAGTTCTTTGCCTGTGTTTGAGCATTTTCATCATCCAGGACATCACCAAGCCACCCCCACGAAAAGGGATTGTAAATATTTATGTTTTGTACATAATTCAGTCTTGGTCTTTAGGTTAGTGAGTTGTTATTGTCTTTAAAAATTAAATGTGTTGAAGTTTTTAAAACTGTGTCTGTCATCCCTTGCTGTTGCTGTTGTGTTGTAGATTGTAATAACAAATTGGGGCCATAACAAATTTGGGGCTCAAGGTCCGGGATAGACCATTGTGTGAGTAATTTATTGAAAATCTAACATTTCAAATTGTAAAATTGATTTTTTTTCATTGAATACATATATATTGACAACAGCAATGGATGATTTCTTGGCATCACCAACCGTAGGGGTTTTGAAGTCTTTTAAAAAGACAGAACTGCTAGAAATTTGCAGACAGTTGGAGCTGACAGAGGTAAAACCAGCCATGCGAAAAGCAAGACTGGCTAGAGAGATAGTTGAATATTACATTGATGAAAATGTGTTTGCACCCGGAGATCTGGAACAGTTTCCAGTGGAAAATCCAAATATAGAAATGGAACTTAAATTAAAAATGCTAGAGATTGAAAGGGAGGAAAGAGAAAAACAAAGGCAGTTTGAGTTTGAAAAATTAGCAAGAGAAGAGAAAATAGAAAGGGAGGAAAAAGAAAAACAAAGAGAATTTGAGTTAGAAAAACTTGCAAGACAGAGAGATTTTGAATTAGAGAAATTCGATAGAGAAGAAAGACTCCAAATGGAGCAACTAAAAATTAAAATAGCAACTGAAAATAAATTTCGGGCTAGCCAGGAGGTAAAATTGGTGCCTCCATTTTCGGAAAAGGATGTTGACAACTATTTCCAGTGTTTTGAAAAGGTAGCAAAGAGTTGCCAGTGGCCAAAGGAACACTGGCCTCTGATGTTGCAAACTGTCCTCGAGGGTAAAGCTCAACAAGCCTATTCGGCTTTGTCTGCAGATGATTCCTCTGATTATGAGGTTGTCAAAAAGGTTATTTTGAGAGCTTATGAGTTGGTTCCAGAGGCTTACCGACAGAAATTCAGAGGTTTGAAGAAATCTGAAAATCAGACTTATGTGGAATTTGCTAATGAGAAGAAGGTTTGCTTTGAGCGCTGCTGTGCTTCTATGGAGGTCAAGGATGATTTCAACTCACTAAAAGAGATGGTGTTAGTTGAAGAATTCAAGAATTGTGTTAAGGATGATATTAAGACCTACCTTAATGAGAAGCAAGCACTGAATTTGCAATCAGCTGCCAAATTTGCAGATGAATATGTTCTCACACATAAGTCCAAATTTCAGTCTAGCAGTAACAATAGATGGTCCCAATTTCAGAAAAAGGGTTATGGTGATACCCAAGATTCCTCACCCAAAGACAAAGACAAATCTGGTGATGGTGCTCAGAAATCCAGTAACAGGTCTGATCAAAGTGTGAAAGCTGACAGTGACAATAGTGGTCTAGTTTGCAGTTATTGCAAGAAATCTGGTCATGTTACAACTAACTGTTGGTTCCTTAAAGCTAAGAAAGAAAAAGAAAAGGATACCAAACCAAATGCCTTTGTGAAAACAAGGTTAGAAACCCCTGTAGTAGATAACCAATCTGCTAAATTGCCTGCTTCTTGTGGGGCTAAAAAGCCTGATACAGCTGACTTCGTGAGGGAGGAATTTCTTCCATTTGTGTCAGAGGGATTTGTGGCTCTGAATGAGCATACTACTCCTGTCCCCATATATATCCTAAGGGATACCGGAGCTTCTCAGTCACTTTTGTTGATGGACTCCTTGGTGTTACGTGATGAGACCGCTTCAGGGGATTTCATACTTGTACAAGGTGTTGAAGGGAGGACTGTATCTGTACCCCTGCGCTCTATATTCTTGAAGTCAGATTTAGTTACAGGACAGGTAAAGGTGGGACTTATGTCAAGTCTACCTATAAAGGGTGTTTCTCTGTTGCTAGGCAATGACCTGGCTGGGGGCAAAGTAGTTCCCCCTGTACATCTTACTTCACAGCCGAGCACTGAAGATGGGGATGAGGACCCATCTCTGTATCCTTCTTGCGCAGTGACTCGTGCTATGGCCAAGAAGGCTAAAGAAGAAGATGATGTGGTGCCGTCCAGTACATTGAATAGTAAGGACTCAGGTGGTTCGCCTCATGACTCTGATTGGCCTACTATGGTTTCTCCGTTTGAGGACTTATCAGATACTTTTATCAGTTCTCTATTCAGCCAGCCGGATGGGTCTGGTGATTCTGATGTGTCTGGAGACTTGTCTCTGTCCAGAAAGCGGTTGATTGAGGAGCAAACTAATGATCCTGAAATTTGTGTACTAAAGAGGAGAGCCCTTCCTGATAAAGAAATAGACGCAGTTCCAGTTGGGTATTATCTCAAGGATGGTGTGTTGATGCGGAAGTGGCGCCCTCCTGATATCCCTGCCAATGCAGATTGGGCAGTGGTCAGGCAAATTGTTGTTCCGAAGGTCTATAGGAATGAGATCTTAACAATGGCTCATAGTTTACCTTTAGGAGGTCATCTTGGTGTTAACAAGACGGTTGATAAGATCATGAAACACTTCTTTTGGCCTGGGCTTCGGAAAGACGTTTCCAACTTTTGCAAAACCTGTCACACTTGTCTAGTAGTTGGAAAACACCAGTTAGACCCACCTGTAGCTCCATTGCAGCCTATCCCAGCATTTGGGGAGCCATTCTCTAAGGTCATTGTTGATTGTGTTGGTCCATTACCCAAGACTAGATCTGGAAAACAGTACTTGTTGACAATCATGTGTGCATCTACCAGATTCCCCGAAGCCATACCTCTACGTAACATCAAGGCAACTGAAATCTCGAAGGCATTGATAAAGTTCTTCACGTTGTTTGGCCTTCCCAGGGAAATTCAGTCAGACCAAGGTAGCAATTTCACTTCTGGTTTGTTTCAGCAGGTTGTGTATGAACTAGGTGCAAAGCAGATTCTTTCTAGTGCCTATCATCCAGAAAGTCAGGGTGCCTTAGAGCGGTTTCATTCCACTCTCAAGACAATGATGAGGACTTATTGTTATGACCATGAGAAAGACTGGGATGAAGGGGTTCATTTGCTGTTGTTTGCAGCTAGAGAAGCAGTGCAGGAGTCTACTGGATTCAGTCCATTTGAGCTAGTGTTTGGTCATGAAGTGAGAGGACCTTTGCTATTATTGAGTGAACAATGGCAAGAGGAGGAGCCGCATATCAGTCTGTTAGACTATGTTAGCAAGTTCAAGGAAAGATTACGTGCAGCTTGTGACCTTGCCAAAGAGAACTTGAAATCAAGTCAGGGAAAAATGAAAACTTGGTATGATCATAAGGCTAGAAGCCGTGAGTTTAAACCAGGAGAAAAGGTCCTTGTGTTGTTTCCCTTGCAGTCCAATCCATTGCAGGCTAGATTTCATGGTCCTTATGAAATTCTGACAAAACTCAATGATCTCAATTACATTGTGAAGACTCCAGATAGGAGAAAACCAAAACAATTGTGTCATATTAACATGCTTAAGCCTTATCATGACAGAAATGCTCGGGTTGCAGCTGTCACTTCAGATTCTCCAATGGTCGAAACGTGTGAAGATGAGGGGGAGTTTCAAGATGATGAACCAAGAATTAAAGCTGAAGTTCTTTCATGTAAATTGTCAAATTCTGAAGTGTTGCAAAATCTTGATGAAAAACTCCAGCACTTAGAACCCTCACAGAGAGATCAGTTTGAGAGGTTGATCAAGAAATATGAGGATCTGTTTCCTGATGTTCCAAAGAGAGTTTCTATAACCTCTCATGATGTAGATGTTGGTGATGCCAAACCAATAAAACAGCATCCGTACCGGATGAATCCTGAAAAGAGAAAGATTGCTGAGAAAGAGGTTGAGTACATGTTAGAACATGATATTATCAGACCCTCCAACTCAGATTGGAGTTCACCCTGTGTGCTAGTTCCAAAACCTGATGGAAGTACGGGATTCTGTACAGATTATCGCAAAGTCAATGCTGTAACTAGAACTGATGTGTTTCCAATACCTAGGATTGATGATTGTATTGATAGTGTAGGGCAAGCAAAGTTTCTGACCAAGATTGATTTATTGAAGGGTTATTGGTGTGTGCCTTTAACTGAGAGGGCCAAGAGCATCTCTGCTTTTGCCACACCATCTGGATTGTACCAGTATTAAGTCCTACCCTTTGGCATGAAAAATGCCCCAGCCACGTTCCAAAGGATGATACAGTCTACAATCGCCGGATAGCCGCACACCGGTGCGTACATCGATGACCTGATCACATGGAGTGACTCCTGGGAAGAACATCTAAAAGATGTAGAGACGTTGTTCCAGCGCCTGACCCAGGCTAACCTGACTGTTAACCTGAGCAAGAGTGACTTCGGTTGTGCTACTGTCACCTATCTTGGCCACGTCATAGGCCAGGGTAAGGTGGCACCCATAAATGCTAAAGTCCAAACCATCATGGACTTTCCAGTTCCTGACAACAAAAAAGCTTTGCGCCGCTTCCTTGGAATGATCGGGTACTACCGCAAGTTCTGCAAGAACTTTGCTGAGATTGCTCTCAGTCTAACTAACCAACTGAAGGAAGGCGTAAAGTTCACCTGGGATGATGCATGCCAGAGAGCCTTCGATCACCTGAAGTCTCTGCTGTGTCACTTCCCCGTGCTCAAATCTCCTGACTTCAACAAACCGTTCTCCATCGCGGTCGATGCTAGCGACCAAGCTTGTGGATCTGTGCTCCTACAGAGAAGTGACTCTGATGACATTGAGCATCCCGTGGCATACTTCTCCAGGAAGTTCAATCGCCACCAAAGGAACTATTCCACAATAGAGAAGGAACTGTTGGCTCTGGTCCTTTCTTTACAACACTTTGAGGTTTATGTTTGTACAGGACAAAAGCCAATGATTGTGTACACTGACCACAATCCGTTAATGTTTTTGAGTAAGATGAAAAACAAGAATCGGAGATTGTTGAATTGGAGTTTGATTTTACAGGAGTTTGACTTGGAAATTAAGCATGTGAAGGGTACAGACAATGTAATTGCTGATTGCTTATCCCGTGTTTGAATGTGTATATATATATCATGTGTTTGAATATTGTATGATATTATATAGACAAGTGTTCACTTAACCATTTTGTATTGAAAAGAAAAATTTTGCCTTTATGAGTCAAAATTTTTCCCTTTTGGAATGGAGGTGTAATGTGAATATAGGCCACTAGATGGCAGTATTTACCTTTTTTTTGTTCAGCTCAGACTGGAGTCATGTTTAGACATGTCCTGGACATGTCTGGGGCAAGTCTCAGAAAATTAAAAAAAAGAGGTCTAAATGTGGGTGGGGTCTGCAAAAGAGTATATAAGGAAAAGAATTGAGACAGTAAAGTAGTAGGAGAAATTGCAAGAAGATGACCAGACCTGCCATTCTGTTCAAGACCTGTGACGTTTCTTTTGTGGATTTCTTTGCCTGTGTTTGAGCATTTTCATCATCCAGGACATCACCAAGCCACCCCCAGGAAAAGGGATTGTAAATATTTATGTTTTGTACATAATTCAGTCTTGGTCTTTAGGTTAGTTAGTTGTTATTGTCTTTAAAAATTAAATGTGTTTAAGTTTTTAAAACTGTGTCTGTCATCCCTTGCTGTTGCTGTTGTGTTGTAGATTGTAATAACAAATTGGGGCCATAACACTCTTGTGTCTGCAGAACAATTTGCGATGCTTCCTTAGAGATCCAACACAGTATCTTCATGTACTTAGTCACACACAGAGTTGCAGCTGTATGGTGAGGAACAGTTCAGATGCTGCTTGCACACTAAAGCCAACGATAAAGACTTGGTAGGGTAATGCATTTTCAACAAGAATCACATCACTTTCTGTCCTGGGATAAGGCCTGGGGTGTCATTAATAAATGTGCTGAATATCAAAAGATCAAAAAATAAATAAATAAATAAATAAAAAATCTGAACAGTTGAATGATAAAAATTAAAGAGCTTAGTGCTAAAAGTACGCAAGTCACATTTTCACACGAGGCATTGATGGGATATATATTTTATAGTTACCTCAATCTATTCTCTAAATGTTCTGAAAATGGACATTTTGTGACTTAAGTACTTTTTGCACTGGGGTCTTCTATTAGCTCAAAGATCTGTTAGATATTATAGATGTATTATATTTTCAGACCCCTTTTTCTCAAAATAGACATTTTGTGACTCAAGTACTCCAGGGTCTCCAAATAGAAATAACAGTGGACCCACTTCCAATTTTAAGTATTTCTTAAGAAAAAAATTAATTTCACAAGTACACAATCAACCTAATTTTCTCTGAGGATGTCATCCAAATGAATCAACAAACATCTGAAAAAGAAACATCAGAACAAACTGGTCATTGTCCCCTCAAGATCCTACTGCAATCTGGGACTAAAAATAACCGACAAATACAGAAAATGAATTACATAAATGTAATCATGTCAGATAAAAGAATTCTGGCAATGTGAAATAAGTGAAATGTCCAGGATGTTCAGGATGTATCATTTGATTAGACAGACTTTAGTCTTTTCAAATATACAGTGAAATCAACATTTGTCTGGCCAAAAAACAGTTTTTTAGAGCTGTACACCAGAATCGTTCATGCCATTTGAATGGTGGTTTCTATTTCCTTCCTTGAGTTTTTTAAAAACTCTCCATAAATTTTCCACTTTCTTTCCTGGGAGGAAGAATTCACATTAATGAGGCCAGTAAGACTTTGACTTAGGCGACTACCACGCAGTCCACTCAGCATGGATGCAATTACCCTCAAATTAAAAGGCAGACTCTGTCTTTAATTTAACCATCGGTAGCGGTATTTACGTCCAAAGCGAGTGAGCTGGGAAGGCAACGCAGACCATGGTAACGGCGTCACACTCACAATATTTGCCGATCTGGCAGCATGTGGTGCGAGTTCTGTACAGAGGCAATTAAATTCAACAAGTCTGAAAGAGCCAGAGCCTGAACTGGAAAGTTTGAGTCATGAAAGGCGATCCAGTCAGAGGACAGTGTTTGCATGTGCGTCCACATTGGTACGCTGAGAGATAGAAAAAAGAACTTTAACAGCAGACATTTTTTTTGCCTGCCACCAGCCATCGCATATAAATTTAGACTATCAGATGATACATATAGCACGTGAATGCACTCCCGCAATTCCGTTCGGCTCATCTCAGACTAGATATTAGAGGATGAATTGGCATTTATGAAACTATAATTTTCTGTCATGAAAGTACAAATATAAATGCTTCAGAGAATGATTCACCGCAATCACGCAGTCAAATTTCCTAGCACTGGTTACTATTTGATTGATTTTCTTTGTCTCGAAATCTGTGTCAGAAAAGATGATCAAACACAGATAATTTAAAATAATTGAAAGTAGACCTACGTCGGTATCCTGATGTTTAATTTTCTCACCAATTTCAAGTTCTGCAAAATGCTGATACAGCCAAAACCAATCCATAAACAAACTTTTACTGTTATTTATTGTGATGACTATTGTGGTTATTTATATCCTAAAATATGCGTCACTTTACAATTGTCTCTGCCATCTGGCAATATGAAGAGTGAAACCGTGCCTGCATCACACAAACTTCCTAAAAATGCTCTTGCTATTACTTCTCCAATATTATCCGCTTAACATGAACAAGCCCTTCTGCTGACAATATAACAGCAAACAATGTCGAATTAAAACGTTTCTGGAATAACATATAAATAAATAGCCAACATTTGCATAAAATACAACTTCATCAGCTTGAAAGGTTTCATTTAACATCAGTGATCGTTCGCATGCCCATCGCGCACTAACGGTACACGGCTGAGAAAGGCATTCACTGTAAAAGTATACTGATCTCTCTCACTCACCCTAGCTCTCCCTCCCTCTCGCTCTTTCTGTCCCACCCACTCGCGATCTCGAGGTGAAGTAGGATTAACATTAACTATTGAGCTACAAAAAAAAAAACAAAGGTTGGTTCAATCAAAATGAAAAATGAGCGATGTAGTAAATCTGCACTGATTGTCTGAGGATTCGAGCATTCCAACTCACCCTTAAAAAGTATGTTTCCTCTCCTGAAGCGCAAAACAATCGTATTCTCGTAACTGTGCAATGATTTTTCCCTCTTGTAGCCCTCTCCCTTCACCCTTTTGCCTCTCCCACTACCTCTCCCAAACTGCCATTTTCAGAGAAGAAAAAAAAAATAAAGGGCGAGGAATGCAGAACTATTTTTTCCTACTCTCAACGCCCATTTCCGTTTGGTGGAACTCCCTCTCTGCCTCCTCTCGTTTTGAAAACCTTAGGTCTTCCACCTCAGAATTACACGGCCAGCCCCATCCAAAGGGGAAAAAAACAGGCAACAGGCCACATGAAAATAAATTACAAGAGTTACCCTGACCGTAATCACGTCTGCTCTCAGAAAACCTACGCAGATCCAATCGACTTCAGGTCCCTGAATGCCTTCTACGACAGACTCCATTCACAAAATCAATGAGAGAAATGGACGGACGATTGGGCAGCAATAAAAACGCGACGACAGCAATGCTCTCTTTAAATGGGCAAGCTTTTTCCAACCAATTATTTTATTGCATGGACCCCAAGGCTTTTTAAATATGCAACAAACACACCCCGAATGAAAACAAACATGTTAAAATCAACATTTATCTTTTATCTATATAAATAAGTCTGGGACTCCAGATTTGCCCTATTTCTCCACGCTATGTCCAAATCATAATTAGCATGGGCTGTAGAATAATAATAATAATAAAAATAATAATAATAATTATTATTATTATGTGTTGTCTATATTTGGTTCTGTTGTTCTTCATGGGGGCCGGGTCCAAACCATGGACCTAAGGCACCCGTGGGCTACTGTGTGGAAGCCACACCACTTATGACTGTAAGGAAAGGACTCAGCGTAAGATGTTGGCTGTCCCAAGTAGTGTGGTTTTCTGGATTTCACTGAGGCTAAGGTTACCCGGGATGCCGGTGAATACTTTGTCTGCACCTTTTTTGATCATGCCCAATGCGCCTACTTCCACAGGAACGGTTTGGGGTTTCATCTGCCACATTCTTGCAATTTCAAGTTCTAGGTCTTTGTATTTTGATACTTTCTCAGAAACTTTGGTCGAGATGTTTTTGTCAGAGGGGATGGCTACATCGATAAGAGTGCATATCCTATCTCTTTTGTTCTTAATGACAATATCAGGACGATTTGCAGAGATTTCTCTGTCTGTATGGATTGGCATATCATACAGGATGGTGATGTCGTCCTTTTCTTCTACCTGTTTTGGACTATGTTCATACCACTTGTCTGCGGTTTGTATTTCATACTCCTGACAGATGTTCCAATGTACATAGGTTGCCACTTTGTTGTGTCGGTGTATGTATTCTGTTTTTGCTAGTTCTGGGCAACCTGAGACGATATGGTCGATGGTTTCTGGGAATTTGTTGCAAATGCGACATTGCGGGTCTGTCTCATCCTTAATGATGTAGTGATGGTATGCTTTGGTAGGGAGGGATTGATCTTGTGCAGCTACAATGAATCCCTCTGTTTCAGCCTTGAGACCAGAGGATTTGAGCCATTGGTTTGTTGCCTTCATATCAACATCAACTTCTTTAAGTCGTGACGGGTACCTTCCATGCAATGCTTTTCCTTCCCAGTTTGTTAGTAGTTGTTGAAGAGCCTAGTGTTTTGCGGCTGTCCTCACTCTCTTTGCGTACAGTGTTGCTGCCTCATTATCTTCAGGTGGCAGCTCTTTGAGGTCAAGTTCCTTCTTGAATTTTGCAGCTTCCTTTGGGATGGACTTCCTTTGGGATTTCTTCTTGCTTTCGTGTTGTTGGACGAAATGAAGAAGTTGATCATTATTTGATACCAGGTATGCTGCCAGCCAATGGTGGTGGTCTTGTAAGTCAACTCTACTTGGGTAAGGCCTCGTCCACCTTTTTCCCTAGGCAGGTACAACCTGTCCACATCCGCTTTGGGATGGTGCATTTTACCCATGGTCAGCAACTTTCTGGTCTTGGTGTCTAATTTCTTGATCTCAGACAATTTCCAGTTGATGATATTAAAGCTGTATGTAACGACTGGTAGTGCTAAGGTGTTAATGGCCTGAGTTCTGTTCTTAGCATTAAGTTCACTTTTTAGTCTCAGCCTAATCCTTCTATAGTACTCTTTTCGTATCTTCTCCTTCATTTTTGCATGCTGGATACCATGTACTCCCTCATGTACTCCGAGGTATTTGTAGGTCCCTTCTTGCTCCCGTTCTTTAATGGTGACAGAACTGTCAATGTGGATGTTGTTGGTGCAGGTGAGTTGACCTCCTTTAAAGGTGGCCTTGGCACACTTTTCAAAGCCAAACTCCATCTGTATGTCCCTGCTGAATGTATGCACGATGGTAAGGAGACCTAGCTGTTGGTCATCATTCTTGGCAAAGGTTTTCAGGTCATCCATAAAGAAAAGATGATTAAGACTGCCATAGTTGGACATATATCCATAGCTGCTGTTATTGAGCAGGGAGCTTAGGGGAGAGAGTGCAATGCAGAACAACAATGGTGATAGAGAGTCCCCCTGGAAAATGCCACAATTGATTTCAATCTGCCTCGACAAGATTGACCCATTACGGTGATTGAGTTGCAGAGTTGTTTTCCAAGATGTCATATTCTCAGTGATGAACTTTGTCGTAGTTGGACAGACTTTGTACATTTCAAGTGTCTTCCTTATCCAGGAGTGGGGAACGCTATCGAAGGCTTTCCGATAGTCAATCCAAGCCATGGATAAGTTTTTCCTTCGTGATTTTGCTTCCTCGATAACCATCTTATTAATAAGAAGTTGATCCCTGCATCCATAGCTTCCTCGTCTGCACCCTTTCTGCTCAGCTGGTAGCAGGTTGTTTTCTTCGAGATATTGGTATGTTCTGTTAGCAATGATAGATGTGAGGACCTTATACATTGTTGGTAGACAGGTGATGGGTCTGTAGTTCTGTGGGAGATTAGTATCTTCTGACTTAGGGAGCAGATAGGTGATACCTTCGGTAAGCCATGTAGGGCAGCTTTGTGGGTCTTTAACAATTTTGTTGTACCCCTTTGCTAGGTCTTCATGTAGAGCATGTAAATTCTTGATCCAGAAATTGGTGACACCATCTTTGCCAGGGGCTTTCCAATTGCTTGTCCTTTTAATAGCTGACATGGTTTCGAGTAGGGTGATATCTATCCACCCCTGCCCTTCCAGATCTTTGTTGGCATTTTCCTGTTGTTCAATCCATGTTGCTTCCTTATTGTATTCTTTGTTGCTCTCCCAGATATTTGCCCAGAACTCTTCAATTTCCTGAATGGTTCTTTCACATCAATCTTATTATTATTATTATTATTATTAATATTATTATTATTATCATCATTAGTGCTGGTGAGACGAAGCTTCATGAAGCGTTGAAGCTTTCTAGCCAGATGTGTTCAAGTGGCGTCATTTTTATTCCCAACAAACCTCTGCCACAACCACGCCCCCACGAACCAACTTCTGCCATTACCTCGCCCCCACGCGTTTTCATTGGATGATAGAAACAACGCGCCAGTCTCGTCAGCTCACCACCTTCACTGAAGACGCCAGCGGCTAATTTCCGAAATGGATGAGGAAAAGGACAAGGCACGGTAAGATCAGTTGTTTTATTCATGTTTTATACAAATTTGTATTCGCGGGCAGTGGCGCAGATAGATCTGGGATTTTGGGGGGTTCCTTAATTGACGCCTTTTCCAATGATCGTAATTGGTAACTGAAGACACGGTTTCTCTCGATACGCGATCTAACAGCAAGGCATGGGCTAAATTCAGAATAAAAAAATAATTTACTTATTAATAGGCCCATGCTTCGCCTTGATTGAACTGGTCCGCATTCTAACAAAATATCGCCTTTCACTCTCGGTATTGAGTGGGTTGACAAAAAAAGCGGCACAAATAGACTATGAAAAGCCTGCGGCTCAAGCTATTTGCGTGAGAGTCCACAGGTATGCAGTTTTGAATGACGTTGATTTAAATACAGCTAATACGCGTCCAGATGAATGATGGCCGTCTTGCCTAATCGGAGAGAATAAGCAGCACCTGTTCAATGTGGAGTGCTCACGGAGGGAACCTGACTTAGAACAGGTCAGGACTCATAATTGTTTTTAACGGATGTTTTGTGCATCCCAATTCTCAGTTCTGCCTCCTCCACTGAACTTAATTTATCCCACGATTTCATTGTGGTAGATCGCATATGGATAGAAACCGTGTCTTCGTTTGTCAATTACGATAATTGGAAAACGCGTCAATGAAGGAAAATGATTGAGATTTAGCCAGGACTGATTGTTGTCATAAAAGACATGCCCCCTCCGATTCCCAGTTCTATCTGCGCCACTGGTGTGTGTGTGTCTGTCTGTGTGCACACGCACCTGTGTGTAACTTTGGTGTCTGTATGCATGCATGTCTATTTGAATTCTGTTGTGATAGTTGTCGATAGTCTTTGTCACCAACTAAAATTGTTAACTTAAATGTGTCACTGATGTAAGCAATTATAGTTCAAAGTGGCAGTGAGGTCTTAAAATGTATTGACAAGGTCTTTAAAAGGTCTTAAGATATTGAAATTAACCTGAGGATTCCTGCATATACCCTGGATTAGTCATTTATAATTTGTCCTTCATCAGATCAACAAACCAAGACTCCCTGACGGCTTGTCGAGAGGATATTGGAAACAACATCGAACTACACCCAGAGTTAAAGGTCAGTCAGCCAACCTGGCAGTTGCCGTTACCGTTTTACCTGACTGAGTACCTAACATAAGATGTAACGTAATGATGATTGAAATCCATAAAGCTTATTGAGATGATGCCTGTGCCTCATGAGTAATGGATGAGCTGCTTTACATCATGTCTCCCATCAGTACACTAATAAGCAGGCCTGTGCTTCTCTTTGTTTTCTTATTCACAGATCTGGCTGCCAACTGGGTATCAGTACCATGTCTGCTCCTGTGAGGAGGGGCGTACACTGAGGGACCACTGTGAAGTTCAGTCCATATGCCGACTCCCACTAAAGACTGCGGAAGAAGTTCAGCAGTGGCTTTTAAAGACAAAGGACACCCCTGTGACATGGAGGGTCAGTGTCACAAGACCAAGGAAAGGGCAAAGGATTCTGTTTAAGGTAATAATAATAATAATCACACCCATAGCTGACAGGTATATCAAATCAAGCACACAGTCATGCAGTTTCTATAATACATTCCTTAATGTGAAGGGGAAGCCTATAGGAATAACAGCTTAGCTGCAAAGAGGTAGACCACAAAAGCTCACAGAAAGGGACCGCCAAGTGCTGAAGCGTGTAGCATGTAAAAATCATGACACCATATAGTGTTCGGAAGAATGATTTGCAACAAGTAAAGCAAGCTGCAAGTTCACCTGTTGTCTTTTGTACAGGCTGATTACAAATGCCAGCACCATGTCAATCCAAGATCAGAGACATCGGATGCAAAACGGACATCCAAAAACACCTGCTGCCCAGCTAAACTGAGCGTGAGCCTGATGCGATCCATCACAGCCGAGGGCAGAGTGAGCCAGTGAGTTCACTCACTTTCACTATTTTGTCATTTGAATGCACTGCTCCAGACTCTAAATTCAAACACCTTTTTGTGTGGTTAGTCTTAGGAGTAAGGACCCTCATTTGCCACAGTATCCCACCATCATACGTCTCCAAAACATCCACAACCACAATTAGTTTGTGGCTGATGCCCTGAGGCACCGAGATGTGGGAGACAAGGCCATCGAGATCTTAACCAGACTGTTTGAGATTGGGCATTCCCCAACATCTGCCCTGTCAGTGCTCAAAAATGACCTGCAAGCAGAGTACGGCGAGAAGTACATTTATGCCTCAGCCGACAGAGCCATCTGCCCAGACCTTCAGTTCTGCTACAGGTATATTATGTCTTTAAGAAAGACCCCTAACAAAACAATTCAGAGAAAGTTTCAATAAATTTACTTTATAATGAGTTAGTAAAATTATGTTTTTTCCTTAAAGTGTTATTTGTGGTAGTACTCATTATGCTAAAGTTTTTTAACACTCAAAAATCTACGTTTTGCTCAGACTCTATACAAAGGTCTTCAGGCAGGAGTATGGTGAGAGGAATGGGCCAGAGATGGTAGCAGCATTAGAGAGGCGGGTTGGGGAATACAACCACAAGTGCAGAGAGACCTGTGCACAGGTCAAGACATCCTCTGGAGGGACCCCCATTGTTGCCATCTTGTCCCCCTTAATGAAGCGAGTCCATCTAAGCAAGCACAGCGGTGAACTTTGTTTCATTGACTCCTCTGGCAACATGGATCGTGAGAACTGTCGTGTGTTCTTGCTCCTCACACACACCTGTGCAGGCGGTCTGCCACTGGGGCTCATTCTCACCCAGAGCGAGGATGAGGCCACAATCTTTGAGAGACTAGAACTGTTTAAGGAGTTATTAAAGGAAGATGCTTTTGCTGGGAGAGGTCCGGCAGGCCCCCTTCTTTTTCTCACTGATGATAGCAAGGCTGAGAGAGGAGCGCTAGGCCGAGCTTTCCCTAAAGCAACACTGCTGCTTTGTGCATTTCACCTGCTCCAAGCAGTGTGGAGGTGGCTGTGGAGCAGGGAGCATGGGATCGACATGAAGGATAGGCAGGCACTCTTCACCATTGTGAAGGATATACTCTATGCCAGGGAGATGCCAGTGGTGGAGCACCTGTATCAGCTGGCCTTAGTCAATCCAGTTGCAGTGAGGTTGGTGCACTGGAACGACAGGAGTAGCTAAGCTTTTATGCTGGTTTAGGAACAGAAATTAATAAAGTGCATTAATTTAAACTTTTATTAATCCCATTGCTTAGAAATTCATCCTCTGCATTTAATCTTTCCAACCCGAGGGCATGGAGCAGTGATCAGCTAAGCCACTGGTGGTGACATGCATTATTTCATTTAGTGCATAATTTCAAATGCAAGTTCTTTTTATCACAGTTTAGTAGTATTTTCTCATTGTTGGTTTTTGGATGCATATCTCATACTGTTGTATTGATATATGAAATATGTATTTTTCTCAATATCTGCGATTTTCCTCCACAAAATAATACCATGTTCTTAACTGATTTTAGGTACCGGAAGTTCATGACGTACCTGGAAAAGCTTCACAGCCGTCAGGAGAGTTGGGCTCTCAGCTTCAGGGAGAACATGCCAACACGTGGAAATAACACCAACAACTACGTGGAGGCAGCAATGAGAGTCTTGAAGGTAGGGATGGGAATCGAGAACCGGTAGTCATGTTTGATTCCTTGGAATCGCATGCCTTCATGACTATCAATTCATTTTATTGATGCCATTTCTTCCCGACTGTTGCGCATGGCATGCATTACAAAATGAATGACGTCATGCCATAGAGAATGCACGTGTAGACTGGCCTAATTCAAATTGTATCGGTCCGGAGTCATGATGAGGGGGAAAAAAAAAAACCGCTCCAAGGCTTGGCGAAAGCGCAAGCTGTAATATCTGCTAAGCATCTATTTTGTCCAAGGGGGGAATATCAGCAATATGCTGAAGCATTTGGCAATACTGCATGCCCTTAAAATGAGGGGAAACATGTTGAGTTTTTGATCCACTACGGGCGACTAGTACACCCCCTTCTCCTCAACCCAACAGTAGCGCCTCGTCCATTACCAAAGGTAAAATCCAATGATATTATAATAACACATGCAGCGGATTTGTCTCCTTGATAAGAAAACCTAGACCGAGTGGACTAGTGTCACTAAGCACTGACTAAATTTGTGGTGACAGATTTGCACCCTTACGCCACAATAGAAGCCTCAAAATTTTGGTACGTTAATTTATTGTATTTTGCTGACATGGCATGGGGCAAAAGAAAATCACTATCATAAATGTCAAGTTATACATAGGTTATTCTAACCAGCTTAGTTCTGTTTCCTTCCTACAGCAATATATTTTGTGCAGGGAGATGACAAAGGCTCTAAACCCAAAATACAACCCCCCCCCAATCAGGAATCAACAAGGGAATCGATAAAGAATCTGATCGAAAAGCAGAATCAATAATGGCATTGGCATCAATAAAATCTCATTAATTCCCATCCCTACTTGAAGGACAAGATCCTCCAGCGGACCAAGGCCTTCAATCTGCCACAGCTTTTTGACCTGCTGACATCCCGACTGGAGGCATACTACAAAGGCCGCTTGACTGATGTCGCTCTTGGGCGCTGGGAGGCTTTCCAAAGGTCAAGGTTTCTTCCTCAGGAGAGAAACATAAAACCATCTGACATTCGTCAGGTAAATAATCCATTAGTTCTTTTCGGTTTCTTGCTTCATTGCTTTCCTTGTTTTTTAATAAACTTTTTTCCCACCCATTTTTCTCTCTTCTTCCTGATTTGAATCACCAGTCGAGGCCGAGGACCAAACCTGTGACTAGAGCCCGACCTGAACTTATGATGAGCGCCTCTACAAACCAAACTACTCGAGAGCCTTTTATTATGAATGCTGTGTTTTATTGCATATTCTTGTTCCTAATGTCTTTATAGATTGGGGAGAAGAGGTTTGAGGTGAAGAGTACCACTCCAGGGCAAACCTACTCAGTGGACATGGACCTGGAACTCTGCACCTGTCCAATGGGTCACACAGGGGCGCCATGCAAGCACCAGGCTGCGGTCGTAAAGACCTTTGCTTGCTTATCCAACAACTTGCTCCCCATAACACCAGAGATGAGAGTTGAGCTACCTATTACTGACTTCAGGAGGTAGGCGGTTGGATATGTTTCATGCTTAAATTGTGAATGTAAAGTTAATCCGCTGTTTAGCACTGCAAACTCTGAAGTTAATGTTGCTTGGAATTACTTAGCTTCTAAGTGACATGTCATTCTCTCCACTGTTAAAGCCGCAGTATCTCTTGACTTCCTACAACCTCTGACACCAGATCAGCATCTGTCAAGTCAACCTGAAGAGAGTAAGTGATAACATGCCACAGTATGGGAGCCTGTTAGCTGTTGATCATCTTTTTATCTTTCCTCTGCATTCTTACTTGTATTTATACCTACCATCTTTGCCAGTAATTTCCACTTACACATAAAATGACAAGACCCACCCTGGGCCAGTGGATTAAGTAACAAGAGTGTCATTCTCTCCACCGTTAAAGCTGCAGTATCCTCAAACTTCCTACAACCCCTGAGACCAGATCCGCATCCGTCAAGTCAACCTGAAGAGAGTAAGTGATCCACAATGTTGTAGCCATTTATCACTTTTCGATCTTTTGACCACATATTACTTATCAGTAATTCATCACATCCTACATATTACCAAATTGGTCCATAGGAGGGAGGACTGTGTTGTCTTGCACTGCACGACAAAGAGACTCAAGGACTAGTCTAGAGAAGGAGCGAGCAACTGGAAATTCTGCTGACCATCATTCTGTGCTGAGTGACCAGGAATTGAGTCAGTATAAAAACTTAATACCTGATCTACAAATAATTCCATCTGATTTGTGTACTCAAATTCTGCAATATTCTGCACTACAACAGTTTGTCTTGTAAAGTTAAACTCCCATGTCTCAACAGACACACTGGACCTAGTGGACAGCATGATCAAGGACATTAGCAGCTGTAGAAAAGATGTCACTTACAGTCAGGCTCTTGCTGCAATGGCCAGGTAGTTCCACCAAATGAAATCAAATCCATCAAAGCTGGTGTCTGCAATGCACTACTTTGGCCGAAGCCACGCCTCCGTGACATCCAAAAGAGCAGCAGCACTCCAGCAAGCAGCGAGACGACCAGGCCCAATGATCCCATGTCAGCCAACAGCAATTGCCCGTCGAAACACTAAGTTGGGGTCCAAGAGACGTCTGTCTGCTGGCCGTCCCCAGACACACAACAGTGGTCCTGAACATTCTTATTGCTCAGCAACAAAACAAAAAATGGTTGGCCACCACAAATTGGCAGACTCAGTGGCATGTAATTGTTCACATCAAGAGTAACAGACTCTCACACACGCACGCACGCAAGCACACGCTTCCCTCTTTTATCCTCACCATGACCAACACAAACATCATGTTTTTGTTAGGTTGGCTTAGGCCATGTTAGTTTGTTTTACACGATACACCTTTCTCCCTACACTTAACCACACATCCACATTAACACACCTCATACTTTAGTTTATATTCTTTTATCTTGTGTAATAGATTTGTCCCATTTTCTTCATGAACCGTGGTCTCTCCCATTTTTTTCATGGCACTAGTAATAATATTTTTGAAGGCGTGATGGTTTTAGGGGATTAGTTGATTTTTACAACTGCTCTCTATTACACTGCATGAGCTTTTAACCACTTGCTCTTTGAGTTAAGCCATGACATGTCCAGCTCGGACCTTGTCTTAATGGGATTTTAGAAAAACACAGGGCTACTTCAGAGCCAGACTGATACGAATGGAGATTACTGGGCATCAAAAACCTGATGTTTGGAATACCCATATGAGATGAGGAACAAATACTGAAAGTTAGAAGCCCTCTCTCTTCCAAGAAAAGGCCCAATTCCTGTCAGAGAGACAGTTGGTGAGGCCTGTCCTTTTCACTTGTGTCTTGCAGTACTGTTGCTGAGGTAACTTCTGTAAAACGGAAACAGATGCACACTACCTCTCTAAAGGTTGAAACACTGTACAACACAAGGACATAGGATATAAATCTACATCAATTATTGTGTGTTTATGGCCAATGGTGTAATGAAGCATCAGTCTCGCCGGATCGACAAATTTTATTGTAAGTTATGTACAGTAACAACCTCTGCAGTACTTTGTCATCTTTATTACTGGTACTGTACATATCAAGAATGGCATAATTTATGAGAAACCAACACCCCATTTGAGACCCTGTAGCTGTTCTCAGGTGTCATTGTCAGGTACTGTCATCTCTTTCATTTGATTGTTCATTATATTCTACGTGGAAGGAGAAACAATATTCCACATAGTGCCCTCCTTAGCCTAATAAATATTCTACAGCTTAAATGCTCTGTTTATTGGCGTCACCTTGTCTGCAGCTGAAAATAATTTGTCTGCGTGCCAGCAGAATGTGAGGGGTAGCTCCTTGAGCCTGAGGTGCTTTTAATTGATTGTACAGCTTTTATACAATCAATTTTATACAAGATAGTCTTGTTATCGTATTTAGAGTAGTATAATAGTGTGGTATAGGCAAGGCATAGTATTGTTGTTTTGATGTCATTAATTATTCAATTACAGCGTGTTTTCACTTGTATGGGCAAATATTTTGTTGCGCGAGTATAGTAGTGTAGTATAGGGCGTCAATTTTAGTAGTGTAGTATAGGCAAGGAATAGTATTGTTTTGCGTCATTTTTCATTGATTATTCCAGAGATGCCAAGTCTCGCATTCGGCGTAGGTCACACGCACTTTTAAGCTTATTCATTGTAGTCCGCAATTATTTAATGAACACTTAATAATTAGATCCTCAGGCGGAATTAAAATCCTCGCGGTTAGGTAGACCTCACCACGCGTAGCATAGAAAGCGATTATGACTTCGGACGTCTCGTGCTTCTCTTTACTCAGAGATTGGAAACAATGCCTGTGTTTCATGATCGTTTAAATTGTTTAAATGAAATAAGACCATTTGAAACGTCTTTACGCAATTCTCCGCCGCGCAACTACTACAACTATCAGAAGACTTGTGGAGGGGGGGTGGTTATGGCAGAAGTGGGTTCGTGGGGGCGTGGTTATGGCAGACTTGCTTCGTGGGGGCGTGGTTATGGCAGAAGTTGGTTGGGAATAAAAATGACGCGAGACCCCTATTGGTCAATAAAGACACATACAAGTTGTGCTTCGTAGGAAATGGTAGGCAAGCATAAGCCTTGATCACGAAAGTGGCAGATGAATAAATGCAAAATGAAATGTAGTATTTTGACCACATGTTATGTCAAGACGAAACTAAAAGATGCTTTCGGGGACAGGACAGAGGGCAGTGAATGCGCATGTGAAACAAACAGCCTTGTATTTTTGTTCAAAAATAATAAGCGTTTCCCCTATAATAAAATGAAAACTATCAAATTAAGGGAATTTATTACGTATTGGAAATTATCTGAAAAGGTTTGAAAATATGACATCACATAATAGTCAAACAATTTGGCCTAATAGCCTCACGAAGCAACCTTATTCGGTGAAATCAAATCAAAGTATTCCCGAACGGGAAACAACCTTCTCTTTCTTGCTGGCTCCATCGCACGCAACGACAAACTCGCACACCGCACAAAATCGCAAACGGCACCAATAAACTTCAACTACTGACAACAACCCGCGAGCTGCAGAAGAGAACTGGGAGATTTTATAGTCGACTGACTGGCTGACGTCATTTTGCTGAGGTGATACAAGCCTCGACACGGAGCTCCGTTCGGAAGTGCTTCACATTTTTGATACAGGCTCCGAAGCCTTGGTATCGACGGTAACAGCACTAATTATTGTTATTACACTGAGAGGCATTAAAAACGCAAAGTGGTTTTTATCGTCTAATTTCAAAACTGATCGTTTTTCCTTTTGCAGTTTGACACGATGACCATCAGGAATGGTAAGCATTGCAAAATGTCAAATGTCTTGGTTCGAATCCTTACTTGGTTTAACGCCTCATTATGATTATCTAAATGCAGCACAGTTCCCTGGATCATGGTCATGAATCACATTGGGAGAAATCATTTTGCAAATGACAAGTTGAAGATCAGGGCCAGTAGAAAAACACATAAACAAAGTCACATCATTCCTACTTTAAATGCCACAAACAATGAATCTCGGAAGAATCAAACATTCTGAATGCTGAATGATGGCCAGTCTCAAAGAAATGATTCTGGATGTATCAATGTCCATTAAATGACTGTATCCAGACTGCAGGGATGACACAGAATGACCATATGCGTCAGCTGTCGCCTCCGACAAAGTGCGTCATCTGTGACGCCACAAAAACAAATTCCATAAAACATCTTCTGCCATGTCAGATAATGCAAAAGAACTGCTGAATTGACTACCAATGTAACAATAACACAGTTTCACCAAGACCGTGTTTTGCAACTACGAAAGAAACCATTTACTACTGCTTAAAACAGTATATTTTATTATTCGTTTTTAATGCCTCTCAGTATATTATTATTATTGGCAACCTTTACTGAAAAAAAAAAAAAAAAAATCAAGATGTGATTGAAGTGTTGACTTTCAGCTTTAATTCGAGGGATTTCACAAAAATATTGCATTAACCATCCAGGAATTACAGCCATTTTGATACATAATTTTTCATTTTCAGAGGTTTCAAAAGTGATTGGACACACTAACATCTGCCTGTAGTTTTGTCTTCAGTGAATAAAAAGCAGTCAGGTGACTGACTAGGCCATTGAAGAATATTCCATTTCTTTGTCTTGTGTTGTGATCGCAGTATGTTTTGGGTCATTGTCCACTGTACTGTGAAGCACTGTTCTGTAAGTTTCCATCTTTTGGCTGAATCTGAGCAGATAGTAAAGCCTGGTATATTTCAGAAATCATCTTGCTACCTCTGTTAGCAGTAATATAATCAATTAACTCCAATAACCCAGCTCCATTGGCAGCCATACATTCCAATGTCATTACACTGCCTCCGCCATGTCAGACTATTGACGCGGTATGCTTTGAATCATGAGTTGCTCCTTGCCTTCTGTATGCTATTCTCTTCCAATCTTTCAGGTGCAATTTGATCTTGGTTTCATCTGCCCATCAAATCTTGTCTCAGAGATGGTCAGGCTTTTTTAGATGTTTTCAGGCAAAGTCAAATTTTGCCTTTCTGTTCTTCAGTGTTAACATGCTAAGTACCAACATCTGCAATGCAGGAAGGAAAACAGGGAAATGGCACCAATCATAGATACAATCTCTCATAATAACTCTTCCCAAGAAAGGCAACCTCAAACTGTGCAACAACCACTGTATGATCAGCCTCATCAGCCACCCCAGCGAAGTACTACTGAGAATCATTCTGAACAGGCTAGAACCCCAAGCAGAAAGGATAATTGCAGAAGAACAACCTAATTTCAGGGAAAACGGAGGCAACATGGAACAAATATTTAATCTCAGAATCCTTGGAGAAAAATACCTGGAACATCAAAGAGAATTGTACCATGTCTTCATTGATTTCAAAAAAGCCTTCAACTAGCCTCCGTTGCAGACGTCTTATGGTGTACGGTTAACTTCCCTCCCCCAACAACGTCTGTGCACTCGAGCGAGGTTTTGTGTTCCACCAGTCAGAAACTAGCTCTTAAAATCCAGGAGCTAATTATATATGCATAAACATATAAATCCAAAATGGCGGACGGTGGCGAACATGTTTTCTCTCAAGCTTTGGATAAAATCTGCAAAACCTTCAATATTGAAAATATGAATAGCTTACAAGAACAAGCAATGAACAGCTTAGTTATCCAGAGGAAAGACGTCTACGTAAATTTGCCTACAGGATTTGGCAAATCGCTCATAAGCATTCTGATTGGCTCATCAAGCACAATCACATTACGTCACGGAACACAAAACCTCGCTCGAGTGCGCAGACGTTGTTGGGGGAGGGAAGTTAACCGAACACCATAAGATGTCTGCAACGGAGGCTAGCCTTCAACAGGGTTTGGCACGAAGTGCTATGGGCTACAATGAAAAATTACAACATCAGCCCAAACCTGATCAAAGTCACCAAACAACTCCATGAGAAAGGAACTAGTGCTGTTTACCATAATGGAACGATCAGCAACTGGCTCCACACAACAACAGGTGTACGTCAAGGGTGTCGGCTCACACTGACCCTCTTCAACATCTTCCTGGATAGACTCATGTCAGATGCTCTCAAAGACCATGAAGGCACAGTTAGTTTCGAGGGAAGACCCATCGCCAATCTCCAATTTGCTGATGACATTGATGGCCTGGCAGGAAAAAAAAAAGAGCTGAAAACCTTAATGGAACAACTAGACAGTACCTCTAAGGCATACGGCATGGAAATAAGTGCAGAGTAAACCAAAATTATGGCCAATAATAACACAGAAGGTGCCATAAATGACATCAAAGTGAGGGCACAAGAATTAGAAACTGTCAGCAAGTTCAAATACTTGGGAGCTGCTCCCCGGTGGCTCATCGGTCTAAGCGTGCGTACCATAAAGACTGTGTCCTTCCCGCAGCGACCTGCGTTTGATTCTGGCTCGGGTCATTTGTTGCCTGTCTTCCTCCATTCTTCTCCCCAACCTTCCTGTCTCTCTACACTGCATAACTATCAAATAAAGGAAAAATTCCCAAAAAATAATCTTTAAAAAAAAAAAAAAATACTTGGGAGCTATCATCACCGATGAAGGATTTAAGCCAGAAATCCTCGCACGCATTGCACAGGCAGCGGCAGCACTACAAAGCCTCGTGCCAGTCTGGAAAGATAAGAACATGAAGCTCTGCAGGAAAGTCAGACTGCTGCGATCACGAGGGATTTCCATCTTCCTATACGCCTGTGAGACTTGGACACTAACAGCAGAACTCGAAAGAAAGCTAAGCGCAACGGAGATGAGACGCTATAGAGGACTCAGAGGAATTTCATACAAAAAACATATAAAAACTAGATAACTCAGTCGCCACTGATACACCTATTGTACCTCAAGAATGTTCTTGGCCCGGCTAGACGTTGTAAATGGTTTGTCTTCATTAAGGAATTAATTCTGTTGTCCTCCATGGTCTCTCAGACCTTCTGATGTTGCTGAGCTCACCATTGCATTCCCACTTTCTAAGAATGCACCAGATTGATGATTTGACCTAGAGCTCCTGAAGTTTTTGTTATCTGTCTGATTGGTTTGTTTTGTTTTTTTCCGCTAGATGGCCTTCTTCACCTGCAACGACACCTCTTTGGAGCACATATTGAAAGTAACCATGGGCAGCTGCTAAATGCATATACTACATTTAGAATTAATTCCATTAATTCCTGTTTAATTTATTGAGAAGTAATGAGAGAACAGATCACATCTGGCAGTCAAAGTGACAGTCAGCCAATTGTCTAGTTATTTTCAAGCCTCTGAAAAGAAAGAAGAATGTAAAACCCCAATTCCGAAATAGTTGGGACGAAGTGTAAATTGTGAACAAAATCAAAATGCAATGACTTTCAGATCACATGAGCCAATATGTTATTTACAATAGAACGTAGATTACATTTCAGATGTTGAACCTGAGGCAGATTACATTTTTATCTGCAAAATTAGCTTATTTAAAATTTTCTGCCTGCAACAGGTCTCAAACAAGTTGTGACACAGGCAAAAAAAAGGGCTGAAAAAGCAAATAATATATAAGAAAATTAGCTGAAAGAACATTTAACAAGTAATTAAGTTCACTGGCATCAGGTGTGTAACGTGACTGCCTATAAAAGGGATGTCATAGAGAGGCTGAAATAAAGATGGCCAAAGGCTCTCCAACCTGTGAAGGCTTGCGTAAAAAAATTGTGGAATACTTTAAAAACATTGTTCCTCAATGTCAAATTGCAAAGGCTTTGAAGGTCTCATCATCGACAGTGCATAACATCATCAAAAGATTCAGAGAAACTGGAAATATCTCTGTGGGTGAGGGACAAGGCCGAAGACCTTTACTGGATGCCCGTGATCTTCGGGCCCTCAGACGCCACTGCATCACTCACCGACATGATTCTGTTATTGACATTACTAAACGAGCCCAGGAATACTTCAAGAAACCACTGCCTGTAAAAAAAGTCCACCGTGCTATCCACAGATAAAACAGTCGCCTAAAAACTCCATCATGCAAAAAGAAATCCATTGTTGAGCATGATCCAGAAGCACCATCATGTTCTGTGGGCCAAGGCTCATTTAAAATGGACTGTAGTAAAGTGGCAAAGTGTCCTGTGGTCAGATGAGTCCAAATTTGACATTCTAGTTGGAAATCATGGGCGTCGTGTCCTCAGGGCTGAAAATGAATGCTGAAAGGTATATAAAGGTTTTAGAGCAACATATGCTCCCCTCCAGACGACATCTATTCCAGGGAAGGCCTTGCGTATTTCAGCAGGACAATGCAGAACCACATACTGCAGCTATTAAAACAGCATGGCTTCGTAGTAGAAGAGTCCTTGTGCTGAACTGGCCTGCCTGCAATCCTGATCTTTCACCAGTTGAAAACATTTGGCGCATAATAAAACAAAAAGTCCGTCAAAGAAGACCCAAAACTCTCTGGCAGCCAGAAGCCGGTATTAAACAAGAGTGGGGCGGTAGTTTGTCGACTGGTGCCACGCCGCTTGTGCTAACTGGTTTGAGCAGAGAGACATGAGAAGAGGGATGAATGCGCAAAGATCTAGGGAGCTGTAATCGGACGTGACATGGTTGATTTTTCGCACAATCTTAAATGGGCCAGTGAAACAGGGGGGCCAACTTCCGTGACTCCACTCTCAAAAGAAGGTCCCGGATAGAAAACCAAACCCTCTGACCAACCTGATAAGCAGGTGCCAAACGGCGCCCCCTATTAGCGGCAGCCTTCTGTTTACGCACCGAGAGCAACAGAGACAACTGGACCTTAGCCCAGACCGACTGACACCGCTGAATAAAACGATTAACGGAGGGAACTTCTGAATCCCTCTCAGCCTCCGTAAAAGCGGTGGTTGATAACCCAGCTGAGCCTCGAATGGGGAAAGGCCTGTGGAGGAGTTACATAGCGAATTATGAGCATATTCAGCCCATGCCAAAAAAAGCTCCATAGTAGAGGGTTGTCAGCTGCTAAACACCAAAGTGTATTCTCAAGTGACTGGTTAATCCTCTGTGTCTGTCCATTGGTCTCAGGATGAAACCTGGACGAAAGGCTCACGGAGGCCCCTAGCTGGTTACAGAAAGCATGCCAGAATTTTGCCATTAACTGCAGACCATGGTCAGAAACCACATCCTGAGGCAGGCCATGCAGCCAGAACACATCTACAACAAGAAGGGCCGTCTCCCGTGCCGATAGCAGCTTAGGAAGGGCGATAAAATGGGTGGCCTTGGAAAAGCGATTAACCACGACCAAAATGACAGAGTTGGCCTCCAAAATCAGCAGGCCAGTAATAAAATCTAGCGCGATGTGGCTCCAAAGACACTTGGGGACGGGCAACGGCTGTAGGTGGGACCCCTTATTCTGTGCACAAATGCAACAGGCTGCCACAAACTCCTGGATGTCCTTATCCATGCTGGGCTACCAAAAGCGTCAGGCCAAAAATAGCTTGGTCCGGTGGAACCCCGGATGACCTGCCAAGCGGGAAGAGTGACCCCATTGGAGCACTTGGGAACCAATCGCCAAAGAAACAAAGAAACAGTCAGCGGCTCCCCGCCAGGACCAGGATCGAACCGCAAGGCCTCCCGAACTAGACTCAACCTCCCACTGCACGAAAGCCACAATATGAGTTTCCTGAAATTATAGGCTCTGAAATAGAATCACGGCCCGAGTAATCGTAAATCTGCAACAAAGCGTCAGCCTTGATATTTTTTTGTCAGCTGGGGCGATAAGTTAACGTAAAGTTAAAACGATTGAAAAATAATGCCCACTGTGCCTGCCTGGAATTATGTTGCTTGGTCTGCTGGATGTATCGGAGGTTCTTGTGATCAGTTAAAACCACAAATGGGTTTTCAGCCACCTCCAACAAGTGGCGCCACTCTTCCAATGCCAACTTAACAGCCACAACTCCCGGTCACCAATGCTGTAATTTCGTTCAGCCGCAGACAACGACTGGGAGAATTAGGGTCAGGGGTGCAACTTATTGTCCGGATGAGGACGCTGGGGCAAAATGGCACCCACCCCGACCTCCGAAGCATCAACCTCCACGACAAACAGGTGGGAAGGGTCGGGCATAACAAGTATGGGCTCCATACTAAACGGTTTCTTCAACTCCTGAAAAGCAGCTTCAACTGCTGGGGTCCAAGCAAATGACAAGGAGGCATTCTTATTAGTAAGCGCAATAATTGGGGCAGCCACAGCGCTAAAATTGCTGATGAACCTCCTATAAAAATTAGCAAAGCCCAAAAACTGCTGAAACTCCTTCACATACTGAGGAGCAGGCCAGTTCCTGATTCCTGCCTCTTTGTTCGGGTCCATATGGACCGACACTGTTGACACAATAAAGCCAAGGAACAAGACTGTCCTTGAATGAAAAATGCATTTCTAAGCCTTGACAAAAAGTTTGGCTTTCAGGAGGGCCTCAAGCACTTGTCTGACATGTTGTTTATGCTTCGAAGGAGTTGAAGAAAAAATCGTAATATCGTCAAGGTAGACAAAGACAAATCTCTCCAGCATCTCTCGGAGGACGTCATTTACGAGTCCCTGGAACATAGTGGGGGCATTAACCAAACCGAACGGCATGACTAAATAGTCGTAGTACCCATCATGGGTATTAAATGCCATTTTCCATTCTTCCCCCTCCCAGATCCGGACCAGATTGTATGCGTTATGGAAGTCTAGTTTAGTGAAAAATATTCAAAATGTTCAAATGCAAAGTTCATTAAGGGAAGAGGGTATCAGTTCTTAATAGTTATGTTATTCAAGCCTCTGTAATCAATACAGGGCCTCAAATCTTTTTCCAAACAAAAAAGAGCCTTGCTCCAGCAGGAGATCTGGAGGGTTGATTAAACCCTTTATCTTGAGCCTCCTAAATATACTCTTGCATAGCCTTGCGCTCTGGCCCTGACAGCAAGTATAAGGAACCCCTGAGGGGAGTAGTACCAAAAAAAAGCTTGATTTTGCAATCATAAGCACGATGCGGAGGCAAGAACGAAGCCCGTTGTTTGCTAAAAACCTCTGCGAGATCAAAATGGTCATTAAGAACATTGGTAGGTAAACAAAAGTTCAGAGAAGCCCCCAAACTCCGATCCCGTTCAGAGCTCGACGTGTCAACGACCAACTCAAAATCAGAAAAATCCTCCGACTCGAAATCCTCTTCTGGCTGCTGTCTGTAAAACTGCGGATCCCACTCCAATCCTTCTTCCGCCCCATTATCTAAATTGGGTGAGTTAAGTAAGACAACTTCCTCATCGTCACTCCAGGCCTCAGCTTACCCCATAGGTTGACATCCAGGACGACACAACAGAATCTCACTACAGTGAGATCTACAATCAGAGCCCCACTGGACAACAGGATTATTTTGGCTGCCCCAAAAGATGTATGGCCTATGTTCTAGCAGCCAAGAATGTCCTAAAACCACAGGGAAAACTGGTGGAATTGATCAGGAAAAACCATCCTTCCTCCGAATGACCGCCAAATGGGATGAATATCGTCAATAATTCAGAGCCCTCAGATATAAGCCCAGTTCCCAACGGGCGACCATCCAAAGCTCTGACCGTGCATGAATGTAAGAGAGAGCGGATGGGAATGGAATGTTTCCTAGCCCACCCCGCATCCATAAAACAATCTACGGCCCTCAAGTCCGAAAAGGCCCCCACAAATATTCTCCGTTTCCCCACAGTCATTACAGTCAATTCTACTGCAATAAATGTCCAAAAGGGAGATTGGGTCTGTCCCTCTAGCTTCACCCATACTGCTAGAGAGACTTCACATATCCCTTAAGCTCAGGGCAACATGGACGGATATGCCCCAGTTTGTTACAATGATAACAAACTATTTTTCTGCGAACAGGCTTACGAGCTCAGCTCTCATATGAGCTATCAACCTACATGGGCTCACTGGAAGTGGGAACTTTCGGTGGGCGGAGTTGGGGCTGTGTGCGTGTTGTAAGGAGAATGAACCCCTTTGCTAGCAGGAGCCAGTGCAGTTTGTTTCTCCTTGTTACGTTCGCGGATACTATTATCAATTCACACAGCAGTTCGAACCAACAAATCTAAAGAAACACAAGGCTCAAATGTCACCAGAGCGCCCTTTACCTCCTGCTGTCATAAGAGTTGCCTCTGGCCACCCTGTCTCTGTGGCTAGGGAGTGGAAAGATATAGAAAACTCTACAATGCTCTCAGGGCCTTGCCTCAAATGCATAAGACACATAGCTGCGTCCTGACCACTCACCTTCTGATCGAAAACTGAAATCATCTCTCTCACGAGAGTATCTACCGAATTAACAACTGGCGATCTAGAGCGAATGAGTGGCCCCACTGAAGTGAGAGCTGTACCAGCTAGCAGGGATAAAATAAACGAAACCCATGATTCTTCATTAGAGAACCGTGAGGGTTGCATTTTAAAAAAATCTTTCACATTTAGCGTTGAAGTCCTTGCATTTCCCTGCCTCGCCACCATAACTTGGGGGTTTAGGCTCGCGGGAAAAATTTGTGGATTGTGCTTGTAAAACATTTTGGGTGATCTGAGCGGTCAACGCACTGATACTCTCGCTGAGGCTTAATAAGATATTTCCCTGCCTCTGTATAGCATTATCTTGAAGGGGAATCCTTTCCACCAGCTCTGTTTGCTGATTGCTTAAGCTAGTGAGGCCCTTGCCATAACCAGCAAGGACCGATTGTTGATTGGCAACCACTCTCTCCAGCGTAGCTGCAACTGGCAACTCCATGTTTGGCTGGAGGGTGCTGTAATGGCTGAAGGAATCAGAAGGCCAATGGCAGCGGCTAGGAGAAAACAGGACCTGCAAGGACTTAAAATACCCACAGGGAGAAATATAAACGAAGAAACAGAACAGCTCTCGCGCTTCCAAAACGAACCCCCAACAATACAAACCAGGAAGCAGTGCGAGAGAGAAACAAACAAATAGGGAAAGTAAAAGGAAACTTCCCTGAAGAAATTAAGCACGGAAATTCTGCAAAGATATTCGCCAAAAATCCTAAACTAAAGATATCTTCAGGTTGTAGTGATAAATAAAATCAGACACTCCAGTAAAGGAAGCCTGGCGGACATTAGACTTATATAGCCTGAGGGGAAGGCGCCGCCCACGCCTGACGAAACAGCTGGGAAAAGAATCCGATAGTTAAAGAAACAGACGGTCCAAATACTAGCCACAAAGAAAGTCTAAAACCAACCAGAACCATGACACCTTTGGTCTTGATGACAGCTTGCATTCTTGCATTCAAAAAAAAATGAAAAAACTCGTTTTTAGGTTCAGTAATGCAAGAAAATAACTGTTATTTGACATCTAAATAAAAAAATAATAATGTGCGTAAATATTTATTTCTGCTTTTTTGTAACACGGTAAATTCAAAAATTCATGCATAACAACAATAATTATATTTTAGCATTAAAAATATCATATCAGTTAAAGAGCTTGCGCATACTGATGGATTAACCACTTCAGAAAATTATTTTGGTAATTACCAACACTGTTAATTTAGGGCAGCTGTGGCATAAACCTTACACTGGGTGGTGGTCTTAAAAATTTGCTAAGCACTGTGTATACAGTGGCAACCAAAATTATTCAACCCCCGTTGCAGATTATGTTTACTGGCAAAATTAGCAAAGGTGGTGTCACGTCAGAGTGGGAAAATTGCCCCTGAAAGCTTTTGATTCCTTTCCATGTTGACTTTGTGGAGAGATGTATGCAGGCCTAGAAAATGCATTTGTTTTCTGTATCATATGTGCTAGGACAGATGTGGGCCTTTTAGATGAGCACCCCCCTAAAACCAACATATGGGGATAAATCAATGAATAACTCCCAATTATCACAGTGCTAGTTCTAAAATGTATAACTGCTATTGTTGCTGCCATCCCAAGGAATAATTTGACATCAAACATGGCTTATTGGCTTTGAAAATATGAGACCCCGGAGGAATTGAAGCCGTAAAAAGCATAATTTGGCTTCATTTTTCATCACAAATTGAAAATTTAACATTAAAATTGATATAGTTTCCAAAGTGATCCACCCTCAATATTTGATAAAAAGTAAGTGCAGTATGCCAAGTTCGTTTGCACAAAGTTTCAAGAAATTCTTTCACCAGTAACAATGAAGAAGTTAGACCATTAAATGGTCAAGATCAATGGCTAAATGGATTCCACCGAGTATCACACAATTTTGGCTGACAATCTGGATGCCTCTGTCAGAATGCTAGGACTTGGCTGTACGTGAAATTTCCAACAAGCAGAAAACAATGACCCAAAGCATACTTCAAAATCCAAACAGAATTTGTTTTGTGACAATGAAATCAATGTTCTGCAGTAATCATCTCTCATGGGCTGAACTATAGAGGGCAGTTGATTCTGCCATTATTTATGAAAACTTAATTTGTAGAAAACTGATGTTCATTTAAATTATTGAACAATTTTGGTTGGTTTCATTGAAACAATAATAAAGTACATTATTTCTCATATTTTGGCATTTTGGGTTTACCTCCAGAATGTTACTGTTTATTTTCAACCTTCCCCGCCCAAAGGGGGAGGGCAGGGTGTATTGTTTTTGGTTCGGTTTGTTTGTTTGTATTTTTAACACTAGCAGCAAAACTAATGGCCAGATTCACCCCAAATTGGGTTAAGGGATTGCCACTGGCCCAGAATAGATGCCTATTGAATTTAGGAAAAGTAGGTCAAAGTATGAGCGAGGGGCGAAGTTTGTTGTGCCTGGCACCACTTGATTTTGTTTTATTTTTAGAGCATTTCAACTCAGGGGTGCCAATAATTCCGGAGCTCACTATTAGTTGAACATGTCCCAGAGAAGTAGGCAAATGTGCACACACAGAATATTTAACCTCTTCAGCCCTGATTTTCACGAGAAGTTAGAAAAAGAGTGTTTTCCATACTGTTGGACAAAACCATACATATTCTGTATCTGCTGGTTACACTACTTCATTGAAGCAACATCACACTTATATTGAGAAAAAAATATTCAAACTCAGGACACAATGTCTCATTGCCGAAGAATTTCATCAAAAAGAAAATATCCAGATCTTGTGCATTATTTTGCACACATTTCCTCAACTGTAATTCAGCAGGATATATATGGGATCCATGTAAATATTGGGATCTTTGTTAGAATTTGAAATAGGCCGAAAGTCCCACAGGTTTGAATAAAGCAGATTCCTTTGGCAAGTCCACCGACGGGATTGGCAGAGTTGAAGAGGTTAAAAAGGATAAACATGGTGCTTGACATGTTTATTTTTACCAGGGGTGTGTAAGTAGCAAATTTAAAAAGCCTTGGGAGCCAAAATAATTAAAAAAAGCAAGCCCATTTGAAAAGAGTATTTGGAGATAGTGAACAGTGTGATAAAATCTGAGCAATTAGATAGTTGAAAATAATTTAAAAAACATCAAATTGCTGATTTTATCATTTTGTCCTCACCCAGCCACCCACAATGCATGGAGCTCAGAATGAAATCTGTGTCTTTGGGGTTGTGCATTACTGCATGTTTAGTTCACACAAGCAAGAAAGACTATCTGTGTTCAATAAAAACACCTGAATCTTGTGAAATAGAATTACTTGACCAAAACTGCACACAGAATAATTAATATAAAATGAACAAATGTCAACAATGACAACAAAATAACAATGAAATTAAGTGGATGTTTTAATGAAGATGAACCCAGTGGCCAACTTCCATTCTTCTCATGCAATCCACAATGTTTCTGCCATTCAGGTCAAGTTCCCTGCTCAGTGGAATAATGCCATTATCTCATTGATAAATAAAACCTACCACTTCCTTGGAATTGGAAGTATAGAGCCATTCCGTGCTCCGACCCAAAACAGCAGAAGAATGAAGGTAAAGAGTTATAATGGTCTCTTTGCACAAGACTAAGAGTATACTATTGCCATTAAAATAATTCAATGGTATAGTGATGTAGTAAACTAAATTGGTACGGTATAGTAACAGAGTTGCTTGGCAGCAGGGATGGTTTTGCAAATTATCGTTGGTTTAATTCCCAACAAGGCAAAGCAAGGTAATTAACCTAAATTGTTTCAGTAAAATAAAAAAAAAGTCCCATTACAAATGGCTTTATGCATACTCAAGTTTAATGTGATTTTTCTTCACTACTGAAATCTAGCATTGTGGCAGACAATAGGTATTAACTTGCTTAAGTGATCATACGCACTCGATCAAATGGTTCTGTTAGGGAAACTAAGAAAATATCACTGAATGTTAAACCAATGCCCAAGGTTGAAACGAGCTCCGAAAGCTTCAGTCGCAGCAGATCAAGAAGGAAGAGGTGAGACTTGAAGAAAAACTCTGGAAATTGGAGATTTGTCTGCTGGCCAGTTTTTAAGATGGCTCTCCGCTGTGGCTGTAAAATCAAGGTATCATGGTTTAGGCGTGCGTTTGTTGGACCTTTCTCTGTTCTATCATTTGGGATGATTTTGAATTTCTTTTTCATCGAATTCCTGGCCCAGCTGGCTGATTGAGCTGGGGGGAGTTTTCCGGTCTCTATATATGTGGCCAGGGGTTCGCCATGGCGATCGCTAGAGTATCTGTATCTAGTACTGCGGCCGAAGAAAATCTTTAGTCTGATTTCCTAGTGATTTGTTATATTCTATTTATTGTTAGGAATTGCTTCTTTTGGAAATTTTCTCTCTTCTCTCATTTTTTCTCTCACACTGCTGCCCTGTTGCGGACATTTATTCGTCCTTGGAAGCGCAAGCTTTTACCGGAGGTGTGTATCTCTTTTGTGTTTGTCTCTTAGCTGAGCTGCTCTTTGTTTTCTCACTGTCCATGGCAAGCGGCGTCCAATCACAGCCCATCACACAAGGGTGTCAAATTTCACCGAAAAAGATGGCATGTTTTTGATAATCCAACACTATGACGTGATACAACAAATTAATCAATTCTGCTCTTCAATCATGACCTTGATAAGTAGAATCAGGTGTCAGGGCTAAAATAAAACTCCTGCACCCACACACCCATTTTTGGACAAAACTTAACTCCCACGACTGACAGACACATGCACCGATCAACCACAACATTGCAACCACCTTTCCAATATTGCGTTTGTCCCCTTCATGTCACCAAAACAGCTCTGACCCATTCAGACACGGACTCCACATGACCTTTGGAGACGCCTTGTCGTATCTGCCTCCAATATAACAGCAACAGATCCTTTAAGTATTTTAATAGGTGGGGCCTCCATGGATCAGACTTTTTTGTCCGGCTTATCCCACAAATGCTCAATTGTACTGAGATCAGGGAAATATTGAGGTCAACATCTTGAACTTGTTGTGTTCCTAAAACCATTCCTGAACAATTTTTGCAGTGTGGTAGTATGTATTATTCTTCTGAGAGAGGCCACTGTCATCAGGGAATACCGTTGAAAAGAGGGAGTGTAAAAATGTTTCAGTAGGTGGAACTTATCAAAATAACACTCACATGAATGGCAGGACCCAAGGTTTCCAGCAGAATATTGTCCAAAGCATCACACTGCCTCTGCTGGCTTGCCTTCTTCCAATAGTGCATCCTGAAGCCATGTCTTACCCAGGAAAATGATGCACATGCACTAGACCATCCACGTGATGTCAAAGAAAAACAGATTCATCAGACCAGGCCACCTTCTTCCACTGCTCCATGGCCCACTAATGATGCTCATGTGCTTGTTATAGTCGCTTTCAGTGGTGGACAGGGGTCAGCATGGGTATTGTGACCGGTCTGCCACTAAACAGCCTCATTCACAGCAAGCTGTGGTGCCCTGAGTGTTCTGACACCTTTCAGTGACGTACAGTTCAGGAACCACACGCGAAAGACAGAAATCCAGAAAAAAAACAAACAAAAAAAAAAAACACATATGCCTTTAAGGGAGTCTGAGTTAAAGCCAAAAAACACAGGAATTGCCATGCCACAATACAAAATCCAAAAACAGTGTCAACTAGACAGGCAGGGGTCAGAACCAGTAAGGCAGATGAGCAGAGGCACAGAAACGATAGGCAAAAAGTCGTAGTCGATGAACAAAGCCAAGGGTCATACACAGGGCATCCAAACACAGAAATCGCAGTCATACAAAAATGGGTCGAAATCCAGAAAGACAAAAGCAATACAAAAAGGGCAATGGCAAGAATCAAAGTTGGAAAATCCAGGAGAAGAGAAACAATATTCAATGGCATACGAGGCGCTCTGCACAAAGAAGTATTGATCAACGTTCTGACAAGAGCTGTGAGTGAAAAGACTGCTAATATACACACAGGGAAGATCACATGCTATACAGGAATCAGGTGTAGAGAATCAGACTAATTACAACGGGAGAATCACATGAGGGAAGCCCTAACCACGAAAATTGGCGAAAGACAAAACACGAACGGGAATCACACAAACAGCCTATGACATTTAAACAGCTCCGGTCCAGGAGTTCTACGTGCACAGATAACAAGCGCAGGAGAGTGATTAAGCACGTACGAGAGATCTCGCTGAAGCTCTGGAGAGGACAGAAATAGGCTAAAAGGCGGAGTATAGAACAGGGCGATTGTGGAGAGGGAATTAGTCAAAATTAGTAGCAGTGCAACTTTGCATATCAAACTAGAGTGCTTGTTAGTAAGTTAGTAATCTTATATACATGGATTAGTTGTGTTAGTGGACTATGATACAAAATACAAATGTTAGTGCTGTTAGTAATCAGAAAAGAAAGGCGAAGGAAGAAAAGGAGAATTGAAGGAATATTTTAAACACTGGAACTTATTTAAATCACCCGAAGTCAGTGAGCACGCACAAGACAGGGGAGGCAAGTGCAATGGAACTGAGAAATGGAATGAACCAAATCCTGAGTATTACAATAACCAAAAATAATAAATAAAAGACAATAATCATGAACACAGAACCAGAACATAAACATGACCAAAAACCATAACCATGACACTTCCTATCATTGCTCACGTTAATTTTTTGTGAAATTTGCGCTCTAGTTGCTCTCTCATGGGATAATCCCGAACGAGCCAGCTGTGGCTCCCCACATGCATCATTGAGACTCAGGTGCCCATTACCCTGTCGCCAGTTCACCATTTGTCCTTTCTTGGACTACTTTTGGTTGATACTGACCACTGCATACCGAGAACGCCCCAAAAGAACTGCCGTTTTGGAGATGCGCTGACCCAGTCGTGAAGCCATCGCAATTAGGACCTTGTCCAAGTCACTCAAATTCGAACATTTGCCCATTTTTCTTGCTTTTGACTCATCAACTTCAAGAACTGACAGTACTCTTGATGCCAATATATATTACCCCTTGGTTTCCGCAATTGTAGCAAGACAGTCAATGTTATTCACTCCACTGGACAGCAATTTAAATGCTGTGGCTGGTCAATGTGTATGAATAGATCTGTACTTCGCACTCAGGAAAATACGGGAAAAGCACACAATCAAATTGAGAACAAATATGTATTGAAGTGTAATAAAAACCTTTCATGTTCAAAAGGAAATATTTATTTACTAATGAAGTCAACTGCAAACTAAAGTGCATTAGAAAAACCCAAAGCCAACAATCAAGCAAGCATGAAACCCTGACTACAACCCCAATTCCAAAATAGTTGGGACAAAGTGTTAATTGTGAATAAAATCAAAATGCAATGACTTTTAAATCACATCAGCCAGTATTTTATTCACAATTGAACAGAGATAACATAGCAAATGTTGAAATTGAGAAATTTTACAATTTTATCCACAAAATGAGCTCATTTCAAATTTGATGGCTGCTACAGGTCTCGAAAAAGTTGGGACTGGGGCCTGTTTACCATGGTGTAGCATCCCCTCTTCTTTTTAACACAGAGTGGAGCCGTCTGGGCATTGAGCAGACAAGTTTCTTGAGTTTACCATTGGAATTTGAGCCCACTCTTGTTAAATCCAGGCTTCCAGCTGTTGGAGAGTTGTGGGTCTCCTTTGACGGACTTTTTGTTGAATTTTGCACCAAATGTTCTCAATCGGTGAAAGATCAGGACTGCAGGCAGGCCAGTTCAGCACACAGACTCCTCTGCTACGAAGCCATGCTGTTGTAATAGCTGCAGTATGTGGTTTTGCATTGTCCTGCTGAAATACACAAGTCCTTCCCTGGAATAGATGTCATCTGGAGGGGAGCATATGTTGCTCTAAAACCTTTATATACGTTTCAACATTCATAATGCTTTTTCAAACATGCAAGTGTCCCACACTATATGCACTAATGCATCCCCATGCCATCAGAGATGCTTTTGAACTGAACGCTGATAACAGGAGGGGTGGTCTTTCTCCTCTTCAGCCCGGGGGACATAACGCCCTTGATTTCCAACTAGAATGTCACACTTGGACTCGTCTGACCACAGGATGCTTTGCCACTTTGCTATAGTTCATTTTAAGTGAGCCTTGGCCCACAGAACACGGGGGTGTTTCTGGCTCATGCTCAACAATGGCTTCATTTTTGCAAGAGAGTTACATGTGGCATTTGTGGATGGCACGGCGAACTGTGTTTACAGACAGTGGTTTCTTGAAGTATTCCTGGGCCCATTTAGTAATGTCAATGACAGAATCATGCTGGTGAGTGATGCACTGGTGTCTGAGAGCCGGAGATCATGGGCATCAAGTAAAGGTCTTCCCTTATGCACAGAGAATTTTCCAGTTTCTCTGAATTTTGTTGATGATGTTCTGCACTGTCGATAATGAAACCTTCAAAGCCTTTGCAGTCTGACTTTGAGGACCACTGCTTTTAAAGTATTCCACAATTTTTTTACTCAAGCCCTCACAGGTTGGAGAGCCTCTGGTCATCTTTACTTCTGCGAGACTCAGCCTCTCTAAGACATCCCTTTTATAGCCAATCATGTTACACACCTGATGCCAGTTAACTTAATTACTTGCTAATTGTTCTTTCAGCTGATTCTCTTATTGCTTTTTCCAGCCCTTTTTTTGCCCAAGTTCCAACTTTTTTGAGACCTGTTGAAGCCAGAAAATTTGAAATAAGCTCATTTTGTGGATAAAAACGTAAAATGTCTCAATTTCAACATTTGAAATGTTATCTATGTTCTATTGTAAATAACATTGGCTCATGTGATCTGAAAGTCATTGCATTTTGATTTTATTCACAATTTACACTTTGTCCCAACTATTTTGAAATTGGGGTTGTTCAGCAATGTCCAAATTTCATACAATGAAAGCATCTGCAACTAGACTGATCCAAACTGAACTATAATGAGACGGAAAATATTTCTCAAAGATAAATTCCCATCATGCTTTTCGAAATTTTGTTCTACACTACCAATACTATGAATCGATCTATAAACTTGTGTAAAATGTGACTTGTATGTCTTTAACCCCTTTGTGCAAATGTAAACGCTTGCGGACATTGAACTGCAAATTTAAACACGCAGTTACAGTACTCAATCACTAGATGGCACCCCCGGATCAGTTATTGAATATTCACAAGCAAGCCGAGCTTGAATATGGTTTAGAATATAGAGAAGTTCACTTCAATCCCTGTTTTTCAGGAGTCACGTGAATTAATCTCTTCAGCTAAGCCTGATGTGCAGACTGGTCAATATCCTTGCCCATAGTATCAATCCAGCAGTTTTTAAAAAAAATGATCTCTAGTGACAGAAAATGTTGTCCTCTGCAACCACTTCAGCTGCAGTGAGCCAGCAGTATTCCAATTACTGCTTCAAATTTTTCTGAACCAAAAAATTCGACATGGTATTGACTCTCTCACATTCTGTCAAGTACAGTCACCACAGACAAAAATGCGTAGTTCCCTACCATGGATTTACTCGTAGATTCCGCCATTGACAAATTCAGCACTCCCTTATATCCACCCAAGTACTGGTGTTGATAGCCAATCATTCAATTATATACTCTACGTAACTTCAGTTATAGTTCATGCCCACATGAAACTTACCCTGTAACAATGTATTGATTGGCTCTTTTCTTATCCAATTCCTGAGTGTTTAACCTTTCCACATTGGACATATGAGCATGTTAATTGGACGATTTCTTCTGTTGGATACTTAGAAGACTAAGCGACCTGCATGTTTATTTGTAGAAACTACAATTTCATTGTAACAGAACTATTAACTGCATTTAAAACAGTTTTAGCAATGCCTCAAAAAAAAAAATCATGATGTTCCTTACACTCAATGTGGACCTTAACTTCGTTCATGAGAGTATGTCCAATCCGTACCGTCAAAGTGGGGATGATTGTTGTAACGGAAATATTTAATATTTCTGCCATTTAAATCAGTAGATAAGCTTTGAAATGATTTCCAGAATATGTTATGATATTCATAGTAGTATACTCAATGTGCTCCAGTGCTAAATGAAGGTAATCAACAGTACAATGATGCGTGTATGTTTTACCTGTAAAGGAGCGATCAAGAACCAGTTGCGAGAACCAGGCAGTGCAGTAGAACTTGTTTTATTAATGAAGGGGGAGGACCCCCGCAGGGCAGAAGGCAAAAGTACAAAGTCCACACTTCAAAAATCAAAATCCAGTTGGGCAAAAATAGAATAGAAAACCAGGGCAGCAATCACAATAATCATAGTCGGACAGAAATGGGTCTGGTTCACCAGTACAGGTTTGTTAAAGAAGCAAAACCAGAATCCAATGGCCGTAACCCGAATCGTAACCAGGGCAGCAAACATAGATCTCGTGGTCGGACAGAAAAAGGTCAAAACTCACAGATGCAACAATAATCCAGAATCACAAAGGCAAAAATCGAAAAGTCGGGCGGTCCAGTCAGAAAGATAAACACTGAGTAATCAAGGTGAAATGAAACATGGCACAAGAAGACTGAGGAAAACAACCTGATGGAGAGTGGCTGTGAAAAGACACCAAATAAACAGTTCCAGGGAGATCACATGGAGAGAGACACAGGTGCAAACAGTCAGACTGATTACAAAGGAGCAGCACATGAGGGAGAACCTAATCACATGCAATTTGGCAGAAGCCAAAACGCAGACAGGGATCACGGGACAAACCTATACAAAGACATACAGCTCCAGTTAAGGAGTTCTAACGTGCATAGATACTTAAAGAAGGACAGCGTGATAAGACGTGGAACTTACACAGAAAATACAGCAAAGATAATCAGGGAGAGACAAGAGGCGGAGACTAGAACAGGGGGCTGCCAAGCTGTCACGGAATTACAGTCCCACTACATTTTGGGTTGTAACTCTACAACTAAATAAGATAAAATCAAGTATGATGTGTCATATTGAAGGTATTAACTTGTTCTTCAATATTATTTAGTGAAAATACATTTTTTGAGAAATTTTCATCGAGGAAACAAGCAAAAACTACTCCGTCACGGAATTACACAAAATTGACGTGGTTTTTTTAATGTTGTGTTTAACTATTCAGAAAATGATGTTCCTGTCATAGTTAAGATATGAAACTTCAATATGTTCATATTTAAGGTGTTCTTTGTTAATACTGCAAGTTACAGAAACAAAAATTGACTTGAACCCTGCTTTATGGGCAAGAAATTTCAAAAAGTCAATGTCAAGGAATTATAAGAGGAAAATTGTCACGGAATGACAGCAATAGTATTAATTAGTTTCAATGTACTTATTTCAGTATATTATACATATATACATAATTATTTACATTTTTACAGTTAAGCGATATATTACAATGAGTTTTCCACTTATAATGACCAATCATAACACATACTTCAATTTTTTTTTTTTTATTCTCCATGTCAACGTTGGCTTGGCGACCCCCAACAGGGCGAGTGCTGAGAGCTTGTTAATCAATTAGTAAGTGAAACAATACAATCCCTTGGTGCTTGTTAGTAAGTTAGTATTATATACAATGTTCGTTGGTGTTCGTAACTTCTAGCGAAACTAACAAACTAATAGTATGGTTAGTAAGATAGAAAAGTAAGGCGAAGTATGTAAACAAGATCGGAAGGAAGGTTGAAATCCAGAATCCAACTAGAATGGTTTTTACATGTAAAAACAGATGTCTTCCACTTCCCCCATTTCACATTTTAGAGTTATGGTCCGGAAACTAGTCCCACACTTCAATATGCCTGAGTCCAAATTGTTGCCATGGAAACAAAAAATAAAAATCTAAAGCAGTTCAAACCCTGAAAAGGCACATCTACATGTTATGGAGAGACACTACATCAAATTTGGTGAGAATCGGTCGAGCAGTTTCAGAGTTATGCTCCGGAAACAAATGGGAACGCCGACCCCAACGCCGACGCCAACGGGAATTCAGGCAAAAACAATATGTCTCCCCCCCAGGAAGGGGGAGACATAATAAATCACCCGAAGAGTAACATGCAGGACTGGGGCTGTGTGCAATGACAAGACAAGAGACCAGACGGGGGAGACAAAGTGCAATGCATGATGGAAAACATGAACCGGAATGTGACTATGGCAAAATGTAAAACATGGAAAAGTAAAAACGAAGACAATACATAAACTAATCGAAGTAACCAAATCCCAATACACATACAAAGAATAGTCAGACATAGCAAATATCAGAAAACACAAAAGGCAGTCAGAATTAACAAGGCATGAACATGGTCAAGGCAGAACAGAACATGAGCAATGGCAGAATCACAACATTACCGAATTTGTATTCATGTTACATGTTTGAAAATGACCTTGTACAGGTGCTGGTCAACGAATTAGAATAATTTGAAATAGCGCAATCGTTAAATTGTCTTGATGCATTTTTTGTGCAGAAAGCAAATCAGGTGTTCACCGCGCCTGTCCTACTTTAGAGTATTCACAGAACTCGCTACCTGTAAAAAATTTGCTCAGCTGAGCTTTCCAAAAGGCCCATTTAGGCCATTTAACTGTGACACTGTTGTTCCATTGAATTAGAATAATTCATAAGGGGGCCGCAAAGCCAATGTTGGCATGGAGAATAAAAAAAAAATTGAAGTATGTGTTATGATTAGTCATTATAAGTGGAAAACTCATTGTAATATATTGCTTAACTGTAAAAATGTAAATAATTATGTATATATGTATAATATATTGAAATAAGTACATTGAAACTAATTAATACTATTGCTGTCATTCCGTGACAATTTGCCTCTTGTAATTCCGTGACATGGACTTTTTGAAATTTCTTGCCCATAAAGCAGGGTTAAAGTCAATTTTTGTTTCTATAACTTACCGTATTAACAAAAAACACCTTAAATATGAACATATTGAAGTTTCATAACTTAGCAATGACAGGAACATCATTTTCCGAATAGTTCAACACAACATTAAAAAAACCACGTCAATTTTGTGTAATTCCGTGACGGAGTAGTTTTTGCTGGTTTCTTCTATGAAAATTTCTCAAAAAATATATTTTCACTAAATAATATTAAAGAACAAGTTAATACCTTCAATATGACACATCATACTTGATTTTATCTTATTTAGTTGTAGAGTTACAACCCAAAATGTAGTGGGACTGTAATTCCGTGACAGCTTGGCAGCCCCCATAAGTCATTTCATTGAATTAGAATAAGTGCTCGAATTTTTGTTTTCTGTGAAGAGTGTTCACTCTGCAGTATAAAGTCAGGGTTGAGTAGAATTTCTTAGTTGGTAAATCAATCATGGGTAAGCAGCGCGACCTCTCAACGGGAATAGTGACTCAAATTCAAGCCCTTCGCTAACAAGGCTTGACCCAAACTAAAATTGCTGAGCAGCTCAGCATCAGCCAGTCTTCCATCTGCAAAGCTCTAAAGAAAGACTGCAGCAAGCGCACCAACTGTTCCGGCATCCGAAAAACTTTTGCTCGTGACAACAAGCAGCTGAGAAAGATCCCAGTCAGCAACCGGTTCAAGTCCATTTCTGAGCTCAGCGACTTGAGGAACGAGCAGACCGGCGCTAACGTCTCGAGATCAACCATTACCGTCGTCTGCGCGAACTCGGCTTCAAATCTCGCGTTCCAGCAGTAAAACCGATGCTGAACAAGAAACAAATGAAGAAACGGCTGAAGTGGGCCAAAGAACACGGCGAGTGGACTGCTGAAGACTGGCAGAAAGTGGTCTTCAGTGACGAATCACGCTTTTGCATCTCCTTCGGTGACCGAGGTCCTTGTGTCTGGCATTGTGGTGGCGAAACCTACAATTACGAGTGCGTAAAAAGATCCGTCAAGTTTCCCCAGAGCGTTATGGTCTGGGGATGCGTGTCCGCTCGGGGTGTAGGGACACTCTGCTTCCTCAAGAAGACTATCAATGCTGCCGTATACCAAGATGTTCTGGAAACGTTCCTGATTCCGACTGTTGAGGGACAGTTTGGCGAAGAAGACCTCATATTTCAACAGGATCTTGCACCGGTTCATGCGGCAAAGTCGACCAAAGATTGGTTCGCCGAAAAACAGCTTGAAATTTTGGCATGGCCGGCCAACTCGCCTGACCTCAATGTTATTGAAAACCTTTGGGCCATCGTCAAGCGGAAAATTCGCGACTGAAAGCCGACTACGATGGACCAACTGAAGCAGAACATTGCCACTGCCTGGGAAGCTGTGAGTGCGACAACTCGCGACAAGCTGGTCAAATCGATGCCGCGGAGACATCAGGCAGTCATACAAGCCAAGGGGGCAGCCACAAAATACTGAGAAAGTGATGATTCTAATTATAATAAAAATTACTCTAATTCAGTGAAACTGTTTCTCAATTATTCTAATTCAATAAAACAACATTGTCACAGTTAAATGGCCTAAATGGGCCTTTTGGAAAGCTCAGCTGAGCAAATTTTTTACTGGTAGCGAGTTCTGTGAATACTCTAACCAGTAGGACAGGCGAGGTGAACACCTGATTTGCTTTCTGCACAAAAAATGCATCAAGAAAATTTAACGATTGCGCTATTTCAAATTATTCTAATTCGTTGACCAGCACCTGTATACTTGGAAAAAACATGACTATGAATTCTGTGAACTGTTTTTGTCATAAAGATGTTTATGGCAAATGTAAATAAACTAATCTAATGTCTTTGAAAAATGTTTGATTTGTTGGATTTTCATATGGAATATACATGCGTGTGTAAAATGTCCTGTCCGTACCCCACTTGTAGTGCTTCTCCTTGAACTCGCTCCTCACTATAACTAAATGCAGATACCCACTAATAATATATTTTTTCAGTTGTAGGAGGAATCATAGTTCCAAAAAATATAAACATTAATGTTGTACAATCAATTTCATTTTCTCCTGTAAATGCAAATTAGTTTGCACCCTGCTTGTGACCAAGGTGAGAGGCACTCGCACTGACTTTAAGTGTAACAAGGTGAGTTGATCACCAGAAATGAAAAAAATCATCGGACAGTTTTTGAAAAAGAAACTTGAAATTTCAGAACAATCTTTTAACATTGTTATCATTTTCCTTGAACTCGAGTTAGACATTTTTAAGTCATTTAAGGTCAGCTTTAACAATGCCAAAATATAGGTCATGTATGACTTCTTATATGTTGATAATACAAACTTAAGCTCAACCAGCAACCATTTGGCCTCCACAGACCATTTTGCGTATTCTTCATAAGACCCAATGTTGAGGGACAGCGCCCCCACTAGACCCACTTCCATTGGTTCAATCAAATTGGCGCCCGCACTGTACATCGAGTGTACCAAGCAGAGTTGATTACCAAATTTAGAAAAAACATTTGTCGCACAGTTTTTGAGAAATAAATTTATTTCAATTCTAAGTCCTATCTTTTGACATTGGGGCCAAAATTGAAAGGACCTATAAAACAGACAAAAAACAAACAAATATGGTCTTCTAGTATGTTATGGCAAATTTACAGGAAAATTCATCAAGCAAAAAAAAGATAAAAAATTTTCCGGATGACCAACACCAAACAACAACTCATTTGGCCCATAGGGCCGGTAAACTAAAAACTTGCTTTCAACACGTAATTCCTCCATTCAAGTGCGACGTAGAACCTGTCTATAAAGAACACACAAGTATAGCATAGCATCCACCTCACACTTTGCCGTCTTCTTGCCACATTCCATTGTCAATCAACTCAAACTTGCAGTGGCAACAACCTTTATCACAATCCTCATCTAAAATTTTGCACAACCCTTTCAGTAAATGAAACACAGCAGGCACAAAAAAAAACACATTTAATTTCAGTTGCTACACAGCTGGTACACAAAGTTCATTTAGAATTTTAAAAGACAGCTAATCACAAATATATTTTTATCGCCGGAAATGGGTGCGCAAGCCATCAAAACAGGCCTCAGCTCAAAGGAGGTAATGACAGTGACCACAACAAATAAGATTAATCCAGGGAGTCTGGGTGGTGCGGAGTCCGGAAATAAGTGCCAAACTGAGTACTGATGCTGAAACCATCCATCCCAACCCCATTCTTGCTCCCTGAAGCACAATAAGCAGTGCAGCTGCAGGGACTGTTGTTTTATTTTCAATATTGCATGACCACACATTTCATTCAGACTCAGAAAAAGACCAAGGGGCATCCTACTTTTAAAGCAACTCATTGCCGTGGCCGTTTTAGACTGGCAGAGTCGACAATGGTTAAAAACATACTTGCATGGAGAGCGCTTTAGTTTTTCTGCCAAGTTGTAAGGTCAGACAGTCATGGTGGTCCTATCTAATTGGCCACCTAACCTGTTGGAAAACACTGGTAAGTACTGGGCCCATACCATCATACTGCTGAACACAACAGTGGAATTGCACATCTTCTTCCTTAAATACTTCCTATTTATCAGTCAAGTGAAACCTGAGCACTGGTGAATTTTCTTACCTGGCCATGCATGGATGGAGGTGGTGGCCAGAAATAGGGGTTATTAAACAAGGCTCGGCCATCCTCCTGAGACAAAACAAACAAGGATTAGGCAGTGCTCAGTAGACCTGGGCCACATAAGAAATAAGTACAGGGGTTGACACAAAGGTTTCAAAAGTACTTGCCCAAAAAGGCAAGTACAGGTCATATTCTACTTGCCCAAATTTCATGTTCACTTGCCCAACTAAAAACAAAATCCTGTTAAATAAAAATAAACAATAATAAATTTTATTTAATAATACATTTTAGTGAGCCGTGTCTCTTAAATGTAAACCCTCCTTACTAGTCACATCCTGACCACATAAAACCAACAATTCACATAAGCCTACATGTCATGACATTGTGCATACAGCCAAGCAATGAAATTACAGAACCATGAAATGAAATACTGTGTATCGAAATTCTTCATTTATTTTTAAACTGTCACATCATGCCAAAATGTACTCATGTGAAAAAAGTGATTTCAGTCCACCGTCGCAGCCTGTTAAACCCTGTCAACATTGTGCTAAAAGTATATAACTAGTGAACTAATAGTTCATCTTTAAGTTTACTAGCAGTATACTATACCACTATACTTCTAAAGCGGGGGCTTCCCATCCTTAAATGTGATTGGCTGAGCCGCGTTCCATGCTGATATAAAATCACTGTAATCACAGTCTGCCTCAGAATGCAGCATAAAATATCCCTGCACGCAACCAACTTACTCGGCGCTGAACTTACTCATTAGGTTATGTTTGTTTCAAGACTTTTAGCTCGCCATTTCAGAGTTAGTGAAATTTAGCCTTTTAACCCGCTAACCAGTTGGCTATCTACCTAGCTAGCTATTGCATTTCAGAGTTTGATATCATTTTAGCTTGTATCATGTAGCTAACTAGCTTGGTATTTCAGTATTAGTGATTTTTTTTGTATGTTTATTTTATGGGCTATGTGTTGTGTAATGTGAATATAGGCCACTAGATGGCAGTATTTACCTTTTTTTTTTGTTAAGCTCAGACTGGAGTCATGTTTGGACATGTTTCCAGACATGTCTGGGGCAAGTCCCCGAAAATTAAAAAAAAAAGAGGTCTAAATGTGGGTGGGGTCTGCAAAAGAGTATATAAGGAAAAGAATTGAGACAGTAAAGTAGTAGGAGAAATTGCAAGAAGATGACCAGACCTGCCATTCTGTTCAAGACCTGTGACGTTTCTTTTGTGGATTTCTTTGCCTGTGTTTGAGCATTTTCGTTATCCAGGACATCACCAAGCCACCCCACAAAAAGGGACTGTAAATATTTCTTTTTTTTTCCTATTCAATCTTGGTCAGTTTAGTTAGTTGTTGTGTTTAATTAAATGTGTTTAAGTTTTTAAAACTGTGTCTGTCATCCCTTGCTGTTGCTGTTACGTTGTAAATGTAATAACAAATTGGGGCCATAACAAATTGGGGGCTCAAGGTCCGGGATAGACCATTTTGTGAGTAATTTATTAAAAATCTAACATTTCAGATTGTAAAATTGTTTTTGTGAATTTTCCTATATAAATATATTGACAACAGCAATGGATGATTTCTTGGCATCACCAACCGTAGGGGTTTTGAAGTCTTTTAAAAAGACAGAACTGTTGGAAATATGCAGACATTTGGAGCTGACAGAGGTAAAACCAGCCATGCGAAAAGCAAGACTGGCTAGAGAGATAGTTGAATATTACATTGATGAAAATGTGTTTGCACCAGGAGATCTGGAACAGTTTCCAGTGGAAAATCCAAATATAGAAATGGAACTTAAATTAAAAATGCTAGAGATTGAAAGGGAGGAAAAAGAAAAACAAAGGCAGTTTGAGTTGGAAAAATTAGCAAGAGAAGAGAAAAAAGAAAGGGAGGAAAAAGAAAAACAAAGGCAGTTTGAGTTGGAAAAATTCGCTAGAGAAGAGAAGAAAGACAGGGAACAAAGAGAATTTGAGAGAGAGAAAGAGGAAAGAGCAGAAAGAGAGAGACAGAGACAGAGAGATTTTGAATTAGAGAAATTCGATAGAGAAGAAAGACTCCAAATGGAGCAACTAAAAATTAAAATTGAAACTAAAAATAAATTTTGTGCCAGTCAGGAGGTAAAACTGGTGCCTCCATTTTCAGAAAAGGATGTTGACAACTATTTCCAGTGTTTTGAAAAGGTAGCAAAGAGTTGCCAGTGGCCAAAGGAACACTGGCCTCTGATGTTGCAAACTGTCCTCAAGGGTAAAGCTCAACAAGCCTATTCGGCTTTGTCTGCAGATGATTCCTCTGATTATGAGGTTGTCAAAAAGGTTATTTTGAGAGCTTATGAGTTGGTTCCAGAGGCTTACCGACAGAAATTCAGAGGTCTGAAGAAATCTGAAAATCAGACTTATGTTGAATTTGCTAATGAAAAGCAGGTTTGCTTTGAGCGCTGGTGTACTTCTATGGAGGTCAAGGATGATTTCAACTCACTAAAAGAGATGGTGCTAGTTGAAGAATTCAAGAACTGTGTTAAAGATGATGTTAAGACCTACCTTAATGAGAAGCAAGCACTGAATTTGCAATCAGCTGCCAAATTTGCAGATGAATATGTTCTCACACATAAGTCCAAATTTCAGTCTAGCAGTAATAATAGATGGTCCCAATTTCAGAAAAAGGGTTATGGTGATACCCAAGATTCCTCACCCAAAGACAAAGACAAATCTGGTGATGGTGCTCAGAAATCCAGTAACAGGTCTGATCAAAGTGTGAAAGCTGACAGTGACAAAAGTGGTCTAGTTTGCAGTTATTGCAAGAAATCTGGTCATGTTACAACTAACTGTTGGTTCCTTAAAGCTAAGAAAGAAAAAGAAAAGGATACCAAACCAAATGCCTTTGTGAAAACAAGGTTAGAAACCCCTGTAGTAGATAACCGATCTGCTAAATTGCCTGCTTCTTGTGGGGCTAAAAAGCCTGATACAGCTGACTTCTTGAGGGAGGAATTTCTTCCATTTGTGTCAGAGGGATTTGTGGCTCTGAATGAGCATACTACTCCTGTCCCCATATATATCCTAAGGGATACCGGAGCTTCTCAGTCACTTTTGTTGATGGACTCCTTGGAGTTACGTGATGAGACCGCTTCAGGGGATTTCATACTTGTACAAGGTATTGAAGGGAGGACTGTATCTGTACCCCTGCGCTCTATATTCTTGAGGTCAGATTTAGTTACAGGACAGGTAAAGGTGGGACTTATGTCAAGTCTACCTATAAAGGGTGTTTCTCTGTTGCTAGGCAATGACCTGGCTGGGGGCAAAGTAGTTCCCCCTGTACATCTTACTTCACAGCCGAGCACTGAAGATGGGGATGAGGACCCATCTCTGTATCCTTCTTGCGCAGTGACTCGTGCTATGGCTAAGAAGGCTAAAGAAGATGATGATGTGGTGCCGTCCAGTACATTGAATAGTCAGGACTCAGGTGGTTCGCCTCATGACTCTGATTGGCCTACTATGGTTTCTCCGTTTGAGGACTTATCAGATACTTTTATCAGTTCTCTATTCAGCCAGCCGGATGGGTCTGGTGATTCTGATGTGTCTGGAGACTTGTCTCTGTCCAGAAAGCGGTTGATTGAGGAGCAAACTAATGATCCTGAAATTTGTGTACTAAAGAGGAGAGCCCTTCCTGATAAAGAAATAGACGCAGTTCCAGTTGGGTATTATCTCAAGGATGGTGTGTTGATGCGGAAGTGGCGCCCTCCTGATATCCCTGCCAATGCAGATTGGGCAGTGGTCAGGCTAATTGTTGTTCCGAAGGTCTACAGGAATGAGATCTTAATAATGGCTCATAGTCTACCTTTAGGAGGACATCTTGGTGTTAACAAGACTGTTGATAAGATCATGAAACACTTCTTTTGGCCTGGGCTTCGGAAAGACGTTTCCAATTTTTGCAAAACCTGTCACACTTGTCAAGTAGTCGGAAAACACCAGTTAGACCCACCTGTAGCTCCATTGCAGCCTATCCCTGCATTTGGAGAGCCATTCTCTAAGGTCATTGTTGATTGCGTTGGTCCATTACCCAAGACTAGATCTGGAAATCAGTACTTGTTGACAATCATGTGTGCATCTACCAGATTCCCCGAAGCCATACCTCGACGTAACATCAAGGCAACTGCAATCTCGAAGGCTTTGATAAAGTTCTTCACGTTGTTTGGCCTTCCCAGGGAAATTCAGTCAGACCAAGGTAGCAATTTCACTTCAGGATTGTTTCAGCAGGTTGTGTATGAACTAGGTGCAAAGCAGATTCTTTCTAGTGCCTATCATCCAGAAAGTCAGGGTGCCTTAGAGCGGTTTCATTCCACTCTCAAGACAATGATGAGGACTTATTGTTATGACCATGAGAAAGACTGGGATGAAGGGGTTCATTTGCTGTTGTTTGCAGCTAGAGAAGCAGTGCAGGAGTCTACTGGATTCAGTCCATTTGAGCTAGTGTTTGGTCATGAAGTGAGAGGACCTTTGCTATTATTGAGTGAACAATGGCAAGAGAAAGAGGCGCATATCAGTCTGTTAGACTATGTTAGCAAGTTCAAGGAAAGATTGCGTGCAGCTTGTGACCTTGCCAAAGAGAACTTGAAATCAAGTCAGGGAAAAATGAAAACTTGGTATGATCATAAGGCTAGAAGCCGTGAGTTTAAACCAGGAGAAAAGGTCCTTGTGTTGTTTCCCTTGCAGTCCAATCCATTGCAGGCTAGATTTCATGGTCCTTATGAAATTCTGACAAAACTCAATGATCTCAATTACATTGTGAAGACTCCAGATAGGAGAAAACCAAAACAATTGTGTCACATTAACATGCTGAAGCCTTATCATGACAGAAATGCTAGGGTTGCAGCTGTCACTTCAGATTCTCCAATGGTCGAAACGTGTGAAGATGAGGGGGAGTTTCAAGATGATGAACCAAGAATTAAAGCTGAAGTTCTTTCATGTAAATTGTCAAACACTGAAGTGTTACAAAATCTTGATGTAAAACTCCAGCACTTAGAACCCTCACAGAGAGATCAGTTTGAAAGGTTGATCAAGAAATATGAGGATTTGTTTCCTGATGTTCCAAAGAGAGTTACTATAGCCTCTCATGATGTAGATGTTGGTGATGCCAAACCAATAAAACAGCATCCATACCGGATGAATCCTGAAAAGAGAAAGATTGCTGAGAAAGAGGTTGAGTACATGTTAAAACATGATATTATCAGACCCTCCAACTCCGATTGGAGTTCACCCTGTGTGCTAGTTCCAAAACCTGATGGAAGTACTAGATTCTGTACAGATTATCGCAAAGTAAATGCTGTAACTAGAACTGATGTGTTTCCAATACCTAGGATTGATGATTGTATTGATAGTGTAGGGCAAGCAAAGTTTCTGACCAAGATTGATTTATTGAAGGGTTATTGGTGTGTGCCTTTAACTGAGAGGGCCAAGAGCATCTCTGCTTTTGCCACACCATCTGGATTGTACCAGTATGAAGTCCTACCCTTTGGCATGAAAAATGCCCCAGCCACGTTCCAAAGGATGATACAGTCTACAATCGCCGGATTGCCCCACACGGGTGCGTACATCGATGACCTGATCACATGGAGTGACTCCTGGGAAGAACATCTAAAAGATGTAGAGACGTTGTTCCAGCGCCTGACCCAGGCTAACCTGACTGTTAACCTGAACAAGAGTGACTTTGGTTGTGCTACTGTCACCTATCTTGGCTACGTCATAGGCCAGGGTAAGGTGGCACCCATAAATGCTAAAGTCCAAGCCATCATGGACTTTCCAGTTCCTGACAACAAAAAAGCTTTGCGCCGCTTCCTTGGAATGATCGGGTACTACCGCAAGTTCTGCAAGAACTTTGCTGAGATTGCTCTCAGTCTAACTAACCAACTGAAGAAAGGCGTAAAGTTCACCTGGGATGATGCATGCCAGAGAGCCTTCGATCACCTGAAGTCTCTGCTGTGTCACTTCCCCGTGCTCAAATCTCCTGACTTCAACAAACCGTTCTCCATCGCGGTCGATGCTAGCGACCAAGCTTGTGGATCTGTGCTCCTACAGAGAAGTGACTCTGATGACATTGAGCATCCCGTGGCATACTTCTCCAGGAAGTTCAATCGCCACCAAAGGAACTATTCCACAATAGAGAAGGAACTGTTGGCTCTGGTCCTTTCTTTACAACACTTTGAGGTTTATGTTTGTACAGGACAAAAGCCAATGATTGTGTACACTGACCACAATCCGTTAATGTTTTTGAGTAAGATGAAAAACAAGAATCGGAGATTGTTGAATTGGAGTTTGATTTTACAGGAGTTTGACTTGGAAATTAAGCATGTGAAGGGTACAGACAATGTAATTGCTGATTGCTTATCCCGTGTTTGAATGTGTATATATATATCATGTGTTTGAATATTGTATGATATGTATATATAGACAAGTGTTCACTTAACCATTTTGTATTGAAAAGAAAAATTTTGCCTTTGTGAGTCAAAATTTTTCCCTTTTGGAATGGAGGTGTAATGTGAATATAGGCCACTAGATGGCAGTATTTACCTTTTTTTTTTGTTAAGCTCAGACTGGAGTCATGTTTGGACATGTTTCCAGACATGTCTGGGGCAAGTCCCCGAAAATTAAAAAAAAAAGAGGTCTAAATGTGGGTGGGGTCTGCAAAAGAGTATATAAGGAAAAGAATTGAGACAGTAAAGTAGTAGGAGAAATTGCAAGAAGATGACCAGACCTGCCATTCTGTTCAAGACCTGTGACGTTTCTTTTGTGGATTTCTTTGCCTGTGTTTGAGCATTTTCGTTATCCAGGACATCACCAAGCCACCCCACAAAAAGGGACTGTAAATATTTCTTTTTTTTTCCTATTCAATCTTGGTCAGTTTAGTTAGTTGTTGTGTTTAATTAAATGTGTTTAAGTTTTTAAAACTGTGTCTGTCATCCCTTGCTGTTGCTGTTACGTTGTAAATGTAATAACAAATTGGGGCCATAACAGTTGGGTAACCACATCCATACACATACAATTACTTTTTGTTTTAAATTGTGGAAGAAAGACAAGTGTAATCCAGAATGTTTTACACGCTCATCAAACACTTATTTGGAACATCCCACAGGTGAACGGGCTACTTGGGAAAAGGTGGGTGCCATGATTGGGTATAAAAGCAGCTTCCCTGAAATGCTCAGTCATTCACAAACAAGGATGGGGCGAGGGTCACCACTTAGTGAACAAATGCGTGAGTTGATTGTCGAACAGTTTAAAAACAACATTCCTCAACAAGCTATTGCAAAAAATTTAGGGATTTCATCATCTACGGTCTGTAATATCATCAAAAGGTTCAGAGAATCTGGAGAAATCACTGCACGTAAGCGACAAGGCTGAAAACCAACATTGAATGCCCGTGACCTTCGATCCCTCAGGCGGTACTGCATCAAAAACCGACATCAGTGTGTAAAGGACATCACCACATGGGCTCAGGAACACTTCAGAAAACCATTGTCAGTAACTACAGTTCGTCGCTACATCTGCAAGTGCAAGTTAAAACTCTACAATGCAAAGCGAAAGCCATTTATCAACAGCACCCAGAAACGCCGCCGGCTTCGCTGGGCCCAAGCTCATCTAAGATGGACTGTTGCAAAGTGGAAAAGTGTTCTGTGGTCTGACGAGTCCACATTTCAAATTGTTTTTGGAAACTGTGGACGTCGTGTCCTCCGAACCAAAGAGGAAAAGAACCATCCGGACTGTTATGGGCGCCATAACAAAAGTTCAAAAGCCAGCATCTGTGATGGTATGGGGGTGTATTAGTGCCCAAGGCATGGGCAACTTACACATATGTGAAGGCACCATTAATGCTGAAAGGTACATACAGGTTTTGGAGCAACATATGGACGCCCCTGCTTATTTCAGCAAGACAACGCCAAGCAACATTCTGCACGTGTTACAACAGCATGGCTCCGAAGTAAAAGAGTGCGGGTACTAGACTGACCTGCCTGTAGTCCAGACCTGTGTCCCATTGAAAATGTGTGGCGCATTATGAAGCATAAAATACGACAACGGAGACCCCGGACTGTTGAACAACTTAAGCTGTACATCAAGCAAGAATGGGAAAGAGTTCCACCTGAAAAGCTTCAAAAATTGGTCTCCTCAGTTCCCAAACGTTTACTGAGTGTCGTTAAAAGGAAAGGCGATGTAACACAGTGGTAAAAAGGCCCCTGTGCCAACTTTTTTGCAATGTGTAGCTGCCTTTAAATTCTAAGTTATTTGCAAAAAAAAAAGTTTCTCAGTTTGAACATTAAACATCTTGTCTTTGCAGTGTATTCAATTGAATATAAGTTGAAAAGGATTTGCAAATCATTGTATTCTGTTTTTATCTACGATTTACATAACATGCCAACTTCACTGGTTTTGGGTTTTGTACATGTAGCCAAGAGACAACGAGAGAGCTCAAGTCGAGAACCGAGTTACAGCATGGCATTCCGCAACACTCGGTGAACTCAAAACACTCCAGTAAAGAGACTGCTCTGCTTGAATCAGCAACCTATCAGCCAATTAGAAAATAGTATTTCTTGTTGCTAGGTGAAATAGCAGCGCCAAATCACGTTCTTCACTCGCGCTCTCAATGTAGTGTATTTAGGCTGAAAACAAACCCTGCTCCGATCCGGTGTCAGTGGTGGTACCGCAACATCTCTTGTTTGTGACAGACAAAATGATACAAATACACAAAAGAATTATTTAATTTAGCCTTTATTATACTGGGGGGTCCCACTGAAATAAAAAAAAAAGTTCAGGTATGGCTAAACATTATCTTGTTCAAAATCTATCAACTACTCCAGGGGGAAACGCTAGCAAGTTGAAATCAAATTCTTAAACTCATGTCAAATAGCATTGCGAATGCCGTAGCTGGCCAGCTAACTCATATTCGTGACGCTTAGCACAGCTGTTATCTGTGTTGTAAAATGCTTGATGTTGCAAAGTAAAAGGAAATATACACGCAACACGCAGATATAAGATAGATAGTTGTATACCGCAACGTTTAATTGCTCGCCAACTTGAGCTACCACGTCTGACAACGGGATGCGACGGATAACGCGGTCAGTATTCATTCTGTAAATAGCCTACAATGCGTACAAAACTTCCGCGACCGATCCTGGTGTGCTATCTAGTGATTGAATATTGTAACTGCGCGCATACATTTGCAGCTCCACGTCCACTGGCGGACACATCTGCACAAAGATACACCTTTGTTCTTCGCGAACGCGCAAAATCCGGATAATCCGTAAATGATGAATTCAATTAATATTTTAATTTGAAACAAGTTACCAAGTTGCCGGTGTCAAAGTAACGAAGTGAAAGTATTCTTTTTACCTTTTAAATGTAGTAGAGTAAGAGTCCCTGTTTAAAAAAAAAAGTAATGTACAAATCCTCAAAAATAAATAAATAAATAAATAAACCTGAAGTGCTGTACCGAAGTACATGCACTTAAATTGCACCTTTGAAAACGGGATTATCGATTAGCGATTTTCACCCGGCTCTTAGAGCGGAGCCGCATGCGTATTTTTCCGATTAATTTCACAATAATAGCGTAGTTTAGCTGTTTATATGGAAACAGTGAGGACGCACCATGGGCCGCACGCGATGTCCCGTGTCTGCCCCGCAGCCTGTCGCAACCGGACTTCAGTCGTATTAATGGAAACATAGCTTTATATGGCTGCCCTGGGTCATAAATTAAGACCTCTCTGACGTCACTCGGGTCACGTGACCTTGGTTCTTGCATAAACGCTACAGGGCGCACTGTCGTGTACATTTGGCCCGAGAAAAACATTATTTTGAAAAATATGTTTCCAAAACTCACATATTTTGTATTTTTACTATACATATATTGGATTTTATGTATTAAATGCAGTTATGTAAAATTAGTTCAGAAACCCTTTAAGATCGTGTATTGTATTTTGGTAATTAGATTTCTTGTTTTATTATTTTCCATGATTTTGTTTCAGTTTATCCATGCCATGTTTTCAGTCCCATGCATTGCACTTCGTACCCTCTGTCTTGTCATGAGTGTTGTCTTTGCTCACAGTCCCCTGCATAGCATGCCACTCCTTCGGGTGATTTATTGGTTTCTGGGTTTCAATCTTCCTTCATTATCTTGTGTTCTTCCTTCCTCTTATACTGAACAGCAAAAGAAACGCAAGTTCAAACTTTTGTAAATATTTAGTTGAAATAAATTTCATTTAGCGAAACAAATGATACCATTATCAAACCACACACCCAAGATGGGTTTGGTAATGTTGCCGGTTATTCTTGACCACAGTGCCGAAACGCGACGATTGTCACGTTTTTCCTGTTTTTCGCATAAGATGTTCGTGCTGAACGAGAACGTGCATGCTTTTCACACCTGATTAGCCCTTTATAAGGCAGGCAGTTTGAAAGCGCTGCACACAACCTACTTGAGTGGAAGATTGCTGAGAAAAGATGCCGCGGCTAAATCAACAGGAAAGAGGGATCGCCATTGGGATGTTGCATGCCGGATTAACAGCAACTGCGGTAGCGAGACAATTCAGATGTCATGTCACCACAATCACAAGACTCCTGGCAAGACATCAGCAGATGGGACTGCGTTGCGCCGACTGCTGCGTTGTGGAGGCTGACCGCTGGGGAGGAGGAAATCTGATGGTCTGGGGCGGCTTCAGCTACCACCACAGAACACGACTGCATGTGTTTCGTCAACATGTCACTGCCGTTGTCTACAGAGATCAAGTTCTCCAACAGCACGTTCTACCGCTATACCACGCCCAACGGCAGCTCCAGGTTTTCCAGCAGGACAATGCTCGTCCCCACACAGCACGGGTCTCTATGGACTTCCTGAGAGCTAACAACATTGCTGTACTGCCGTGGCCCTCTCTGTCTCCGGATATGGCACCGATCGAGCACTTAGCTACCCTTACTTGGCCTTAACCAAAATCTGCTCCCTGTCACTGTCAGTGATTGATCAACTCAGAGGTGTGAAATGCAACACTTTGGCACTTACGTGACAAGTCACAGATGTCGGTGATGTGTTCTTTGATAATCTGTTTTGGGCCCTGTTTTATTTAATCAGTGATTTCAAAAGGATTTCTTCATAACATGCCCTAAAATGTTTTCATGATCAAACACCACTCAAGCCAACACTGTGTGACTGACACAGACATTCTTACTGTAAAAATTATTTAAGAGTTTTGCTATGTCATTTTTTCTAAGAATTAAGAAATAGTTACGAAATTAAAATAATTTTGTAATTTTGTTGTGATTCTGCATTTGCCATGCCATGTACCATGTTTAGGCTCATGTACCAACTTTTTGCCTAGCCATGTGCTATGTTTCTGACTGACCTCTGTATTTTGATATTCTGCTTGTCTGACTATACTTCAGATCATGTATTGTATTTTGGTAATTAGATTTCTTGTTTCATTATTTTCCATTTTTTTGTTTCAGTTTATCCATGCCATGTTTTCAGTCCCATGCATTGCACTTCGTTCCCCCTGTCTTGTCATGAGTGTTGTCTTTGCTCACAACCTGTATAGCATGCCACTCCTTCGGGTGATTTATTGGTTTCTGGGTTTCAATCTTCCTCCATTATCTCGTGTTCTTCCTTCCTCTTATACTGAACAGCAAAAGAAATGCAAGTTCAAACTTTTGTAAATATTTAGTTGAAATAAATTTCATTTAGCGAAACAAATGATACCATTATCAAACCACACACCCAAGATGGGTTTGGTAATGTTGCCGGTTATTCTTGACCACAGTGCCGAAACGCGACGATTGTCACGTTTTTCCTGTTTTTCGCATAAGATGTTCGTGCTGAACGAGAACGTGCATGCTTTTCACGCCTGATTATCCCTTTATAGCGCAGGCAGTTCGAAAGCGCTGCACACAACCGACTTGAGTGGAAGATTACTGAGAAAAGATGCTGCGGCTAAATCAAAAGGAAAGAGGGATCGCCATTGGGATGTAGCATGCCGGATTAACAGCAACTGCGGTGGCGAGACACTTCAGATGTCGTGTCACCACAATCACAAGACTCCTGGCAAGACATCAGCAGATGGGACTGCGTTGCGCCGACTGCTGCATTGTGGAGGCTGACCGCTGGGGAGGAGGAAATCTGATGGTCTGGGGTGGCTTCAGCTACCACCACAGAACACGGCTGCATGTGTTTCGTCAACGTGTCACTGCCGTTGTCTACAGAGATCAAGTTCTCCAACAGCACGTTCTATTGCTATTCCACGCCCAACGGCAGCTCCAGGTTTTCCAGCAGGACAATGCTCGTCCCCACACAGCACGGGTCTCTATGGACTTTCTGAGAGCTGACAACATTGCTGTACTGCCGTGGCCCTCTCTGTCTGCGGATATGGCACCGATCGAGCACGTGTGGGACGAGATTGGAAGAAGAATTCACACAGCTGGTCCACCACAAAACTTGGAGGATCTGGAGGGGCGATTGATCAGGGAATGGAATCAACTTCCACAAGACTTCTTCCAGAGGCTTGTTGACTCGATGAGACGTTGTTGTACGCCTGTATGGAGGCCAATGGGGGTCACACACGCTACTGATTGAAAGACTTATTCGTGTCATTTTTGCTGTTTGTGGGTACAGTGTTTTCATTTGCTTTGTTTGTTAACATGAGAATTTGTTTGACCAGAGAACATGACACATTCCATCAACAATCATTTGTCTGTTGTTTTTTATAACGAGATTAGTTGCATGTTCTCAAAATTGAAATCTATGGTCATTTGAAACCCAACTTGCGTTTCTTTTGCAGTTCAGTATACTTCTGCTATTTTACTTACACATACTAACCGTTTGTTATTTTGGATAATTACTAACCAACACAAACACTGTACATTTGACTAACTTACTAACGAGCACTCGGGATTGCGTAGCTGCACTTACTACTTGACTAACGATCTCTCAGCATTCTCCCTATTCTCGTCTCCGCCTCTTGCCTTTCCCTAATTATCTCTGCTGCGTTTTCTGTGGATCTTCCACAACTACTTCGTGCTTTCCTTTCTCTACCTATGCACTTTAGTACTCCGTAATTGGAGCTGTTTATTTGTCTATAGGTTTGTCTTGTGATCCTTGTCTGCATTTTGGCTATGGCTAATTTCATGTAATTAGTTTGTTCCCAATGTGTCTCTCCAGTGTTATCATTCCCATTGATTGCACCTGTGTTCCTTTGTCATGTGGTCTCCCGGAAATATATATTAGATGTCTGTTTGTAGCACTTCCTTGTCAGATCGTTACTTCCCTTGCTACCTGTGCCACTCTTCTCTCGCCTTGTATCATTGTGATTATCTTTCTGACTGGACCGTCCTAGACCTCGAGCTTTGCCTTCTCCCTGTACTTCGCCGCATTCTTGTTTATTGACCCATTTTTGTCTGACTACGATTTTTGTTATTGGTGCCCTGTTTTCGAACCTGGATTACGCCCTTTGGATTCTGACCTTGGAGTGTGGACTTTTTACTGTCGCCAGCTCTGTTGGGCGATTTACCGCTTCAGAAATAAAGCCTCCTTTTTGTATTTTACTGGCTGTCGCACTTGGTTCATTTTGTGAAACCTCACAAATTTCTTACTTAGAAAATAGTTTGTCAGATTATTAACAGACTGTAATCATTTTATTTTCAGGTTTCAATGGTGAGGCCATGAGAAACTACAAGAATCTGTAAGCTCATCAGTTCTTCCGAGCAGGGTTTGTTGGTACAGTTGGTACATCGCAGAGAATGGGTGAGAACTGCCCAGGGAGTCATCCTAGCTGCCCACTGACTGTATGGCAGGGTAAGTTTTTCCATATTTTAATGATATTATTATCTCCAGAATCTACATTTTAAAAGTCTCTTCAGAATTTTTCATATGATAGATTTACTCTGGATCAAAGTTAAAAATAAATTGACAGATTAACAAAATAAAGTGGTGTAACAATTGCTCATTTAAGTGGTAGAGAGAATATTTTCTCAACTTAATTTTTAGCACTAAATCTAGTATATACTGTATGTTTAAAATATCTTTGTACTGCAGGCTTGGTGAATCTTGCTCTCATGTAGCTGCCATCCTGTTCAAGAGAGGCTGCAGTCCAACTTGGTTATACATCTGTAGCCTGCATATCCAAACCATGTGAATGGAACAACCGTTTTTAATGGACAACATCGAGCCAGCACCTGTCGCCAAGACTAATTTCTGTAGAGAATAGGTAATCTTTGTAATGCACATATCAGAACAGAGGAGAGCAATATGACAATTTTACCTTGTTGGATCGCGTCATGATTTAACTATTCTACATGATGGTCTGATCACATTTGTCAATACATTCTGATCTGGATCACACTGTAATAACATATGTGTTGTGAATCGCTGATTTATATGTTTGTTTTTAGCATGTTTCAGTAATTTTAGTTGCTATTTATTTATTTATCATATTTATTAGTTCAGAGTATGTATGTTTCTGTACGATTGCGAAGTCCTTGGTCTTGGACGTCTTCCTTCCATTTCCGTCTCAGTGTATCTTGTCAGTCTTCACAATCTCTTCCCTGTTATTCGGTTAGGTAATTCCCCTTCCTTCGCTCTGGCTGTTCTCATTGGCTATCCGCACCGAAGAATAGTTAGCAAGGCACGGGTGATTAGTTAGATCAGAGTTGGGATTCCATTTACTTCCTTCTCGCTTTCCTTTCACCATCCTTGCTTTTCTAGTTCCGCCTTCCTCTAACAGCTGTTCTGAATTCTAGCTGGGATTACACTGATAGGTTTGTGTTTAAAAGACGCATTTTTACGGCAGCTTCTTGTCAACTCGTTTCTTCCCATTGCTCGCTTTGGTTAAGTCTCGTTTCTGTGCTTTCTTGGTTTCGATTGTTGATTGCTTGTTTTTTGTCATATATCCCGTAAATCTTGATATTGATTGTTTGTATTACGTTGTTTGATTGCCGGTTGATTGCTTAGTACTTTGTTCTCCCTAATTCCCATTTTGTACCCAATTGTTTAGTTTCTCCTTTGTTCTCCCTTATCCCATCCAACTCCCTTTTTCCTTCCCCTTCCATTCCCTTAGCTCAGCCCCTTTGTTACTGTCTTTGTGCGGATTGATTTATTGGATACCGAATATTCTGCTTTTCCCCTGACTCTGATTCTGACTAGTCTGCAATATCCTGTTTGCCTGGCTATCGATCTGTTTTTGTTTGATCATGAGCTTTGGTAATCCCAATAAATGCCCTGCCGATGCTGAACTGCACTTGGAGTCTAAGCCCGTTCCTTTCAGTACGAGTCAACCAGTACAGACTCCAGCAGTTACTACTGAACTGCAACGCCTTGCTCAACAACAAGAGGTCGTCATTCAGCAACAGCATCGCGATCTGCAGGAGATGAGAACCGCTATACAGCGTCTCACTCTGGGTTCCACCTTTCCCAGTCCTGCAGTCGCCCCGGCAGAGGCAGCTCCCATTCGGGAGCCACATCTTACTCCTCCGGGGGAGTATGACGGAGAACCTACCACCTGCAAGGCATTCCTGTCCCAGTGCTCCATCATATTCGAGCTACAGTCCCTAAGCTTCCCTACCTCACGTTCCAGAGTGGCCTTCATCATCACTCTCCTGACCGGTAGAGCAAGGGATTGGGGAACCTCTATGTGGGACGCTGGCCACCCCTGCACCCGCACCATTGAAGAATTCATGGCGGAGATGAGGGAGGTGTTTGACCGGTCCTACCAGGGGCGAGAGGTAGGAAGTGCACTTCTGAGCTTACGACAAGCCGGCTGCAGTGTCTCCGATTACGCCATACAATTCCGTTCCTTGGCCGTCTCTACTCGCTGAAGCGAGGACGCCCAGTTTGATGTGTCCTATGGAGGATTGGCAGAGAACATAAAGGATGAGTTGGCGTCTCGTGAACTCCCATCGGACCTGCAGGGGCTCATAAGAGTGGCTATCCAGATTGATTCCTGGATCCAGCAACGTAAGAGGGAGCGTCGGAGTCATTCAGAGCCCCAACGGTCAGACCAGCGTGGTAACTTTTGATCTCCTCAGGGCGACTCTCCTTTCCAGGAGATCGGCGAGCCCCGGGAGTCGGGAGAACCCATGCAGGTCGACCGTTGCCGGTTATCGCCACAAGAGCGGGCTAGGAGACTGCGTACGGGGGCATGTCTGTACTGTGGTCAGAGGGGCCATTGTATCCTGTGCTGCCCCCTACTGAAGAAGGAAGGAGTGAGTGGGAGGGTTGGAAAGCTGACTCACGATAACAACGATCCAGACAAGCTGGTTCCTGTTACGCTACTTGTTGGCAAACGTTCAGTAACTACTAATGTGTTGTTTGTTTCAGGTTCTGACATCAACCTGATCAAAGCCAACCTGTGCAACCACCTCCAGCTCCAGCCCCAGAAGCTATCTACACCGTTCCAAGCACTTGGCCTTTGTGGGCAACCGCTAGCTCAAGTGACCCAGGCAACGCGCCCACTCAAACTCATTGTCTCCGGCAACCACCAGGAGCAGATCCGGCTCCATTTCCTCACCTCCTCCTCTGCTCCCATCGTCCTGGGCCTCCCTTAGTTGAAACAACACAACCCCACCATCAACTGGAGGACTGGACAGGTGGCTGAGTGGAGTACTCACTGCCTGCGTTCTTGCCTCCGCAAGGCGCCCATTAAGCAGACCGAGGGAGAATCCAGTGAGCCTCAATACACCCCGGATCTGACAAGTGTTCCCAGTGAGTACCACGATCTGGCCAAAGTTTTTTCTAAGTCACGTGCCTTGTCTCTGCCTCCTCACAGACCGTATGACTGCGCCATCGACCTTCAACCTGGCACAGCGCCCCCTAAGGGGGGTCTCTATTCCCTGTCTCGCCCTGAACAGGAGGCTATGGATAAATACGTGGAGGAGTCCCTGGCTGCAGGAATCATCCGTCCCTCTTCCTCTCCCGCTGGCGCCGGCTTCTTCTTCGTTGGCAAGAAGGACGGATCTCTCAGGCCATGTATTGACTACAGGGGTCTAAATAATATCACAATAAAGAACCGGTACCCCCTTCCTTTAATGAATTCCGCTTTTGAATTGTTGCAAGGCGCCACTATTTTCACCAAACTCGACTTGCGCAACGCCTACCACCTCGTCAAAATTAAGGGAATGAATGGAAGACAGCTTTCAACACCGCTAGGGGGCACTACGAGTACCTGGTTATGCCATTTGGCCTGGCTAACGCTCCCGCTGTCTTCCAAAACCTTGTTAATGACATTTTGCATGACATGATCAACCAATTTGTGTTTGTTTACCTGGACGATATCCTAATATTCTCTCGTTACAAGGAAGAACACCTTCGTCATGTTCGTGCAGTCCGACAGCACCTCCTGGAGAACCAACTCTACGACAAGGCAGAGAAGTGTGAGTTCCACTTAGACACAGTCCCTTTCCTTAGATTTGTGGTCACTTCAGGGGGCATCTTAATGGACCAGGAAAATGTAAAGGCGGTAAAAGATTGGCATACCCCCACTACACGCAAGGAATTAGTGTTTCCTAGGGTTTGCTAACTTTTACCGCAGATTCGTTCGCAATTATAGTACTGTTGCTGCTCCACTGACCTCTCTAACCTCCCCCAAAGTTCCTTTTGTGTGGACCCCTTCGGCGGAGAAGGCCTTTCTGGAACTTAAGCAGAGATTCACCACTGCTCCTGTTCTCCAACAGCCAGATCCAGAAAAGTAGTTACTCGTTGAGGTAGACGCTTCTAACACCGGCGTGGGGGCAGTCCTATCGCAGCGCAATGACAAGGACAACAAGGTACACCCTTGCGCCTTCTTCTCCCGCAGACTTAGCCCAGCCGTGCGTAATTACGACATCGGAAATCGGGAGTTACTGGCGGTGAAGTTGGCACTAGAGGAGTGGCGTCATTGGTTAGAGGGAGCTAAGGTTCCATTCCAGGTCTGGACCGACCACAAGAACCTTGAATATCTCCGCACAGCTAAAAGGTTAAATTCTGGCCAATCTCGTTGGTCACTGTTCTTCGACAGATTTAACTTTACCCTAGCTTATCGTCCAGGCTCCCAGAACAAGAAACCTGATGCCCTCTCACGCAAGTTCTCACCAGACGCTCCTCCCAAGGAGCCACAGACCATCCTGCCTGGTCGAGTTGTGGTGGGGTCATTAGTATGGGAACTGGAGAATTGGGTTAGAAGGTCACAACCTTCTGGGGGGCCACCTGCTAACTGTCCCAAGAACTGTCAATTCGTTCCAGACAACCTTCGGGCCGAAGTTGTCCAGTGGGCCCATTCTTCCCGTCTCGCCTGCCATCCTGGTGCCAACCGGACCTTAGCCATGCTAACTCGCAGGTTTTGGTGGCCAACGGTCCGGAGAGATATAAAGAATCTGACGACTGCTTGTCCAGTCTGCCCCCAGAACAAGGCCACCCACACGGCACCAGCTGGTCTCCTGCAACCACTTCCGGTCCCTTCCAGACCATGGGCTAACATTGCGTTGGATTTTGTGACTGGCCTTCCGCCCTCCAGAGGTAACACCGTCATACTGACCATAGTTGACCGCCTCTCCAAAGCAGTACATCTAGTTCCGCTGCCCAAGCTTCCCTCTGCCAGTGAGACTGCGGACCTATTGACCCAACACGTAATTAGGATACTGGGCATCCCATCTGACATTGTTTCGGATCGTGGCCCTCAATTCATCTCAAGTCTGGAGAGCTTTTTGTCAAGTCCTGGGAATAAAGGTCAGCTTAACCTCCGAATTTCACCACCAGAGCAATGGACAGACGGAAAGGGTCAACCAGCGGATGGAGAGCGTCCTTCGGTGCCTCACTTCCCGAGATCAGGGGGACTGGAGTGAACAACTGCCCTGAGTTGAGAACTCCATTAACGGCCTTCGCACGGCTGCCTCAGGTGTGTCCCCCTTCCAAACTTGTCTCGGTTACCAACCACCCTCTGTTTCCATCACAGGAGGTGGAGGTTAATGTTCCCAATATCCAGGAATTTCTTCAGAGGTGCCGAAGGACGTGGAAGGAGACCCGTTCCGCTCTCCTAAAAGCTGGAGATGAGATGAGTCGCCAGGCCAACCGTCATCGCTCAGCTCCACCACAGAATAAAGTAGGACAGAAGGTTTGGCTCTCGTCTAAGGACATTGCTTTGAGGACTGAAAGTCTTAAGCTAGCCCCCCGTTACATTGGTCCTTTTGTTATTGAAAAAAATATTAATCCAGTCTCTGTAAAACTTAAGTTACCAGCCTCCATGAGCAATATCCACCCAGTCTTTCATGTGTCTTGTATTAAGCCTGTACTAGTTTCCCGCCACACCCCTGCCCCGACCAATCCTCCTCCCCCTAGGCTCATCGATGGAGGAGAAACCTATATTGTGAGCAAGCTACTGGATGTTCGTCGTCGAGGAAGGGGCCTGCAATACTTAGCGGACTGGGAAGGATACGGCCCGGAGGAACGCTCATGGGTACCGGCGCGTCACATTCTGGATAAAGACCTCATCAAAGACTTTCATAAAAGGACTTTTAAGCCAAAGTTGAGACCGCCAGGTGGTCCGGTCATAGAGGGGGGGGGGGTTCTGTTGTGAATCGCTGATTTATATGTTTGTTTTTAGTATGTTTTAGTAATTTTAGTTGCTATTTATTTATTTATTTATCATATTTATTAGTTTAGAGCATGTATGTTTCTGTATAATTTGAAGTCCTTAGTCTTGAACGTTTTCCTTCCATTTCCGTCTTAGTGTATCTTGTCAGTCTTCAAAATCTCTTCCCTGTTATTCGATTAGGTAATTCCCCTTCCTTCGCTCTGGCTGTTCTCATTGGCTATCCGCACCGATGAATAGTTAGCGAGGCACGGGTGATTAGTTAGATCAGAGTTAGGATTCCACCTGCTTCCTTCTCGCTTTCCTATCACCGTCCTTGCTTTTCTAGTTCCGCCTTCCTCTAACAGCTGTTCTGAATTATAGCTGGGATTACACTGATAGGTTTGTGTTTAAAAGACGCATTTTTACGGCAGCTTCTTGTCGACTCGTTTCTTCCCATTGCTCGCTTTGGTTAAGTCTCGTTTCTGCGCTTTCTTGGTTTCGATTGTTGATTGCTTGTTTTTTGTCATATCTCCCGCAAGTCTTGGTATTGATTGCTTGTATTACGATGTTTGATTGCTGGTTGATTGCTTAGTACTTCGTTCTCCCTAATTCCCATTTTGTACCCAATTGTTTAGTTTCTCCTTTGTTCTCCCTTATTCCATCCAACTCCCTTTTCCTTCCCCTTCCATTCCCTTAGCTCAGCCCCTTTGTTACTGTCTTTGTGCGGATTGATTTATTGGTTACCGAATATTCTGCTTGTCCCCTGACTCTGATTCTGACTATTCTGCATTACCCTGTTTGCCTGGCTATCGATCTGTTTCTGTTTGACCATGAGCTTTGGTAATACCAATAAACGCCCTGCCGATGCTGAACTGCACTTGGAGTCTAAGCCTGTTCCTTTCAATATGAACTACAGTGTGTAATTAATTTTTGACTTGCCAGTAATTTGATTTGGAAATGAAAGAAATTGTTTTTTTTTTTACATTGATTGACATTTACATGAGGCGTTTTTAGAATTTAAAAATTAATCTGTTTATATTTGAAGGTGACAGCAAAGATCCAGAAGACAGGCCAGAAAAAGGAAATTCCTGAGCAAACAGAAGAGCAACAGGAAATTCTGAAAGGCCTTCTGATGGTCAAGTCCAATGCAGAGGATCTTTGCTTGGTTGACCTGAAAATACAGAACACTTAAAAATATATGGAACAGATGATCTATCCTATTAAAATAAAAAAATAAACAGTGAACAAAAATTATCCAGTGTTCAAATGTCATTCAGTATTTTAGTGTAACTGTGTTAGGATAGTCAAATGGTTTGTACTTCACGCTCTGACAATGGGAGAGAGATTCATTTGATTTTGATTAATGGCAGATAAAATGTGAGAAAAACAAGTTTATCATTTATCTGTGACCAGAAAAGTAAATGTGTGATAACTGATGAAACCATCAGGTCTGGCAACTAGCTTTCACACTGAACTGAAGAGTTTAAAACAAAAAGGCAAGTGTCAAGTGAGCAGTAAATGCCATCATGCTGAGCACAACTTGCGACTAAATCATCATTGAACATGAGCAGACTTGGGTGCAAAACACAGATTTTTCCGCACAAATCTTAATCCAAGTCTTCCAAATCATAATTAAGGGCAAAAATAAAGCTGTGATTTATGAATTCACCTGTCACAAAGTGGTCAGAACAGAGGGTCCTTGACTTTAGTGGACTGTATGCTGACCCATCTGTATTCTCTCTGTGCAAGGCACTGAGCCATCTGTCTCTTCGTTTTGAATCAATATTTCTGTTTGGAAATTCAAAGAATGACTTTTTCTGATGACCCACCATCATATCATGGTTGGTACAGCCAACTGTAACACAGCTTCTAGGCATTTTATGGATAATACAGTGAGGGAAAGTCAGGTACGTGTTATGAGTTCAGTGATTGCTACGCTGTTTTCAGCGGCCAGCTGGGTTGCTAAGCTGTGAAATCACGTGATGCAATGAGTGAGCCGTATGTTCGCGGTCAACACTCTCTTATTTTTAGTTTAGAAGTATACTAATAGCACACTTGAATAACCTTATTTGTGAGGGTATTAACGTCGAAGTTAACCCACCTACTGAGCTAAACCGGCAGATTGCAATAAATTTTAAAATTAGGTTTTAAAATTCAGATCAGTTTATGACACAGCATGGCAAACTGCACTACATGTTTCAAGACATGACATTATCGAGTATTAGCCTACGTCATTGTATGCATCACAAAATTAACAACAGCATTACCACTGACTAAATTTTCTAGACATTGTAAAAATGATCCATTCATACTACACTAAAATGTTACATTAGTCAATAAAACCAGAAAGCCAAACTCTGGGCAGAGTCAGCGATTAAAGGCTGATTCAAACTCCACAAGAACAGAGAAATTTCTTCTTGTTCTCGACGCTGCAAGAACAAAATGAGTTATTTTGCTCGCAGCCCTGGTTTCGGAGTTCATGCATCTTCATTAATCAAAAAGTGAATTAAAAAAAAAAAGCATTTTGTTCTCGACATATCATCTGGGCAGAACTTTTTTCTCGTGTGGTGTCCGAGAACTGTTGTGTGATTGGTCAGAAAGATGGAGTGGGCGTGACCCTTTGAGTTAACAGGGGGCTGTTTAAATCAACACGACAGACTGGATCAGATGGTCCGTCTTTTTCTGAGTGTTACATTACACGGCCCGTCCACTTTGTAGGACTACTCGAGAGTTGTCCTAAAACCCGGCCGGACAAAAAAATATAAGCCCAATATATTCTTGTTTGAATTTGTCTGGAAGTGCTGACAGCCCAAAATATTTCGAGAATGGAAAGACAGTACCAATGCCCGCGAAACCATAATAGCCTACACCCAGAAGCGGGGCTCTGTTAAATCCGTGAACGAATTTTTCTTACAACTACACATAATTTATTAACAACGCGGGAAGATTTCACATTTAAATCGTTGGTACCGTGCACCTCAAGTGCGACAAAAAGTTGTGTTTTTAAGCATGTAATGTGAACACTAATGGGGCACTGCCCAAGCAGCGGTCTCGCCAGGGTGCTCAGTGGTTAAACATCGTATTCGTGGTGCTTAGTGTGACCGAGGGTGGAGCTCTGCTTTTCGCCCGACTGCTTAAGTCAATTCTGTAGAATGGGCGATCGTGATGATCTGAATGCTTTATTGTCTTTTGTGTCATTAATAGCTTCGTTATGTGGCCAATCGTAATTTCTGCACAGTGAGCAAAGACTGATTTGAATTAGCTAGACTGTATTCAGTTAATAGCCTACAGAAAATGGACGTTACGTGACATCCTACAGCGATGAGCGCAGTTAATTTATGTCTGAATAGTGGTTAATGATCTACCTAATCAGAATAGCTGTTTCCCAGAATAACTTTTTTCAAGGACATCGAAGGTCCGACTTTTCACTCGACAGATGGTCTGACTCGGTCGGACAAGTAAAGTTTATTGACACAGCTGCCCTGATAGCAAAGAGTCATTGAAACAATGTTAAATCAACATTGTTTTGTCAACGTTAAGACATTGAAACAATGTTGCATGTGCACCCTCAATTAACATTGAATCAATGTTGATTTTCTAATTAAAGATCAATGGTATTTCAATGCTATTTAATGAAAAAAAAACATTGTTTCAATGTTGAGATTTCAACCTAACCATAGATCAATGTGCTTTCAATGACTTTTCAACATTAGTATCATCACTCTGTCAACCAGGAATCAATGCTGAATCAATTATAATCATAAATCAATATTGTTTCAATGTTGCTGTATCAACGTCGGGTTTCATCACTATTGTAACAGTGATTCAACCTTGATTTAGCACTGATATTTCAACATCAACCATTCTGATGATTCAGATGGAAAATCAACATTGTTTCTATGTAGTCATGCTATCTGGGAGCCCACAGGAGTTCGGCACTTGAGTTTCTCGTGAAGTATGAAATGTCCCGGTCAAAACTAACTTTGTTCTTGTTCTCGCAGCCCCGAGAACAAGAACAAATTTCTCTGTTCTTTTGGAGTATGAATCAGCCTTTAGCCTCGGAAGAAACCACGAAGATAAGACGACAAAAGCAGAGTGAAAATATACTGCAGGTAACATCAGTGAACGGAGCGACGCCTAGAGTCTCTCAGCTTCAACTGCGCGGTTGATTTTGTGAAAGGTTTGTTTTTTTCCCCCATACACACATGATCAGCACACTTTATTTCATACAACCAGACACGAAAGCACCCAAATGCGCCACCATTATCGCGGAATCGGTGCGACCAAGTACACTGAAATGGCAATAAGCAATTTAAAATTGATCTTATTAACAGAGGGCAAAACGCCGGACAGTGCCCGTGGTTCGATTCTCCGGAGAGAATTTAGTTGGACCAACAATGTTTCTTCGAAGTAACCACTGAGCTAAGCCGACGTAAAGACTTTCGCTTTAAAACGCGTTTATAGACACTCTGTGAACAATGCGACCTCTGCTGTTGATTACGTTAAAGTACATTGTAAAAGCGGAGATAGTTGAACAGAAACTTGAGCACCCACTGAGTTCATTTTCTCCAAGCAGGAATACTGCAGGGTAACTGCATGAGCAGAACCGTGGTCCGGCTCACTCAGTGATCTAACTTTATGAAACAGGGTCAGGCTAACTCAGGGATCCTGCTTTGAGAAACGGCGCAACTATAAGGGCTTTCATACACGTTGTATAACGGGTATACAATTAGTCGACGACATAAATGCGGGGTAATTCGTATGTCCTACGAAATTCATGTTTTCGAACACAGAAAAAGCTGGACCCTCGTTGTAGAGTTTTTACCAAGATTCAAAATTTTTTCCGTATTTTAGGCTATTTCCTAGGTTTGTCGTGCGGTGCCTCATGATGTTGTTTATGCTAGACCCACACAAATTCTTCGAGAAAATATGAACATATGAACACACTCACTGCACAAAGTATTCATATTTACTGTCTGTGCTGTATTGGAGCGACAGTGTGAGAAGCAGTGGAAATGTATGTACAGTGCTGTGAAAAAATATTTGCCCCCTTCCTGATTTGTTTATTTCAGGGCTTTGAGCCAGTTCGCGGAACGAAAATGAAAACCAGAATCTTTTGCTGTTTTGCTTGGAAACAAAATGAAACCAGAAACTTTAGAATTTTTAATGTTCCTGAGCAGAATCCTTTATAAAAAATAATGGTAACAGGTTAAAACCGTTATTTTTTTCATTCTTGAAATGTTTGGTGTTTGAGCCACAATGACCAACAGACGTTCACTTCCTGTGTATCGTTCCCTGACATGCCCGGGCAGAGTAGAGAGAATTCAGCATAATTAAGCCTAATGCTATGCCTAGCCTGTCAATTTTCTTCACTAAAACGCAATAGTTTTCGACCATTAGCACAAACCAGGGGTACAAAAGCGTAACACAGCAGCGGTCAGTTGGCAGTCACCAGTCAAAGACTGCGGTCAAGCTATCACCAGTTTGCAAAACGACGGTCAAACTATCACCGCTAAAAATTTTATGTGCAATTACAGCGGATAGCACGGTACTTTGGTCACGTGATACAAATGCTGTCAAAATTCGGCTGGTTGAGAGAAAAACCGAGGCTTATTCAACGAAAGAATGCGTATATTTTCTTCAGAAAAAAAAACCATAATATGGTTTGAAAATGACTTTTCTTTTTTCAATAAATAGTTGACATTTTGTGCAGATTGAAATGTGAGATTTTGGCAAACTGCTGTTAATCCAGATGACAAATAATTGCATGTAACTGTAATAATGTTTTACTTAAAGCAAATAGTTATAAAAAAAGTAACACTTGATTATGATAGTAGAGGGATCCTCCTATAAGCCCACCAAATATGAAAAGATTCTGTGGCAGAAATTTTAAATAAATGGCCATCAAAGTTGATACTATGCAATGTGTGAATGCAGAAAATTGGATAGGGGCGTCATACTTGCGGAGCTCTATTTCCTGCAAATCAAATAGTTAGAAAAAACTAACACTTGATTATGATAGTAAAGGGATCCTCCTATAAGCCCACCAATTATGAAGAGATTCTGTGGTGGAAATTTTTAATAATTGGCCTTCAAAGTTGTTACTATGCAATGTGGGAATGCAGAAAATTGGATGGGGGCGTCATACTTGCGGACCTCTATTTCCTGCATATCAAATAGTTGGAAAAAAGTAACACTTGATTATGATGGCAGAGAGATCCTACTATAAGCTTACCAAATATGAAGAGATTCTGTGGAGTAAATTTTTTATAAATGGCCTTCAAAGTTGATACTGTGTAATGTGGGAATGCAGAAAATTGGATGGGGGCGTCATACTTCAGGACCTCTATTTCCTGCAAATCAAATAGTTAGAAAAAAGTAACACTTGATTATGATAGGAGAGAGATCCTACTATAAGCCCACCAAATATGAAATGATTCTGTGGTGGAAATTTTTAATAAATGGCCCTCAAACTTGATACTGTGCAATGTGTGAATGCAGAAAATTGGATGGGGCGTCATACTTGCGGACCTCTATTTCCTGCAAATCAAATAGTTAGAAAAAAGTAACACTTGATTATGATAGTAGAGGGATCCTTATATAAGCCCACCAAATATGAAGAGATTCTGTGGCGGAAATTTTTAATAAATGGCCATCAAAATTTGTACTGCGCAATGTGCAAATGCAGACAATTGGACGGGGGCGTCATACTTGAGGACCTCTATTTCCTGCAAATCAAATAGATAAAAGTCATATTTGTGTTAGGATTCTGGTTTCTGCTGTCTAGTTTAAGTTCTGTGCCTGGCCAAGTGCCATGATTGATTCTTGTGTTTAGAGACCACTGACTTTGTCTGACTATTCTTAGGATTGTGTTTTGTGTGTTGGTATTTAGATTTCCTGTTTATTATTTTTCATGTTTAGATCATTTAGTTTCCTAGCCATGTTTTCATTTCCATGCTTTGCACTTTGTCTCCCCTGTCTTGTCATGTGTGTATCTTTGCTCACGGTCCCTTGTCTTGTGTGCCACTCATTCAGGTGATTTATTGGTTTCTGGGTTTCAATCTTCTTTCATTATCTTGTGTTCTTCCTTCCTCTCTCTTTTACTGTCTTACTAACACATACTAACAGTTTATTGTTTTTGCTAAATACTAACCCACACTAACCTTGTATATTTGGACTAACTTACTAACAAGCACTTGGGATTGTATAGCTGCACTTACTAATTGACTAATGATCTCTCAGCTGTCGCCCAATTCTAGTCTCCGCCTCCTTGCCTATCCCTAATTATCTCTGCTGCAGTTTTCCACTTATATCTCATGCTTTCCTTTTCTTTTGACTATGCACTTTTAGTACTCCTTAACCGGAGCTGTTGTTTGTACTTAGGTTTGTCTTGTGATCCCTGTCTGCGTTTTGGCTACAGCCAAATTCATGTAATTAGTTTATCCCTCGTGTCTCTCCCTAATCATTGTCACCATTGATTGCACCTGTTCTCCCTGGTCATGTGTTCTCCTGGATGTGTATATAAGATGTCTGTTTGCTTCACACTCTTGTCAGATCGTTCTCCCTAGTTTTCTTGTGCTACGTTTCTCGCCTCGATATCTCAGTGTTTATCTTTCTGACTGGATTGCCCGACTATTGATTTTGGTTTGCCCTTTTTGGATATTGTTGCATCTGTGAGTTTTGACCTTTTTCTGCCCGACCTTGATTTTGTGATTACTGCCCTGGTTTTGGATTCGGACTGTCCTTGGCTTATGAGTTTGTTTCTCCTCCAAACCTACGCCTGTGTACCGAACCCTTTTTGTCTGACCACGAACTTTGTTATTGGTGCCCTGGTTACGATTCTGGATTACGCCCATTGGATACTGTTTTTGGATTGTGGACTTTGTACCGTTGCCAGCTCTGTTGGGGGGTTTCCCCCTTCAGAAATAAAGCCTCCTTTTTGCATTCTACTGGTTGTCGCACTTGGTTCATTTCGTAAATCACAACAATTTGCATGTCATAACATACACTGCCCGGCCAAAAAAAAAGTCGGTGTATGTTATGACATGCAAATATGACTTTTATCTATTTGATTTGCAGGAAATAGAGGTCCTCAAGTATGACGCTCCCATCCAATTTCCTGCATTCCCACATTGCACAGTATCAACTTTGAAGGCCATTTATTAAAAATTTCCGCCACAGAATCTCTTCATATTTGGTGGGCTTATAGAAGGATCCCTCTACTATCATAATCAAGTGTTACTTTTTTCTAACTATTTGATTTGCAGGAAATAGAGGTCCTCAAGTATGACGCCCCCATCCAATTTTCTGCAATCTCACATTGCACAGTATCAACTTTGAAGGCCATTTATCAAAAATTTCCAAAACAGAATCTCTTCATATTTGGTGGGCATATAGGAGGATCCCTCTCCTATCATAATCAAGTGTTACTTTTTTCTAACTATCTGATTTGGAGGAAATAGAGGTCCGCAAGTATGACGCCCCCATCCAATTTTCTGCAATCCCACACTGCACAGTATCAACTTTGATGGCCATTTATTAAAAATTTCCGCCACAGAATCTCTTCATATTTGGTGGGCTTATATAAGGATCCCTCTACTATCATTATCAAGTGTTACTTTTTTCTAACTATTTGATTTGCAGGAAATAGAGGTCCGCAAGTATGACGCCCCATCCAATTTTCTGCATTCCCACATTGCACAGTTTCAACTTTGAAGGCCATTTATTAAAACTTTCCACCACAGAATCTTTTCATATTTGGTAAGCTTATAGTAGGATCTGTTTACTATCATAATCAAGTGTTACTTTTTTCTAACTATTTGATTTGCAGGAAATAGAGCTCCGCAAGTATGACGCCCCCATCCAATTTTCTGTATTCACACATTGCATAGTATCAACTTTGATGGCCATTTATTAAAAATTTCTGCCACAGAATCTTTTCATATTTGGTGGGCTTATAGGAGGATCCCTCTACTATCATAATCAAGTGTTACTTTTTTCTAACTATTTGCTTTAAGTAAAACATTATTACAGTTACATGCAATTATTTGTCATCTGGATTAACAGCAGCTTGCCAAAATCTCACATTTCAATCTGCACAAAATGTCAACTATTTATTGAAAAAAGAAAAAGAAAAGTCATTTTCAAACCATATTATGGAACTTGTTGACGATTTTTTTTTCTGAAGAAAATATAAGCATTCAGTTGAATAAGCCTCGGTTTTTCTCTCAACCAGCCGAATTTTGACAGCATTTGTATCACGTGACCAAAGTACCGTGCTGTCCGCTGTAATTGCGCATCAAAGTTTTAGCGGTGATAGTTTGATCGTTGTTTTGCGAACTGGTGATAGCTTGACCGCAGTCACGCAGTCAAACCTCACCTTTCAATTATTAATAACATAAACCTCTCACAGTTTAATTTGCCCGATTAGCAACAGCCGCTCAGACTAATTGATCGATGTCAATGGGAGATGTCAAATTTGCTCTTGATTGCACCGTTATACATTGCCCCACGAAGTTATGAGGCGTTTTCATCCGGATATAAATGAAGACTAAAATATCAATACGTCCTCAGAAATTATGTGGACATGTAGCTCTTCAAACGCCAAACATTTGCATTAATTATTTCGCAAGGCTCATTAAGCAAAAAGCCAGGAGAATCCGTTTTATATTCTGAATGTAGTCACAGCCTAAGAGCGTTGTTAGGCACGATGTCCAGTAGAGTGGATATTGTGAGGATCGCAAAAATGATTGCTGCACATTATGGAAAGTTTGGTTGTTTTTTTTTTTTTTTTTGCATTAATATTGCCAATTTGCAATCCTTACAATGCTCAATCGATTATATAAAGGAAACCAAAATCATTGTGTTCCCCAGTTTTTCAGTGATTTTACTTTGCTGAAACAAGGAACAAGACTGGATCTGATCCCGTGGCTTCTGTGTCTCTTGAGCTTTTGTCGTGGCTGTGTTTGGGCTCAGTCGCCCTAATTCAATATTTGACTGTGCAACTAAAAATATAGCGAATGACCAGATGAGCATGTGAAATGCACTGATTGAGTCCTGACGAGGTCTGGCCATTTGAAAAAGCTATCCAGACCTACCTGGCCCTATGTGAAGAAGTAATTTCCCCCTAAACCAAGTAACTGGTTGTGCCACCCTCAGTGACAACCACTGCAATCAAGCATTTGCGATAACTGGCAATGAGGCCTGAACTTCTTTAAATATTGTTCTGGGTTCTTTTATGACCTCCTGGATTAGTCGTCGATACGCTCTTGGAGTAATTTTGGTAGGCTGGCCACTCCCAGGAAGGTTCACCACTGTTCCAATTTTCTCCATTTGTGGATAATGCCTGTCAAAGTGATTCGCTGGAGTCCAAAACCCTTAGAAATGGCTTTGTAAGCATTTACAGACTGATAGCTGTGTTACTTTTTGAAATCTTTTAACCTACTTCACTTTGTCAGACAGGTTCTATTTAAGTGATTTCTTGATTCAACAGGTCTGGAAGTAATCAGGCTTGGGTGTGGCTAGGAAATTGAACTAAAAAATGTGGTTAATCGCAGTTAATTCATGATATAACGGGGGGGGGGGGGGGGGGGGGATTACTTTTTCACATAGGGCCAGGTAGGTTTGGCTAGCTTTTTACCCTTAATAACCCCTTCAGTAAAAGAAGGAGATGGTAATATTATAGTTTGGGGTTCTGTCTGCTTAAAAGGAACCAGTGATCTTATAAAAACCGATGGAATCATGGATGAACAGAATAATCACAGCATCCTTGTGATGCATTACCATGTGGAAAGAAACTGATTGGTCGTGGGTTTTATTTTCAACAAGATAATTACCCTAAACACACTTCTAGGTTGTGCAAGAATGTTCTCCATCGGAAAGAAACATCTGGTGACATAAAAGTTATGACTTGGCTTGGGCTGTAACAATTTTTGCAGTACGATTAATTGTCTGAGAAATAATCGAGATTTAGAATTATTATTTATTATTTTTCAGACTAGTTTCAGTGTCTCTCACAGACCAGGAAGCAATGTGTGGTGGCAGACTGGGGGGGGAATGATGTTCTGTCATGATCCTGCTGTCACCTAACCATGTTTTTGTAATTACCCTGATTCCAAGCCATGTTTTCTGATTTTGTCCATGCCATGTTTTGTAGTTTGCTTGTCTTTCCTTGTCATGTCTTTTCCCTGCCATTACTCATTTTCACAGTTTACATTATCATTCTGGTTTTTGTATTTCTCATGCCCTGCATTGCACATTGTCTCCCCTGTCTGGTCATATGTTATGTGCCTGTTTTATTCCCCAGTCTTGTGTGCCACACTTTCAGGTGATTTCATGCTTTCTGGGTTTCCAAACATTCCTTCCAGTCTTGTTTGCTTCCTTTGTCTAACTGTTCAATCTTTATGAACAAATACTAACAGTTTATTATTTTAGATAAATTACTAACACTAACTAACATTGTGTATAGTACTAACCTACTAACAAGCACTAGGGATTGAATAGCTGCACATTACTAATAGACTAACGAGCTCTCAGCACTCGCTCAGCTCTACTCTCTGCCCCTGGCCTTCACTCAATTTACTTTGCAGTGCTTCAGCGGATTCTCCGCATCTAGTTAATCACTGTTCTGCCTCTCACTCAGTGCACTTTAGAACGCCCTAACCGGAGTCGTCTGTTTGTCAGAGGTTTTCTGTGTAATCCCTGTCCGTTTTTTGGCTTTCGCAAATTTCATGTGGTTAGGAACTTCTTCTTGTTCATTCATTAATTAATTAGTCTGATCCAGCTCACCTGTTCCCTATTGTAGCATGTGACTTCCCGTATGTGTATTCAAGCAATCATTTCACAACCAGCTTTTGTCAAAATGTTTTCCCTATGCTGTGATCCTTTATACCAGAGCTGGGCAACGAGGGCCGTATCTCTCCCTGGTTTTCACACCAACTTCTGGCCTTTAATTAGTTGATTGTCTAAATTAGCCACACCATTAATGAAATCTGACATTTCAGGTACATTTATTTAGATTATCATGAATGACCACCAAAGACTGTTCTTGTCTCCCTTCATGAAACCTTTTTCTTCGATCTAATCATTGGACAAATCTATATTTGTGTATGCAACCAATGAAGTCAATTTGTCAGGGTAATTGATAAAAATAAAAACCTGCATACACACCGGCCCTCCAGGACCGGAATTGCCCACCCCTGGTTTATACCTTGTACGCTTAGTGTTATACTTCTGACTGGAATGTCCTGGATTTTGGCTTTACCTTTGATATTCCTGTGCCTGTGTACCGTACCTGCTTTGCCCGACCCTGAGTTTTGTGTTTGCTGCCCTGTGTACGACTTGGATTACGACTACTGGATTCTGATTTTGGATTGTGGACTCTGTACTGTTGTTTCCACCCCAGATCCAATAAAGAGCAAGTTTAATGGATATTTTTGGTCTTGCCTCTAGGTCCTGAATGCTACCTCACAAATTCCGTGTCTTTCAGTGCTTTTCAGTACCGTTTTTCCCGTGCGCATAAATTAACAACAGGCGGCGGTTTAACGTTTAAGCCGCAATTATTTCATAATTGACAATTAGACAGTTGTTACAGGCCTAGATTTGGCCTGCTCAAAGTCCAGACCTTAATCCAATTGAAAAAATATTTTGTAGCATGGAAAGAATCTTTAGAATGAACTTCAAACCATATGCAATGGTTTCGCAAGTGAAGAAATAAAAAAAATTTGTGAAAACTATGCCTGAAAGACTAAATGCTGGATCAAAGCAAAGGGAGGCCAAACTAGGTATCGACTTTTTTAATGTCACATATGCTCATATATATATGTAAGTACTTATGCCTTTTTTTATTTACATGTACTTATGTATAAAAGGTGTATCATTGTCCAAATGATCATGGTACTCACTATAATTAGCAAACAACGAGTAAAATGCTCGGGAGGAATTTAACTTTCTAAACCTGCATTTTACCACCTGCTGCTAATTTACTACTCTGCTGCAGGCAGTGTAACACACCAAAGCTGATAGTGTAACACTGGAGCTGACAGTAATGCACTGGATTTGACAGGAGAACATTGAGGAGCTGACAGAGTAATACACTGATGCTGAGAGCGCAACACTTTGGAGCTCAGAGTGTAACACTCTGATGCAGATAGTGTGACACTTCGGAGCTGAGCACTCTGGAAATAATATGCAATCATATTATTTCAAAAGCGAAATTTCCTCAGTTAGACGCCTGTATTTCCCTCATAGGTCATTCCAAATTATGAAGTGGCTTCTTTCCAACCTCTGCAATGTGAGGAAATGGTACGTTCTTCGCCGTATAAAATGCCCCCTTTGAAAACGAAGGAGAATGGTTTATTCCGTTGCCAAGGTTGCATGGAGCTTCAGCAAGCAAGCTAAGTGCAGCGCCTGTGTGCTACTGTTGCATGCATGTGTTCGTGGTCGTGGAATTATCCGGCATCAATAAGTTAAAGCGGGTAATGATCATTGGCCCTGGTTACCTACGGTTCTCGCAGGTACAAGTTCGTTATCAGTTCTTTCGTTGCCAGCCAGATACTTTAAACACGATCCATTAAAATAACTGCGGAAGACTAGCTGAAAACAGCCACCACTATCACGGAGCGAGCTATTGAAACTCAGGGTACTGTGGAAACTGTTTAGTTCGCTGGCTAATGTGGTAATCCAGTGAGCATGCTGCTCGTTGCTAAAACAAGTGACAAACGTGTTGTCAACCTAACGATAATCTGCATAACTGGTAGCTAGCGCAACTTCATTTTTCAGTCTCGATGTATTCTGGGGCGCGTTTGACAGTTAGCTGAGTAACGTTATATTATTAAGACTATGTTAAGGTCTCGTATCCCTTCTTAAAGTTAGACCCTAAACGGACCAGCTGAATACTTGCATTAAGTGAGTAATCTAACGTTAGATGGAGAACTTTAATACATGCGTGCCTTTTCGGGTAGTGGTGGGCGACTGCAGCACAGTATGGTGTAATTTAAGCTAAGAGCATGTGGCAATGGGATCTTTGTGAAAATAGACACTTAACACGGGGAAAATTGGTTAATGAAAGACATTTGGCGTGTTTAGTCCGCAACCTTACAGGGGTGGGAAAACGTAACGCAAGCTGTGCACATAATGTAACAACGTCGATTGACTCCTTGCCTGATGCAACCAACGTGCCGATGTAAATTGTGGCAAAATAAAGGTCATGGTTGCATTGAACTTAACTAATAGATGCGGGGGATGGCACCATTCACTAGCTGGTTCGCTCTTGCAACGTCGATGCAAGCTTTTCTCACCAGGAATGAAATGAGCTAGCGAGGTAGCTACCAAACGTTTACGGTGCCGTTACCTAAAACAGATGTTGAAAATACAGGATTATGTCCTGCTCGTAAGGGATTCAACTGCATTGGCCCCGTGTCCTCCTTCATCTACGTTAAAATGCCCAAATTCTGTTCCGTTTACGGATAACGGGCCTGGTTCTGCGTCCGACATTTTGAGGACAGAAGAATTTATCCAAAAAGAATGTGCCATTCCACTTTAATGAAACGTGACGTCCCACTTCTTTTTTGGTGCTGCGAACACAACGACGATAGTATGTTGGGCTTCACGACCAATACTTCCTTCATGATTATATGGCGGAATGGAAAGTTTTCCTTTTTTGTGCATTGGCTCTGCGGAGTGTGATCTGGCAAGAGTCATGCCTGAGTTCAGTAAAGCGAGACGGCCATCCGAGTATTCTATGTCATTTCGTGGTTTAACGATCTAAGCAAGCTTGTGAATTGCGTTACGACTTCAGGAGTAGCATTTGGCATCGAAAGACGCTGATTTTCTAACCCTGTCGAATACAAAAAAAATCAAACAAAATGACTCGGTGCTTTCCGCAGCTGTGCTCCTCTAGCGGTTAGAACTTCAAAACTCGAGTTTTGTTTGAAACACGTTTCACGAATTGTTTCACTCAAAAGAACTTTTGAAACAATTGGCTTAAATGCTATCCGGAGTATTCTACAGACATCGCGAAACGAGAAGAGGGACATGCATCATCAACAGGTAATGTGTATTTTTTGAAGTTATTTGAAAGGTCTTACCCGATGAAAAGTGAAATAGAAAGGTACTGCATAATTTGACTTGAATGTGGCTGCAATCTGTGCATCGATAATCGATGATGACTTGTTCTCTTAATGCTGGCGCCAGTGGTTCGACTTCTTGGGCAGCGTATTTGAAGGCTTCCCGACATTCTTTCGTGATTTTGCATACAGACTTAGAATATGTAAATCATTTTTCTGGGGAGCCCTCAGCAGGACACTGTTTTAGATATTTGTGAGCTAGATTCTCCTCTTGATTTATATAGCTGGTACCAAAGTAATCACTGACTAGGGAATTTGTGATCATTTTATCACTGTTTTGTAATGCGAACTGAACAGCGGCAAAGAAAAAGCACAGTCAAGTATTACAGTAGCCTACTTTTTATCGCTCCGGCTTGGTTGTTTTGTCAGCTGCTGTGAATGATTGCACGGTGTTTTATACAGTCAATGGGTCAGACCTATGTATGGAGTTAAATTACTGCCAAAACCTAGTATACAAACCGAACATGTTTTACAAATGCACAACGATTCACAAAAAAAATACAATGTGATTTGCAAATATAAAAATGATTCACGTGCAAACAAAGTGTGGTTTGCAAATATAAAAACGATTTGCAAACAAATACAGTGTGGTTTGCAAATATAAAAACGATTCACGTACAAACAAGGTGTGATTTGCAAATATAAAAAACGATTTGCAAACAAATACAGTGTGATTTGCAAATACAAAACACCATTAACAGACGAATGTATTCAGTTTTACATTTACAAAACGTACCGATTACAAGTATACGACGAGAACCATTTCCTACAAGTACAAATCACTTTTGGCAGTTTTCTACCGCTGACATGGCGTAAAGGATTTTCTCACAAATGTCCTCACTGTTATTGTCCCTGTTAAACAGCAGGTGGGGCTATGACTCAATATCCTAGATCTCTACACCGTGAAGTTGAACAGAATAGAGAACGGCCGCCAGCGACAACCGTGGACATGGGGATGATGGCTGAGGCTTAATAAAAACGCAGTGTCTTCGTGTTCGAAATAACTCCGTGTCCGACAGTGGGATGGTGTCAATATAACTCTGTGTCCGACAGTCGATTATTGTTTTTAATCTCTTGAAGTCTACTGAATCTTTTAGATAGCCTATTAAATGTGAATGTTTGATCAGATGGCTCAGTTCTTCAAGATGGGAACCGAGAATTTCAATCAATATTTCTGTGTGTTCTGATTGTTAGTGATATATTTTTATTTTTTATTTTCCATTTCGTTATAAATCTGGGCCCGTATTCACATAGCATCTTATCGTAGCGCTAGGAGTAGGCCTACTAATCCTAAGTCGCCCTCCTAAGAGTAAAATCTTATAATTCACAAAACCGCTGAGAGCAACTTTTAGTTAAGAAAACTGGTAACTCCTAGAATAGGGGTAGCTCTGAGATAGGCGGGAGTAATCTCCGTTGCTATGGCTATAATCATGCACAAGTCTTGGGACAATGAGCACGGTGATTGGTTGTTTGGTGGCAGGGCAGCCCATTGAAAAAAATGTCCCACATACAACCCATGGAGGAAAAAATGAGAAAATTGTCCAAGGGTCTAGTTTGTCTCATAAAATAATGGCAGTTGCTACGGGTACGGCAGTTTTCCAATACATTTCAAAGTAGAGAGGTACGAAGATCCCCAATTTAAACACTGCCCTAACTCTAAGCCTAACCTTATCCTTAACACTGACATTTATATTGTGGTACTGGCCAGAAAGCGGGCAAGGGTGCAATAATGTCCGTTTATTAGACTCAACAAAAATACACGGGATAGGCAGTACAATGAATCCGTCTTTTGAACAGTCTGCAACTTCTGTCTTGTACCCAAAATGTAACCCTGCCTGCTCTACAGGAACACGCTCACAGAGTCACCTCCAACCCCGGAAGTCCCGCCTAACTCCCCCCCCCCCCCCCCCCCCCCCCTACTGGCCGAATCCCCAATTGATTGGCATGCAATAGAAGTCACCCAACACGCCACTACAATATAAACCTCTCCCCTACTAAGTTTTCTAATTCAAAACCTGGATACTTTTAAGCCAGCGATTGTTAAATTACAATGTGTCGGCTTTTTTAGATTCGGCTTAAGATAATAACATATTGAGCACTTTTGAAAATTGCAATGCACGGTCCCCACATATCACGCTCTAGGCAAATAAACGTACATAGGAAAGAGATCATTGTAAAAACATTAATAGCATTAAACGAGTTATTAATGAAACGCGTCACTTGCCCCAATAGCTACTTGTTACCCGATGAGAATGAGAATTTGTTGCGATCATTTAAATGTCGAGCCGTTCAAGTTTGTTTGCCCTAAACTATCATGGATGCAAGTTAAAAAATGACGCGAAAGCCCAGCTGGAGCCAAGACCAGTTACTGCTGCTGGGCCAGTTGGTGCTGGAGCGAAAGCATGTAGCCTAATCAGAGGGAAAATTGGCTTGGGGGTGAACAGCAAATCCACGCGGTATGCGTGGGATAATATCAGCCAACAGATCGTTGCAGCGTTACCCTCGGTGTCTCGGATGGCTAAAAGTTGCTCTCAGCGGTTTTGTGAATTACTTTTAAGATTTTCTCCTACATAAAATGTTTTAGCGCGTCTTAGGAGTAGTACTCCTAGCGCTAAGATAATTATGCTTTGTGAATACGGGCCCAGATTTATAACGAAATGGAAAATAAAAAAATATCACTAACAATCAGAACACTTTATTGAGCAGAGCTTAACAGAAACATTGATTGAAATTCTCGGTACCCATCTTGAGGAACTGAGCCATCTGATCAAACATTCACATTTAATAGGCTATCTAAAAGATTCAGTAGACTTCAAGAGATTAAAAACAATAATCGACTGTCGGACACAGAGTTATATTGACACCATCCCACTTTCGGACACGGAGTTATTTCGAACACGAAGACACTGCGTTTTTATTTAGCCTCAGCCATCATCCCCATGTCCACGGTTGTCGCTGGCGGCCGTTCTCTATTCTGTTCAACTTCACGGTGTAGAGATCTAGGATATTGAGTCATAGCCCCACCTGCTGTTTAACAGGGACAATAACAGTGAGGACATTTGTGAGAAAATCCTTTACGCCATGTCAGCGGCAGAAAACTGCCAAAAGTGATTTGTACTTGTAGGAAATGATTCTCGTCGTATACTTGTAATCGGTACGTTTTGTGTTTGTAACACTGAATACATTCGTTTGTTAATGGTGTTTTGTATTTCCAAACCACACTGTATTTGTTTGCAAATCGTTTTTTATATTTGCAAATCGTTATTATATTTGCAAACCACACATTGTTTGCTCGTGAATCATTTTTATATTTGCAAATCACATTGTATTTGTTTGTGAATCGTTGTGCATTTGTAAAACATGCTCGGTTTGTATACTAGGTTTTGGCACTAATTTAACTCCATACCTATGAGTCAAACGGGGATGTATCATGGAACTTTTGGGGGAATGAAAACAGATGCTTAGCACAGTTTGATGTTCTGTAGCGGTAGTATGCAGCTCGGATTATGTTCTTTTGCAGATATTAAACGGCCATGATATGCTGCATGTATTGGAACTTTGTGTATGTACCACACATTCACTGGAGCACTCCTACCAACCTGTATTTTGACGTGCATATTTGCTCACTAAATTGTTTTCATACTTATGACTTTAATGGAAAGGGATACAATTTTTTCGGTTACTTCTGTATTGACTAATATATTTGCCAAACTGACTCTGTCGAAGAGGGAATGCAATTCAAGGGGGTAATATTAGGCTGTTAATGACGAAACTATTGACAAAGTTTGGGGTCCTATTTGTACCTTATCTTGCAAGTTACATTTACAGTGCCGGCTCAACGGGGACTGCATTTCCTAGTGATGTTGAAATTAAATGCGTGAAAGTTTCTGTACATCTTTTGTAGAATATAAAATCTCAGTTGTCTGGCTTGGGTAGAAAGTTAATGGATATGCTCACGGTTCATTTTGCCTCAGCACGTTCCGCAGTGCTGTGCGAGTAATTGTCGTGTGTTGTCGAGTTTTGTGTTTCCCACACTGTATTGTTTAGAATTGGTATCAAGTGTGAAGTGCAACTGGCGTCCGAGGACTTCTCTGGTTTCACAAGTGTCAGCGCTGGTGATCACATTCCACAGGGTTTTTTTTTTTTTTTAGTGGACTGGAGCAGCAGATGGACTGACAAACTTTTCATTGTTTTCTTTCCAAAATTAAATCAAAATATATTTGTTCATGCACATTGGTACTTTATTGGAGTTTTAGAGTACGTATATTTAGTTTGCAATTGTGTGTTTTTTTTATTTTTTTATTTTGTATGCATCATTACATCAGCTATTTCTCATAATTGAGAAATTGTATGAGATGAAATCACAGGTTTGTTGTTGGATTTTTTTTTTGGACAAGTCCCTACTGGCCCTGCTCATGGGGTGATGAGGTACTTAAAGCAAGTTCTCATGGAAACTCACTAACCTCTCATTTGGGGACAGGAGGCTTTGTTTGTACAAAATCAAATTAACAGAAGCAAACAGACCTGTTCCCATGCTTTGCTGTGTAGTCATCATCTTGAACCCTGCAAGTAGAGGGAGATGCTGAAGGCTTGTGCTGTAAGTTCCATTTAAATTATGATCGTGAACGTTTAATCATTAGATGTTCCACTGTTTGATTTCTCCTCAGTCTGACCGTTGACTGTGGATGTGAACTGTTACAACCTTGACGTAAGCTGAGGTTACTGTCCTCAGCAGTGGAAACCCAGATTTATTTTTGCTTTTTCCAAAAAAAAAAAAAAAATAGGGAAAAAACACTGAAAACCTCAATGGACCAGGTCACACGGTATTGTATTCATTGCAACACCGCAGAACTAGTCGGGGCATCTATGATTGCTGTGACTACCAGCGCAGACGATTCCCACGAGTTGGCCATGCCGGAGCACGAGTCGAAGACGAAAGTTCGCTATTCTGACAGTTACAGAAGGGGGGAGCATATTTAGGGCCATTTATGTTTTGTTTCTAGTGGTTTTATTTGACACTGGATGCATTGATTTTAACTGATCTTTGAAAAAAAATAGTGCTTTTCCCATACAGCACTATCTGGGCTTATTGGTGGTTGATGGATTCAGACTGCAGGTCGGGGCCGACCGGCTCTGACCAGCATTGTTGACATCAGCTACCAGCATGTCTCACAAATGGAGATGTAAACAGCAGGAAATGAGATCTGCTACCAATTTTAGCTTGTAATTACAAATTCAGCAACAGGTGAGATCAGCCACCAATTCCATTTGACTTAAACTCATGATTTCTGTCCTTCTACAATACAATCATATGAACGAGAAGTGTTATGTACAATGAGAAGGTTTTTTTTTGTTTTTTTTGGATTAGAATGAGATTATGTATTGCATGCCCATATATACCAGCATATTTATTTTGGGAAGACATTGAGTGATTTGATTCTTTGAAAAATACAATGTACTTTTAAGATGACAACTTGATATTTGGTACATCTATCCATTACATTATGCTTTTTGCAGTGATGCTGTTGGTTTTATGGTACACCCTGTCATACCTTGGCAATGTGCAACTGAATGGTTCTGACATGTTTCTTCCCTTTGCTAAGGGCCTTTAAGTCAGAAAGCAAAAATTCCTCTGCATACAGTAACTGTTATCTCACAAAATTGAGTACACCCCTCACATTTCGACAATTAATTGATTATATCTTTCCAAGGGACAACGTTACAGAAATGAAACTTGAATATTTTCTAAAGTAGTCATTGTCCGTGTTTCCCCGAGAATTTTTTTCAGCAGTGGTGCTGCTGTGTCCGTCTCCATGAGGATGCGACGTCAAATCGTATTCATGCGCGTGAAAATAGTTTCAAATTAAACTACCCTGGAATCCTTATAGACAGGATTATAACATGTTTGTATTTAGTTTCAATTTACAGCTTTTGACATTTATCTGAAGAAAAGAAAAATAATCTCTGCTCCTCTCCTTGCATCTCGCCCTGCTCCTCTCTTCGCTCCTCCCTGCTCTTGACCTCCTCCTGCTTCTCTTTCCTCTCACCTGCACTACTGATCTTCTTTTCTAGATCACACTTCACAACTTTAGCAACATGTTGTAACCAGCACTTTCACTTACATAATCATATATAAACAGTTCTACATTAAAATCCAAAAGAAACTCATTATCTTAAAGGTGACTAGTTTGAATCCATAATTTACTTTACTAACAGCTCCTCCATGGTCACCATCCTCCTTTCTCTTCCTAACCACCCAGTTTAACAGACTCATCTGAAAATTGAAATATCATTTAACTATCAAAATGTAGAAAAATAAATGTATACAAGCTAAAATATATCTTAGAAAATCCAGTGGCAAAGATATAAACAGTATAAAAATGTCAAGTGTAGTAGTATAAACTGAATTAACAGTATAAATATGGCGGTATAAACAGATTTAACGGTATAAATATGGCTAATATGAAGTGACGGAAACACAGGGCCAGCTATAACCTCACCTTTCACTTTGACAGACACCTCTCGCAGTTCACCTCCGCGATTAGAAACAGTTGCTCTGACAGATTGGTGGAACCGACGAGAATCTAATTTATTTTTGAAAGCCTTGTTATACATTGCACTACGAATATATACGGCGTTTACTTCCGCACATCAATGACGATGGAAAATATCAATTGCCTATGTCTTTGTAATTTCTGGATTTGCGTAAATTAGTTTGCGAGGTTCATTGAACAATAGGCCATGAGAATCCGTTTTATAGTCTGAATTTAGTGACCGCTGAAGTGCGTTGTTTGGTACTATGCACAGCTGAGTGATAATAACGAAAATAATTGCCTTGAAGTCACCGAAAGTTCCGGATTTTTTGCAGATTGTCACCTTGCGGAGTCACATCAATTATATCGACATAGCCAACAGGTAATCGCCATGTCATTCGTTAATCATTACGTGTCATGCATTGGTGGTGGCTGTTCAGTTAATAAACTGATTGTTTAACTGTTTGCGATCAGGTTTGCCTGACTAAGAGTAATTATGCGGGAAAGGGTGATGTTACTGAAGGCCTTCCTGACATCTGATGCCACGCCACTGCTAATATGGCATAAGACTCTTTGCTTAAAAAGCTGTAGCATTTATTAACTGACAAACTGTACATTTTCTGTCAACTTACGGCTAATCTTTCTGAATCGCTGCTGCTCCACTCGCTATCTCCGTCGCTTTCTCTTCCCGCTAACTGACCGAAGGAGCTACGCTGTTACGTTAACGTTACCTGCGCTACTCGCTATACAGACAGTACGTTACCTTTTACGTTGATGTCCTAAGAGGGTCCGATAGGATTTGACGCGCTGGTTGATGACTCAAAACAAGTCCGAAATAACGTTGTGTGTTGTTGCGCTCACACAGTGCGAGTAAACATCATTAGTAGCGCATTGATATTAATGATAATGTGAAATTACAGCAGCGGGGCTCGTAATCCTGCAGCGGCTCAGCGCAAATGAGTGTAGGGGAAACACTGATTGTACAATATGTGTAGCAGATAGTGGTGCAACGAATTGTCGTTGATCCGTAATCCGTTCTGATCCCTCTTCACGGTTCGGTACGCACATCATCCGCGGATTGGTTTATGGGGAAAAAAAGGTTGTGCTTGGGGTGTGACATTATCGAATCGCGATGATCGTAAAGCGAAATGAGACAACTTGCTGCTATGGGGTGTGTGTCAGTTGCGTCCCATTTCTTCTTGAAACATACAAGCGGTCTGAAATAAACGACAATCTATTGAAGTGCTTCCGGGAAGATAATTCAGATTAGAACTCCTCTAATTGTTGGCGAGGTTGGGCAGCTTCCATCACTTTTTGAAGCTCAACTGGCCCCCCTAAATGTGCCCTTATGTCATACGCTCCAAATTACAATCAAGTATCTTCGACTGGAGCTGGTGATTCTGAAGTGATAGAGAAGAGCTGACAGACGTAACTGCGCCACTATGTTAAATGGAAAGAATGCAAACACTTTAAAGAATTACAATAGAACCTTGTCCAAAGTCAATCTGTCATCATAGCGTCTTAGCTGATTTATAAACTCTTGCATCCTGAACTTGCCATCAGGATCACTTAGCCCTGCTTTCAGCATTTCCAATCCAATTTCCCAATCCACGTTAATTGTGACATAAAACAGCAACGTCTTCAGAAGCTTCTGAATTCATGTAGCTCACAAAATGGCAACTATTTTTTTTCTGTCTGTGTCCTGCTTGATACGCCTAAGAGAAATGTCTATTAAATGCGGTTTTGCCGACTGATGTCCGAGCGTTACGTTTTCTTTCGTAAAAACAAAACCGTCTACAGCCAGTGACTTTTCCATATGCAGGTTAAACCTCAACCTGTTTCTAAATTAGAATGGGACAGTTAGCTAAATTAAATAACTGAGCATGTAGGCGACTGATAAGATACTTTACCAATTACCCTTGATGATTAAGACATAAAGCTTTGCGTCAGTGGAGGGCTATAATGAGATTGCATAAATGCCAATTAACAGAGTTTTCTTGAAATTCTACATTCTAGTAGAATATTAAGTAGCAAATGCTGCTGAGGATTTGTTTACATAAGGTTTAGATTTTGTTTATGATTAACTGGATAATGGCCGTTCATCTCATTGTAACCTCCGTACAACTTTCTCAGAAGCCTGGCACTAAAGTCCTCATAAATGATTTTAACAACATGAAAGTGTGATGCATAGCTTGCATTTGAATTGATTTTATATGCATGCTGTGAGGTGAACTTTCACAATGCACTAATGACAAATTTACAAAACGCCTTGACGCAAGAGTGTTAGTAAGTTTAAAGGATACATTATTATCCCTTTGCGGCTTAGTGTGCAGCTGTGATTCCCCGCAAACATAGCCTATTCTTTTGGAAAAATTATGATGAAGTGCAGTCTTAAAATAAATTAGGTTGCACTGCTGAAAAAAAGGTTGAATCGCATTCATGCAAATATGTACTGTTCAATGGCTAGTTATGTAAGTTTATAAATGTGGCATTCCAGTTGATGGTGGTCCACCGACATGGTGGAAAAGCAATGAGTGTAAACACCCCCACTCTGCCAAGATGACAAGATGCTATCTCGCTGTGCCTGGCACTTCAGTGCCTAGCGAGAGGGTATTCTCTACTGCAGGGGACATAGTGACTCCAAAGAGGTCTACACTCTCTCCAGACAATGTAGACATCCATATCTTTTTGAAAAAGAATTTAAAATTATAAGCAGAGGTGTGCTTTGCTTCGCTTCGCTTTCTTTTCTTCTTTTTTGATGATGTGGCCACAGTCTAGTTTTTAAATCACTGCCCATGTTTAAAGAGAAGGTATCATGAAGTATCATGGCTTAGTGTACTGTAAGTTGTTTTTCATTTACTAGTGCAACAAGTTGCGCTGAAAAGTTTTTATTTAATGGGCAGAAGTGTTTTACAAAATAAATGGAGGACAAGGTTATATTTGTCTTGTCTTTTTTTTGTTGATGATGATGATGATGATCTGAAAAGTGATCCGAACCGTGACTCAAATCCGTGATACGATCCGAACCGTGAGTTTTTTGATCCATTGCACCCGTAGTAGCAGTGTAGATTTACTGCACTGCCCAAATAACTGAACAAACTCGTTATTTTCAAAATGGGTGGCAACAAAAGTGAGAACACACCCCAATTGGTAATGGTCAAGCAATGAAACATGTCTTATTCATTATGTTCATGCTTTTGTATGTTCTACTGGGCCATATAAGGTTGTGTAAGGCGTTGAAGGTTTAAATTGTGGTGCTTTTGGTGCAATGCTCTCATTCTGGTCACTGGATAGTCAACATGGCACTTCGTGGGAAAGAACGCTGAGGATCTGAAAAAGAGAATTATTGCTGTCCACAAAGATGGTCTGAGCTACAAGAAGATCTGTGAAACCATGAAACTGAGCTACAGCACGAAGGCCAGTGTTATTCAGCGGCTTTCCAAGACTGGTTCTACTCGGAACAGGCCTCGTCAGTGTCGACCAAAGATGTTGAGTCCTCGTGCTCTGCGTCATGTGCGCAAGTTGGCTTCAGAAAACAGATGCAGGAGTGCTGACACATTGCAAACGAGGTTGCAGCAGTGGGAGAACTGCCTGTCAGTGCTCAGACCATATGCTGTGCACTGCGGCAAGTTGGTCTGCATGGCTGTCAGCTAAGACGGACGGCTAGACCACAAGAAAGCTTGAAAACAGTTTGCCGTAGACAACCAGTCCAGGAACATGAACCACTGGAACCATGTTCTGTTGTCTGATGAGACCAAGATAAACTTATTTGGCTGAGATGGTGTCCAGCAGTTGCGGCGGCACCCTGGTGAGGAGTACCAAGACAAGTGTGTACTGCCTACAGTCAAACATGGTGGTGACAGCATCCTGGGGCTGCATGAGTGCTTCTGGTCCTGGGGAGCAGTGCTCCATTAATGATATAATCGGGGATCGCGCTACCCGCTTGCCAAATCGCCATTAGCAAACGTTGCCCCAATCTGGCAACTAAAAACCTGAAGGTGACGAAAAATTTGGCGAAGAGCATTATTTTTCTCCAGCAGTACATAGAATCAATCTTCTTCTCTGTCATGCGTATCGCCTCTCATATTCCCCATTCCATTTCAAAAAGTCAGCTTCAGCCCCTCCCCTCAGTGATATACCGATACGCACTCCGCCGGGCCGCCCGCTCTCAATCTCACCATAACTGCATGCTTTCCGCTCATCATAATTTATGCAAGAACTGCTAACGCCACGGTGTGGTATACAGAACTACTAGGAGATTCCCGCTCGTCTAATTGGGCCATATGCTGGTTCCCTGCGCCACAATATAGGCGCAAAATGGGAGCAAACTGTCACAAGACTGGCAGGAATCTAACATCTGTACCCAATTATCGCTTCCATACCCTGCACGCCAAGGGTCTTTATCATTATTATTAAAACAACATTGCAGTCTCTTATGCATAAACTAGGATCAAAAGACAGTGTCCCCCCTCATCCAACCAGAGTCAGAGTCAGAGTCAGAGTTTATTTTCAGTAATAGGCCACCGGCCCAAAATACATACATCGTCAAACATATGTACGTAGCGCATATATACATATATACATGTAGACGTTTATATACACATTCAATTTTTCAGTTTGTTTCTAACATTAGACAAAAACAAAAACAAACATACATTTTTGATAATATGAGGGTTGTTACTTTGCATAATAGAAATGAAGTTGTTAATTGTTGGGTATTTACTCAAATATTTCACAATATACTTGTTTCTAAAATCTGAGTAAGAATCACAGACAAATAGAACATGCCATTCATCTTCCACAGTAAGATGCCCCTTAGATTTACAAAATATACAGTGCCTTTCATTGTAGCTAACATTTTCATACCTGCCAGTTTCGACAGCTAGATTAAAATTGCAGCATCTAAATTTAGAATAAATTACTTTCAGGTGTTGGGGTAGTTCATCCATACACAAATACCTTTCAACATTTAAGAGGGATTTAAACTGATTATAATATAAACACTTGCGAGTTGTATGCAAGGATGCCTGCCATAATTGTACAAGATTGTCACGCAATCTTTGTTTGAAAAGTGAAATAAATACATTAATATCCCCAACATCCTGACTTATCCAGACAAAGCCAAAACCAAATTGAAACAAAATAATCTTAATTTTACTTGCCCACGTGCTGCGGCCTACATCATCCAAAGCTTTTAGCATTATGTAACACTGCTTTGGTAATCTACTGTCTGATAAATGTAACAATCGACACCAGTATTTGACAGCTTTGGTCATATATACAAGCTGCAGCGGTACTCTCCCACATTCACCAACCAGACCCTCATGTTCGTTGCCTGTTCACGTCATGCACGTGCCGGTATTTGAATATGCTCGCTCCGTGGCCAGACTTTTTTTTTCACCTTGAATAGAGTCATTGACAGGACCGGATTTTACCGATGTATTTTCTTTTCTTTTGCGTTCACTAGTCTTAAGGGAAATCTGACCTTTTCGAAGTAGAGTGAGTTTAATGCAAATTCATGCAGCAAATTCCACCCAAATATATTTGCAAAGCAATAAATTAAAGTTTCCTTTAGCACCTCTACAATTGCGCTCTGACTGACACGGGTCCAATGCTCGGGACTCTTGGGTGTTCGTGTCAGAGATCGGAAGGTTTCGCTGAAAACCTATTTATTAATATGTCTCTAATTATTTGAACAGCGATTTATGATTTATAAATCGCCTTGCATTTGGCTAAGACAGGTAGAATTTGGCTAATTAAAATCCTGTTTGGCTAGAATTTTGGCTCAAAGGTTTATGGACTCACAGCTATCCCTGTATACTGGATTCCACCAGGTACATTCTGAAGCAGAACATGATGCCCTCTCTTCGGAAATAGCAGTTTTCCAACATGATAATGACCAAAACGCACCTCCAGGACGACGACTGTCTTTCTGAAGAAGCTGAGGGTGAAGGTGTTGGCGTGACCAAGTATTCCATTGAGCACCTGTGGGGCATCCTCAGGAGGAAGGTGGAGGAGTAGCAGGTTTCCCACATCCACCAGCACCATGATGTTGTCATGGAAGAGTGGAAGCGGATCCCAGCAACAACCTGTGCAGCTCTGGTGAATTCCATGCCTAGGCGAGGAGAATCAAGGCAGTGCTGGACAACAGTGGTGGTCACACGAATTAACACTATGGACACAATTTAGCATGTTGACGGTGGGGTGTACTCACTTTTGTTGCCACCCATTTTGGAAAAGTAGTGACTGTTTGTTTGGTTATTTGGTCACTGCAGTAAATCTACACCGCTAAAGATATTGAACAATGACTACTGTAGAATATATTCAGGTTTCATTTCTGTAATGTTGCCACGTGAAAAGATAAAATAAATTAATTGTCAAAATGTGAGGGGTGTACTCACTTTTGTGAGGTACTGTAAGTACCAATAAGCTTTATAAAATGAGTAATGAATGATCAGAGTAGAAAGATCTAGTATGTTTCTATCTAGAGGTATTGAGGGCCAAAGCTGGCCCCTTGCACCAAAACAAACCTTTTGTGAGTCATTTTGGATAATCTACTAATTGATCTACAAGTTGTGGTACAGATTTTTGGTAATCTGAGAAGTATTATGCCAAAGAGTCAATTCTGCAAATTTCACTGATTGGTCTTTGATAGTTGATATTGTTTTGTAATGCTTGTTTTTGGGCTGTTTCAAAATCAGGATGCCACATGTTTCTCAGACACCCAAAGTTAAAATCTAGACATCATTTGTGAATTGCAGTTTTAGCATGTACATGTAAGATTATATCTCCAGAGCAGACCTACATGTTGTACATTTTTTTTCACTGCAGTAAACAATCATATATACTCACCATAATATACTAGCTATCAAAGATGTATTGTCTTCCAAAAAGACAATGCCCATAGCTAGGAGCACACTAGCCATTCACTTCATCGCTATTGGCGAAAGAAATCTATTTATGGTGAAAGATTTACGCCACAGCCTTATTACGGCACAATTTGTGACAGCCTTATTCTGAAAGGGTAACAGGACTGTTCGTCCCCAGATTCTTGGTCCCCAGACTTTTCATCCCTGCACTTTTCATCTCCGAGGATTATTATAAGGATGAAGGTTTGGGTAAGGGATTGTGTTCGAATACAGGAAGAGGGCAAAGCATTATTGGGGATGAAGAGTCTGGGGACGAAAAGTTCAAGGGGACAAAAAGTCCTGGGACGAAGATTCCTAGAGTCTTCTTGAAGTTAAAGAAAGCTCGATTTCTGAGTTTGCAGGATAAATGTTCCACAGAAAACCCAAAACTTTCACAAAACAGCAACAATGACTGAAGTAAAAAGAGCCAGTTCAGGTTTAACTCAGCACAGATATCCAGCTAACTCCGTAGTTCTGGTTTGTGAGATCCTTGTCTTCAGGATTACAGAGTAAACTGGATAAGTATGCTGAATAAATCCTGGAGGCCCTTCCAAAACTCATGCCGGGACTAAAATGAAAACGTTTCCTTCCAGGTTTTACTAAATGAACTTACTCTGCTTGTTTTGCTATCCTGCTTTGTGAAATGCTCAAATACTCACCTGCCTGGTTGTGAAACTTGCAGTGCAGTAGAACTTAGCCTTGCCGTATCTTTTGCCGGCCCTGCTGTTCTCATTGCAGGAGGGGGCGGAGCTGGAGGAGATGGGCCGGCATTTGCGAGAGGCAGGGCTTCCACAAGGTGCCCCGGCGGATGAGAGGCTGCTCCACCTGTGGCGCATGCTCCAGCGCAGTGAAGGCAGCCTGGCGTCGGCCGCACAGGACCTACAGACGCTGCGGACACAGCAGGCTGCCGAGATGAAAGAGGTGAGGGGGCGGGGGTCAGGGGTCAGGATGCAGATAGAGGGGGTTTAATGGGGTGTGCTAGTGAGTTTATGTGTGTTTGTATGTGTTTATTTGGGCAATGAGAATGTAGCTTGAGGGTAAATGTGTGTGGGTGGGGAGGGAGGGTGTGTAGATTCAGGCGTAAGACTGTGGGGATGAGGGATAAGTATGTAGACTGGAAGAATTTGTGTGGATACTGAGAGAAAGTGTAGATTATGCGTAAGTGTGTCTGGAGAGGGAGTAAGTGAGCTTAGATGGGGGTAAGTGTGAATTGGGGTTAGTGTATGGATGGGGCAGAGTGTGCAGATTGGGGTTAGATGTGTATGGATTGGTGGTAAATTGTGTGAAGGGGTGAGTGAGGGGAAATCGGGTAAGTATGGGTGAATTCATAGATTTATATGTAGGGCTGCTTGTCTGATAATGGAAAGTTAAGTGTAGATTGGTGGAATCTGTGAATGTAAGGTGATTGTGGAGATTGGTGCAGAGGGGGTGATGAGGATAGCCAGTGAAAATGCAGCTCCTCCCTCCTCCTCCTTCACCCTTTGACCCCCTGCTCAACCCCTCCCTTGCCTCCTCCACCCTGGATCACTTTGTTCTTGCTTAATCATGCTTTAATATTGCTGGGGTGGTTGGTTGTGCCCTGGGACTTGCATCTTGGGTTCTTAGAAACTGTTCTTGTTGTTTTTAGCCCGCTTGGCCTTTAGCCCAGTCGGGCTTATGCTGTGGTTAGATGCCTTCGTGGTTGTCTTTCGTGTGTCTGTCCGTACCTCTGTAAACTTATTACCTTGTCAGTGCTGCAGCGCCTTCAGTTTATAGGTCACCTGCCGAAAGGCGTGACCTAATGCGATCCCCTTTTGTCCGTCGTCGTCCGTCGGGCGTCGTCCGTAAACTTTTCCTTGTGAACAAAATAACTTAGGTATTTATGAACCAATTTTGATGAGACTTTGTATGCGGGCTTATAGCCATAAGATCTTCGACGAGTTCGAAAACCAGAGTGATTTGATCATATTTGATGGAGTTATTGCCCTTTGTTATATTGTCATCATAAGCCACATTGTGAACACAACAACTATTGTCTTGCATTTACTTTTTTATACCTAGATATGCTGGAAACCAGTTATCTTTATAGATGGAAGTGTCTTGAGGTGCTTTATAAAAATTGTGAATTTCATGACCCCCAGGCTACATGTTTGCCCCTGGGGAGGGGGTCAAGTTTACTATAGTTTATATAGGAAAATGATACTTTTGGGTATATTCTGTTTAATTTCTACTGGAAATCATTCACACTTGATTGACATTACAACAATGAGATGATATTATGATATTTTTGACAGTTTCCCTTACCCAGGGGCTAAGGGGCAGGGCCCAAGGGTCAAAATGGCTTGAGAAATCTTCTTTGCTTAAAGAAAATAGCCACAAGTTATATACATACAATTTAGAATACTCTATTGCTTATGATACTGGTTTCCATTGATCTGATCCCTGGGGTCAAAATTAGGGCCACGCCTAATGGCCAAGGTTTAACATTGGATATACTATACTCAGGTGACCGTTAAGGCCCATGGGCCTCTTGTTGGCAGATCCTTTTCATGGTTTATATGTGTGTGTATGGGAAGAAAATCTTGGCCAAGTTTGATTTTGGCCATGTTGCAATAGGCCAAGCGGGTGCGTGGACTTTGCTTCTTTTTTTTCTTTTTAAATAGATATTTTTATTCAATGAAAGCTTGACATTGACAAGTAAAGCACAAAAGTTGAGATTTTCAATTTTGACTTTACCACTATTTTTAATGGGGTCACATCGGGTGTGTTATAAGACCAACGCACGCCTCACGGGGACCCTCGCTCCTGGGTCAGGGCCATACTGGCTCTGGACAGCTCAGGGCTTCCAAACCCTATTCCCGGGGATCTACTTTCCTCTAGCTTTTAACTCCCACCCTATCAGAGCACACTTCATTTAACAACTAGGGCAGGGCTGCCCAATGTTGTTCCAATTCACAACTCAAGCTGTTGATCTCTAGACTTTGACTGAGCTGAGCTTGTAGTGAAAAAAACTGCTGGATAGTTGAACTGTTGGAACAAGCTAAGGCAGCCCTGCACCAGCTGTAGAATGAGGTGTGCTTTGTATTGGTTCGGACAAAAACCTGCTGGATGGTAGTTCCCCAGGAACAGGGTTGGGTAGCCATGCTTTAGCTGATCTGGCTGCAGTTATGAGGGAGGTGAGGGGAGGGGGTGTAGCTGCCAGACTGCAACGCCTACTTGTGGCCATTGCCCCTCCCACAGGTAGAGAATTACGTGGAGCACATCCGTAACCTGCTGGAGGACCGGGAGTCGCTGACGGCAGAGTACGAGCGGGAGAATGAGCAGCTCCGCACTGAACTACAGCAGATGAAGATCCAGCAAGGTGGGCTTGGAGTGGTGGATAAACCAGAGGGGCGAGGCTTGCTTAGTGTGGGCTGCTCCGATAGGCCAAGGCTGACACTAGCAGTGTTTCCCCTAGAATTTTTTTCAGCAGCGGTGCGACTGTGTCTGTCTCCATGAGGATGCGACGTTGACCTGTATTTATGTGCGTGAAAATTATTTCAAATTTAATGACCTTGGAATTCGTATAGACGGGATTATAATATGTTTGTATTTTGTCTCAATTTACAGCTTTTGACATTTATCTGAAGAAAAGAAAAATAATCTCTGCTCCTCTCCTTGCATCTCTCCCTGCTCCTCTCTTCGCTCCTCCCTGCTCTTGACCTCCTCCTGCTTCTCTTTCCTCTCTCACCTGCACGACTGATCTTCTTTTCTAGATCACACTTCACAACTTTAGCAACATGTTGTAACCAGCACTTTCACTTACATAATCATATATAAACAGTTCTACATTAAAATCCAAAATAAACTCATTATCTTAAAGGATTACTTGTTTGCATCCATAATTATATCCCCGAACGCCGAACAGAGTTTGGGGGATATTATGTTTTTGGTCCGACCGCCGCCGCCGCCGCGCCGCCCTACGTGTTAGCGCGATAACTTCAGTAATATTTCAATTAGAAATTTAATTTAAATTAAATAAGTAAGTATCATAAAGAGGAAGAACTGATTCGATTTTGGACAAATTACAATTTCTAGATTGGCCACCAGGGGCCAAAAACTGAAAAATCGCTGTTTTTATCATATCTCTGGAAATATTTGTCCGATTGACCTCAAATCAAGTGCAAATGGAAGCTCATGACCTAAGGATGTGTCCCACAATGACATTATACCTGTTTGGTTCAAAATTTGGACACAAGGTGGAGCTTAGTCGCATAAAATTCACCATTTTTGCCATATCTTTGGAACCATTTGTCCAATTGACATGAAACTATGTGCAACTGCAAGGTCATGACCTCACAACGTGTTACATGATGACATCACACCTGTATGGTTCAATATTTTGCCACCAGGTGGAGCTTTGTGATGGAAAATTACCATTTTGGCCATATCTTCAGAACCATTTGTCCGATTGACCTGAAATTAAGTTCAAATGAAAGGTCATAACCTGAGGCGCTTTATATTGTATTGGGTCTATTCAAGGATTGGGGAATTGGAGGATTGGGGGCGTTCGGGGATAAACCCCAAGCCGTCAACTCCGACGGCATAAGCCTAGTTTACTTTACTAACTTCAGCTCCTCCATGGTTACCACCCTCCTTTCTCTTCCTAACCACCCAGTTTAACAGACTCATCTGAAAATTGAAATATCATTTTACTATCAACTTGTAGAAAAATAAATACATACAAGCTAAAATTTATCTGAGAAAAGACAGTGGCAAAGATATAAACAGTATAAATATGGCAAGTGTTGGAGTATAAACCGAATTAACAGTATAAATATGGCAGGATAAACCGATTTAACGGTATAAATACAGCTAATATGCAGTGACGGTCTGTCAGCAGAAACACAGGGCCAGCAATAACCTCACCTTTCACTTCTTGATGACAGACACCTCTCGCAGTTCACCTCCCCAATTAGAAACAGTTGCTCAGACTGATTGGTGGAACCTACGAGAATCTAATTTATTTTTGAAAGCCTTGTACTTCCGCACATCAATGATGATGGAAAATATCAATTGCCAATGTCTTTATAATATCTGGATTTGCTTAAATTAGTGCGGAGGTTCACTGAGCAATAAGCCATGAGAATCCGTTCTTTAGGCTGATATGTAGTGACGGCTAAAGTGTGTTGTTGGGTACGATGCACAGCTGAGTGATAACGAAAATAATTGCCGTGAAGTCGGCGAAAGTTCCGGATTTTTTGCAGATTGTCATCCTTGCGGAGTCACATCAATTGTATCGACATAGCCAATAGGTGATCGCTTTGTCATTCGTTAATCATTACGTGTCATGCATTGGTGGTGGCTGTTGAGTTAATAAACTGATTAAGCCCAACTCCCACTGAAGGCGTTAGATGAGCGTCAAAAAATTGGTTACATTAATTTCAATGGAGCAACGCCCACTACGCGCGTCAGATTTTTACTTTTCGGCACTGCTCAATTTTTACTATTCGCCACTGCTCAGTTTCTGAAGCTGACGCACGTCAGATTTTTACTTTTCACCAATGCTCAATTTTTACTTTTCACCACTGCTGAATTTCTGAAGCATCAACACAATAAAAACGGATTAGTCTTTTAGACTATTTAACTATTTCGCCTTATCATGGGTAGTCACACATTTAGTGGCATCCTCACATGCAGTTTTCAACCTGCTTTTTAACCAAATCGCAGTTTTGAAGGGAAATCCATTATTTTGCGCGCATTTAACTTATCAAGAGATTTACAGTTAGACAGTACCTAACTCAAGGTACACTGATGAGAACTTTACATTGCTAAGATAGTTAACTCACTAATTTGTGCTGGGTCAAGTGAAATGAATCATAATCTTATTTTACTAGACGGCTAAATTTAGGAGAAAAATTATGCCTGTATATAACGTATAGTGCATAGTAACCTGACTGTCGAACTTTGCCATCACTTAAAATAAGCTTGATCTGTAGGTTTTTTTTCACAATTAAACTTTGTCTTGTTTAATTTTTTGAGATTGACACTCATGGCTTCTCGGTCGAGTTGACAGCTGTCAATGTTGATGCAGCTGATGCTTTCAGTGGGTGTTTAAAGTTTGACGCGACGCTTCGCTTTGCGGCCAGTGAGCGTTGGGCTTAAATCAGGCAAACCTGATCGCAAACGGTTTTAGAGCAATTATGCGCGAAACGGTGATGTTGCTGAAGCCTTCCTAACATCTGACGCCACGCCACTGCTAATATGGCATAAGACTGTTGGCTTGAGAAGCTGTAGCATTTATTAACTGACAAACAGTACATTTTTTGTCAACTTACTGCTAATCTTTCTGAATCCCTGCTGCTCCGCTCGCTATCACCGTCACTTTCTCTTCCCGCTAACTGCTCTCAGGAGCTACGCTGTTATGTTCACCTTATGTTACCTGCGCTACTCGCTATATAGACCGTGTATAAGCTTGCACGTTACCTGTTACATTGATGTCCTAAGAGGGTCCAATAGGATTTGATGTGCTCGTTCATGACTCAAAACAAGTCCGAAATAACGTCCTTTGTTGTTGCGCTCACACAGTCTGAGTAAACATCATTAGTAGCGCATTGATATTAATGATCATGTGAAATTACAGCAGCAGCGCTCGTAATCCAGGAGCAGCGCAGCGCCGCTGCTGAATGAATGTGGGAGAAACACTGCACTAGGGCTTAAGAACATTTGTCCTTTGGTGGCAAAGTGTCCTGCTAGTGATCTGCAGAGAAAAATGAGGCTTATTATGCGGTTAAATGCCTGCCCCTCTAATTGAATTGCTGAATTCAATAAGGGCCCAACTCCATGCATTTTCAACATGCAGTAGGGCCCTTATTAGTTGGGGATCCACAGGCTCAAAAGCTCAATAAAATGGGTTGAACCAGACATGGTCTGCCATACTTTCTGTTTGTGCTTTTTCTGTTTACTTAGACACCAAGATCCAATAACTGAGGGGTCTGCTCTGCCGGAAACATTGCGAAAAAAAGATGTGGCCATTTTAGCGTATAGACCCTTCATTTTTTGACAGAAAAATGTGAGAAATGAAAATTATCTTCAGTTCCTTAGTGAGTTGTGTAGGCTGCCAATAAATGCATTCCAGATAAACAGAATGCATATCGTAACAATATCCACAGAAAAAATAACTTTTAACTTATTTCTACGTGATTTGTGATCAATTTAATGCAAAGAATTTAGGTGTTTTCTCATTTTTTTTTTCCAATATTTTCATCTTTACTTCATTGGCAATTAACTATAGCCCCAAGTTATGACATCACTCAATATGCCATTCTTTTCATCAAACAGTGTACTAATTCCACAGAAAGAATAAAAAAAATCTATCAAAAATCATTGGTTCTGTGATGATTTCACTATTAGTTGGCGATCAACAGGCTCGGAAGCTCAATAGAATTTTGGGATACTCTCAAAATTCCTTAAGACATTCTGGATATTTAACATGATTGTTAATGTTCGCATTATTAAACATCATGGCCAAGGCATCTTTTTAATTTTAACTTCACCCTTTTCTCCCAATGGAATTGTGCAACACAAGAAATATAACACAGCAAAATAATTTTTATTATTTTATTGCATCAGAGCACAACTATTACAACTTTAATGGAACAAAATAATTTAACATAACTTAATTAACAAGGTGCTGGTCCCTGTGAGGTGGGATAGTCAGGATGGATGCACACTGCAGATACTGCCCTGTGGACGGACCTTCTCCCTCACCACCGGAGGAGACTGCAGCCATACCACTATTTGATCCGCTCCAGCCGTGTGGCTGAAGCTAAGCAGTGTGGTTAGTACTTGGGTGGGAGACCGCCTGGGAAAACCAAGTTGCTGCTGGAAGAGGTTTTGGTGGCCAGTAGGTTGCAATCTTCCCTCTGGTGAAATAATCCCCAGTGCGCCAGTGTAGTGACGGGGACACTGCACTGAAAGAGACACCGTCATTCGGATGAGACGTTAAACAGAGGTTCGGACTCGCTGTGATCATTAAGGATCCTGTGACACTCTTTGATAACAGTTGGGGGTTCCCCAGTGTCATGGCTAAAAGTCCCAACCTGGCTCTTTCGACCTGTCACCTAATCATCCCCTGATCTAATTGGCTGTGCAACTTGCCCTCTCCCTCCCCACCTCAACCCCCAGGCCTCCCTTGACAAAGAGATTTCAATCTCAACGGGACTTCCCTGGTTAATAAGGGTTAAATAAAATAAAAATACAGGCAGGGTGGGTTGTACTGCAGCGCGACACGAGATGCACCCCCTACGCGCACACACACACACAAGGCCTACTTAGGTTATGTTTAAAGCGTGTCCCTGTCTTCAAGTGCAAGTTCAATCCTTGAACATCTGTTGCAGTCCCCTGTGCAGAGACTTGCAATGCCGCACTTCACATTGGCTGTTGCACAGGAGCATCCTCGGGCACACATGCTTTTCTTGCAGCGACAATATTTGTTTGAATTCAGAAGGTTTTACCTCTTTCAGCATCATGGTTGCCACCAATTTTCCATTGACAAGCTGTCTCCCAAAATTGCTGCGAGCTGGGTAGGTTGGCTGAATCATGTGTGCCCGCTTACACACAGCCAACTGATGCAGGGCACAGCAAAGTTATAACAGGAAGGCAACGCGTGCCTCCCTTGATGCTCGCAAAAAGATGGGCTCGCAGTGCAGGTATGGTGACCCTGAGGAAAGCCTGGATGTTCAGGAAGAGGTTATAACAGCAGCAAGGTGATACATGGTGTCACTCTGTGACAGAGTTGACTTTGGTACTCAGGATGCACTTTGAGCCCATCTGTCACTCTCACTGCGAGCATCAAGGGAGACATGAGTTGGAGACATGTTTTGTTCCGAAATTCTATTGAGCTTCTGAGCCTGTTGATCGCCAACTAATAGTGAAATCATCACAGAACCAATGATTTTTGATGGATTTTTATAACTCTCATACTGTTTGGTAAAAGGAATGGCATATTGACTGATGTCATAACTTGGGGCCATAGTTGATTGCCAATGAAGTAAAGATGAAAATATTGGAAAAAAGTGAGAAAATGCCTAAAGTTTTTGCATTAAATTGATCACAAATCATGTAGAAATGAGTTTTAAGAGTTATTTTTTTCTGTGGATATTGTTACGATATGCGTTCTGTGCATTTTTCACATTTTTCTGTAAAAAAAAAAAAAAAAAAAAAATGAAGGGTACATACACTAAAATGGGCACTTTTTTTTTTTTTTGCAATGTTTCCGGCAGCACAGACCCTTCAATTACTGGACCTTGGTGTCCAAGCAAACAGAAAAAGCACAAACAAAAAGTATGGCAGACCATGTCAGGTTCATGCCATTTTTGAGCCTGTGGATCCCTCACTAATATTGAATTCACCAATTCAGTCATCATCTTGACTACAGGTGCCTTATACCCGCAGATTTCTGAGAGCTTGCCCAGCTTTGTCAAGTGTCTCGCAATTGCGATTTGGTCTGAAGCAGTAGACAAAAATTCTTCATGGCAGCGATAATAGTCCTTGACTACTTGTTTTTTTGTGAATGAAGGTGCGTTGTTAATGCCGCTTGTAGATGAAATTCGACAGTATTGTGGAGGAACCAGTTGCTAATTGTAGCGGTGCTCACTGTCGCTAAAGCGTGTAGCTAATAATGACAAAAAATCTAGTGTTAAAGTAAATAAACTTCTGGCAGCAAGCATTGTCATTGCGGAAGACTTGGTTCCTGAACTGAGCGGTGCATACAAGTACTCAGAAGGATTTATTCTCCTATTATTCACTTGTCATCTTCTCCTTTTTGAAAGTATGAATGGAGGGACAGAGGATCTATTTTCCTCAGTATTGAGAGGCACCCAGGGTCCCCTTCTGCTGTCTCTCGCTCTCAGATGCCCAGCTGAAGGAAGTGGTGGAGATGCTGGACCAGGAGGGCCTGGCGGATATCAGCCAGAGCAGCCCCAGCGAACAGGTGGCCTACCTGCTAGTGGAGAGGGCCACACTGCTGGAGAGACTGGAGGTGGCGGAGAGGAAAGTGGACTCTCAGAGCCTTACCGGCAGCCTGAGAGAGGTTCACCTGCAGGTACTGGGCAGTCAACCCCAAATACTGTCCGCCGAGGTCAGTGGATGTTTTCGAGACGGATGCGACTTTAAAGGGCTGTAATTAATACATAGTTTGCGCCTTGTGAACATAAATGCCTCAAGTTAGTTCAAGTGCTCCCAAGATACACAATCTATGTGGTAATCGGTATCCGGTGCTGTGTCTGGAAATTATCGAAATTGCAGCCCTTTAAAATGGTCGCTATCCAAATATTTTTGGACCTCAGTGTGAGTTAGCCGCAGCCTGTTGGTTAGCTTGACGGACATGCACCTTCTGCACAGAAACTGAAGTATAGCAAGGTCCATAAGTATTTGGACTGTTAGATTTTTGATATACATTGAAGAAAAGGCCCAAAATTCCAACATGGCTCAAGGCTGTAAATTCCCTCAAATTAAAGCCAGCGGCCTCTGCTTTAACATCATATCGATACCCTCTTGCAAGATGGGCGTAAGTGACATTTTACAGATTTTACAGGAGAGGCAAAAAAACTGCTCCAGGTAAATCTTTACCATATGGATTAAAGTTTCCAGGGTGAATGAGTGGGTCATTAGATTGATTCCTAATCATTAGCTCATCATGAGATAATCCAGATTGTGTCACTTATGGCCTTGTATCATGAGTCAGGTTGAGGAGTTCTGCATATGAAACACACATCCGAAAAGGGCTTATCTGCAGCACTCTGATAACAGAAATGAAAGGTGACCCGGGGAAAGTGATTTTTAACTAACTATATTTCTAATTTCTGAATATACAAAGTTGTTTCAGAAAAGTTAAAATTCATGAATACGATATGGCTGGATATACCTTATAGTTTCCATTGTCAAAAGTATTTTTTAAAACTGCTGGTCTATGTGTACTGCATGAAATTGCTGTCAAACTGCAAAGGACTTGAGAATGTAAAAGTGAGTCATCAAAAGATACAGAATACACCCCAGTGTCTAAAAACAATGCAAGGTATTTCTGAATTAAGGTCGCCATGTCAACTCTGCTGAAACTGATACCTGAAGCCATAAACAAAAGATAATGGAACAAAGGATAATATGGTGTGTGTTGCCATAAACAACAGATAATACAACAGTGCGCATTGGCTTTGGGGTATGTCTATGGAACGAAATTTGTTTTTTGAATTGAATTTTGGTTTTGAATTGAATTTAACCTGCTTTGAATTGAATTTTATCAGGTTTTGAATTGAATTTTGGGTTTGAATTGAATTTAATCAGCTTTGAATTGAATTATTTTGTTCAATTGGTGAATTGGTGCAACTGCAAGGTCATGACCTCACAACGTGTTACATGATGACATCATACCTGTATGGTGCAATATTTTGCCACCAGGTAGCGCTTTGTGATGGAAAATTACCTTTTTGGCCATATCTTCAGAACCATTTGACTGATTGACCTGAAATTAAGTTCAAATGAAAGTCTATTCATTGGGGAATTGGAGGATTGGGGGCGTTCGGGGATATACCCCCTGCCATCGCCTCCGACGGCATAAGCCTAGTTTGTTTTAGCTCATCATATTAATCTTCAGCATATTAATATTAATCTTAATTTCCCTAGTTTATTCGGCTAAGTAAATAATGCTAACGTTAGTTACGATTGAGTGTCTTTTCTCCCAGTAGGTATGTGTAAATGTATTTCGCTGGCGAGCCGACATGTTAAAGCACTTTAAGAGTTAAGAGTTAAGTTAAGAGTACGGGGATATGCTCTCTGCTGAAATACGGTGCCGACACGGATGTACGCATTGTGTGCTCATGGTTCTGTAGTTGCTTATGAAACGCTCCAGGTTCATTTGTAGCTGGCTAGCTATATCCGACAAATCATATACTGCGTTCACGGTAATGCAATGTAAATTCGGTGGCTCCTCGGAATTCAGTACTTACTGAATAAGTACTTACTTACTTACTGGTCATCGGCAATGTCACTAGTTTGGTCTCTGGGAGGTTTAAAACCCTGAAGAAATATGCTGAAGGAAAAACTTGGACATTGCTCACTCACTGTAAAGACGCTGCCAGAGACCAAACTAATGACTTTGTCAATGACCAGTAGAATGAATTCCGAGGAGCCACCGAATTTACATCACATTTCATGTTTCCGTGAATGTTGTAGATGAGTTGCCGGATATAGCTAGCCAGCTATAAATGAACCTGGGAGCTTTTAACAGCACTATCAAATTATTTTGATTTTGACTGAATATAAGGTTACTCTTGAAGCCCACGAGCTTGAACGTTTAGGCTTGCCAGCTAAATACATTCACACATACCGATTGGGAGAAAAAGTGACCCAATTGTAACAAACGTTAGTATTTTTTACTACGCCGAAGAAACGCTAGAAATTTGCGAGTGCATTTACTAATGACCTTGGGCTGACTCAGGGTTAACTGTTGAAGATTAATAGGATGAGCTAAAACAAATAAACTGATAAAGAGCCAGAGTAATGGAAAACGTTTTCGGTGTAGAGTTGGGTGGGTTTCGTTCAGAGGTGCGCTTCCCGGAAAGGATATAGGTCAACTTATTCTAAATAAGGCAAGCCACGAGGGACAGAGGCGGGGCTGCAGCTCGCGATGTGCATACATGTGATGTTACTCAACTTGAATTTGAATTTTATGAACTGAATTTGAATGTGCGAATTGAATGAAATGCTTCAAGTTTTCTCTTAAATTCAATACAAATCATTGGATTCAGTTTCAGATTACTTGCTCAATTCAAAATAAATTCAATTCAATTCAAAACCAAAATTCAACTCACTTTCTGTTGGAACAAATTTCGTTCCATAGACATACCCCAAAGCCAATGCTCACTGTTGCATTATCTGTTGTTTATGGCAACACACACCATATTATCCTTTGTTACATTATCTGTTGTTTCTGGCTTCAGATATCAATTTCAGCAGAGTTGACATGGTGACCTTAATTCAGAAATACCTTTCATTGTTTTTAGGCACTGGGGTGTATTCTGTATCTTTTGATGACTCACTTTTACATTCTCAAGTCCTTTGCAGTTTGACAGCAATTTCATGCAGTACACATAGACCAGCAGTTTTTAAAAATGCTTCAGTTTCCGATTACTTGTTCATTCAATTTCAAAACCGATAAAATTCCATTCAAAGCTGATTAAATTAAATTCAAAGCAGGTTAAATTCAATTCGAAACTAATTAAATTCAATTCAAAACCAAAATTCAATTCAATTTCTGTTGGAACAAATTTCGTTCCATATATGTCCAGTTTTTGTTAGTACCAACTTGGACTAGCAACATGCAAAAAGGGCGCAAGTGGCAGATATGCTTGGACCGGAAATGCATATTGTTTGTTAAAAGGATGTAATTACCACTTTGCCCATTTAGCAAGGGAATGTTACCTCTGCCCCTCCTATAAATAAGAAACATTTGCGGGAAATTTTTACTTGCAAAAAAGCTTTTTTAAACAAGGAGATGAAAATTCAGACCTGAAGTTTTGCCAGACAATGGGTCCTACCTGCATGTATCCGAAAAGTAAAAATTTCATTTTTTTTCCCAAAATGTCACTTAAGTCCTTTTTGCTTGAGGGTATCGATACTCATCGTTTGAAATCCAGTGTGCTACAGTGCAAGACCTAAAAGCCAAAATTAATATGTGCATGTCCAATTACTGGTAGACCACAACATGTATGCGACCCTTGCAGATTGTATACCTGCTGTATTGACTCTGGTCTGACCTTGTGACTCCATTTTGTGCTTTATGGCCGACCAGGAGGAGCTGGAGCTCATCCGCCATACGATGGAGGAGGAGTTGCGGCAGCAGCGGGAGACGATGCAGCGCTCCAAAGAGACCATGAATAAGGTACAGACCCAGCTCCCTCCCCTGAAGGGCATCCTCTCCTGCCGGGGGGTAGGCTCATGTTTCAACTGCTGAAGCAGGTTTTTGGACATGCAGTTAGGTCCCCAACTATTCAAAGGGTGACCCTTGCTTTCAAGGACTGTCATTCCCGTAAGGTTCACCCCTACATGGATGTAGATGTCGACCAAATGTACATGCAGATTATCCGCCTTAAGGTGAACTCGCACTGTACGAATTTGGAAGGATTTATGACGATTTTGACGTTGCCAACATATTACCAAAGTCGTGTTTAAATCATGCATCGCACAGAAGTTTGTTGCATAGTGTGCACAGGAGAAAAATGCCTACAACATTCATTTGATATGCATTAGGAAGTTCTGATTGATTTCTGTCGTCAGAAAGTTTTGGATTGTGTAGGTTGAGCTATGCCCCAACACAATTTTGAAAGAAAAGCACAGCTTTGACCCTGAACTTTGTGAATTTATTTTCCCAACCTATGCCAAAGTAGTTTTAAAACTGTGATTGGAAACATACCTCACTAATTGGGCCTGTAACGTTTTATCCATGGCTGCACAGTGTGAGCACCACTGTCGCAAAGTGCTCGTACGTTACCTTGTCACGCAAATTGTCAGGTGAATAAATCGCATAGTGTGCTCGGTTGTGTCGAGTTAAATATCTGTTTGTGTTCAGTGGTTCATGTAGGAATTAAGCTTTGTACAATTTTGTTGCAGTTTAAATACTGATGGACCTTTAGAATTTTTTTGAATCTTGGAAAGGATGGAAAAATGAATTGCAGAGAAGGTGAACAGAAACCACCAAATGTAAACATACATAACATACTTTCTTTCACTGGAATGTTGCATATGCATTGTATATTTTGGCTCTTAAAGTTTTCATTGGTCTCAAAAAGGTACAGTAATGTGGCTATGTACATCACTGGAATAACAAATTGAGCAAGTCTCCCATTTTATGCCCTGACACATTGCTGATAGGCATTCAGGGTCAGAGTATCTATGGTGAGTTCAACATTAATTTGTAATTTATCTTGTGTAGTAGTTTTCTAAAGTGGCACACCTTCTGTTCATTTTCGTATGTCTGCAATAAACTTTATAATGTAAAATCTTAAATTTGTCTGCCTAATGACACTGAAAATCTTTGGTAAAAAATCTTATTTGAGCAGACATTGCTCGTCTTTCCGGATTTGGATTGATGTGTTACGGATGTGTTATGAACTTAAAGGCCTCCTTTGTGTTTTCTCTGCAATTAAAATGGAGGAAAGATCACTCTCCTCCAGTCTTGTTTGGTCCCGCTTGGCCGTCACTGGATTCTTTATCCAGTCATGTAGGCACAGTGCACAGTGTCCCTGGGCTCAACTTATGTGTTTGTCGGTTATTTCTTCACAAGGAACTGCCATCTGCAGCCCAAAGTCCCTGGAAGAAGCTCTTCAGAGTATGCAAGGCACAGCAGGATGTAAAAACTACCTTGTCCGTACGTCCAGCCTCGTACCTGAACGAAACGTCCGTTTAGCAGTGCTCTGTGTGTGGGGATGTGAGTGGCAAGGAATGGGCTCACTCCAATCACTCATTTTATCCCTCCGTATTTGCTGCTGAACGAAAGCTGAGATTTTTGGAGGAAAGCCATCTCACAGAATATTTCAGTATCTGAAATATTCTATCTGGGAGCTTGGAGCCAGGAGCAGCAAGAATCCTGAAGGAAACTCACATTAGTCCACTGTGGCTGCTCTGAAAATGAGAGCGTGGAATTTGAATGATTGGCTTCTGAATCCACCTCTCCCAAAGCTCCGTTCTTTCACAATGGGGGGAGCCAGAAGTGATGAAAGGAGGAGGTGAAATACAAGTGATTGTAATTGGGCCCCATGTCCCTTACCAGAGCTATACTAACTGCATTGTGGCTTGGCAGTCTTCCTTTCTCTTTGCATGACAAGGGCGGACCCCACTTCAGTCAACCTAACAACACCATCTAACTTTGATAGCCCATCTACTAACCCCACCCTACTCTTTATGCTCAGGTTTTTTCGGTGGCTGAAGGGCCGAAGGGTAGTTTCAGGCATCGCCCTGTCCCACACGTGTGCTCCAAACTCGCGTCTCTGGGACTGCAACAAGTAACTTTGTCTCAGCTGTGCAGTACTACAGATATATGGTGGTGTGAGTCTGCATACGGGTTGGAGAGCTGTTTATGGTCATAAAGCTTGCACAACTCTTGTGTCAGTGTGCACAGATGCTCATTAAAGTCACGATGCTTTACTTATGAGTGGAATGTTAGCTTTCTGATGATGTGTCCAACTAAGTCCTCAGTTTCTTATGAAATATTTTTTGTTTTTAAAGTGTCTGTTCAAAAGCATGATGAAAGTTGTGGCTGTGCTATGGGGTACAGGTTTGATGTTTCTGATGCACCCAGGTTTGATGAATGTGGCTTATTGCTGGGAGAGGGTGGGTGATGGGGCTTGTTCATATCTCAGCTCCTAATGCCCTTGCAGTCAGAATAGTGCAGGGCTTCTGCCAAAATATTTTTCAGAGGGGAATTTCCCCCTTTCTAACTTATTTTGGGGGGGATTTTCAGTTTGTCGGGGGGGATTTCAATTCGTCAGGGGGGATTTCAGTCTGTAACGGCTAGCCGTCACGACCATAAGAGCCTGTAACAACTATTCAATTATGATATCGAGATGAACTGAAACTAGACAAAAGTTCTCACAAAAATAAAACATTTATTCAAAAAAGTAATTACTGCACTCAGTGACTGAATGACTGTGTAAAATTTGAGAAATAAAAAATACGAGTTACATTTGCCATTGACTGTAATTAGATAATGGCTATTACGCGACAGAACGGTATGCTTTAGAACAGGACTGGGTTTGACTAGATTCTCTGGTCAACAAACAAACCTCCAAAGACACAAAAAGTAGCAGTGCCTTCACTAAGCAGCGTGATTCTCGGTCGCTATGTGTACGCAAGGAACCTCTATGTGAAAAACGAAATTGACAAGAACAGAAGGCGACACTTTGGAAACCGTTATTGTACTCCCATAAATTAGACTGGCATTGACAGCATGAAAAATAATAATTAACGTATAAGCCATCTCCCCCATTATAAAAATTATTCACTTGATTTGAAGCGAGTCTGGTGAATAAACATTTTAATGAATAGACAACATGTGCAGAAGGCGCAAACCTTGTCTACCAAAAGGCCAAAAGCCAAAATATGTACAGCACTGGGCAGGCTAGTGATCACTGATTACCATGTCAGAAATTAGGGACGACGTTGGCCATGAAGATGTATAGCCACTGCCCTGATTGCGGTGCTGGAAAGGGAAAGGGAAGATTCAAGATCATCTGCAGCCAGCGGCAAGGCAGAAAACGTACCCAGTGATTGGCTAGTTGTCCAACCTGTTCAGATTTTGTGGGCGTGAATGAACGTACGAGTCAAGTAGTACTCGTATAGGTACTTTAAAGCCGCTTGCATACTGGAAGCAAAACGGATTTTTCGCACAACAAATTATATTGACTTTGATCGTAATTTTAATCGTGCGAAAAATTATTTTTGCGTCCAGTGTGCAAGCAGCTTCATTCGCTGAAAACGTGCGGGAATGGCCCGCTTTGACTATCTTTTCTTGTGGGCGCTAGGGCAGTTTTTGCGGGAATCCCGCAATCGCGCTGCTTGGCGGAAGCCCTGTAGTGGGGCGCCCCTCATCCCCACTCTTGTGGCCCCTCCTCACGCCCCACTCCACAGGCCCATGGGGAGGAGCTGTCGGGGGAGCGTCTGCAGAGGCAGCGGATGGAGAGGGACCTGGATGAGGCATCGCGCCGACTTGCCATGGCCCACGAGGAGATCCGCCGACTGACGGACGAGCTTGACTCCGCCAGGAAGACCCAGAGCGTTTGTGGTAAGCTGGCTGACTTGAGGTCTTCCCTGTGGGTGCCTATTGGCTAGAGCTCCTCCCTGTTGGTCCCTATTGGCCAGAGCTCCACTCTGTGGGTGCCTATTGACCAGAAGTCCTCCCTGTTGAGACTTGGCCACAGCTCCACCCTCGCACTCCCTCTGTGGATGCCTATTGGATAGAACTCATTCCTGTGGGTACCTTATTGAGTTCCTCCTTGTGGTCATCTGTTGGCTTGAGCTGCTCCCTTCAGGGCCATATAGGGGTTGGTTGCAGTCTGGAATGTTGGAAATGGGGTGAGGCCTAGAGGGTTTGTCCTCAGATCTGCATACAAGAAACAAAAAAAATACAAGAAAAAAACATACAAAGCCCAATCTAGAACCAAAAATAATTAAGTCTCCAAGTAAAAAAAAAATTCTGGTGGCTTTCTGCTCTGGCTTAAAACTGTTGCAAAAAGTGCTCAAAAGGAAAGACAAAGAATGAAAAGAAGGCACCATAAAACCCAAGGCAAAAATAAAGGGGTGAAGCCACAAAGTTGTGCTCTCTTGGCAGTCTCTCGGTTCCTCCTCTGTGGCAGGGTAATGTAGAGTCAGGATGGTGGAGGTCAGTGGCGTCTGGCAGGACTCCAGCCTGTGGGGCTCAGCTGGCAGCAGTAAACATCAGCAGATGATATTCTCCAAACTAACTCGCATATTTTTATAATTTGTAAAATGCATAGTATTGTTAATCAAAGAGTTGGTTTGTCCCAAGGCCCCTATTTGGCTAAATAAAATGATCTTTGTATATATCTCTCCCTCAATCTCCTTCTCTCTCCCATTCACTCTTAACCTCAGTCTCTTTCTCTCTCTCTCAGGGCCAGAGCTGGAGCAAGCAGGCCAGGAAGTGGAGCAGCTGAGACAGGAAGTTGACAGGCTGAGGGAGTGTGGTAAGCCACAGGATCTGCAATCTGGCCCTGGCCTCCCCGTATTGCTGTTTCAATTAGTCGCTCACGCCAGTGTGGAATCCTGCATGTGCAAGGCATGAACTATGCTATACATGCCTCCATTTTCCTCACTTCAGATATGGCGGAGCTGCAGAAGGCCAGAGAGCTCAATGCCAGGCTGGACCAAGAAATCCGGGCCCTCAGGGACAGAGTTAGAGCCCTGGATGCAGAGAGAAAGACGCTTTTGGTAAAGGGACATTTCCGCTTGGATTTATCTTTACCCAGCACGCAGATTTCCAGGTTTACAGATAACACATGTTGGTGATGTCAAAAAGAACAATATTTAAAAAGTGTCAACTTTAAATTTATTGGAAAAAAGAAGGGTGAGTGCTACATGGAGTCAAAGAATCCAACACTATGTCGTCAGGATCAGGTGCTCTTCTGGAAGAGGACAAATAATTGTTTGCAACGAAAAAGGGAGCAATGACTTGCTGTAAACTAATCAATAAAAGTCTATAATCCAAATGGCAGCCAGAACTGAAAATCCGAGGCACTCCGATGTACAAACCCAAAACCAGTGAAGTTGGCGCGTTATGTAAATCGTATATAAAAACAGAATACAATGATTTGCTAATCCTTTTCAACTTATATTCAATTGAATACACTGCAAAGACAAGATGTTTAATGTTCAAACTGAGAAACTTTTTTTTTTTTTTTGCAAATAATCATTAACTTAGAATTTAAAGGCAGCAACACATTGCAAAAAAGTTGGCACAGGGGCCTTTTTACCACTGTGTTACATCGCCTCTCCTTTTAACGACACTCAGTAAACGTTTGGGAACTGAGGAGACCAATTTTTGAAGCTTTTCAGGTGGAACTCTTTCCCATTCTTGCTTGATGTGCAGCTTAAGTTGTTCAACTGTCCGGGGTCTCCGTTGTCGTTTTTTACGCTTCATAATGTGCCACACATTTTCCAATGGGAGACAGGTCTGGACTACAGGCAGGCCAGTCTAGTACCCGCACTCTTTTACTATGGAGTCATGCTGTTGTAACACATGCAGAATGTGGCTTGGCATTGTCTTGCTGAAATAAGCAGGGGTGTCCATGAAAAAGACGTTGCTTGGATGGCAACATATGTTGCCCCAAAACCTGTATGTACCTTTCAGCATTAATGGTGCCTTCACATATGTGTAAGTTGCCCATGCCTTGGGCACTAATACACCCCCATACCATCACAGATGCTGGCTTTTGAACTTTGCGCCTATAACAGTCCGGATTGTTCTTTTCCTATTTGGTCCGTAGAATACGACGTCCACATTTTCCGAAAACAATTTGAAATGTGGACTCGTCAGACCACAGAACACTTTTCCACTTTGCATCAGTCCATCTTAGATGAGCTTAGGCCCAGCAAAGCCGGCGGCGTTTCTGGGTGCTGTTGATAAATGGCTTTCGCTTTGCATTGTAGAGTTTTAACTTACACTTGCAGATGTAGCGATGAACTGTAGTTACTGACAGTGGTTTTCTGAAGTATTCCTGAGCCCATGTGGTGATGTCCTTTACACACTGATGTCGGTTTTTGATGCAGTACCGCCTGAGGGATCGAAGGTCACGGGCATTCAATGTTGGTTTTCGGCCTTGTCGCTTACGTGCAGTGATTTCTCCAGATTCTCTGAACCTTTTGACGATATTACGGACCGTAGATGATGAAATCCCTAAATTTCTTGCAATAGCTCGTTGAGGAATGTTGTTTTTAAACTGTTCGACAATCAGCTCACGCATTTGTTCATTGAGTGGTGACCCTCGCCCCATCCTTGTTTGTGAATGACTGAGCATTTCAGGGAAGCTGCTTTTATACCCAATCATGGCACCCACCTGTTCCCAATTAGCCCGTTCATCTGTGGGATGTTCCAAATAAGTGTTTGATGAGCATTCCTCTACTCTCTCAGTCTTTTTTGCCCCTTGTGCCAGCTTTTTTGAAAGATGTTGCAGGCATCAAATTCCAAATGAGCTAATATTTGCAAAAAATTACAAAGTTTACCTGTTCGAACATTAAGTATCTTGTATTTGCAGTGTATTCAATTGAATATAGGTTGAAAAGGATTTGCCAATCATTGTATTCTGTTTTTATTTACGATTTACACAACGTGCCAACTTCACTGGTTTTGGGTTTTGTAAATAAAAATCCTTTATGTAACAGGGATATCGACGCGTTTCGACTCCAACGAGTCTTCATCAGGACACAATGAGCAGATACAAAACACTAAGTCCGAGAAGGAGCATCATGTGACACAAATCGTGACCTAGGTCACCAGAACACAAATAGGCGGAAGTCATGAAGCAGGTAGCTTGCATTCCTATAGCACTATAAATAGTTCATCATAAAAATAACATTTAAAGGCTATATTTGAGTAAAAACGGTCTCCACAAAAGCATTTAAACATTAAATATGGGCTCGAGAGCCATTACAACAAGATCACAAAGGAACTGTAGTTGCTTTAACCCCTTCGCGCAGAAGCCAAATCTGGCTATTTAGGTGTTACCTGATTTAAGGCTTTATAATTCAAGATTGCAGCTTTACAGGCAGAAAAACTTGAAGCATCTCGACACTTGAAGCATTTAGACTCGCATCGTATTTCAGTTTGTTTTTATGATTTTGGTGGAGAAAAAGGGCTGCAAATACAAAAAATCTTCATGATAATTCAACTTTGAATTAGCAAAAAAAATAATACTGACAGTTGAAAAACTGCTGGGGCTTAAAACTGTACATTTCTGGAATTATAAACTTCATGACCACAAGTACAATTCATCTTGAACATTACATTCTAGATTACCTGCTTGCTATGAGCTAAATTAGACAGCTATCCAGGTGTCTCCCCAAAGTCTGAGATCCATCAAAATGGTTCACTGTCAAATTATACATTAATCATATATTTAACACAAATTAACTTTTGGGGCATGAAATTCAGCATGAAGTTATGATTTTCTGGTTGAGGTTAGCATGAATTTATCAATATCAGTGCAGTTGAACATCATTGATCACCAGTAACCTCTCCAAACACAAAACATGCCTTTTCTCCATAATAAAGTTAACAATATTGTCCATTTTTCTTCAAAGTCCCCCAAGCATTAAATAAAGTGCTGATTAAACAGCTATAACATTCACGCTGCAATGAAAAGCTAACTGCTCTCACATCCGAGCTCATAACCTTACACCTTATCAGGGTAAAAACTCACTAACTCATTAATATCTGAATTCTGAAATGCACCTTATTTTAACAGAACAGAAATTTCACTTTCAGGAAAAATCAAACGACATATGCCTCCATATTCAACAGAATGGTGTAATGAACGTACCGAGGGATCTACCGATGTGCGTGGGCTGCATGCATTTGGAGAAACGAAAACCTCGGCATTCGATGTCTTTTATCGCGGTATAAATTCTACAGCAAAAAGCCATATTGAGCAAAATGCAAACAGAGTAGAAGTATAACCTGTTTTCTTCATTGATGCCCTCCTCCAGAGACAGATGTATCGGGTAGAAGGAACCCTCCAGTACTGTTTCATTCGGAATAATTCCTGTTGATCGCGTCCATACAACATTTATCTCGTAAATGAAACTGAACACTTCAGGCCGGTTTCTGGTATCTTTGTTTCTTTGATATCGCATCATTTTCAGCTGCGCAACCGTGGCCAACATTTGAAGAATACAACCGACCTTAATTTTACGCTTAGCTTTGTATCCTATTCTTATTGTCCGATCAATGCATTTCAGTTATTGAGGAAAGTTTAAACACTTGGGAATTGGATAAGAAACGAGTCTATCAATACATCGTTACCGGGGAAGCTTCACGAGGGCGTGAACTATAACTGTAGAGTTACGCAGATGAATACTATGAGCAAGGATATTGACCAGATCAGGCTTAGCTGAGGAGTTTAATTCATGCAACTCATGAAAAACGGGGATTGGGGGGAAGTTTTCCATACTCTAAATCGCGTTTCAGCTCTGCCTGCTTGGAAAAATTCAATAGCTGATCCGGAGGTGCCATCTCGTGGTCGAGTACTGTAAATAAGTGCTTAAATTTGCAAGTCTATAGACGCAAGCGTCTACATCTGCAGAAAGGGGTTAAGAAAAGTCAGGAACAATTCTGAAGAGGAGCTATGATGATGATAAGCCTACGACTGAATAGAACTGGAGTGCTCGTTGATAAACGTTCAAAATACAGTAGGATTTGTGGATATTTGTGGATGTCTTCAACAAAAAGATTGCAATGCCTTCTATTGCAACGCCTTTGCAAATTGCAATACAACTTTTGTTGTATACAGACTATAATGTGAGTGTTGCTGCTTTTATGTTGGCTGCACTAAACACTGGCTGAACACAAATATGCCATAAGGGTGCAAAACCCATACTTCCCTATGGCACAACACTACAAATCAGCAGGCCACATCAATCCAGATACCCTTGAAGTCATGGTCATCAAGGTTATCTCCAAAAACTTAAGGGGGGGACAAACTTAAATGCCTCTTGCAGCTGGAGACTTTTTGGATTTACACAGTGGGGGTCACCTCCTTCCCTGGCCTCAACAAGGAGATTGACTTTTCCTACTTTCTGTAATATGCAATGTTATCTTGATGGTAAGTCCTACTGTTAAATAAATAAAAAACTTCTGGTTGCTCTTCGGCCAGGCTACTTACAGAAACTGGTTGCCTGAAATTTTTTGAAGTGACCCAAATTTAAGACGATTATCTAAATAACATGACACGTCTCTATACATTGTAACATTTTGGTCATGTATGAAAATGCATACTTTTTTGGGTTGTGAAAAGCAAAATGTATATAATTCCTCGCCTGTAAAACAAAGCTTGTACAAAACCATCTGTTGTTTAGCTCTTGTCATTCAACTGATATCAATAAGCATTACTGTACTAATTTAATGTTATTCTGGGTTTGTGAATATAAGTGCAGAATTACTATTCTTTGAAGTTGATGGCATGTTCTGATCATTGTCTGGTTTTTCACCTCCGCCATGATCCCTGGATCCCCTGACTGGTCTTTGGTAGGGGTGCTCCGATCAGGATTTTTGGGGCCGATCACTGATTGTTGCCGGTTACTGAGATCAGTATCGCCGATACTGATTGCACGGCATCTGTTTGAAATTGAAGCATGTTTTTTTTATAGTGTAGCATATATTATTCATTTATTTATTTAAGTTATTCTTAGCACTGTATATTCAGCATTATTAAATGAAGAGGTTAGAGAGTATAATGAATTGACAACTCTTTTATTTGCAAGAATATGCAATGGACAAATGAACAAATAAAGAGCAGGGCAAGAAACAAAAAACTAACCTAGCTATAACCCATATCTATAACATCTTGTAGTACCTCTTTATCTGTAGGCCATCTACATCCACCCATCTGTAACTTTTTCTCAGCTGAGGTAGTTTTTATGGCCATTTATAGGGGAGAGAGAAAGTGTGTGTGTGTGTGTGTGTGTGTGTGTGTGTGTGTGTGTGTGTGTGTGTGTGTGTGTGTGTGTGTGTGTGTGTGTGTGTGTGTGTGTGTGTGTGTGTGTGGTGTGGGGGGGGTGTACAGAGTTCAGTCTTCAATTTTCTGTCCTATCCTTCTCAAGCAGCATAACTGGGAGATTTACCTTCAGATATATGAGCTTCTCTGCATTTTTATTGTCTTTCGCCACGAAGTGGTTTGGGGTATATTGGAATGGCGCTCGTCTGTCCGTCCGAACGGGTTCAATGGGGAGAAGTTTTCTCTGAAACTATTGCACCTACGTGAATTAAATTTTGTATGTGGCCAGGATTGATGACCCTACTGAATGAGTTGGACAATTGATGCCGAGTGTAATGTGGAGGAAAAAAGCCGCTAGATGGCAGTGTTGACTTTTTTTTATTTTATTTTATTTTTTTTTGTTAAGCCCAGTCTGGAGCTAGGTTTGGGCATGTCCTGGGCATGTCTGAGAGGGGAAAGTCCCAGAGAATTAAAAAAAGTCTAAAAGGTGGGAGGGGGCTGCAAAAGAGTATATAAGGAGAAAAATTGAGAAAGTAAAGTAGTAGGAGAAATTGCAAGAAGGATACATTTGACCAGAACTGTCACTCTTTTCAAGACCTGTGTAGTTTTTTTTGTGGATTTTTGCTTGTGTGGGAGCATTTCCCTGTCTCGGGACATCACCAAGCAACCCAACCAAAGGGACTGTAAATACTTTTTTTTTTTTCCTTGGTCAGTGGCATAAATTATTGGTTAGTTGACAGTTGGTTTAATTAAATCTGTTTAAGTTTTAAGATTTTGTTTGTCATCCCTTGCTGTCTTGTATGTCATAACACGAGAAATTCATTTTTACAGAGTTATGGCCCTTGACTGTGTTCGTGGACTTAAGCGTATGGCGTATCGACTTGGTGTATGGGATTTGCAATGGGGACAAGTTTTCTCGGAAACTATTGCACCTACGTGAATTAAATTTTGTATGTGGCCAGTACTGATGACCCTTCTCAGTGAGTTCGACAATTGATTCCAAGAAATTCATTTTTACAGAGTTATGGCCCTTGACTCTGTTCATGGACTTAAAGGCCCAATATGTAAATTTTCCTATAAAATATAGATATGTTAATATCTTTTGGTGTTGTGTACTTACATTATCTGTGATATACTCAATGATTATCAAAGACAGATATCTGAACACGGCTCCCTTGAATACACAATTCAGTTCGGTCTTTCAGCTTGTCTTGACAGATTACCGCTGGCCAGCTGGTCTGTTGAGCACTTCCTTGCTAAGGAAGCTATAGCAGTAGCGACAGGAGTAACAGAAAGCGTACATTGTCAGCTGACAGTGGCATTTCCTCGATATCGGTCACCTGTAGCATTTGCATTCAGTAACAGAGTGTTCACATGTGTTATTATTCTCTACAAAGATGGGCAACATGAGCTGGCCCCACCCCCTTATCTCAGCCTCTGACCTGCAGCACATCAGAAGCGCTGTAAACGGCCGACTGGTCATTATCCCTTACATTTTTTTATTTGAACGAAATAAGATGAAGTTATATGAAAGTAAAGAAATATGACTTTACCTCGTCCATGTACGTGGTCTCGCCGCTCCTCTTTGAGTCACGTCGGAGAATTTAGCTGTCAGCAGTGCGTGTAAATTGATGAAGGCAACAACACCCATGATTCCACGCGATCGTATTGAGTCATCAAACTCGGCCTCTTGTTATTGTTTGGTTAAGCGCCCTCTAGTGCCAGAGAGTTACATATTGGGCCTTTTAGTGTATGGGTGTTGCAATGGGGACAAGTTCTCTCAGCAACTATTGCACCTATATGGTTGAAATTCTGTGGGTGACCAGTACTAATGATCCTATTGAATGAGTTTGACAGTTGATTCCGAGAAATTTATTTTCAAGGAGTTATGGGCCTTTTTTCTGTTTGTCGACTTTTGTGTATGGGATTTGCAATGGGGACAAGTTTTCTCGGAACTGTTGCACCTTCATGGGTAAAATTTTTCTGTGTGGCCAGTACTAATGTCCCTATTACATGAGTTCGACCATTGATTCCAAGAATTTTTTTTTTTTTTTTTAACGGAGCGATGGCCCTTGACTCTGAACTTTGTGGATGGCTGTTTCATGGGGACAAGTTTTTCCAATTACCCCGTGACCATTCGTACCATGGAGGAGGATATTGGTGATATTGTTGCCTTGTTAGCTGTTTGCTTGTTCCTTGTCATCTAGAATATTTCCTGCTGCACTAAAAAGTCGCTCACTGTCTACGCTTGTGCACGGTGCAGAGAGGTAGGCACGTGCTGCTTGTGCGAGAGATGGAAAGCGACTTTTACTGTCCTGCCAAAAAGGATGTTCCCACACCTCATTCCGTTTAAACCAGTTATTTTTTCTGCACAATTGGTGATGAAGATTTAATTTCATGGTAATCCTAATAATAGGCCTACCAGTCTTATAGCATTAGCCTATTACTAGTTGGCTATTATGATTTAAATCCAAGCTTTTACGTTTCATTAACTTCAGATCATTATAAAATCCAACAGTCAAAATTTCATAAAAGCTCATTTTTCAGCAAACATGGCGACTCATTTGAGAAATTAAGTTTTCTGAATTCTCTCTGTTTATCTTAAGTAGTAAAAGAGATTATGTAATGTATTAGGCTACTGGTTGAATTGTTAGTATCCAAAATAGCAAGCCTGTAGTGAATAAATAGAGTAACTCCGCTTAGGAGTAGCAAAATAAAGTTAGCAAGTGAAATATGTAGATCAATAATTTTTTTTTTAACGAAACTTGGGTGAGTTGCTTACAACAGACTTCATCTGCTTCAACGAGCCGACGAACCCTGGAGCGGGTGATGCGAAAAAAAACCTCCTTTGCTGAGAAGAGGAGAAAGGAAATAACGGATACTACGCCTCACTGTTTGAATTAAAAACACTTTAGAAATGTAATGATATGTTTTTTTTTTTTTTTTGGCTTCTCCAATCCCACCCGAATCTGGAATGCCCAATTGGTGAACTACTATGTACAAGTCTTGCTCGTATGCGACCCCCTTGCTGCCAGCGTAGACAGTTTGCGGCTCTCCTCCGAAGCACGCGCCTGTCAGCCACCACTTCTTATACACTCATTGGTTCAATCTTCGCAAGTTCAGAACCAGGGCGGAGGATACCCGGACATGAACAGACTAAGAATCTTCCTGACGAGCGCCTGTCTGGTCAATAGGAGGTGCTTGAGCAACGAACAAGGAAACTATTATATTCCCTTCTCGGCAGTCCCTTCCCAATTTGCAACCCTGTAGGGCTATAGCCAGTTGTGCGCTACTCTGAAAAAGCTGCCGACCACTGCCGGCTGGTACGAAGCAGTGCTCGAACCCGCAACGTGATAGTCACTTCTGCTTCGCAACGCAATGCTTTACCGAGAGCAGCCGGCAGCTTTGGATAGGTACCATTTTTGTCAAAGCACAAATGCCTATTGGCCTAGCTAAGCCCCTGAGGAGAGCGCTTTATTATAGCGCGTTTTGTTTTTTGCATCTCAGGTCCTTATGTGTGTGTTGGGGGGTATTGGATGCTTTATTCAAATATCTCTGTCAAAAAAATAGAGCCTTAGTGTCAATTGTCTGGCGCGTTTTGCGTCATGCTATCGGCTATTTTTTTTTTTTTTAATCTGCCTAAATGGCTGATCTAGTGCAGTGGTTCCCAACTCAGTTCTCAAGGACCCCCTGTCCTGCAGGTTTTTGTTCCAGCTCTACTCTTTCTCACCTAATCCATTTAAGGGCTTCATGCTGATTGGTTGAAAAAAATTTACCTGAACATGGTGTGCATGAAGGTGCATTGGGCTTGAAATGGATCAGGTGTGCAAAATTAGAGCTGCAACAAAAACTTGCTGGACAGGAGGTCCTTGTGGCCTGGGTTGGGAACCACTGATCTAGTAAACTACTCCAGATCGATAACCTGATGGTTAAAAACCCACCTCCAGTTCTCGCTGAAGAACTGACAACCTGTGCTGACCAGGTCTTGCCAATCATTTTCTCACCCAGACTCGTTTAACCTTCTGTTTTTTTCTTACTGCGAATCATTACTACAGCGAGTTTCTGCACCTTGTCTATCTGCATTTTGCTTCAGGGCCCAAAATAGCTGGTGCATAGGTGCACGTATGCACCCGGTTTTCGGCAGGTGCACCCAAGATTTAAAGTCGGATGCACCGCGTACACCTAGTAAAAATCTGCCACTGAAATAAATTTTCTTTCAACAAATGCGCTCATCCTTACCTGGAATGATACATTTTATCGGTAAGGGACGAGAGTTAAATGGGACTACAAGACTGTGGGACATATTTGGTCTGAGGCCGCGTATGTGTTAACATTGGCTGATCGCGAAATGTGTATTTCTCATCAATGACTTTCCCTGATCCAGGATTAGGGAGTTTGTGGGACATCTGTCCTCCACAGCACCACGGGGCGCCGCCAGCACAGACCACGAGTTGTGCCAATGGGACTGCATCCAAACAGGAGAAATAAATGACTTTTTACAATGATTGGGTGGACACTTGAAATTATACACATGCATACTCGGGTAGACACTTGGGAAATTGTAATTGAGATTCATGTTTGAAGATCCATTCTTGTTAGTTGATGTATGGACTTACTCGTTGGATATAATGTAAGTGGCTGCTGGGTGATTAAAAAAAATCTTACTAATAAAAATTCTTCTAGATTAAATATAATCTAGGAGAGGGTCTTAATTATGGAGTTATGAAGAATGTAAAAACATAAAAACAGCTAAAAGCAGCACTGTTGCTGCTATTGAGGCCAGGGAGGTCCTATGATGGAGTAGTGGTAAATTACTTTAGTTTCTCGGCCAAGTCAAACAAAGTGAAATTAAATTATAGATTGAACGTTATCTGACTTTGATAAATAACAATAGGACGCTCAGTTTTACCGATTTCTTTGTTTTTTTTTTTTGGTTGTTTTTTTCCATTATTTTTCTTGTATACAGCATGATTTTAATAAAATCTTATCCCACCAATAATCCTAAGCTGTTGCACCACTGCAAATTTACAGCAGTCCTATGGCATATCAAAAAATCTGAGATGAAGAATATTTGTTTTTTCATTTTGTGCTGCTGCAAAGCGGCTTTTTTTTTAATTGAATAAGTACGTTTTAGACTGCAACTAAACGCACACGAGTGCTCCCATTCAAGCTCTGTGCTTACATCAGTGTGCGCTGCTCCCTCAGGCATGATAATCTTAATAATATCCTGTAGTGTGTGATGCACCATTGTTTTCAAATCCTGTAGTGTGTACATGTTTGGGACTAGACAGGAGATCTTCTGTGAAGTTTCTCGATGTGTGTGATGCAGCCCGATTTCAAAATCGGTTAGGATTTTAAAACTCCTGTAGTCTGAGCCTGGCCTAAGCCATGCATATTCCTTTATCCAGGATGTTCCAAGGCCTCTGCCTTTTACTTTCATAATCAAGGTTTCCAGTGGATCTCTGCTGTTTCTGCTCTGCACGAGAGCCCTTTTCTGTTGGCTTTGTAGCTGCAGTGTACTCCTCATCTCCTCCGTCCTCGTTACTCCGGAAACATTTTCTTCATTAAACATTCATCTTTACTGCTTATTAATATCAACCCAGGTGTAAAAATTTCTTCCTCACAAAATTAAGCATGTGGACAACGTCCAGTCTGATTGGCTGTGTCCTACTCATGGCTATGGTGGCTACAGAAATCCGAAGTTGCAGTAAGAAGCGGGAGAGATAAATCTACAGAATAAAGTTAAGGTTGTGTTCATTCAAGTGCTGCTGAATTTTCTAGTTGCCCTGCGGACAGGGTGTCTATGCATTTTGGTTGCCCGAATAGTAAAATTGGTTGTCCTGGAACATTTAGCCAGCGATTTTGTGAGCCCTGCCCCTGGACCTGCTTTTGTCAGGCAAACCTGTCCCTATTTCACGCCTGTAGCACAATTCCTGCAAGCAATTCCGCTCATGATGTAAACTTTCATGTGCATTTTCAAATGTTAGGAAAATGTATGTTTTCAGCTTCATTAGTAGCCTGCCAATTGATGATCATGAAGTTGATATTGAGGGTGTTACAGCCTTGGCTTAATACAGTACGTTCATTAATGTTGGGCGCTTGGACACTCTAGCTCGTAGGTAAACGCCCTGTGCGGACTGTGGGAAATGGGCTGTATAGCCAGTTCTCGCCATTGTCTTATCGCTTGTCTTGTCTATCACAGGTGGAGAATATGACGACCAATTCAAATAAGGACCTGGGAAATGCTCACCTGGAGCAGGTGAATCCCAACAGCTGGATGGTGTGTTGATAGTCATGCAGTGTCAATAATAGTTTATTTTGGCTATTTAGAGTTCATTAAAAGCGAGTAAATGTTAAAAGAAATAAAAAAAAACATCCAGAATGGCTGTAGTGGTTAGTGTACCTTGAGCATGGGAGATCTCTACCGTGCAAAAATTAATTCCTGAAGACCAGAGAAATAAATACACCCAGCCTGCAGAATATGGAATGTGGGTTATGTTTTGGGGGGGTTTTCCATGCTTGGTGAATTTGCTACTGTTTTTATGGTTGCTTATTGATCTGCAACAGGAATAGGCAAATTGCTAACCTGTATTTCCTCCTGTGGTGCAGATTGCTGAATTATGGGAGATGTTGAAGAGTCTTGAGGTTTCAGGTTAATAATTTGGGAAAGATTCATGTGTCTAACCAATGAGCGGCTACTTTAGGCATGTGTACAGGTATGCACGCTGGGAGGGAAATTTATGGTGGCTTGCAGAGTAGAAAATGATGAATCCAACTTAATATGTTTTTCTTTTGCCAGAGCCAATGGGAATGCCCCAAGAGAACCTTTGTTTTGTTTATTACTAACATAATGGTCACTTAGTCATGTGCAAGGGCATTCTGGCCGCTTTTTTAATTTTTTGAATCAGAAATTGACACCGATTATACAAAAAGAAAAGTTTGTCAAGCTCGGCTCACGTCACAAAGTACTGGCTTGAACCAAGTGATTTGCTTGCCGCGACCCAGAGCTCTCTGAAGCATACCCAAATAGGTTTGTCCCAGTTGGCTAGAGTGGACTTCAGTCTCCTTGTATCAAGTGCGTCTCACTGGTGACCAAATGCTAATCTGTCATCAGTGAGCTTTCCTGTTGTACTTTGTTCCCTGGCTTTGAACAAAATTGTTACTGATTTTTGGGCAGATGCATTGGATAGCACACGGAAAAAGCTGGAGCGCTTTTTGCTTGTTTGACAGTTCACAGAAAATTGGCAATTTCACGAATAGTAGTTTGTGGTATTGGCTGGTAAAATGGCAGAAGGAGACCTTGGAATATGTTGAAGTTAGTTGTGTGTACCGCACCATCATTGCAGCACTTTTTGTTTCTGTCAGGTCGTGGGGAAAGAAGGCCTACCCCCATACAACAAGACGGCTGTGGAGCAGGACCAGATTCATAAGAGGTACTTCTTGCACAAAAATGGAGAACACCTGGTGTATTAGCCCACAGCTGTGATTGCTAATTGTCGCCTGCAGCATTAATGCCTCAGGAGGAACAGGAAACCTCGCGGGTATTTTGAGAGTCTCACTCTTTAAAAGTTTCAAATTTCTGTGCAGTTCTGTCAAATTGATTGTAAATTCCGTTCAATTAAATTTGGCAGTTTCACTTAAAGGGGACCAATTAGGCTACATTTCCCAGTTTATATTTTGATCTTCGTTCTCCTGATCGTTCAAAGTCCAAAAAAGGGTCCTTATTTAGCTTGTACTGCCATCCTCAAAAAAACCCATTTGTAGTCCATTGTAGTCTCTGCCTGTGACGCCTCGTTTGGGTGGTTCTTTCGCTATGCCCCCGCCGTGTGCCCACTTTCTTCTAATTGGCCAGCTCTGTGGAGGGCGGAGCTGGGCAGGACTGGTGAACGCAGTTTTCCGGGTCCGCCTCCCTAGTGTGAAACATGAGACGCATCTGCCATCTGAGCTAAGGAATCTGCTGGGAATCTGCAATCAGACGCAGTACATGTGTATAGATCTAATGAAATTAACTCGTTCTAATAAACGCAGCAGCGAAACTGGAGGATGCAGTGCGAAAGTCTGGCAGCTCAAGCTCGAATTTGCTATCTACCAATGGCTACTATGGTGGGGACACCGGTGTTTGTACTCTATTTCTAGGATTGAGGGAAAGCTAGAATCCACCCCAATCAAATTCATTTGTAGAACGGGTTAACATAACCAAGTTTAGACCGGAGACTGTAGAAATGGTCTGAGTTTAGAGGGAAGTATGGACAGTGAGGAGCAGCAATAAGTGGACAACAACGTAGGGACTGCTTAGATGTGTATTTATTATAAGGTCATGCTGGTTAATGTGCATAACTGTGATGTGTTGTTAGTGTGGAGTAACAAACAGCTTCTGCGCTGGTATATGATGGAGGGGCGAAAGCTCCAGGCTAAACGACCTTTTCGGAAATTGCCCGTGGTAATAGTTTATTTATTGCATTGGAATGACCAGCGTTTGCTTGCGGGAAATGAGTGCGATAAAGCAGCTTTCACACTGGATGTGAAATGGATTCTTTGCGTGACAGATTACATTCAAAGTCAATGCATTGACTTTGAATGTAATTTGTTGTGCGAAAAATTTGTTTCGCTTCCAGTGTGAAAGCGGCTTAACGTGCCCATAACGCGTATATTCGTGTCTTTGCTTTGACACTGAATGTAATCTGTTGTGCGAAAAATTTGTTTCGCGTCCGATGTGAAAGCAGCTTTATGGATAGTACGCGACAGCTAGAGAGAGCTCCAGTTGTTATGAACATAATACAAGTTTTACAGAACATCAGTTCCATTAGCGTGGACAGTTGCTTATGTGGAGCTAGTGAATCGATCACTTCTACAGGAAAGAATTTCCTATTCAATATACCCCTTTTTCTGCTTTCTATTAGCCGGAACAATTTCTAAAGGGGGGTGAAATTATGCCACCGCAATGCAGAGAAATCTTTGTTATACCAGACACGTTAGAGCTTGTGCGTTTCGTGATTGCTTTTATGGTAGCATCAGAGAGCTACCCCAGATATTGGTGAAGTATCCAGCTGACCTCGATCATGGATAAGTGAAGCGATCACAAGCAGCCGTAAACAAACCCAAACACACATCCCAAGCTCTGCAAAACCTACGTCTGGTCTAACTGCAGCCTTTTCAGCCCAACTTTGCGGCACCTCTCCGGTTAGCTTCATCTGTAGTGGCTACAATCGGGCAACGTTATGACGAAACTGCCACATTCATGCTTACCGAAGTAACACAAGCATACCGATCAGAATTACTGCATATAAGTTAACCGGGAGCATTTTTAAGTAGCACAGCACACAAACTAACTTGCTGTAGCTGGTAACTGAGCAGTCATCAAAACCAGATAGACAAACGTTACCGTGCAATCCAGGTTTTACAGACTGCAAGTTTCGTTACCGTGGACAGTTGTACCAATCATCCAAATTACGCGCAAGTATAAAAGGTTAGCTTCAAATGAGGTTTATGTTCACACACCTTCTGTTGAATTTCCCCTGATGTAACTCATGCATATTTAGGACACAAACATTAGCAACAGTAACTTGGCTACGTTGGCCGCAGTGCTACAGCCACAATCTACAGTACATCACGTTAGGTAGGCTTATGCAGTAAAGCATATTACAGCCTCTGCGTCTGTGAGTCACGGACGGTTGCGGCCGATACAGGCTTTATCTTCAGATGTTTTACAAAGCCTGCGTTTGAGGCCAGTTGTTAGTGCTAACTATTGTTAGCGGTCCTGCTAGCCTCCCGTAACACGTTATCTTCACTTACATTATTTGCTGTTATATCGTTACTTACAGCTTGTGGCTCAGAGCGCTTGATCGATGCAACTGCTTCAGGTTTGAGAAGCAGCTGAAAAGCTTATCCTGAGTCGAATTATTCTTGATTGACAAAGCTGTCATTGGTGAAATGCTTAGCACCAACAGCTAATGTTCCCTTTGGCCGTGGCTGTTTTCTGCTACCAAACAAAAAAGCTACCCACTGGTTTCTGGTAGTATCGTCTTTTGGAAGAGAAATGGGTGCTTTTCTTCTCGTCAGAAGTAAATGGACAAGCAGCTTTGGGAGAGATACAGACAAAACTACACCTCAAATTATCTGCGGTTCTTTTGTATCTCTGAAAGTGTAGACGCTACGAAGGCATAGTATGATCCGTGGTTGTTTGTGCCTGCTAGATCTCGGGACAAGCTGTTCAGAGTGGAAATCACAAAATCACGTTCTTGGATTACGGAAGAACCCCTGTATCTTATGTTTAGAGGTTGAGTATGGACAACCAACATTGTAACATTACTTATATGTATTAAAAGAAGGATTAGCATAACGGGTCCCCTTTAAACTTGTGGCCATTTGTTGCCATATTGAGCAGAGCTTGGAGCAATTATATTGTTCAAAAATTCTGTCACTTTTCTAAATGCGCACCTGGGCAAAAGTTAAGCACTGCCAAATTCAAAACAAAATTTTCTAAAAATGGGGAAGTCTTGAACTCCATAGATTTGCATGAAGGTTTTAGCATGCATTCCGCACACAGTTCACATTTAGCTGGCTTTGTCATAAACTATACTTAATTTCAGATGCTGACTGTTGGCAGTTAGGTGGTACTTGGGTTTACTCTTCGGCAGATATTGATTATCTTCCTTCTAATTGAAGTTCAGACTTCAGAGGGCAGTTTTTTTTTTGGCTAACGGAGGTCTCTTCGCCAACTTTTAAGGACAGTCGGCCCATTCTTTTTACAGCATTAAATACGCTGAAACCATGATCTTTGTTTAAAAGCTAATGAAGTGTGAAGTAAACATAAAATTCTTTTCAAACCAATTTAGCATCAGGAACAGTATATTCAAGCAATGTTTCTAAAGATTGGGCAAAATGTTTGATGTCATCAATTTAGTTCTCTGCTGAAGTGGAATTTGTCTTTAGAACTGGGCTTAACTATATTAACTTTTGCCCAGGTGTACTAACTGACCATATCATGCTGTGGTGGCGGGGTTTTTGTTCTGTGGAGAGGCTTTTGCCAAAGCGTAGTAGGTTTCATGCGTGACACTGCTCCCCTCAGGTGTCGGCTTGAGTCGCAGGATAAGGAATGCCGCCTGCAGGAGCTGCAGAGGAGGCTGCAGAGGCAGCAGGAAGAGCAGGAGGGGCTGGTGGAGCGTAATGAGGAGCTGGAGTCGCTCCTGGGGGAGGCGCAGAACCAGAGCAAATCGGACCGCGAGCGGCATGACTGTGAGCTGGAGGGGCTGCGCAGGAAGGTGGGCGTGATGGTTTAAGTAGACATGCATTGATTTGAAACTTAATTTAAATATTGTTGTATTTGATATCATCCGAAAGGGCATGTAATAATCTCTCAAACGAACAAGATTTGTCACCTGGAGACGATGGTGTAATAGAATATACATGGATGTAAAACGGGATGTTGGCAACCCCCAATATTGCCCTTGAACAGCACTCTGAATCCGGCCAAGAGCTGTGACGTCACTCGTGGGATCAATCGTATTTGTATTTTACATTGCAATTAAGATGTAGAAATCCTCTAGAAATATCAGAATTTTTGCTTGACTTGGACATAAAAGTTGAAGAGGATGATTCAAGTGAAAGTTCTTCAACTAGCGACAATGATGACGACGATGGAGAGGTAGGAGAGATGGAAAATGAGGAAGAAATCGATGACTATATAGATGCAGCTGAATGCCAATGGCTACCGTAAGCGTACCAGCATGAACCGGAGCCTCGGGCACCGGCTAGTGAGCGGGAAGCAAGCTCTGGGGAGCGTATTCCAAAAACATAGTTGCTAACTTACTTGGATGGAATCATTAAGCGTATATGGTCAATCTAGCTGTAAGTTGCTGACAGTTAGCAACTAGCTTGTAGGAAAACTACCACTGAGCAAGGGTGGAGGGAGACCCAAACATGTAAAAGCTTAGATTTTTACCGACGAGCGCCTGGCTGGCTAATGGGAGGCCTCCAGGCAACAAACAATGCTATAATCCAAACCTGGCAGTCCCTCCCAATTTATATCTAGCGCAAAGACTATCATTTACTGCTCCGGAAAAGCTACCGGGCACTGATGCGGCCCAGGCCCCGACCTAGGCCGCGGTGCTCGGTACTACTGCGCAAAGTGGCGCCTTAACTGGGTGAGCCCACCCAGTAGCCAAATAATAACAATAATAATTGACGATCATGAATCCAATTTGCTCGAAATATAAAACGAAACGAGACTAAGAAATGAACAAATTAGGACAGGCAGATGATGGTCAATGCACTGTACTTATTGTGCGTCCCCGTTTCCCATGAATTATGCCATCAGAAAGGGGCTATTTTCGCTCTTTTTTGGGTGAAAGGGTGTTCAGAATGCCTCGTTTATTCTCTTATTGTTTCATTGAGTGTCCAGAAAGTGTCTTATTTATCATCTCCATGACATTTGCTTTTCGTAGAGGTATAATTTCCACATTTTTTGATTTATCAATACGCATACTTCAAAGATCCCAGAAAATCTTTCCTTTACCCGTGGTCAGCCAGTGAGCGTGTGAACTTGACCTTATCAGCAGAAATTATACGCTTGAATGGCTTGTTTTGATTCTGTGCCCCTATCAATCTCATAAAATGATTAATTTGCTTAAAACGGCCCTGGAAGGAGATGTTTTGGTTTGGACCACCATAGTTCGCTTCATACTCTGATGAGGCACCCAATCAGAGAAGGACGTTGTTTTCTTGACCGGTGGGAGAGAATGGACACTGGCGGCAAACAATTATTTATTTATTTTTTTTTTTGTTTTTGGTTGGCAAGCTTCAAATCCTGGTTTTTACAGACACCAGGGAATGGTTTTAAATGGATAAGAAAGAGTATAATATAGTACCTTAAAGGGCAGTTATTGGTCCTAGATGTTTAAGTTAAGCCTCTGGTGAGGCTCAGGAGTCTGACTTGCTTCTGCAAAGATGACAACAAGAAAAACTGATGTTGAGCTCTTGAGTAAGACCCTTATCCCAAAGCCCTGAGCTAGCATATAACCGAATGGCCAGCAAATCTGACATGGACTTTGGGTGTTTGGGTGGTTGAAGCCCCAGTGTAGCCACTATAAGATTGGTGCACTTATTAGGCCCCTGAACAAGGCCCTTAAGTTTCATGGGGGTTAGGGGTTGCTTAGCCTCTGCTTAGTCCAACTGTGCTTAGCTTTTAATGAAAGTGTAGCTAAATACCCATAATGCATTGTCTCTTGCACTCTTTCTTCCAATTGAAAGTTCTGCACTGCAATTTTTGCCTCCATTAATTCACCCAGGTTATTTAGCTGCTGAGATCTACCTCTTGGCTGAAGGATTAGGCTCATTAGCTAGTCCTGGTAATTGAGAGACAACACTGGAGAGGGCTTTAGCTCTCTGAGCTCGGATTTTACACCCCTGCTTTAAACCAGTGTGTGTTTTCGCAGATAAAGCACCTGGAAGCCGAGCTAAGCAAACGGAGCTCCCAGGAGCCTTTGCGGAAGAGTGCTGATGTCAGTAAGGAGTCAGAGGTCTACCTCCAGCAGGTAGGCTAATTACATTTTTCCAAAGTTGAATAAGCTAATGAGTTAATCTGCATTTTTCAAAATGCATAAAATATTTGACGAGTTACCTCAATGCTGATCTTATAGCAGATGTATTAGACAACATAGATGGTTTTCTCTTGGAACTCTTCTTTCTTCAAATACGTGACTGCTGGTTTATCATTTATGAACAAGTGGATTTTTGATGTGTTCCTGTCGATTAATAATTTCATTTGTAATGGAAATGAGCTATTTGAATAATGAAAACTACTGTGCCCTCCCGTAGTCACGAAAGTCACCATCACTGATGGTTTTAAAATGACCGTTGGGCATTTAAAAGGCTGTCCAGGCCTGGTGGACTCTGTTGGATTTGGATGTTATAGTCACTGTGGTAAACATACACTGGTGCTCTCAGTCTGTTATGTTGGATGTTTCTTGTGGCGGAGCTCGATCTGGAATCCTGCCTGGATTCAGACCTTCTCTCCGCTGTACTCAGCAGAAGAACGGCAGCAAGGAAAGGGTGGCGCTGCTGGAGGGCCGACTGACGGAGGAGAAGGAGTGGAGGAAGCAGTTGGAGGTGGACCTGAACGCAGCTCAGGCCGCCTTAAAGAAGGACAGGGAGGTAGCGTTCCACTTAAATACTTCTGCATCAGAGAATCATTGAAACGCCACTCCTGTAGAGATCAGCCAAAATCTTTTTTCCGTGAACATTCACCGAAATATCCCTCCTGCAGAGATTTGCTGAAATATCACTCCTGTCAAGATTCTAGTAGTTAATTTTTAAATGTTTTCTGGGTAAATATCCGTAACTTGCATAACTGTCAAAAAATTAGGTAACTATGCAAGTCCTATGAAACAGGCCGTAAAACGCATTTTAATTTTCCTTAATGAGTTTGTTTCATTGTACTTACCAACTTTGTTTCAGAGGACTTGCCTTAATAATTTCACAAGCTGTTTTTGCCTAGTGAGATACTAGGAAATGAATGGCCTTTGATGTGTTAAGGGTAACCCAGTTGTTTTATAGACTTGGCGGTTTTATTTCTTTCTTGAGGAGCTGCACAGGGAGCAGAATGAGGTGAGGAGGCTGAGAGCGGAGCTCCAGGGCCTGCAGGGGAGAGCTACCAACACAAGTCTCACACAGCTGCAGGGAGAAAGGGACATCCTGCAAGAAAAGGTGCTTTTGCAGGTGTAAACTATGTCATTAGTACTTTTTAGACATGCATTAGATGTTTATAATTGTTTAATTATAATTATAAATCAACTTTCACTGATTTCACTAAAAATCAATTTCATCAAGTATGATGATGTATCATGGTATGACTAGTCATCATTAAACACTATTTTTATTTTAATTTTCGTCCAATAAATTTCCCTTCCGCTTATCTGAAATACTCATTTTCCAGCAGTCAGCTGAGAGTTATTGATGCATCCAAGTGGTGTCAGAACTGAGTGGCATAAAATATGTTGATCTTACAGTATTCACATTTTAGCTGGTTAATATTGTTAAGAAGCTAGGCCAGATATGGTTCACAATGCAATAGGCTAATCCACAGGCCCATTCCTGTGGATAGTATTTTACCATCACCACAAAGTGTAACTTTTCTGGGCTGGAACTCCCAAACCATTCTATATTTCAGAATGAAATTTATATTGTGGCTAGGCTACATCGTATTCTGAAGATGTGCTTTTTCATACTTCCTTGTGTCCGTCTGTCCGCCCCCCACCACCACATTTTGATTCCAGCCCATTCTTCTCTGGGCCAGAACTCCTAAACTGTTAATAATATTTTTCAAGGGGATGGTTCAGATATCAGCCATCCCATGGTGGCGATCTCAGGATATCATGCTGATTTAAAATTTGCAGCGATGTGGATCATTTGCCAATATACTTTTAAGGTTTTCTGATGTCCTTACCAAAATGGCTTCTTCAGTCTACCACCATAATGTTATTCTGTACCAAGTGAGGAGGAATAGGCACCTGTCATATGGCTTAATCTCTCCTGTCTGGCCGCAGGTGTCTCAGTTGGAACGGACCCAGGTCAGGGTGAAGGGTGAGCTGGAGCTTCAGACAGCCGCGTATAGCCGAGCCCAGCAGGACCTGAGGGAGAGCAGGAGCCAGGTGTCGGAGCTTGGGGCCCAGGTGGGGCGCCTGCGATCCGAGATGTCCTGCCTGGAGAGAGACCGGAACGCACTGAGGTTTGCAGAGTAAATGTGTCCTGCTTCCCTCTTCTACTCTGCCTTGCCTCCATCTTCCTTGTCTGATTTGGTAATCAAGGTCTGCCGTCCTTGTGGACGTTCTTGTCTGTTAATTTATTCCTTCAAGGTCGTAGGGTTACGGACGTGGAATATGTCAAAGTGCGTTGAGGTGAAAATGAAATAAGTCAGGATGCATGAGTTTAAATTGGTAGTAATCTTAGTATGGACCATTTCCCTGACCCACGTGCTGTTTCCCAGTAAATGCTAGCACTGCATTTGACCACAAGGTGGCGATCTGGCGAAAACAGCTGTGTATTTCCCACCCGTGTTGTGTATAAAATGAAGCAGGTTTGTGAATTACTCGTGGTATTGTTTGCGGTACAGAGTTCATCGTGCTCGCCACGTGCCCAGATCCCTCTCCTTTGTAAAAACAGGACACATAAGGACCACTCATGGTCAATCAGTTGAAATTTTTGAACCTCCTTTTCATGGTGCCCTTGCAGATTCTGCCCTTGCACTCATTAAGTTGAAGTATGACCACACAATAGGCTGATTCCTTTATTTGACGAGACCATAGCACATTGAAATCCGTAGGCTATCTTTTATTTAATAAACCTGGTTGGTCTCAGTGGGATTTGAAATCTGCTTTGCATAAATATCTTTCTTGTAGGCTATAACAATCCAAGTCTGAAATTCATATGGAGTCTGATGGTCTCTCTTAAGTAGTTGCAAAGTGTAAATGGCATTGAATTTAGCATGGAGTTGGTTCAAAAAGTTATTTTTATTTAATTTAGGCTGTTCAATTTGTTGTTTATAATTTGTGCTTAAATAAAACACCTGACGTAACAGACCATTCTAACTGACTACCGTAACAGATGCCTTGTTTTTCCACATTAATTGAAACGGCAGTACCAATCAAACAAATAACATTTTACTTAAAGTCAATCGGTATTAAGTACAGGCATGCCAATCTTTCGCGGATTCGCAGAAATCCGCGGTTTTAGGAGCCAATATTCTTTCGTGGTCACCCACGAGATTCGTGTAAATCCGAGGAGAAAATTTGAGGGGGGGGGGGGTGTCTAGGACTGAAAATTTGGGCTTGAAATTGTCTTGTGCGATTGCCAAATTTGCGAGCGGTAGACATATTTGTTTTAATTATGTATTGAATGGTCCCGATCTCCTGCAATGCAATAAAAAGCCTTTAGCGAGACGATCGGGGAACGTCCAAAAGTTGAATGGTCCCGCTCTCAAAGACTCCTCTAATTCTCTTCATCGGTATGATAGGGTAACGTGTTGCACTTCCGGGTTTGCTTCGCCGCCAGATTTTGTCATCGAGAAAATTAACAGGTGGGTTTAAAATCTGCTTTCATCCATTTATTTAGAGCATATTTTTCAACAAAAAATGTGTGCATATTGTAGAATAAAGGCAAAATGATCGACTGATGACAATATTTTCTTGCATGCACAAAGACATTAAGATAGATGGTTGAGTTTACAACCGGACTGATCCATGTCCACGCTTTTTGTTTTCATTCTTGTTTCATATTATATTTCGCATAGATACTGCATATGGGCTTAAATTACTGAAGAATTAGAGTTACATGTAGGTTTATACAACCTTTTGTGGTGAATACGTTGATCAGATTGTCTGATTTTACAAGATATTCGCTGCTGCAATTGTGTGCGATAATACATCACTTTGCCATTGATCTGCATAGTACACTACAGACGATGTGCAGAACACTTTATTCTGCCACATTGATGGATATTACCAGTGGTGGCTGGTATCAATGGGCTAGTGGGGCTAAGCCCTCCCTACTTTATGCAATATAGATGAGAGAGTTATTGTCTAAATAACTTACAAAAGATGGTTATATGTTTAATTTCAGTGAAACCTAAAGTGACAACAGCAGCAAATAGTTAAAAGAAAAACTCTGGATATCTCCAAATGGGATAATTTTATTCAACCCAAGCTCACATCTGCTCTCATTCATTTTTCTGGTGTAAAAGATTGACTGGTGCCATGTCATGCCCTCGCCATTAACTGTCCGTTTGGGCTAACTTTATTCAGCCCGTAGGTCGATGGTTCCGACCAATCAGCAGTGGGCTGACACGCGAGTACATGATTGAAATGTAACGTTTCGCGCCCCCGTGATTTACTTGTCATTTGGGCTGATTTCATTTATCCCAAAACCGCTGTCTGTTATGATGCTAAGATGAATGAGGTGGATCGTCTTCTTAATAATCCGTTTTCTTCAATGTCCTATGAGGAAAAATGGAGTTTAAAAGACTGGAGCCGTGTCATCCAACTGTTATTCACATTACACAAGCTGATAAACGACAAAATCTTAAGTTTTGTGTCAGTTGGTTTGATGAAAGGACTGGCTAACAGCAAGTGTAGTTAATTCGCTTTTCTGTGTCCCATGTTTGCTTTTTGGGGGAGACACGGCTTGGACCTAGAAAGGGATTGTTGATTTAAAACATTTGTCTGACAAAATCAGGAAGGTCTGAAGGTCTAGCCAGGAATTTGTTCCCCATTCTTTATTTTACCATGCTAGATACCAATTTGCAATATCCTCAGCCTTATTTCATACTGTGAAGCCAGTTTTTTCTGCGAACGTAATTTCTGTCCGATGTGTGGTCAACGTTCGCTCTGCATTCCGCATTGAAGCCCCAGGCTGTGTCTCAAATCGCACACTTCCAGTAGTACACTTCTATGGAGTGCACTAGCGAAGTGCGCTTACTTCGACAGGGTAGTGCTGTTCTAAATCGAGCCCTTGTCGCTGTGCACTGACCGGAAATGATGATCGCGGCCGCTTCTTCTTCTATTTAATCATGGATACAAAAAAATCTGAGCCCAAAATGTATCTGCCGGCTTGGTTGCTCAATGCAGTTCGTTAAAACGTAAAAAGTGAATATCCTTGTATTTTGCTTGCTTGTGAGTGCCCTGTTTCAGGCTTGGTCGAAATTACATCGCCATCATTCCTCCTTGTGCTATTGACTAAAAACGTGCCTGTATGATTATTTACATATTTTGTGATCGACTTAGCCCACGGACAGGATGCTGATCGGCATTATCTATGCATCAAACTTGGGCTACCAATTATAATCTGTACTCTTGCTTGAGTGATTTTTCACTTGAAAGCACAGAACTCTTACGACTGCGCGGCTGTAATTAAGGGAGGCATAGAAAACAATCCTTTTAAACTTGTCTAAACCCATTTTCGATCATTTGGCTTCATTAACTCGTAGTCCAGCGAGATTTTTCATTTATACGATCAAACACAGTCCCCACCATGATGTAGTTTCGCCGCGATTAAATTGTAAACTCTATTCAGAGTTGTTTTATTTTCCTAATCAATGGAGACGATTCTGTTAAATTTCGCGTTTGCTTCACATCCTGAAATGCAGGTTGCCTGACCTACGCTACACTGTAGCTAAATTTAAGGTAAGAAAACAAACATCGGCTGAATAGCGAAGATTCAAATGCAGTGTCTTGGCTTCACTACAAATGATCACAGCGGATAATAATGACCTTTTTTGGAGTTCACGTCATGTTAATTTAAATTAATAACTGAAAACCGATCAAGACCAAAAGGATGTCGTTCGTTCTAGTCACATCTCACTAGTCACCAGTGACAACACTGCAGAAGATAATGTATCCATTACGTTACTCGTGGAGTAGTCTCATAGTAACTAGGGGGAAAAATCAGGTATTACAAAAATTGCAACTCAGTTTAGCAGAATAACCCATACTGTACCAAAATTGTCCTTCACACCAACACACCTTGAATATAGTCAAAGTACACCCAGCAAAATCGACATAAATAGCTTGAGACCCTTATTCATTCATGCCCAACTGTGTTACATAGAGCTTACCACAGTCATGCAAAATCTCTAGTGCAAAGGAAGACACAAACCAACATGAAAAAAGGTTCATTGCCATTTTATTTAAAAGAGACACAAATCACACAAGTTTCTTTTCTCCAGCCTCCCAGACAGTACTGCCAGCTAAAGGCCACTAAACCAGTATGCACAGTGTACTTTGATGGTCAATGTGACCAGAAGGGACCTCCGCCTCTCCAGGGCATCCTTTAATGCTCTGATGACCATCCGCAGCAAAACATCTGGACATGGCTGAGGACCCATCATTGAGACCCCGGTCTTCCCATTTTGGGTGGTCATTGGTGCCGCACATTGAGTTATGACCAATCTCACCAACCACTGTGCAGTCCAAAAAACGAGCAGTGACACCATTGGATTCAGTTTATGACTGTCTGTGACCACATAACAGAGTTCAGTGATGTGTTCATTGGCGTTTCCTGGGTAGGCACGGGATGCGAAGTTGTTGAAGGACACCGCCATCCACTGCGAGCAGAAATACCGTCTGCCAGGCATCTGCAGCTGTGGCCTCGCCCCCTCAGTGCTGACCCCAGTTCTGGGGCACTTAGGGTCTGGCACAGGATGGACAGCTAAGAGAATGAAAAATATCCTGTTTTCAGATGAAACCTTTCAAATGTTTTTCTGCCCTTCCAAACTCATGCTTCTCCGTCTTTAATCAGAAGAGCTTCTGTGCCAAACAGGAATGGTGAATTGGCCAAAAACTATGACAAAATGTCAGTGACAAAGTCATTCTCAGTGAATTTGTGTCATGAACACTTCGAACTGAGAGTGGAGCAAACATTATTCATAAGTCATAAAATTTCAACAGCAGGACCAACTCAGTGCTGCTGACTTGCCACTGCTGTGGAATCCACACACGGGAAACACTGGTGAAGTATTATAGTATTTCATGGCTAACAACTATTTTCACTGGAAAAAAAGTAAGTAGTCAAGTCATTTCAGTCAGTTTCATCATGAATGCATTCATACAGCAGACTTGCAAAAATACAGTATTAAACCAACAAGGTAAAGTCACCTTTTCATCAACTCGTACAGAAGACACGGATCACCCTCCACTCCAGGTCTGGAACAGCAATGCACATCCTAAATAAATACTATAATTGTGTTTCACCAATGTAGTGACACCCCATACACTAACATCAATGTCTACATACAGTAATGTGCTGATACAGGGAAGGCTTCACGATAGTACATAATGTTAGCATATTTTACAGATATGTATTCACTTATTCGTAACCATTCACGGCATCGTCTTGTCTCCCTGTGAACAGAATAGCGTTATCGGCGCCTTATGAAATAAGACCTCGTATTTTCGTCCGTCCCCTAAAAATACCAAAGACAAAAACTTATAATCAGAGCCGAAAACAATTCAGGTAGAAGTTAACTTACTGCTGATACGTGTGGGGGGTCTCCGATGCTGACCAGATAACTACCGGCTGACTTTAATGATCTAACGACAGAAGCCGCGTTTAACAGATATTCCCGACTAATTAAATATTTACGATACAAACACGCATACATACAAAGCATATGCCACTACACGCGTAACTGTTAACGAGATCTGACTAGCTAGCTAAGGAGCGTTTCTGTTAACATCAATGCCCGATCAAACTGTACTGCCGCCAGTTAGCTAGCATTTGCGTTTTCGGTGCAAACTTATTATCCATAAACAGCTATATTAATGCAATGTAGCTACACACTTAAGACTTCAATCGGATAACAATATATTGGTATTTGGTGGGGAAGTGAACGTACGTGAAACTTACATCTGTGCATTTCAGCGAACACCGCATCCCCATCGCCGCCATTATCACAAAAGCTGAAGGTGCATCCTCTTCCGCTACGTAGGCAAGATGGCGACCGTTGAGGGTGAGAAGCGTCCAACGTTCTGCACTCAACTTTTTGTCCGTAATGAGTGCATCATCCGGGTCCTTGCAGTGCACTGCCTTTTGCTGTACTTGTCAGTGTGAACGCACTTATGCACTCAAAACAGGTATTCGAAGTGTGGAAGTGCGCGATTTGAGACACAGCCCCTATTTTATAACAACCGGTAGTGTGAAAGCGGTGTAAAGCGCATGCGCGAGCGGATGTTTACTTCTTGGCCTTGTAGAATCTTCACCAACTCGCGTTTGTGTCCCTCATCAAAAAGGTAAAAATTTCTGTCCACGGTAATAACGTGAGCAACAACCTGTAATCTCAGTACAGCACTGCTGTGAATGAGATTTGGCGGCTACTGGCAGGGCAGATGTGTCCGCCAGTGGACACGGAGCTGCAGATTTATGCACGCAGTTACAATATTCTATCACTAGATGGAACACCCGGATCAGTTATTGAATTTTCACAAGCAAGCCAAGTTCGAACGCTGTTTATATTAAATGGACGAGTTCACTCCAAACCCTGGATGGATTAAGCCAACCTTGGTTTGACTTAAAGGGGTTGGCACATCCATACAACAGGGTGGCCCAAAAAAAGTGTCCCTCCTTCCTCTCAGAACTCCGGGGTGGATGAGGAACTTGGACATGAGTGGGCAGGATTGACAAAGCCCTGCTTATTGTGGATTAGCGGGTTGGTCACTGGTGTGCCTTCCTTTTTCTCTGTTCATCCTGCCATTATTATAGCCCCCGCAACGAAGTTTAGGGGGGTATAAAGTTTAGGGGGGTATACTGGGTTTGCTTTGTCCGTGCGTGCATGTGTCTGTGCGTGCGTCTGTGTGTGTGTGCGTGCGTCTGTGCATCCAGACCTTGATCTCATAACCTACTCATCCGATTTTGAAAAATTTTTTTCTTGCTGGAAGGTCTATTGACTGTGGTACTGCCCGACTACTTGTTGTTGCGGGGGGTATCCTGTAAGCCATGCTAACTGACTAAATCTAGTTTGCATTGGCTCAGACAGTCTTGTCACCGTTTGAGTTCCGTCCATGTAACATTAGCAACAAGACCAAATTTTTTAATTCCCCCCTTTTTTTTTTAAACAAAACAACTGTGATCCAGGTCTAAAACTTCATGTAAACATGTGTTTTTATGTTATCAATGAAATCAACCACATATATACCATTAATTTATAATTTCGTCCTGTTAAGTTCAGTGGGATCTGTTGGTCACACTTTCTGTGAAATCTGTCATATATGTATATAAATATGTAATTTACCACAGCTGTAAGGTGCTGGAAAAGCATGAAAATACACCTTGAAAATCCTTGAAAAGTGCTTGAATTTCACTTTGTAAAAGGTGTATGAAGCCTGTAGACAGCATTACAGTGCTGTGTTTTAAGATTTTTGTTTTTCTGTTTAACTATGTTCCTTTTATTGTTTGCATCTTCACAAAACATCAAAATCCCAGTTAGTTGGTGGAATCTTTAACATGACTGCTTTTACAATCAATCTGTAAGTAATGTAAGGACAGATACAGTGATCTGTAAGTGATGTAAGGACAGATACAGTGATCTGTAAGTGATGTAAGGACAGATACAGTGATTTGTAAGTGATGTAAGGACAGATACAGTGATTTGTAAGTGATGTAAGGACAGGTACAGTGATCTGTAAGTAATTTAAGGACAGGTACAGTGATCTGTAAGTAATGTAAGGACAGGTACAGTGATCTGTAAGTAATGTAAGGACAGGTACAGTGATCTGTAAGTAATGTAAGGACAGGTACAGTGATCTGTGGACATAGGGGATACATCCTCAATTCATAATAAAGGGTGCAAACCCTGATAATTAAATCTGTAGGCTACATGTTCCCTCTTATCTGACTGCCTCGACATCAAAGCAGCTGTCAGGTGTGCTGCGCCAAGGTAAATTGCGCCCCCCCCCAAATTTTTGGAACCAGCCGCCACTGGATATTACTATGTCCATCAGTCCTTCCATCTTGTGCGGACATCTTTGGGATTTGATTCCAAGTTTGATGGCTCAGCTGAGTACTGTGAACTCAAGGGGCTCTAATTTCGTAGACCAGGCGCAGGCGCGGCGCAGGCGCGGCGAATGGAGGGTGCGCCGCGCCAACGGGGTGTGTCCAGGCGTATGTGGCAATTTCGTGCCCGGCGTAGCCTGGCGCAAGAACTCCTCTGTCCCGCCTCTGCCCCTCCTTCCAGCGCAAGTTGGCAAAGAAGGCGACACAGCCGAGTCAAATCTTGCTCACTGGCAAGAGAAACAATGGATAGCGTGTTCCCATGAATTACAAACTGTTGCTGCTTTAAATTTTGGGATTAACATGCATGGACAACAATGCAAGATACGTGACACATTTATTTTCAATATGCGATCTTAACTCAGTACGAGATCATAGCAATCAGGCTGTATTCCTTTTCCCCACTGAAGACGATAAAACCGAAGTGACAATAATAGTAGCCTTGTATTAAGCCGCTTGCACACTGGACGCGAAACGAATTTTTCGCTCGACAGATTGCGTCTTGTGCCCGAAAGTCTGACAGGGTTTTAATAAATCTCCGATTCCGACAGTCTATTATTGTTTTTAATTTCTTCAAATCTGCTGACTCTTGTCGATATTAAACGTGAATGTTTTGATAAGAGGGCTCAGTTCTTTAAGATGAGTACCGAGAATTTCAATCAATGTTTCTGTTTAAGCTCTGGTCAGTAAAGCGAGTCGACACTGGCATGGGACAATGTACAATGCCTCCGTGTCTGACAGCTAAAAAAAAAAAAAAAAGAGAACGATTAGAACAGATTGATACCGAAATAAAGAATAAAAAGAAACATTTTAACAACAGAACATCCAATGAACACTGGGATTTATTTTTTAGCGGGTCATCTTTGTTGGATATCCCGTTATAAATCTGATCTCATTTCAATACTTTTACTTTTTGCTGGCTGGTGGACATGGAGTATTTTGCATTTCGTGTCGGACAGTCTTGATCGTGCATGCGATAATTTCTTCACACTGTCAATGGTCATGGAATTGATTTGCTCACGCACTGTTTTATCTCAGCAGTGGAAATAAAGCGTGAATCTGTTCGGTCCATCTGACTAATTTTCAAAAGAAAGACCGAATAAAGACTGCTGGCTATCTTCAACGGAAGAAAACAGAAGAATAGGCAAAAAAGACCAAGAAAAGTCGATAGCTATCAATTTGCATTTTGTGAAGGTCGAACACAAAAATGGCCAAGTTTCCACGTCTAATAATTCCTGGAATACTCGGAAAAATTAGAACTTTTATGACTTTCGGACACTGAGCTATATTAAAACCCTGTCCAACTATTGCGTCTTTGCATTGACTTTGTCTGTAATCAGTCGGGCGAAAAATTCGTTTCGCGTCCAGTGTGCAAGCGGCTTTAATGAGCATAGCATTCGATATATATATATATATATATATATATATATATATATATATATATATATATATATATATATATATATACATACAGTTTGTGGTTGGCTGAGAAAGATGTGAAGTCGTTAGTTTGCATCACAGATTCAGCTGCTTTGATTAAGCCCGGTCAAGTTTCCATTACTCGTGGCAACCGCCTTTAATCTGACATCAGGACAATCGATATAGATACAATAATTTATGTCCTTATTCAGATAGTTACATTAAATCGTGCTTCCTGTAATTATTTATTGCATTAAAATGTGCCTGACATTCTGGAAACCTGCCTGTGAGATTTCGGTGACGTGTGCGCTCTCTGCGCCGGTCAGCCAAATTACCACTGCACGGAAATTAAACCAGGTTGGAGCTGGCGAGTTTTCTGCGCAACTCCAGCGGAGACTTTTTCTACGAAATTGTCACTGCGTCTTGATGAATATGTGACACCTCCCCCTACTACGCCGCCACACCCATCTCGGCGCACCTTGGTCTACCGAAGGCTGCGCGCCTCACGAAATTACCACTACGCGGGCTGCGCCCTACGAAATTACCACTGCGCGGGCTGCGCTTCGCTACGCCACCTGCGCTGCGCCAGGAAATTAGAGCCCATGGTCTGAATAAATCTCATCTAGAATATACATACATGAATAAATGAACTTAATACAAAAATTATTGTGTGAAGTGAGGATAGACAATGATGAGCGTGTTAAATCTTATGCAAAGGAAATTCAACTGCCCTCAGTGAAAATACATAACTGATTTAGTTTATACATGACTTGAAAATGTAACATTCTGGATGAAAACCAGCTGCCATTTATATTTCAATTATAAGATGAATGATAAGAGGTACTGATTCACTGGTTTCAAAATGAAAAGAAATTGATACAATGGACCATAGTTGATGGTGAATGACTGTAATTGCATTTTCTTGATTCACTGTTTTATAGTGATAGTCAAAACACTGTTTGAATTATTTTAAACTAAAATTGGAAAAGGATGAATACTCCAAGTCTCTTGTACAATGCAGTAGTAGGTGGTGACAGTTTTAGCCAGGTTGAATGAAAAAATATATAGGGTGTGAAATACATTTTACAAAGATTTTCTATGGTGTTTCTCCACTGTTTATTAACATTTAGGTTGAGAATTACATTGAAATTAAGGGACCAATACATAGCTCAAATATGTATCAAAATGTCACCAGAATGCACCATTTGATGCCATTGTTGGCAAAATTTTATGTGGGGGGGGGCAAACCCCCCTTAGGAGCTTGTGTCGTTGGCTCAACCACCTACTCCGCGTGATGTTTCTCTTTTTTTTCTAAAACCTATTGGCATGCCTGTAAGTAGCTATCACTAATGTACTCTTCCAAAAAAGAAACTATACAAATATTGAATTATCGATTACACTTTCTTTTCAATATGTTTTCTACATTTGTCAAAACATTTCATGTATAAGAAATTGATGCTAAAAACAATGTATAGTTTCTTTTTTGGAAGAGTATACTGTAATAGGATAACTAATCTTAGAAATTACTAACAAAATAAACAGGATAAATCAAATTCAGACACAATACCTCAGATCTCAATTGTTGATTAACTGCAATGCTTAGTGAATAACAACGGCTTTCCATTGTAAAAACCTACCCTTCACTGAGACCAAATGGCAACCTACCATTTTTAAGTGCCATCACATCATAAATGATAAAAAAAATGCTATATGCCAGCCTTTGCCTAGTTAATGTTCCATGACATTAAGTTTTACAATTTGTAATTGTGGTCTGTTAATAAATTAAACATGTGGAAAAGGCAACCTTTATTTGGTTAGCTGGCTCTAATTTTCTTTTGGATTTAGGCTAGTCAGACCGGCTTCAGTGACAAGGGCATCAGTTGTTGTAGCCCTGGGACGGGGCTACAATGTCAGGGCTACAATGGATTTGGCCTTGCCACATGTCCGCGCCCGCCACTGCAGCCATAGAGATTTCCTTGTGGACGGGCCACAAATTTGAAGCCGGGCAGTGCGACTATCGATTTTGGTTGCCATGGTAACATAATTCCCTGAACAATAGACAATTTTTTGTCAAAAATAAGCCAAAATGAAAAATGCGATTGGGGGCCACACCCATTGTTCACAGGTGACCGACCTGTCTAGTTTCTCTTTCTTTTGTTTTCTTAGATAGTGGTGGGCTTCAGCTCCAAGTTTGCTCAGATTAGAAGTTGCAGTGGGACAGCTCGCAACATAAGGGGGCTGCACCTATAAATAGTGTTTCAGTTTCAAATGAAATGCCTTTGAAATAACTTGGCAGGCAGTACTAATAACTTATTAGTAACTTGATTTTTAATCTTCACCTATGAAGTGTATACATTATTTTTATACGCCCGTCATAAGACGGGACGTATTATGGAATCATGATGTCTGTTTGTCTGTCTGTCTGTCCGTTGCTTGTGTTCACAATAACTCCTCCAATTCTCAGTCGATTTTATCCAAATTCACACAGCATGATCATAACAGGTGGAAATTTGATGAGTTCGGAAATCAGCCTGATTGGATCACCCTTCTTCTCAAAATTAACCCTTTATGCCCAGACATCGACAAAAAGAGTCTGTCCGTTGCTTATGTTCACAATACAATTGACTCAGCATCACCATATCAGGTGGAACTTTGATAAGTTCAGAAATCAGCCTGATTGGATCACCCTCTTTCTCAAAATTAACCGTTTTATGCCCCGAAATCGACAAAAACAGTGCACAAAGTAAGGCGACAGAATGAAGAAATTTGAAAGAGAGAAGCTAAAAAACATGCTGAGGCAAACAAACAAAGGAGACAAAGTGAAGATGTACCTTCCCATCAAACTGTTGAGTGACGGGCGTATATTGCTGTCTCTGACTGCTCTTGTTAATGCATGGAAAGAATATAAAGTAAGCTGTTGGACAGTTTTCAAATGATGGGTCATGTTCATTGTTAACCCAAAGTAAGCAAAACCTGAATTGCAAAGTCATTCCACTTTTTTTGAGAGTCTGAGAGTAAAACAAGATGGTGCCATGCTCTAGATTTTTTCTTTAACATTATGGTCCCAGGTTATATTGGAATGAGAAATTAAAGTATGAAATCAGAAATTTTAAACGTAGGGCAAATCACTAAAATGCACATTCGCTTGCCTATAAAAAGGATACAATAGAGGCATGAAAGGGGTTGTTACACACATTAGTTTTACATGCATTAAAACATTTACAATTAAATTTTGCTTTTATTACTTTTGCTGAGTTATACACAACATTAATAGTACCATACTTGCATAATGTAAGGTATTTCAAGAGAGAGTGGTTCTAGTTAAGAGTGAAGGGCTGTCATGGCCATATACAGTGCCATGAAAAAGTATTTACCCCCTTCCTGATTTCTTATTTTTTTGCATATTTGTCACACTTAAATGCTTCAGATCATCAAACGAAGTTTACTATTAGAGGAAGATAACCCAAGTAAATACAAAATGCAGTTTCTAAATGATGATTTCATTTATTAAGGGGAAAAAGCAATCCAAACCTACCTTGCCCCATGTGGAAAAAGTGATTGACCTTCCTTGTTAAATCATGAATTAACTGGAATCAACCACATTTTTTTTAGTTCAATTTCACTAGCCACACCCAGGCCTGATTATTGCCAGACCTGTTGAATCAAGAAATCACTTTAATAGAACCTGTCTGACAAAGTGAAGTAGGCTAAATTATCTCAAAAAGCAATCAATTATGTTGCAAACTAAAGAAATATAAGAACAGATGAGAAACAAAGTAATTGACATCTATCAGTCTGGAAAGGGTTACAAAGCCATTTCTAAGGTTTTGGAACTCCAATGAATCATGGTGAGAGCCATTATCCACAAATGAAGAAAACCTGGAACAGTGGTGAACCTTCCCAGGAGTGGCTGGCCTACCAAAATGACTCCAACAGCGAATCAACAACTCATCCAGAAGGTCACAAAATAACCTTATACAACATCTGAAGAACTGCAGGCCTCACTTGCCTCAACTTAAGTCAGTGTTCATGATTCAACAATAAGAAAGAGCCTGGGCAAAAATGGCATCCAAGGGAGAGTTCCGTGGCGAAAACTGCTGTGGACCAAATTGAACACAAAGAATCATCTCACATTTGCCAAAATATATCTTGATGATCCCCAAGACATTTGGGAAAATAATCTATGGACTGACGAGAGAAAAGGTCAACTTTTTGAAAGGTGTCCATCGGTTACATCTGGCGTAAAACTAACACAGCATTTCATAAAAAGAACATCATACCAAAATTCAAACATGTGTTATGGCCCCAATTTGTTATTACAATTTACAACACAACAGCTACAGCAACAGCAAGGGATGACAGAAACAGTTTTAAAAACTTGAACACATTTAATGAAAAAACAAAGACTAACACTAACCTACAACTAAGACCAAGATTGATTAGAGAAAACAAAACTGAAATATTTACAGTCCCTCTTTGTTGGGGTGGCTTGGTGATGTCCTGGGTAAGGAAAAATGCTCTAAAACAGGCAAAAATCCACAAAAGAAACTTCACAGGTCTTGAACTGAAATGACAGGTCTGGTCACATGTATCCTTCTCCTTGCAATTTCTCCTACTACTTTACTGTCTCAGTTCTTTTCCTTATATACTCTTTTGCAGACCCCACCCACATTTAGACCTCTTTTTTTTTATTTTCAGGGACTTGCCCCAGACATGTCCAGGACATGTCTAAACATAGCTCCTGTCTGAGCTGAATAAAGAAAAAGGTAAATACTGCCATCCAGTGGCCTATATTCACATTACACATGGTTGTGGTAGTGTGATTGTTTAGGGCTGCTTCAGGAACTGGACGACTTGCGGTAATTGATGGAACTATGAATTCTGCTCTCTACCGGAAAATCCTTAAGGAGAATGTCCAACCATCAGTTTATGACCTCAAGCTCAAGCGCACTTGGGTTATGTAGTAGGACAATGATTGGAAACACCAGGAAGTCCACCTCTGAATGGCTTAGAAAAAGCTAAATGAAGATTATGGAGTGGCCGAGTCAAAGTCCGGACTTAAATCTGATTGAGATACTGTGGCATGACCTTAAACAGGCCGTTCATGCTCGAAAACCCTCCAATGTGGCTGAATTAAAACAATTCTGTAAAGAAGAGAGGGCCAAAATTCTTCCCCAGGGATGTGAAAGACAGACTATAGCAAATGTTTGATTAAAATTGTTGTCGCAAAGCGTGGCACAACCAGTTATTAGGTTTAGGGGGCAATTACTTTTTCACACCGAGCCAGGCATGTTTGGATAGCTTTTTCCCCTTAAATGAAATCATCATTTTAAGCATTTTGAATTTACTCAGGTTACCTTTGTCAAATACTAGAATGTGTTTGATCTGAAACATTGAAGTATGACACATATGCAAAGAAATAAGAAATCAGGAAGGGGACAAATACTTTTTCATAGCACTGTATGCATCATGCAGAATGGATTATTCAATGGATATTGATTGTTTGTGATTGCTCAATCAAAAGAAATCCTAGTCGACCAACAAAATTGACCAGTTGACAGAAAGAGATCCGCGCTAATTGGTAATGTTATTTTTCTAATTAGCATTTGACCTCTCACGTCCTTTTTATCTTCTGCCACTCTGATTGTGGAAAACAAAAAATAAACTTCTAGGCCAGATCTAAATAAAATAAAATGCTGTATGTGTGCGGTATCGTTTTCCTGCATTACATTATAATCCACCAAACTACATGCTGCTTTGTTAGGATTTCTGCAATTACGTAAACATCAGAAACAATTCAAATAATTCCAATAGTGCAGAGTCACTCCTATAACTGTCTGAACCTGTCAGTATTTAGTTGATATTTTGTTATACCATCAGAGCTTTTTTTTTCTGTGTGCGCGTGTGTGTATGTGCGCTTGTATGCGTCCATGCGTGTGTGATTGTGTGTATATGTATGATTGTGCCTGCATGCATGCATGCATGTGTGTGCACGTGCGTGTGTGTGCACGGTGTTTGTGCATCAGGGCGGAGCTGCGGGAGGAGCAGGGCCGCGCCTCTGAGCTGCAGAGGCGTTGGGATGAGGAGGCGCAGGAGAGGAGGAGGCTCGTGGAGGAGATAAGGCGCCTGGGTTCGGAGCTGCAGCGCTCCAAGGGGCTCCAGCTCAGCTGCTCCCCAGAGGGACATGGGCCTCTCAGGGACTCTGGCCCCCAAACCAGCCCCCCTCTCCAGCAGAGCACCAGGGACGACGGGCTCAGCCAGGTGGGCCACTGCCATCCAGGGTCATGGAGCATAGGGAGCTGTATTTTTATATTGTAGGCCCCCCCTTTTGAACTTCATTGAAATGTCCTTTGCACAATATCGCCATTTGCTCTGCTCTACCACGCGGATGTCAAACTCCAGCCCTGGAGGGGTGCAATGTTTTCAGGCTTTTGTGATCTCCTTCCAATTAGCAGCTAATTAGGGCCTTGTGAATTGGGTATGAGAACTCTATAACTAGGTGGTGACTCAAGTTAATTACTAGTGCAGAAATACAGCAAGAACCAGCAGGACTGGAGTTTGACACCCCTACACTTCAGGGATGTTTTGTTTTCACACACCCGCTTTGTAGCGTAACTTTGTGCACTTAAAGGATTAGATGCTTTTCCGGGTGCTAGCCCTTCACAGATGCAGGAAGTTTTATTCAAGCTATCTGTTGAGGCTTAGGTAAAGCTAAGAGGGAAATGTGATTAAGGTGGTTTACATTTTAACAAGGGAACATAATGTCGATTTGGGGTTGAATTGTGTTTGGAGCCAATTCATGGCTCAGGTGGAAATTAGCTGGAGGTACTTGTCTTAATGATCTCAGGATGTTTTTTTCCACACATTCTCGGAGCTTCGATGAAGTTGTCACGGTGATTTGCAGAAAGTGAGGCCCTTTGGGGGTTCAAGACCAAGCCTGGCAAAGTGATGAATGGTTCCTGAATTACAAGGGTCACAGTAATGGCAATAATAATTGTGTACACTGATATAATGTACATCCTCATCTGTGTTGGACGTGAGCCGCGTTTCCATGATTGCATTTTCCTGTGACATTTTGAAGTGTTGTATTGGAAGAGGTTGATAGGAACAGGAAAATTTCCCTGAAAAGGTTTTTAAGCTCACATGAGTCAGATTTAGCCATTTTTCCAAAACTGGTTAATGTACAAAATGAAAGATGGTATATGATGGAATACGTATTACTGGATAAGTACTGACACAGCGTATATTAACCCCTTTGTGCAGAAGCCAAATTTGGCTATATATGGGTTACCCACTTTAATGCTGTATAATTCAAGTTTTAAGCTTCATTAAGAGGAAAAATGTGGCTCAATTCAGAAAAGACACTTCCAGCATTTAGAATTACATAGTATTTCAGTTTATTTTCATGATTTTGGTAGAGAAAATGAGCTGCAAACATAAAAAATCTTCATGAGAATTCACCATTGAAATAGGAAAAAAAAAATAATTCTGAGGATTGAAAAACTGCTGGGGCTTAAAACTATACATTTCTGGTATCATAAACTCCTTGACCACAAGTAGAATGCATCTTCAACATTACATTCTAGATTACCTACATGCTATTAGCCAAATTATACAGTCTCCCCGAAGTGTCAAAATGAGGTCCTGTCAAATCATTAAAAAATCATGTATATAACACAAAAAAAGTTTTAAGGCATGATATTTACAAAACCCAAAACCAGTGAAGTTGGCATGTTACGTACCAAGTAAATCGTAGATAAAAACAGAATACAATGATTTGTAAATCCTTTTCAACTTGTCTTTGCAGTGTATTCAATTGAATATAAGATGTTTAATGTTCAAACTGAGAAACTTTTTTTTTTTTTGCAAATAATCATTAACTTAGAATTTTAAAGCAGCGACACATTGCAAAAAAGTTGGCACAGGGGCCTTTTTACCACTGTGTTACATCGCCTTTCCTTTTAACGGCACTCTGTAAACGTTTGGGAACTGAGGAGATCAATTTTTGAAGCTGTTCAGGTGGAACTCTTTCCCATTCTTGCTTGATGTACAGCTTAAGTTGTTCAACAGCCTGGGTCTCCGTTGTCGTGTTTTACGCTTCATAATGCGCCACACATGTTCAATGGGAGACAGGTCTGGACTACAGGCTGGCCAGTCTAGTACCCGCACTCTTTTACTACGGAGCCATGCTGTTGTTACACGTGCAGAATGTGGCTTGGCATTGTCTTGCTGAAATAAGCAGGGGCGTCCATGAAAAAGACTTGCTTGGATGGCAACATATGTTGCTTCAAAACCTGTATGTACCTTTCAGCATTAATGGTGCCTTCACATATGTGTAAGTTGCCCATACCTTGGGCACTAATACACCTCCATACCATCACAGATGCTGGCTTTTGAACTTTGCGCCTATAACAGTCCGGATGGTTCTTTTCCTCTTTGGTCCGGAGGACACGACGTCCACAGTTTCCAAAAACAATTTGAAATGTGGACTCGTCAGACCACAGAACACTTTTCCACTTTCCATCAGTCCATCATAGATGAGCTTGGGCCCAGCGAAGCCGGCGGCGTTTCTGGGTGCTGTTGATGAATGGCTTTCGCTTTGCATTGTAGAGTTTTAACTTGCACTTGCAGATGTAGCGACAAACTGTAGTTACTGACAGTGGTTTTCTGAAGTGTTCCTGAGCCCATGTGGTGATGTCCTTTTCACACTGATGTTTTTGATGCAGTACGGCCTGAGGGATCAAAGGTCACGGGCATTCAATGTTGGTTTTCGGCCTTGTCGCTTACGTGCAGTGATTTCTCCAGATTCTCTGAACCTTTTGACGATATTACGGACCGTAGATGATGAAATCCCTAAATTTCTTGCAATAGCTCGTTGAGGAATGTTGTTTTTAAACTGTTCGACAATCAGCTCATGCATTTGTTCACTAAGTAGTGACCCCCGCCCCATCCTTGTTTGTGAATGACTGAGCATTTCAGGGAAGCTGCTTTTATACCCAATCATGGCACCCACCTGTTCCCAATTAGCCCGTTCACCTGTGGGATGTTCCAAATAAGTGTTTGATGAGCATTCCTCAACTCTCTGTCTTTTTTGCCACTTGTGCTAGCTTTTTTGAAACATGTTGCAGGCATCAAATTCCAAATGAGCTAATATTTGCAAAAAATTACAAAGTTTACCTGTTCGAACATTAAGTAACTTGTCTTTGCAGTGTATTCAATTGAATATAGGTTGAAAAGGATTTGCAAATCATTGTATTCTGTTTTTATTTACGATTTACTCAACGTACCAACTTCACTGGTTTTGGGTTTTGTAATATGAACAAACGATTTTTTGGTCGAGTTTAGTCTGAATTTATCAATCTCAGTGCAGTTGAATATCAGTGGTCACCAGTAACCTCTCCAAACACAAAACATGCCTTTTCTCCATAATAAAGTTTAGAGTTTTGGCCATTTTTCTTCAAAGTCCCCCAAGCCAGCGGAAACGCGCATTAAATAAACTGCTTATTAAATGGTCAGAACATTCACCCTGTAATGGAAGATACCAGTTTCCTCTTCTAAGCTCTCGAACCCATTTCAACACTTATAAGGACCAAGTACAACTCACTAACTCAGTAATATCTGAATTCTGAAATATACCTTATTTTAACAGAACAGACACTCCACTTTCACGGAACAATCCATTGCCTCCCTGGATTCAAAGGAAACTTGCAATGAACGTACCAGGGGGTCCACCCATATGCACGGGCAGTTCGCGTTTTAAACCGGAAAAAAACCTCGATATTCGACTTTGTTAAGTATGTATACATTCCAAAAAAAAAAAAAAAAAGTAGCAGCCTAACCTTTTTCATGAATCCCTCCTCCAGAGACCGATGTATCCAGTAGCAGGAACCCTCCGGTCCTGTTTCATTCGAAATAATTCCCATTGACCATGTCCTTATCTCATTTAAATCCTGTAAATGTAACTGAACACTTCAAGGCCAGTTTTGCGAACGTATTTTCTATAAATCGCGTCTATTTCAGCCGCGTAATGTGCACAACGTAGACAAGATACAACTGAGCCTGCTGATACGCATAGGCTTGCATGCTCTTTGTTTGTCCAATCAATGTGTTTCACTTACTCTAAAATGTTTAAACACTCGGGAATTGGATAAGAAATGAGCCAATCAATACATTGTTACCAGGGTAACTTCACGAGGTCATGAAGTGTAACTCTACAATTACGCAGAAGAGTCTGAGTGTTTGATTGAGTGATTGGCTATCAACGCCAGTACTCGGGTGGATATAAGGAAGCGCCGAATTTGTCAATGAAAGAATCTACGCGTAAATCCACTGCAGGGAACTACAAATTTTTTGTATGTGACGACAGTAATTAACAGTAGAATGTGAGAGAATCAATACCATGTCGATTTTTTTGCCTCAGAAAACTGATTTTTCTGAACCACTAATTGGAATACTGTTGGCTCACTGTGGCTAAACTGGTTGCTACAGAGGATAACGATTTTTTTCTGTGTCAAGATATCGTTTTTTTAAACTGCTGGATCGATACTATGGGCAAGGATACTGACCAGTTTGCACGTCAGGCTTAGCTGAGGAGTTTAATTCATGCAGCTCTTGAAAAACAGGGCGTGGAGTGAACTTCCCCATATTCAAAACCGCGTTCGAGGTCTGCTTCCTTGTGAACATTCAATAACTGATCCGGGGGTGCCATCTAGTGATCGAGTACAGTAACAGCGTGCTTAAATTTGCAGGTCTATAGACGCGGGCATCTACATCTGCAGAAAGGGGTTAAATTCTCATGACTGATAGTCTGTTGCGATCCAGAAACAGACACTGCTGAGTGGCCCATTCTGTCAACTTCAGAAGAAGCGATGCTTTGCAAAGCCTAGTTTATTTGTTTCAAACTGGTTGATTGAAACGTGCCTAATTCACATTGTTTTGCGATATTTTAAAAGTCAGCATAAAATTTGCTTGGGAATGGATGGAAACATGGCTACTAAGGAGATGAAGCACTTCTTAACCATGACCTATATGTAACACCAACTGAGCGATGCGACTGCCACTCTGTGAAAGAAGTTTCTCCACACATAAACTGACATGGGGAGGAAACTAGTTCACAAGGCCGAATGTGTTCTTGTATTCTTTCATTTTTCCACGGCCTCTTCCATGATTGCTTTCAGTTGACGTCCGTGAAGATGGAGATGGCCCAACTGCACTCCACCCTGGAGGAAGAGCGGAAGTTAGCTAGCCAGCACCAGCAGGCCCTGCAGGCTCAGATCAGCGAGGCCCAGTCTCGAATAAAGGTGACTCCCCACTCATTACCCCACAGTTATATACCTGCAATGGAACTGCACCCAGGAAAACTTTTTTCTTCACTGCTTATTTTTACTGTTTCGGTTTTTCATGTTTTGCTGAAGAGCGGTTATTAAGCAAACTCCATAAATGTGATTCACAATATTGGGCCCTGCGCTTTCTCCCGTGATGTACATTTAAGAAGAAAAAGACAGGTTAATCATTCGTTATTCATGTCCTTCATTTCCTTGTGCCTGACCTGGAAATTGATAGGGGTCCTCTGTCATTAATGGGAAGTTTTACCCCAAAATCAAAAATATACATTTTTTTTCTTCTTACCTGTAGTGCCTTTAATCCAAGTTGTTCTCTTTCAGAGCATTCGTTCCGATGTCTCATTATGGGATACGCCCCCTCGCATATTCAGAGAAGCACTTGTATCATTACCCCAGCTCAGAGTGGCTGGCAGTCATGACGCAAGCGTCAGGGCACAAGTCATATATATATATGCTAGACACAACGTCACTCGTCATTCAAATCACCTCTTCTCGCATCACAACAAGCAATTTTCGATATCACTGCAAATTGGCTAAACTGTCCATAGATTGGAGAGAAATATCTGTCATCGGCCAACAAAACAGTACCTAATCTTCTATAATGTTTCACAAGATGGGAGGGTACAGAAAGAGGGATCTTCGACCTTTCCTCTTTGCACAATCTCTCTAAATCATCCAGCGGCCTGGGTCCTCTCCTCTGCACTCTCCTCTTCAGCTCACTCCACAGATTTTCAATGGGGTTGAGGTCTGGGGACTGAGATGGCCATGGGAGGAGCTCGATTCTGTGTTAGGTGAACCATTTCTGTGTAGATTTGGCCACATATTTGGGGTCATTATCTTGCTGAAAGACCCAGTGATGACCCATCTTCAGCTTTCGGGCTGAGGCCACCAGATTTTGATTTAAAATGTCCTGGTATTTCAAAGCGTGCATGACGCCATGCACCCTAACAAGGTTCCCAGGGCCTCTGGCAGAGAAACAGGCCCACAGTATCACCTATCCTCCCCCATACTTCCCAGTGAGCATGAGGTGCTTTTCTGCATACTCATCTTTTGTGTTACGCCAGACCCATTTAGAGTGTTTGTTGCCAAAAAGCTCTATCTTGGTCTCATCTGACCAAAGTACACTGTCCCAGTTGAAGTCCCAGTACCACTTAGCGAACTCCAGACATTTGCGTTTATGATTGTGAGTGAGAAAAGGTTTTTTCCGTATATGCCTCCCAAACAGCTTGTTGGCATGTAGATGGCGCCTGATGGTTGTTTTGGAGACCTTGTCACCCCAAGATGCTACCATTTGTTGCAATTCTTTAACAGTGAGCTAGGGGTGGGACGATTCTGAATCGCGATTTTTTTAAGGCGTAGTACCACCACCTGTTGCCGTGGGGCGAACATCCGAGCTTTCCCTCTTCCTTAATTAAACCAGACGCAGCCTTGAACGAAAGTGCCAAACATCAAAGGGCGTGAGAAATGCTTCCGGAAAAAACTTGACTGACATCATTATTTTTCGGCTACGTGCTGAAAGGAGCCAAGCAAATGAAAACAGAATCATCTCCTATTAACCAATTAGGCAACTCGAAGAAAAGTAAACCTGTTCCCGTTTACTTTGCTTGATTAGCGATCAAATGTGGATTCGTTTACTCTGTAAGTTGAATGAGTAGAGCTGTTTATTAAGACATGTTTGATTGCTGCATTTAGAAATTTAAATGGCACAGATTTGCATAAACACAATTGCCATGGCCACACCATTTTGTGTGAGTGTGATAATTCATAGCGATCTCACGTTCGTTTCATCTGCTTTTCAGAATTTTTTCCAGCCTGTGTATTTTTTAGAATCCAGAGCGATCTTTACAAATCTGTTTTAAATTCATCTTGAATAATGTCCTAAAATGCTACAATGAGAGATGTAATTCAGAGGAAGATTTTTTTTTTTCTAATTATTCAAATTATTGGCATTCTTTCAATCTAACAAGCCCAGTTAGGTTTTTCTGCTTTTCGCCATCACATCTTAATCTTTATAGGCTACTGAAATTGCTTGATTGTTATTTAAGCCAAGTACACGGGAGCAGATTTAGGGAAGGGCGGAGCGCCTGCAATTAGCGAAATCTAAACTCAGGCTTCTTCCCAACGGCATTTTAAATCGTTTAAGCCGCTTCAGGTGTGTGTTTCAAGAAATTACGTGTGACTGCCTGCACACCCCATGACTGCAAGTGGTCTCATGACACTTTAAAAAAATCCTCGTCTTTTTAGAAGATCTATAATGATATAATAAAAATAAAGAAATTTTTTTTCAGATCGCCCTGGATTTCAAGCATCAAAAAATACACAAGGTGGAAAACATTCTGCAATGCGGATGAAACGTGAATGGGAGAAATAAATTATGAAAATCATACCACAAAATGGTATGGCAATGGCAATCGTGTTTATGCTGTGCTGTTCTATGTCCATTTAAATTTCATAATGTGGCAATCAAACATGCTGCCTTAATAAAGAGCTCTAGTCATCCAGCAAAGTAAATAAATGAATCCAATGTTTGATTGCTAATTGAGCAAAGTAAACAGGGACATGATTAAAATAGCCTAATTAGTGAAAAGGAGACAGTTCTGTAGTCCTTTACTTGCTCCATGCAGCAAGTTTTTTTTTTCCGGAAGCACTTCTCACGCCCTTTGATGTTTGGCACCTTCGTTCAAGGCTGCGTCTGGTTTAATAAAGGAAGAGGGAAAGCTCGTATGTTCGCCCCACGGCAACAGGTGGTGGTACTACGCCTTAAAAAAATCGCGATTCAGAATCGTCCCACCCCTACAGTGAGCTTTTACTTCTCTTACCATCTTCCTCACTGTGCGTGGTGGCAAAATAACCTTGCGTCCTCGTCCAGGCTTATTTACCACTGTTCCATTTGTTTTAAACTTCTTAATGATTCCTCTGACAGTAAATATGGGCAGGTGCAGGCGAGTAGCTATTTTCTTGTAGCCATTACCTGACTTGTGAAGGTTGACACACATCTGTGCTACTTGAATGGTGTGTTCCTTTGTCTTTCCCATGTTGAAGAGTGGATAAGAGAAATGGCCTCTGTGTCACGTCATATTTATACCCAAGGGGAACGGGAAGTGATTAATTACTAATTAATGTTCCTAGATACTCTGATCATCTTTGTAAACTACTGTAAAAATGACAGAAAAACTTTAATTACATTTATTTCTGAGGAATTGTTAGGGGTGCCAATAATTGTGGAACAGGTGATTTTATGAAAAATAATAATTTCTTAGTCAGGGATTTTTTTCCCCTTAAAATTCACTTGAGTTGAAGGTTACATTTTTCTACAATTTTCAATGTGAGAGTATGCTTCTGCAATAAAAATTTAATTTATTTTAAGGCTTTTAACACATCTTAACCAGGGGTGCCAATAATTTTCGAGGGCGATGTATATACACACACACACACAGTGGTGCTTAAAAGTTTGTGGACCCTTTAGAATTTTCTATCAGGGATGCAAACGGCGCGCCTTTTGGCGGCTGTCTGGGGGACTTGTGTGAATCGTGCAGATCCGATGAGTTTTTTTTTTGGGGGGGGGGATGTCCGTTGGAGTGTCTGATTATAATTATCAGGGCTCTCAAGTCTCACGCATTTCAATAAGTTCGCACGCTCTCACGCCACACATGACATTTCTCACGCTGAGAAGTGATAAAATCGCCGCACATTGGTAACATAGACTGTATATAGAGATGAGTAATCTAGAATGGATGAGGCGACGGCAGACTGCTCTGCATGAACCAGCAACCTATCAGCCAATCAGAAATAGTATTTCTTGTTGCTAGGTGAAATAGCAGCGCAGTAATCACATCTTCCACACGCGCGCGAATGCTATTGTGTGCACGCGACAGAGAAGCGCTGGAAGAGGAAGCCCAAAATCAGGTAATCTCTTCACTTACATTTTTTTTACAATGGCTGCTTATTAAAGTCGAGGAACTATGCAGGACAGTGGCTTTATGGATCATTATTTGCCTCAATTTAACAGCTTTGGACGGTTATAGTTAGATGAATTGACTTGTAACTTGTTACGGGGAGAGTGGGGGCTCTCTGGCCTCCATGTAGTGTATTTTGGCAGGAAACAAACCCTGCTCAGATCCGGTGTCGGAGGTGGTATCGCAGCATCTCTTTTTTGTGACAGACAAAAAGATACAAATACACAAAAGAATTATTTAATTTAGCCTTTATTATATTGGGGAGTCCCACTGAAATAAAAAAAGTGCCGGTATGGCTAAACATTATCTTGTTCAAAATCTAACAATTATTCCAAGGGTAAACGCTACCAAGTTCAAATAAAATTTTTAAGCTCGTCAAATAGCGTTCGAGAATGCCGTAGCTGTCCAACTAACTAATATTCGGGACGCTGTTGTTTGCTTGATGGTGCAAAGTAAAAGGAAATATACATGCAACATGCAGATATAAGATAGATAGTGGTATATCGCAAAGTTTAATTGCTCGCCTACTTGAGCTACCACTTCTGACAACAAGATGCGACGGATAACCCGGTCAGCATTCATTCTGCTAATGGCCTACAGCGTGCACAATCTTCCGCGACCGATCCTGGTGCGCCATCTAGTCGTAGAATATTGTAACTGCGTGCCGAAGTTTGCAGCTCCACGTCTACTGGCGGACACATCTGTACAAAGATACACCTTTGTTCTTCGCGAACGCGCCAAATCCGGATAATCCGTAAATGATGATTTCAATTAATATTTTAATTTGAAACGAGTAGCTACGTTGCCAGTGTCAAAATAACGAAGTGAAAATATACTTTTTATCTTTTAAATGAAGTAGAGTTAAAAATAAAAGTCCCTGTTCAAAAAATGAATGCATAGTAATGCACAAATCCTCAAAAAAAAAAAATAAAAACAACTGAAGTGCTGTGACGAAGTACATGTACTTAAGTTACCATGCACCTTTGAAAACGAGAGTATCAAACCAAGACCACTGCTCAAGCAGAAGAAAGGCAGGCACGGCTGAGACATGTGGCAAAGCAGGAAAATGCAGCTAGACGCAAGGCCCTGGAGACATTGGAGATAGCAAGGAAGAAGAAGAAACAGAGAGCTGGAAGAAGTGTACTGTACTGAAGGGACTGGCACAAAAGTCTTAAGTTCTAATTTTGAATAAAATTTACATTCAATTTTCCAGCGTTGTCTCGGTGTTCTTTACTTTTAAGAATTTCTAAGGAACTGGGAAAGTGTATTTTCATATAAAAAAAACTGTGTGCACAGGGTGAGCCCTGGATGGCGGAGGTTGGTGGCAATGTAATTATATGATATTTGCTGGGGGGGCGTGGGCTTTGATAATCGCACTCCTTTTTGACCATACCTCTGTTGGCATCCCGGTTCTATATTTCTGCTTAAATATGACCTAAAACAACATCAGATTTTCACACAAGTGCTAAAAGTAGATTGAGAACCCAGTTATACAAATGAGACGAAAATATTATACTTGGCCATTTATTTATTGAGAAAAATGATCCATTATCACATATCTGTGAGTGGCAAAAGTATGTGAACCTCTAGGATTTGCAGTTAATTTGAAGGTGGAACTAGAGTCATACGTTTTCAATCAATGGGATGACAATCAGGTGTGAGTGGGCACCCTGTTTTATTTAAAGAACAGGGATCTATCAAAGTCTGATCTTCGCAACACATGCTTGTGAAAGTGTGTCATGGCATGAACAAAGGATATTTCTGAGGACCTCAGAAAAAGGGTTGTTGATGCTCATCAGTCTGGAAAAGGTTACAAAACCATCTCTAAAAAGTTTGGACTCCACTAGTCCACAGTCAGACAGATGGTGTACAAATGGAGGAAATTCAAGACCATTGTTACCCTCCCCAGGAGTGGTCGACCAACAAAGATCACTCCAAGAGCAAGGCTTGTAATAGTTGGCGAGGTCACAAAGGACCGCAGGGTAACTTCTAAGCAACTGAAGCCCTCTCTCACAGGCTAATGTTAATGAGTCCATCATCAGGAGAGCACTGAACAACAATAGTATGCATGGCAGGGGTTGTTAGGAGAAAGCCACTGCTCTCCTAAAAGAACATTGCTGCTCGTCTGCAGTTTGCCAAAGATCACATGGACAAGCCAGAAAGCTATTGGAAAATGTTTTGTGGATGGATGAGACCAAAATAGAACTTTTTGGTTTAAATGAGAAGCATTATGTTTGGAGAAAGGAAAACGCTGGAAAGCAGTGTTAAGAACCTTATCCCAACTGTAAAACATGGTGGTGTTTCATCATGGTTTGGGCCTATTTTGCTGCGTCTGGGCCAGGACGGCTTGCCATCATTGATGGAACAATGAATTCTGAGTTATCCCAGCAAATTTCTAAAGGAAAATGTCAGGACATCTGTCCATGAACTGAATCTCAAGAGAAGGTGGGTCATGCAGCAAGACAACGACCCTAAGCACACAAGTCGTTCTACCAAAGAATAGTTAAAGAAGAATAAAGTTAATGTTTTGGAATGGCCAAGTCAAAGTCCTGACCTTAATCCAATCAAAATGTTGTGGAAGGACCTGAAGTAAGCAGTTCATGTGAGGAAACCCACCAACATCCCAGAGTTGAAGCTGTTCTGTATGGAGGAATGGGCTAAAATTCCACCAAGCCAATGTGCAGGACTGATCAACAGTTACAGGAAATGTTTAGTTGCAGTTATAGCTGCACAAGGGGGTCACACCAGATACTGAAAGCAAAGGATCACATACTTTCGCCACTCACAGATATGTAATATTGGATCATTTTCCTCAATAAATAAATGAACAAAAATAAAATTTTTGTCTCATTTGTTTAACTGGGTTCTTTTTATCTACAAAAAGGACTTGTGTGAAAATCTGATGATGTTTTAGGTCATATTTATGCAGAAATATAGAAAATTCTAAAGGTTCTCAAACTTTGAAGCACCACTGTATATGAATGTATGAGAGCAACAGTAATAACACTCAGTTTCCCCCACGGATCAACAGTTGTCTGATTCCAATGCATCAGCTATATTTATTTATAAGAAACCTTTTTTTCAGTAATCCCAATACTGTGTATTACGTACTATGACAAAATGCTCTACAGTAATGAATAAACATACACAAACTGACACAGAGATGCATATGCTATTACACTGCCCGGCCAAAAAAAAAAGTCACCGTTTGGAAATTAATGAACAAATTCTAAATTGGATCATTATTGCGGTTACTAATATGTTTCAGCTGGCAATAATCATTTTTCCCCTGACTGATGAGGCGCATCGCTACTCATTTCTCAAAAAATCATGTCGGAAGACACATCCCTTGCTGGTGGAAAAGATGTTACAGTATTTCAGAACAGGCAATTATTGGCCTGTATTTTGCAAAGAAACTCATGAAAGCAAAAACAAGTATGAGGAATCATTTTCGCAAACATATTTGCCACCACAAAGTCCTGATCTTAGACACAGTAAAAGTTATTGGGATGTGCTCAAGAAAGACCACCGAGTGGTTTAACCATTATGTCGAGAAGACAAGATCTCGGCCAAAAATTATGGCATGTATGATCGAAAATAAATGTTCTGGCATTGCATAAAGTTGTCAAAACAATGACAAAATGAATTTGCACTGTGATCAAAGCTACAGGGGTTCCAACTAAATATTTGAGTGTGCAACTTTTTTTTTGGCCGGGCAGTGTATTTCACCACTGGGGGACTACGTTACGCCATAATTTGCATGTACACAATTCACTAAAAGTAGACTGTGAAAAGAAATAATGTAGGCTATTTAACGGTGATGTAAGTTGTTCAGTTAACGTAAACTGACCAATGATGATGTTTAGGACCCTGCAATCCCTGGCATCAGTGGTCTCCTTTAAAACAACGAAAAACGGCTTCCCACAGATCTGCTATTGCACCAAAGAGAGCACCGTGCACCATGTTGTTCAAACACTCGGGACAGGTGAATTTGACGAAGGCTTCCCACATTTTCGCATGCATTCGTGTCTTTTCATTGCCTTTGAATTTAATCAGGTCGCGCAAATATTTTGTTTGGGGTTCAGTGGAAACGTGGCTTTACAAACAGCATTTCAGTCAAATCATGTCGATTTCTGTGAAATTCCGCGTGTAACAATGGATTCCGTTTTTATTGGCCAATTCCGCGATTCCGTCCACGATTCCGTGATGGCGGAAATCATAGGGCCCTACCACTGTTTTTCTCCCTACACGACCAGAACGCACCGCTGGGAGTAGATGCATTCACACAAGAATGGCCTCGCGCTCTGCTATGTGCATTTACTCCATTAAGCCCTGATTCCCCCTACATTGCTCAGGGCGTGGGAGATGCATTTGTCACTAATTCTAATAGCTCCTCACTAGTCGAACATGCATTGGCTGGCGGAAGTGAGGCCGCTCCTTTGCGGCCAGCCTTGGCCTCTTTCACTGCGCAGGGACCTCCTTTCCCTGTAATGGCCAGTAGTATACAGAGGCCAAGCGCAACGACAGAAAGAAAGAGGGTAGCACGAACACAGTATAAACACAGAGAATAATATTCACCAAACGCAAATACTTGCGCTTCCAAAGGACGAATAATAGTCCGAACCAAGGAAGCAAAGCGAGATAGAAAAATGTAGAAGAAACTCTAACAATAAGAAGATAGAATGTCATACAAAACCTGACTACAGAAATCTTCTGCTATAGTGCAAAGCTAAACACAGACACTCTAGCGAAGGAGGCGTGCCGGACATCCTGCTTATATAGATTCTGGGGAAGCGCCGCCCCAGCTCAATCAACCAGCTGGGTAAAGAATTCGATGGCCCAGAAATTCGATATCGTCCCGAGACGAGAGCCACAAAGAAAGGTCTAAACAACCCGCACACCTCACAAACCATGACAGTCCCAGGCACATGGACAGATATTTCACCCCCACCCAGAACGGCTCGCCCTGTGTTGGACTGTCAGAAAGAATCGTGAATACAATTCAAAATGCCAGAGCATCATCCACCAGGTCTCTTTATGGCTGTAAGTGCAGAGTGTTAGAGGAATGGTGCGCTAAAGCACAGGAAATTCCTTTTCAATGTTCAGTCAATGCGGGCTTTGTCCTTTCTGCAGGACTAAATTGACGAAGGGAAGGCATTTTCTACTGTCAAGGTCTGTTTGGCTACCATTTCCAATTGCCATGTTGGTTTTGAGGCTAAGCCAGCAGGCCAGCATCCCCTTGTTTGTCAGTTCATGAAAGGAGCTCGTAGACTGTTACCATGCTCCAAGCCCATGTCACCCTCTTGGGACTTGGCTGTAGTTCTGGAGGCTCTCATTAGACATCCTTTTGAGCCACTGGAAGACATGGATCTAAAAACGCTATCTCTTTGGGTAGTTTTACTGCTGGCATTAGCCACGGCTAGACGTGTGAGTGATATTCACGCTTTGTCTGTGCATCCAACTTGTATACGTTTCTACCTCGGTAACCTTGGGGTAACCTTGAAGCCTAACCCTGCTTTCTTTCCTAAAGTGGTCAGTCCAAGCTTGCCACTGGACCTGGCAGCTTTTCAGCCACCGCCGCACAGATCTTCAGAACAGCAGAGGCTTCATATGTTATGCCCAGTGTCTGCTTTGCATGCATATGTGGAGAGAACCAGGGCTTTCAGAAAAGGAGACTAAGGGCTCTAATTTCGTAGACCAGGCGCAGGCGCGGCGAAAGAGGGGTGCGCCGCGCCAACGGGGTGTGTCCAGGCGTATGTTGCAATTTTGTACCCGGCGTAGCCTGGCGCAAGTACTCCTCTGTCCCGCCTCTGTCCCTCCTTCCAGCGCAAGTTAGCAAAGAAGGCGTGTTTGGGTATAACATAGCCAGGTCAAATATTGCTTATTGGCAAGAGAAATGATGGATAGCATGTTCCAAGCTTGTTGCTGCTAAAAATTTTGGGATTAACATGCATGGACAACAATGCAAGATACGTTACACATTCATTTTCAATATGTGATCTTAACTCAGTACGAGATCATAGCAATCAGGCTGTATTCCTTTCCCCCCACTAAAAACGATAAAACCTAAGTGACAATTATAGTAGCCTAGTATTTAGCCGCTTGCACACTGGACGCGAAACGAATTTTTCGCTCGACAGATTGCGTTGAAAGCAGAGTCTTGTGTACGAAAGTCTGACAGGGTTTTAATATATCTCTGAGTCCGACAGTCTATTATTGTTTTTAATTTTTTCAAATTTACTGACTCTTTTAGATATTAAACGTGAGTGTTTTGATAAGAGGGCTCAGTTCTTCAAGATGAGTACCCAGAATTTCAATCAATGTTTCTGTTTAAGCTCTGCTCAATAAAGCGAGTCGACATTGGCGCGAGACTAATTTTCAAAAGAAAGACCGAATAAAGACTGTTGTCTATCTTCAAAGGAAGAAAACTGACAAATAAAAAGACCAAGAAAAGGTGATAGCTCTTTGCATTGATTTTGACTGTAATCAGTCGTGCGAAAAATTTGTCTCGCGTCCAGTGTGCAAGCGGCTTTACCAAGCATAGAACGCAAGCATTATATAAGCATTGCCTGATGCCGAGGCAGTTTGTGGTTGGCTGAGAAGGATGTGAAGTCGTTAATTTGCATCATTGACTCAGTTGCGTTAAGTCAGGTCGAGTTTCCATCACGTGTGCCAACCGCCTTTGATCTGACATGAGGACAAACAATATAGATAGGCTACTACAATTTATGTGCTGATTCAGATAGTTACATTAAACAGTGGTTGCTGTAATTATTTACTGTATTGAAATGTGCCTGACATTCTGGAAACCTGCCTATGAGGTTTCGGTAACGTGTGCGCACTGTGTGCCAGTCAGCCAAATTACCACTGCATAGAAAGTGAACCGGGTTGGAGCTGGCGAGCTTTCTGTGCAACTGCAGCGAGGACTTTTCTACGAAATTGTCACTGCGTCTTGATGAATAAGTGACACCTCCCCCTACTATGCCGCCGCACGTTTGTCTGCGCACGGTGTTGCACCTCACAAAATTACCACTGCGCGGGCTGCGCCGGACGAAATTACCACTGCGTGGGCTGCGCTACGCTACGCCACCTGCGCTGCGCCAGGAAATTGGAGCCCTAATTGTTTGTGTCTTGGGCTAAGTCTTACAGTGGCAAGCCTCCCACCAAACAAAGATTATCTCACTGGATAGTGGACGCTATAGCATTGGCCTACTCAAGTTCAGGCCTACAGGTCCCAGGAAGATTATGGGCACATTCTCCCAGGCCTTGTTTAGGGGTGTCTGTATGCAGGACATTCGCGCTACTGCTAGCTGGTCGTCACCCATCAGTTTTACAAGGTTTTACAGATTGGATTTCACATCTCCAAGCCTTGCTCATGCAGTCCTGAGCGTAGGCTCAACACTGGACCCGCCCCTTCCCCATACTTCAGTGCGAGGAGGGGCTGGCAGTCCGTCATGAGGATAAGCTTGTCTTGTAATACAGGAGTCACCATATCCCATAGTGAGACATTGAAATGAATGCTATGAAAGAGAACTTTTGGGTTACGTCAGTAACCCTGGTTCTCTGAGTCGCATGAGTGAGATGTCTCACCAGACCACCCTTCTTGCTGCTGAAGTGAAGCGATAAGTGGTGTGCTTATTTTGAATGATGAGTGATGTTGTGTCTGGCATATATATAGGACTTGTATCCTCACACTTGCGTCATGACTGCCAGCCACTCAGGGCTGGCGTAATGATATAAGTGCTGTGAATACGCAAGGGGGTGTATCCCATAGTGAGAAATCAAACTAATGCTACTCAGAGAACCGGGGTTACAGACGTAACCTAAAGGTTATGTTGGTGTGAGTCACCGAGTTTTAGACACATTGGCCTTGGAGAAAACTGCCCCCTCTCAAATATCATGGAATTCAATTGCATTTATCTTGTGCTCAAAGCACCAAAAAATCATTGAAAAATTCAAATGCAATGTCTGTTTCCACATATCATGACTCAGTTACTCAAGATAATCAACAGATCATGCTGTGAGCAGTTTAGTATTGGACGTCTGACACAGCACATTTAAAGGAGCAAGGGATTACCAGTTCAGGTATTTGTTAGATTCCCTGTCTTCACTTGCATTTTTCTGTCCTTTTCCACAGTCCCAGGATGCACTGCTTCAGCAGAAGGGGGAGGACTGGAAGCAGCTGCGGCAGGACCTCCAGCGGACGCAGAGCCTGTTCAGCTCCGCGGAACGTGAGCTACGGTACGAGAGGGAGAAGAATCTGGACCTGAAGAGACACAATGCCCTGCTTGAGCAGGAGAAGCTTAAGGTCAGTAGAGCAGAAGTGCCCCTGCTGGAACAGGAGAAGGTTAAGGTCAGTAGAGCACAGGTGCCCCTGCTGGAACAAGAGAAGGTTAAGGTCAGTAGAGCACAGGTGCCCCTGCTGGAACAGGAGAAGGTTAAGGTCAGTAGAGCATGGTAGCCCCTGCTGGAACAGGAGATGGTTAAGGTTAGTTGAGCACAGGAGCCCCAGTTGGAACAGGAAAAGGTTAAGGTCCGTAGAGCAGAGGTGCCCCTGCTGGAACAGGAGAAGTTTATGGTTGGTAGAGCTCAGGAGCTGTTGCTGATACATGAGAATGTTAAGGTCAGGAGAACACAGGAGCCCCTGCTGGAACTGGAGGATTTTAATGTCAGGGGAGCACAGGAGCCCCTGCTGGATTAAGAGAATGTTAAGTACGGTAGGAGGAGGTCAAGGTCAGGAGAACACAGGAGCCCCTGCTGGAACAATAGTATATTAAGGTCAGGAGAGCACAGCAACCCCTGCTGGAACAGGAGATGGTTAAGGTCAGTGTAGCACAGGAGCCCCTGCTGGAACAGAAGGTTAAGGTGAAGAGAACTCTGGAGCCCCTGCTGGAACAGGAGAAGGTTTAGGTCAGGAGAACACAAGAACCCCTGCTGAAGTAAGAGAAGCTAGGCCGCCCAGGATGTTCCTGGGGTGTGATTAGCTTCAGAGAAACGCTTCAGATGAATAACTAACATAATGTAATAGGTGTGTGCGGAGCTCAAGCAGGCTCAGTCCAAAGTGAGCCAACTGGAGCAGGCAGGGGAGAGCCAGAAGGCGGAGCTTGAACGACTTCAGCAGAGGGGGCGGGACCTGGAACTGGAGCTGGGGCGGAGCAGCCACAGCAGACATGCCTCCAGTGCCCTTCAGGACGAGCTTGCCACCGAGCGTGCGCGCCTCATTTCTGCCGACAAAAAGGTCTGTGGCAGTCTGTGGCCTGGCAAAATGAATCTCTGCTGTGACTAAAACCACTATTGTAGACACAATAGTGTCTGTCCGTCCCGATTCTGTTAGTGAGATAAAGAACCAGTTGATAGAATTTCTTCAAATTTAGTAGCAGATTTTTCATTTTTACAACAATCTAACAAGAAGACATCCATTTTATCTTTGCAGTGGGGGACATGGTCACATTTGTGTCAAATGCTTGTTGAAGGGAGGAACATGTACAAAATTATAGGATACTTAAGTCTAGTTCAGATTGGAGAGCTAAGACACTACAAGCTCCAACTGGTGACTGTTAGCAATGGTCTAATGCCTGTCATCTGCAATCAGACAATTTAAACTGCTGGCTATAATTAGTTCCATTATCAAAAGTTCTGAGATGGGCACTTCTCCCTGCCTCAATGCCTCCTTCAGCATTCTCATTCAGTGGTTTTGTGATACCTCAAATCTGTCATTTGAACTAAGTATTTGGTAGTTGGAGGGATGGGTTTCAGTGACCTACAGCAGACTAAAGTAAGGCGTCTGTCTGCATCTGTCAGCGTCCTGAACTTCTGAAAGGGACCTTTCGGGTATCGTACACACCACATGCCCGACATGGGCAAATCCGTGAATAGGCCTCGCCCACAAGAAGCACCATGTAAGCTTTACCCAATTCAGAGTAGAGATTGTGACTCTTTGAGAATTAACTGACTCTGGTTTCCTGTCAATAAAAGATGTGATTTAAGGAGATAATACATGAAGAAGAGCTTTTCATACCAAACAGGAACCATTGTTGATCCCTGCCTGTGTGAGAAGTTGAGGAGGGCAAGGGGCAAAACTTCCTTCGTATTTCTTAAAATGTGTCTGAAGTAGGGCTGCATGATATACAGAATCTGAGTTATTGCGAGCGCAATAAAAGTAACTGCCACTATGAGGCAGACAGACGAGCTTGCTTATTACCTTTTCGTTGACACATGCCTAATGCGGTCATTTGAAATGCTTTCGGGAAGAAAACTGTGATTTGAAGTCCTCTAATTACCAACTTTGGACAGCCTCTATCGCCTTGTCATAATTAGCTTACCTTAAATCAATTCCCATGTACTTTGCCTAACTTGCAATCAAGCTGTTTATTCAGCCAACTGACTGATCAAAACCAAAATGTGGCCAATAATGATTAAGAAGAGATAATGAGAAGCAGACAGACCTAACGAGGCTGCTGTGGTAGATTGAAATAGTGTCAATAATCTGAATAAATAGCAGACCTCTGAATTCCACCTCTCGTAGAATTTTTACATAGCCTATCATTTAAAAGATTCCTTATAAATAAACCATTTTGGCCTTGGTTTTTAAGCGTTTCAAAATATACACAAAGCAGAAAAAATTTGGAGCATTGTTTATTTGATAATTGAACAAGATTTCAAATAAAATAATTAATGGCTGTTTATTTTGGCTGCTTGTGAGCATCTAAATAGCCTGAAGTGAAGGTGGAGAACATTTTGTTTAAGCGTATTGAACGTGACGTGTAGAAATTGTAATTGCATTAGCACACAGCGCGACCAAATGAAAAACTGAAAATAATCTTGCAGACATATTCAGGCAAATTAATGTGCTGAAAAAAGCAAAATTAAGGTCTGAAAAATCATCATCTTCTACCCGACAATTGCTCTCACCCCCTTCCCATTTGCTTTGCTCAATTGTCAATCAAACAGTTGATTCGCTCTATTAACGATTTAAATTGGTTGACAGTCTGATTTATTTGAATATATTTTGTTTATTACATTTTGAAATTTAAATGACCATGAAACATGACAGATTTGCCTGAATCTGTTAGATTATTTCTTGTTTTACATTCTGCTGTGCTGCGTCCAAATGCGTTAACAATTTACGTGAAGTTGGATACATGCGCGCGGGAAGATGTTTGAATTAGGGGGGGGGCTGCCAACCGAAAGCAGACGAGTGACCAGAGGCGTTACCAGGATGCCAAGCTTGGGTGGGCATTTGTCCTCCTTTGGGGGGCAAAAAAAAAAAACTCTAAATCGCCGTAAAATAAATAAATAGAGCCTATATATATCACTTAGATTCTTAAATCACATCATGCCAGAATTGACAATGTATGCAATGTAAAATTTATCCTTCTATGTGGTACTCACTGCATTAAATTTCAAACAGTTGATTTCAATATACATGAAGAAATGTAACTATAACCAATGCAGTTAAAGTCTGAGGTCAATCAGCAGGCTCTTAATTGGTATGTACACCTGGCCTTCATTCCTAACCATCAAGAAGATAATGATGAATGCAATAACAACGCCAATGATGATAATGAGGCCCACCAGTTTTGTGGTGAAGTAACAGGTAAAAATAGCCAATTATTGCGTATAAAGCAAAAAACCAAGTTACAAGTTAAGTCATTAAGTTGGCAAGTTAATCTTATTGGTCTGTTACCTCTTTAATTTTTTGCCAATAGTGCAATGGGTACAATGTAAAATGAGTCATCTTTGGGGCATTTCAAAGTCATGTTTGGCATTCTGTAGATTAAAATGATAAGATCAAAAGAACCTAATTAAGAAAAAGTAACAGCTTGTTAAAATCCTGGAATTGCTATTGTGGTTGCAATAAAAACCAGCATACACAGGGGTCCTCCGGGACGGAGTTTGAGAACAACGGAAGTAAAGGACTACAGAATCGCCTCCTATTAACCAATTAGGCAACTCTCTGAAAAAACAAACCTATTCCCATTTACTTTGCTTGATTGGCAATCAAATGGTGGATTCGTTTACTCTCGAAGTTGAAAGAGTAAAGCTGTTCAGACAGCATGATTGATTGATGCATTTCTAAATTTAAAAGTCCATAGAACAGCACTTTTGCATGAACGCGATCGTCATTGCCACGCGATTACGTGCGACTGATCATTTATATCTGACATTTACGTTTCATGGTTTTGGGGAAGAGGAAGATTTTTTCGAATTATTCAAACTAGCATTCTTTCAATCCAACACTGTCGCTCAGTTATGTTTGTCTGCTTTTCACCATCACATCTTAATCGTTAAAGGCCACTGAAATTGTTTGATTGTTATTGAGGCCAAGTGCACGGGAGAAGATTTAGGGAAGGGCGGAGCACCTGCAGAAATCTAAACTCGGCTTCTTCCCGGCAGCATTTTAAATAATTTAAGCCGCTTCAGGTGTATATCTTTAAACGCGTTTACTTTTCTTAGAGTTGCCTTCTGAAATCCTTTACTTGGCTCCGTTCAGCATGTCACCGAAAAATACTTACGCCAGTCTAGTTTTCTCCCGGAAGTGCTTATGATACAGAATTATTGTGTAGCAACAACCCCAGTGAGTGACTAACGTTAGCAACTCCAGACTAGCTGCTGGCGAGCTGCCTGGGCTCACTCGGTAGCCAACTCGGGTTATAACCGCACGAGTGAACACAAATGACAAACTAGAACACAAATTACCATAATATCAAACACAAAGACTTACAAAATAAGCGGTGGCAGAAATAGCAACAAAAGAGATATGGGCGAAGTTTTAATTCCCTGAGAGAAGCACAGCAGTAGACGTGACCTCAGACTGATGAGCAAGACGGCAGTCTAAGAGTATGGGAGGGTCCCAGTAATTCGATAGTTTCACAGCAGAATAGACTGGCAAAGGAATCCACCAATCACACATAGTGATAGATAAATGAAGCATTCGTAAAGCTCACTCTAAATGGCTGTCTACCTCCAGCTGAGAATCAGTTGGATTTCGCGTGCTTGCTGACAAATAGTAGTAAATCAGGTTTTTATCTTGAGTTTTCATTAGGGGGGGCAGAGTTTTCTCAGGGTGGGCACTGCCCACCCCCTGCCCCCCCTTGGCAACGCCCCTGCGAGTGACGTCATTTTTTTTTTTTGCGCTGCATGAGGGTGTTATTGCAATGTTGGTCTTTGCAACAGCAGACATAGCAACTAAGGGCTCATAGCAAATGAGTACTAGAAAAAAGAATACTCTCTATATAAATCATAAGTGATTACAAAAATAATTTATAATTGTTTTGTCCTGGGGCCTGTATTTTTTTCTATGTTTTATCCCAGTAAGCAGTGGCGGAGCCAGACAATTTTCATCGGGGTGGCCGGACTGAGGCCATTGCTCACATAGGGGTGGCACAGAGACTGATATCTTATTTTTTCCTACGTGGAAAGTTGCTGTAGATCTAGTAGTGTTTCTTTGTCACTCGTTTGCTTAGCTACGCAGGCAGTGAATGCCATCTAGAATTACAACACGAAGACCCGCATAATAAGCTTTTAATGTGTACCAAAACTAATTAAAAAAAAAAAAAAAGATCTGAAACAGTTGTGAAATTAGTGTATTTTTCATTCGTCATAAATCTCACAAGATAACTACAATTTACGACAAGAATATTACTGAAGGCACTTTTATCAACAAACTTACACAGTTGTATTCTCCTGCCTTTTGCAGCAGTATTCATTTAAAGGGATGTAATAAAATGTTTCATGCATAAGTTAACGTAGAAATGCAAATTTGTAGCTTAAATAGAAAAAAAATCGCTTCCTCGTGCTAGCTAGCAAATTAGCCGTCCCACTTACTTGAATAGACCGCTAACGAACAACAAACGCTAGCGATTGAAAATGGTCGCCAGCGAAGCTACCTTGGTATCCTTACCGTTGCGGGGACTGCATTGACTTAGCAGTTAATAAAATTAACATGGTGGCTAACAAGCTAGCTACTTGTAATTGACATTCAACGACAATACTTGCAATGACTTACCTGCATAATATTTAAAACAGTGGACAAGTCTCTTTGTCTGTTTATTCAGGGCTCCAAAAGACAAGAAGGGAGAAAGGCTTGGCTGTTAAAAATCAGGAGGGGGGAAAAAAAAAAAAAAACTTTTGTCTCATCGATCCGTGCTGTGCAGTGATCATTTCTGAGAGCAGTGTTTAACGGGACAGGGGAAAATATGAAGCTGAGGAAAGGAGTAGCCAGAGTTAACTAGCGCTTTCTTTTATCAACATTGGTATTAGGCATATGGTTCAATATAAACAATTCGGTGGATGGCAGATATGCTCAACCAGGGTACAATGAATTGAGGAAACCAGGGAGTAATTTGATAATGTATACGTACATTCATCTACGTGTCTTAAAACGTCTGAGCAATGATCTTATCAGAGGGTCCCAGTTTGATATCGCCTGATTCACAATCAGACCATTTATAATTTGAATGAACAAGACCAATACATTATCATATAATGATTAAGTCATTATTAATGAGGAAATGACCAAGAGACCAGCGACAGGCCACATTGAAAACGCACACGTAATTATAGGGATGACAAGTATCCCCCATCTTAGAAATAAAACCCTCCAAAATATAATGGCGAGGCCCCTTTTAAAATTGTTCTGGAAAATAAAAAGCCTAAAAAAGTTGAGGTTAGATGCGGAATTATTTCCCCATCTCTGAATTCCATCTCCAGTTGCAGCATTTTTTACATGAAAAACAGAAACATCTTCCTGTCGCTCCCTAGAAAACATTAGTGCAGAAGGACGTGACTTTGTAAGCCCAGCTGTTATGCGCCGTTTTATGTGCTACAGGAGGTCGTCAGCCCCAAAAAGAAACAAATAATCCTTGGACAAAATCCTCCATTTGAATAAAGTGATTCATCGCATTACATAATGTAATTATTAATTCAATCCACTATCCTTAATGAATGTCGCTTGAAAGTTTCGCCAACATAAATGCATCCAGGCAGCAGACTAATCCCATATAAGGCAAAAATAATCGTTCTCTTTTGGATCATAATCAGCATTCTTAATATTCTCCAAAACCCGCGATTTTTTGTTTTATTTTTTTTTTTTGTTTTTTGTTGAACATCTTTTTTCAGCGGGTATGTGAAGGTCATTCTCAAGCTTAGGGTAATAAGTGCATTCTCTCACACAAGCTGCCGCAGTAGGTATCGTGACTGCGGCCTCTGTGCGGTATTCCTTCATGGCCCAGGAATTTAACGGATCTTAAATGTTATAAACATTTATTACTGAATAATCGATACTGTCCTTGCAGCATGTTGATTCCTAGCTGCAAACTCCCAAAACATAGCACTGACTGGAGTTACTTAGAGCATCACAAATATACGTAATGAATCAGAGTGCAGGTCTGACAACTCATGCTGACCGAATTCTTTCTTTTGCCTTTTCCCAGTTGCTAAATCCCCCTTTAGCAAACAAATCGTCACAGAGGCTGTGCAGATAAAGCAAAGAAAGAGGTTGGTTTCTTAAACACAATGCAACCATCACCATTGTCAAACAAACCTCATTGAAACGATCTTTCAAATCACACAATGCCGAATTTGCTTCCAGGAAATAGGATGCTCTAGTGAAAGGATCTGGAGTGCATGGCAGCGCTAAAGTGAGTGACCCGTTGCTGATCCTCTCTACCGGAGCAACTAGCTAGTCCCAGGGGAAAGTCACACATTCTTTTCTGCGCCATTTTCAGCAGCAGTGATCTCTTGCATAGCTGCTTGGCTATCTCCCTTAGTAACACGTTTTTACCTTTGACCTTAGTAGCCTACATAAACACACATTTTAAATACATGTCAGACATTTTTACGCATTGTTATTTTTATATTCTGATATGAATTTCATTGTGTGATATTTTTTAATTGCTCAGATGGCTAAATTAGTAATGATAAAAACTTTTTATTCTACTCTGTAAGGGGGGGGCTGCAGCACCCTCAGCACTCCACTTCCTGCACCCTTGGTTCGATATGCTTTAACAAAATGTTTTCCAACTTCACTGTTTGCGCTTAGACGCTCAAAAGTAATCAAAATCAAGTGCTATTTGAAACTAGGCTCATGCCGTCGGAGGTGATGGCTTGGGGTATATCCCCGAACGCCCCCAATCCTCCAATTCCCCAATCCTTGAATAGACCCAATACTGGTCATGACCTTTCATTTGAAATTAATTTCAGGTCAATCGGACAAATGGATCTGAAGATATGGACAAAATGGTAATTTTCCATCAAAAGCTCCACCTGGTGGCAAAATATTGAACCAGACAGTTATGATGTCATCATGTGACACGTTGTGAGGTCATGACCTTGCAGTTGCACATAGTTTTATGTCAATTGGACAAATGGTTCCAAAGTTATGGCAAAAATGGTGAATTTTGTGACAAATCTCAACATTGTGTCAATTTTGAATCAAACAAATATAATGTCATCTGGGGACACATCTTCAGGTCATGACCTTTCATTTGCACTTGATTTGAGGTCAATCGGACAAATATCTCCAGAGATATGATAAAAACAGTGATTTTTCAGTTTTTGGCCCCTGTATTTGGAAATATTACTGAAGATATCGCGTTGACACGTAGGATATCCGGTGGCGGCCGGCGGCGGTGGTCAGACCAAAAAAATATCCCCAAAAACGCCGTTCGGCGTTAGGGGATATAAATAATTAATCTTGTTCAATTATCAAATGAAAAATGCAACAAATTTGCGGCACAGATTCGTCTAAACTTGTTTGCCAAGTCTTCGCTGTATTTGTCTCTTGCGTGCATTGCGAAAATATAATTTCTCTTACTTTCACTTTCGAGATGCTTCACAAAATGTTTTCCACGTCGTGTATGTTTTTAAACACTTAAAAAACAAGGCCATCTTGAAATGGTTTGTTTTTAAGAAATCTTTTTAATGATGTGTAAAAATTCTACGAGAGGTGGAATTCAGAGGTCTGCTATTTATTCAGATTATTAACATTCTTTCAATCTGACACGACAGCCTGGTTGGGTCTGTCTGCTTCTCATCATCTCTCCTTAATCATTATTGGCCACATTTTGGTTTTGATCAGTCAATTGGCTGACTAAACGGCTTAATTGCAAGTTAGGCAAAGTACACGGGAATTGATTTAAGGTAAGCTAATTAGGCCAAGGCAATGGAGGCTGTCCAACCTCGCTGATAATTAGCGGACTTCAAAAAGCAGTTTTCTTTCCGGAAGCATTTCAAACTAGAAGACCACTCAGAGAGCGCAGAACCTCCGCCGCCAGGGGGCAGCAAAGCCAAAAGCATGGCAATTGGAACGGCCCATTGGAAAGACTTGAAATCTTGAACTTTGGAGTATATCTCAGCAGTACTTTGGCCTAGGTATGCCAAAATTTAATCACCTCTTCCTTGACTCAATACCCACCTACCCTGAAAATTTCATCAAAATCCGGCCATTAGTTTTTGAGTTATCTTGTACACAAACAAACAAACCAACAAACAAACCAACAAACAAACGGCACCGAAAATATAAACCTCCTCAGCGGAGGTTAATGATCGCATTAGGTATGTGTCATAGAAAAGGTAATAAGCAAGCTCGCCTGTCTGCCTCATAGTGGCTGTTACTTTTATTGCGCTTGCGATAACCGCGATTGCATTTATCGTGCAGGCCTACTCTGAAGGCAAGAGGCAAAAAAATCCAATTGCCAATGCCAATTTAGAATATTTTCAGTGTATTGTCAATTACACAAAGGTGTGGTGTTTAGACTACTTAGGATGGAAAATGGTGTCCACAGTAACTGAACAATCATTGCAAAGCCATTGAATTATGGCACCTGCCTTTAAATGGCTATAAGCTCTTCTTGAACAGCCTGTTTTCTTAACTTTCTAGCTTCCAACAGAGATAAAATCTTTTCCCCATGTGCGCCAATATTTTTGAAATGCCTCTGGACTTTGGTTTGTGGGGGCCAAATTTCCCCTCTTTCGCCAAAATGTAAGTAAATGGTGAGAGCTAGCCCACCCTCAGATGTGTGTGATGCGTCCCTTACAGGTGCTGGAACTGCAGCAGCAGCTGAAGAGCACTGTGCACCAGCTGCGTCTGGAGGAGGCTCGGGCTGGGGAGATGGCCAGGCTGGAGCGGGACACCCGGGAGCTGTCCGATAGCCTGTCTGTCCTGAGAGCCAAACTACAGGATGAGCAGCTGCAGAGGTGCCCCAACTCCACCTGTCCCCCACACCTCCACCTCGCCTCCCCCCTCCCCTGACCCAACCCCCTTTTTGCTCCTGATGGGGCTGGGCTATATGAACAAAATCAAGAATCACGTGTTTGAGTGAATACCTCGGTATTGACATTGTGGTGATAGTGAAGGGATTAACAATTTTCCTTCCATAAAATATTTACACATTGATATTTTTGGCAAGTAGTCATTAGTTATGTGGATATGATGACCAAGCTAGTACAGGCAACAGCTAGAACAGTTTAATAAGTGCAGAAAACTGCATTCCTTTACTGTAATGCAGCCTTGACAACCTGGAAAGACTCTTCATCATATTGCGATATTCAAATTCCAGACAGTATCTTGCCTTATCTCACGATTTCAATATAATCTTGTTTTATTGCCTAGCGCTAACTCCTGTCCTTTTCGGGTTTGGGTGTCATACTCCAGTCCTGGAGTACCTCAGTGGTTACAGTCTGTTGGCTGTTCAGACATATTTTGGGCACAGTGATTCATTTAAATTGCTAGTGGGTGAGACAGTCCACTTAATAGTCAATGTATTAATTGGTTATCGATTAAAAGGAGGCACTGCAGGACTGGAGTGGTTTAGAGAGAGAGAGAGATGGATGGACAGATCTGAATATTTACATTCCGCTTTCCTCCCCTCTTCACACTCAAATGCGAGACAGTCCTCTGTTGAAAACTCGCTTCAACCTTTACTTACATGTAGCACCTACTTTGGTGCTACACAGCAGCATCTTTGTTCCTGAACTCTCCCCGCGCATCAGCTGAGTATTCACAGTGAAATTCATTCTGGCTGCTTTCTTGGTCAACACTAGGATCGATCAACACCAGTGCTCTGTAGATGCTGCATTTGCGAGCAGCTTAAAGATTGTCTGTCCTGCCTCGTGTTTGTTCCACTCATGAACTCTGAAGACCGATTTCACATATTTGCTCTTCTTTCTGGCTGAGGCATCATGCCAATTGGCAAATCTTGGTGGCTGGAACAAAATAGTACGGAGAGCTATTACTTTTTGAAGCTTGGCTGTATTCGTGTGGAACGCAGTGCTGCAGAACACAATGGAAGTCATGCAGTTTGAGTCACAGTTCTGCTCAAGGGGCTGTGGAGAAGGGAATGGACATATTTGGCCTGCTGCAGGAATTCATTCTCGTCTCTCGCAAAGAACACTGCTGGAAGTCATCCAGTCATTCCTAGCAGAGTCATCTGGCTAAAACATTCCAGGCTGCTGTTTCAACAGATGGGGGTTTCCAAGCTGCAATAAAGACAAGTACGGCTGACCACTGCTATGATAACTGTGGGCAGCTCATAAATCTATATTGGTTGAGGTTTAACGTCAAAACATTTGAAATGTTTTGACCGGAATTTATACGACGGAGGAACCAGAACTTATTTTTCTTATGAACAAACTGGAATTTCTTTGATAGACGAAGATTGCTTCGATTCTCTGTATTTGCGACTCAACCCTTTCAGTTCTGAATAAAGTAATATGAATCAATAACCCAGTAGATATAAGCATGGATATAAGAACACCTCTCATTTTAGCAGAATTATTTGGAAAACATGAAGTGGTACTTGTATATCCCAGTAGTATTTTATGGTGGGACAGTCCTGGCTGATATAATTTACATGAGCACCTTATTTGGCATGATCAAGCGGGGAAATCTGTACTTTCTGTAAATTTTTCAACTTTTTCCAGCCACAGCTGTAATGAGCTTGTGTACAGTGCTCTGCAGCTACACTACCATGCCCCCAGGGAATCAATTCTTTGAAACAACAAAAACTGTTTGAATTGTAGCTCTTGCTCTTGCTAAGATGATTAAACAAAATAAGTCAGCAAATCAAAAGTCATATAGTAAAGACATACAGGAACAAAGGCATGGCCACACATGATTATTTTGAAATATCACAATATTTCCGAACACGAGTCAGGTAATGTTGTTACAGTGTTTCCCAGACCGGGAGAACTAACGCAGGGCCTCCCCTCTTGCTTTTCCCACAGGAAGTTGGTGGAGCAGAAGGAGGCGGAGCTACAGCAGCAGGTCCGATCGCTGCGTGCCAAGGAGGCAGAGCTGAACCGCTCCAAAGGCGAGCTGGCCCTCTGCCTTCAACAGCTGGAGACTCGGCTGGAGGTGCAGGAGAGTGAGCGCAGCAGATCTAATGAAGAGGTGCGCATTTCCAAAGGGGTCGGATCGAAATCGGCAATCTGGGAAGTGTAGTAAATGTGGGTTTATTGAACTTCAATAGAAAGGTGTTCTTGGAAATGCAGTTAATGTGGGTTTATGAGCCTCAGTTTCTCTGAGAGGAAGACACACAGGGAATTGTCGTGAGTTTGAGTGTCAGCGTTAGTGAAACGTTCTGGCATGTGTAGCTAATGGGGATTTATGAACTCCAGATACACTCTTAGATGGTTGGCATTCTGGTGAATGTTGTGTGTGAATTTATGAGCATCAGTCCGCACTCTCAGAGGGAGGTATTTTGGGAAATAATGATTATGGGTGCATTAGAGAAAGCATCCCTGGGAGAGTAAAGCATTCTGGAAAACATAGTGAATGCAGGTGTGCACTCCTTGCCAAGGACGTAGGTTTATCATGGCTGGTAGGGACACACATATATCGCAGGCGTGCACAGCACGCAAGGTGAAAATTTTAGCAAAAATCTGAGTGTAAATACACTCTTTTCCATTTAAAGATTATCATGATGCCAAGGCTCAAAATATTTTTTACCCCTCAGCCCTCAAGGCTGACGGGGTATTGCTATCCTTCGTGCGGTTGGGCGGCTGGGCGGCTGGGCGTCTCCAAAAACTTCGACATCGGGCTGAGGGGTATTCCGTGTATTGCACGCCTATTTTTTTGCTTGCGTAGCAAAGCAAAGGTCTTGATTTGATTAGCAGTTATGGTGGTATGTGTAGAAATTTTTGTTGCACCAATTAAGGACTTTGTGTTAAAGAGTAAAGACTATTTTTCACTTTAAAATTGAGTTGGTTTATTTAGCAAAGCAGTACAAAATAACAAAGGTCTCACTTGCCCCATCTGAACCCTGATGAAAGATGGGATACTACACTCAACAAAAATATAAACGCAACACTTTTGTTTTTGCTCCCTTTTTTTTTTTTTTTTTTTTTATTTCGGCATGATTGAAGATCATTTCATGACAATTTCAACACACTGCATGTATCATGACCGAAAGGGTCGCGAGGGAAGCGAAATCGCTTATCAGAGTCCCGCCCCCAGCTTCCAGAAAAAACATTTTGGTTATGATTAAAATATCATTAGGATTATGAATCACAGCAGAGTTAATGTCCATGTACGCTACGTTTTAACTTCAGAAAATAAGATCATGAAGTTTACGAATATCATAAGAATTATAATTGCAAATTAAGTGAGTGATCATATAACTTGGATTCAAATGTCACTCTTGATCCAAAGCGACATTATCCCGAAACCCCATTCTTGATCATTTGATTTGTTCCAGCTGATTTGGCGTAGATGAGTGGAAGCAGATACCGGATCTATCCTTGGATCTCTTGATCAGTCATCATTTTCATCACCTGGCTCACCCTTCCCATTTTGGATGTAATGACTTCTGGCAGTTTGTCCAATCCATCGTTGCCTTCCTTAACGTCAAGCCCAATTTTATTGAGCTTTCTGACAAAGGTGGCCATGCCGTTCCAGATTTTCTTTATCCTTTGATCAATCAAATGCATTCCAAACCCCAATGATAGCAGACCTACTGTCATGAATCCAGTTATGTAGACATCTTCTACATCCTCATTGTCCAGGACCATCAAACACAGCGAACGCCACTTTCCCCATGAATCCATGACGTAGCCGGCCGGGAATGTCCCATCCGGGCATGTCGGTTCTCCAGAACCTGCACGCCTCCCAGAGATGATTTTCTCGATTGCATTTAACGACCAGCTTATAAGATCCATTTTGGTTCAGCTGTCTGTAATAATGTGCTGTGAGTTGCCTTTCGGACAGTTAGTCTGAAGCGTCCAGTGACAGGATACCAATGAACAAGATTATCCATGTGTATAGTTACTCAGATATGCACATTTCAACGAATATTTGAAGACCTTCAGCTCTCTAGCCATCCTTATATTATCATCAAGTACATTCCATGCCCTGACTCCAGTCACAGATAGCGAATGCTCCCTACGAGTCGATCTGACCTTGCTTGATTGTAATAACATCCTACTTCTGGTGTGCTGCATGCAGTCACGCTGAAGAAATAGGTTTTGTACATTTTTGGGCAAACAATTTTTATATCCCAAGTAGACAAGTTGCAAGGAGTTGAATTTTACTATATCCTGTAATTTAAGAAGCTTTGCCTTAATAAACAAATCATTAACTTTTAAGTCCATGTCGTCCTTTAGACCCTTTTTCCCAAATACCGTGAATTTGGTCTTTGTAAGATTTAATGATAGTTTATTTACATTAAACCACGTGTGAAGTTTAGACATTTCATTATTAGCCAATTTGACTAATTGGTTGAGATCAGCACCAGGGCAGAAAATAGTCATGTCATCAGCAAATAAAATTAATCTTAGAATATCTGATACCTTAACAATGTCATTTATGTAGACTATGAAGAGCTTAGGACCTATGACCGAGCCCTGAGGAATTCCGCAGGTAATGTCCAGGCAATTTGATTTATTATTGCCCATCTGTACAAATTGCGTTCTATTTGTTAAATAATTTTTAATCCATTTTAATGCGGTCCCTCTTATTCCATATTTATACAGTTTTTCAATCAATATATCGTGATTTATAGTGTCAAAAGCCTTCTTCAGGTCAATAAATATACCTATAGAATATAGTTTTGATTCTAGTGAATCTTTGATCATCTCAATAAGTTCTGTTAGGGCTAGTGCTGTCGAATGCTTTTTCCTGAACCCATACTGACTATCACATAGAAATTTGTGTTTATCTATATAATTGTCCAATCTATCATTGAAGAGTTTTTCTAAGATTTTTGAACATTGAGGTAAAATCGAGACAGGTCGATAGTTTGAGAAATCATATTTATTCCCGCTTTTGTAGAGAGGGATAACCTTTGCTATCTTCATTTTATCTGGAAACACTCCGCAAGAGAAGGATAGATTACATATATGCGTAAGTGGAGTTACAATTGCGTTGGTTAGTGTTTTCAGTAATTTCATATCTAATTGGTTTACATCAACAGATGTCTTAGCTGTACAGTTATTCAGAATTGATCTAATTTCGGATTCAGTAACAGGAGTTAATGTCAATGTGTCTTGTACTTCTTCATCCTTATCAAGGTAGTCCCATCTTAGGTGTGAGGGTTCGATGCCCTTTGCTAGTTCTGGCCCAACATTCACAAAGTAATTATTAAAATATTCCACGACTAGATCCATGCTCTCTACCTGTTTACCATGAACATTAAAGAAGGCAGGGTACTCCCTCTTCGGAGACCTCCGAGAAACAGTCTTTACTATATTCCAAAGATTTATGGTGTGATGTTTATTTCCTGTTAAAAGCTTTTCGTAATACTCCTTTTTATGCTTTCTCAACAAGCTTGTAATTTTATTTCTGTAAGTTTTATATCTTACTTCCGCTTTCTCAGTCCTTTCTCTCAGAAACTGCTTGTATAGAGTATTTTTTTTCTTACAGGCATTGGCCAGTGCTTTTGAAACCCAAAGTCTTCTCTCTTTGTTTTTCTTCAGATTATTGATTGTTTTGACTAAGCAGTGGGTATCATACAGAGAATTTACAGTCAACAGGAACGCCTCATACGCTCTATTCGGGTCGTTTTCTGCTAATACATTATCCCATTTTTGATTTAACAGATCTATTTCCAGATCCTTTAACCTTTTTTCACTTTTAATTCTGATTTCTGTGTATTCCCAGATTTTCGATCTAGCCTGATCTTTTATATCTACCTTGCAATCACAAATAGCAAAGACTGGCAGATGATCAGTAATGTCATTTATCATGATGCCACAAAATATATCAGAATCTAGTACATTAGTATAGATATTATCTATCAAAGTGGCACTATGCCTAGTAATCCTGCTTGGTTTTGTAATTAATGGTTGCATACCCATGGCATACGTGGTGTTAATATAATCCTCTATTACAGAGCTGTTATTTGGATTTATCAAGTCAACGTTAAAGTCCCCACACATGAAAACATTTTTATGGCTTATATTAGTGAGTAGTTCGCCCATACATTTGCTGAAAACATCAATTTGCGAATCTGGTGCCCTGTACACACAAGAAATAACAATATTTTTACCTTTCAATCTGGGAATCTCAATTGTAAGGCAATCCGTAACATTTTCCACAACATATGATTTACATTCTATTACCTGGAAGTTTATGGCTTCATGAATAAATAGACCAACTCCCCCACCTGCTTTATTCAGTCTACTCTTGCGCACAAAGTTATATCCCTCCATGTAGAAGTCCTTGCCCTTTTCCTCTTTAATCCAAGTTTCCGATGAGGCGATGATGTTAAACGGGTTAGCAAATGACTGAAGGTATTCCTTTGATCGAAGTTGGAATATAGACTCCTACTATTAAAGTGGATAATGGACAAACTCCCATCCATTTTAATGCTTTTGTTGAATTTGTCCACAGAAAAGTATTCGCATGTGTTAGACTCTTTGTAGAAAAAATTGTTATCCGGATCGATTTCTTCATTTGGGTCTATTTCGGAAGAATGGTGACTTCCTGTCAAAAATCCATTTCCCGAAAAATTTATTTCTGTAGGTTGATGACTACTCATGAATGTCTGTCAAGGACCTCAGTGGTCGTACTTCTCCAAATCCCGCATCATCTTGATCAGCACCGGTCTGGTGGTTTCCGGTGAAGATCCATTTGGTTTGATAAAAATTCTACAGTTTGTCGACCAGGTGCTGTGTATCTTACCCACTTTCCTTAGTTGACGAGCTTTCCATGCGAGTGTTGCATTATGCTTGGTGAGGTTTTCATTCATGAATACATTGGATCCTTTGAGATTTTTCCCTTGCTTCAACAGAGAGATCTTTTGCTTGTTACTTGTAAGTTGTTGCAACACGGCTCGTGTTGTTGCATTTTGGTCTCGGCTTACATTCCTTTTCGGTAGCAGATAACATGAATCCACATTGTTTTGGTCCAAAGAAATATTTCTGGACTGAAGGAATTCCATCACCTGCAGTTCCACGGATTTGTTCTCCTCCTCATCCAATTCATCAGCACTCGCTGTTGCCCTGGCATAGCTCCTGGATTTGATTTTGAGCCCGGTCAGGATAACATCATTACGTTTTTCTTGTTATTCCCGCTCCTCCAGATTGCTTCCTAAAGATTTGATCTCCATGTCTTTCTTAGCAATCTCTTTTTTGAGATCACGGTTTTCCTCCATCAGCCGTTCCATTTGCTCCCTCATACTGTCCCTCCACTCCCTCACTTCCCTTCTCAAATCAACGAGAGCCTCCATGACTGCTGCGGGATCCAGTGAGCCTGATTTCCCAGTTTCCTTGCTTCCACCAGGCTTACCCATTTTCTTAGTTTCAAGAAAAGGGATTTTAGCGATCACAGAGATTGTGAGAAAGTTTATCACTCAACTTTTCTCCCGACTCTGCTGGTGTATTCCAGTATTTCGCGCAGTCGCTGTTCAGAGCTGTTACTCCTTCAGTGACCATGAGAAGAACATTTCTCATGAGATGGACTCAAAGATCTAAAATTCATTCCAGATACACAGTATTTCCATTTCTCTCAAACATTGTTCACAAATCTGTCTGAATGTGTGATAGTGAGCACTTTTGCTTTGCTGAGACAATCCATCCCACCTCACAGGTGTGCCACATCAAGATGCTCATCAGACACCATGATTAGTGTACAGGTGTACCTTAGACTGTCCACAATAAAAGGCCACCCTGAAATGTGCAGTTTTTGCTTTATTGGGGGTCTGGGGACTCAGAACCAGTCAGTATCTGGTGTGACCACCATTTGCCTCATGCAGTGCAACACATCTTCTTCGCATAGAGTTTATCAGATTGTCAATTGTGGCCTGTGGAATGTTGTTCCACTCCTTTTCAATGGCTGTGCGAAGTTGCTGGATATTCGTGGGAACTGGTACGTGCTGTCGTATACGCCGGTCAAGCACATCCCAAACATGCTCAATGGGTGACATGTCCGGTGAGTATGCTGGCCATGCAAGAACTGGGACATTTTCAGCTTCCAAGAATTGTGTACAGATCCTTGCAACATGGGGCCGTGCATTATCTTGCTGAAACATTAGGTGATGTTCATGGATGTATGGCACAACAATGGGCCTCAGGATCTCATCACGGTATCTCTGTGCATTCAAAATGCCATCAATAAAATGCACCTGTGTTCTTCGTCCATAACAGATGCCAGCCCATACCATAACCCCACCACCACCATGGGCCACTCGATCCACAACATTGACATCAGCAAAGCGCTCACCCACACTACGCCACACACGCTGTCTGCCATCTGCCCTGAACAATGTAAACCGAGATTCATCCGTGAAGAGAACACCTCTCCAACGTGCCAGACACCATCGAATGTGAGCAGTTGCCCACTCAAGTCTGTTACGGCGACGATCCGGAGTCCGGTTAAGACCCCGATGAGGATGACGAGCATGCAGTTGAGCTTCCCTGAGACGGTTTCTGACAATTTGTGCAGAAATTCTTTGGTTATGCAAACCAATTGTTTCAGCAGCTGTCTGAGTAGCTGGTCTCAGACGATCTTGGAGGTGAACCTGCTGGATGTGGAGGTCCTGGGCTGGTGTGGTTACACGTGGTCTGCGGTTGTGAGGCTGATTGGATGTACTGCCATATTCTCTGAAACGCCTTTGGAGACAGCTTATGATGGAGAAATGAACATTCAATGCCCGAGCAACAGATCTGGTTGACATTCCTGCTGTCAGCATGCCAATTGTACGCTCCCTCAATGCTTGCGCCATCTGTGGCATTTTGCTGTGAGACAAAACTGCACATTGCAGAGTGGCCTTTTATTATGGGCAGTATAAGGTACACCTGTGCACTAATCATGGTGTCTGATGAGCATCTTGATGTGGCACACCTGTGAGGTGGGATGGATTGTCTCAGCAAAGCAAAAGTGCTCACTATCACACATTTAGACAGATTTGTGAACAATGTTTGAGAGAAATGGTAATATTGTGTATCTGGAATGAATTTTAGATCTTTGAGTCCATCTCATGACAAATGGGAGCAAAAAAGTGTTGTGTTTATATTTTTGTTCAGTGTAGATTACACACTTAACTTGACTTAGTCCTCATCTCCTTGGACTTGAGGACTAGGAATCTACATAAAACAGTAGCAGCCTGAATGTACGAACATTGCTTTACAGCTCATATTGCTTTGGCTTAGTTTAATACAGAATTTTAAAAAAATCTACATTCTCCAAAGTTACTGACCATACCACTCAGTCACTGACCTGACTTTTGGCTTGAAATATGCACCATTATATTCAGCAAGGATGGACCACTTTCAGTGCACAGCCAGTAACGTCGCCAACCACCCTGTTTTTGTTGTGATTCCGCAGCACAGTTAGCTCAGACCTATGTTTCAGGTGTTCTGTCAATTTTTGCTACCAATCAAAATATGCTACTTCGCAGTTCAGCGCTTGCGCAAATCTAAAATCTTGAGCTCTATTTCTTCGTTCACATCTCACGTATCTTCAATTATAAATATACGTCTGTTTTTGGTGCGCCTTTCGACCTTGCTGCGTGCATGTACACGCTGGGTAAGGTAACAAATGACAAAGTTACGACTGTACAGTAATTTATATTGCAACATTACGGCGAAAACATATGGAGGGTGATTTGTGCCACAATTAAATACAATGCACTTATTGAAATACAATACAAATCTCGAAAATAGAATACGTGTGTAGCAATAAATACAATACAAAAATGCTTAAATACTATACACATCTTGAAAATACACTACACGCCTCAAAATACAATACACACCTCAAAAATGCAATACATGTGTTACAATAAATACAATACTAAAATGATTTGTTTTTCAATGTCAGGAATATTCATGCCAAAATGAATGCATATCACACCTCAAAATGCAATAAATACCTTGAAAATATAATACAAATGTAACAATAAATACAATACAAAAATACTTTGTTTTGTAATGTCGGTAGGGAATATCTGTGCCAAAATAAAAACAATACAACCGTATTGTTTTTCAAGCTGTGTATTGTATTTCAATGTGTGTATTGTATTTCAGTGAGTGCATTGTATTTCCATGTGCGGTTTTGGCGCTATGTAAATTTTAGTCAATGAGCTCCGACCAATTAATATCATTGGACGAGGCATTCCATAGAGTGCCTAAGTCACGCCCGGTTGGTACTCTGATGTTTACGATGGTCTGGGTGAATACACTTGTCTGATTGACTGGCAGGTGTTAATTAAAACCGTGAAACCGCAGATGGCTCGGCTACGTTAGTTTCACCATTCAAAGTGCGAAATTCACCCGCTATCAACCTATAACCATAGCAACGTAAGAGCACTGGCATTTGGCTAGGTATAACAGAAACCTAGATACTCATTTATCTCCAGGGGACTGTTTCAATAAACTTTACTTGTCCAACCGAGTCAGACCATTAGTCGAGTGAAAAGTTGGTCTTTCGACAGACCATGTCCGTCAGGTGTTTCAATAAAACAAAAGTAGGATGTCCGACCGTGGTCCGACGGTTCATCACTGTTCGTTCGAAGTTGCATGAGAATTTACACTTCAGCGATGCACTGCTTCGCTATTTGACGTTCAAATATTCTAAACAAGTTAAGTTAAATGAAAAAAGAAAAAAAACCCGATTTTGGTTTGGTAGATCATTAACTTCTATTCAAACATAAATTAACGGCGCACATCGCTGTATGATGTGACAAGTATCATTTTCAGGGGCTGTTAACTGAATACAGACTAGCTTATTATATCCCCGAATGCCGTTCCGGGGATATTATGTTTTTGATCCGACCGCCGCCGCACTATGTGTTAACGCGATAACTTCAATAATATTTCAATTACAGATTTCAAATTTTGCATATAAGTAAGTATCATAAAGAGGAAGAACTGATTCGATTTTGGATGATTTGCAATGTCTAGATTGGCCACCAGGGGCCAAAAACTGATTTCGGTGTTAACGCGATAACTTCAGTAATATTTCAATTAGAAATTCCAAGTTTTGCATATGAGTAAGTATACTAAAGTGGAAGAACTGATTTGATTTTGGACAATTTACAATCTGTAGATTGGCCACCAGGGGCCAAAAACCGAAAAGAATCACTATTTTTATCATATCTCTGGAAATATTTGTCCGATTGACCTCAAATCAAGTGTAAATGAAAGGTCATGACCTGAAGATGTGTCCCACGATGACATTATATCTGTTTGGTTTAAAATTTTGACACAAGGTGGAGCTTTGTCACATAAAATTCACCATTTTTGCTATATCTTTGGAACTATTTCTCCAATTGACATGAAACTATGTGCAACTGCAAGGTCATGACCTCACAACGTGTCACATGATGACATAATACCTGTATGGTTCAATATTTTGCCACCAGGTGGCGCTTTGTGATGGAAAATTACCATTTTGGCCTTATCTTCAGAACCATTTGTTTGATTGACCTGAAATTAAGTTCAAATGCAAGTCTATTCAACGTCTATTCAAGGATTGGGGAATTGGAGGATTGGGGGCGTTCGGGGATATACACCCAGCCGTCGCCTCCGACGGCATAAGCCTAGTTAAAAGCAGTCTTTGCTCACTGTGCACTCTGTGCTAAAACTACGATTGGCAACAAAACAAAGCCATTCAACACACAAAAGACAAAAGATCCCAATCGTCACAATCGCTTATTTTACAGAATTGAGTTAAGCTGCTTTCACACTGGACGAAAAACAAATTTTTCGCACGACAGATTATTCAAAGTCAATGCAAAGACGCGAGATCGTCCTGCGGGGCGGTTACAATAGGTGCTGCAGCGATAATGACCGTGAAAAATAAAGTAGCTAAGTAATCACCCTTTATTCATTAAACAATAGTAACTGTTGTACAGTTACAAAGGAAGCTAACATGTCCACTTCTGCTGACAGTTCGCTGACTACGTGCTCTGACAACAGACTGATTTTGGCTCGCTATCTCTATGGAAACCGTCGTTTATATTTGTATGTTTGTTGGTCCACATAAATCCGCCAGCCAGCGTGGGCGTCTGGCCAATCCTGACCACGCAGGGCGTATCTAGCCAAGAACCAGCCTACATCGTGCCAAAACTGCATGTCGAAATACAATACTAGGTGTATTGCACTTCATTGCGAGGCTTTTGGCACAGAGCTCGAAATACGATACATGCCTTGAAAATACAATACATGAGTAACAATAAATACAATACAAAAATGATTTGTTTTTCAATGTCAGTCAGGATTATTCATGACAAAATGAAATACAATGCACACATTGAAATACAATACAGTTGTTTTGCTTTAATTTTGGCACTAATATTCCTGACTCACATTGAAAAACAAAGCATTTTTGTATTGTATTTGCTGTTACACATGTATTGTATTTTCAATATATGTATTGTTTTTCAGCATTTTTGTATTGTATTTATTGCCACACACGTATTGTATTTTCAAGATGTGTATTGTATTTCAATAAGTGCATTGTATTTCAATGTGTGTATTGTATTTAATTATGGCACAAATCACCCTTCAGAAAAACAGACTTTACGATCGCTTTGCATTACGGAAACATTTTTTTTTTTTGACAAGGCAGCACAAATTGTCAGCTCACTAGCACAGCTTGCAATATAAGGAACGAACAGTGTTGTTGCCATTCAATTCATATGCCAGCCTTTTCTTTTTCGGATCCAATTCTGCAATCCACCTACGAACAGTTTGAAGTTTAATTCCCGATGATGTCATGACTGATTCTCCTTGACAACACCTTACCTCGCCGACAGCACACAAATCAATTGGAGTGCACGTGATGGCTGGTGTATACTTACAAAACCCGAGTCCTAGGTTGATTCTCACCATACAAGTGGCGCTCGCCACGTAGTAGAGAATGAACGGCAAATGACGAATGAGTCAGCTCGAGTCACTCGGGTGAACCCGGCTCATCTCATGGCAATAGAGAAAGTGATGGACCGTAGACCGCGGCCCACAGAACCCAGCACAGTGAAAAACACAATTATCAATTTCTCATGGCTCATGTCATTCCCGTCGCAAATTGTGAATTCTGTATTGCAAATTGTGATGCAATACCGCTTATTTTGAGCCTTGTGATGCATGTCACTGTTTTTCATGATGCCATGCAAGGTCCCTCCATAATTTTCATTTTGTACATAGATGCCATATTCATAAGCTTCTTTTTCTGTTTTGTACCTAAATACCTTCGATTTGATTTTATAAGTTTACGACGGTTATTTATGTTATGATCATTTATTATGAAGCTTAACAATATCAAATGGATTAAATTCTCTTTCCAAATTTATGTTATGTACGGTATGTTGTATTGTTGGCAAACATTTCAATCACTATACAGTAATGTATTAGCTGGTTATAGCTCACATGCTAGCTAGCTAGTAATCTAATGACACTTTACCACTACGTGGTACTGGCTTTACTCTACTCAACTTTACTCGCCTTAGTACCAGCTACTTTTTTGGGGTTCCTTTTCCATTAGAGGAAAGGCCTCTGTAGTACCTGCTCGTCGTTGTGACGCAGCAGGTTACTGCCGCGACGGCATCCTCAATAATCAAGTTTACTTTTATTACATGGATTTTGTTAAATATTTGTATGTTTAAATCAGGGGACGCGCACTACCGTCACCACGTTATGGTACTAAAGTCCACAAGTGTTTTATTGTAATTTCTGTTTGACATCGTCCTGATGCATAGGATCGCAGCTGGTGTTGTGTCTGATTTGGTTGCACATTAAATAACGTACCACCTAAAAACGCAAAGCAATGATATCTGTGAAAGGTATAGAGTATTCATTGAAAAAGGCTATTTACTCTCAAGGCATTTGTGTCCCATCAGTATTCCATAATGTAACTACAACTCCTGGCAAAAAATATGGAATCACCACACACCAACCCCTGGGAAAAATTATGGCATCAGCACACACCAAGGATGTTAATGTATCTTTTTTCCTTCATAACAAAGAAGCAAGTAAAACTTATGACAAAACAATTATTGTTTATTAGCTTGACATTCAGGCTTCATAAAACATTTCTTTTTAAAATTGAAGGCAAAACACGTAGCAAATGCGCAAATCGCAGGAGATGGCAGAGAATGTATCGCTTTACGATGCCTCATCTCATCTGATACCTTTCCTAAGAACAAAGTGCTTCATCAGCACCCGTAAAGTTATTTTCTGAGCAATTTTCGATTGATAGGGGCAGCAAAATAACTTTCTCCAGGGGAATTAGGGGAACAGAATTGGACACATGTCTGATACAACACCTTTGCTTCTAATTTCGCTACGAACAGGGTCACAGACAAAGAAATGCATTTCATAACTGCAGCAGCTTCGGTGAACAAACGCAACCTTATGTGAAAGGAAAGGCAACGCACAATAAATTTATCAAGCTGCCTAAAACAACACACATTTCAAAAACACAACTCAAAGACCTGCTTCAATGATGGCAAGTGAAGCAATTTTCTTAGCGATGATGATCTCTGACCAATCAGCGGGCTGCTGTGTTGTCACATCACACTTTAGTACCTGTTAGCCGAGCGGGTACTTTTTTTGGAACCACAAGAGAGCAGGGACCAGAAAATCTGGTACCTGGTACCAAGCACCATGTACTTTTTCCTAATGGAAAAGCAAAAAGGCGAGTAGAGTAGAGCCGGTACCGCTTAGTGGAAAAGCGCCATAATGTCACGTTCTGACGCCAGTCGCACGATCAGCCATACTGATCATTCTTGGAAATGCATTGCTCGGTTACTGTGCTGCCGACATCCCACATTGTCCCCTCATAAGTTGGAAATCAGTTTTTGCGCTAGCTTTTTTTTTTTTTTTTTTTAAGGAGAAGAATCATCCCTTGGCAAATTAAGACCATCGCAATTTAATTGCTTAATGCAAAAAACTGACTTTTTAAATTATCAAATGCATTCTTGTAATATTGGTCTTACATTTCCAATTCAGTGTTCATTTTCAAAAAAAAAACTCGTGCTAGCTATGCACTGACATCCTAATGCTGACTGTCTTGCATAGGTGGAATGGTTGAGCTTGAAAAAATTAAGCTGCTGCACGTGAAATAAAGACCCACACCAAAGGAGAATAGGAAAGGAGTAGGTTAATTAGCTAGCCAGCTGGATGGCATCCTGGCTAGCTACATTAAAACTGTCTGATTAGGTGCTCTACTGCTGCACATTGCACGAGAACACAAACGCAACAATTTAATTGAGGCAGCATTACCCTTGCCTCAACTTCCTCTGTACTTTTTACTGGCATCTTTGTGTTGGTTCATTGATGACCGCATTTTTAGCTCGCCGGGACGAATGTCCGGAGAGCTATTGTCGTACCCCCCGGCGTCCTACCGATGCCAAAATTTCTGACCTCATGACTTTGACCGACCTTTAGAAAACTTTAACCTTGCCCATAACTTTTGAACCGTGAGAGATAGGGCTTTCATACTTTGCATGTGTGCTCCTTGACGCCAGACCTACCTACCGATGCCAAAATTTCTGACCTCGTGACCTTGACCTCCACCTTTGACCGACCTTTAGAAAACTTTAACCTTGCCCATAACTTTTGAACCGTGAGAGATAGGGCTTTCATACTTTGCATGTATACTCCTTGGTGCAAAACATACGTACTGATGCCGAAATTTTGACCTGGTGACCTTGACCATGACCTTCACCTTTGACCGACCTTTAGAAAACTTTAACCTTGCCCATAACTTTTGAACCGTGAGAGATAGGGCTTTCATACTTTGCATGTGTACTCCTTGATGCCAGATCTACCTACCGATGCCAAAATTTCTGACCTCGTGACCTTGACCTTGACCTTTGACCGACCTTTAGAAAACTTTAACCTTGCCCATAACTTTTGAACCGTGAGAGATAGGGCTTTCATACTTTGCATGTGTACTCCTTGATGCCAGATCTACCTACCGATGCCAAAATTTCTGACCTCGTGACCTTGACCTTGACCTTTGACCGACCTTTAGAAAACTTTAACCTTGCCCATAACTTCTGAACCGTGAGAGACAGGGATTTCATACTTTGCATGTGTACTCTTTGGTGCAAGACCTGCCTACTGATGCCGAAGTTTGACCTGATGACGTTGACCTTTACCCGACCTTTAAAAAACTTTAACCTGCCCATAACAAAAACTTTAACCTTGTCTATAACTTTTAAACCCTGAGAGAGAGGGCTTTCATACTTTGCATGTATACTCCTTGGTGCAAAACATACGTACTGATGCCGAAATTTTGACCTGGTGACCTTGGCCATGACCTTCACCTTTGACCGACCTTTAGAAAACTTTAACCTTGCCCATAACTTTTGAACCGTGAGAGATAGGGCTTTCATACTTTGCATGTGTACTCCTTGATGCCAGATCTACCTACCGATGCCAAAATTTCTGACCTCGTGACCTTGACCTTGACCTTTGACCGACCTTTAGAAAACTTTAACCTTGCCCATAACTTCTGAACCGTGAGAGACAGGGCTTTCATACTTTGCATGTGTACTCCTTGATGCCAGATCTACCTACCGATGCCAAAATTTCTGACCTCGTGACCTTGACCTTGACCGACCTTTAGAAAACTTTAACCTTGCCCATAACTTCTGAACCGTGAGAGACAGGGCTTTCATACTTTGCATGTGTACTCCTTAGTGCAAGACCTGCCTACTGATGCCGAAGTTTGACCTGATGACGTTGACCTTTACCCGACCTTTAAAAAACTTTAACCTTGCCCATAACAAAAACTTTAACCTTGTCTATAACCTGGTGACCTTGACCATGACCTTTACGTCCGGAGAGCTATTGTTGTACCACCAGCGTCCGCGTCCGTCCGCGTGCAGAAAAACTTTAACCTTGCCCCCCGGCGAGCTTTGTTGTCTTTCTGACAACTCTTGTTAGGGAAGTCGATTGGACTGGTCATCATATTTCCCATAAATCTCTAAAGTAAATGGAGGTATTTTTCCATAATATTAATAAAAAATGTGCAGCCTATCCACTATTAATTAAAAAAAATAATAATCTAACGTTTGCTCTGACATATTTGCATGATTATCAAATATTGACAGATTGAAATCTTAAGAATATCACCTCCCAGGACAAAGATTTGTTTGTTTTTACTGTTGTTTAAAAAACTGAACAGACTTATTTAATTAAATACAATTATGGTACATAAAACTATAATTTGTTGATCTAGCACTGTCACTTGCCATGTAGGTAGAGTCTATAAGAGAGTACATTTTGTACACTTTTTCTTCACAGAGATCATATTGCCACAGCATTCAGTTTAACTGTGAGGATCTCTATCACTTGGGGTTTGGGTGCAATTTCACCGCCGTGTTTCTGCAACTGGTCATCAAGTACTTGAGTATCAACAGACAGTTAATTTTTTTAATTTCTTTCTTTTTCCACAACCTTCATGAACTACTAAAAATCATCTCTGCTGACTTCCGATAAGCGGTAGTACCGCTTTGCGCTTGATATTATTTCGTAAACCCCTAGCATTAAGAGATAGAATAGAAAGACTAAGCATATTTAAACAAACAGCAGTAATAGTAAGCAAACAAAAAGTGTTTCAAGTAGTTTTAGGGGCAAGTAACAGTGCAACATCGAGATCAGCACCATATTATAATAACTAGGCAAAGTAACTGACAATTTTTCTGAGGTAAAGGCATTTTTTTCTTATTCCTTGAATCCCAAAAATTACTACTTAAATGATGAAAATTATTTGTGAGGTAGTTTAACCTTTTTCTTTTTTTTTCATTTCTAACTATAACCCTTTTCTTTCTTTTTTCCCAAGACTTTTCTAAAATAAATTATCCTTATCCGCCCCTCCCCTTGTAAAAGCATAACTGAGTTATTAGAACTATTGCATTTAACAAAAACGAGAGTCAACATTTCTCCACTCGGTGGATGTGCGTAGCGCACCTTCATAGAATAGAGCCTAAAAACATAACACATATCAAAGCACTAATTACCACTCACGTCTATGGATGTATTTCTGAACCATTTACAAACCCTCTTCCTCCCACAAAATAGGCCATCTTCCCCTCCTCTCGAGCTTTCTTGATCATTGGCCACAGCTTTTGCCTGTTTTCTCTGTCCTCCAGATTTTCAATGATGGCAATCTTTTTGTTCATCTTTCAAATGTCTGTGCGCTCAGCACCCAGCATCCCCTCAAGCTTTTTCAGTTGGTTTACTTGTTCTTCACTTTTTAAGTTGATTAAATTAGCAAGTGTGCAGACAGCATCATCTGATGCAAATGCGTTTTCTGTCGCATGAGATTTGTCAAGGACCGGCTTCTTAGCAACAGGTGGCTTACTTGGAGTGACAGGCAGCGGCGGGAAACCCTAGTCCATCCCATCATAGTCATGGTCGTGGTCAGTAGCTGAGAAGTGAGAACTTTCCCTCTCTTTGCTATGGTCACTTCTACCTGATTTGGGCATCTTTAATCGTGCAAAGTTCCAAACTTCCAAACAGCCTAAAGTAATTCTGTGAAAGTTAATCCAAGCTTAACTGTCGCCTCTACTTCATTTAAATCGTTTAAAGAGTCAATAGTAAAGTTTTGTGCTGAGAGCTCGAAAACGATGTCTTACCGCGCCACCATCTTGCACGACCCCCCCACCCCCCCTTTATTTCTCTGATCTATATATAAGAACTGGATAGCTGATGACGTCATAATTTTGACGTAAGCATGTCGCCATATTGGTATGCCCAACTATAATCTCTCAGAACATTACTCACATTGAACACGTTGCAGCCAACGATATAATTAATTGAGAAGATATCTTTTCACAGACACGGAAGAGGCAGTATTTTATGTTTCCTCCTCAGATCGACCTGACTGTCTGAAAAATGCCTCAAGGACCGCAGATTTTACAACAGTAGGCAGCAGTTGTACGTGCCTTTAACATTTTCAATGGACAATGTCGACAACATTTCCCAGTACGACCAATGACTGTGTTCCATAGGAAATCTGTACGGGTTTTTCTACATCTCGCCTGAGTGGGGCAGTGGTACAACGAAATTTAAGTCCAAAGTCATTGAGACTGAAGAAGACAAGACGTCAATCCTGCATGTATTATTACTATTCTTTGTGGGGGGATTTAAAAACTTTGTGAAAAAATAAAGTAGCCATAAGCCCACACTTTGTCAACCGCCGTCTTTACTTTAGAAACACTGGGTGTGAGATTCAGTCGCGCATAACGCATATGTAACTCCCAACGGTTGTCTTGTACTGAGCTATCTCTTGAGCTGGGTTCACTCAGTAGCTGCCATGAAGCTAGGCTAATTTTCATACGAAGCGAAAGTGGGCTTGTTGAAGAGAACGCTATGTAAACTTTGCAAGGTCGCTAAATCAGCGTTCACATGAGAAGTAAAGTGAGTTGTGCGTTGTGGAAATGTGGCTATGTAAAACTGCTATTCATCGTCGAGTGTGAATCACATTAAGTTATCTATTTCAATAGTTCTCACCTTACATCCTCATTGATAACCTGGCAAATTTAATTTATCCGTCAACGGTAATTGAGTGTCAGCGGAACTAGCCTTTTTTAGTGCTGGCTTAAATTTGCCTTAATGATTACACCAGTCAACACCTGGTTTTGTTGTCTAGTTCGTCTGGTCTAATATAGACAGCGTTACACCGCAGTTTTACTGGATTATCTCATTTATGCCATGTGACATTGATTGATCTGGTTAACTTCAGTTCGGTAATCTCGGTAGCTTTAGGCTAACCTAATGGATCACGTAAGCGAACATAAATTTGAATTGTTCCAATAATAACCGTTAGCTGGTCTAACATTGACACATTATCTGCCATTAAGCTACGCCGGTGGCTAATAATAAGCAATATATTCGTTGAAATTCATTTATGTGTACCCGTCTTCACTACAGCCAGTGCATTGTCTCGCCACATCCCCCAGAAATGTCGCTCCGCATGGCAAGACTGTAGATCAGCGCTTCTCCGTCATAGAATACTATATAACGGTTGCTTACTACTGGGCATAGTAAAATGGCTGCTCGATCACTTCCGCTTGCCTCAACCTCCCAACGCAGTTCTCTATCACGTCAGAAATCCAGTTATTCTATATAGATCAGTGATTGATTCATATTCTAACATGCATTAGAGTTATATATGTGTTGAAAATACGGCACTAGACCCTTTAATTTGAAAGAAAATGGCTTGGATTTGTCTATTATAGTCTATGGGAAATTGAGAAGTGCGGTGCACTTGACGCCATATTGGTTTCTTCAACTGAACTCGTAGAAGAAAGTGGCGGCAGACCCTCCAGTTCTATATACACTCATTGGGCAGAACCCAAGGCAGATCCAAACAACTATGTATGGAAGACGCTAAAGACGCTTGCGGACATGGAACTGCAAATGTAAGCACCCCCGATCACTAGATGGCACCCCCAGATCAGTTATTGAATACTCACAAGCAAGATGAGCTGGAACACGATCTGTTGAATTTAGGGAGGCATATCGAGGGCTGACTGCATAAACAGTTATGTCCAGATGTTTTACATTGGACATAAATGTTTATTGCAGTCAGCCCTTGATACATTATTTGATTTTTCCTGAAAGTGGAATGTCTTATCTATTAAATTAAGGTATAGTTCCCAATTCCGATATTACGGTGTTATTGAGTTTTACTTGTTCCTTATAAGGTGTAGAAAGGTTGTGAGCTCAGAAATGGGAACTGTTAGCTTTTCATTGCTGGGTGCATGTTTTGACTATTTAATCATTTAATCAATTTTCCTGTCTGGGAGGCAGCAATCTTGAATAATAAAGCCTTAAATAAGGTAACACCTAAATAGCCAGATTTGGCTTCTGTGCAAAGGGGTTAAGTGCATCTGTATATTCCCTTCTTACTTGAGTCTCATGCAAAATGAATCACGATTAATATAGATTAAAAATGAATGATATTTAATCGTGATTAATCAAAATTAATCCATGAAATTAATTTTGATGACTGCGCATCATGTCAGACTTCATATTCTGAATGCCAAACAATGTAAAGTCCCAGCTGTCCTGTTCCACACTTTCCCTATAACCTGCTATGTCCTTGATGAAATTGGACAATTACCTCTGTCTTCCTTTTGACTCTTGAAACTTCTCTCAAGCCCGAAAGTATTAAACACATTGTGTTAAAGAGGCATACATTATAGAACCCTTTGTATGTTGTAATTACTCGTCTTCTGCCCGTACGCCCGAGGGTACTTTAGCATTGCGTTCTATGTTTAACAGAGAGTGGAGGCGTCCACTTGTTTAACACAGGGTTTCGGGTCTCCTGTGACAGACCTTTCATTTAATTATGTGCCAAATGTTCTCAATCGGCGAAAGATTAGGACAGCGGGCAGGCCAGTTGAGCACACGGACTCTTCTACTACGAAGCCATGCTGTTGTAATAGCTGCAGTATGTGGTTTTGCATTGCCCTGCTGAAATACTCAAGGCCTTCCCTGGAATAGATGTCATCTGGAGGGGAGCATATGTTGCTCTAAAACCTTTTATATACCTTTCAGCATTCATGGTGCATTTTAAAACATGCAAGTGTCCCATACCGTATGCACTAATGCATCCCCATACCATCAGAGATGCTGGCTTTTGAACTGAACGCTGAAAACAGGAGGGGTGGTCTTTCTCCTCTTTGCCCTGGAGGACACGACGCCCATTACTTCCAACAAGAATGTCAAATTTGGATTTGTCTGACCTTAGGATACTTTGCTACAGGCCATTGTAAATGAGCCTTGGCCCTCAGAACATGGCAGCACTTCTGGATCAGGTTGAACAATGGCTTCCTTGTTGCATGATAGAGTTTTAGGTGGCATCTGTGGACGGCATGGTGGACTGTGCTTACAGACAGTGGTTTCTTGTAGTATTCCTGGGCCCATTTAGTAATGTCAATGACATAATCATGCCGGTAAGTAATGCGGTGGCGTCTGAGGGCCTGAAGATCACGGGCATCCAGCAAAGGTCTTCGGCCTTGTCCCTTACGGCCAGAGATTTTTCCAGTTTCTCTGAATCTTTTGATGATGTGATGTACTATTGGTGATGAGAGCTTCAAAGCCTTTGCAATTTGACATTGAGGACCATTGTTTTTAAAGTATTCCACAATTTTTTTTTTTTTTTTATGCAAGCCTTCACAGGTTGGAGAGCCTCTGGCCATCTTTACTTCTGAGAGACTCAGCCTCTCTAAGACATCCCTTTTATGGCCAATCACCCCTGATGGCAGTCAACTTAATTACTTGATTAAGATTTGCAAGAGTCACAACTTCAGTGAAAAAGTAAAAAAATAAATCACAGTCTGCATTATTCACTTTGTCATGCTTTATAGTAGGACCATGGGCTTCGTAATATGGGCCTGATAATTTGAGTAAAAATGTGTTCTGATAAGTGAGTCTTCATATAATAATCATGTTTATTTTGTTGCAAAGTATGCCAATGAAACTATGATTTTTTTTTTGTCCAAATTTGATATTGCTTCCAAACTGTTGGCCTGTAGAGTATATATGTATATAGCTATGTTAGCTTGCCACTTGGCTATCTTGTCTATTAAGCACCTTTAAATGCAGTTTTTAATACCTTAAATTTGACCATTGGGTATCTATGAATTGGACAAAGCCACAAACCAAACATTACATCTGATTGGATCATGTTGGATTTAAGATTCCGTGTTTTTGTTTTTTTTTTTTTTTTTTCTTTTCTTTTCTTTTATGATCCAAACTTGTTCAGGATATTTTTGGTACGCCTGAAAGCTGGTCAACTCAAATCTACTCCTGAGCTCCTGTGTCTCTTGAGAATGAGACACTCTGGTGAAATGCAGTGAATGTCCGTGTTTGCTCCTGCCTATCTAAGAGTGAGGCACTCTCGGAAACATGGCTAAAGTGGGTGTATGAGCTCCTGCCTGAATGAGATTGGCATTCTGGAAAATGTAGTGAATGTGGGTGTAGTAGCTCCTGCCAATCTGAGAGTGAGGCATTCTGGGAAACGTGAATGTGGGTGTATGAGCTATTACCTGTCTGTTCTGCACCATGCAGCTGCAGCTTAGCCTTCAGGCCAGTAAAGAGCTCCAGGAGCAGCTGGTGTGCGGTCAGCAAGAATGTGAGAGATTGCAAGAGGAACTACAGCAGGTCTTACAGCAACTTGACTCTCAGATCAGGTGAGAATATGCTCATGAAATGCTGAAATGTGCTCCCACACAAGTTCAGTTACAAGAAATGACCTCATGGACACATGGTCACACACACACACAAGCGCAGCTGTGATATGTATGTTCCAGTCCGATGCAGAGCTCCAGTGACTCTTGCTCACTGGGTGCAACACTCTTCAGTTTTCTACAAACGGTACAATAGTGGACTGATTATTCCATGCCACATTTAGCCCATCACGCCAACGTAAAATGACTGCATAGAATTTTCCATAATATACTTTTTTAAAAGTAAGCTACAGAACCCATGAATTATTATCACACTTTTATAAACACACCGTTGCCTTTTGGACAAACATAAACAGGAGGAGGCCCCTGGTTTGGAACAGAGATACGAACCCATTAACATTCCGTTCCCCGCTGTCATTTCCCCCACTCCCCTCCCTGCGATCCCGCAGGAAGTACAATGAGAAGCAGACGCACCATAGGATGAAGCTACGCCAGGCCAAACAGATCTTCTTGAAGGAGACTGCACAGAGGGATGGAAGGATCCAGAAACTGGAGAATGACCTGGCCCTCGCCACCAGCCTGTCTGAGAAGGTTGGTTGTGTCGTTGGTCTGTCTATAAACCATGGGGTCTGAAAGTACTCAGTATTGATTATAACCTGCTGAAAGGGGGAGGGGGGCATTATTTTTGGTAGCTTGTGCTTGTGTGTTTGTCGCTCACCAGTCAAGCGCGAGATTTGTTCAAGTCACTTAATTTTATTTACTTCCTGCTATAATTTCCACACAATTCACTCAAATTCCTTCAGGTAATGTTGTAAATACCCTCAAATTAAGGATGCAGATTAATAATTATAATTTTTAAACTAAACAGTGTAGTTATTACGGCCTAGTGTATGTCAATTTGTAAAAAAATGACTTCATTGTAGAGTTTAAATTTGTTTTTGTTACTCAGAAGGTGGGGGTGGCAAGGTGTAATTAATAATTCAGTGACTGAAGTGTGCTCCTGCTTCTTTTAATTTCTCTTCTTATTGCCATGATCATTTTCTATCTGATCATTTTCAAAGTGTTTGCGTACATAACTTTCTCCTTCATGTTCAATTTTAAGTCTGTTCTGTTGGGTATAACATTTCTTACACATTTAATGATCTTAACCGAAGTTTGTCCCCTTTACTGAATTTTGGACAACACCTCAGTAAACTTCAGTTAAATTTTCCCGAGACACACTGAGGATTGTCTGGCCCACTGAAGTTGAGAGACCAAATCGGTATTCCTAGGGAAAATTTCACCGAGGTAGACCGAAATTTGTCTGCCAGGCCTATGCTAACACCAGAACAAAGGGACGGTGTGACGACAGTCAAAACACATGCCTCATTGAAGACCTCCCACCAGTACTGCAGTCCAAACACCAATTAATTATGCAAATTACCAGTACTGCCTGTTCAACGAGGATCTATACATAGTGCATTCATGTTATGGATATACTGAATCAGTGGCTGAATTGTGAATGGACCTCTTCCATGATTTCTCACTGTATTTGTGTGATTATGTGCTTAATTTTCCCCACTTTGCCCACCCACACTTTTCTTGCTCTCGATGTTCACTTTCCCTCAAGGTGCCCTATTTTAACATTGTGTATCTGATTTGTTGGTAAATTGGTGCTTTTCAGATTGAATATGTTCAGTATTCAGAATGTGTTTTTGTTGTTCTTCATTGAGGATCGACCGATACATCGGCCGGCCGATATATTTGGCCGATATTTGCATTTTCTCCTTGAATCGGCATCGGCCGATTCGAGCGTGGGTTCGCCGATATATTTTTCCGTGCATGATGTACAGACAGGCATCCAGGGACAGCTTTGTGTTGCTGGAAGACCCTGCAGCACATGCAGACGCATTACCCCTCCCCCACTGGAAGAGTGGTGAACACAGTGGCTGCTTCAGAACAAGGTGTTTTAAAATTTAAATTAGCCTGTCACTGTTAAACTTAGTTGAAATATTGCCACCCACTTTGAAATTGGAAACATGAATGCCAAGTAATTGCCATGTAGTACACGTGCTTGCAAACACATTTAAATTTGTGGGTCAGAAAAACAGGAATGCTGCTGAATGCTTCGTCTTAAAAGTGCTTACCATTGCATTTAGGGAGCTGTTGACGTCATTGTAGGTTAATATGTACAGATGTTACGAACACCGGTTTAAGGATTAAGTAATGTCATTGTTGTCAATTCTGTTCCATGGTGTTTGTAGGAGTTTAATTCAGCGAACACCAGGGTGAGGTTAAATGCGTTTCGTGTTGTGTGTGTATGTGCAGGGCTCGAAATTGCGGCCAAAATTAACACTGTGCGACCTTCGAATTAAAACAGTCGCACCTGTGCAACCGCTTTCCCCCCCTATTAATCGCCTCTTTTCGGGTACATTTGGTAGTCAGAAGGCATGCCAGCCGCTGCTGCAGCTTAAATAGAGATGGGCGTATGTCTCGGAGCAGTGCATGAATCTACTGGACATACCGCAGCCGAGCGCACCCAGTGTGTTCCCTCGAGCTGACAGGGACCATTCTGACCAATCAAAGGGGAGGTTGACGTCCTAAACCTCAGTACTGATTATAGAATGGTTAATATTAGCCGTCAAACAATCCATTTCGCGGGAATGAGAGTTACTATTGTACCTATGCACAAGATTTGGACGGAAAATGAAACGAAGAGCAATGGAAGACTTTTTTTTGGTACCGTTAACGTTAAAAAAGTCGAGTCGGTATCAAAAGTTACTGAGACTGAAAATCATGACGGTGATTCGGATGAAGTGGCGGCGAAATCAGTTGATTAAAAAAGCCAGGAAAATTCTGGAAGGATTGTTTGTCAATTATGCGAATGATTGCGTGCAAGTCAGGGTTAGTAATTAAGGGGAGCTCTGGGCAGCGCCAATCTTTAGTCCTCGAGACGCGCCTGGGCGTGTGGCATAGGCAATCTTAAAACAAACATTTCCAACTCATTATAAAGTCTGCTTATGTTATAATAAGCCAACAAATAGCAAAGTTACCACTGTGGACTGATTCATATTGCAATATTGAGGCAAAAAAAGGACTTTACGACTTTACGTCAGATCTGCATTTAACCTTAACACAATTGAAGATTTGATTCGCATCAGTGTGGAGGGTCCTCTTGACATATTTGATGCCTCACTCGCAGTGAGGAGATGTATAGAAGGGCAGAGCAAGGAGACCCAATTTTAAATCCTGGCCTCCAGATATGGAATGAAGCCAATGTAGTGGAAACCTTTGTTAATCAAACCTTTGTTAATCAAACTCAAGACTCTCATATTGTTTAATAATTGTCATTTGTTGGAGACAGTTGTATTGTTAATGTGGAATGTTATATTGTAGTTTCTTTAAACATTAAATACTATATATATTGGTGCTTCTTTGATTTCGGTGTGTGCGCTCCTAAATTTTTGCTCGCGCTCCGAACTTTTTGAACTTAGGAGCGCAGCGCTACCAAGCAAAAAAGTTAATTTCGAGCTAGGGCTGGCCGATTATATCGATATTATATCGATATCGTGATTCAAAGTAAAATATCCTCATGGATGTTGACTATCGTAATATCGTGATATGAAATAAGTGTTGGCTTTTCTGGTTTTAAAAGCTGAATTACAGTAATGGGTTGCATTTTTCTGCACTTGCAAGACTGTTGAAGCTGTTGCCTGCACCTGTTTCATCGTTATGTCAACATTACTAATAAATGGTTATAAAAAATATTATTGCGTAAATATTTTGCAAAAGCACCAACATTTGACCCGATAATATCGGCAAAATATCGATATCGAGGTATTCGGTCACAGATATCAGGATATTAGATTATGTCCATATCCCCCAGCCCTATTTCGAGCCCTGCTCTGTGTGTGTGTGTGTGCGCGCCATCTCATCGATGGCTGGTTGAATCTTTTCAAAAAATGTTTTTCTAACTTGAGACCTCTGATATTTTTTATCATTGTGTCCCTTTTTTGATGTAAATTGAGGGAGCAAAAGCGGTATCGGCCACAAATATCGGCCCAAGAAAATCGGCAGTCCATAATCGGTCATCGGCTAAGGGTGATGGAAAAAAATCGGTATCGGCATCGGCCCTAAAAAATCCATATCGGTCGATCCCTATTCTTAATATAATGGTGGTGGTCTGCCCTTTGCCAGTTCCTGTATGCAGCACAGACACAGCAGGCTGAACTACAGTACTGACCATTCCAAAGCTCCCACAAAATTCGGCAAATATGCTTGTTTTTTCATATATCTGAAAATTTTTTTTGGTGGTCGAAAAAAATTGTAGGGTAGTTTTCCATTAAAAATTTGGTAGCCAAAAAAAATTCAGGAAAATTCGCAGAATGAATTATCACTGAAAATTCGGCGAATTTCTGATTGGGGAGCTTTGGAATGGCCAGGACTGCAAGCCTATACTTTATTATCCCCCGCCACGTGTTTAGCGCAAAGCAGGGGATATAGTATTCAGCTCCGTCCGTACGTACGTACGTCCGTCCTGAACATTGTCAGCGCGATATCTCAAGAAGGAGTCAACCTATTTCAATTCTTTTTGGTACCAACCTTCCTACTGGGAATGCGCAGACACCAGTCGGTTTTGGTGACCTAACGGCGGGGGATATAGTCACTTAAGTGAAAAACTCTTGTCCAGACTGCATCTAGGGCCTGGCTTAATTACACTGCACCTCGTTGAACAGGCAGTACTGCTAATTTGCATAATTAGTTGGTGTTTGGACTGCAGTACTGGTGGGAGGTCTTTATTGAGGTAAGTGTTTTGACTGTCTTCACACCTCCCCTTAGTTCTGGTGTAATCATAGGCCTAGCAGACCGATTTCGGTCTACCTCGGTGAAATTTTCCCTAGGAATATCGATGTGGTCTCTGAACTTACTTCAGTGGGCTAGGCAATCCTCGGTGTGCCTCGGGGAAATTTAACTAAGGTTTACTGAGGTGTTCTCCCAACTTAAGTAAACTGGACAGACTTCGGGATACCTCAGTAGAATTTTTCCGAGGTTCACTGAGTTGTCCTCAAATCTTCAATAAACCTTGGTCAGGGTTTCCCGCAGAAAATCGGTTAGTCAAGGTGGTGACCGGGGGGGAACAGCCAACGTTTATTTACTCTTTATAAATAAAAAAGCAGTTAAAGTGCAATAACAGTGACAAAGTCAACAGTCTTGTAACATTCATACAAAATTTTTATAAATAGCTTGGATCAAATGACAAGAAATAACAAGTTCAAATAAGAACACAGAATCTAACCAAAATTCATGCAACATACATGAACGCAGCCAAACTTTTCAGAAAAAAAAGAAGAATAATGAGAAGCGCGTAAAATGCGCATGACCGTCCCTAAGGGTCAAACGAATATTAATGTAAGAACAGAAAATGTATTTATCGGTTTTGACTTCAATTCCCCAAATGCTTTGCGGTTGTGGTAGTGTTTGGGGTGAGGAGAATGGTATTATGTACGGAAGCGCATTGCAGTCACAGGATTTAAAAAAAAATAAAAATACATCTTATCTCGTAATTACGAGATCTTGAGAAAAGATGAATGCTTCACTTACCGTGTTCATGGAAAAAGGTGCACTTTCTTGGTTTTTAGGTGTTAGTAGTGATGATTTGTCAAGATCTGTTCATTGCATGATTAAAAACTAAAATGTAAAATCTAAAAGGCGCCTTTTGTATTGCGTTGCACAATCTCATTGCCCTATGCTACTGTTGGTTCATCCTACAAAAAAAAGGCCCTTAATACATTTAAGATAAAATGCTTTGATCCACATGGAACTCTGGCATTTTGAGTGTAAAATTAAACTGGATAGATGCTGAAGATGAAAGTTTTTATGTTCTCTGTGCTGAGAGCAGGAGCGAGACTGGATTAAATTGGTGAGGGAGGAGAACGAGAAGCTGCTCCTCGAACAGCGCGACCTCCTGAGCAGGCTAAACGAAGCTGAGGAGGTGGGGAGCAGCAGCCAGAGCACAGCATCCACCGTCCAGCACAGGTAACCCCCCAAAAACACACCGTCCAGCACAGGTAACCCCAAAATCACACCGTCCGGTACAGGTGACCCCAAGAACACACAGTCCAGTACAGGTAACCCCAAAAACACACCTTCCAGCACAGGTAACCCTAAAAACACACCGTCTAGCTCAGGTAACCCCAAAAACATACCATCCAGCACGGGTAACCCCAAAAACACACCGTCCAGCACAGGTAACCCCAAAAACACACTGTCCAGCGCAGGTAACCCCAGAAATACACCTTCCAGCACGGGTAACCCCAAAAACGAGCTGCCCAGCACAGCTGACCCCAAAAACAGTCCGTCCAGGACAGGTAACCCCAAAATCACGCTGTCCAGCACAGGTAGCCCCAAAAACACACCGTCCAGCACAGGTACCCCGAAAATCCCACTGTGCAGCTCAGGTAGCTGCAAAAACAGTCTTGCACAGTTAACCCCAAAAACACACAGTCCAGCCCAGATAACCCCAAAATTGCACTGTCCACAGCAGGTACCAGTTTCACCACATGAATGATGACGTTTCCATTGCCCCCCCCCCCCCCAGGGTGAAGTTTCTTGAGGAAGAGAACAGGTACTTGGAGGAGAAAACGCTGCAGCTTTCCAATCAGGTGGGAGCCCTGGAGCGAGCTCTGAGGAAGGTCCAGTCCGTCTGCAACACAGAGGTATGTAGGGATGCCAAAGTGATTACCGGTCCTTAATATACATGAATCTGTATTTAAATCGGAAAATTTGAACTTCATACTCTGTTTCATTTTACTGGTACTGCCATTTTGGCAAACGTCGCAATGAAGAACGTGTCATCCATAGCTCTCCTAGGGAAAGCTCTGTCATTGGAAATGAATATGTGAGGATAAAATTCCGTCGAGAATTTCCTTGAAGCTGTACCTTTGTCTCTTCCAATAGGATCTGAAGAAAGTATTTCCTTCTGAGTTCTCTCTCAATGACGGCTTTCTCCAAACTTCCAATTCAAGGTACAATTTACAATATGCATTCCCGCAAGACTAAGGGTGTCCAACTCCAGTCCTGGAGGAACATAGGTTCTCAAGGCTTTTGCTATGTTTTTCCACCAGTGTTTGTTTAACTCCCTGACTGGCCAAGGAGTCCACATACCTTTTTCTCAAATACATTACTTTGCTCCTGATTGGGAAAAGACCTCAGAAGCCTGCAGAACCTTCATGATTGGAGTTTGATGTCCCTGCCTTAGACTGGGCACATTGCATGGTGCGACTCTACTTAATAAATTTTGCCACTATAATGAGGATAAGAAAGTATTGTTTTAGAGTGCAGAGTCTGTTTGTTTCTCTCTGTGTTATAAATGCAGGGATTGCCCTAGCCGCTCGCCACACTTGCCAATGCGATAAAAAAGTTTCGGTGAGGAAACTGTTCTTGTTAGAACTCGCCACAGTGGCGAAGGCCATATTTTCTTCTAGTGGCGATTAAGTATCATTCTGTGGCGAGTTCAATGATTTTAGATCACGTTAGTTGAACGTGAAGTGCGGAAGTCTGGCTTATCATCATAAATAACCATGAATTATTTCTAGGGCTGTTGCTATAATTAATCGTGATTAATTTAAGCGCAATAAAAGTAACTGCCACTATGAGGCAGACAGACGAGCTCCCTTATTACCTTTTCTATGACACTCACCTAATGCGGTCATTTGAAATGCTTCCGGGAAGAAAACTGTGATTTGAAGTCCGCTAATTACCAGCGAGGTTGGACAGCCTCCATCGCCTTGGCATAATTGGCTAACCTTAAATCAATTCCCGTGTACTTTGCCTGACTTGCAATCAAGCCATTTATTCGATCAAAACCAAAATGCGGCCTATAATGATTAAGAAGAGAGAATGAGAACCAGACAGGCTGCCGCGTTATGTTAAAAGATTTTCAAATTCGTTAACAATTTACATACAACGTTCTATACGCTTAAACAAAATGTTTTCCACCTTCACTGTTGGTTATTTAGATGCTCAAAAGTAAATAAAATCAAGTGCTATGAGTTACATTATTTTAAATTACTCTCGTTCAATTATCTAATAAAAAATGCCTCAAATTTGCGGCAAAGATTCGCCTGAACGTTAATTGCCAAATCTTCGGTGCATTTGACTATTGCCTTCAATGCAAACATACTCTCTCTCACATTCATGTTCGGTATGCTTCACAAAATGTTTTCCACTTCACGTAGCCTATATTTTTAAGCTCTTAAAACCAGGGCCATCTTTGAATAACTTCATTTTTTTTTTTGAAATATCTTTAATAATGCATACAAAATTGCTTGATGAAAGATGGAATTCAGAGGTCTGCTATTTATTCATATTATTGAAATTTTTTCAATCTAACACGGCAACCTGGTTAGGTCCGTCTGCTTCTCATTATCACTTCTTAATCATTATACGCCACATTTTGGTTTTGATTTGTCACTTGGCTGAATAAATGGCTTGATTGCAAGTTAGGCAAAGTACGCGGGAAATGATTTAAGGTGAGCTAATTATGCCAAGGCGATGGAGGCTGTCCAACCTCACTGGTAATTAGTGGACCTCGAATTACAGTTTTCTTCCCGGAAGCATTTCAAATGACCGCATTAGGTATGTGTCATAGAAAAGGTATTAAGCAATCACATCTGTCTGCCCCATAGTGGCAGTTACTTTTATTGCGCTTAAATTAATTGCAATTAATTATCGCGACAGCCCTAATTATTTCCTTTGCAGGGCTGACACACTGTACATGCATTGCCTCTGACATTACGTACAGTATTTCCGATCAGGCAGATTAATGTTGACCTCATTCAGATCGTCATGATAATGGCTCGCACACACAAATCGGCGGAGTGCGCTGCTGCATTTCAAATACGGTGGAGTAGCACAGGCCTCCCAAGAGCAAAACCACCTGGTCGAACTCTGCCTGTATGATAAAAGTGATTGCAGTTGTGTTCAACAGTTTCGGTTTTGTTACTTTCCCTGGTTACGGGACGAAGTTACACTGCTCATGGTACGACGAGGCCGGTGTTCTGGCAATTTGTGCTGCCTTGTCAAGAAAAGCACTCGAAATGCAAAGCGACCGTAAAGTCTTTGTTTTTGCCTTAATATGGAAATATGAATCAGTCTACAGCAGTAACTTTGGTATGTGTTACCTTATTATGACATTAGCAGATGTTATCATGAGTTGTATAAGTTTGTTTTACAGATGTATGCCACTCTCAACTTATTTTTTTTAATCTATTGATCATTTATCATCTAATTTCTGCATTTTCAGGAAAACCCAGTGTGTACATGCAAAAATATATATATATGCTTGCAGGTCGAAAGGTGTACTGAAAAATGCATTTTTGTGATTTTTGAAAATACATAAAATGTGAGCAAAGAAACTGAATGCAAGCGCAGAACACGAGGTAGCATATTTTATAGGTTGCAAAAATTAACAGAACACCAGGAAAGATTGCTCAACGATCCCTATAAAGAATGATTTGGAAAAACACCAGAAGATTTGTGATCATCAGTGAGAGTACAATGAGTATTTCATCGATATTTCTTCTGAATTCTCTGACAGGCATCTCACCACTGGCATACTATTGTACATGTTGTAGTGCATCATATACACCGATTGTCTGTTATATCCAGTACCAAAAATAGATGTCAATTTTTGCCGGTACCAATGATGCATTGCAAATTCTTAAATAATTTTTAGTATTTCCAATCTTGTCCCCGAGGTTAGGCTATGCTAGTGACACAATATTGTGCAGCTCCCTGAATTATTTTGCGTAGACAAGACTGGGTAGGCGTCATTGACCCATTGTGTAGAAAAAACACAGCTGACTGGCTTAATTCATGGAATGAGATTTCATACAGCATGTCTCAAAAAATGTACCAACATGTTAGCTTGACTTTGGGGATGAAAAAAGGCTAAACTGAGTAATGCCTCACCACTGAATGCTTGTCATTTATTAAAACAAAAGAAATTAAATAGCTTATGCCTTTCTTATTCATTGCCTTGTCTATATATGTGCCTTAATCCATCTAAAATATTATTCCAAAGGTAATAGGGAACCTATGGAGCTACAAATTTAGATGGCGGCACTAGTATTGTCAGGTGTAAGTCCAATTAATTTTCCATTAAAATTTAATTTTGTTGATTATCTCAAGAAAAACTACCCCAGTTAAATTAAGACATTACATTTACAATTACACATTTGGCGTGATTTCCCCATGTAGAGTAAATGTGGCACTTTTTGAACCTGGTTAGCCACAGTGCTAACAGACCTCTAATGTGGCTAATAAAATGGAGGGTCTGGTAGTTACAGTGGCTAAGACACATTTCAGACTTGTATAACTCCCTTAAACGGTCTGTTTCTTTCATAGCTTGATGTCTGGAGTGTGTGACCCACTGGGCCTTCTGGAAGCCATCCGTAAGGCGAAAGTGGGCAGCCCCAGAGATGGCCCGAAGACGTCCTCCCCCGTACCCCCTTCCCTGCCCTCTGAAATCGGATACCTGAACGTCACCTCCCCCATGGCGCCCACCACTCCACACAGACACACTGATACAAATGTAAACTCAGGCATTGATGAAGTGTAAAGGGTCCTGTGGTGGTCCTGTATCCTGTTCTATCTAGCTGCCTTTTTCTCTGGGACTTTAGTACCAATGATTTTTTACGTCTTATCATATTTAACCACCAGAGGGAGTCTTTTTCGAACATGGTTATGGGACACCCTGGGAGAATTGGCAAATAGAGCAGTTACAAATATGCAAGAAATGAAGAGCTAATGGTGGCATTTCATAAGTTCTGCCCATGGTGGTTAGAGGGCCACATCCAGTTTTAATCTCTGTATTCTGCGGGGTAGAGCTGGGGCAAAACCCTCGCCTTGGAACACTTCTTTGGAGTTCAGGGCCTTTGCCAATGTCCCTAAAGCCCAGGTTTGTTTCAAGTTCTTTTGCTCCTCAATTCTTTGTCTACAGTGACACCCTGTCAGACCAAACTGCGAACTCATCCCAGAGACTCCATGTAAGACTCTATGTAAGACTACGGCAAGACTGTACTGTGTGAGAGGAATGGGATTTTACCATTTACCATTTACCATACTCCATTTTACCATGGCACTTCTATTGATAATATCCTTTTTGAGTATGCTATGGGAGAATTACCAAATGGTACATTGCAAGAAAGAAATGATGGAGAGAAACTGGAGTAAAGCCCCTGGAGTGGCCCCAGGAATCCATACATATCAAGTGCCAGTCACTCCCAACGGTCACTGACTGATATCAGTGTGGCCTCAGTCGTATAGTCAGCGTTTAGCCCTTACGTCACTAATGAAGTTAATACATGACTATTCATGTTTTCTGCTCTTGGCTGATTGGATGACCTTTTGGTGAGAACCACCAATCGAATATGAGTTAGCTGGCCAGCAACGGCATTTGTGAATGTTATTTGACATGACCTTAAAAAATTTGATTGTGGCTTGCTTGCGTTTACTCTTGGAGTGGTTGTTCGATTTTGAACAGGATAATGTTTGGCCGTATCTGCATTTTGTTTATTTCAGTGGGATTCCCTGTTATAATAAAGGCTAAATTAAATAATACTCAAGTAGGCCTGTCGCGATAATCAATAAATCAATTAATCTAACGATAACAGAAAGTGAGGGCGATAAGTTTTCTGGGGTCGATAATTTTCATTTTTCAAAGAAACTGGATGTCAAGAGAGTTAACTCCAGTGCATTGATCTTGACTGATTACCTGCGGTTCCTTACTCCTCCGTGGAGTGAACCGTCTTGTCAATCTCTCACTCTTTGTCTCAGGGATGTGATTTTTCTGCTAATTCGCGGAATTCCGCTTTTTTATCTTCAAAATTAAAAAAATAAATAAAACTCTGATTTTTCAGTCATGAAAATCCGATCTCATATCTACAGCATTCCGACTTTTAGTATTTCCGTAACTGCATTGATCTTACGCATGATGCATTCTACAGAACTTCCGTTTTCAAATTAGCCAGGTAAGGCACACCGGTCAAATGTCATGCTGTGTGGGCAGGGGCCGCGGCGGAAAGTTTCAACTCTGCGGAAAAGAAACGACTTGGATATTGCGAATATTCGAGACGACAGATAGCTTGAGGTATAGTGATAATAATTAATAGTCCGTATACCTGTATTTTGTGTAGCCCATTCGGCTAGTGGAGCGAGGATGAAGCAGTCTTGTAGCCTAAGTTTCAGCGGCGTGAGCGGTTGCCCGCTGAACACTGCTGCGTCCCTTTATGTAACTCATCGAGACAAATGCTGTAGACTGCTGGAAAGTTGCGTGGTTGGTTCAGTGTGTATCAGTATCCCCCGGGAGTGCGAGTGGGTGCTCATCTTAGCTCTTTAACGCACCTTCGCCAGCTCCCATTAATGGTAGTATGGCCAGTCAAACCATAACATTGCATTATGTAAGCTGACCAACAAACCTGATGGACCTTTATTTTCCTGCCTCACTTTCGCACACTTTAATATGAAGCATTATCACCCTACATTTTCACTTCGGTGATGCTGAATTAATTGGTTACTGTGGCCAGCATACGCACGGGTCATCAGTGCTAACGCAGCTGGGCGTCTCGCTCCAAAGCTAAATCATGATTATTCATCAGCTGCCCAGCTAATCCATGACCTTTAGCAATATTAGCGAACGATACCACTAACTTTTCTATCGCGTCGTAAAGGTTAAAGTTAGTGGTATCGTTCGCTAATATTAAAGGTGCTTCAGCCCTTCCTCATAGTTTCACTTTTGTTTTTTCATGTAAATGGAGCGTCACTGGACACCGAATATAGCCGAATGTGGCCAGTTAGTGACACTGTTTTCCGTTGTCGTTTGGCTTATTCACTAGGTTAATTTGTAATGCGTAATATGTCATGCATATTTCCAGGAGTTCCATCAGGATTGTGTTTTTAGTCAATATTTGGAAGTTGAAAATACGCACAGAACTCATAGATGGTTTCTACAGATGATTGGATAAAAAAAAAGATTTACTAGTGGTGTGTATCTATAGTGATTATGTTCTTATTTTTCATTTTTGCTATTACACAGTACATTCAGGGTAGTCTAAATTCATAAAATCCCATGAGCATGTGACTTTGTGATATGATTTTGGAGTTGAATGTGAAGTCAATGATTTTATTGATATATTGGCTATATTCAATGAATGTTATTTGACTTTAATCTGAGTGCAATAGTGGCAGATTGAATTCTTTACAAGCTTGGAGCTTGTAACTAATTTTGACTTGACTTGAAATGAAAGATTACATGCGTTTGTTGGCTTGGATATACATTGGATAATAATTCTTTTTTTTTTTTTTTGTCCGTCGACAAACTTTCAAACCATCATCCAACGCATCATCCAGTATACTCTAAGTCTGCTTTGTCCACTCGTATCCTCAAAACTCAAGAAATGCGGTTATTTTTCGCTAAAAATAATAAAATACCACAGTTATGCTTCAAGTAAGCTTGCGCATTCAACGGAAATCCCGCCTCCCAGCTAATTCATTGCCCAGAGACTTTGCTGCCACTCAGATGAATACTCATATAAACACGAGCCAGGATGCGGGACTTCCGTTGAATGCAGAACTGTGGTATTATATTTATTTTTAAGTCTGTCTAAAGGGGCGCGGCATCCTTGCGACTGTGAGCCAATCCCAGATCTCGCATGGATTTTGTGCGAATATTTGAAAGTCAAATGCTGACCTACCGACTGAGGCAAGACATATAAGCAAGTGACCGTTGGGAGCGACCAAAGCTTGATATGGATGGATTCCAGGCTCGTGAAACATTGACAGTCTACCAGTGTCACGCAAGGAAGCTCAATCACTTCCACACAACATGCCTCAGGAAATTTCTCGGCAGCAAGATAAGATTCCTGATACCGAGGTCCTCATATGTGCTGCCCTGCCCATTGTCCACACCATCCTGATGCAGACTCCGCTTCGCTGGGCAGGACACGTAGTCCGCATGCCAGACTACAGACTCCCCAAGAAACTGATGTTCGGGGAGCTCTCACAGGGCAAGCGCTCCCAAGGAGGCCAGAGAAAGAGGCCACTCTGAAAGCTTCACTCAAGGCAGTCAACACCGACCACACCAGATGGGAGCAGATGGCGCGGGACAGAGACCAGTGGCGAGCGGCAGTCAGGAGAGGTGCCAAGTCATGTGAGGCCAACCGCATCGCGGCCTCAGAGCGGCGGAGACAGGCCAGAAAGTGTAGACTCTTCAGCCTCTGCCGCCTCCATCTCTGTCCGCATTGTCCGAGGCTGTTTCGAGCACGGATTGGCCTCGTCAGCCATTTGCGGACCCGCAAACCTCTTCCCTTATCTTAATGGATAACACGGTGGTCCTCGTCGGTTTGACGGACAACTACTTACAAGAACCTCATGCCCCACCAGGGGTTTGAACCTGTAACTGCAGGTTCCAACCACTAGGCTTTCCTGTTTTCCCAGCATGGCCTACTCCAATACCACTACAACCAGTCATGGCTCTAAATGAGGTGTTTTCCACCATGCTACCTATCTCCGGGAGAGTTTCTTTCTATGGCGGTGTGTGTCTCATTTGTTTTTTCTCTGAAGTGGGCAAAACATGATGCAAATCAGCATGTTTTGCCAAGCACTGTTACACAAGGTCTCTGAAGAGGATGTAACTAAAGAAGAGGAGGAACAGTCTTGTGTTTAAGAGTGACATGGTTCCCCATTAGGTCATCGCTGCGACCGATCTGCTTTCTTCACCCTTTATGCATGTGCTATGTCAGTTGTCTAATATACCACTTTCATCCAGTGGAAGAATTGTATTTCACTCTTCTTTTTTGTCGTTGTGTCCATACTTGTGGTCAGAGTGTGCATAAAATCTCTTGGATGAAAACCCCCACTTACATTTTAACTGGAGGAACATTTCTATAGCAGCTGCTCTGAATGTACTGTGAGATGGGTAAATCAGATGTGCGCTATGAGACGGGCACAATCGGCCATTCACTGCATGGAAAGGCATAATTGGAGTGCACTGTGACAGAGGCACAATCAGGTATGCACTGTGGGAAATGCTAACAATTGTGCGTGGTGAGAAGGGCACAGTCAGTCCAACTTCTACTGCCAGGAGTGGACAATCAGACATACCCTGTGGACGCCCAGAGTGCCCAGGGCCTTGAAAAATCCAGGAGGTCAAATTCATTCAACATGACATAAGCCAAAGCAAAGACATATGAAAGCAGTGTCTTCATTTCTAGTCATAGATGTTTGTGCTGCTATGTTTATTAAGATCAAGGTCAGGAACTTTACTGTGGCAATGAAATTTTTGTCACTTGTACTGACATGTACGACCACAAGAGTATGACAGTGACAATCCCTGCGGTACAGAACAAGTTTGAAAAATTGTTGTACTGAAGCACTTTAAGAAAAGATCTGATTGAATGGTATTCGACCCACCTGCATACCACTCAGTGAAGATGGTACTGTTCTTTGGGGATTTTATTTTTTACTTCACCAGGGGAAAATGAGGGCTTGAATGATGACCTTCATTTTACTTTTGTTGCAGTTGTTGTTGCATTATTATTTTGCTCTGATTTTCATTTTTCTAAGTTGTGTTATGTGAGTGTATCATAAACAAATTTAAATCCTAGTCCTGCACCTTGTACATTGTTATATCGAAAAATGTATCTCTAGAATGTTTCTGTTGAATTTAGACAAAATTTGTCAGATGTTAGTGGCATAATGGCTTTAAGCGGGTGGATTTATGATCTGATGCTGAGACTGCGTTTTTATATCCTAATTATTTTTCTAAGCATGATTTCTAGTTCAGAAAACTTAACCTTAGGAGTACCAGTTGTGTAAAGCACCCTAATATAAGAGACACACAGCCTTTATATTGTGCCATTTGGTTGGAGAAAGGTGTAAACCAGTATAAATAATGAGCAATAATGATGACTTCCAAAGTGTCAGAGCACTGAACGGGAAATGTAGCTGTTGTTCTATTTTAAGAACCAATTTCTGAACAGTTTTTTTTTTTTGCCTCATTCAGTTATTTGTTTTGTTACAGTTAACAGAAGTATTTGAAATGTTTTTATAGTCTCCTTGTGGATGGACCACGAGCTGTGCAATTGTCATCAAGTCTTTGTTAAAGGGACCCACTTTTACACATCCTGCAGTTTTTGTAACCGCCTGAAAAAGAGAGCAGTTCTCATAGTAGACAGTGCTTTTGACCTCATTGAATTATTTTCATTTGGTGAATAGACATAAGCAAGTTGGTGGTGAAATCTTGCTGACTTGGCTAAAAACAATTACCACGGAAGTTCATGCTGCATCGGCATCTAGATATCTTGGAACTCTCAGGTTTTAGATTCTTATTTTTTCTTTCACCTTGTGTGCCAGTTGCGACCATTACAGAAAGGCTTGCAGACATGGGAATGCCAGTGTAGCAGGTTGTAAAGATTGTATTTTAATTTTTTTCTTTAAAACTTCCATTGGTATTTCTAAATTTTTTAACAGCCCAATGGACAAAGGTCATTATCCTTGGCGTATCAGCAACAGGAAATGTTTGACAAAAAACTGCAGTAGTATGTTTGGGTTATCTCGGAGTTTGTCTTTTGGCTGTAGATCACAAGGAACTGGCAGCAGGTTACAGAGGTGTGGTTTGCTTTCCAGCTCTCTCTGGAAAATGTTAATCAGGGAATTGCAAAGGTGGAGGCCATGGTGAATGAGATGGGAAGACGAGATTGAGTTATTATGGAATGTGTCCACCCTAATAGTAGAAAAAATTGTTTGTTTGAGCCTCATAATCCTTGGAAGAGCTGACCTGCTTAAGTGAACAAGCCAGTTAATAAATAGACCTACAAAGAAAGATGCTGGCTGTCTCTCTGGAATATTTTTATTTTATTTTTTTATAACAGCTTGCTTTTAATTCTGCTTCCCCATTGCATTAGCTTGGTTGTTTTATTTGTCCAAAGATAAATGTTTGACTAAGACCTCACATTTGCCTCACAACATTTGGGTGCCCACCCCGCTTCCAATCCTAAATTTGCCAAATGTACAATGCTTTCACCTCCTCTCATTGTCACCTGTGCCACCACCCAAGCTGTAGCCATTGTACTCAACAGATCGGTGATAATCTGCACTCTGCAGTTTCCTGGCCGATGAAGATTTTGTTCATTAAGACTTGATATAATCTTCATATAACAAGATGGATCTAGAAACGTCTCCTGCTTACTGGTTCCCATGGATTCTTATGAGAGCCAGTCCATCACGGAGGCTGCTGGTTTCCCTTTAACTCGAGGTTTCCATACTCAAATGCATATGAATCTTGTATCCTGTAAAGAGCTGTTATGAGCTGCTAGCATCTGAAGGAAATGGCAATCCCTGGTCCTCTGCTACAAATCTGTAGCACTCAGAGTAGGATATGTAATACTTATGACTGTGGTTGTAAATTTTCATAACATACTTAAATGTGCTGTCGAGAGAACTGCATTTTGTCCTTTTCAAATTTTGTGTGTGTTTGCGCCTCTAACACTACTAGGTGCAGCTCCAGTTACAAGTAGAATAATCTTTGCTCAAGAAAAGGTATTCTGGAATAGAGATCTCCAAGGAGCTCTTCTTTTCAAAAATACCATTTATTCCAAATTGGGCTGAATCTACAGTATGTCTGTAAAATGGCCCATAGTGTCTACTTTGACAATCAGCATCCAACTGATTTAAGGTTATTTGTAACATGAAGTTACTGGTATTGCATTGCAACAATCATTACGCCTTTGGTATGTGTCAAGAAGAGAATATGAGGTATGAAATCCTGTGATTTTTTTTTCAGACTGTAATTTTTGTTTGGTCTTTTGCTACTTGTGGAATGGTACAAGTGTCCATTAAACTTTGTATTTTTCATAGATTCTATAAAATACGGAATCATGAATTTGTCCATTGATGCTCTCCACCAGTCTTTATTTCTTATACATTTACTCATAAAGCCACTTTGCACACATGGACCAAATCGGGAAGGTTTAGTCATGGAAGTCGCATTATTCAAATTAGGGAAAGGTTTCATTTGTCACTGTTCAGGCAAATTGATTTTGAATCCACCATGTGGTGAAGTTCTTTTATAGGGTGATGAAGTATGGATTAATTTCAGTTTTGGTTCTGTGACAATTGAGCTGAGTTCAACCTGCCGGAAAATGAACCAAAAAGGAATAGTGAACCTTTTAAGACAGGGGTCTCCAATCTTTCCCAGAAAGGGCCGGTGTGGGTGCAGGCTTTCACTGCAACCAAGCAGCTGCACACCTGATGCTACTAATCAAGCTTATTAGCAAAGAGTCCAGGGGTTGATTAGTAGTATCAGGTGTGTAATAGCTTGGTTGCAATGAAAGCCTACACCCACACTGGCCCTTTCTGGGAAAGATTGAGGACCCCTGTTCTAAGATAACTGATTTTTTTTTTTTTTTATTTAAACTATACTATAAAGTATTTGAACTGTGATCTCATTCATGGTTTTTCCACTGGGACACACAAAGTTGTTGCACAGAAATTTAATTTTCATTATTGCATTGCACAGTTCATATCAAACTTATCACACAATAGAATTGTAAATGGCAGTAACCTCCATAATCACGTGATCAGGCAAACATCCCAATTCATTCTTCTCATGGACATAGCACGTAGAACACGCATACAACCAACTGAAGTGTTGAATCAAACCTGTCTATACTGATTCCTCGGTGAACATCCATGTATGAACCCAACTAAAACTGACTAAAGAAAGGCAGCATCTCAAAAACTTTTGTGCTAGGGCCTGCAAGTCTGATTACTATAATTGCTATTGGGCATTGGCTGGGTGAACAGATACAACCCAAAAATGCAGCACATGGTCAACCTTCACATCCTGTGTGCATTGGATTAGCTGCACGGAATGTTGACAGCACAGAGGGTCTTCCGCACTTCTGTGGATCCAATTTGATAATTGGACAGCAAGTCCTAGTCCACAGCTGACGGTGATAATATTGTCCATCCTGCCTATCAGGTGTGGAGTTCCTGAAGATCTTGTAAAATTTGTCCACATTAGGATTTTATCACCTTGAATTCACATAATGTAGCCTCATATGGCTCATAAGCACTGCAGTGTACAGGAATACAGACACAGGGCATTTTCACCAAACATGTCATTTGAGAACAATAAAGTGCAAAAAAAAAAAAAAAAAAAAAATTCAAGATCGAATAACCCAGATAAAGCTCTGAAATTTCACAGGACACAATCATATTCTAAGGCTTTTCAAGAATAAAGGAATAAAATATTACTCAAATGGACATTCTATACATTCCACAGTTTTTAATAGTTTTTTATCAAAAGGATAATTCAAAGCATTAACTTGAAGCTGTTTTACCCTCTAACAAATCCTATCCAATGTCTCCAGCTGCATATGAAAAGTTTTCCCGAATAAATTTGGCATGGAAAAGACCATAGTTGATTAGACACCTCCAAAGGCCAAAGTTGAAATGGCTTAGTGCTAACATGTCATTAGGCAGGTCATGTACTGAAGCACATCATATTGTCTTTATGATATGGTCTGATACTGTACATCACTCAGCATAACCTTGATGACCTGCCACTCCTGGAATGTATAAACCTTCATAATCTTTGGAATGGCAACGTGAAATGCAGATTAATTTGATTTCTGTCATGGTATTAAAACATAACAGAGGTGAGCCATAATGTGCACTGCCATTGGTGAAAGTCCGCCTTTAATGACGCATTTATACGGGAGGAAGTAGGATATGGAAATTATGAACAGTGATTTCAAGTAGTTGCTTCCTCTTACCCTGAGTAATAAGACAATACTGGGAAGCTGAATCATTCGAGTCCACTGAATACACACTGGGCCTCATGCAAGATGCGATATAAGAACACATCTTCTATTTTTGTTCGTATCCCCGATTTTTTTTCTTACCCATTGATTTCTGGGATGCACCAATGTTTTCATATTTGTGCTTTTCTCTTCGGGAAGAGAAGATTTTACGAGTGGTCGAGAGCACACTTACTGAGATAAGAGAAAATAGAAAACTTGTTTGTCCAATGCAGGGAAACACAAGTTTTATAACCTAAACATTAAAAATGCATTCTCTATCTGAATGACTTACCTGTTGGACGCTTTGGCCATCCAGGCCTTGCGATGAGAGCGCGTTTTTAGAGATCGCGCGGATCTGTTTGCTGAGACAGATGAATGGCTACTCGTACCAAATGTGAAAGCAACCGTACATGGGCATAGAAGATTTCTGTTATGCGTAATGGGTTTCTTGTTCTAACAAATGCAGCGGCAAAAAGATATCTTCATTTAAATGAAGAAATTCAATGCTTGCTGGAAATGAAGGCGGACGGAAACATAGAGTCACAACTAGATACTACACGCAAAAATTCTGAGTTTGATGGAATAATTCGTGAGTAGTTACATTCGCGTGGTTATCACAGAATAGATCAGTGCTGTGACAAACTAAAGAAAATGTGGCTGCGATATTTCAGAGTGCGGGACGCGGTGCGAAAGTCTGGTCGCTCAAATTAAGAGAGAGAGAATTTTTTGTGATATGAGACAGTGGACAGCATAATCGGCCAAAAACGCAAGGGCGAAAGAATTCTGTATGTAACGTCCACCAATATTGAATGTAATCAGTATATTTTCGGCTTACCTTGATGTTTGGGTACCCAGAGAAAGATTCAGATGTGTAAAAACACCAAGTATTCATCAAGAAAATCTCGAGTTTAATTTTTAGTGCTGCTATACGAGGTAATCAATGTTACAGATGCCACACCGGGTTGCTAAGGCACGCGCAGCACATGCATGCGCGATATTAAAGAAGAATTCCGGGGTGAAATTGACTTTGGGTGGATTGAAACATGATAATCAGAACTAACTTATGTGGAATACCCCACCTCCGTACGCACGCAACATTTCGAAATAAATGGCTTTTTAGCCCAAGCTCCCAACAGGCTTACAATGGTAGCGAATCGGGCATAGCGTTGCCATGCAAAGAAATCGCTATTTTTTTCATCATTAACAAGGCTCAAAGTAGCTCCACACTTCATCGATAGAATTCCGAGGGCCCTGACATTTAAAACGAGGCACTGAGAACTTTGAAAATGCACAGGTAGTTAATTAAAAAAGATTATTTATGCAAACGGTACCTTGAAGCAGTTTCCGGTCGCCTCAATCTTGAAAGTCACGATAAGTCGATTGACGAGCATGAACCTATGGGAAGGATAGGGGAACAGATAGCAATCTATTCGTTCGTGCTCGTCAATCGACTTATTTTTACTTTCAAGATGGAGGCAACTGGAAACTACCTCATAAATAGTCTTTTTTAATAAATTACCTCTGCATTTTCAAAGTTCTCAGTGCCTCGTTTGAAATGTCAGGGCCCTCGGAATTCTTCAGATGAAGTGTGGAGCTTCTTTGTGCCTTGTTAATGATGAAAAAAATAGCGATTTCTTTGCATGTAAATGGTATCGCCGATTCGCTACCTTTGTAAGCTTGTTGGGAGCTTCGGCTAAAAAGCCATTTATTTCAAAATGTTGCGTGCGTACGGAGGTGGGGTATTCGACAAAGGTTAGTACTCATTATCATGTTTCAATACACCCCAAGTCAATTTCACGCCGGAATTCTTCTTTAAAATTCAATATTAATATTCAAAACCCCCTTCTCAATGATGAAACCCCCTGAAATATATTGGCGCCTCCTTTTAAAATCGTACCCCATTTAAAACCCCCTAGGTGCATACTGCAACGCACTGTATCTGAATTTTGACGTGTATGCAAGTGTTCTCGAGTACGATACGATATTACTAGTGTGAAAGCTGACCAGCAGGGGGAGAGGGGAGGGGTACAATTGTACTGCGGCATGGTAGGGTACAATCATACCTAGTGTGAAAGCGCCCTAGATTGCCACGAGCAGTCGGCTCTATGCACAAGGCACGTCACCTGTCCTAATATGGTGTTTAGCGGGTGTCACATATGCTAATTTAAAACAACCAGCCAGGTGCTTCCAATTTCCGATCAAGTGGGATTTAATATTCAGCACACATGGGTAAGAGCAGATTTGGATGGTAGGAGCATTTTGTTTGTCCAGAGTATATTTCTCTTATTTTTTTCCGAAGTAGAAAAAAAGAAGAGAAAATATAAGAAAAATTTAAGAGAATGTTGCTGCATGAGGCCCACTGTGTGTCGGCATAGTTTACCTTACATGGCAAATAAACAATGAAATTGCCCAACCGAATTGTCAGTTTCACTTAGTTCAAGGCCATGGCTAGTTTCCATTTGTTTCCTTTCATACGGTATGAAAATGACTTTGCAGAGACTTTAGATTTGCTAAAGATAAGTGACAGATTTAACTGTAACTATATGAATACTTCTAGCAAATCAACGATAAGCACTGCGGTTTTCCTGCAGTTTGCACACGGTCAGTTAACACACTCCCTGAAGATGCAGCAAGTAGCGCAGGATAAAAATAGAATTAATAAGGAAATGTAAAACTCCTTTATCCTGATGTGACATGGTCCTTTAAAGGACCCATTTATTGAAGCTAACCGGTTCAGGATGTAAAAGTTCTTTGCAGGATTTTTTTCCAACCAATTTGCTAATGAGTACAATTCTTCAGGCAGGAGGTAGAGTTAATTAACCTGCTAAACTCTAAACTCCTTTCCTTTAAGAAGATTTGCAGTCAGAAAAGCATTGAGTGAAATATTGATACCCAAAATGCCATGTTTTAATGGCCACAGCATAACATCAAATGGAAATATTCTAGATCATGTACATCATTTTATATAATTTTCCCTGTAATTCAGCAGGACATATTTGGGATTGTTGGAAACCTCAGAATCTCCGTTAGAATTTAAAATAGGCCTGACCTTCCACATGTTTGAATAAAGTAGCTGCATTCGAGAGATTCATACAGGGATCCGTAGGTTTTATGGGTTTATCCTCTTGCTGCAGAGATTCTGGAATATGTACACACACACATATATATATATATATATATATATATATATATATATATACACCATTTAACGTGTTAAAGGCCCATAAGGGGGAAAAAGTATCAGAACAACCAAATGTGATGGCCTTTGCTATATTCGCCACAACCGGAACCGAATTCAAAACATGGCCAGTATAGCTTTCTGCATCTACTCCTCACATAATGATCATTTACTTGGTGGAACTTTCTTTTTTGACTCCAATTTTTCAGCCATTTTCTTATTTTTCTTTCTCTGTCTTGTCATCCTGCTGGTTTGGTTATATCCCTCACTCAAATGCCATCAGGAGTCATGTGTTACAATTCAAACCATACTGCACTTTCTTCAGAGTGCCAGCAAAAACTTTGCTGGCTGTAAGGATTGAATGTGGAGAGTCTGTTAGGAGGTCATTAGAGGATGTTACAGTGCTGTTCACAGTAATTAGAACAACTGAGTTTTGATTTCTGCTGACAATTTAATTTTGTACCCTGCCCACAGGGAGAGGGCTATTGTTTTTGGTGGCATTTGTTTGTTTATTTGTGTGCCTTTCAGCTGTTAATCACAAAAACAGTTAGTTTTTATATCAAATGATACTACATTTTTGGGGAAGCCTAATAATTTTTTTCACAATTATTTCCCATCTGCTCCGATCAATAATTAACGTTAACAGACTTTAGCATTTTTGAATTCTGCTTCCAACCATATGCTACACTACCATACAACGTCATTATGCTCATTAGCAGCAGGGGCTGAATGTCAGGAGGCCCCGGGTTATTGAACACCTGGGGCACTTTAAAGTTTTCCTAAGATAGGAATGCAAAATTTAGCAATCCTGCAAGTGTGCATTTGATAGCTAGTGCATAAATTGAATTTTTTGATGACCGTTCTAACCTTTGGGTCAGAGACAAACTCATCTGACCCTCAAATCCAAATCCACCTCAGTGGCTTTTGTAGCAGTCATCAGCTGAAGAATTAGTGCAGCTGAATGGATTCAGGCCTCCCTCCTGACTCTCAGGTAATGGGAGGGCGGAAGTCCCGCAATTCTTGGCCCTTCAAAACTGATGATACCTGCCCTGCTCTAGGTTCTGAGTATGTCATAGTGCTTCTTTGCCCAGAGGAGGCGTTTAACATGTATTTCTCTGCTTTCCCCGTTCAGAGGGTTCCAGCCATACTCTGGGGACAGCACTTTGCTGGGCTTGTGAAGCCAGAAGTACTTGTTGAGGTGGCTTTCATCATGCCACAGTGCCTCGACCTGCTTCCTCTTGTCTGCCATTATGCCTCGGTGACAGCTCTCTGTCAGTTTCTGCACTTCCTCCCAGGTGCCTCCAAACACAGCAGCATGGTAGTAGAAGTCCCCTGTTTTCAAGTAGGCCGTGGAGTTGGGGTTGCGGTCGTACGTAAACTTCTCCTTGGGGACATTGTAGAAGGAGGAGTGCAGCAGGGCCACCGATTCTCCAAGGGCCTCTGAGCCGAAGCGGCCCTCGAACACCTGGTCCACGTCCAGGCAGAAGACATAGCGGCTTCGGTGCCTGATGCGTGTCCGGATGGCATCCGCGATGGCCTTCATGCGCATCATGGAGATGTCCTGCCAGCGCTTGTGCCGCATGACCGGCACAATCTCGAGAGCTCTCCCCTCTCTCAGCGTGAGCCTGGACACATTCTCAGGGGCGTCAGTGAACACGTAGTACGTCACTGGGAGACCCGCCATGAAGTGGCGCTCTGCCAACGTCAGAAAATCCAACAGGTACATTTCCAGATATCTGTTGACAGCACACAGAAATACACTGCATTTTACAACAGGTAATCAAAAAAATGTAGGTATTCCAGGCTCTCATAAAATGGTTAAATCAAGATGAAGCAAGAAGAATAAAAAGGCTTTTTTATTACATGGCTAGACAGCTTGTAAAGCCGACATGTTTGGACCAATATGGTCTTCTTTTGGGGCGTGAAAGGCACCACAGGCCAAGAAAGACATATGAAGACATTCTAACCAATGGGAAAGAAGACACGTGTCACCAGATGACTTGCTACAGACACGTATGGTTGACAAAATAATAGGACAACAGATATAATACAGATGGGAAAATTTATATAAACATATAAATAAAACTATTAGAAAAGTGAGATATCCAAAACTGAAGGTATCAATATAAAATGAGAATTATGAAAATGACAGAAAATCAATATTCTCATCAAAACCTGGATAGTTAGATAGGCATCAAATGTTTGTATCTTAAAGGGTTCCCTTTGACAAAGCTTCTTAAATCTATTGCCACCTCTAACAGGCACTTCAACATGCTCATTGCCCTTAATTTTGAGAAGGGAATCTACTCTGTGAATTCACAGTCTTCAAAAAGGCAAGTTTTATGTGCTTTTTAAACATTTATCCACATGCTCAATTCCCCCATTGCTAGAAGATGGAGTTAGCTGGAGCTGCGCGTCCATTCTTCCATTCTGAATTGGATTGTTTTTCCATTTTTTGACAAAGATTTTATTTGATCATTGAGAACCTAGGGAAAGGGCCAGGTTCCAAAAGAACAAAACAAAATTACCCATTCATAATTCAAATGCTATAATGCACGGAAAGAATGACAACAAGCCATACCATACTCAGGGCCTGAGTCTCTGTGAAATTTATCAACAGAAAAACTGTTCCAAAAGAAAAAGGCTGGCCAATCACTGACAATAAAACCCAATTTTATTGGGTTTGTGCATGTCAAATAGCTTGACTGGTGTTGAAACCATCCTTTTAGTACTATGCTGCAATATATCATATTATACAGAACACAATATCACAATAATACACAATAATAGTCCTTGCTCCTTTAAACAACATTTTGAAGAGAAGTCACATTCACAGGTCAATCAATTATATACTGCTCAAAAAATAAAGGGAACACTTTACATCACACATCCCAGGACAGAATACTTCCACAAAAGGATGGTCTCAACGTTTCTTCACCGAAACCAGGAAGGAGCAAATACATTTTCACAGCACTGTGTATATACATACCATTTTGTGAGCTACTGCAATTCGGAAACTTCAAAAGACATTGACATTTTATGTCGCCAATAGAGTGAATAGGAAAAAGTTGCATAATTATTGCAATGAGGGGAAATGGACAGAATGCTATCGATTGATCATCAGAACTGAAAGAATGACCATTTAGTTGCTGATTAGGAATCATAAATGGGAATGGGTTTGAAGAAGAAATAATGCGCTTTAAAGCGACATGAGAGCAGAGCTATAATCCCTCCAATGGTATGTTCCGAGTGGAAGAGGTTAGTTCATGTTCACAACTGCTACCTCCATTACTGATTTGGTAGGGGACAAGGTAAGGTGGCCCTAATCACACTGGTAGTGGTTGTTCTTTTCATTTTTTTTTCCGAAAAAATTTAGTTTAATTTCTATAGCAGTTATCCATGGTTTCAGCATATAACAGTGGCAGCCATGTTTCTGATGACACGCCGGGTTGCTGGGTCATATGCATTTGCGATTTTTTTTTATTTTTTTTGACGTGTCTTTTTTTATTATTATTATTACAAAGAAACAAGCAGAAAACATACAAAACAGCCAGCCTTAAAAAAAAATAAACAGAAAAAAATACAAACTAGAAAAGCACTCAGAGAGCGCAGACCTCCGCCAGGGGGCAGCAAAACCCAAAAGCACGGCGATTGGAACTCCGGCCCATTGGAAAGACTTGAAATCTTGAACTTTGGCGTATATCTCAGCAGTACTTTGGCCTAAATATGCCAAAATTTAATCACCTGTTCTTTGACTCTCTGAAAATTTCATCAAAATCTGTCCATAACTTTTTGAGTTATTTTGGAAACCAACAGACAAAAAAAACAAACAAACCCAGGCAAAAATATAACCTCCTTGGTGGAGGTAAAAACCAATTACGCTATAAGGGGTCTATTCTTCCACGCGCGAAAGTCGAAAAAAGCATGTGCCTACGGGCTTTTCAGCCTAAGCGTATTCTCCCCTCGACTTAAGTCTGTGCATTACACGCCCCGAAGGCAGTTACACACTTGGGGCGGAGCAAGGCCAAAATCAGGGCGTTCCCGGGCGTTTCTCAGGTAAAAAACACTTGCGCGTATTCTTCCTCTGGCTTATGCGCTTTTTCTGTCAAGCACTTTTGAGGGCTGTATTCAGGCCAAGCGCCAACATAAGGCTAAATAGAATATTGCGTTTGATATCAGTTATAGGCCGAATTTTAACATTAATTTTATTTTATTTAACAAGGCAAAGGTTGAGACATTCAAAATTCGATTGTTCTTCCTTATTTCTAAACTACATTTCTCATAGCCATTTTAAATTATCAAACAAAATCATCACATGATATTACGCAACAGCCTCTTCTCCAATTAGTTCAATTACAAACGCATAGCAATTAATTAATTCGAGTATACTTAAGACCTTCATCCTACCATGCCCTCAAATTCTAAAACCAAAATGCCAGTCCTGCATTTGCTTGCACTCTTGCATGATTGGGAAAGAGTAAGAGGAGCGCACCGAGCTCGAAGACGACCACGCATATATCGGCTTCGTTTGGACATCCTGGGACTAACAACCATCAAGTGCATCTAGCGCTTTCGTCTGGACCGTGCTTGAGGCAATCATCTATCTTTGCCGACTTCTGGATGAGCAGCTATCCAGCCACAGCAATTATCCACAAAACATACCCATCGTCATCAATGTCACAACTGCGGTGTCGCTCCTGGCATCTGGGTCGTTCCAGAGATTGGCTGGTGATGTCAAACAGATATCACGGGCGTCTGTGTCAAGGTGTCTGACACAGTTTGTTGATGCTCCAAGTTCTTCTCCATGCACTTCCACTGCAGAAAGAGTGGATGCCACCTCCTCCTCCAGTGCAGTGAAATGCACAGGGGATGATGGTTGCCCACCACCTGTTGCGTGTACACTTCTCCGGTGTGCAGAGAGCCTGGCTTTTACAGCGCCCCGCACATCTCTCCATTTATGCTTTAAATCGGGAATACTGCACTTACATCTTCCCACCGAAGCCACATCCAGAACGATTCGCAGCTTTCTTCCTCGGATCAGCCTTCAGTGCCCGTTTGCCATACAGCACCAAAAACTGTGAAATTTGGTTTTCGGCTTTGGCTCGACGTCGCCACCATTGTCTTCATGTTATATTAACAAATGCGACTGCCCTATATGTTCGTGATAATCTAAAAAGTTGTGATACTCTCACAAGTGAGGAGATTGATTTTCTAATTGAGGATATCTGTATTAACTAACTTGTCTTTGTAATTTTTTTTAACATTGATAATACTGCGTATTTTAATGTGTGAATAAAGATATTAAATAGGTTACTCTAGATTGAGCCCTACCCTGGCCAATACCAAAGCACTACCCATTTATTAATCAATTTTAGCCAATAAAGAAAAGTTGACATGGGAAGAATCGTTATCAGTAAATGGGATAATTGATTATAATAAAGTATTATGCACAAGTTCAAGTGAATGTGTCGCTCAAATCAAATGGGACATAATAGGCTACGCATATGGAATTGTGTGATAGTTGAGGCAGTTTCGGGGCGGGGGGATGACCGCGTGCGGGGTAAGAATCCTTGTCAAAGCGTTTCCATGTCCTTTAGTTGCAAACCTGACATCGGAGTAATTTGAGATTTCAAGTGCGCAATTTCTAAATGAGATCATATAAACTGTCTTTGATTGTCATTTTTGTGTGACTAGAATGTTCCCTTTATTTGTCTTCTTCTCTGTCTTCCACGGAACAAACAGGCTGGTGTAGGAGGGGCACATTTTTAATGATCTGATTGCAAAGGTTGAGAAGTGCTAAATTCTTTCTTTATTATTTCATTATCGCGGCAATTTGTTTGTATGCATAGCTTTAATGCCATGGTGGCTAGAGTAAGAAATAAAAAAAGAGATGTCTGCATTGCTTCTTGAAATTGGCACAGACATACATAGGCCTACTATTACTGCGGCATATCGTCCGCCTGCTGATAAAACCTTGTATCTTCAAAATGACAAACTTCACAGGAAAATAAAAATAAAATTAGATAATAATAATAAAATTATATAAATGGATAAATATAGTTTAAAATAAAAAATGTTTAATTTTGCATGTAAGAATAGTGGACATACAAGTTTTTGTTTCTTATCAGTTTGGAGATACAAGGTTTTACCAGCAGGCCGACGATATTCAAATTTAAAGTCTGGTTTGCGTTTTCCATGGACTACAACTGCATTTTCATGGTTAATCAGAAAATCCTTGTTCCATGTTTTCCTGATAGCCATAATCAATGAGCTTGTTACAGAGTCTACCTCTCTTTTGCATTAGTTACACCTCTTTCATAAGGCCGACTACATTCTGAAGTTAAGCGCTGTGGGCATGATCGAAGCGAGTAGGGGAGAATGCGCGTAACTCAAAAGCGCTTCACTCGAATTGCGTAAAAAAGGACTTAAGCGCAAGTGGGAGAATAGACCCCTAAGTGAACATCACAGAAACATACCTGAGCACAAAAGGGATAAGAAATAAGGGTAAATAATAGACATGACAGTGAAAAGAGAGAAAAAAAGAGGAAGAAAAGAATAGTTCAGTGTGTGTGTGTGTGAGAGTGTGTGTGTATGCCGTGCATATATGTATAGGACGATTATGAAGGAAGTGTAAGAAAAAAAAACACAAAAAAAAATCTTAATAGCATTAAGTCAAGAGCAATGCATAATCATGCACTGATATAACAAAGGTGAAACAAACTGCATCATTATAATGCAAATTGCAACATGGAAAATATTTAAAGAAATCGCAGATTCAATGAAAGAACAGAAGGGGAAAGCGAAGGAGAGCTTGATACAGTGTGTTTATTTGTTGTGGTGTAAGTAAAAAAATATGTGCATGTGTGTGTGTGTGTGTGTATGAGTAATGGCTTATGTGTGTGGGTATCTTGATTGGTACACAGCCAGAAAGAGTTAATGGGCGTGATTGTTCAAGGCATCAAGAATTAATGTTATGTAAAATCGAATTCCAGATGTAGGTTCAGTAGGTTGTTTTTTTAAGGGAAGCAGATCATTTTTCCATTGATATGTATACAGTAAGCAAGTTATTCCAAGGTCAAGGGGCAAGTTCCAAGTTGGAAGATTTAATGTTGATTTTGGTCTTTATTGCAGATTGGATTTGATGAAACTCTAAAAAGTGGTGGCCCTCAATGCCGAACTTCTGGACCAAATGAGAAAACGTAGCCCAAGTATTGTTATGGAGAATGTTCTTGAGGTGCATGATACCTTTGGAGATCCTTGGGGAGTAATTGAGTGGTTTTCTGCTCATTAAGAAGTCAGGATTGTTCCATATGGGAGTGCGTTTGGTGGGAAAAGTGGTGATATTGGTCATTTGCTGAAATTTCCACCAAGCCATCAGAGTTGTAGCTATGGTAGGATTTTTTTTTGATGGTGGGGCTCAGGAATGGAAGATCTGAGATGCTGATTTCTTTGCATAATGTTTGTCCAAAAGTTGTCTGATTTTTTTCGGGTTCATCCATTTATAAATGTATTGAAGTTGGTGGGCAGTGAAATAATGGAAAAAGTTTGGAGCCTGTAGTCCTCCTAAGTTTTTGGGTTTCTGTAGAGTACGCAATTTAATTCTAGGTGGTTTATTTTTCCAGTAAAATTTTGAAATGAAGGAGTCAAGGGATTTGAACCAAGATGGTGGAGACTTGATTGTGATCATTGAGAAGAGGTGGTTTATTTTAGGAAGGATAGTCATTTTTATTACTGCAACTCTGCCTTTAAGTGATAACGGTAAGTTCATCCAGCATTTAAGGTCGCCATCTATTGTTTTAAGGAGAGGTTTGAAGTTAAGATTTACTAACTCTGACAGCCTGGGGGAAATGTTGATTCCAAATTAAGTGATGCTAGCAATGCACATGAAGAAAGGTGGAGTTTGGGCTGTCACATCCCAACTGTTAGGAGTGAGAGGAAGAATCTCTGATATGGACCAGTTTGTGGAATAGTCTGAAAGTGTTGAAAAAGTGTTAATGAGTTGAATGGTTTCAGATAGGGATGATAATGGGTTTCCTAAATAAAGGAGTATGTTGTCGGCATAAAGGCTAATCTTATGGGGAATATTTTGTGTTTTGATACCTATGATGTTTGATTTCTGGCGTATGGCTGCAGCAAGTGGTTCGATAAAGATGGCAAATAAAGATGGAGAGAGTGGGCATCCTTGCTGCCTGTGCAAAGTGAAACGCTGTGAAATGATTCCACTTGTAGTGATTGTGGCCATTGGCGTTGTGTAATGCTGGGTGCACACTACAGGAGTATCCAAATCTTTTAAGATCTTAAAATCGCAGGGGGCTGCACACATAACGATAATCCTTGCCGATTTTAATCAACGAGCTGTGTACGATTTTGGTCAAGAAGAGGGACTCTGCACACTACAGCTCCCGATATCCTTATTTTCCCAAGATTTCACAAAAAGTTGCATGATCAAACGTGACTTCGACGTAATTTCCCCTTTCCTGGGCACGTGATTTTTGTGAGTCCAGTGCAAGCTTCCTAGCATTAACTCCAGCTGTCCGTCGAGGCTCTTTTAAGGTTAGCAGGTTTGTTTCGCCAAAATGTCAGATAGTTGTTGTGCTATAGTCTGAGCTGGGTGGGGGCTCCAACATAACTAACGTTAGGGGTGAAGACTAATATATAATAGCTACAACTCGGAAGTGTTGGAGATGGCTGCGGTATTGCAACAAAGTTTATATATTTCAGCAGCTCGTTTATGAGCTACGCTGCCACTTGTAGCAGTAATTTATCACAAAAACAAAACTAACCATACTTGATGTAACGCCCTGTAGGATCATCCCCGAGCACCCGATAATATCCAACATGTTGGATATTATCGGGGAGGTCCCGATCAGTTCGCGAGGGGCCAAATTCAGATCTGTAACCTCCACACAACAGATAACTGGGCCGAACCTCCCGGCTGAATTCAGATTGTTCCCCGATTCTCGGGAAGGCCAGTTCGGGGCAAAATCTGACCCGAATTTCCTGTAGTGTGCACCCAGCCTAAAGAATCCTCACCCAGTGAATAAGAGATTCCCTGAAACCAATTTTTTAAGTGCCACAAATAAAAATTCCCAGTTTACCCTGTCTGAAAGTATGATTGTTGGTGCATTTGTATGAGAAGTATACTGGATAAAATTGAATAGTCGGCGCAGATTGTTACATGAGTGTCTTCCTTTGATAAAACTGCTCTGGTCCGAGTGAATGATGGATGGAATAACTGTTTCTATTCGTGATGCCAGAGCTTTGCTTATAATTTTTGTGTCGGTGTTGATGAGCGATAGAGGGTGATAGCTTGAAGGGGAGGTGGGGTCTTTATTAGGTTTCAGTAGGAGTGTTCTTGTCAGTGGGAAGTTTGGATTGCTTTTTGATTTTTGCTGTTGACCTGATGAAAATTGGTGCTAGGATGTTCCAGAAGTGTTTATAGAACTCAGCAAGAAAGCCATCAGGACCTGGAGCTTTATTGTTGGGCATGGGTTTTAGAGCATTAAGGAATTCTGTTATTGTGAGTGGTTCATCCAGAGCATTTACTAGGACTTTATTAGGCTGAGGTAAGTTAATACGGCTTAAGAAAGTGTCATTGTCTCTTAGGCTATGTTGATTGGGGATGAGTAGAGGTTCATGTTAAAATATTGAAATGTTTTATTTATTTCTTAAGGAGTGTGTATAAGCTTCCCCGCTGAGTTCTTGAGTGATGGGATTATTGATTTTTCTTTGTTTAGGTTGATTTGGTTAGCCGGATATTTACCTCATTTATCACTGAATTCAAAGTGTTAATCTCTGAGTCTTTGTAAGAGGAATAGAAATTTTCTATTGGTGTGTTCATTTAATTGTAATTTATATTTCTGCAAGTCAGTTTAGGTTTGTGTTGTGGGATGTAATGCGTTGATGTTCTCTAGCTCTTTAATCTTTTTTTCTGAAAACTTGTCCTCTTCATTGTCTTTTTGTGTGTGGTGTATGAAAGTTTTTCCCTCTCAAAACTGCTTTCCCCATTTCCCAAAGAAGTGACAGTGCCATATTCGGTGAATCATTTAATTCAAGAAAGGATGCCCACTCTCTTTCAATATACTTATCAAAGTCGGAATCTTTTAGGAGTGATAAGTGAAAGTGCCATTTGTGATAGCATTTGTGAAAGTGGCTAGTGCACATGGCGAATGAGACAGGAGCATGGTCACTGATGGTAATGGAATGTATTTGTGCTTCTGATATTTTGGACATGAGTAAGTTACTAGTTAGAAAGAAGTCAATACAAGAATAGGAGTTATGTACTGGTGAGAAAAATGAAAATTCTTTATTGTTTGGATGTTTTAGCCACCAAACATCGCCAAGACCAAAATCCCCCATTAATTGCTTAATTGTTTCTGTTGACTGGGAGGTACGTGTGCTGTTTGGGTTGTTAGCTCTGTCTAATGATGGGTTCCTGACTGTGTTTAAGTCTCCACCGATTATTATAGGAGAGTCAGAAATATTGTAGAGGGAGGTAAAAAATGAGTCATCATTATTCAGGCCATAGACAGATGCACTAGTAATTGGGTAGTTGTGTATTGAAATGTTGATGATGATAAATCATCCATCTGGATCTGATATTGTGCTGTTATGAGTAAATGTGATTTTTTTTTTGGTGTATTAAAATGGCTACTCCTCTTTGCCTTGAGTTAATATAGGAAGAAAAGATTTGACTAAACTGCGGGGTTATTTTTTTGTCAGATTCAGAAGTATGAGTTTCCTGTAGGAGGCATATATCTGGTTGTAGATTATTTATGTGGTTGAATACCTTGATTCTTTTTGCCTGAGCACCAATTCCACGGATATTCCATGATACAAACTTAAGTGTGTTCATTGTGATAATACAGAGGAGTTCATAACTTCTGTGTGTGGTGAGTGAGTTGTTTGTATATCTATGTACATGTTTAGTGTTGTGCATGTACGTACTGTATTTTAATTTGATTGTGTTTGAATGTAGATGTAATGGCTAGATAGCATATGCAGAATATTTGTGTTTGTGAATGAGTGTGTCTGCACATGTGTATCAGAAAAAAGTAGTTATAGGTCCTCACAGTGAAACGCTGCAAAGAATTCAGTTGGACGAGAGAGTTATGAATAAAGAGGAAAGGAAGAAGGAAGAGCACAGAGAGTAGAAAAAAAACAAAAAAGCAAGACAAACAAAATAAGGCCATACGCTGTAAAATTTTACCAGGAAAACAAAGCAAAAGCATTAGGCTGAAGTGCATAGTGAGACTGGGGAGAGACTAGGTGCAAGTACGTGTTTATCATTATGCGCCAGCAAACGATATGGTGAAAAGGAAAGAGAGGAAAAAAAGGGGGAGGTGCTGGTAGTGGTTATTCAAGGGTAGCACACAATTCTTCTCACCATTTAATTTTTTTCCCCTATCCCAACAATGCCGGTCTCAAACAGAGCAATTAATTAAAAAAATATATTTTATACATAATACTCGCTAAGGAAACCAGAGGATAATTTTCTTTTGTAAAGCCAACAAATATCCATCTTGTATGGGGAAGCATACCTGACATGTTAAAAGAAATTTAAAGATTTTAAGATTTACAAGGTAGCAAGCATTCATGCTGTCTACAAGCCCCAGATAAGTTAAAAACACTGCATTTTTGTTTCATAAATCAGCACAAATGTTCCCTTAAAAACATGAACCTGATTTTGATACAGCAGCGCATCCCGACTGCTCGTCAGCAGAACCAGATATTCCGGGGAGAATAATATATAAGGGGTACAGTATACGCTACACAGGCTTGCGCACCCAAGAGTCAGGGGGACGAAGCTGGTAAACAAGTATGCACGGACTGAGCTGTAGTAATGCCTACTGATGCTAACCTCCCAACGGCGAATACTGTCAGTGCGACAGAGGTGTCCATCTTTTTGTGATGCTTGTCGTAGATGTCAGGATCAAACATCCCATCCCACATAATGGGCGCTCTCCAGGCAGTGCACGTCATCACATCTGTCCTGTGCCTGAGGAGAGAAAATTTTAGTATTTTAGTCAGTATTAAAGAAATTATTGACAAAGACTCAGCATGCCTGTCGGATAGTTTTAATCAATTGATGAAATTATTCATCAATCATTTGATTAAAGGCATTTCAGGACCTCATTTAAGGCCATATCATGCCAGTCATCATACTCCTACAACAGCTTTGTACAGGTCGCACAGCATTCGCTCATACTCATACCGACAGGCTGTCCTGAGACTCCATATCTCACTCGGTCTTAGTGTGTATATACCCGTATGTATACTAGTGGTGTAACGATATGCCGATACTGTGAGGTATCGTTCAGGAACCAGTCGCGAGAACACAGGATTGCAGGCAAAGAGATTTGATTGATCGAGGGGGGTTACCCCCACAGGGCCGAAGGCAAAGTTACAGAGTCCACAATCCAAAAGTCACAATCCAGGAGGGCAGTATCAGAGTCGAAAACCAGGGCAGCAAACACAGTACTTGTGGTCAGGCAAAAATAGGTTTGGGACACAGGCACAGGTTTGTCAGAGAAGCAAAAACCAAAACACGCTGGGCGAAATCCAAACCGTTAACAGGACAGCAATCACAAAAATCGAAGTCGGGCAAAAAGGGGTTCGTAAACACAGATGCAACAATAATCCAAAATGCAGAGCCAAAAATCCTAAGTCGGACAGTCCAGTCAGAAGAGTATCACTATGAGTACAAGGCGAATACAACAAGCAGCACAGGTAAACAAGAGAAACATTCTGACAAGGAAGTGCTGTGAAAAGACACCTAATATACACTCCTGGGAGATCAGATGATACATAGAACACAGGTGCAGGAATTGAGGCTAATTACAAAGGAGGGAACAAGAGGGAGAACCTAATCACATAAAATAGGCAAAAGGAAAAACGCGGACAGGGATCACGAGACAATCCTATAGACAGACATACGGCTCCGGTCAAGGAGTTCTAACGTGCATAGATAATGAGAGAAAGGACAGCGCAAGCAGGTGTGGAGAACCCACAGAAACGCAGCAGAAAAGATTAGGGAGAGACAAGGGGTGGAGACTAGAACAGGGCGAGTGCTGAGAGCTTGTTAATCAATTAGTAAGTGCAGTAATACAATCCCTAGTGCTCATTAGTAAGTTAGTATTAAATGCAATGTTAGTTGGATTAGTAATTCTAGCGAGAACAAGAAACTGTTAATATTGGTTAGTAAAGATTGGAAGAGATTGGAAGCAATGGTTGAAATCCAGAAACCAATAAATCACCCAACGAGTGGCACGCAATACCGGGGCTGTGAGCAATGACCAGACAGGGGGAGACAAAGTGCAATGTATGGTAGAGACAAAAACATGGACCAGAATGAAACTATGGTAAAAAGTAAAACATGGAAAAACTAAACTAAGACATTACATGAACAAGACTCAGTTACCAAATCACAATACACATTTCAAAGAATAGTCAGACATTGCAGAAATCCAAATCCAAGTCAGACAGAACATCAAAACATGGCAAAGCAGATCAGAATCATAACAGATACAGTATTGTGTCGCGATACAAAGCCTTTGATATGATGCATCAATTCGGAGGACGTGTATTGGGATACAGAAGGCTTTTTAAAATAGTCCATATATTTTCTTAAACACAGAAATTGCAACATTTTCTATCGCTTTAAATGAAAACATAGTGAGCTGCCTCATATTCCACGTGGTCGCATTGCTCCAAGTGCAATTTGTTGAAGTGTTGTTTCAATTTGTTTGAGGTTAAGTTTCCAGACTTCAAGTTACTAATGATAAGCAGTTTGTAAAATTACTGTTTCTTCTAGTGAATAGAAGTGAAGCCCTATTCAGCTTAAATTTTTTAAGCTGAAGACATTGACCTGAACAGTAAACACACAGTGGTACCTAAAGGTAAACTACCTGTATTCCTTTGTTTTAATAAACTTCCAAAGCCTTGTCTGGGGAAATCTTTCAGTGTTGCTGCTTACTTGTAAGTAGAAAGAAAATCAGCCGCAAAATAATTTGTTGTGTATCAGGATGCGTATCGTATTGCGACCCCTGTATCGGGATCCGTATTGTACCGCGATCCCACCATATCGTTACACATCTAATGTATACACTAAAATTGTCCACATATTATATCTCACTTCACTTAACAAAGGCCGTAAATTGCATCTACACTGACACCACCCAGTGGTATACTGGGTTTTACAGGTTGCACAATAAAGGAACTGAATGATCCAAAATGTATGAAACTTTCTGAGCTGCCATTACCCCCTCTACCCACCCTGTTTTCTGTTGACTAAAGCAAATAAAGCCAGCTATGCAAAGGAAGAACATAGTGTTTGGGTCATTTTTGTTAAGTAATGTCATGAGCTGATGAATAACAAGCATTTAAATTGGAAAAATAAAGAGTGAGAACAATACAAGGAAAAGGGATGAATACCAAAAAACTGATAAAGCTCATGATTCTTTTCATGCGACCCACCACAGATCGAGGGAGTTGTCTATATGGTTTCCAGGTTTTAATGCTGATGTAGGAGGTAAATCACAATGCGGGCCTTCAGAAAACCTGAAAAATACAGGTTCGTCATTAAAAGTTAAACAAGTGCCTTTTTTAAGCTTTTAAATTGTTGATTTTTTTCCCCTTATTTCATAACATAACATTGATTACATAAGTTGATACCATAGAGTATATTCAAAACCCAAAACCAGTGAAGTTGGCACGTTATGTAAATCGTAGATAAAAACAGAATACAATGATTTGCAAATCCTTTTCAACTTATATTCAATTGAATACACTGCAAAGACAAGATGTTTAATGTTCAAACTGAGAAACTTTATTTTTTTTTGCAAATAACCATTAATGTAGAATTTAAAGGCAGCAACACATTGCAAAAAAGTTGGCACAGGGGCCTTTTGACCACTGTGTTACATCGCCTTTCCTTTTAACGACACTCCGTAAACGTTTGGGAACTGAGACCAATTTTTGAAGCTTTTAAGGTGGAACTCTTTCCCATTCTTGCATGATGTTTAAGCTGTTCAACAGTCCGGGGTCTCCGCTGTCGTATTTTACACTTCATAATGCGCCACACATTTTCAATGGGAGACAGGTCTGGACTACAGGCAGGCCAGTCTAGTACCTGCAATCTTTTACTACGGAGCCATGCTGTTGTAACACATGCAGAATGTGGCTTGGCATTGTCTTGCAGAAATAAGCAGGGGCGTCCATGAAAAAGAAGTTGCTTGGATGGCAACATATGTTGCTCCAAAACCTGTATGTACCTTTCAGCATTAATGGTGCCTTAACATATGTGTAAGTTGCCCATGCCTTGGGCACTAATACACCCCCATACCATCACAGATGCTGGCTTTTGAACTTTGCGCCTAAAACAGTCGGGATGGTTCTTTTCCTCTTTAGTCTGGACACGACGTCCAGCTCATCTAAGATGCATCAGTCCATCTTAGATGAGCTTGGGCCCAGCAAAGCTGGTGGCGTTTCTGGGTGCTGTTGATAAATTGCTTTCGCTTTGTATTGAAGAGTTTTAACTTGCATTGGCAGATGTAGCGACGAACTGTACTGTTACTGACAGTGGTTTTCTGAAGTGTTCCTGAGCCCATGTGGTGATGTCCTTTACACACTGATGTCGGTTTTTGATGCAGTACCGCCTGAGGGATCGAAGGTCACGGGCATTCAATGTTGGTTTTCGGCCTTGTCGCTTACGTGCAGTGATTTCTTCAGATTCTCTGAACCTTTTGACGATATTACGGACCGTAGATGATGAAATCCCTACATTTTTTTTGCAATAGCACGTTGAGGAATGTTGTTTTTAAACTGTTCGACAATCAGCTCACGCATTTGTTCACTAAGTGGTGACCCTCGCCCCATCCTTATCTGTGAATGACTGAGCATTTCAGGTAAGCTGCTTTTATACCCAATCATGGCACCCACCTGTTCCCAATTAGCCCGTTCACCTGTGGGATTTTCCAAATAAGTGTTTGATGAGCATTCCTCAACTCTCTCAGTCTTTTTTGCCACTTGTGCCAGCTTTTTTGAGACATGTTGCAGGCATCAAATTCCAAATGAGCTAATATTTGCAAAAAATTACAAAGTTTACCATTTCGAACATTAAGTAACTTGTCTTTGCAGTGAATTCAATTGAATATAGGTTGAAAAGGATTTGTAAATCATTGTATTCTGTTTTTATTTACGATTTACACAACGTGCCAACTTCACTGGTTTTGGGTTTTGTAGTTGATACATACACAATTAAGATTCTTTAAAAATTTAATCAGCCAAAAGAATCAATAGGAACAAGCAATTGAAAGACCGTCTAGAAATCAGGAGGAACTCTGCATTGTTCAAGAGGAGACTCCATTATTAAAGGAACACTGTCATGAAACTGAGGCATTTGCAACAGTGCTGCATCAACTCTGGGAATCTTGTGGTTTTCAATCAGAATTATTTTCATAATATGAGGTTCCCCAATTTTCAGGCAATTGGAAACAGACAGATTCTTCAGAAAAATAGGCTTTATTGAGGCATATTGATGAATATAAAGCAGAGTTCTTTTTGCGCAAGAACTGACATTCTGCTTTTCACACCCAGTTTTTATACCTTCATCACAGGAAATATCTTCCAAATATGGTTTTTCTGCCCCGTCACGCTACAATTGTTCAACAATATAATATATAACTGCTTCTTAATTGTTTTTCAGTGGTACAATCATGTGGCGTCTGCATGTTAGTTTTTCTCTTTTATCATTAGTCGGCATCCTTTGCAAAATAACAACTTCAAGGCTACTTCATGAACAAATCAAGACACAGCCAACTTACCTTGAAAACTGCAACCAAAGATAACATTCCCTCTACCAGTGTAATTCTGGAGCATGCATAACTATAATTTCTGATGAATGATGGTGAAGAATGCTGATGACTGAACAGAAATTGCTTGAATCAACTGAACAGATGTCAATCAAAGCTACAGAAGCCACCTGCTTGTGTGTGTGTACTGCTCATGCGTGTGTGAGTGTGAGTGTGAGTGTGAGTGTGTGTGTGTGTGTGTGTGTGTGTGTGTGTGTGTGTGTGTGTGTGTTAACGCGCGCATGTGTCTGTGTGCGTTTGCTTGTGCGCATGTATATGTGTTACTGCTGCTTACATAATATGGTTACAGATTATGATTATTGATTATGGTTATTGATTTACTTATGAATATGATGAGAAATATTGAAATATAATCCTCAACAGGAAAAGAAGAGCCAATTTTTTCTTCCCTGCCCTGTTCTTTCCAAAAAATTATTTACTGCAGGCAGGACTCCTAGTGCATTTCAGCTAAATTTTTAAATGTCCATTTCTCTTGCACTGACTGAGGCATTTGATTAAATGATGATTTCATTCATTAAAGAAGAAAAGCTACCCAACTCTATCTGGCCCTGTATGGAAAAAGTAATTGCCCCCTTACTTGCTAATTCAACCAATTTAACAAGAGTTCACAAGACTCTTCCAGGCATGATTACTGCCAATCCCGCTGAATCTAAATATTGCTTAAATAGAGACTCTCTGGCAATGCCGAATTGGCGAAAAGCAGCACATACTTCAGCTATTTTCTGAAATTCAGGAACAGATAAGAAAATTTTTTTTTGACATCTATCAGTCTGGAAAGGTTTACAATGCCATTTTTAAGGCTCTGGGACTCCAGCAAATCTTGCTGAGGGCCATTATCCTCAAATGGAGAAAACTTGAAACAGCAGTGAACCTTTCCAGATATGACCAGCCTCCCAAAATTCCTCCAAGAGCACATCTTCAGCTCATCCAGGAGGTCACAAAAGAACCTTAAATAACGTTTAAAGAACTGCAGGCCTCGCTTACCACAGCTAAGGTCGGTGTTCATGATTCCACAATAAGACAGAGACAGGGCAAGAATTACATCCATGGGAGAGCCTCTTGATGTAAACCATAAAAATGGGCCTTGATGAAGTGGGCAATACCCCTCAGCCCCGAAGGTCACTGCTACAAAGGTCAAACTGGGACGAAACCTCTAAAAGGCACACCTGCCCCCCATGGGGAGTCCTCATATGCAATATTAACTTCCTAACCCAAGTGGTTACAGAGAAATAGCCCAGACAAAATTTCAGCCTCCCACCCGCCCACCGAAGGGACGACAATACCCCTCGTGCCCATGTCGGGCTGAGGGGTAAAAACCAAAAAAGAACGCAAAGTCTCCAGCGGCAGCTCGTGAACTGGCAAAAGGGGAAGCTCAAACAATCCCTTAAAATTAATGACTGGTCATGACCTGTTTTCAATCATTCATTGAAATTACCATAACAGAAACTCCGAACACTCTCTACATTATCAGATGTGGCCAGTTTTCATTTATAACGCATACTGATTATGACTCCAGACTTCTCACGCTTTTATTTACTCAGGGGTAGGGGTTTGGAAGCAATGCACTTGTTTCACGATCGTTTAAATTAAATAAGATCATTTGAAACGTCTTTATGCAATTCCATTACTTCAAACTCCTCCATGCACAAGTACTTAAATTCCACGCGAAAATCTCCTACATACGCGTCAATAGAATAATTGCTGTCTACATCAGAGGAACGTAAAAATGCCTCTTTAACTCATGCCGAATGCATGAAAGTTGACTGGTATGCGTTATTAATGAAAACTGGCCGCATCAGATAATGTTGAGTTTTCGGAGTTTCTGTTATTGTAATTTAAATGGATGATTGAAAACATGAAAAATCATTAACTTTAAGGGATGGTTTGAGCTTCCCCTGTTGCCAATTCACGAGCCGCCACTGAAAATCTCATCTCAAATTAGCCAAAAAAGCATCTTGATCACTCCCAGGACTACTGTAATAATATTCTGTGGAGTGATGAGTCAAAAGTGGAACTTTTTGGAAGATACTGGTCCCTTGACATCTGACATAAAGCTAACACAGCATTCCTTCAGGGAATGAAAGTAATTTCGGCGACAAGTACGAACACCTGTTATTGCAGCACTGTCACGCAACTGGCTGTAAAAAATAGACAGCAGTCTGATTGGAAAATGAAAATGGACGAAACCATGTATTAGTCACCAAAATTACCTTAATTCGCTGAAGAGTTCTGAAATGCCGTCGGTGAGTGCCGGTGCATAGACCTAATTATAATTAAATTATTTGGCTGTACTGAATGAAGCCCATTATTTTGTTGCTTTCAGATCGCATGGGGGAGAGAAGCCATGTCTTCAATTGCCACTTGATTATTCTTGAATTGGAAAATGTGTTAATAAAAGGAAAATCATCTAGAATAAGCCAGGAATAATTGTTGTCAATAAAGGGATGGATATTGGCCCCCGAATTTTCAGGTCTAATGCCGCCCCTGGTACCCGCTCTACTCTATTCTACTCCACTCTACTCTTACTCTACTCAACTCGGCCTTGGTACCGGGTACTTTTTTGGGGTTGCTTTTCCATTACAGGATAGTACCACCTCCATGGTACCTGCTCGTCGTTGCGAAGCAGTATGTTACTACCGTGACGGCATCTTCAGTTATATCAAGTTTTATTTTTATTATTTATTTATTATTAAATTTTATTCCGTCGATTTTGTTAAATATTTGTGTTTAAATCAGGGCACGCACACTACCGTCATCATGTTATGGCACTAAAGTCCGCGAGTGTTTAATTGCAATTTCTGTTTGACATTGTTTGACATCCTGATGCATCGGATAGCAGCTGGTGTTGTGTCTGATTTGGTTGCACATTAAATACTTATCACCTAAAAACGCAAAAAGATGGCTATCCCTAATGATATCCATTAAAAGCATGGAGTATTCATGGAAAAGGCAATATATTCTCAAGGTATTTGTGTACCATCAGTATTCCATAATGTAACTACAACCCCTAGCTAAAAATATGGAATCACCTCACACCAACCCGGGAAAAAATTATCACTACACACCGAGGATGTTAATGTACCTTTTTTCTTTCATGATAAAGAAGCAAATAACACATATGACAAAGCTATAATTGTTTATTAGCTTGACATTCAGGCTTCGTGAAACATTTCACTTTGAAATTGAAGGCAAAACACATAGCAAATGCACAAATCACAGGTGATGGTAGAGTATTAGAATTTATCGCTTTACAATGTGTCATCTCATCTGTGATAAATTAAAAGCTGATCCTTCTTTTAATACATGTTAGTAATGTAATAATGTTAGTTGTCCATATTCAACCTCTGAAAAGGTCCTAAACATAAGATACAGGGGTTTTTCCATAATCCAAGAACGTGATTTCATTAATGTGATTTCCTCTCTGAACAGCTCCTCCCGAGATCTTCGCGACATCAGGGCAAAACCTGACGTCAGGTTGTGCCATCCAATTAGTACAGACCTAGCCAGAGCCAATCACGGCGCTGGACTTGCCTACACCTGAAACTATTCTAGCAGGCACTAACAACGGCAGATCATACTATGCCTTAGTAGTGCCGACACTTTTGGAAATAGAAAAGAAGAGCCGCAGATCATTTGAGGTGCAGTTTTGTTACTATCTCTGCCAAAGCTGCTTGTCCGTTTACTTTTGGACGCAAAGAAAAATTATTTCTCTTCCAAAAGAGGATGCCACCAGAAATCAGGGACTAGCTTTTTTTGATTGCTGGCAGCAAACAGCCACAGTCAAAGGGAACGTTAGCTGCTTGTGCTCAGCATTTCACCAAAGACAGCTTTATCAATAAAGGATAATTCGACACAGGATAAGCGTTTCAGTTGCTTCTCAAACCTGAAGCAGCTGCATCGATCAAGCACTTGGAGCCACAAGCTGTAACAATATAACAGCAAATGATGCAAGTGAAGCTAACGTGTTACGGGTGGCTAGCAGGACCACTAGCGATAGTTAGCACTAACAACTGGCCTCAAACGCAGGTTTTGTAAAATATCTGAAGATAAAGCCTGCATCGGTCGTGACTGTCCGTGACTCACAGACAGAGAAGCTCTAAGTTGCTTTTACTGCATAAGCCAACATGACGTGATAGCCAGTTGATTGTGGCTGTAGCACAGCAGCTAACGTAGCCAAGTTAATGTTGCTAATGTTTGTGTCCTAAATATGCAAGAGTGATATCAGGGGAAATTCTACAGAAGGTGTGTGAACATAAACTTCATTCGAAGCTAACTTTTTGTAATTTGGATGCTTGGTACAACTATGAACAGTAACAGAACTTTCTGTCTGTAAAACCTGTATTGCAAGGGTTTGTCGCTGTGGTTATGACCGCTCGGTTACCAACTACTGCATGTTAGTTTGCGTGCCACCGTGCTAATTAAAAATGCCCCTGGTGAACATTTCTGCAGTAATTCTGATCGGTATGCTTGTGTTACTTCGGTAAGCATCAATGTGGCAGTGTCATCATAACGTTGCCCGATTGTAGCCACAACAGTTAGTGATCGCCTCACTTATCCATGAGCGGGATCAGCCTGATACTTCTCAAATGTCTGAACAAGCTCTTTGGTGCTACCATGACAGCAATGCGAAACGCAGAAGCTCTATCGGTTTACAAATGATTTCTCTGCACTACCTTGACATAATTTCATCCCCCTTCAGAAATTGTTGTGGCTAATAAAAAGCTGAAAAAGGTGGAGATTAAATAGGTAATTCTTTCCTGTGGAAGTGATCGATTCACTAGCTCCACATAAGTAAACTTGTCCACGCTAACGGAACTTACGGTCTGCCAAACGTGTATTATGTTCATAACATAATCGAGCTCTCTCTAGTTGTCGCGTACTGTCCATAAAGCTGCTTTCACGTGGGGCACGATACAAATTTTTCGCGGGACAGATTAGCCTACATTCAAAGTCAATGCAAAGATGCGAATACATGCATTATGGATGTGTTAAGCAGCTTTCACACCGGACGCAAAACAAAATTTTTGCGCGACTGATTACATTCAAAGTCAATGCAAAACTGCGAATACACGCGTTATGAGCATGTCAAGCCGCTTTCGCACTGGAAGCGAAACGAATTTTTCGCGCGAAAGATTAGTGATGCAAAGACGCGTATACAGGCATTATGGGCGCGTTAAGCAGCTTTCACACTAGACGCGAAACAAATTTTTCGCGCAACAGACTACATTCAAAGTCATGACCGCTTATCAGCTACTGCATGTTAGTTTGCGTGCTCTGCTAATTAAAAATGCTCCTGGTGAACTTTTATGCAGCAATTATGATCAGTATGCTTCTGTTACTTCGGTAAGCATCAATGTGACAGTTTCATCATAACGTTGCCTGATTGTAGCCACATCAGCTGAAGCTAACCGGAGAGGTGCTGTATGTGTCTGCCGAGTTGGGTGCTTGTGAAACGATCGTTTCACTTATCCATGACCGGGGTCAGCCTGATACATCTCCAATATCTGGGCAAGCTCTCTGATGCTACCGGGGAAAGCAATATGGAAGCGCACAGGCTATTACTTGTCCAGTAAAACAAACTATTTCTCTGCGTTGTCATCGATTGAATATTAAATTCTTTCCTGTAAAAGTGATCAATTCGCTAGCTGCACATAAGCAACGGTTCACGCAAACGGAACTTACAGTCTGTAAAACCTGTATGATGTTCATGACATAACTGAAGCTCTATCTAGCTCTTGCACACTGTTCATAACGTGCCCATTTTCCGCGAGGAAAAGCTGGTCATTCTGAAGCAATAAGTAAACCATGACCACAGGCAATTTCTGAAAAGGCCATTTAGCCTGGAGCTTTCGCCCCTCCGTCATATACCAGCGCGGAAGCTGTTTGTTTCTCCATGCTAACAACACACCACAGCTATGCACACAAACCAGCAGGTCCTGAAACACACCAAAGCGGTCCATTAGCTGTTGGTCCACTTTTAGCTGCTCCTCACTGTCCAAGTTTCCCTCTAAACTCAGACCCACCGAATTTCTACGGTCTCCAGTCTACACTTGGGCATGTTGACTCGTTCTACAAATGTGTCTATATGAGGTGGATTCTAGCTTTCCCTGCATACTAGCTATACACTTGAAAAACCGCTGTACTCACCACTGTTGCCATAGCAAACTGTAGCCGATAGCAAATTCGTTCTTGAGCTGCCAGATTTTCGCCTTGCTTCCTCCACTTTCGCCGCTGTGTTTATTAGAACAAGTTCATTTCATTAGATCTATGTACTGCCTTAGATTGCGGAATTTCCCCGCCGATTCTTTATCAGTTGGCAGATGCGTCTCACATTTCACTCTGGGGAGACTGACACGGAAAACTGCGTTCTGCAACCTCGCCCCGCATAGATCCGCCCTCCACAGAGCTGGCCAGTCAGAGGAAAGTGGGCACACAGGGAGTGGGGGCCATAGCAGAAGAGCCACCCCAATGAGGCGTTTCAGGCAGGGACTACAATGGACTACAGATGGGTTTTTTTGAGGATGGCAGTATGAGATAAATAAAGACCCTGTTTTGGACATTGAACAATCAGGAGTACTCTAGGGGAGTCCAAGATCCAAATATAAATTTGGATATATAGCAAAATAGGTCTCCTTTCAGAGAAAAATTCAATTCAATTCAATTTATTTGTATAGCGCTTTTCATAGATAGACTGTCACAAAGATGCTTTACAGTGAGAGATTCAGTAAATGAAAGGGCAGTGCCCAACCTATTCCCCACTACAGCAAATGAGGCAAAAAACTCCCAGTAGGGAGAAAAATCCTCAAACAGTGGTGAGAAAAAACTCCCCAGAGGGAAGAAATCTCAGCCCATCCTCTGCGGGCTAGCTCATTGATAACAAAATAATCATAGAATAAAATGGAAATAGAGTTCCAATAAAATCCATCGAAACAGTGGCATCGGTAGCTCCAAAAATCATTCGTCAACACCCTTAAAGTTATTTTTCTGCGTGATTTTCTTTAAAGGGTGGCATCACATATTTTTCTTAAGGGAATTAGTAAGGGGTACAAAACTGGACACAATACCATCACTTAATTTTGCCACGAACGGGGTCAAAGGCAAAGAGAAACTCATTTCATGAATGTAGCAGCTTTGGTGAACAAGCGAGACTGTGTTTGAAAGGTAAGAAAAGGGAGAGTATATTGAACAAGTTGGCAAAAACAATACAAGTCCATGATCATAATAACTACGCAAATCTTGAGACTCATCAATCTAACTCGAATGAGATGTCCCGAGGTCGACTTTCACAGTGACAATTCTTTCTGACCAATCAGTGGGCTGCAATGTTGTCACGTCACATTTTAGTACCCACTAGTACACGGTCGGCTATTTTTGGAACCCCAGGGGAGCAGGTACCAGAAAATGTATCTACTAGTACCTACTAGTACCAAGTACTTTTACCAAATGGAAACGCAAACAAGGCGAGTAGAGTAGAGTAGAGTAGAGCCGATACTGTGTAGTGGAAAAGCACCAAAATTTCACTCGAAGAACCTTACTGAACCTATTGTCATCCGCTACGCATCCTCAGCCATGACAGTTTTCCTTTATTTGGTGGGCCCCCTAAGAGACAAGCACAAATTACACACTAGTGGGGTCATTGTTTTTTTTTATAGCTAATGCTGAATCTGAGGTTTAGTGAGCATGGTGATATAACAATGGAAAGACTTAATTAATTAAAAATCAGTCAAATCATCTCAATGAAAAGCATTTTGATTTTGTGAGCATTAATGTGATATTTTAACTCTAGCCTTCTAATTGATCATGTTTACTCTAGCATGATCACAGAGAGATGTACTTACCTTTTGGATGGGCCAGAAAGTATAAACATTGAAAGAAGGAAAGTCAGACCACAGAATACACACAATATGAAAAGCTGCCTGAGGAAACAGAAGAAAAAAAACATTTTTCAAATGACTGTGGGACCTGCCGCATATGCTGTATAATGCACATTCACTTTAAAATGACAGAAGAGCGAGTGTAATACTGTATGTACTATGGTGATTATTTAACTTCCACCATAAGAAGCTCACACCTAGTAGTACAAGGTGTAGACTCTAGGGAATCAAGAATGAAAAAGAATGAAATGGTCATGGCGGAAAATTATCGTTGCTCGTTTACATAACATAACAAAACATAACATAACATAACATAACATGAATGGCGAGGACAGGCCGTTCAGCCCATCTGCGCTTGCCAGTTTCTTTATACTATTGTGAATATATCCATTCAGATACTCAATAACTCAATGGTATTTAGCTTTAAGTCAAGCCTGCTCTTGAAAACCCCCAAGGTCTCTGCCTCAATAATATGGTCAGGCAAGCTACTCCACATTGAAATTACTTTTTGGGTGAAGAAATATTTCCGAATATCAGTGCTAAATTTACCTTTTGTCAACTTCCATTTGTGACCCCGAGTTCTACTGACAACACTTGGTCAAAGAAATTCTACATAATTCACTTTGGGGTCTACTCTCCCATGCGCTTAAGTCAGCTTTTGAGGGCTGTATTAAGGTCAAGCGCCAACATTAGGCGAAATTGAACATTGCGTTTGATGTCGGTTATAGGCCGAATTTTAACATTACTTTTATTTTATTTAACATGGTAAAGGTTGAGACATTTAATATTCGATTGTTCATCCTTATTTCTAAACTACATTTCTCAAAGCCATGAATTTATCAAACTAAATCATCACATGATATTACGCATCAGCCTCTTCTCCAGTCAGTTAAATTACAAATGCAAAACAATTAATACGAGTATACATAAGACCATCATTCTACCATGCCCTCAAAATCTAGAGCCAAAATGCCAGTCCTGCATTTGCTTGCACTCTAACGTGATTGGGAAAGAGTAAGAGGAGCGCGCCGAGCTCGAAGACGAACACGCATATATCGGCTTCGTTTGGACATCCTGGGACAAACAAACATCGAGTGCATCCAGTGCTTTCGCCTGGACCGTGCATGAGGCAATCATCTATCTTTGCCGACTTCTGGATGAACAGATATGCAGCCGCAGCAATTATCCACAAAACATACCCGTGGTCATCAACGTCAGAACTGCGCTGTCGCACCTGGCATCTGGGTCGTTTCAGAGAGTGGCTGATGATGTCATACACATATCACAGGCGTCTGTGTCAAGGTGTCTGACGCAGTTCGTTGGCGCTTCAAGTTCTTCTCCATGCACTTCCACTGCAGAAAGAGTGGATGCCATCCCCTCCTCCTGTGCAGTGAAATGCACAGGGGATGATGGTTGCCCACCACCTGTTGCGTGTACACTTCTCCGGTGTTCAGAGAACCTGGCTTTTACAGCGCCCCGCAGATCTCTCCATTTATGCTTTAAATCGGGGATACTGCGCTTACATCTCCCCACCGAAGCCACATCCAGAACGATTCGCAGCTTAATTCCTCGGATCAGCCTTCATTGCTCGCTTGCCATACAACACCAACATCTGTGAAATTTGGTTTTCGGCTTTGGCTATTAGGCACAAGTTCAAGTGAATGTGTCGCTCAAATCAAATAGGATGATAGGCTATGAATATGGAATTCCGTCATTGCTGAGGCGGTTTCGGGGCGGGGAGATGACCGCGTGCGGGGTAAGAATCCTTGTTAAAGCGTTTCCATGTCCTTTAGTTGCAAACCTGACATCGGAGTAGTTTTCAAGTGCGCAATTTCTAAATGAGATCATATAAACTGTCTTTGATTGTCTTTGAGTGACTAGAATGCTCCCTTTGTCTTCTTCCCTGTCTTCCACGGAACAAACAGGCTGGTGTAGGAGGGGCACATTTTCAATGATCTGATTGCGCTGATTGAGAAGCGCCAAATTCTTTATTTATTATTTCATTATTGCGGCAATTTGTTTGTATGCATAGCTTTAATGCCATGGTGGCTAGAGAAAGAAATAACAAGTGTTTGTCACTAATATATCCCCCGCCGCAATTTTATGTGTCCGTACGGACGGAGCCCAATGCTATATCCCCGCTTCGCGCTAATCGCGCGGCGGGGGATAAATAAAGAGATGTCTGAATTACGTCTTGTAATAGGTACGGCCTACTATTACAGTGGCATATAAAACCTTGTATCTTCACAATGACAAACTTCACAGGAAAATAAAAAATAAATGTAAAATAAAATAATAATGATAATTATAATAATATAAATGGATAAATATAGTTTAAAATAAAAAATGTTTAATTTTGCATGTAAGAATAGTGGACATACGAGTTTTCGTTTCTTATCAGTTTGGAGATACGAGGTTTTATCAGCAGGCCGACGATATTCAAATTTAAAGTCTGGTTGGCGTTTTCCATGGACCTCAAATGCGTTTTCATGGTTAATCAGAAAATCCTTTTTCCATGTTTTCCTGATAGCCATAATCAATGAGCTTTGTACAGAGTCTGCCTCTCTTTAGGATCAGTCACACCTCTTTCATAAGGCCGCCTACATTCTGAAGTTAAGCGCTGTGGGCGTGATCGAAGCGAGTAGGGGAGAATACGCGTAACTCAAAAGCGCTTAACTCGAAGCGCGTAAAAAAAGACTTACGCGCTAATGGGAGAATAGACCCCTTTGTTAATCCCTTTAACATATTTAACTCAATCAAATCACCCCTTAGTCTCCTTTTCCTAAGACTAAAGAGATTAAGGATCTTCAGTCTCTTCTCATAGCTATCGAGCTCTAATTTCGAAGACCAGGCGCAGGCGCGGCGAATGGGGGATGCGCCGCGCCAACGGGGTGTGTCCAGCGTATGTTGCAATTTTGTGCCCGGCGTAGCCTGGCGCATGTACTCCTCTGTCCCGCCTCTGTCCCTCCTTCCAGCGCAAGTTGGCAAAGAAGGCGTGTTTGGGTATAACACAGCCGAGTCAAATATTGCTTATTGGCAAGAGAAACGATGGATAGCGTGTTCCTATTATTACAGCCTGTTGCTGCTTAAAATTTTGGGATTAACATGCTGTTGGGATTCTGGATCTGTCTGCCTTGTTGAAGCTTTGTGCCTGGCCTAGCCATGTACATTGATTTTCGTGTTAAGTGACCACAGCCTTTGTCTGACCATTCTTAGGATTATGTATTGTGTTTTTGGTATTTTAGATTTCCTTGTTTTATTATTTTTCATGTTTTAGTTTATTTATGCCATGTTTTCTTTGCCATGCTTTGCACTTTGTCTCCCCATTCTTGTCATGTGTGTATCTTTGCTCACGGTCCCTTGTCTTGCGTGCCACTCATTCAGGTGATTTATTAGTTTCTGGGTTTCAATCTTCTTTCATTATCTTGTGTTCTTCCTTCCTCTCTCTTTTACTGTCTTACTAACACATACTAACAGTTTATTGTTTTAGCTAATTACTAACCCACACTAACCTTGTATATTTGGACTAACTTACTAACAAGCACTCGGTATTGTATAGCAGCACTTACTAATTGACTAATGATCTCTCAGCAGTCACCCAATTCTAGTCTCCGCTTCCTTGCCTATCCCTAATTATCTCTGCTGCTATTTTCTGTGGATTTCCACATTTACTTTGCGCTTTCCTTACTTTTTACTATGCACTTTAGTACTCCTTGACCGGAGCTGTTCTGTTCATTGTTTGTCTTGTGATCCCTGTCTGCGTTTGGCTACAGCCAAATTCATGGAATTAGTTTATTCCTCATGTGTCCCTCCCTGATTCTTGTTACCACAGATTGCACCAATTCTCCCTGATCATGTGTTCTCCCAGATGTGTATTTAAGATGTGTGTCTGGTTCTCTTTCTTGTCAGATCATTCTTCCTAGTTTCCTGTGACTACCGAGCTTTGCCTATTCCCTGTATTGTACCGCATTCTTGTGTATCGACCTCTTTTGCCTGACTACGGATTGGTGCCCTGGTTACGATTCTGGATTACGCCCATTGGAATTTGTTTTTGGATTGCGGACATTGTACTGTTGCCAGCTCTGTTGGGGGGTTTCACCCTTCAGAAATAAAGCCTCCTTTTTGCATTTATCTGGTTTTCGCTATTGGTTCATTTCGTAAATCACAACATTATGATCTGACCATGACGGAGCCAGCGACAAACTAGCCACTGCAGGAGGCAGTGAAGGAACAGGGAATTCAGCTCGAGTTCCAGGAGCGTCAGCTTCGCGCTCTTATGCAGCATATGCAGACCATGAGCCTCCAGATGGCGGATCTCACTCGCTCTGTGCAAGATTCACAGCTGCTGCATGCTCCCCAACCTGCGGTCCACGCCACGCCTGCTCCTGCTTCCGCTCCACCACTGCCGGTCTGCGAACCACGCCTGCCACCGCCTCAGAGGTACGACGGCAACCCGGGAGCATGTCGTGCTTTCCTGACCCAGTGTGAGCTCATTTTCAGCCTACAGCCCTCATCATTCCCCACCGAAAGAGCTCGGGTTGCATTCATCATCACGCAACTGACGGGCCAAACAGTGGGCTACGGCTGCATGGGAAGCTGATCTACCCTGCGTGCAAACGTCTGGTCTGCTGGGTGAGGAGATGAGGCGCATCTTCGACCGCACGAAGCTGGGTCACGAGGCGGGACGAGAAATTCTGCGCATTCGACAGGGTAGTTGTTCCGTGGCCGACTATGCCATCGATTTCCAGACACTGGCAACCAACAGTAGATGGGGAAGCAGAGCCTTGTACAATGCCTTTTTTAACGGGCTAAAAAAAAGCTTTAAAAGACGAGCTAGTTTCCCATGAATTACTGGAGGATTTGGATGACTTGGATATTCAATTTGGATATTCGCGTGGATTCGCGATTGGAAGAACGCAGACGCTTCGCCTCCCGCAGACGACCTAACCCACTCCTCCAGAGCACTCCACCTCTACCACCCCCTACTGGCGGCAGCCCTCCGGAGCCAGAACCCATGCAACTGGGCCGTACTCGCGTCCCTGTGGAGGAGAAAGATCGCCGCTGTCGTGAAGGGGCCTGTGTCTACTGTGGCAAGGGGGGACACCTCATCGCTCAGTGTCCCAACAAAAAAAAGAAAAGAAGTCCTCCTGGTGCCCAGAAAGAAACAGTAATTGGGGTGACGCCTGTGCGGGAGACTAAGAGCCGAACTTGCCTCCCAGTAAACTTGGAATGGGGAGGAGAGAGCAAATCCACCATGGCCCTGATCGATACTGGAGCTGAGGAGAACGTTATTGATGTGGAGCTGGCCCAGGACTGGGGCATCCCTACGGAAAAGATCTTCCCGGATCGAGTGGCTAATTCACTCAGTGGCCAGAGGATAGCCCAAATAACACGAGAGACCATTCCCATCAAGCTCAAAGCATCAGGAAACCACCATGAAACCATTTAACTCTTCCTGTTACATTCTCCCAATGCACTCATTGTCCTAGGCCATCCATGGATGGTCAAACACCTTCCCAACATTAACTGGTGCAAGAACGAGGTTAATGGTTGGAGTTCTAATTGCTCCCTGACGTGCCTCCACAACGCCCTCGAACCTCAACCCAGTCCATCTCAAGAAGAGATACCAGACCTTGAAAAAGTCCCCCTAGAGTTTCATGACCTAAAGGAGGTGTTCTCAAAGTCCCGGGCCACCAGCTTACCACCTCACCGGCCTTATGACTGCTCCATCAACCTGAAGCCAGGCACCATGCCCCCTAGAGGTCGACTTTATTCCCTCTCCAGACCAGAAACCCAAGCCATGGAAAAGTACCTTTCTGAGTCACTCGCTGCTGGCATAATCCGCCCATCATCATTACCTGCTGCTGCCGGATTCTTTTTTGTGTCCAAAAAGGATGGTTCATTAAGGCCATGTATTGATTACCGGGGTCTCAACAAGATAACGATCAAGAACCATTACCCACTTCCACTCAAGGATACTGCTTTTGATCTCCTGCAAGGAGCAAAGATCTTCACCAAGCTCGACCCCCGTAATGCTTATCATTTGGTGCGCATCAGAGAGGGGGACGAATGGAAGACCGCCTTTAACACTCCCACGGGTCACTGGGAATATTTGGTTCTTCCTCTCGGGCTTACTAATGCTCCAGCAAGGGAAATTGACATCTGGCAGCAAAGAGAAACAGAACTCAAGTTCAAATAATATGTTTGTTTCTAGTTTATGTAAAAAGTACTTGTCGTTTGGGTGTCGTTTCTCCATGGATTTGGGATATAATTTAAATTTGAGAGAAAAGTATTTTGATTTTGTGAGCATTAATGTGATATTTTAACTCTAGCCTTCTAATTGATCATGTTTACTCTTGCATGATCACAGAGAGATGTACTTACCTTTTGGATGGGCCAAAAAGTATAAACATTGGAGGAAGGAAAGACAGACCACAGAATACACACAATATGAAAAGCTGCCTGGGGAAACAGAAGAAAAAAAACATTTTTCAAATGACTGTGGGACCTGCCGCATATGCTGTATAATGCACATTCACTTTAAAATGACAGAAGAGGGAGTGTAATACTATATGTACTATGATGATTATTTAACTTCCACCATAAGAAGCTCACACCTAGTAGTACAAGGTGTAGACTCTAGGGAATCAAGAATGAAAAAGAATGAAATGGTCATGGAGGAAAATTATCGTTGCTCATTTACATTACATAACATAACATAACATAACATGAATGGCGAGGACAGGCCGTTCAGCCCATCTACGCTTGCCAGTTTCTTTATACTATTGTGAATATATCCATTCAGATACTCAATAACTCAATGGTATTTAGCTTTAATTCAAGCCTGCTCTTGAAAACCCCCAAGGTCTCTGCCTCAATAATATGGTCAGGCAAGCTATTCCACATTGAAATTACTCTTTGGGTGAAGAAATATTTCCGAATATCAGTGCTAAATTTACCTTTGGTCAACTTCCATTTGTGACCCCGAGTTCTACTGACAACACTTGGTCGAAGAAATTCTACATAATTCACTTTGGGGTCTATTCTTACATGCGCTTAAGTCGAAAAAAGCGCGTAGCTACGCGCTTTTCAGCCTACGCGTATTCTCCCCTCGACTTAAGTCTGTGCATTACGCGCCTTGAAGGCAGTTACGCACAGGGCAGAGCAAGGCCAAAATCGGGGTGTTTCCGGGCGTTTCTCATGCAAATAACACTTACGCGTATTCTCCCCCTGGCTAACGCGCTTTTTCTGCTAAGCGCTTTTGAGGGCTGTATTAAGGTCAAGTGCCAACATTAGGCGAAATTGAATATTGCGTTTGATGTAGGTTATAGGCCGAATTTTAACATTACTTTTATTTTATTTAACATGGTAAATGTTGAGACGTTTAATATTCGATTGTTCATCCTTATTTCTAAACTACATTTCTGAAAGCCATGAATTTATCAAACGAAATCATCACATGATATTACGCATCAGCCTCTTCTCCAATCAGTTAAATTACAAACGCATAGCAATTAATACGAATATACATAAGACCATCATTCTACCATGCCCTCAAAATCTAAAGCCAAAATGCCAGTCCTGCATTTGCTTGCACTCTTGCGTGATTGGGAAAGAGTAAGAGGAGCACGCCGAGCTCGAAGACGAACACGCATATATCGGCTTCGTTTGGACATCCTGGGACAAACAAACATCGAGTGCATCCAGTGCTTTCGCCTGGACCGTGCATGAGGCAATCATCTATCTTTGCCGACTTCTGGATGAACAGATATGCAGCCGCAGCAATTATCCACAAAACATACCCGTGGTCATCAACGTCAGAACTGCGCTGTCGCTCCTGGCATCTGGGTCGTTTCAGAGAGTGGCTGGTGATGTCATACACATATCACAGGGGTCTGTGTCAAGGTGTCTGACGCAGTTCGTTGGCGCTTCAAGTTCTTCTCCATGCACTTCCACTGCAGAAAGAGTGGATGCCATTCCCTCCTCCTGTGCAGTGAAATGCACAGGGGATGATGGTTGCCCACCACCAGTTGCGTGTACATTTCTCCGGTGTGCAGAGAACCTGGCTTTTACAGCGCCCCGCAGATCTCTCCATTTATGCTTTAAATCGGGGATACTGCGCTTACATCTCCCCACCGAAGCCACATCCAGAACGATTCGCAGCTTAATTCCTCGGATTAGCCTTCATTGCTCGCTTGCCATACAACACCAACATCTGTGAAATTTGGTTTTCGGCTTTGGCTCGACGTCGCCATCATTGTCTTCATGTTTTATTAACAAATGCGACTGCCCTATATGTTTGTGATACTCCTGAGAATATCACAACTTTTTAGATTGAGGGGATTGATTTTCTAATTGAGGATATCCGTAGCCTATTAACTAACTGGAGTCCTAGTAATTTTTTTTACCATTGCTAATACTGTGTAATTTAATGTGTGAATAAAGATATTAAATAGGCTACTCTAGATTGAGCCCTACCCAGGCAAATACCAAAGGACTATCCATTTGTTAATCAATTTTAGCCTTTAAAGAATAGCCGACATGGGAAGAATCATTCTCAGTAAATGGGATAATTGATTATAATAAAGTATTAGGCACAAGTTAAAGTGAATGTGTCGCTCAAATCAAATAGGATGATAGGCTATGGATATGGAATTCCGTCATTGCTGAGGCGGTTTCGGGGCGGGGAGATGACCGCGTGCGGGGTAAGAATCCTTGTTAAAGCGTTTCCATGTCCTTTAGTTGCAAACCTGACATCGGAGTAGTTTTCAAGTGCGCAATTTCTAAATGAGATCATATAAACTGTCTTTGATTGTCTTTGAGTGACTAGAATGTTCCCTTTGCCTTCTTCCCTGTCTTCCACGGAACAAACAGGCTGGTGTAGGAGGGGCACATTTTCAATGATCTGACTGCGCTGATTGAGAAGCGCTAAATTCTTTATTTATTATTTCATTTTCGCGGCAATTTGTTTGTATGCATAGCTTTAATGCCATGGTGGCTAGAGAAAGAAATAACAAGTGTTTGTCACTAACATATCCCCCGCCGCCGCAATTTTATGTGTCCGTACGGACGGAGCCCAATGTTATATCCCCCGCTTCGCGCTAATCGTGCGGCGGGGGATAAATAAAGAGATGTCTGAATTACGTCTTGTAATTGGTACAGCCTACTATTACAGCGGCATATAAAACCTCGTATCTTCACAATGACAGACTTCACAGGAAAATAAAAAATAAATATAAAATAAAATAATAATAATAATTATAATAATATAAATGGATAAATATAGTTTAAAATAAAAATGTTTAATTTTGCATGTAAGAATAGTGGACATACGAGTTTTCGTTACTTATCAGTTTGGCGATACGAGGTTTTATCAGCAGGCCGACGATATTCAAATTTAAAGTCTGGTTTTCATTTTCCATGGACCTCAAATGCGTTTTCATGGTTAATCAGAAAATCCTTTTTCCATGTTTTCCTGATAGCCATAATCAATGAGCTTTGTACAGAGTCTGCCTCTCTTTTGGATCAGTCACACCTCTTTCATAAGGCCGCCTACATTCTGAAGTTAATCGCTGTGGGCGTGATCGAAGCGAGTAGGGGAGAATACGCGTAACTCAAAAGTGCTTAACTCGAAGCGCGTAAAAAAAGACTTACGCGCTAATGGGAGAATAGACCCCTTTGTTAATCCCTTTAACATATTTAACTCAATCAAATCACCCCTGAGTCTCCTTTTCCTTAGACTAAAGAGATTAAGGATCTTCAGTCTCTTCTCATAGCTTTCAAGCTCTAATTTCGTAGACCAGGCGCAGGCGCGGCGAATGGGGGATGCGCCGCGCCAACGGGGTGTGTCCAGCGTATGTGGCAATTTTGTGCCCGGCGTAGCCTGGCGCATGTACTCCTCTGTCCCGCCTCTGTCCCTCCTTCCAGCGCAAGTTGGCAAAGAAGGCGTGTCTGGGTATAACACAGCCGAGTCAAATATTGCTCATTGGCAAGAGAAACGATGGATAGCGTGTTCCTATTATTACAGCCTGTTGCTGCTTAAAATTTTGGGATTAACATGCTGTTGGGATTCTGGATCTGTCTGCCTTGTTGAAGCTTTGTGCCTGGCCTAGCCATGTACATTGATTTTCGTGTTAAGTGACCACTGCCTTTGTCTGACCATTCTTAGGATTATGTATTGTGTTTTTGGTATTTTAGATTTCCTTGTTTTATTATTTTTCATGTTTTAGTTTATTAGTTTTCATGCCATGTTTTCTTTGCCATGCTTTGCACTTTGTCTCCCCATTCTTGTCATGTGTGTATCTTTGCTCACGGTCCCTTGTCTTGCGTGCCACTCATTCAGGTGATTTATTAGTTTCTGGGTTTCAATCTTCTTTCATTATCTTGTGTTCTTCCTTCCTCTCTCTTTTACTGTCTTACTAACACATACTAACAGTTTATTGTTTTAGCTAATTACTAACCGACACTAACCTTGTATATTTGGACTAACTTACTAACAAGCACTCGGTATTGTATAGCAGCACTTACTAATTGACTAATGATCTCTCAGCAGTCGCCCAATTCTAGTCTCCGCCTCCTTGCCTATCCCTAATTATCTCTGCTGCTATTTTCTGTGGATTTCCACATTTACTTTGCGCTTTCCTTTCTTTTTACTATGCACTTTAGTACTCCTTGACCGGAGCTTTTCTGTTCATTGTTTGTCTTGTGATCCCTGTCTGCGTTTTGGCTACAGCCAAATTCATGTATTTAGTTTATTCCTCATGTGTCCCTCTCTGATTTTTGTTACCACCTGTTCTCCCTGATCATGTGTTCTCCCAGATGTGTATTTAAGATGTGTGTCTGGTTCTCTTTCTTGTCAGATCATTCTTCCTAGTTTCCTGTGACTACAGAGCTTTGCCTATTCCCTGTATTGTACCGCATTCTTGTGTATCGACCTCTTTCGCCTGACTACGGATTGGTGCCCTGGTTATGATTCTGGATTACGCCCATTGGAATTTGTTTTTGGATTGCGGACATTGTACTGTTGTTAGCTCTGTTGGGGGGTTTCACCCTTCAGAAATAAAGCCTCCTTTTTGCATTTATCTGGTTTTCGCTACTGGTTCATTTCGTAAATCACAACATTATGATCTGACCATGACGGAGCCAGCAACAAACTAGCCACTGCAGGAGGCAGTGAAGGAACGGGGAATTCAGGTCGAGTTCCAGGAGCGTCAGCTTCGCGCTCTTATGCAGCATATGCAGACCATGAGCCTCCAGATGGCGGATCTCACTCGCTCTGTGCAAGATTCACAGCTGCTGCATGCTCCCCAACCTGCGGTCCACGCCACGCCTGCTCCTGCTTCCGCTCCACCACTGCCGGTCTGTGAGCCACGCCTGCCACCACCTCAGATGTACGACGGCAACCCGGGAGCATGCCGTGCTTTCCTGACCCAGTGTGAGCTCATTTTCAGCCTACAGCCCTCATCATTCCCCACCGAAAGAGCTCGGGTTGCATTCATCATCACGCAACTGACGGGAAGGGCCAAACAGTGGGCTACGGCTGCATGGGAAGCTGATCTACCCTGCGTGCAAACGTCTGGTCTGCTGGGTGAGGAGATGAGGCGCATCTTCGACCGCACGAAGCTGGGTCACGAGGCGTGACGAGAAATTCTGCGCATTCGACAGGGTAGTTGTTCCGTGGCCGACTATGCCATCGATTTCTAGACACTGGCAACCAACAGCAGATGGGAATGCAGAGCCTTGTACGATGCCTTTTTTAACGGGCTAAAAAAAAGCTTTAAAAGACGAGCTAGTTTCCCATGAATTACCGGAGGATTTGGATGACTTGGATATTCGATTTGGATATTCGCGTGGATTCGCGATTGGAAGAACGCAGACGCTTCGCCTCCCGCAGACGACCTAACCTACTCCTCCAGAGCACTCCACCTCTAACACCCCCTACTGGCGGCAGCCCTCCGGAGCCAGAACCCATGCAACTGGGCCGTACTCGCGTCCCTGTGGAGGAGAAAGATCGCCGCTGTCGTGAAGGGGCCTGTGTCTACTGTGGCAAGGGGGGAACACCTCATTACTCAGTGTCCCAACAAAAAAAAGAAAAGAAGTCCTCCTGGTGCCCAGAAAGAAACAGTAATTGGGGTGACGCCTGTGCGGGAGACTAAGAGCCGAACTTGCCTCCCAGTAAACTTGGAATGGGGAGGAGAGAGCAAATCCACCATGGCCCTCATCGATACTGGAGCTGAGGAGAAAGTTATTGATGTGGAGCTGGCCCAGGACTGGGGCATCCCTACGGAAAAGATCTTCCCGGATCGAGTGGCTAATTCACTCAGTGGCCAGAGGATAGCCCAAATAACACATGAGACCATTCCCATCAAGCTCAAAGCATCAGGAAACCACCATGAAACCATTTAACTCTTCCTGTTACATTCTCCCAATGCACTCATTGTCCTAGGCCATCCATGGATGGTCAAACACCTTCCCGACATTAACTGGTGCAAGAACGAGGTTAAGGGTTGGAGTTCTAATTGCTCCCTGACGTGCCTCCGCAACGCCCCCGAACCTCAACCCAGTCCATCTCAAGAAGAGATACCAGACCTTGAAAAAGTCCCCATAGAGTTTCATGACCTTAAGGAGGTGTTCTCAAAGTCCCGGGCCACCAGCTTACCACCTCACCGGCCTTATGACTGCTCCATCAACCTGAAGCCAGGCACCATGCCCCCTAGAGGTTGACTTTATTCCCTCTCCAGACCAGAAACCCAAGCCATGGAAAAGTACCTTTTTGAGTCACTTACTGCTGGCAAAATCCGCCCATCATCATTACCTGCTGCTGCCAGATTCTTTTTTGTGTCCAAAAAGGATGGTTCATTAAGGCCATGTATTGATTACCGGGGTCTCAAAAAGATAACGATCTAGAACCATTAAACCACTTCCACTCATGGATACTGCTTTTGATTTCCTGCAAGGAGCAAAGATCTTCACCAAGCTCGACCTCCGTAATGCTTATCATTTGGTGCGCATCAGAGAGGGGTACGAATGGAAAACCGCCTTTAACACTCCCACGGGTCACTGGGAATATTTGGTTCTTCCTCTCGGGCTTACTAATGCTCCAGCAAGGGAAATTGACATCTGGCAGCAAAGAGAAACAGAACTCAAGTTCAAATAATATGTTTGTTTCTAGTTTATGTAAAAAGTACTTGTCGTTTGGGTGTCGTTTCTCCATGGATTTGGGATATAATTTAAATTTGAGAGAAAAGTATGAGAAATTAGAAAAAATGGCAATCATTTTTCTACAAGTGGATACTTCCAGAAGACAGTCCAACCAGTAGCCGAAAATTTATATTTGAAACCAACGGGAAAACATTGCCCCCCCCACTAATTCCTCGGTAAGCATTAAGCCATTCGCCAGGAAATTTTAAAAGACAATGACGGGAGTATTTAACACACAACGTTCCCCACTTTAAGCAAGCTGGGGAAATTCTTTGGGGAGAGAGTCTCTCTGATTTCTTAGTGAATTGAGAGATGCTCTCCATTCTTTCCTATATTGCTGCAATATTTAAAAAGTCTGAAAGGATATTCTAGGGCTCGCAAAATCGCTGTTCTGAGTTCCCGGGAAAAGTAAAAACTTTGTCGGACAAGCAGAAATTAAGAGGCGATTGCCCGACGGGCTTGCTGAAAATTTCACACTATTTATTACCGATCTTAACGTTTTATTCACTGTGCTAATGTGGCCACTAGATTCATTTGAAACAAAATCTGATTTGTTGCAGAAAACTTATGGCCTATTTCACAATATTTTAGGCGTGACTGTCACAACTTTCCAGTTATCGGTTGCCAAGTGCCACAGCCAAATAGCGGGATTTTGATCTGCCGCGGTCTTGTTTGGTTGGTACAGGCATAAGCAATGACTTGACTCCCCACCATCAAACAGGGGAATAAAGGCATACATGCGTGCAGCTGGCGCTAAAGGAATCACGTCAGACGGCCATTCCATTGAACGGTCACTCACCAAATCGGAACACGGGTATAATAGCCTATAATGTTTGAGTGAAATAAGTGAAACTTTTATCGACATTTGTTGTTGCTTTGGTGTGTAGTTGTTGTTTAAAAAGACCCACAGCAAAGTGAATATGTTTATTTAATATTAAAGTTACTCCTCTAAAGCCGCGTTCTAGACTCACATCTTTCCCTCATTGTGTTTCGTTTCAATCGCCTCAGAACCGAAACGACAGGCTCGTGTTACACATGAGGGGAAGAGAGGGATTAATTAACACAACTTTCCACATTTTTTTTTTTTTCAGTTTTGTAGTGGCAGCCACATGGACAGAGGGGGTGACCGGGCAGTGTCTGCCAACTTCGAGTGGGTGTGGGACTATAGGCTATAGGCCTATGATATATCAGATATTCTGATAAGTGTGCTCGAACATCAATGATCAGAATATCACATAAAACATACTGACATCCATTAATCAGTGGTTCCCAAACTTTTTCTGCTGGGCCCCCCTTTGGTACATAAGAAAATTTTTGCGCCCCCCCCCCCAAAAAAAATATATATATGTACGCACATTTTGTTTTCAGAGTCCATTGCAGTTTATTTCACACATTTGCTGAGACAATCCATCCCACCTCACAGGTGTGCCACATCAAGATGCTCATCAGACACCATGATTAGTGCACAGGTGTACCTTAGACTGTCCACAATAAAAGGCCACCCTGAAATGTGCAGTTTTTGCTTTATTGGGGGTCTGCGGACTCAGAACCAGTCAGTATCTGGTGTGACCACCATTTGCCTCATGCAGTGCAACACATCTTCTTCGCATAGAGTTTCTCAGATTGTCAATTGTGGCCTGTGGAATGTTGGTCCACTCCTCTTCAATGGCTGTGCGAAGTTGCTGGATATTAGTGGGAACTGGTACGCGCTGTCGTATACGCCGGTCAAGCACATCCCAAACATGCTCAATGGGTGACATGTCCGGTGAGTATGCTGGCCATGCAAGTACTGGGACATTTTCAGCTTCCAAGAATTGTGTACAGATCCTTGCAACATGGGGCCGTGCATTATCTTGCTGAAACATTAGGTGATGTTCATGGATGTATGGCACAACAATGGGCCTCAGGATCTCATCGCGGTATCTCTGTGCATTCAAAATGGCATCAATAAAATGCACCTGTGTTCTTCGTCCATAACAGATGCCTGCCCATACCATAACCCCACCACCACCATGGGCCACTCGATCCACAACATTGACATCAGCAAAGCGCTCGCCCACACGACGCCACACACGCTGTCTGCCATCTGCCCTGAACAATGTAAACCGAGATTCATCCGTGAAGAGAACACCTCTCCAACGCGCCAGACGCCATCGAATGTGAGCATTTGCCCACTCAAGTCTGTTACAGCGACGATCTGGAGTCAGGTTAAGACCCCGATGAGGACGATGAGCATGCAGTTGAGCTTCCCTGAGATGGTTTCTGACAGTTTGTGCAGAAATTCTTTGGTTATGCAAACCAATTGTTTCAGCAGCTGTCTGAGTAGCTGGTCTCAGACGATCTTGGAGATGAACCTGCTGGATGTGGAGGTCCTGGGCTGGTGTGGTTACACGTGGTCTGCGGTTGTGAGGCCGGTTGGATGTACTACCATATTCTCTGAAAGGCCTTTGGAGACGGCTTATGGTGGAGAAATGAACATTCAATGCCCGAGCAACAGATCTGGTTGACATTCCTGCTGTCAGCATAGCAATTGCACGCTCCCTCAATGCTTGCGCCATCTGTGGCATTTTGCTGTGAGACAAAACTGCACATTTCAGAGTGGCCTTTTATTGTGGGCAGTATAAGGTACACCTGTGCACTAATCATGGTGTCTGATGAGCATCTTGATGTGGCACACCTGTGAGGTGGGATGGATTGGCTCAGCAAAGCAAAAGTGCTCACTATCACACATTTAGACAGATTTGTGAACAATGTTTGAGAAAAATGGTAATATTGTGTATCTGGAATGAATTTTAGATCTTTGAGTCCATCTCATGACAAATGGGAGCAAAAACAAAAGCGTTGTGTTTATATTTTTGTTCAGTGTACATGGAAATGCAAATTTCCTTTATGAAAATGCCTTCTACATAGCCGAAATGATTTTCTTCTCGCTAATTATACACTTTTCATTGCTGATGATTTTTTACTGTGTTCGTAATGAACAGCAGGAGTCGTAAAACCTTTTCAAACGGTAACTGATATGTTGTTTCTGTGGTTGGTAAAGCTCATAGCGCACAAATGCATGATGATAACCATTAACATAAAGTGTGAAAACACCACTTCAAAAAATGACTGCGATGGCATGGCACGTTTGTCTGAGTGGTGAAGAATCCACCGCATCCAAAAAGGAGCATACCGATATTTTAAATAGTTTTGTGCTGCACGGCTATGATGACCAGCTACACTTACACTCTCAAAAGAGATGTGCTGAAAATAACACAACGTGTTAATTTTTAACAAACCTGTGTGTCTAGTTAAGGACAACACATTTTGTGTGGTTTTCAACACATCGTTGATTTTTTTTTTTTTTTTTTGACTTTTTTACTTATTTTGTGTTGAAATCAACACAAAATGTGTTTATACGTGATAACACATTTTTTGTGTTATTTTTCTACACATTCATTCTAAGAGTGTAGGCAGTACTATCCTCTAATGAAAACGATCCCCAAGTAAAGTACTCTGCACCAAAGGTGGGTGGAGTAGAGTAGAGCCGGTACCACGTTGTGGAATTGAGGCATAAAGTCTGAATTGGGCGAGGTCTCGGGCAAGGAGAAAACTTTTCGGGCAACCATGAATTCACTTGTGCTTGCCCAACGGGCTACCGTTTATTTTATAATTTGAGCCCTGTATTCATTGTGTTTTTATGTCCTGTTAAAGTGTTCTAATTTTTCTCCCATAGGTCGCACACTCAAATATCATGTCGTTTAATATCACCAACGTTTCACCAGACAAGCTGGCTTGCCCATGCCCTGATGATGCCAGCTTGTCCGGTGAAATGTTGGTGATATTAAACGGCATGATGTTTCACTGCGACAGTTATTTATCATGTGATAAAACGACAGTGTAATCACTATCCCTGCCCAGGGCCATAATTCTGTGAAAAATACGCTAAGACATCCATTTTACAAACTCAACTTAGATCACAACTTGCTAATTAAGCATTCAAAATTTGACCCATGTAACTGTCATAGTTTTTGCGGTCACTTGTTTCCATTGAAAGTGTGATGGATGGGCAAGCAGAAGGAAGGACGGACGAAAGAAACTCAATCCTATATTCCCTGTACCAGTTCCTGGCGGGGGATACAAATTTCAAATTTAATCACTCGCATGTGAAATCAATGTAATGTGATTAGCCATAGCAATGTTGCTCTTGCTTCTCAAAAACCCATAGTCCTTGTAGCATATCCTGTGAGGTTTTACGAAATGAACCAAGGGCGACAACCAGTAGAATACAAAAAGGAGGCTTTATTTCTGAAGGGGAAACCCCCCCAACAGAGCTGGCAACAGTAAAATGTCCGCAATCCAAAATCAAAGTCCAATGGGCGTAATCCAGAATCAAAACCAGGGCACCAATCACAAATTCCGTATTCAGGCAGAAAGAGGTCGATAAACAAGAATGCGGTACAATACAGGGAATATGCAAAGCTCGTGGTCAAGCGGTCCAGTCAGAAAGATAAATCACTAAGAATCAAGGCGTAACAAACGTGGCACAGGAAGCTAGGAAGAACGATCTGACAAGAAAGTGAACCAAACAGACATCTTAAATACACATGCGGGAGAACACATGATCAGGGAGAACAGGTGCAATCAATGGTAACAATGATCAGGCAGAGACACATGAGGAATAAACTAATTACATGAATTTGGCTGTAGCCAAACGCAGACAGGGATCACAAGACAAACCTATGAACAGAGCAGCTCTGGTCAAGGAGTACTTAAGTGTGTAGTTTAAAGAAAAGGAAAGCATTAAGTATAAGTGGAGATCCACAGAAAACTGCAGCAGAGATAATTAGGGATAGGCAAGGAGGCGGAGACTAGAATAGGGCGACTGCTGAGAGATCATTAGTCAATTAGTAAGTGCAGCTATACAATCCTGAGTGCTTGTTAGTAAGTTAGTCAAAATATACAAAGTTAGTGTGGGTTAGTAATTAGTGAAAACAATAAACTGTTGGTAAGATAGTAAAGTAAGAGGAAGGAAGAACACGAGATAATGAAAGAAGATTGAAACCCAGAAACCAATAAATCACCCGAATGAGTGGCACGCAAGACAAGGGACCGTGAGCAAAGATACACACATGACAAGACAGGGGAGACGAAGTGCAATGCATGGAAAAGGAAATATGGCTATGAATACTATGAACATGAAAAATAATAAAACATGAAAATCGAAATTACCAATACACAATACACAATCCTAAGAATGGTCAGACATGAGCAATAATTCAGAAACACAGATCAGTCAGAAATGCAAGGCATGAACATGGGCAATGCAGAACAGAACATGAGCAAATAGCAGAATCACAACATATCCAGGTAAGTGCCAAACGGAGACTAAATTTGTTCCACAAAACTGCTTTAAAAAGCTCTGAAAACAAAATACTTTTGGGTATAAGCTGAATTCCAGTCAAAAGAAACACACACACAGAAGCGACCTTGAGGCCTGAATTTCAAGCAAGAGTTCCACAGCACTCTCAAAGTGTATGACTCATGTTGCTATGACAATGGTTTTCCAAAACAAACAGTGAAAATGTCTCTTTGGACTGGGACAGAAATACACAAAATGGACACAACTCTGAGATGAGATGGGGTACTTAAAGGGGTAGATGATTCACTCTCTCTAACTGCCTCACATAATCATATCTGGGGTAAACTGGTAAAACTGTCACATCTCTTGTGTGAAATCCCTCTGTGCCTCCTCCCATTCAGCAACTTGTGTATCCATTAGGAGTAATGTTGCTTTTGATTGGTTTGCATCTCTTGCTTGTTGCCTTATCCCCATCTGTGTCTTTCCTAATTCTCTGCCCATGTGCCTGTGACATGTATTTAAACCCCTTCTTTGAGCAGCAAGTTGCTCGATTGTAATTCATTTTATGCCTAAAACCCAGTCATTGTTTATGAGCTGAACTCTCTGTCTTTTGAAAGTAAAAAGGCGCCTTTAATTATAGTAATTTAAGAAAGCTTTCCTCCTTTATTAGTTAATAAGAACAAGCTCAAAGGCCTCTCTCAGGGTCCTGGGCTCAGAACCGCGCTCTTTTTCATTCCTGTCCAAGTCTATTCCTCTGTCCACTTTATCAGTCACAAGTCTCCAATCCTTCTGCAGTCATCAGGATTGGAACCGCCTTCCTCCGAAGCTACTCCTTCCTGCTCTCGGCTCTACCAAAGTGTTCACTGTATCTGGCTGTCATTCCAGATAACCACTGACCGGTGAATGGCAACACCTCCTTACGTTGCCCATAACATATAAACTGAATTGTGCAATCTTCCTCTGGGTTCCATCCCATTGCTAGTATATTACTACCAATAAGTCATACTTTTGGATTGTACTCTGCCACCGATTTGATTCCTGAGCTGGATTATTAAACTAACTAGATAGTCAGTCGTCTGCATGTTGATGTGTTTCCAGAAGCCCTAAAATAAAGTAACTTTCTTCAGCTTACCGACAGGAAGAGTGCACTTCTCAAGTCAACAAATAGTGAATCAGCAAATGGCAGCAACCAAAGTGCATTCAATTTCATTTTAATTGAAACGAATTCAGCCCATCCGATTACCTCTTTCTTGAAAAACACAGTGGATGTCTATTTTCAATGATAAATAGTAGCAAAAAGGAAATTATGCCCCATGCTCATGAATCCACAGATAACTGCCTTTGCCACACTATGGATTAAATTTTGGTAGTTTCCTCAACCATAATGGAGTTAATCAATTATAAACTCTTCGCTTTGAGTATTTCAGTACCTTATTCCAAAAGCATCCCTTGACACAGGGTTTTTCCTGTCTCTGAATGAGCTGGTGGTGGTACTCGGTCATAGGCTCCTGCGCACACCCAAAATGTTGTTGAACGGGGGGAGGTGGGGGGAGGGTGTAAATGCTTCTCATTTTTCATTTTATATTGTTGGGGGGGTGGGGGTGGGGGGGGGGGGTAGATGCATCTACAAAACCCAAAACCAGTGAAGTTGGCACGTTGTATAAATCGTAAATAAAAACAGAATACAATGATTTGCAAATCCTTTTCAACCTATATTCAATTTAATGCACTGCAAAGACAAGTTACTTAATGTTCGAACAGGTAAACTTTGCAATTTTTTGCAAATATGAGCTCATTTGGAATTTGATGCCTGCAACATGTTTCAAAAAAGCTGGCACAAGTGGCAAAAAAGACAGAGAGAGTTGAAGAATGCTTATCAAACACTTATTTGGAACATCCCACAGGTGAACGGGCTAATTGAGAACAGGTGGGTGCCATGATTGGGTATAAAAGCAGCTTCCCTTAAATGCTCAGTCATGCACAAACAAGGATGGGGCGAGGGTCACCACTTAGTGAACAAATGCGTGAGCTGATTGTCGAACAGTTAAAAAACAACATTCCTCTACGAGCTATTGCAAGAAATGTAGGGATTTCATCATCTGTGGTCCGTAATATCATCAAAAGGTTCAGAGAATCTGGAGAACTCACTGCACGTAGGCGACAAGGCCGAAAACCAACATTAAATGCCCGTGACCTTCGATCCCTCAGGCGGTACTGCATCAAAAACTGACATCAGTGTGTAAAGGACATCACCACATGGGCTCAGGAACACTTCAGAAAACCACTGTCAGTAACTACAGTTCATCGCTACATCTGCAAGTGCAAGTTAAAACTCTACAATGCAAAGCGAAAGCCATTTATCAACAGCACCCAGAAATGCCGCCGGCTTCACTGGGCCCAAGCTCATCTAAGATGGACTGATGCAAAATGGAAAAGTGTTCTGTGGTCTGACAAGTCCACATTTCAAATTGTTTTTGGAAACTGTGGACGTCGTGTCCTCCAGACTAAAGAGGAAAAGAGTCATCCGGACTGTTATAAGCGCAAAGTTCAGAAGCCAGCATCTGTGATGGTATGGGGGTGTATTAGTGCCCAAGGCATGGGCAACTTACACATATGTGACGGCACCATTAATGCTGAAAGGTACATACAGGTTTTGGAGCAACATATGTTGCAATCCAAGCAACGTCTTTTTCATGGACACCCCTGCTTATTTCAGCAAGACAATGCCAAGCCACATTCTGCACATGTTACAACAGCATGGCTCCGTCGTAAAGGAGTGTGGGTACTAGACTGGCCTGCCTGTAGTCCAGACCTGTCTCCCATTGAAAATGTGTGGCGCATTATGAAGCGTAAAATTCGACAACGGTGACCCCGGACAGTTGAACAACTTAAGCTGTACATCAAGCAAGAATGGGAAAGAGTTCCACCTGAAAAGCTTCAAAAATTGGTCTCCTTAGTTCCCAAACGTTTACTGAGTGTCGTTAAAATGAAAGGCGATGTAACACAGTGGTAAAAAGGCCCCTGTGCCAACTTTTTTGCAATGTGTTGCTGCCTTTAAATTCTAAGTTAATGATTATTTGCAAAAAAAATAAATAAATAAAGTTTCTCAGTTTGAACATTAAACGTCTTGTCTTTGCAGTGTATTCAATTGAATATAAGTTGAAAAGGATTTGCAAATCATTGTATTCTGTTTTTATCTACGATTTACATAACGTGCCAACTTCACAGGTTTTGGGTTTTGAAATTACATACTTTTTATTTTGTTTAGCGCGAGGGAGGGTTGCATATGGTTTGTTTTTTTTTGGCCGCGAGAGCATGGCAGTAATATTGTGCAAATTCCGCGTTTTTCTTTTTTTCTTTCGCGCACCAAATGAGAATGCGATACAGAAAATCGCGTGGGGAGCTGAAATTAGAAATTAGGCCCTGGCGGCCGGCACCTATGTCTCTATGCAGGAAAAACCCTGTTACATCCTGTTTAAAAATAGGCGTACTTGTCCCACCAATTCCTCAGACTAGTTGGCAAAAATCAAATAGGCAGGCCCTTTCACAATGGCCTCCCACCGGCCTCTTATCCAAAACACTTTGTAAATGCACTTCCGGAACTCTGCTACCATTCTCAAAAAGTTTTGTGTGTGCATGATACTCGGTGGGGATTCTGACAAAGGTGTGGGTTTGAGCTCATTTCCCATTATTTCTGACAAAAACATTTTTCACGGGTTTTTTTGGGAGGTTTGCGAAAATTGCTTGTAAATTATGGCCAAAAGACTTTCTCTGCGTGTCTTGATCATTCTGCACATTTTGATGTATTTTTTGCTTGTATGTTGAAATTGCTGTGCGACTGCTTGATCGTCAAAAAAAAAAAAAAAAATTTGAAGAATAATTATCAAACTGAATATGGAAGAATTATTATTATTCTTATTATTCTTGAGAATCTTAATCTGGATACTATGTACTTGTTGCATATAAGGTTCGTAGAACAACGCCCTCTGGAACATAAGCTGTCCATGGTTTTCAGTGTGAACAATAGCTTAAATTGAAATATTACAAGCTGATAAAATTGTTCCAACCACTTGGTTCGACTGAAGCAGCCTCAAGGACCAGTGCTGCAGGAGCCTAAATTTATCAGAATAATGGTAAATTAATAAATCTGGGAAATTAAACTTGAAGTGATTACAAATTCTCACAAGGCTACTAGGCGAATTGCTTACTCTATAAATCTAAGAGAATGAATGTAAATGCTGCATTTATATTTGTTCATTTATAAAATCTAGTTTTCATTAAAAGCAGCTCATGTGTCATGCTTACTTTTTCTCTAGTTGGCCATGCAGTCAGAAAGGGGTCATTACTAATAGAACAGGGCCAAGTTCAGCAGCAGTGTTTCAGCACGAATTCAACATGTTCAGCACTGTGGGATAATTTTTATGCATTTGGTTCCCTAATCCTGACGAGAAGCAAGACACAACCTCTGGCAAAAATGAAGGAATCCTCACACTTTGAGGATGCTTATCCAGCTTTTCTACTTCATAGCAAATAAACTAATCGCAGCAATGAAAAAAATGTTTATTAGCTTAACGTTCAGGCTTCACAAAACACATCGCAAATAAATTAGGTTAAACTATTTTAATTAATCGCATTTTTTTCATGATCAAGTTGAGGAACAAAATATGGAATCATCAAATAAATTGCAATTTTTAATTTGTTGCTCCACCTCAGGTCTTCATGACAGACTGAATTCTTTAAGGCACAGACTTCACTCATGAAAAACAATATTCTCCATCAAGCTGGTTCCAACTTTCAAATTGCAGTAGACAGATCAGCTTTGCAGGACGGGGCCTCGTCACGGACCATTTTTTTCATACTCATGTTGTCTTTCATTGTCATGTTCATGTCGTATACTTGCGCCAGATTTTAAACACAGCTGACTGGGAACAACCAAATCGTATAATCATTTCCATGATTTTAATTTCCAACTCTTGTTGGTGCCATGCTTCCTACCAATTAGCCAAGTCAAACACCTTATTGAGGTCTGCAAGCACTGCAGATAATTTGCATATTCCGATTTGAGCTGGTATTTCTTTTAGAGATGCCAATTACAAGGTGATTCGATAATTAACATTTTTTTTCTCGAACATTGAGTGATTCCATTCTTTCCACTCAACTTGATTACAATATATGTGTGCGTGTGCGTGTGTGTGTGTGTGTGTGTGTGTGTGTGTGTGTGTGTGTGTGTGTGTGTGTGATCAATTATTATCATTTAATCTAATTTCTTCAAGGAGTGTTTCATGAAGCCTGAATGTTAAGCTAAGAAACAACAATAGTTTTCTGTCATACATGCAATTTGCTTATCTGCAATGAAATAAAAAGGCTTTATGAACATCCTTTATGTGAGGTGATTCCATAATTTCTGTTATGAGTTGCATGTCTGCACAATGCAAGGCGACGAGTGTTCAATGAAAGTTGGTCAACTTGTTGCAAAGCCCCAACCTTAGATTCAAAAAGCATTTTCATCGCCTAAGAGAAGTTCATCTCAGGCTATAAATGGCACTGGGCATGATTCGCTGGAATGAAGCCGGTTTACTCACCACATTTTCGAGAGCAATCTTCGACTGATATTCGACCCCAAGTTCATTTAAACCTCCGAAGAGAAAAACGCATATAATACACACACACACACACACACACTCACACACACATATAAATATATATATGGATATAATCTCCAACTACTCCCTACCACAACTCCGAAAGAAGTCGACATGGTTCGGACATGCGATTTAAATCCGCCTTGCTCGGTCGAAACCACACCTAATAATGCAAGGTAGGCCGACCCGCAGTATTATCGATTCCTGGGGAAAAATGATAACCTAATAGTAACTTATCCAAAGCTATTAAAAATAATACAAATTAACGGGAAATCATACCCAACGGTTAATGTTAAGAAATAAAATGCAAACGAGAAAAAAAATCTACTCACTTATTGAGAGTAATCATCGGCGTCACTCAAGCCAACATTAGAATATTAGTGCGCCAAACTCTGTAACGGCTTATTCGGGAAGCTTGCTATAATTCACAAAATTGCCTAGAAGAGAAATAATGCATTCAAATAAAAACTGAGTAGCCTAGTTAAAAGTACAAAACAGCGAATACGACACACGCGCCCACACAAAAATCCATAACCGACTCAGCCAAAAACGAACTTCCCAACAGGATCAGCGGACAGAGAGGCACCACCCAAATAAATTAGGAGAAGCCTGCCGCTGTTGAAAGCCTCTTCTCCCCCCAAGCTTCGATGGGACTTTCAGCCTGTCATGTAAATTTCAGTTTATGATTGTTAAGCTTAGCAAGTACATCTGAAGTAAAAGTTTCGGATAAATAAGCAGCGTTTGTACAATGTTACTTCGCAGGCAATCGTTTTACCACAGGAAAAAAAAGTTAACGGACTGATTATGCAGATTGGTTGAATATTTCACTCGTGGGCTTTCTGTGGTAATCAATTAATCCAGTTTCGGGTCTTAAAACGCCATATAATGAGTTTTGTGAAAAAGCACATTGGCGTGATCCTCATTTTTCCTCGTGAGCATCACATGGAAAATGACTAAGAAGTTCAACATTGCCGTCATGCAAAATGCAAGTCACTAGATCGTCATGATAAAGCATTCCAAAGATGGCTAACGGAAAGCGTGCGTCAAAAAGTCCGTAGTCAGTCGCATTATATTTCATTGCACAACAGCCTGTCCTCAAAGTTATTTTTCACTTAAGTGCCCCGCTGTCTTGTTTGAGCGCGGCCCTTAGGGTTGCCACCCGTTCCGTACAGGGCCTATTACCAGGGATGAGCCGTCAGGGAAGGCACTTCCTGCCCCAGGCGATCATCAAAATATCACTGATCATTTTAATATCGAATCTAATTTTGAAGTTATTTGATAAAGCTATAGTTTGTCTTATGCTGTTGCTTTAAGTCATTGAGTAATAATGACATGACAGCGCCATCTTCTGACCAGGCAGAGGCTCTCGAATCAGTCCTATCTTTGCAGGGCAGGCTCAACACTGGGTGCATCTCAACAGTTTCTCGGAGTCTAGGCTGCATCCTTCGAAGGCTGCATTTTTAGGGGTCGCCGCTTAATTCCATCTGCCAAACTAACGGAACCTCATGTCATCCCCGTTAAACAGCTTTGTTTTAAGCGAGTCGTCACTGGTTTCCTTAACTTTATCCATAATTCTAGCCTATGAACCTAAACCAACCCTAAATTTAACCTGGTCTCTTACCTTAAATGTCAGTTTAGTGAATGGACGTAAGTTACGACCCCTAAAAATGCAGCCTTCAAAGGATGCAGCCTACGCTTTGAGATGCGTAGGCTGCAGCCTTCGAGGGATGCATTTTAAGGGGTCGTCACTTAATTCCATCTGCCAAACTGACATTTGGGTAAGAGACAATGTTAAATTTGGGGTTAGGTATTAAAGTTAAGGTTAAGGTTGGGGAAAACCGTGACATCTCGCTTAATTCAAAGCTGTTTAACGGAGATGAAATGACATTACGTGAGTTTGGCAGATGGGATGAAATGGCAACCCCTAAAAATAAAGCCTTCGAAGGATGCAGCCTCGGCTTTGAGATGCACCCTATAGGCTGCATCATTTGAAGGCTGCATTTTTAGGGGTCGTCACTTAATTCCATCTGCCGAACTGACGTGACTTCATTTCATCTCCGTTAAACAGCTTTGGTTTAAGTGAGTTGTCACTGGTTTACCCAACTTTAACCTTAACTCTAACCATTAACCCAAAACCTACCACTAAATTTCAGCTTTTCCCTTTTCCTAAATGTCAGTTTAGCAGATGGAAGTAAGTGACGACCCCTAAAAATGCAGCCTTCGAAGGATGCAGCCTCGGCTTTGAGAAACGGCCACTGAGATGCCTTTGAATGGCACGTTATCAAAGACGTTGTTTTCACGCATGTGCAGTGTTTTTTCATATGCTTCATTATGTAGGCAAAAAGGCAGGACACTACGCTGCCTGTATGCGTAAGTGTCACACGCTTATCATTCAATCTGGACGTTCGATGTTTTCGTGGATTCACACCCACGTCAATCAAATTTAAGCGGGCAAAACAGACAAGATGTCATCGCTAACGAAGCTCAAACCATTTTCACTGCTCTCGTTTGAGGAAAAATGTCAGCTTTTATGAAGCGGGAGACCAATAGGCCTACCTGAATTAAAGGAGCTTAAGCAAAGAAAGGAAGAGAAAATTGTTCGGAGATTTTAAACTGAATAGTAGAATTTACAGCTGTGCCACATTGAAGAGGCTATTATGTTTTCCTTGTTTTCTCGTTCGGCGCCGGTGTTCTGACAAATTTTGCTACCCATCAAAATATGCTACCTCGTTCTGCGCTTGCGCAAACCTAAAATCTCTGGCTCTTTCCTCGCTCTTATCTTAAGTATCTTCAAAAATCATAAAATAAGATTTATTTTCAGGGTGCATTTCGACCCGTAAGCGTACATATATTTGCATGTACACGCTGGGGTTTCCTGAAAATGCAGAAATTAGACGATAATGGCGTATATGGGCATATATCTTCAAACAGACTTATCCAACTCGTTACAAAATATGCGTATGTTATAAAAAGCTAACAAACAACAAAGGTTACTACGGTAAACTGATTCATATTGCAATATCAAGGCGAAAACAAAAACTTTACAATCGCTTTGCATGAAGGTAACATTTTTTGACAAGGTAGCAAAATTTGTCGGAACACCGGCGCCCCGGACACGGTTTGGACAAAAGCAGGTTATTGTGACCTAAATAACCTGCCTTGTGCCATATCCAAGCAAGAAAAGTCAGCAGCTCACATGCAGAATCAATTTTCCTTGAAAACATTTGGGCACAACAGGATCGACCTGGCTCTGGATGAACACCGGCGACTGAGCGTCACCATCCATAACGACAAGGTGAAGAAAAATAGAGAAATACTAAAAAGTCTCATAGATGCTGGATATTTCCTTGGTAAACAGGAGGTAGCTTTCTGTGGGAATGATGAGAGTGCAGGTTCCTCATATCGGGAGAATTATTTTGAACTTCAGCACCTGTTAACCAATAAGGATGTTAATTTAGCCCCCCACTTGTTTACCGGCACATACTAGTGCCAGAAGTTAAATAATACACGGATAACAACTCAAACAAAGATTTGATTTCACTCTGAAGAGTTTCAAAATAAACTAAAAGTCCAAATCTAACGAAAAACGCAACTTTGTGCATGTCCGATGTCTTTTAAGTCCCTTTAATTCCGTCAATCCCCGCAAATGCAATTAATGATGGCATTGATCCAGATTTGCAGTGTTATTGTTCACAGCATTCAACAGTTTCTGGGGTAATTATGTTTGATTTTGCTTGCGTTTTTACCTCTGACACTATACATAAAATATTAATTCGTTTTTACGTTTCGGTCCGCCACTGCCTACCTTGACCCAAACCTCACGGTTCGTTACTAGAGAAATCCCTAATAAATAGTTACTTGGTTTACTTTTACTTTCCTAAAGATGGAAGATTCGGAGCACTTGAATGAACAGACTTTGAGCATAATGAACAGTAACAATCCAGCAAAGGAAAAATGCTGCTCTTTCAGCTTACTTTTGGACACCTTTGGAATGAATTTGCTTTGTGTATCAAGTAAAACCCCCTTAAATTTACGGACTCACTGTCCAAGAGTGTCTCCCATTTTATTTCACTTAGATATGAGCGCATCCTGTCAAAGTTAGCTCGCCTAAAGTTGAAAATTTTTGCTTTTGAATACATCTTTTTAACTTCCCATGAAACATCAAAAAAAAAAAAAATCCCAAAATTTGTTTATTGGATTTTTATAAAGACATAAATGCATAAAATGTCACAATGAATATAACTGGCGTATATATACAAACGAAGAAGAATGAAGGAAGAAAAAAAAAGGCTATGAAGAATAATAACAATTACAAAGCTTCGCCGTCAGATTTCATAAATAAGCAGTTTGCCAATAAAACAGATTTACAATAATTAGGACATTATACAGAGTTGCACCAAGGGAAAGGTATGCAGGGTAAAAAATTAATAGCAACAAAATGATAAAAAAAAAAAAAAAAAACTTACGGGGTGTACACACAGTAGACTATAAACAAAAAACTGTCCATGAGAAGACAAACACAGATAACACCCGCATCTTGTGGGACGTCAAGGTGAATATGTATATGTAATATAGTTGAGAAAGGGACCCCATGTTTTATAGAATCTGGCAGTTGAACCCCTTGTAACACGTCTTATTTTCTCCATCTTGATGAAGTGTAGCATATCCCTGATCCACATAGCGTACGTTGGAGGGGAGGGAGACTTCCAAAGTAGCAAAATCAAACGTCTGGCCACTAGAGTTGTAAAGGCTATTAAATCGGTTTTATAATTCGGTATTGGTGTATCAACCGGGCAGATCCCAAAGCAGGCTGTGAGGGATGTTGGTACGATTGGCATATCTATACTCTTGGATATTGTTTCAAAGATTCCGAACCAAAAATTGTGTAAGAGAGAGCAGGACCAGAACATGTGGCTATATGTGGGCCTGATGGCACCTGATGGCATCTGTCGCAGGTGGGATCAATGTTGCCATAAATCTTAGCTAATCTAGCTTTGGTGAAGTGTACGCGATGGAAAATTTTGCATTGCATCACTCCGTGCTTGGCACAGATTGAAGAAGAGTGGACTCAGCGTAAAATTATTTCCCATAAGTCGTCCGTGATCTCCATACCTAGGTCCTCCTCCCAACACACCCTAATGTAAACATCAAAATTAACAGCAGAGTGATCACTTGTCCCAAGTGACTCCAGTACCTCAACGTTGCTAATTCTATCTGGGTCATTACAGAGCAGTAAGTCTAAAATTGCCTTCTCTCTTGTAGGTTTATTAACATACTGCACCAAAAAATAATCATTTATAACATCTAGAAATTCTTCCTCCCCCCTACCCTGTCCTTTCACCATTTCCCAATCTATAGCAGGATAATTTAAGTCTCCCATAATAATAGTCCCTCCACCTAGCTTGCTTAATCCTCTTAAAAAGCATTTCATGGTCACACTTTATTTGAAGTGTTGCTCATAAAGGCTTTATACAGCATGTATAATGTCTTCATAAATGAGACATTGGCCCCATTTACATGGGTCCTAAAATCCTATTTACAATCAGATTGAAAGGTCAGTCAGATTCAAAATGTCTCATATAAACACCTTAGCCAATCTAATTCACCCAGATCCGATTGCATTTCGGATCGGATTGTAAGAGGTAGTCTACACCGATTGATAATCCGCTCCATGCTCCATGTAAACAACTGAGTGGAGCGGATTGTGTTGATAAAGAGGATTGTTCGGTCCGTGCATGCGCTCCTAGTACGTAAGAGGCTTGTAAGTGAAGTGACGTACGCAGAGTGACGTAATACGCAGGTAAAAAAACACAATACAATCGGATTCAGCTGGGTCCATGTCAAGGCGGATTGAACGTGGATCTCTTTACTTTAACTTCATGTATACAGAATCAAATCAGATTCACTTATTCCGTTCAATTTCAATCAGATTGAGGAAAACTACCCATGTAAACGTGGCCAATGTCTTCATAAATCATACATAAGCAAATGTCATGCTTTGTAAAGGGTGAAATAACACATCCTTATTCAACATCTGATGCCAGATGTGACAATGACAATGTCACTTACCTGACAATGACATCCTTTATCGCAATTAGCCACTAGCTTCATGACATCGTCAGTTATATCACATCTGGCATCACATGCTGAATAAGGATGTGTTATTTCACCCTTTACAAAGCATGATGTTTGCTTATGTATGATTTATGAAGACATTATGTCTCATTCATGAAGGCATTATGCATGCTGTATAAAGCCTCTATGAGCAACACTTCAAATAAAGGGTGACCCATTTCATTGACTGTACTGTCCAAAGCTGGTGGTCAATAGCATACTTCTGTGTTTAAACCTGTCTCGTGTTTGCCAATGATCCTGACCCAGATATCTATACATTTATGTTTTCGTTCACATAGATTACTACGCCCCCTCCTTGCCTATTACATCTATCCTTCCTATATAAAGAGCTTATAACCTTCTATATTATATTCATCTCCATCCTCTTCACTAAGCCATGTCTCTGTTATCCCAACTATGTCATAGCCCTCACTATTCATAATGGCCTCAAGCTCTGGAAATTTATTTTTTATGCGTCTTGCATTTAAATAAAAACATTTCAGGTTATTAGTAATGCTCTTCCCCCTTGATTTCCCATGCGGCTGCTGCTTCAAGCCCCCCACTATGCTTTGTTGCTTTAAAAGTATATCATCAATAGTGAATGTAACGCCGTAAGCTTCCATCGGGGCAGTCTGCATTTCCCTATGTGTAACACTCACTAACCTCCCTGCCCCCAAGTCCCTAGCTTAAATAAACCTGTGCCACCCTCAACATAAGCTGGCCAAGTGCAAAGGTACGCCTCCGGTTCAGGTGCAGCCCGTCAGGCTTGAACAGGTCACCCCTGTTCCAGAAAAAGTTCCAGTGCCCCATAAATCTGTACCCCTCTTTCTTATACTAGGTTCGTAGCCACGTGTTAAACCTCAAGATAAAATTCTGCTGGGATAATTGCAGTGTGACAACTTACTCGTGATACAACAAGCCCCGGTCTCCCCTACGCGTTGATAGAAGAATTGCTGACTACAGCAGAGGAACGTAAATACGCCACTTAAGCTGGATTTTTGGTTCTGCGTCGACTCCACGCAATGGCCACGTCGTCGCCTCTACGTCATTGTGGACCTTCCGAAGTTCTGCGTTGAGGTCGTTTGCGTCGTGCTGTGTTGCAAAGCAATTCACTGACAAACCGCTAGGTGGCGTCAGGTCCAAAGGACCTGTAGGGAAATCACGCGAGACTCGAGTAGAGTGGACCAGTGGCCTTGCGGTCTGCATCGCTTTGACGTGCAGTTAGAAAATGTTCGAGGTGCGCGGCAGGCGATACAGAGGCATTGCGGTGGAGGTTAACGTTGCCGCAGAGGCTCTGCGTAGCGAGGGCATCCATTCAACGCAGAACCATAAATCCAGCTTTACACTCACACCGAATGCGTGAGAGTTGACAGGTATTCGTTATTAATGAAAACTGGCCTCAACTGAATTTGGAGAGTTTTCGTAGTTTCTGTAGGCCTGCTGGTACTTTAAATGAATGATTTAAACTCGTCATGACCAGTCACTAATTTTAAGGGATTATTTGAGCTTCCCCTGTTGCCTGCTCACGAGCCACCACAGGATACTGTGTCACTCAGTGTTGACAATGTTTATAGCTATGCAAATTTAAATTAAGCTCTAGCGATAAAAGTCATTTAGAGCTTCTAAACCTCGTCCACTCAAGTGACATGAAATTAAATTGATGGGATTTCGTAGTTTGAATTTCATCTAAATTTTACCGCATCATTGTCCTGGTAATTTTGTCGTTGAGCTATCCCGTAACCCCGTCCCCTCAGAAGAAAGTAAAGAATAAGGGCTCTTCGTGCCGTTTGCATTTAAACCAAGGGCATTTTTAGGTGGCAGCTTTTTTTATTATTTCTAATTCAGTGATGCATAAAGTACATGAAGACGTCCGTAGTTTGCAATGCAGTTAGCTTGTTGGGGTGAGTTACACATTTCAGTTTTTGAGAAATGTATCACATTTACACATGTATATATTTCATTGCCATTGTTTTAATAAATAATCACGAAAAAACATCAAGTTTCAGCCAGAAAAGTCGAAATTTCACTGGACAGGTTAAGGCAGGAGCTTTCATTCAGCAAAATGATGAAGCTCTTATGTTCTAAAGGGCCCCACATTTGCTTTTGAAATGGGCCCCCAGATGCTTAAGGCCGCCACTGGACACAGGACACAATTAACATGTCTCGCATCAAGAATTGGCAACTCTGCAATATGCACACATTACATGAAGTGTTGTTCCTAAGAGGCCAGACAAAAACCCACAATCTAGGTTCTTCTCATGAATTAATGTCATGGCTAAAAATGGTAATAAATAGATAAATAAAAATGAAAATAGCTTGCAATACCTAAAGACATATAGTGTTACTAGAGCCACTTCAATATTCTGCTCAAACCACGAACGTTCTGTTCTGTAAATGGTAACGTTACTTGGCAATTTACCACACTTGGTTGCTAGCTTCATTTACCAGCCACGATAATAGTATGTTGCAATTTGTGATGAAAACATTATTTAAACAGAATATCCGAACATTTTACATCCTGCTATCAAACATGTCAGTTTCTAACCTATTTCACCCAGCCTTGCTATCCGCCTATTGCTATCCACCTGCGCTGTCTGAAAGACGAGCAACTCATCTGATATGATGACACATACTGAACACCTATCTGCGGGGGCTCCCCACCTCCGACACAGAAAAATGTCGACCAGTGTGCTGGGCTGATTCCTGGACAGCCCTGGACCCCTGCATACATGCATATGGGTCATTCCATGTCAATTCACACACCCTCCCCAGATGACCCTCTTCGATTTGCCCGATATTCGACACAAAGGTACCTTTTGATGCCAATAGAAAGAATCCAAAGTATTAGCATCCTACGTCTAACGGTTTTGGAGATGAGCCCCTCCAAAGTTTGGGTGCCACGCCCACTTTTCAAGCCTGTGAATTGCATACAGAATTCACAAGCAGGTTTGGACACCTCTAGTTTTAGTTTGAAGGAAGATACAGGCCTAAAAATCACCATATCCCCTCAGCATGATCTTGTCTATCAGATGGTGTACTTAAGAATAGCATAGCTTGACTATTTCTGGATATATTAAGCTTTGAAAACTGTAAGTGTGAAAAGTGTGATGAAGAGTCTTGACATTTTGGGATTCCAGATCTTGGAAACTATGTATGCTGTTGGGGGTATAATTGATTTTCCATCATATTTGGTAACTGTATAGTGTATTCAAAAGAAGTGTGTGGATATTCAGACCTTAAATGACAGAATAGGAGGCACTCAAAATGGCTTTGGGAGAAAATGACCCTGCAGTACCCCCTACTTCATGCCCCAATGTAACCATGTGGGCACTTGATGAGTGGAATGCCCTTTTAACCCCATGCACAGTGACACTGTATCAAACAGTTAAGCTTTGAAGAACTTTGTTTATCAGAGTTCTTCATACCAATTCAGGCCTTCAAAATATGGGAAAATTTGTCCCCTTTTCACAACAGTATCTGGGTTTCTGCTGCCATCTGCTGGTCAAAAAAAGTAACAACAGCCTAAATCATGAAGCAAAAGCGACTGGAAAGTCTTGACCAATAAACCAATATAAAATTATATTGGTTTATTGGTCAAGACTTTCCAGTCGCTTTTGCTTCATGATTTAGGCTGTTGTTACTTTTTTTGACCAGCAGATGGCAGCAGAAACCCAGATACTGTTGTGAAAAGGGGACAAATTTTTCCATATTTCGAATGCCTAAATTAGTATGAAGAACTCTGAAAAACAAAGTTTTTCGAAGCTTAACTGTTTGATACAGTGTCACTGTGCATGGGATTAAAAGGGCATTCCAGTCATCAAATGCCCACATGGTTAAATTGGGGCATGAAGTAAGGGGTACTGCAGGGTCATTTTCTCCCAAAGCCATTTTTGAGTGCCTCCTATTCTGTCATTTAAGGCCTGAATATCCACACACTTCTTTTGAATACACTATACAGTTACCAAATATGATGGAAAATCAATTATACCCCCAACAGCATACATAGTTTCCAAGATCTGGAATCCCAAAATGTCAAGACTCTTCATCACACTTTTCACACTTACAGTTTTCAAAACTTAATATATCCAGAAATAGTCAAGCTATGCTATTCTTAAGTACACCATCTGATAGACAAGATCATGCTGAGGGGATATGGTGATTTTTAGGCCTGTATCTTCCTTCAAACTAAAACTAGAGGTGTCCAAACCTGCTTGTGAATTCTGTATGCAATTCACAGGCTTGAAAAGTGGGCGTGGCACCCAAACTTTGGAGGGGCTCATCTCCAAAACCGTTAGACGTAGGATGCTAATACTTTGGATTCTTTGTATTGGCATCAAAAGGTGCCTGTGTGCTGAATATCGGGCAAATCGAAGAGGGTCACCTGGGGAGCTTCCAGGGAATCGTGTGAATTGACATGGAATGACCCATATACAGTGCTATGAAAAAGTATTTGCCCACTTCCTGATTTCTTATTTTTTTTGCATATTTGTCACACTCAAATGTTTCAGATCATAAACAAATTTTTATATCGGACAACGATAACCCGAGTAAATACAAAATGCAGTTTTTAAAATCCGATTTGCGAAAAAGTTTGTGATTCACTTTTTTATTGAGCTTTGAAGATGAACAAAAGGAAAAACCAAACAAAACACACATACACAACTGTCATCACCATAACAAACATAAGACAAAACTGGGGCAAAACAGCTGTATAGCTACATTAACTAAAAATAGACAAGAAAAGAAGAGGGACACAAATAAGTGAATTAGAAAACAAATCAGGAAAATGGTGAAAGAAAATTACAAGTTACATTACAGGCCTCTAACGCGCTCATTCAGTTCCACCACAAAATCTGACCAATCAGACACAGTTTCAGGTTTTGCCCGGTGAAGCCAAGCTGTAGAGTAGGCCTACTTCAAGTTAGCCATATATTTTGCATTGGTCTACCAGTTTTTAACTAAATTTATTTTTTGATTATACCAGTATTCCAAAATAGATTTTTTAGCTGCTGTAAATGCACAAAAAAGGAGTCTCCTATAAATTACTTTAAAACTCAAAAATCATTTAACAGACATAGACATGATCTGGATTTATCGTAAACCAAAGTATTTTACTCATGATATCACACACGAGTCCATAAAGTTTTCACTTCATCACATTCCCAGAACAATACTGTTCCCACAGCAGAGCTTGAGCACAAAGTACAATCAGGACTAGAAAGCAAACCCATTCTGCATAATCTATAAGGTGTGGCATAGCATCTGTGAATTATTTTAAGGTTGATCAGCTGGTGGCTTAAATTCCTGGATGTGTTAATATTCACCCATGATTTGTGAAAAAGTAATTAAAAATAATTGTTAAATCATGAATTAACTGTGATTAACCACATCTTTTCAGTTCAATTTCACTTGCCACACTCCAATCAAGAAATCACGTAAATAGAACCTGTCTGATAAAGTAAAGCAGGCTAAAAGATCTCAAGAAGCAACACACCATACAGCGATCTAAGGAAATTCAAGAACAGAAGAGAAGCAAAGTTGTTGACATCTTTCAGTCTGGAAAGGGCTACAAAGTAATTTCTAAGGCTGTGGGACTCCAGCAAACCACAGTGAGAGCCATTATCCACAAACGGAAAAAAGGTAACCCTTTACTTGACAGGTGCGTTCATAACACATTCATAGCAGCTGTCATGAATTGTTCTTAAGGCACTCATGAGGATTTCATAAGACATTATTCAACCTTCATACCCATCCTTTCATAAATGTGGAACACAGAATGGCGATAATTTGTCAAAATAAAAGTCCAACGGTCTCAAGGCAGAATTGCCCTTTTTCTTGTAAACCTGATCATGTCACATCTGATTCAAAGGGTAAGCCAAAGAGATAGAAGATGGGCAAGTAGCCTATGTAATTTTTATTCCAAATCAACTCGAGGTCCATGCACAGCCTGGTCAGGTGAGCGAACCTGAGAGGACACTAGAGGCAAAACGCTTTGTTCGCTCTGATTAATAAAAAGTGAAGTCAATGAACAGTGTTGCGGTAGTGCTCTCACGGATTAAATAGTTTTTATGTTCCATAAAATGTTTAATGTTTTCAGAGGTGCCAGACGAGTTTGAAAGTGGGGGTGCAAAAAGAAAAAAAAGGACGTGGTTTCGGGCTGGGTTCCCCCCGAGATAATTTTGGAAATTCCAGGGCCAATTAGCATTCACGTGCATTTTCATGTGGGATATTATAAGATAATAAAAAAAGTCTAAAAATAATTATTTTCTGTGTGCATTGGTTGTTAGGTGCTAGTGATTTCGGGTTGGTTTCATTCAAGCTTCTGATTGGACTGCATGTAGCGCCTTTTTGCATACAGACGAATTTAGTCTACAAATTCTGAATTAACAGCCTGGCAAAATAAACTGCGCCTGATATTGACAAAGACACGCCATCATAATCTGAATTTCCTTTCAAGGACTAGGTAGTCTATACAATAATAAATAATAATAATCATCATCATCATCATCATCATCATCATTTTCTGTCATGCGCAGCCAGTAAGGTCATTCCCATTCTCAATGCAGTGCCAAGACGCACCCCATATTTTGGCCTGCGAATCACTGACAGATTATAATTTCATTGTATTTTAGAAGAGCCCTATAACATTGTTTCAATATTTTTGATCATTTCAATCTTGTGCTCCACCACGTCCACCAACAGCAATAGAGAGATCTACTTCAAGGTTGCTCATAAATAGAGGAAGGTTTGGTGTATGGGCTCCGCTCCGCTCATGAACTCTTGACTTTGTGAATAATAAATTAAGGATTCAAATTCAATCTGTACATGATGCAACCCACCAGGCTCTGAAATTATGTCATACTGCCGGAATCATTTCTATTGGAATGGAAATAAAAAATCACGAGGCTAGACAACGCTTGAGTTAGGCTAACAAGTGAACAGTTTAATTATTTTCAGTTTAACAGTTGCACAGCGAGCAGGTTGGGGGCAGAGGCGGACAGAGTACACAGCTTCATTACTTAAGTGAAAGTACAGATACCACTTGTTAAATTTTACTCAAGTGCAAGTAAAAGTTCTACAGTCAGATTTTTACTTAAGTAAAAGTACTGGAGTACTTGTCTTTAAAAATACTTAAGTATCAAAAGTAAAAGTAAATTTTCTAAATATTGTATTATGACTGCCACAGTGCTTACCGTAACTGATAGAAACCCACTGGATGGAGCTTTTATAGATACTTTAATGTTAAAGGCTGTATCAGCGATATGACGTCACTGTTGTTGACAGTTGAAACGTTCTCAAAACACAGAGCTGCTCGCTCCTCCCCTTCAGAAGCTTGGAGAATGAACACACTTTTCTTAAAGTTAAACTTCCGAGTATTCGCGTCTTTGCATTGACTTTGAAATGAATCTGTCTCGCGAAAAATTCGCTTTGCATCCAGTGTGAAAGCAGCTTAAGAAAGGCTCACTCCGCTGGGTAAATGGCCGTGTACAGCTTGTTGTGATTAACGCCTGGTAGCAACAATGAGGACTATTGCCAGACGAGAAAGTTACACCATTAATGCTAGCTACAAAAAGGTATCTGACAAGTATCTTAGCTAGGCATTACAAAATGAATATTAACAACGTCACATAGATCACCACTTTTAGCTAAACTTATCATGCGGTTATACATTCATCGACGAATTGAAACTCTGAGTACTAACCAGAGAAAAAATTTTATTTACATGAACACAAACTCTGGTTTGATTAGACAGAATTAGCAAACTCACTAGCTTGCCAACTGAGAGTTAGCAAAGGTTGCTAACTCGCTCTAAAGAGGAAATATCGATCGCTCTACTGTTTGATTCATTCTAGCCAGCATGATCTATGCACGATAGCCTTACAAAAATAATACACAAGCTTCCCTCAATTTTGCTTGGGATGACAATTTACAATTCACATCCAACCGAGTTTGTACCACATACCTCCCAAGTTTGAGGGATCGAAAAGCTGGTCCATAACCACAGAGTGCTCAGAGTTTTTTTAAAAATAAGGAAATTCTACATGGTAGGGTATAAAAATAAGGAAGTATTGACATCATATTGTATTGACAACAACTTATCATACATCACCATTTTGGATTTTTTTTTTTTTTTTGGAATCCAATTTGTATCTCATTCACATTAATCCAGTAATCATAGACAAAGTAAACAAGCTACAAAACCCAAAACCAGTGAAGTTGGCACATTATGTAATTCGTAGATAAAAACAGAATACAATGATTTGTAAATCCTTTTCAACTTATATTCAATTGAATACACTGCAGAGACAAGATGTTTAATGTTCAAACTGAGAAACTTTTTTTTTGCAAATAATCATTAACTTAGAATTTAAAGGCAGAAACACATTGCAAAAAAGTTGGCACAGGAGCCTTTTTACCACTGTGTTACATCGCCTTTCCTTTTAACGACACTCCGTAAACTTTTGGGAACTGAGGAGACCAATTTTTGAAGCTTTTCAGGTGGAACTCTTTCCCATTCTTGCTTGATGTACAGCTTCAGTTGTTCAACAGTCCGGGGTCTCCGTTGTCGTATTTTACGCTTCATAATCCGCTACACATTTTCAATGGGAGACAGGTCTGGACTACAGGCAGGCCAGTCTAGTACCCGCACTCTTTTACTACGGAGCCATGCTGTTGCAACACGTGCAGAATGTGGCTTGGCATTGTCTTGCTGAAATAAGCAGCGGCGTCCATGAAAAAGACGTTGCTTGGATGGCAACATACGTTGCTCCAAAACCTGTATGTACCTTTCAGCATTAATGGTGCCTTCACATATGTGTAAGTTGCCCATGCCTTAGGCACTAATACACCCCCATACCATCACAGATGCTGGCTTTTGAACTTCGCGCCTATAACAGTCCGGATGGTTCTTTTCCTTTTAGGTCCGAAGGACATGACGTCCACAGTTTCCAAAAACAATTTTAAATGTGGACTCGTTAGACCACAGAACACTTTTCCACTTTGCATCAGTCCATCTTAGATGAGCTTGGGCCCAGCAAAGCCGGCGGCGTTTCTGGGTGCTGTTGATAAATGTCGCTTACAGGAAGTGATTTCTCCAGATTCTCTGAACCTTTTGACGATATTGCGGACCGTAGATGATGAAATCCCTACATTTCTTGCAATAGCTCGTTGAGGAATGTTGTTTTTAAACTGTTCGACAATCAGCTCACGCATTTGTTCACTAAGTGGTGACCCTTGCCCCATCCTTGTTTGTGAATTACTGAGCATTTCAGGGAAGCTGCTTTTATACCCAATCATGGCACCCACCTGTTCCCAATTAGCCCGTTCACCTGTGGGATGTTCCAAATAAGTGTTTGATGAGCATTCCTCTACTCTCTGTCTTTTTTGCCACTTGTGCCAGCTTTTTTGAAACATGTTGCAGGCATCAAATTCCAAATGAGCTAATATTTGCAAAAATTAAAAAGTTTACCTGTTCGAACATTAAGAAACTTGTCTTTGCAGTGTATTCAATTGAATATAGGTTGAAAAGGATTTGCAAATCATCGTATTCTGTTTTTATTTACGATTTACACAACGTGCCAACTTCACTGGTTTTGGGTTTTGTATATTGAATGTTCATACATTAACGCTCACAGATGCATCAGTGTAACACAAAAATCAATTATATGTATACAAGGCCATGCAATTGAAACCACATCAACTTTGACAGACAGTCCTGACATCATTGTAATAAGGGCATCTAAAACTCATCATTATCATCAGCTGCCACTTCCTGAACTGCCAAGTGACGTAGATTATGTCCACGATGTGGAAAGATATCCATAATCCCATCCGCAAGCAAGATGCTCCAAATGGCCACGGAAAAAAATGGAGCCTTATTACCTAGCTAGCTACGTTAAGCTGCTTTTCCACCGAACGCGAAAAGAATTTTTCGTGCAACAGATTATACTAAAAAGCAGTGCAAAGATGCAAATACACGCAAACTCATGTGTATTCGCATCTTTGCAGTGACTTTGAATGTAATCTGTTGCACGAAAAATTTGTTTCGCGTTCAGTGGAAAAGCAGCTTAGACTTGGCTAATTGTAGACTTCGACACAATGTCGTGACTTTACCCCAACTTGTCATATAAGATCTAAAATGTTTGCCGAGTTGCTGTTATTTAGTATTTGCAGGCCAGCACCGAACAAGCAAACAATATTTGCAGTTCACATTTTAAATGATCGGCTACAAATTTTGAATGGGTAAGAAACCTTTAACCAGTTGAAATGCATGGGGCGCGGATTTCGGGGGCTGCATCTGTGGTTCAAGGGAGTGATGCAAGGGAGAATTGATGATATGGCTCAACATCTGCACAAAATAAAAATGGGTTCTACACTGAACGAGGGTTATGTAGATAACCGCGGTTCTATGAGTTTCAGATGACCGCCAGAGGCGGTGCTTTCAGCACATGGATATCCATCACACGAACGTGCAGGTCGAGTAATAGTAACAACAAAGTCACGTATGACTTGGGTGACGTCAGCCCGTGACCCCGGCATAAAAGACCGGTGAACCCAGGAAGTGACCTCTTGGCAAATCTTCTCGTGTACACTCCGAGTGACTGCCAAGCTCTGGCGGTCATCCGAAACTCATAGAACTGCGGTTATCTACATAACCCTCGTTCTATTTCGTTTCTCCTGCTAGGCTAAGGGGCTGGTTGACGAAGATAGAAGAGAGGGTCTTCGGGAGGAAAGAGGGGTTAGGCCACAGAGTGACCCCACTGTCGCCGGGGTGCCACTGCAGGCACTCCCCACTGACTGACATTGCGTGTAATTCCCCGACGCGCCTTGTCGATGTAATGGCCAGAAGAAAGGCAGTCTTCAGGGAGAGCCATGAAATGTCTGCCGTGAGCAGGGGCTCAAATGGTGCGTCGCAAAGAGCCTGCAGCACTAAGTGAAGATCCCACGTGGGTATCCGCCTCCATCGGGGGGGGTCTCAACCGGAGAGCACCCTCCAAGAAACGTGCCACCAAGGGGTGGGACCCCACGATCCTTCCCTCAATTCTGGCATGCTGAGCAGAGATGGCAGCTGCATAGACCTTGATGGTGGAAGGAGTAAGACCCTTGTCAAACAGAGACTGGAGGAACAGGAGAATGGTCGGCAGGGGGCAGCATGTAGGCTCCTCCCCCTGAATTAAGCACCAGTTGGAGAAAAGCCTCCATCTGTTACCGTGGGGGCATTGGTGGAGGGTGCCCGAGAGCTTGCAATGGTGTTGACCACTGCCGGCTCACAAAGACCTAGCAGGGGGTCTGGCCCTTCAGCGGCCACACCCAGAGCTGCAGACTGGCTGGATCCGGGTGCCAGATCTGCCCTCCCAGCTGTGATAGCAGGTCCGTCCTGACTGGTAGGCACCAGGGGTCGCCGTTCAGAAGTTGCAGCAACTTGGGGAACCACACTCGGCCCGGCCACCGAGGGGCGACGAGCAGCAGCTCGTGGTGGTCCATCACAACCCTGTGCAGGGTTGGCACGATCAGTGGCTGGGGGGGGCGGGGGGGGGGGGGCATACAGCAGTTGCCTCGGCCAAGCATGCGCCAGCGCGTCCTGGCCCAGGGAGCTGGGGCCGTGGAGGCTGAACCACAGAGGGCAGTGTGTCGACTCCTGGCAGGCAAAGAGGTCCACCTCTGCCCTGCCAAAACGTTCCCAGATGGCGAGAACCACCGCTGGGTTGAGTCTCCATTCCCCGGAATCGGGGTCCTGGCAGGACAGCAGATCCGCATCCCTGTTGGCAGTGCCTGGCAAGTACATGGCGCGCAGGCTCAAGAGATGCCAATGGGCCCACCGCAGAAGTTGGCCGGCCACTTCTAAGCACTGGAGGGACTTAGTGCCTCCTTGGTGGTTGATGTAACACACCACCGTAGTGTTGTCCGTCCGCACCAGAACGTGTCTGCCGGCCAGGCCTGGGGAGGAAGTGCTGTAGGCCGAGGAAAACAGCCCATAGCTCCAGCATGTTGATGTGCTGCTGTCGCTGCCCTGGACTCCAGCAGCCTCTGACGGTCCGGCATTGCCAGACTGCACCCCAACCTCCCAGGGAGGCATCCGTGGTGATGACCTCCCTCCGGGAGGGGACAGCGGCCAGTGGAACACCCTGCAAAAAGTAGGCCCTCCTCCTCCATGGACGGAGGAGTCTGCAAAAATAATCTTTTACCTGCACAAACCTGTGCCCATGCAGCGCCGGGTGGAGGTGGAGACTGTTGAGCCACCTCTGAAGCGGACGTAAGTCCAGGAGCCCCAGCGGGACCAGAGAGGAGGCCGCCGTAAGCATGCCCAGCAGGCGCTGAAAGGTCTTCAGGGTGAGTGACCTGCCCAGTCTGAAGCGGCTAAGCAGCAGGCGGATGTTGTGGATCCTGGTCAGGGAGGGGGTTGCCATCAAGGACCTCGAATCCAGGTGCATGCCCAAGAAGATCGTCTCCTGGCTGGGCACCAGTGAGCTCTTCTGGTAATTCACCCTGAGCCCCAGCTCTGCGACATGTGAGAGCACAATCGCGATGTCTGTGTGGGCCTGAGCTTCCGATCGTGAACAGACGAGCCAGTCGTCTAGGTAAGGCAGGACTCGCAAACCCCGTGCCTGAAGTGGTGCCAATGCCGCTGCCACACACCTGGTGAACACACGGGGTGCCAGCGATATCCCAAAGGGCAGAACATTGAACTCGAAGGCCCGGCCCTCGAAGGCAAACCGCAGGAACTGCCTGTGGTGTGGCGCAATGGGAACATGAAAGTAGGCGTCTTTCAGGTCGATGGTGGCAAACCAGTCGCCGGCCTGGATGTGGTGTAAGACATCCACCGTACGCATCATGCGGAACCTCATGGTCTTCAAGTGGGAATTGAGGGACCTCAGGTCGAGGATCGGGCAGATACCGCCGTCCTTCTTTGGAACCAGAAAATACCTGGAGTAGAACCCACCTTGCTGTCTCTGCCTGTCGACGGGAGAGATTGCTCCTTTCTCCAGGAGAGTGGCGATTTCCTGCCGGAGGACGAGGGACTTCCCCGGATGGCTCACGGTGGTGTATTTGACCCCATGAAAACGCGGCGGTCGGCGGAGTGGATGCGGTAACCCTAGGTGAGGGTCACCAGCACCCAGGGGTCTGTGGTCAACGCTCTCCAGTGTTGGAGCTGTCCGTTGGAAAAGCGGCCAATCAGCGCCGCCCAGACCACCCTGTCGGTCACCAGGGGGGCGACGGGGGGCGAACTGGGTGTAGGGGACGGCGTCGCGGGTCCAGGAGGTGGTGGGGCGATGAAAGTCAGCAGCCCGTCTGGTCTCCTGGCGGGTGTGTGGCCGAGACGGAGTCGGTGTGGGGCTCCTGAAGTACTGGGCAGCGCTGCCGTGATGGTAGACCTGGCTGAGGCCAGCGAGCTGCTGTCGCGCCTGGACGACCTGGGCACTCCTGTCCAGGGCTTGTTGGGTGACCTCGCCAAACAGCTCCCCGGGGACAATAGGGAGAGAGCGCAGCACGCGCCGGTCGGGCTCGACCAGAGGGGACTGCGCCAGTCATATCTGCCGGCGAGCGAGGGTGAGAAACGACATTAGCTGGCCCAGTTCCCACGACGAGTAGGCAAAGGCCTGGAGCGCCGCGTCGCACAGCTCCCGTGATGCCGCGCTCGTCCCCTCCAGCGTCTGGGCAAGGGCCAGCAGCAGGTGGGTCAAGGAGTTGTCGATACGGCCCATTCGTGCCGTCATGTCGTATCCTCGCACGATGAGGTCGTCGGTCACACGGCATTGAGTGCGGGGGCATCGAGCATCAGGCCGCAGAGTCTCGTTGGGCGAAAGGACGTAGGCAGCCACGGAGGGCTCAGTGTTGGGCATCCGCTGGAGGCCGTAGGTGGCGGCATCCTGCATTGCCGCAAGGGTCCTGCAGTCACTGGGGAGGTGGGAAAGGCGCCTGGGGTCCGCCCAACACCTCTGCAACTCCTCGATGTATGGGGCCGAGGGCGGAACAGACAGCGAGGAAGGCTGTGTGGAGCCTCTGAAAAAAGTGCTCTGATACTGGGCCACCGGGGGCATGTCCAAACCCACACGGGCCAATGCAGCTCTCAGCGTTAGCTGGATGGATGAGCGTCCGCCTCCCGACGCTGTCACGGTGCCATGGCTGGTGGCCTGGGAACCGGCCGGAGAGGTGGAGTCATGACCGTCAGACCCACCGCAGTCAAAGCTCTCCGACGCCTGGATCGACAGCTCATCGAGGCTGCGTGCATCAACGGCCGGTGGCAGAACGGGTGGTGATGGCGATCGGTCGGGCTGCCAGGGAGGTGGGGTGGCTGCGCGAACACTGCTGCCCTGTGGCGGAGGCTGGAAATTCGCCAGCAGGGCCTTCATCTCTTGCAGCTCGGCAGACATCACCTCCACTTTCCAAGCCAAATTGCCCAACCGCTTCTTCTTTGCATTGGGAGCGGCGACATGTGGGGGAGCCCCACGGTGCTTGCTGGGCCCTGCTGCTGCAGCCGGCACCACATCCTGTCCCCCCGAGACCCGGGGGATGTCAGACGGGGAATCCATCCTAACCAGCCTGGCGGTCCGTGCAGCCACGCTCAGGCACATGCAGCCTACGCAGGCCATGTCAGTCAGCCCCTGCCGCAGGTGCTCAATACCCAGGAGGGGCACTCGCGGTGGCCGTCCTCCGGCTCGAGGGGGGCCCGGCAGTTGGCACAGCAGGAGAACATGTCCATCATGACACCTGGCTGGCAGAAGAGAACTTAAAATAAAAAACAAAGGTGCGAGGGCCTACGCGAGAGCACCCGGCCCCGCAAACCGCGAGCCTACTGTCGCGGGTGTAATAGACAGCCGCAAATAAACAGTCACTCACTAGCGTGAGAAGACATCACACACCGAAAAACACTCAAGACAGCCAGCCCGTGAACAGGCCGGAGGCAAGGCTACCCAAAACAAGGCGGTCGACAATTCTAACGAAATAGGCGCCGTGCGCCCCAGAACCGATTAACAAATCAGTGGCGAGAACACCGCCGTGCGCCCCAGAACCGATTAACAAATCAGCGGCGAGAAACACCGCTTTAAGCCAAATGAAATGAAAACCACTTACTTGAAGGAAACAAGCCAGCCTCCAGCGGCGAGGACACTGCCTCTGAGGGCTCCACAGCTAACTCCACCGAGCGAGAGCACTCAGCTAACGGAGTAATACTAACAAAAAAGGCGCCGTGCGCCACGGTACCGATTAACAAATCAGCGGCGAGAAGCACCGCTTTAAGTCAAATGAAATGAAAACCACTTACTTGAAGGAAACAAGCCGGCCTCCAGCGGCGAGGACACTGCCTCTGAGGGCTACATAGCTAACTCCACCCAGCGAGAGCACTCAGCTAACGGAGTAATACTAACAAAAATAGGCGCCGTGCGCCACAGTACCGATTAACAAATCAGCGGCGAGAAACACCGCTTTAAGTCAAATGAAATGAAAACCACTTACTTGAAGGAAACAAGCCGGCCTCCAGCGGCGAGGACGCTGCCTCTGAGGGCTCCACAGCTAACTCCACCGAGCGTGAGTACTCAGCTAACGGAGTAATACTAACGAAAATAGGCGCCGTGCGCCACAGAACCGATTAACAAATCAGCGGCGAGAAACACCGCTTTAAGTCAAATGAAATGAAAACCACTTACCTGAAGGAAAAAAAGCCGGCCTCCAGCGGTGAGGACACCGCCTCTGAGGCCTACACAGCTTACTCCACCGAGCGAGAGCACTCAGCTGACGGAGTAGTGCTAACAAAACAATCAGAAAAAAAAAGTCAACGGATTCAACGCAGTTTCTTGGGGGATGCGTAAAAGCACAGCCCCAACCCCACGGGCAACGAAACCAACACGCGTTTGGTCCAGAATCCGATTATCAACTAGCAACCTGCAAAACGCAAGAAGATGAAAGAGGTCACTTCCTGGGTTCACTGGGTTCACAGACAGGAAATGAAAGGCTAAACTGAGTTGAGACACTTGAAGCATTAAGAATACCATCAAATTTGAGTTTATTTTCCTGATTTTGGTAGAGAAAAGGGTCTGCAAACACAAAGAAAATCATGAAAATTCAACAATGAAATTGCAAAAAAAAAAAAAATTAACACTGAGAATTGAAAAACTGCTGGGGCTGATGGGGCTTAAAACTGCACATTTCAGGAATCATAACCTCCTTGACCACAACTATAATTCATCTTGAGCATTACTTTCTAGATTACCTGCTTGCTATTAGACAGCTATCCAGGTGGCTTCCCAAAGTCTGAGATCCCTCAGAATGGTGCACTGTCATAAAATCATATAATAATATAAATAATCATAAAATTATCATAGATATTACACAAATAAACTTTTGAGGCATGAAATTCAATATGAATTTTTGATTTGAACTATTATGAACTATTGATTTTCTGGTTGAGTTTAGCATGAATTTATCAATATCAGTGCAGTTGAACGTCAGTGGTAAGCAGTAACCTCTTCAAACACAAAACATGCCTTTTCTCCAAAATAAAGTTTAGAATTTTGTCAATTTTTCTTCAAAGTCCCCCAAGCCAACACACGCACTCATTAAATGAACTGCTGATTAAACGGCCAGAACACCCTGCAATAAAAAGCCAGCACCTCCAACTTCCAAGCTCACAACCCTGTTTCAATCTTTCTACACCTTATAAGGAAGAAGCATAACTCACTAAGTAATATCTGACATATACCTTATTTTAACAGAACAGACATTCCACTTTCAGGGAAAATCAAGCAATATATGCCTCCCTAGATTAAAAAAAAATGGTGCAGTGAACGTACCAGGGGTCCACCGAAATGCATGACCAGTTAACGTTTTAAACAGGAAAAAAGCCTCAGCATTCGATTTTGTTCAATACAGTATACTTTCCAAAACAAAAAGCAAAAGTAGCGGCCTAACCTTGCTCCACTGAACAATGGCCAGACTCCTCAATTCACATACACATTTGCCATGTTATCTCTGTTCCATTGTGAATAAAATACCGGGTGGTGTGATTTGAAAGTCATTCCATTTTGATTTTATTCACAATTTACACTGTCCCAACTATTTTGGAATTGGGGTTGTATTTTTTCTGACAAAATGATTACGTACATGTGTCTGTGAGCTGTGTGCTGACGACTGATATTACTCATTTATAATTATTTCTTTGTGATCATGAAAATCATGGTCCAAATGGTGACAACGGAGCGGGGTTAGCTGTACAAGGTGCCTTTGTCAATAAGTGATAAGCCACACTTTCTAGATTTTTATAATCAAAAGCAGTTCTGCTAAGACTTTTAGAAAATTCTTTTTTGAGGGTTCATAAAGTTTTATTATCCTGGTTTAAATGGTTATTTTCTGGTTTGTTGTTCAATAAAATGCAATACTTGATATTTCAAAAATTCTTGGCGTCTATTGCACAACTGGAATCATTATCATGTTTGCCAGCTGTGAATATGCCAAAGTCTAGAAAAGCTTACAACTTTTTTTTACCAAATGTCTTTTTCTTTTTTTTAAAAAAAATAGTTTCAATCAAGTACATGAACCAAAATGGTGTCACGACAAATGACTCCCGGCGACAATTGACCCCTGCGTCATTTGACTCTGCATCATTTCACTCCCGCGTCATTTGACTCCGCGTCATTAAGGTTAGGGTTAGGTTTTGGGGTTGGGGGATAGGTTAAGTTTAGGTTAGGGGTGTGGTTAAGCTTAGGGTTAGGTTTTAGGTTTAGGGAATGGGTTAAGTTTAAGCCTGGGGTGTGGTTAAGGTTAGGTTTAGGAGAGTAATCTTCCTTTCCCAAGTTTCCCCTTATGAGGGCGCCTTGGGAAAGAAACGTTTGCCCAGTCCATTCAGTGTACTGGAGCCTTTATATTGGAAGAATTTGGTCCCTTTTGTGGTGAAGTATTAACTGCGTTTGTTGAGTCCTCTTGGGAACAAAGTGTTTAATTTTGTGATCCAATGTTTTTTTGTCCCACGTCTGTCCTCCAGTGTCCAGTTGTTGTTCGTCTGAAGCCCGGATATCTCTAGTGCCTCAAGTCCATGGTGGAGGAAGTGAGCAACTAGATGTGTGTCTGTGTCTCTATGATTTCTTATGTTATATATGTGTTGAGCTAACCTAGTCCTGATCTTGTTACCCATCTCTCCTATGTATGTTACGTCACAGTGGTTACACCTAATGACATATATGCAGTTTTTTGTATCGAGTGTGAGTGTTTGTCTGATTAGTTATGTTGTGTTGGTTGTGTTGTTCTTGATTGTTGTGGCTTGTTTGTAAAATACTGGGTCTTGTGGATGTACCGTATTGATTTCTGGTAATTTGCTGTTTAGCAGATGGACCTTGAGGTTTTTTCCTCTTTTATATGCCGAGATAATTTTGTAGTCCTGGAGTATGTCTGTGGAGTACGCCTTCCGTAGAGGAAGCAGAGGCTGGGGACTCAGAGGCTGACTCATCCATCACTCGGGCTGAAGTTACTGAGGTAGTTCGGCAGCTCCTCGGTGGCAAGGCACCGGGGGTGGATGAGATCCGCCCCGAGTACCTCAAGTCTCTGGATGTAGTAGGGCTGTCTTGGTTGACACGCCTCTGCAGCATCGCGTGGCAGTCGGGGACAGTGCCTCTGGATTGGCAGACCGGGGTGGTGGTTCCTCTATTTAAGAAGGGGGACCAGAGGCTGTGCTCCAACTATAGGGGGATCACACTTCTCAGCCTCCCGGGTAAAGTCTATTCCAGGGTGCTGGAGAGGAGAATCCGGTCGATAGTCGAACCTCGGATTCAGGAGGAACAATGCGGTTTTCGTCCTGGTCGTGGAACACTGGACCAGCTCTATACCCTCCGCAGGGTGCTTGAGGGTGCATGGGAGTTTGCCCAACCTGTTCACATGTGTTTTGTGGACTTGGAGAAGGCATTCGACCGTGTCCCTCGTGGCATTCTGTGGGAGGTGCTTCGGGAGTATGGAGTCCGGGGCCCTCTACTAAGGGCCGTGCGGTCTCTGTATGACCGGAGCAGGAGCTTGGTTCGCATTGCTGGCAGTAAGTCAGACCTGTTCCCGGTGCATGTTGGACTCCGGCAGGGCTGCCCTTTGTCACCGGTTCTGTTCATTATTTTTATGGACAGAATTTCTAGGCGCAGCCAGGGGGCGGAGGGAGTTCAGTTTGGGGACCACAGGATCTCATCTCTGCTTTTTGCAGATGATGTTGTCCTGTTGGCTCCTTCGAACCAGGACCTTCAGCATGCACTGGGGCGGTTTGCAGCCGAGTGTGAAGTGGCTGGGATGAGAATCAGCACCTCCAAGTCTGAGGATATGGTTCTCGACCGGAAAAAGGTGATATGTCCCCTCTGGGTTGGAGGAGAGTTCTTGCCTCAAATGGAGGAGTTCAAGTATCTTGGGGTCTTGTTCACGAGTGAGGGAAGGATGGAGCGTAAGATTGACAGACGGATCGGTGCAGTGGCAGCAGTAATGCGGTCATTGTACTAATCCGTCGTGGTGAAGAAGGAGCTGAGCCGAAAGGCAAAGCTCTCGATTGACTGGTAAATCTACGTTCCTACCCTCACCTATGGCGATGCACTCTGGGTCATGACCGAAAGAATGAGATCTCGGGTACAAGCGGCTGAAATGGGTTTCCTCCGCAGGGTGGCGGGCCGCTCCCTTAGAGATAGGGTGAGGAGCTCTTTCACCCTGGGAGGAGCTCAGAGTAGAGCCGCTGCTCCTCCACGTCGAGAAGGGCCAGCTGGGGTGGCTCGGGCATCTTTATCAGATGCCCCCTGGACGCCTTCCTGAGGTGTTCCAGGCATGCCCCACCGGGAGGAGGCCTCGGGGAAGACCAAGGACACGCTGGAGGGATTATGTCTCTCGGCTGGCCTGGGAAAGCCTCGGAAACCCTTGGAAGAAGTGTCCGGGGAGAAGGAAGTCTGGGCATCCCTGCTTAGACTGCTGCCCCCGCGACCCGGCCCCGGATAAGCGGTTGAAGATGGATGGATGGATGGATGTTCTGTGGTGTGTGTTGAGGATATGAATGAAGTTTTTGAGGTCATCTAGGCTGTGTGTCCATGTTCCCCATATGTCATCTAAGTATCTAAAGTAATTGGTGGGTAGTTTGGGGCATTTATCAAAGACAGGCTCCTCCCAATGTGCCATGTAAATGTTGGCATAGGCTGGTGCAAATGTTTTGCCCATAGCCGTGCCGCTGATCTGTAGGAAGAATTCCTTGTTGAATTCAAAATCATTTTTGGTGAGGGTGATTTCCAAGAGTTGTGGGAGCGGTGTGTCCGGCCAATTGTCATCCAGGCTTTTACAGCAGTTAGTCCCGCCACTGTGTTTATGTTTGTGTAGAGACTGTCTATGTCTATTGTCAGCAGGATGGCTTCCTGTGCCATTTTGGTGTTTTTTATTTTGTGTATAAAATCGTATGTGTCCTTAATGTAGCTGTTGTGCTTTGCGGATAGTGAAGTGACGAAATAATATATTCAGCAATCCTGTAGGATTCACTGTTGCAGTCTGAAACAATGGGTCTCCCTGCTCTCTCTCTATTTCTAGTGCCTCAAGTCCATAATGAAGGAAGTGAGCAACTAGATGTGTGTCTGAGTCTCTATGATTTCTAATGTTCTATATGTGTTGAGCAAACCTAGTCCTGATCTTGTTACCCGTCTCTCCTATATATTTTACGTCACAGTGGTTACACCCAATGACATATATGCAGTTTTTTGTATCGAGTGTGAGTGTTTGTCTGATTAGGTATTTTCTGTTTGTTGTGTTGTTCTTGATTGTTGTGGCTTGTTTGTAAAATACTGGGTCTTGTGGATGTATCGTGTTGATTTCTGGTAATTTGCTGTTTACCAGATGGCCCTTGAGGTTTTTTCCTTTTTTATATGCCGAGATGATTCTGTAGTCCTGGAGTATGTCCGTGTTCCGTAGGGATCTGTTTAGATTTAGCTTAATTTTAATGTTTGCTGCTTGGCTGAATGCTGAGTAGGTGGTGATGAGTGGGATTTTTCCTTGGATCTTGTGGTCTAGTGGATAAAAAGTTTTTCCGGATATGTCTGTCTGTATTGTCTCCAATACATCCAAGACTAAGCAACGTAATTCCCGGCAGGTGTGGGGGTCGTTGTTTTTCAACCACTTTAACTTTACATTAACCTACCTCCCGGGTTCCAAAAACATCAAGCCTGACGCCATATCGCGGATTTACAACCGTTCTGATCGCGATCCTATCTGATCACGGTTATACCGGCAGCTCAGATTGCTCCCATCCAGTGGGACGTTGAGTCTGTTGTGCAGGATGCCTTGACATCTGATCCCGACCCTAGTGGGGAGCCCCCTGGCTATTTGTTTGTTCCTGCAGTGGTAAGGTCCCAAGTCCTCCACTGGGGGCCCATTTCTGAAGGCTTAGTCATAGTCTACCACTTTTCTAAGGCCACCCACTTTATTGCACTGCCCAAGCTGCCTTCAGCGCGGGAGACGGCCCTTCTTGTTGTGGACCATGTGTTCTGGCTGTATGGTCTCCCTCAAGATGTGGTTTCTGACCAGCGCCCACAATTTAAGGATAAATTCTGCCGTGCTTTTTGCAACCAGTTTGGGGCCACTGTGAGCCTTTCATCTGGTTCCCACCCTGAGGCTAACGGGCAGACAGAGCAAACCAACCAGTCGCTGGAGAATACTCTTCAGTGTTTAGCAGCTGACAACCCATCTTCTTGGAGTCATTTTTCGGCATGAAACGAATATTCACACAGTTCACTATGCAATTTCTCCACAGGCCTTTCACCATGTGAGGCTCAGTTAGGTTATCAGCCTCCGCTGTTTCCAGAAACTGAGAGGGATTCAGAATTTCCCCCAGTCAATCACTTTGTTCGGTGTTGTCGGTCGGCCTGGACCAGGGTTTGTTCCTCTTTGTTGCACTCTGAGCGGAAACGGAAGGCCGCCAAAGATAGAAGGCACCGTTTGGCCCCATCGTATTGGGTTAGCCAAAGAGTTTGGCTTTCCACTCAGGACCTTCCCTTAAAAGTGGAGTCACGGAAGTTAGCTCCCCACATCATTAGTCTGTTTAAGATGGTGTGGAGGATCAACCCTGTCACTGTCCAGTTAAAACTCCCTTGATCCTTGCGTATCCTCCCCTCTTTTCATGTTTCCTGGCTTAAACCGGTTAGCACTAGCGCCCTGGCACCGGTCAACAAATCCCCGCCTCCGCCGCAGATGATTAAGGGGGGGCTGGTTTACACTGTGCATCGCATTCTGGCCGAGAGGCGTGTGGGGGGTGGGGCCCAGTTTTTAGTTGATTGGGAGGGGTAAGGTCCTGAGGACAGTACTGGGTCCCTTCTCAGGATATCCTGGATCCCACCCTTATCTCAGAGTTCCATGCATGGGGTTCTCTGGGAAGGTCTGGAGCCATCCCTTAGAGGGGGGATCCTGTCATGGTTTGTGCGTGTGTTTTGGACTTTACTTTTTTGGCTCTCATCCCGAGATGAGATCGAATTCCTTTTCAATCAGATTCTTTTCCCAGCTGGCTGATTAAACTTGGGCGGCTCCTCTCCAGACTCTATGTAAGCTGGAAGTCCGCCACGCCTCCTTTGCTGGAGTGTCTGTTTGTTGCTAAGCACTAGCCGAAGATACCTCTAGTCAAGATTTGTGTGATTTTATATCTTCCAGTTATTATTGGAGTTCCTTCCTCTTTAGGAATTTTCCCTTTTCTACTTTTGTTCTCTCTTGCGTTGCTTCCGTTTTTCGGACTATTGTACAAAACCCAAAACCAGTGAAGTTGGCACGTTGTGTAAATCGTAAATAAAAACAGAATACAATGATTTGCAAATCCGTTTCAACCTATATTCAATTGAATACACTGCAAAGACAAGTTACTTAATGTTCGAACAGGTAAACTTTGTAATTTTTTGCAAATATGAGCTCATTTGGAATTTGATGCCTGCAACATGTTTCAAAAAAGCTGGCACAAGTGGCAAAAAAGACTGAGAGAGTTGAGGAATGCTCATCAAACACTTATTTGGAACATCCCACAGGTGAACGGGCTAATTGGGAACAGGTGGGTGCCATGATTGGGTATAAAAGCAGCTTCCCTGAAATGCTCAGTCATTCACAAACAAGAATGGGGCGAGGGTCACCACTTAATGAACAAATGAGTGAGCTGATTGTCGAACAGTTTATTAACAACATTCCTCAACGAGCTATTGCAAGAAATTTAGGGATTTCATCATCTACAGTCCGTAATGTCGTCAAAAGGTTCCGAGAATCTGGAGAAATCACTGCACGCAAGCGAAAAGGCCGAAAACCAACATTGAATGCCCATGACCTTCGATCCCTCAGGCGGTACTGCATCAAAAACCGACATCACATCACCACATGGGCTCAGGAGCACTTCAGGAAAACCACTGTCAGTAACTACAGTTCGTTGCTACATCTGCAAGTGCAAGTTAAAACTCCCTGCTTATTTCAGCAAGACAATGCCAGGCCACATTCTGCACGTGTTACAACAGCATGGCTCCGTAGTAAAAGAGTGCGGGTACTAGACTGGCCTGCCTGTAGTCCAGACCTGCCTCCCATTGAAAATGTGTGGTGCATTATGAAGCGTAAAAGACGACAACGGAGACCCCGGACTGTTGAACAACTTAAGCTGTACATCAAGCAAAAATGGGAAAGAGTTCCACCTGAAAAACTTCAAAAATTGGTCTCCTCAGTTCCCAAACGTTTACTGAGCGTCGTTAAAAGGAAAGGCGATGTAACACAGTGGTAAAAAGGCCCCTGTGCCAACTTTTTTGCAGTGTGTTGCTGCTTTTAAATTCTAAGTTAATGATTATTTGCAAAAAAAAAAAAAGTTTCTCAATTTGAACATTAAACATCTTGTCTTTGCAGTGTATTCAATTGAATATAAGTTGAAAAGGATTTGCAAATCATTGTATTCTGTTTTTATCTACGATTTACATAACGTGCCAACTTCACTGGTTTTGAGTTTCGTACATCCTTTGGAAGCGCGAGTACTTTCTGGTGGTCTGCATAATTCTCTGTGTTTGTATTGTGTCTGTACTGCTTGTTCTCTCCCTGGCCGCTGCACTTAGCCTCTCTATTTTACTAGCCATTACAGGGTGAGCTAATCTTCCAGAATTACCATATCAGTCATCAGCTAACACAGTTCGGACGAGGGTTTGGACAGTCAGTGGTCAGTTGGAGTGGGGTGATTGATGAAGAATATAAGTTACGCAGTTTGTACGAGGGCCAATACAGAAATATATGGAGTCAGTAAATGCCAAATTAAGCGAGGCGTCAGCCGAGCCCCAATATGCCATTTACTGATCCACATTTCCATACTAGCCCTCTACTAAGCTGTGTAACAAATTTATCCCACCCAAGACTTCTTTCACATGCACGCCGTTTCGGCTGCTCCAGAGACGCTATGGGAAATAATCTACTCACACACCCACACCATGTATGGGCTCAGAGACATAATATGGGAATTTACGGGGATTCCACGAGACTGCTTTCAACCAATGCTATCCAAGTATTCTTGTCTGAGGTGGAATAATAAATGCTATGTGGTTTGCGGAGACCAGCCTGGATTTTAGTATTTTACCTGGATGGACTTACAATAAACCCAATAGTATCAGACTCTGAAGAATGTGTTCATTCTTTGAGAATGGATTTACAAGTGTCAGAGGAGTATCTGGTCCACTTGCTTGTCCAAGTTTTTTTCTGTAACCCTTATCCCCAATTCTAACCTTTCCCATAACTTTAAATAATAAGTCACAATTTGCCTATGAAGTCACTTCCCAATAATGCCCAATAATGTTGGAAAAAAACATTTTCTGGTTCTCACTTTGTAGCATGTACAAGAATACACACACACACACACACACACACACACAGAAAGTGGCTTTAAATTCACTCTTGTCATGTGCTGTATCATCACAGAACCCAAGGTTAAAATCATCCAAGATATTTGGCTAGAACTTATTGACCAAGTAGACTCAAACTACAAAAGAAGATTTGGACCAAATTAGGATGTAAAGAGCATATAAAATGTTCTTGATTTCATGTACAAATGGTCAATGTTCCACAGATTCACCATTCAACAGAGACATTTACAAACATTATTGACAAAAATAGGCTACATTACAAATCGAGACCATTTAGAGAGCCTCTTTTCACTCGCTAATCACAACTTTGCATGCATAAAACATCTAAAGTACAGATGTAAGGAAAAGCATTCATTTCAAAAATTATAAAAATACACTGCATGGCCAAAAAAAAGTCACCACATGAATTTAATTAATCAAATAGCTAAGAGTCTTCCATTGGATAATTACTGTAGTGATTGATATGTTCCAGCTGGTAACAAATTATTCAACCCTAACTGGTGCAGTAGGTAGCTTCTCATTTCTTACGTAACCATGTCATAAGACATATCCTGTGGTCATAGAAACGTTGTTACACTGTTTCAGAGGGGTCGACTTATTAGCAGCTGGCAAAGGAAAGAACCAAGGAGATTGCTGAGGGTACTAAAATTGGATTTAGAACTGTCCAACGTATTATTAGTACCTGAATGGATAGTGGTGAACCATCATCTTTGAGGAAGAAATGTGGTATAAGGAAATCTTGAATAATCGAGATTGGAGATTACTTCAATGTTTGACAAAATCAAATCATAAACAAGAGCACTTGGAAAGTGCATACTTCCGCCAAGGCCCAGCAGTCCCCCCAGCTACTTCAGTCATTTACGAAACATTTACTGGTCATTTTAACATTTACTGGTGCCGAGTGTATGAGATGTGTGTAAGCGTGAAGGCAAGAATCTGAGCATGCATGTGTCTGACTGTGTGTGTGCGTGTGGGCATGCATGCATGCTCAGATTCTTGCCTTCACGCTTACACACATCTCTTACAATCGCCACTCGGCCTTCCTCGTTGCGCACCACTCCTCGACTTTGAATGTGGCATGGTTGTAAATAGAAGCAACTGTAATTTCTGCAGTCTCCGTAGTTTCAGTGGTCTCATATGCAGTGAGTGTCTGGTATGTTCAAATGGAAGTGAGGAAGGACTCAATTGCTACTGCTTTTATAACAAAACTAGTTTCTATTTTCTATTCCCATTTGTAATGATACAATCACTCCTTTATTATGACCCCTATTAGAATTTGAATTTTCGCCCAACAGATCCAGAAGAATCATCAGATCCAAATCATGTACTTCTATGTGGCAGCCCTCATAGAGATGTATTCCTCAGAATTTAATTATCAAATAACTCCCTGTATTTTTAGCTTACCGGCCCTATGAAAGGTCAAACTTGAGGTCAGGCAAAATGTTACAATTTTCAATGGCTTCTAGGCTTGAAAATATTGAAGATTGGGAACATATGTGTATTGAACACTTATATGAAGTCATATATACTGAACAGCAAAAGAAACGCAAGTTTGAACTTTTGTAAATATTTAGTTGAAATAAATTTCATTTAGCGAAACAAATGATACCATTATCGAACCACACACTCAAGATGGCCTTGGTAATGTTGCCGGTTATTCTTGACCAGTGCCGAAACGCGACGATTGTCACGTTTTTCCTGTTTTTCGCATAAGATGTTCGTGCTGAACGAGAACATGCATGCTTTTCACGCCTGATTAGCCCTTTATAAGGCAGGCAGTTCGAAAGCGCTGCACACAACCAACTTGAGTGGAAGATTGCTGAGAAAAGATGCCGCGGCTAAATCAAAAGGAAAGAGGGATCGCCATTGGGATGTTGCATGCCGGATTAACAGCAACCGCGGTAGCGAGACACTTCAGATGTCATGTCACCACAATCACAAGACTCCTGGCAAGACATCAGCAGACGGAACTGCATTGCGCCGACTGCTGCGTTGTGGAGGCTGACCGCTGGGGAGGAAGAAATCTGATGGTCTAGGGTGGCTTCAGCTACCACCACAGAACACGGCTGCATGTGTTTCGTCAACGTGTCACTGCCATCGTCTACAGAGATCAAGTTCTCCAACAACACGTTCTACCGCTATTCCACGCCCAACAGCAGCTCCAGGTTTTCCAGCAGGACAATGCTCGTCCCCACACAGCACGGGTCTCTATGGACTTCCTGAGAGCTAACAACATTGCTGTACTGCCGTGGCCCTCTGTCTCAGGATATGGCACCGATCGAGCACGTGTGGGACGAGATTGGAAGAAGAATGCACACAGCTGGTCCACCACAAAACCTGGAGGATCTGGAGGCGTGATTGATCAGGGAATGGAATCAACTTCCACAAGACTTCTTCCAGAGGCTTGTTGACTCGATGAGACATCGTTGTACTGCCAGTATTGAGGCCAATGGGGGTCACCCACGCTACTGATTGAAAGACTTATTTGTGTCATTTTTGCTGTTTGTGGGTACAGTGCTTGCATGTGCTTTGTTTGTTAACATGAGTATTCTTTTGACCAGAGAACATGACAAATTCCATCAACAATCATTTCTCTGTTGTTTTTTATAACGAGATTAGATGTATGTTCTCAAAATTGAAGTGTATGGTCATTTGAAACCCAACTTGCGTTTCTTTTGCAGTTCAGTATATGAATTTTCATTTGATGGCCTTGAACTTGACCTTCGGTGACCTTTGAAGGTCAAGCTTCACATAGTGAAATTTCAATGACTTCTATCACCAAAGCTATTACAGAGAGAAGTATAAGAAGTCAAACTTGAACTTTCATTTGGTGACTTTTTTATGTTGATCTTCAAAGGTCAAACTTGACCAGGTGAAAATGCAGTTACTTCTTTCACTAAAAAGATTGTGAAGCCTAGATTTGTGTCACTGACATCTAGGAAGTCACAGATGAACTTTCATTTGGTGACATTCAATTTGACTGTTGGTGACCTTTGAAGGTCAAACTTGACATAATACAATTAACAGTGACTTGTATTTCCAAAACAGTCATAGGTGGAGCCTAGGTTTGTATTAGAGACATATGGGAAGTCGTATCTGAACTTTCATCTGGTGACCTTCATATTGACCTTCAAAGGTGAAATGTGACTTGGTGAAAATTCAATTACTTGTATCACAGAAATGGTCACAGATGGGCTGTAGGTTTGTGTTAGTGACATCTAGGAAGTCACATATGAACTCTCATCTGGTGACATTCAACTTGACTGTCAGTGACCTTTGAGGGTCAAACGCAGCAGTGAAATTACTTGTATCAGCAAAATGGTGACAGATTGAGCCAAGATTTATATAATGACATTTGTGACAGAAAGTCACAAAGTCCAACTTGACTCAACTTGACCTTCTATGGCCTTTAAAGTTCACAACTAACATTTAATTTTCGATGACTTGTATCTGCAAAGCTGCTTGAGAGCTTAGGATTGTGTTTGTGTTACAGGGGGTCTTATAGATGCATGTGAACTTTAATTTAGTGATCTTGACATTGATTTTCTTTGATTTGAATGTCAAACTTCACATGAAATTTTCTTAACTTGTATCACCTTTATAAGACTGCCTGCTGGTAAGCTACCGGACCCTTGGTCCTATTTTTCCAAGTAATTTGCCAAAATGTTACAAAGTGCCCTATCTCGCGATGTTAAACGATCCTTCAAAAAATTCCTGGATCCAGGAATCCCTTCCGGATCTAGCCCAAAATCTAATTGGATCTAAGCAGTGGCGTCTCTCGAACTGATAATTCGTGGGGCCCGGACTAAACCTTTACATCAGTAATTATACCTGGCTTGTACTCACTTATTTTCCGTTATTAACATGTTTTCCATTTATGACAATTGTCCTCAGGCTATCGAAGTTATGGTTTCTATCTCCATGTGATCTGTTGACGACTAAATAATGGGCAAAACTCAGATCAAAAAAATTATTTAGGCTACTCAAAAATAGGCCAATGCTTTATAAAAGAAAACTGCTTTAAAACGTCTGCGCTACCTTTTCCACACATCAAGTGATTTAACTTGCGCGTCATGATCGTTTTGTTTAAATAAAATAAAAGACCATCTGAAACGTCTGTGCAATTCTGAATAACGCGGATTTAAATACACAAAATTATGCGTCCAGATTAATTATTGCCACTGTACCGAAATGTAGCTGCCATACTGTACCGGCGTGTTCTCTGAGTGAATCTATTGCTCAGTCCCTCAAGGAAGTTGCATGTCGCGATTGCAACTATAAACGCAAATACAACTAATCCATGCAAATTTTTCGCAGACAAAAAAATAAATTAATTGCCAAGACATTGCAACTTTCATTGCCACTTATTGCAAAAGCTATCGCAAAATCGGGCAAAAAAATCAATTATACAAAAAAAGCCGGGTAAATCCTGGAAGGATTGTTTGTCAATTACGAGAACGATTGAGTGCAAATCAAGGTTAATAATTGTTTAAAGGGAAGCTCTGGGCCCCACAAATCTTCAGTCCTAGAGACGCCCCAGGATCTAAATTAGACCAAGTCCCACCTACTGTGAAAATTCGTGTAAATCCGTCCGTTAGTTTTGCTGTAATGTTGCTAACTAACTGACGAACAAACCCACAGATTCAAATGATTACATAACCTCCTTGGTAGAGGTAAAAATCAACAGTAGACCTCATGGCTATGTTTAGTAGTGAAAATAAGACCATTATGCGAAGAGAACTGAGGAAGAACACCATGACATTGAGACTAAACAACTGTGTAGCCTAAGAAACCACTTATCAGTGAGGATAATCAGCCAAAAAGGTGTCTAATTAAAAGGATGGGGAGCATAAAATTATGAGTCTGGTGCAATGGAGAAAGACTGTATGCTCTGATGAGTTCAAATTTATCTTGTTAGAGTGATTGGTGAGTCAAGGTAAGAAGAGAGGCAGATGAAATGATGTACCCATCATGCCTAATTCCTACATTGCAAGCCTATGGGGTAGTGTTATGATCTCAGTGGCGGATCCAAGGGGGGTGCGCGCCCCCCCTCTCTTCGCAAAGAAGTGAAAAAATCATGCGTGTATTTTTTTTCCCAGTAAGTGCGAATTTATATTGATGGACTTTAAAAACTCATAAGTCTGACTAGACAGAAATAGCATAGTTAGGTTAGAGGAACTTTAATTCGATGATAATATAATTGATACACAGTTGTCTTTGAGTGAGGAGACAACAGTGCGTGAGGTCATGAACTTATTTGTGTCTGTGGAGCAGGATTTGAAGAATTAGTGATGTAACTTCATCTGGCTTCAGTGATCATAATTGCAATGCTGTCAAATACCTTAAAACAATCCTTGAGATCATTAAGGCCAGAACCCGAGAGCATTTATTCAAAGAAACTAAGTGTGCCATGCCTCGCATTTCCAGATCCTAATGTGATCAAGCCATTGGGCTCTGGATGGCTGGAACATTCCAAAATCAAATCGCCCAGCATTTTGGGGTATGCCAACCCATAATCTCTAAACTTGTGGCTCGTCACCAGGAGACTGGAAGCACCAAAGATCGACCCTGACCTGGTCCGCCAAGGGTCACGACCCCCGCCCAGGAGAATCAGATCCGCCTCCTCCAGCTGAGAGATTGGTTTCGAACCTGCATCAGGACGGCTCAGGAGACCCTAGGAATGGCCTTGCTTGTCCCCTGTTGCGGTAACAGTCTAAAAACGTATTTCAACAACTATAAATGTCAGAAAGCAATGGAAAGGCAGAAAAGCTTAGAGAATAAAGCAAACCGACAGTTTAGGTTCAGCCTTTCAAATGCCAAAAAATGACCAGCTGTTTGGCCATGATGATCCTCGTAGCAAGCAGTTTTCATTTGCAGGTGGACAAGGAAGCAGTAAGACTGACGCTAAATTAATAGGCTATGGCAAGTATGCGTTTGGTTAAAATTTGCTTGAGCTTAAAAAGGCCCCCACTGATGGACCAGTTATTCATAGGCCTACTGTTTGATGCATATTGATTTGTTTTTAACGGTGCCAAATAAAATTTGTCCTGGAATACTGGAAGACTTTCCAAATTTTCTATTCGAAAACCTCTTCTTGACGTTCAGAATCATCCATCAATAAACGTGTAACCCACGAGTACCGTGGCTCTGAAGCTAGTGAGCTATTCAATGGCCTTTAGAGTCTGTAAGTAAGATACGTAACATTATTTTAAAAAGGCTATGTATGAGTCAATCCAAATAGTTCAATGGTCTTATTGAAAAATTCTAAATGGCCCTAAAGCAGAGATGGGACCAAGTCACACATGTGCTCGTCTAAAGTAAGTCTCAAGTCTTAACCCTCAAGTAAGTCCCAAGTCATTTTTTCTTTGGCAAGTCAAGTCAAGTCACAGGTTATGTCAAGTCAAGTCCTGTAATAGGTCAAGTCCAAGTCAAGTCACCTTATTATTGAAATTTTACCCGCAGAATCTGATCTTAATAAAGTGAAAAGGTATAAGTAACTGTCAGTAATCTAAACATCATTAGCCAATGTGTCCAACCTGTTTAAAAAAATATGACAGTAATTTGGATTTGCATTCTAATCACTGATATTCCTTAAAATACAACATGGAATCAAACAAAACAAAAATAAATTCCTAAAATTATTTATTGACGGCTTTCAATCTAAACAAGATCACTTCTGCCAACAGTATTTGAAATATTCTAGTTGCCTCGCAAATAACAAGAAAAAAGGCAACCAAATGCAAATCTGAAAGAATAAACATACAGCGCCCTCCATAATTATTGGCATCCATGGTTAAGATGTGTTAAAAGCCTTAAAATAAATTCCATTTTTATTGTAGAAGCATACTCTCACACTGAAAACTGTATAAAAATTTCAACTTCAACCAAAGTGAATTTTAAGAGAAAAATAATTATTTCTTAGTCAGGGATTTTTTTTTATCATAAAATCACCTGTTCCACAATTATTGGCACCCCGAACAATTTCTAGGAATTAAATGTCATTGAATTATTTCTGTCATTTCTTCAGTTCTTTACAAAGTTGATCAGAGTATCTAGGAACATTTAATTAGTAAATCATCACTTCCTGTTTCCCTGGGATATAAATATGATGTGACACAGAGGCCATTTCTGTTATCCACTCTTCAACATGGGAAAGACAAAGGAACACACCATTCAATTAAGGCAGATGTGTTTCGACCTTCACAAGTCAGGCAATGGCCACAAGCAAATAGCCACTCACCTGCATCTGCCCATGACTACTGTCAGAGGCAGTAGCCTATTAAGAAGTTTAAAACAACTAGAACAATGGTAAACAAGCTGGATGAGGATGCAAGGTTATTTTGCCACCATGTACAGTTAGGAGGATGGTAAGAGAAATAAAAAGTTCTCCAAAGCTGACTGTTAAAGAATCTTAGAAAAACATTCCCAGCGAGGAGTCAACTATTTTAAACTCTGTTCAGGGCCTTCTACTCGTGCTCCGCTTACCAATTCTACTGTTTCACTAGCGAGGTTAAAGAATGACTGCGCAATAGGCTGATGCTAGTATTTGACCATATCATAACACTTTCCACTCGTAGATCATGATTTATTTAATAAACCTGGCTCATCTCATTCGTGAACAAGAGAAGTTAAGTCCCAATATCGTTTTACTGTAAACTATTACAATCAGTAAGTCGAAAATGGACTCTGACCGTGTCTCTCAAAGACACGAAGTGGAAATAACATTCAATAAAGAATTGGGTGCAATCAGAGTAATTTTAGCTTTCACTGTTGCTATCAACTGATTTAATTTGTTGGGTTTTTAATTCGTTCTTAAAGAAAACCGCTGACGTTACAGTCCATTCCAGCAGACTACCATAAGGGATGCTTTGTTTGTCCTTTGAAACCACAATACAGAAAAAACCAGTTCACTTGATTTGAACAATGTCAAGTATACAGCCTAATCAAAAAATTACTAAATTACTGATGAAATAAATTGGAAAAAGTGAATTCGCATATGTCTCAAATCGCAATTTACAAATTTCAAAGCTGCGTGAACATAAACGGCATTGACTCAACTCAGCCACTTATCTTACAGTTTTAATGCACCAGCACTAAAACAATTAAAATTGTGCTAAAAATGCCGAACATGCCCCAGTGAATGACTCGCAATGTGAAGTTTAATTGCCTATTATGTAATCCCATTCAGTGCTTTAAGTGGAAAAAAAGAAGTGCCGGTACTCCCTCTTTTCAACTACTGGCAAGTAAATTAGGCGGTGGGTGGTCGGCACCAGCAGCAGCACATCATTCAGTCATACATTCAAATGCTAGAAAATGATGCTGATTTTAAGAAAAATTGTTTTAAAACTCCACTAAGAGTTTTATCAAGTAGTTTCTTGTTAAAATCCATCAATGAATTATCTGCCGACAAAACACGTCCAATTGAAAGGAGATGTTGCCCAACACTCCGAGCACAATGACACAGTTCTCTGGTTTTTGGGTGAGGCATGATATAGCCTAGAGCAGAGGTGGGCAGCGAGGGCCGTCTCAATTAGCCAAACCATTTATGAAATCTGACGTTTCATGCGCATTTCTTTAAATCATCATGAAACTACAAAGACTAGTCTTGTCTCCCTTCATAAAACATTTTCCTTTGATCGAATCATTGCGAAAATCTATATTTGTGCATGCAATCAATTAACTCAATTAGTCAGGGTAATTGATAGGAATAAAAACCTGCATACAAACCGGCCCTCCAAGACCGTGATTGCCCACCCCTGGCCTAGAGTGTAGAGCTTGTCAAAGAAAATCTCACAATGGTTAAGTCCACCAACCTCCTGGAGAACATCGCCAACTGCCAATTCCAGATGATGATTTGAGCAGTGCCACACAAACAGGTCTGGAAATCTGGTACAAAGTTGTACAGCAACTCTTCTGTTCGGTATTACTTATGCTCCATCACATACAAATGCCACAAAACACTCATGCAAGAAGTAGTCATCAAATCCAATTTTATGAAGACATGCTGGCAGTTTCTCTGTTTTCATTTGTTGTGGTCCCATCCAACTCAAGCAGGTCAAAAAATATTGTGTCCGGCTGTGCATTGGTAATAGCTGACCACAAACACACAACCAACACAGACTTTCCACTGATTGTGGTGGATTCAATCTATAAACACCGTGCAACTAGGCCAAGGAGGGTCCTAGCTGAGGCGGAAGGTCTCAGCGTGTTTGCCTTAACAGCCAGCTAAAAGATGGTCCTCGCAGTCTCCATTATAATAATGGGGTCCGGCTGCAGCGTCAGCACTAGACCCCTGCCCCAGGCCTCACGTGATGACGTCTTTCACGTTCTGCTTTTAAATGGCCTGAGACGTGCCGAGCGGATGCTGCAGCCCTAATGTCTTAGTGGTTACAATATATCTGACTCCATATCAAATTTAAGATACAAATTTGTAGTTTCAATCATTTGCGGTTATCATGCGTTTTGCATGAATATGTTCGGATTTTAATTAGTCAATTTATTACCCAATTTGGAGATCCGTTGTGCATCGGACTCTTAACAGGTCTATACCTTACTCCGCCGGACCAAAACCATCTGAACAACCCAATCCGGTGAAAGAACTCAGAGGCTGGCGGCCTATTAAGCGCAGTAATTTGACATGGGAATACATCATGACTAGGGATTACCGGGGCCCACAGCGAGCAACTACAAAGGCATAACGGAAATGCATCGTTCAGAGGCCTTGCGTCTTTTAAGATTTCCGCCTAAAATTATAAACGAAATCTTGCTCGAAGCCAATATTAACAGCACCATACACAGCATGGAAAATTCACCTTATAACGCAGATGCCAAGCACGTTGATCAGGCACGCAATTACGGACTACGTTACTCGATTGAGAGCCAGGAGTCCGAAAACCGGAAAGTATATGTTTGTCCAAAGTCAGAAACACACCACAGATGCGGATATCAATTTATTTCGCCAGGCAGGCACAAGCTTAAATCACAAGACCAAATTACATCGTTACAGAAAAGAAAAGAAGTCAATTCATACCTGGCGCAGCCCAAAACTACACATATACACAACGTATATGCGGGAAGGATGAATACAAGCTTCCTCGACTTCTCCGTTTCCCCCTCTTTTATGCCCAAACTCCAGACTGCTTCCTATGGCGGGGTCATAGGTCGTTTTGGGTCATTTGAGCCAGGAATGCTCCCCCTTTCCGGAGGAGCTTTGGGAGGAGACATGACCACAAGGAAAACTGAAGCATAATTTTCCCTTAAAGTTATTGAAGGAGGGTATGGCACAAGTCCAATTCCTTTGAAATATTCCCTATGAGATTTCAGAAATTACGAGGATTAAAATGATACCAAACACAACCTACTTGCGTTAGAGTTGGTCATGAAACGTCCGACACAATACCGAATTACAAGAATAATCTGCATTAAGGCTATTATTCCATTCTTAACCTTCAGTATAGCAAAATACACATTATTCTGTGACATTGTGAGTGAGATTAGTGTTTTACTCAGGAAATTGAAAGTCTTTTAGAAATATTTTCCTAAACTGTAATGTATTGTGTAATGTGAATATAGGCCACTAGATGGCAGTATTTACCTTTTTTTGTTAAGCTCAGACTGGAGTCACGTTTAGACATGTCCTGGACATGTCTGGGGCAAGTCTCAGAAAATTAAAAAAAAGAGGTCTAAATGTGGGTGGGGTCTGCAAAAGAGTATATAAGGAAAAGAATTGAGACAGTGAAGTAGTAGGAGAAATTGCAAGAAGATGACCAGACCTGCCATTCTGTTCAAGACCTGTGACGTTTCTTTTGTGGATTTCTTTGCCTGTGTTTGAGCATTTTCTTCATCCAGGACATCACCAAGCCACCCCACCAAAAAGGGACTGTAATTATTTCTGTTTTTTCTTATTTATCAATCTTGGTCTTTAGTTGTAGGTTGTTATTAGTCTTTGTCTTTGTTAAAAATTAAATGTGTTTTAGTTGTTAAAACTGTGTTTGTCATCCCTTGCTGTTGCTGTTGTGTTATAAATGTAATAAGAAATTGGGGCCATAACAATTGAAATTGTACGGGTGCAGTTATGTCAGAGTCCATTGGATGGCACTGTGGAGTTGTCCGGCATGAGTGTCGCTGGCCAAAGGCTTGCTGACAGTAGTTTATTTGGAAGATTCCCAGGCATCTGCATTAGCCATGAATCCTGTGGCAAGGTGAGATTGGCGCCCGAGAGTCTGGTTGAGTCCATTCCCATGACCCTGGGGTCATCTGCTAAATGTTGGAGCACGTATCCAAACAACGGTCAAACTGTTGGCGTAATGATGGGGCATATATCTCAACAAGAGTCAAACTGTTGGCGTAATGGTGGGGCACGTATATCAACAAGAGTCAAACTGTTGGAGTAATGATTATGGCGCTAGAAAATCCAGCCAGATGATCCTCTCTGTCTTTCCCGCTTACAAATCCCCCCTTTGACCCTGCTAGGACAGACTCTTACCGTCCCAAGGGGTCACAGAACTTGCCCTGTGTGGCTTTTGCTAATGTTCCTGACCCACTGGGAATTGAGGGTAACTGCAGTGGGCTTAGGATGAGTGTGGCCCGTGTCGAGGCCTGCAGGGAACGGATCAGATGCCGGAAGTAGTAGCACTGGTTCAGGGTGAAGCTGAAGATGAGGGCACGGCCGACGACGCACTCTCGGAACACCCAGTCCCACCAGGTGTATGCGTCCTGGGCAAAACGCGTGGATGAGCTGGCCAGGATGGTTGCCGTTTGTTTGGCCAGGTTCACGTCCACCTGTGCCTGTTCGATATGGTACTCAGTTTCCATGACGACCTGTTGGACAAGGCGCATCAATGCAGTCAAGGCCCGGGTACCCAGTTCGTAGAATGTGTCCTCCCACCATGGTGACACATCCACCTCCAGCGGGACCCTTCCCAGGATGTTGATCGGACCCATCGTGAAGTCCTCTGTGACTTCCAGGCAAAAGGTGTGGTTTGCGGGGCAGGTCAGACCTCCATAGGTGAAGGTGTCCATTTCACTGATGATGCACCATTGCGTGTGGGAGACCTGAACTGCATCAGCACGGCCATGTAGAGATTGAATGCTAATGAGTTTAGCATCATTCTGTGAGAATGGCTGCAAAGTTTTACCAGTACATGTAATATAGCTGGACGTTTCATGACAACCTGTACAAGTGGTAAAAACGGTTACAGTGCCCCTCATGGTCATGTATCCTGTTAGATGGTCTAATTTAAGAATTTGATTTTTCACTACGCCGCCAATAGAGCGTATAGTAGTAGAATTTGGATACACCTGATCTGGGTGAATTAAAAGGGAAGGAAACAAAGAAGCCAATACATCTTATATATTTTATACTGGTGTACAATCTCACAGTAGTAGTTACTCATTTAGAGAATTATTCTGTCTTATGTCAAGTTCTGCAGGCTATGGCACACTCGATGGTACGGGTATGATTGGAGAATGAATAGCTGATGGTGAGAAGCGTTTGAGCCTCTGATCGCACCGCCCTCGATATGAATTTTGTTGCTATTGGTAGGGTGTTGGAAACCAGGGGCCCACTGGTTGCCAACTCCACTGGTGGCAAATCTGCCCGAGTTATCAGGAATTGAATCATCGAGCCGTACCAGTAGCCATGCAGTTGAGGTTGACTTGGGTTATGACCAAGTTTAAATAAAAATAAAAACCTGTTAAATGATAAAGTAGAAATAGAGACTACCCACATTGGGCATACAGTAAAACTGATGAAAATACAAACACAACACACAATGAGAGAACCATCGGAAGTAAATGTTCTGACATGAGAAATAATCCAAACTGGTATTAATTATCACAAGTTACAGTTGTGTTTATGAATAAGAAAGTCTGATAAAACAGGCAGAATGACTGACAACACCGTAAACATGTTTCTTAAGTGATGATTAACATGCCACATCATGGGGCAAGTAAAATACACAAAGTCATTCATATATACCAATATGAATACTGAGAAGATTTTTACCACACACAGTGTAGACATGAGTATATTCATTCATGATGGAGAGTTAATCCAAGCATATAGAACAGAATTGCTGTCAGTCGACTGAGTCTTGACAATAAGGAATCGGATATTTGAAGCAGTACACACAGTAAGCCATTGCTGGCCGAAAATAATTACATGGCATTATTTCATTCCTTTGCAACACCTACTGCATGCATGCAACAACAGGATGATAATGAATAAAATGGCAATAAATGAAACTACTTCGATTGAACACAGTTTGCATTTTCACTCAGAGAACAACAGAAAACACTGAAACACACCCATACACAAAGACAGGCAAACATCAAGAAACAAATGTGAAATTGATTTTGCATTTTCCTTTCGAACTGTAGTTGTGTTAAGATGTGTGTTGTTATATTTGAGGTTGTGGACTTAGGCAACTCTGAGGAGTTGTTTGAATGGGATGGGGGATCCTCTAGTCAAACAAATCAGTGCTGCAAATTTTGCTCTGGTGCCACATCGGGAGTGCTGAATGAGTTTATGACCCCATTAAGGATCCAAACTCATCTTCCACATGGAATGCAGGCACCTTCTGACCCCTGACTTGAGGCTGGGGGCAAAAGTATATCAGTAAAAAATGCACTATACAGGGTTAATCTCTGCATAGTTCAGAATCTGACATAGGTCAACAGCAGTTAAAAACAGACAGATTAAACATAAATAAAGTCATGCATTCAGATAGGAATGCAGGTACAAGCTTCTTAGTTACTTATTGAACTCAGTCACAAGGACTGACAGAGAGGAGTGTGAGCGGGGGGTGGAGACAGAGGGCACAGACAGAGGAAGGGGGGGCTGTGAGGATCTGAAAAGACAGAGGAGTGATCAGATTTCACAGGCATTCAAACAGCATGCTTTATTATGAAAGGAAGTATAGACAATAATGCAATTAGATTTTGCTGAATTGCCTCAACTCCCGTTATCGGGGACAGTATTCAAGAAAGTCTGTTAGTGAATAGCCCATCCTGAACATAGCGCGCACATGCAATTTAGTTCATGCAGCTTGCAAACTGCTGGTTCCATCCAAAGGAAGCAAAACTCAGCGGAACAGCAGCAGGAAACAAAACAGTGCTCAGTGCTATTCAGCAACAAAACTTCTGATGATATGCATTAATTTTCTGCAAAGATCAATTTTTGCAGTTCTCCCATTATACGCTGTCTTCGCCAATGCAGACATCCGGGCTGTGGAACAGTGCTCTAATTTAAGCCAAATTTAGCCATATCGCAGCTTATACCTCTCCGCTAGATATGAACAATTCGGATTTACGGTTAATTTTTAAAGATTGATGATAATCAGTGATGAGCCGTCAGCTGCTCAGAGGCCCCTCAGTAAACTCAACCCCCACCGCTTGACCGTTCCCAAGCTGCTTGTGTTTAAATGTGCTTAGTCAACAAACAGTTAGTGGCCAAATAACCAAGCCCAACTCACGACCTCTAATGAGGAATTATAATGAAAAAGTGAATGTTTATTTTCTGCATTTAGCTATCTAATTGACATCCCATCCAGGGCGGCAATAGAAAAATGCCCAAATTCCAAAACTTGCGCAGACACTGCAGCATTTCTTTTCAGCCTCTCTGCAACTGTCACTCAGCTGTGGATCTTATCCAACCGCACCTTTTAGCCGTGACTACATTCAGGAAATAGAACGGATTCTCATGGATTATTTCCCAATGAGCCCGCAAACCAATACACGCAAACGTGCACTCTTTCAGGAGCAACATGAGCGCAGAAATTATAAAAACATTACTGTTTGACGGCATCATTCAGGGGCGGAAGAAAACGCCTTGTAACTTGGTGATGCAATGCGTAACAATGCCACCAAAAGTAAATTACTCTTTTCAGTTCTACCAATTAATCTGTGCAACAGTTGCAAATCGGGAAAACAGACTGAAAGTCGTCTAGGTTATTTAAAGGTGAATTTTCTGGAGGCCCCCTTCACTGCCAACGGGCCGCCACAGATAAAGAACCTGTTATTCAGCAGCTAACATTTAATGATACAATTATTGAATTGGTTATTTCAATATTTTCAAAGCCCTCTCTCCAAATCTCCAACATACGAGTTTCCTTCAAATCCCACTGGCTTTCCACCAGTGCTTCACCTCTTCCACTATTTGAGCAAGATTGTCTGCACAGTTACTGCAGGACTTTGCTCCAAATCCACCTGGATTAATACATAACCCTTGCCTACAGAAACCTTCGAACGCAGTCTTCACTATAGGGTAGATTTACATACTGCGTTCCGTTCCAGCTTCAAGCACAATCCAGAATATTCAACATTTTCAGTGGCCATCTCCGCTGTGACATAGCTACAGGACCCACTCGCACTGCCTATGAGAGTGAAACACAAACGACCTGCAGTCTAAGAAGCTCACAGCCCACGTGCAAACAGCAACAAATATTTGCTTCCACTTAAAATGCCGAAAACTTCCGGTTTCACAAAGAAGCACAATCTTATCCGTGTCCTTTACTCCCTCTTCATAAATAGCTTTAAAATACCGCAATAAAACCATTTGATTGATAGCTGAGCGTTCTGTCAAGCTCCGCAAAAAGTTCTCACAAGCCATCATAAGTGAAGGCCGTGCAGCTGAAAACTACTCAATGCTTTGCCGCATTAGCAGTAGACAAGACTGAAAACATGCTTATCAGTAATTTCTCGTAATCTGTCCCTTAGTTCCCACTCCCATGGGGGTTGTAAACTAGATTATGCCTGGTTTCTACGGTCCCAGGCCTCTAGGGGATATTTCGATCCCTTAAAAAGTGTCTATAATTGGTGGAACAGTAAAACTTTCCCTAACCTACACTCGTAGATAAGGTAATTGTATTACTTACCACTGCAGCTGTAGGCCAACAACTACATCAAACCTCATTTCCCAGGGAGCTTTGGATACCGCTCCAGAAGTGTCGTCACACGCTGGGGGTCACGTTGCTCTGGGAAGCCGTTGACGTATTTACGGCGGGGTCACCAATCTGTAAACACCGTGCAACTAGGCCAAGGAGGGTCCTAGCTGAGGCGGAAGGTCTCAGCGTGTTTGCCTTAACAGCCAGCTAAAAGATGGTCCTCGCGGTCTCCATTATAATAATGGGGTCTGGCTACAGCGTCAGCACTGGACCCCTGCCTCAGGCCTCACATGATGACGTCGTTCACGTTCTGCTTTTAAATGGCCTGAGACGTGCCTAGTGGATGCTGCAACCCTAATATCTTAGTGGTTACAATATATCTGACTCCATATCAAATTTAAGATACAAATTTGTAGTTTCAATCATTTGCGGTTATCATGCGTTTTGCATGAATATGTTCGGATTTTAATTAGTCAATTTATTACCCAATTTGGAGATCCGTTGTGCATCGGACTCTTAACAGGTCTATACCTTACTCCGCCGGACCAAAACCATCTGAACAACCCAATCCGGTGAAAGAACTCAGAGGCTGGCGGCCTATTAAGCGCAGTAATTTGACATGGGAATACATCATGACTAGGGATTACCGGGGCCCACAGCGAGCAACTACAAAGGCATAACGGAAATGCATCGTTCAGAGGCCTTGCGTCTTTTAAGATTTCCGCCTAAAATTATAAACGAAATCTTGCTCGAAGCCAATATTAACAGCACCATACACAGCATGGAAAATTCACCTTATAACGCAGATGCCAAGCACGTTGATCAGGCACGCAATTACGGACTACGTTACTCGATTGAGAGCCAGGAGTCCGAAAACCGGAAAGTATATGTTTGTCCAAAGTCAGAAACACACCACAGATGCGGATATCAATTTATTTCGCCAGGCAGGCACAAGCTTAAATCACAAGACCAAATTACATCGTTACAGAAAAGAAAAGAAGTCAATTCATACCTGGCGCAGCCCAAAACTACACATATACACAACGTATATGCGGGAAGGATGAATACAAGCTTCCTCGACTTCTCCGTTTCCCCCTCTTTTATGCCCAAACTCCAGACTGCTTCCTATGGCGGGGTCATAGGTCGTTTTGGGTCATTTGAGCCAGGAATGCTCCCCCTTTCCGGAGGAGCTTTGGGAGGAGACATGACCACAAGGAAAACTGAAGCATAATTTTCCCTTAAAGTTATTGAAGGAGGGTATGGCACAAGTCCAATTCCTTTGAAATATTCCCTATGAGATTTCAGAAATTACGAGGATTAAAATGATACCAAACACAACCTACTTGCGTTAGAGTTGGTCATGAAACGTCCGACACAATACCGAATTACAAGAATAATCTGCATTAAGGCTATTATTCCATTCTTAACCTTCAGTATAGCAAAATACACATTATTCTGTGACATTGTGAGTGAGATTAGTGTTTTACTCAGGAAATTGAAAGTCTTTTAGAAATATTTTCCTAAACTGTAATGTATTGAAATTGTACGGGTGCAGTTATGTCAGAGTCCATTGGATGGCACTGTGGAGTTGTCCGGCATGAGTGTCGCTGGCCAAAGGCTTGCTGACAGTAGTTTATTTGGAAGATTCCCAGGCATCTGCATTAGCCATGAATCCTGTGGCAAGGTGAGATTGGCGCCCGAGAGTCTGGTTGAGTCCATTCCCATGACCCTGGGGTCATCTGCTAAATGTTGGAGCACGTATCCAAACAACGGTCAAACTGTTGGCGTAATGATGGGGCATATATCTCAACAAGAGTCAAACTGTTGGCGTAATGGTGGGGCACGTATATCAACAAGAGTCAAACTGTTGGAGTAATGATTATGGCGCTAGAAAATCCAGCCAGATGATCCTCTCTGTCTTTCCCGCTTACAAATCAATCAATGCACACAATTTTCTTCTGTTTTTGACTATGTCATCAGCCACTTTTTTAGTAATCATGCTAGCTAGCTAATAGTTGAAGAACGCAATATGGCTTCAGTGCACCACACTCTCCAGTTTCCCATATTATACGACACGTAACCTCTATGATACAGTCGTTATGTTGCGCTCCTCATTGACTGACTGTCGCTATGCTACCGCCTGTACGGGAAAGCTCTAAAAGTGCTTCGCGCGGCCTCGTGATGAGTTGAAGGCTTCGTCTTCTTATTTTTGGTTTTATGGTGTTTACAGACCTGTTGGTGTATTACCGCCAACTACTGGATTCATTCAACATAAATTTCCCTATTCCTCTTATAACGAATTCCTGCCAAAGCGAACGGTGCACCATGTCTAACAATGCGTTTGCACTCTGCATGTGTTCAGTGTGATTACACTTTTGATTCGTGTAATCTACGAGCCGAATGTACACGCAATGCATTGGCTTTTGAAGAAGGAAATGACGTCAACACCAAAGCTGCCTGCTGATTGGTCCAGACAAAAAATTTCAGGCGAAGCGCCGCGAGTTAGCTTTCCCTTAACGCCCTGATGGGAGCGATCGTCAAAGCCACCTAGCGGACACAGGGCGTTAATCATCAACGTTATATGACACGTAGATCCAACCGAGCAATCTGATTGGTCAATTAGACGTTTAGAATGTTCTCAAATGAGCAAGACAGTACGGTAGCGTGTGCTGAAATTAAAAATACCTCATCACTGAAAATATTACTCTGCTTCTCGCTGGTGCCTTGGCCATTGATTTAATTAATTTGTTTGTATTTGTACTTTGAAATGAACATTTAATAAATCAACAGATTCGTGAAAACTGCTTATTTCGGAGGTAATTTCTATCTGAAAAGGTGATTAGCGAAAGCCCCGAGAGGTGGGGCTGAAATATTTAACTCTGTTCAGCCTTAATTTTGCTGGTTACTTTTGCTGCTTGGCCACATTAATCAGAGCTAACGTTGATTAAGCATCTCGCGAGGATGTGCTTGACCGTCATTCTTGTCAAGAAGCGACAAGAATGACGGTCAAGCACACCCTCCAGTGTAATAAAGCGATCATACAACTATTACCACTAAAATAAAATGTATAATCAAAATGTATTCATACTATGGGCATTTCGCTCTCAAAATATATAAGTTGTTTTGCGAGTATTCTCTCCGTATCCGTGGAAATACATTTCTGACGTTAACTAGTCCTTGTGAGGCAGCCAATTTGGGCATTTGTTTTCTAGACATGTGATTTCCCAAAAATGAATAAATACCGCACATAGCAACACAAAACTGCTTTGCTAGCTCAATCATGTTGTAACTAGAATATCCGCTGGAAAAAAAAAAAAGTTTTTCATGGACTGATAGTTATACTTCTGCCGACATCAGTAATTTTTAGGCTTATAGGTGTCGTGACAACGACTCCGCTCATCTTTATCGAACAAACTTATATTAATGGTTTTATTTAAATAAAGGCAACGGCTATCCAGAGTCAGCGCCAGAACAAAATCTTTAGATTAACTTACCAGCAGATGTTTCATTTCAGATGGGGGTGTGTCACAACAATGAATACAATTAATAAATCTGAGCAATTTTCTTTTAAATTAAAGGGTCTAGTGCCGTATTTTCAACACATATATAACTGGAATGCTTATAAGAATACGAATCAATGGGTTATTTTGCATGAGACCGTGTGATTATAAAGTTGTTGGGAGTGTTGTTTTACTCATCACACTCAACGTTAGTGCGGCCGATTAGTTGTATTCTGTAATGACGACGAATTGCTGATGAATTGCCTACAAACACCATCATGAATTGGTTATTTGTCGAAAGGACGTGACATAACGTAATGTGGATGGGCGAACAGTAAACTCGTTTTTTCTGTTCTCTAGCCAGCTGGCATTGGCTTATGTATATGGTTGTGGGTATTTTGAAGATTAATTTCAATTCCATGAAAGTTAATAGTGTAACGGATAGCCTGAGCGATGATTTCTGATTCCTCATATGAATAACACGGAGCAATTTCAACAACTTCAGAAGTTTACTTGGTTTCAGCTCAACTTTACATGGCATCCCGGGTTGGGAAAAGATGCCGAACACCAAAAAAACAAACCCCTTCCTCCTTCCTTTCCCCCCCCTCCTCTCTCCTTCCGCCCCCCCCCCCCCAACCTTCAGATCTGGCTAATAACTAGGGCATCTTTTCCCCCCAATAACACACCTCCAAACCACAGTGTTCATGAACTTATGCCTGAACAACCACCAGTTCCGACTGCGTCCGGGTCGCTACACAGCCCCCCCCTCAGTTCCTCGTCCCCGAGGAAGGACATAGCCTTGGAAGCGACCCGGAAGCCTCCTTTCTCTTTTGGGTCGTTGAGGCCTTTGTGGGAGAGGTGTGGAAGAGGCAGGGCTGTTAACTACGGGCGTGTCAAATGACTCCATGCTCTCACGGAAGGGACCAGTGAGAATGCTGCTGGGAGAGTTAGGAGGCACTACGGCCCCCAGCGGAGTCACCACCTCCCCTTGGTGGCATGTCAGTGATGGCCGGGGGGAGGGGGTGGCAACTCGGAACGCTGGCTGTCTCAGACCTCGGTAGGGTGCCATGCGGTCCCGATGTATGACAACCTTGCGCCCACGAGGGCTGAGTTGTACACGGTAAACCACCTCCCCAACCCGCCCGACCACATAGCACGGCCCAATCCAACTGCTATCAAGCTTTGGGCACCGCCCCTTTTTCCGCTTCGGCCCATAAACCCACACAAGGTCCCCGGCAACAAAGTGCTGCCCCTTTACATGAACATCGTGCAGCCTCTTCTGTTTGCGAGCCGCCCCTTCCGCTTGACCACTGGCAAACCGATGAGCCACTTCTAGTCTATCCTGTAACTGACGGCCGTACTCCGGGCCTGCTGGGGCGTCGGGGCTGTCGGGGGTCCGACCATAGGCCATCTCTGGTGGAGTACGGAGTTCTCTGCCTAGCATGAGGAGTGCTGGGGTGCAGTTAGTCGACTCCTGCACAACAGTACGGCAGGCCATCATTATCAAGGGCAGCTGGATGTCCCAGTCTCTCTGGTGTTGCGATGTGGTCATGGCTAATTGGGCACTCAGAGTACGCATAAACCGTTCAGCTAGCCCATCGCTTTGAGGATGCAGAGGGGTAGTTCTCGTTTTAGTTATTCCCAGCCGTTCACACATCTGGGCGAAGACCCTCGACTCGAAATTCCGGCCCTGGTCGGAATGGAGGGTAGATGGGATGCCGAATCGGCTGAAGAGCCCCTCCACTAGAGCATTGGCGACGGTCTCCGCCTCCTGATCAGGCAGAGCAAAGGCTTCGGGCCATTTCGTAAAATAGTCAATTGCCACTAGAACAAACCGATTACCGCGATCGGTCCAAGGTAAGGGGCCCAAGACATCAATTGCTACTCTGTCCATGGGGGCCCCCACCAGGTGCTGTTGGAGGGGGGCATGAGACTGACCTTGGGGGCCTTTCCTGGCCGCACATGTATCACAGCGCCGGCAGTGATCTTCCACATCCCTCCGCATCTGGCCCCAATAGAAGGTTTGCCGAAGGCGCTTGAGGGTCTTTGTAACCCCAAAGTGTCCAACACCGAGTGGCCCATGGTTTAGCTCCAAGACGTCTGTCCTCTGTGCCCTGGGGACCACCAGCTGCCATCTGGTTTCTCCGGTAGCTGGCTCAACCCAGCCTCTCATTAGCAGCCCATCCCTTAGCTCCACTTTTGGCCACTGAGACCACAAACCACGGACAGTTGGAGAGTGGCATAACACCTCTTCCCAGGGGGGGCGAGCACCCTTTTCCACCCACCCTGTCACAACTTTGAGATCCGAATCCGCCTGCTGGTGTTCCCTCCAAGGTGTCTGCGACACAGGAAGCAGCGCCCGGCATCTGACCGTGTCAGTTAGTTGTACTGCACCTTGGTTTGCTTCAGCCCGCTCACAATGCAGACACTGGGGGGCACAAGGGCGACGAGACAACCCATCGGCATTTGAGTGGCGCCCCCCTTCACGATGCTGGATGGTGTACTGGAAGGCTTGCAGCTGTTCAATCCACCGAGCCACTTGGCCCTCAGGCTCCCGGAAGGAGAGCAGCCACCTTAATGCAGCATGGTCGGTGCGAATGGTAAAAGGGAGGCCGCAGAGATAGTGGTGAAAGTGCTTTGTAGCCTCTACAACTGCAAGCAGTTCCCGGCGAGTTACACAATAATTCCTCTCTGGTTTAGAGAAGCTGCGGCTGTAATAAGCGATAACTCGCTCCCCCTCTGGGTACGCCTGAGCGAGCACAGCTCCGAGGCCCTCATCACTGGCATCTGTGTCGAGGATGAAGGGGCGCTGTAGGTCAGGTGCGGCCAGTACAGGTGCCTCACAAAGGGTCCTCTTAATTGCATCAAAAGCCAATTGCTGTTCACTACCCCACTCAAACCCCCTCCCCTTCTTCATTAGCTGGTGTAAAGGGGCTGCTACCGTGGCAAAGTTGGCCACAAATCGGCGGTAGTATGAGGCCAGCCCAATGAATGCTCTCAGCTGCTTAAGGTTCTCTGGGCGTGGCCAGTCCCGGACGGCTGCAATTTTATCATCCTCGGTTTTTATCCCCTCACGACTGACTTTATAGCCTAGGAAGGACACTTCCTGTTGTAGCAGTGCACACTTGGCTGGATGGAGTTTGAGCCCTGCAGCAGCAATTCTCTTCAAGACCTCTTCCAAGGCCTGGATTGCGGTCTCAAAATCCGGCCCATGAACCAGCAGGTCATCCAGATACACCAGACAACGCTCAGGAGGCAACCCGGACAGAACCCTTTCCATTAAACGTTCAAAAGTGGCAGGGGCATTGCACAACCCGAATGGCATTGTGCGGAACTGCCACAACCCCCTGCCAGTGGTGAACGCTGTCTTGGGTTGATCTTCTGGAGCCACGGCCACCTGCCAGTAGCCGGAACGCAGGTCCAATGAGGAGAACCACTGGGACCCTGCCACTCAGTCAAGCGACTCGTCTATCCGGGGCAATGGATAGGAATCTTTGGTGGTGACCTCATTCAGCCGGCGGTAATCAATACAAAACCTCCAGGTCCCGCCCTTCTTTGGGACCAAGACGACGGGTGATGCCCATGGGCTTGTGGACGGCTCAATGATACCAGCAGCTCGCATCTCTGCCAAAGCCTGCTCTGCTGCAGCCTGCTTCACCGGAGGGAGGCGTCGGGGGCGTTGACGGATGGGACGGGCATCACCCGTGTGGATCTGGTGTTCTACTAGGTGCGTGCAGCCTACATCACTAGGAGTAGCAGCAAAACTGTGTCGGAACTTGAACAAGAGGTCCCATAACTGGTCTCGCTGCTCTGGCTCTAGCCCCCCTTGATTTCTCTCCCAGACGCTGTTGACAGTGGCTAGTGCTAAAGCTTCGGATTCCGATTGAGGACCCGGTTGACTGATCTGAGGTGGTGCTGCTGCTTTGATGGGGAGATCTGGTGGCAGGTCAGTTGGGCTTATCCCATCAGAGTACCCTACAACCCCTGGAATTGCCTGGTGCTCCTCCAGGCATGTGGGTTGACCTTCATAGTGGAGAGGGATGGGTACACCACCGTTCAGCACCATTGTTCCATTTAGGAAGTCTAGAGACGCCTGTCCCCCCCGGAGGAAGTCCATACCCAACAGGCAACGTTCACCCACTACAGCAACCCAAACAGGATGACGAATGGAAAAGGTGCCCACCTGTAGTCTCACTTCACAGGTGCCAAGTACTGGAGCTGTCTCCCCAGTCACAGTCATCAGCGGAACATCAGCGGCCTGGGGTAGAGCATTGGATGGGAGGAGGTCAGGGTGGATAAGGGTAACAGTAGAGCCTGTATCTAGCAGTGCACTCGTTAGTTGGCCCTCAACTAGTACGGGGACCCGGCAACAACCGAAGGACAATGGGGTGAGTGTTGTTAAAGAGCGCAAACTGGGGAGTGGTACATGGGGTGGCTGAACGATGGGTGTAACATGGGGCGGAGAATATTCGCCCACCGTAGCCCCCCCTACACTGGGCTGGTGGAGTTTCCCGACTGGGGCAGGGCAGAATCAGGAACAGGGCAGTAGCGACGTATGTGACCCTTCTGGCTGCAGCGCCAGCATGTTGGCTGTGTCGTGTTGTCAGGGGGTATTTAGCTGGGGGGGTAGTTGGTTACCCCAGGTGGTGCGCCAAATGGCCGCAGAGCACGGGTCTGTGGGGGTGCAGCTATGGGGGGCCCGCCTTGCCTATCCATGCCTTCAATTAGAATTTCCTCGACGGCTATGGCCCGTTCTAATGCTTCCTCTAGTGAGGGCGGGTCCATCAATCTCACCTGTTGGCGGAGGGGAATAGGGAGCAGGCCATGGACAAATGCCTCTTTTGCTAAGATTGATCTGGTCATTTCATCAAAGTCAGCAAAACCTTTTTGGGCCATATAACGCAGCTCAGCTGCAAAGACTCCTAATTTCTCCCCCGGTGCACGCGTCCGGCTGTTGAATTTCTGACGCATGACCACTGCTGGCGTGGTGTCTCCGAATCTCCTCTGCAGGGCTAGTGCAATGGCATTGGGATTGTCCAGCTGTGCTACAGTGACATCTCGCAGCACGCTCCTAGCCTCTCCCTCCAATGCTGATGCAAGCTGCACAGCCCTCTCTGCAGGAGCCCACTTATTAGCTGTAGCAACAATTTCAAATTGGGCCCAATATGTTTCCCATGCAGTGAGACCGTCATATTTGCTGATTTTAAGGCACCTCTCTGATGTGGCATTTTGTGACGATATGCGCTCTTTAGCCAAAGCAGCTGTGACTGCTTCGGTGAGGGCATTCACCAGCTCTGGCTGGTTAGGGGCAGGGCTATGTGGCTGGTTAGGAGTGGGGCTCTGAGGCTGGTTAGGAGCAGGGCTCTGCACACTAACATCAACTCCAAAATTAATTGCATGCATCGGCGTGAATTGGGCATCTGCAGCTGCACCCTCCCTCTCACACAATTCCACATCCTCGCAGCTATCGGCGCTGCACCCATGTCGGGGTTTCCTCTCCCTATCAGTCATCACATTTCCATCTTTCATCATTTTCTCAAATGTGCGTTGCATTACCGCTTCCATCCGTTTCATAAACACACCTTCCAAATTTCTAGCAATGCTATTCTCTAATTCATTTATTGAAGCGATCTTTTGCTCCCCCATTCTTTGCATTTTCTCTCCGTTTCCACAATTTCTTTCCCCGCCTGACTTTCGTGAACGCGGCTGTCTTGAGCAATTGCATCACTCCCATCTAACGGCTGCATTGGGATCAGCGGTAACTTACGTGTCTGTGACAAGTTTTCGGTTTTAGGTCTCACCGCAGCTTGCTCCAGGGCTGTGAATAGAACAGGTGTTTCCGGAGGTGTGTACTCCACGAAAATGTCTAGGGTTTCTTTGACTTTGTCCGCCATCCCGAATTTAACTGGGTCGGATAACTTTTTTCATCTTTTTTTTTTTTTTTTTTTTGCTAGCAGGCTACCGCGGAAGGACTGGAGGCTTTGCGTGAGTCCGTAATCCCGATTCTGAACACCAATGTAACGGATAGCCTGAGCGATGATTTCTGATTCCTCATATGAATAACACGGAGCAATTTCAACAACTTCAGAAGTTTACTTGGTTTCAGCTCAACTTTACATGGCATCCCGGGTTGGGAAAAGATGCCGAACACCAAAAAAACAAACCCCTTCCTCCTTCCTTTCCCCCCCCCCCCCTCCCACCTTCAGATCTGGCTAATAACTAGGGCATCTTTTCCCCCCAATAACACACCTCCAAACCACAGTGTTCATGAACTTATGCCTGAACAACCACCAGTTCCGACTGCGTCCGGGTCGCTACAATAGTTTGAAACATCTGGCATGCAAGTTATCATTGGACTCAGCTATGCTTGCCATCGCGTGGCGAAAGTGCCGGTAAACATTTGAAGCAGTAATAATATCAAAGATGATCAATTTCCACGTGTTGGCAGGTGGCTAGCTGGCATGATTACGAACACCCCCACCAAATTAGCTTGGTAGCTAGGGCAGCTAAAACCCGTCTCTCCGCAGCAACACCCATCCACAGTGAGTCTGATCTGTAACCAACATTACTTGCTACTTTCCATTAATCGTTCGCGATGAGACTGCCAGTGCATCACGCGGCTCGCTCAAAAAATGTTTGAAAGACATGCCCCTCCTCCTTAAGATCTCCTTGCGAGTGAACGTCTCGCGAGTAAAGGGACAGACGTGCGGCGCGTACTAGTGCACAGTGGGTAATGTAGTATAGCCATCGGATCATGAATCGCATAGAGAGAAATAGAGCAGGGCAGGGTACTACGAGCTCGTGTGAAGTCCCGGTACGCCAGGCGCTAAAATCTAGAAGTGCCGGCTAGTGATGTTACCGCTGATATCAAGGCTCCGAAGCACGCTTCAAACTCGACGGCATATTTTTCTGAAGCACTGTGCCGGAGCTTGCTTGATATCGTGAAAAACCACGTGACTGATGACGTTCGAACCACTTCACTGCTTCATTCAGACTGAATCAGCTGACTGGTTTGGTTCGATAGGCGGAGCTTTGAAACATTGCCGCAAATCAAATGTATTTAACATGGATGAAACAGCGCTCTGTTAGACATTTTTATTCATAAATAATAATGGCAAAGTCGCTCAAGCACACCCAGTATACACCAAGAACAATAAAAAAACAATACAATATGTTTTTTGGACAGACTAAATATTTACAGGATTCAATGAGCCTGTGGATGTAATTATTGTTATTTTAATATAATATGAATAATTAAGGTAAGGAAGAAAAACAACAGACACGTGTAAGACGAAGTTCGATTTCAGCTTTATTTAAGTATTTTTCACAATATAACATACTCGAAGTGCACACGCAAGGTGCGTCAGCGTCACCTTTGCAAGGCTGTACAACAATCTCTCTGCCAGCAGATGTCACCCACGTGCTCAATGAATGGAGCTTCGAGTAGTGAACCAATTTTCAATACAAAGGTCCGAAAGGGTCCGAAGCTTCATAAAGCCTCGTTAGGCCATCACTAGTGCCGGCACTCCATACCGGTGCGTACCGGCCCACTTAAAGCACTGATCCCATTCCGTTAATAAATGAGATGAGCAAAAATGAGGCTTTATTGGGTTTGGCTATAATTTTTTCCCCAACGGATTAGGCTATTCAGGATGGCTTTGGCGGTTGAAGTTTGCGTTACACCTGCAAGCTAGACTAACAGGATAATATTAGCTAATTGACAAGCACTTACTGGGCAGAATGGCTCTTCAAATGACAATTAGGCCTAAAGTTTGAAGTTGTCGCCTGGCTGTCCAAGATGTTTATGCCGCATGTCTTGCACTGTGCTGTTCATCTTTTGCCTCAAGATGGTAATTCCGAAAAAAAAAAGACGATGACTTTTCGTACCCTTCCCGCTGACATGTTGCCTATATCTGATATAACAGGGCGTGTTTCTCCTATAAACACGCAAGGTACGTAGAGAGGGCATGACTGATTGACAGGGTGGTTAACCAATCATGACAACGCCATTCTCAGCCTGCACTGCTACCGGGTAATCAAGATTTTTTTTTAAAATTAATTTATTAATTCTATATTCAAACTGAAAATATTAACTGAATAACACTGAAGTTATTTAAGTCATCGAGTCTCAAGTGAAGTAAATATCGAGTCTTTAACTTCCAGGTCCGAGTCAAGTCTCAAGTCTTTTATCTTTTGTCAAGTCATAAGTCATCAAAACAGCGACTCAAGTCGACTCGAGTCCAAGTCACAGTGGCCACGTTTACATGGGTAGTTTTCCTCAATCTGATTGAAATCGATCGGAGTAAGTGAATCTGATTTGATCTGTATACATGAAGTTTAAGTAAAGAGATCCACGTTCAATCCGCGTTGACACGGCCCCAGCTGAATCCGATTGTAGGCCTATTGTGTTTTTTTACCGGCGCATTACGTATCTTCCACTACCTGTAAAAGTGTAAGAGAAGAAGAGCTGTACTTCCTGTTTACCTCTATAAAGATGGATCAACGCCGTGTTTCGTTGGGGAAGCTTATTGCGTCGTGGTTATAGTTATTTGTGGTTCTGAAGTCGCAGCAGTTAATCGTCCTGAAGCGATACTTGGATTTTTAGTTTGGCTGTGCGTACGTCACTTCACTTACGAGCCTTATGAACTGATAAGATCATATAAAGTAGCTACGAAGTCAAGTCTATTTGCTTTTAACAGCGTAGTTGAACCACTCCGGATATAGCTTCCCCCTAGGGTTCCCAGCTCTTGGTGACGATAATGATGATGCTGAGAACGATGAGGTGGAACCAAAAGAACATGTCGAGGACTGTATGTTTCAGTCAGGGCCAGGCTGATCATTTCACTGGTAAAATGAATATGGACTGCAACCCCGAATGTTTGTTCATGCATTCAGTTATACTTTTATGGTAAAGACCAGTATAACATGAGTTGAAAATTTACATCTCCTAATGAATGTCATCAGGGTAATTTGAACATCATTTCACGCCAGTATCCTAAAAACAGAGAGCACAGTTTTGAGACATCCCCTGAAAGCGGACTGCAAATTGTTTTATTCCACACCCTAAACCTACCTCTTGGTTGGTATAAATTACACCAGGAAATCTGCGGTATTCACACTTCAGATTAAGCTATTCCATATTTGTGCATATACGACTCCCAATTTGAGGTTTAAAGTTAGGCAGTTGCTACGGGTAGTTTTTAAATGCATTTCAATGTGGAGAGGTACGGCAGTGCTCACTTCAAGCCCTGCCCTGACCCTAATCCCGAATCTTTATCCTATTCCCTTGAAATCGACTTCCGTACCAATAAAAACTGCCGTGTCTGTAGAAACTGCTTTAAAGTTTTACCGCGGTTTAACTTCTACCACGTTCATTCATAGCAACAATGGTAAAACCATGGATTTACAACTGGTATAGGCTATTGTCCCTATTCTGCTTTCATGCCTACGGGCCTGAGAGTCTGCGATATGCCCGAAGCGGTCCCACCCTCCCATCAAGATCCTGGCGAAAAATTAATGCAATAATGAACAGAAATAAATGTTGTGATAATGCTTAGACTTATCGAAATTATGCACGGTGAGTGCGTGCCGAAATCAAAGCTAACGGCGGTCCAACAAAATAGAACGCGCGTCCTTTTTTTAAAAAAAAATAATTTTTGGCCGGGCAGTGTATTTGGTAAACGGAGGATACAAATCGTCGTCATCAATACAGCGTAGCTCACTAAACTCAAACCGGTAAATGGTAAATGCATAACCAATATGGCCTATCTGCAAATACCCCGCGTGAAGCGCAATCCACGAATAAAACTTGACTGCTTTGTTTCTCGTTTCAACTTGCTCACGTGCCAGTAGCCTCATAGCAATTGGCTAGACCCATCGGAGTCTGTGTGTGATGCAGAGACACTGAACATCCATAATGTGGCGCAAATAGGGATGTAATTTTCTGGTACATTTTACAACCATTTTTCATTTTACTTCTGCTGGAATATGCAATCTTTTCCAACCTTACATGAAGACTGTTATGAAATCAATAACCCGCCCGCAGAACCCAGAAGTGAACGGTTTGCGACCCGGAAGGTATGAACTCAAGCAGAAGACGGGCAGAAAACACCAATCTAATAATTTTATATTTACAAGATAAATAAATTGCAGTCGGAGTATCAGGTCTGTGGGCAATTCTGTGTTTATTTTCTTTAAAGTAACTTCTGTGTGATTCATGGCACCTAACTCTTGATAAGAATGAGTTGCTTAGGTTGCTTCGAGTGGCAACAAAGTTGCAAATTTGAGGAATCAGTTCAGAAAAGCATGCTTGTAAAATACTATGATATATTTGATTATTTGTTGACATACGGGTGTATTTATTTGGGTACAGTTCTCAATGAAATTATTCGACCAATGCTTCTGATCGTGAATTTGAATACGAAGTGCAGAGGCTGAGCAAATGCGGCGCATTTCTGCAAGGCATGGTTGCTGGAGGAAGTGTTTAGCTTCTTCTTCTTTTTTTTTTTTTTGAAGCCGGGCTATTCAAACCTGCAATTCTGTGTAAACAATCATTCGGACACTTAGTGAAAATGCACTGACACTTCCCCTCCCCCCTCCCCTCCCCTCAAATAGTCTTAAGGTTTCTGAAAAACGAAATGTTACTAAATTTGGGGTCTGCAAAATATGGCGTCCTGTCCTTACAAATATAAAGAGAGGCTGCCATTTTTGTTTTTCTTTTGTCTGAAAATTTTAATAAAACTGTCTGAGAATGTGGGAGAGGCACTGGAGGGGATTAGAGTTTCACTCGGATAATTCGGATTGCTCTTTGGTGCGTGAGAATTTAACACATTTTGAAAGTTAACTAATATGAGAAGCAAACGTATGAACCCGGCAACTAGTCCGCAAGAATGTAAATTAAAGTTGGAAAACTTTTAAGCAAGTGGTTATATGTAATGTTTTCCGCGGGGAAAAGGTCAGTTTAAGCGTTTATTAGAATAGTTAGCTTGAGTTATTTTTTTTAATGCATTACACCATTGTTTTGTGAATATATTGTGGGAATTTGGGCACTATTTTTCGCATTGGGAAATATACGTTCGCCTGCAGATATATTGCACTATTTTTATATCCCCTTTGAGAGCATTGTAAACGTATGTTTTCTTTTTGGTAGTATTATGATTTGGCCCGCTCTGCGTTTTAGAACGTTTCTTACACTTCGATTGCGTTTCATGATGGTGGGCGTTAACAGAATGAATATATAACTGCACTATAAGGAGATGTTGCTTCTTCAGTCCACAATCTAGGTATACTGTTGGTGGAGATCTGTGAAAATGTGGACAGTCGTAACTGTAAAAAATTAAAGTTTTAGACCTCTGTCACGAATGCTTTTTTTAATGGAAGCGCGATATGACATTATGTCGCTATTAGTTATAAATGCAGTGGCAATACTAAGCACCTGAAATGCAGAAGTGAGGAAATTAAAGCAGGTGCTTAAAGTTAAAAAATAAGGCACTGTCGACTCAAGTTGGCTGTGGTAATGGCAAGAATTATTACACCATTTTCGTATGGGATAGGCCTACTTAATTATTTGCTGGAAGGTCGAGATTGTTTGCATTCATGTTCGTAATTTATTGTGATTGTGAATAGCTGATTAGTTTTGTGATTTGACTATTTCCACTATGATGAGTGATGCAGTACCTGATTACTGCAGGATTTCCATTAAAAGATTTCCAGGCCCATTGTTTTATATGTTCTTCTATTAGTGCGGACATGTTTTTTGTTGTTTCAATATAATTGCTTTACCAGCGCTATTTCATGGCAGTTGAATTTTTTCAGAGTTTGGCCTGCTGATTTTTTTATTGAATTTTTTTTTTTGTTCTGTCTGTTTTGGTCTCTGTCAAAAATATCTCTGTGTTCTTGATTTCCAAATGTGGAGTTTCATGAAATCTTGAATATTCCAGCTGCATAATTGGTCCTCTGTTGATTGTTATTTTTGAGTGCTTTATTTTTGACAGGTTTATTTGTTGTATTGGTTTGGTTGCATTTGGAAGAAAATTTTATTGACTTCTGATACTAATTTCATGATGCTCTGTCAAGAAATGGAAATGCATGGCAGTAATGGTAATTAAAAAAAAATAGTTTTGGCAATTTTCTGTCCCATCTTATGCTTTGAATCAGTAACCCCTTACAGCCTTTACAAAATTAATGTAACGGGGGGGGGGGGGGGGGGGGAACTCACAAACTAGAAGGTACCTTTATTAGCATCTCTCACCTCATGTCTAAAATGGCTGCATCATGTTTTTAAACAAGCAAGGACTGCTAATGACAGTTCCTTAACAATCTTGTATTTTTTCCATCTAAGATGCATTTGGTGTTGAACAGTAAGCAAATTGGTGAAGAAATCAGTATGGTACTCCCTTACCTTTTATAATACAGCGCCCTCCATAATTATTGGCACCCCTGGTTAAGATGTGTTCATTAGCTTCTAATAAATTCAAGTTTTTTTCTAAATAATATAGGACCACAATGAAACAAAGTGTAAAATCCAACCTTTAATTCAAGTGCATATATTCAGTGGGAAAAAAAACCCACATTAAGAAACAATTATTTTACATCAAATCATGTGTGCCACAATTATTAGCACCCCATGATGTTAATACTTTGTACAACCCCCTTTTGACAACAATACAACACCTAATCTTCTCCTATAATGTTTCACAAGATGGGAGAATACAGAAAGAGGGATCTTTGACCATTCCTCTTTGCACAATCTCTCTAAATCATCCAGTGACCTGGGTCCTCTCCTCTGCACTGAGGTCTGGGGACTGAGATGGCCATGGGAGGAGCTTGATTCTGTCTCTGTGTAGATTCGGCCACATCTTCAGGGTAATTATCTTGCTGAAAGACCCAGTGACGACCCATCTTCAGCTTTCAGGCAGAGGCCACCAGATTTTGATTTAAAATGTCCTGTTATTTCAAAGCGTTCATGATGTCATGCCCCTTAACGAGGTTCCCAGGGCCTCTGGAAGAGAAACAGGCCCACAGCATCACCGATCCTCCCCCATACTTCACAGTGGGCATGAGGTGCTTTTCTGCATACTCATCTTTTGTGTTCTACCAGACCCACTTAGAGTGTTTGTTGCCAAAAAGCTCCATCTTGGTCTCATCTGACCAAAGCACACAGTCTCAGTGGAAGTCCCAGTACCGCTTGGCGAACTCCAGACATTTTCGTTTATGATTGTGAGTGAGAAAAGGTTTTTTCCGTGCATGCCTCCCAAACAGCTTGTTGGCATGTAGATAGCGCCTGATCGTTGTTTTGGAGACTTTGTGACCCAAAGATGCTACCAATTGTTGCAATTCTTTTAACAGTGAGCTTTGGAGAACTTATAATTTCTCTTACCATCCTCCTCACTGTACGTGGTGGCAAAATAACCTTGCGTCCTCGTCCAGGCTTGTTTACCACTGTTCCAGTTGTTTTAAACTTCTTAATGATTCCTCTGACAGTAGATAGGGGCAGGTACCGGCGTGTGGCTATTTTCTTGTAGCCATTGCCTGACTTGTGAAGGTCGACAGACATCTGCCTTACTTGAATGGTGTTTTTCCTTTGTCTTTCCCATGTTGAAGAGTGGAAAAGAGAAATGGCCTATGTGCCACGTCATGTTTATACCCCAGGGAAACAGGAAGTGATGATTTACGAATTAAATGTTCCTAGATACTCTGATCAACTTTGTAAACCACTATAGAAATGACAGAAATACTTCAATTACATTTATTTCCTAGGAATAGTTAGGGGTGCCAATAATTGTGGAACAGGTGATTTTATGAAAAATTATTATTTTCCCCCCCTTAAAATTCACTTGAGTTGAAGGTTACAATTTCTACAATTTTCAGCGTGAGTCTGAGAGTATGCTTCTGCAATAAAAATGTAATTTAATTTAAGGCTTTTAACACATCTTAACCAGGGGTGCCAATAATTATTGAGGGCGCTGTAGATGCTTTAGCCACATGTCCTACTTCTGAAACGTATTAAGGAAAACAAGGAAAATTTGAGTGGTTTTTGAAAATTTTGGTTGGTGACACTGGATGGAGTTCATTTAGGTTCCAGATGAAGAAAATTAAGAAATTGGAATTGAATGGTATGACAAAGGGCTCTTCATTTAAAATCAAAAGCAAGGTTCAAAAGTGGATCATGAAAAAGGCTCTTGATGTTTACTTAACATTTATTGCCAATAATGAATAGGATATCTATTGCCAAAGAAAAGAGGGTTCAGCGGATCAGGAGTAGGCAGGTAGAAGTTCTACCATGGGATTGTTTTCCCGCTACCTCTGCCAGCTGATATCCCCAATCAGTTCAACTGTCTGACCGAGGTTGGGGGGAAGACCTCAAAAGGCCTAAGACGAAACAACAAGACAAAATTGCTGGCCAGATTAAATTCGTATTTAGTATGGGGTCATTCCATATGAAGTCAACGGGTCACCAACTCAGATTTGGCTCAGATTTATTTTGGGAGTACCTCTATATTCATAATGAACACAAGCAAAATTTTAGGCTCCTACTCCAGGGGTTTCCGAGAAATGGTCCCCCAAAAATCAGGGGCCATGCCCCAAGCTAATCTCGAACGTTAATTTATAGGGATTTTGGTGGTCTATATCTTTGGAACCAATCATAGTTATGGGCTGAAAATTGCTATCCAGGGTATTTTAGGTGCAGGCTTTCAGAATCTCTTGTGAAAATGTATATCTTTTCATTTTCAAGATATTGGCCTCTCAAATATGAAAATTTTTATGGGTGGAAATCAAAAATTCAGTTTTCAAGGGCCCCCCCATGAGGCCTGGATCCCCTACAGAGGCTAAGTTGTGCCGGATTCCTTCTATTTGAGGACAGATCTGTCTGTACATGGAAGATTGACTGCATCCAAGGTATTATAGTGGATGTAGGTGACCCTGAAATGGCTCCTTGCTGTTCACTATGTTCACCATGTGGGCAATTAACTATGGTAATGAAACTTGTTCTACATGAATGTACAAAACCCAAAACCAGTGAAGTTGGCACGTTGTGTAAATCATAAATTAAAACAGAATACAATGATTTGCAAATCCTTTTCAACCTATATTCAATTGAATACACTGCAAAGACAAGTTACTTAATGTTCGAACAGGTAAACTTTGTATTTTTTGCAAATATTAGCTCATTTGGAATTTGATGCCTGCAACATGTTTCAAAAAGCTGGCACAAGTGGCAAAAAAGACTGAGAGAGTTGAGGAATGCTCATCAAACACTTATTTGGAACATCCCACAGGTGAACGGCCTAATTGGGAATAGGTGGGTGCCATGATTGGGTATAAAAGGCAGCTTCCCTGAAATGCTCAGTGATTCACAAACAAGGATGGGGCGAGGGTCACCACTTAGTGAACAAATGCGTGAGCTGATTGTTGAACAGTTTAAAAACAACATTCCTCAATGAGCTATTGCAAGAAATTTAGGGATTTCATCATCTACGGTCCGTAATATCGCCAAAAGGTTCAGAGAATCTGGAGAAATCACTGCATGTAAGCGACAAGGCCGAAAACCAACATTGAATGCCCGTGACCTTCGATCCCCCAGGCGGTACTGCATCAAAAAGCGACATCAATGTGTAAAGGACATCACCACATGGGCTCAGGAACACTTCAGAAAACCACTGTCAGTAACTGCAATTCGTCGCTACATCTGCAAGTGCAAGTTAAAACTTTACAATGCAAAGCGAAAGCCATTTATCAACAGCACCCAGAAACGCCGCCGGCTTCGCTGGGCCCAAGCTCATCTAAGATGGACTGATGCAAAGTGGAAAAAGTGTTCTGTGGTCTGACGAGTCCACATTTCAAATTGTTTTTGGAAACTGTGGACGTCGTGTCCTCCGGACCAAAGAGGAAAAGAACCATCCGGACTGTTATAGGCGCAAAGTTCAAAGCCCAGCATCTGTGATGGTATGGGGTAGTATTAGTGCCCAAGGCATGGGCAACTTACACATATGTGAAGGCACCATTAATGCTGAAAGGTACATACAGGTTTTAGAGCAACAAATGTTGCCATCCAAGCAACGTCTTTTTCATGGACGCCCCAGCTTATTTCAGCAAGACAATGCCAAGCTACATTCTGCACATGTTACAACAGCATGGCTCCGTAGTAAAAGAGTGCGGGTACTAGACTGGCCTGCCTGTAGTCCAGACCTGTCTCCCATTGAAAATGTGTGGCGCATTATGAAGCGTAAAATACGACAACAGAGACCCGGGACTGTTGAACAACTTAAGCTGTACATCAAGCAAGAATGGGAAAGATTTCCACCTGAAAAGCTTCAAAAATTGGTCTCCTCAGTTCCCAAACGTTTACTGAGTGTCGTTAAAAGGAAAGGTGATGTAACACAGTGGTAAATAGGCCCCTGTGCCAACTTTTTTGCAATGTGTTGCTGCCATTAAATTCTAAGTTAATGATTATTTGCAAAAAAAAAAAAAGTTTCTCAGTTTGAACATTAAACATGAAAATCAGACAAACCTTCACTGGTTTTGGGTTTTGTAGCATTTTAGGGCATTATCCAAGATTAAAACAGAATTGTTGTCAGATCGAACTGAAGTTTAAGCGTATAAAAATACACGAGGTGGAAAGCATTCTGAAAAGGGGATGAAAGGTGAATGTGAGATATAAATTATCACAATCGCGCGAAATACCGTGGCAATGGCAATCGTGTTCAAGCAATGCTGTTCTCTGCCCATTTACATTTCAAAATGCAGCAATCAAACATGTCTTAATAAACAGCTCTACTCATTCAACTTAAAGAATAAACAAATCCACCATTTGATTGCTCATCAGGCAAAGTAAACGGGAACAGGTAGGCTATACGTTTCTTAGAGTTGCCTAATTGGTTAATAGGATGACGATTTTGTTTTAATTTGCTTGGCTCCTCTCAGCACGTAGCCAAAAAATACTGATGTCAGTCAAGTTTTTTCCGGAAGCATTTCTCATGCCCTTTGATGTTATGCACTTTCGTTCAGGACATCATGGAGGTTAATAAAGGAAATAGGAAAGCTCGGATGTTCATCCCATGGTAGCAGGTGGTGTAACTACGCTAAAAAAAACATTGATTCATAACAGTTACACCCCTAATATAAACACGCACACAATGACTATTGTAGCCAAGTGAATTTAAAGCCTTTTTATAATCTCTGTTTTGATTAGCATACAGTATCAGAAATGGTCACTCTACTGACCATACACAATAGCGATCGTAAGATACTGCAACTTTAAGTATTAGGAAAAACAAAATTTTTTTCTTTTGTAAGGATAAAAATCAGTGTGATCATAATAAGCACACTAAAAAAGCCATCTAATGCAGGGTTCTCCAACCTTTGCCTTTTTCCTTCTTAAAATTTGCCTTTGAGAGCTAGAGCCAGAGCAGCTCTTGTCTTATCTGGCCATGATAACCAATATAATAAAGTTGTTGGGATATTGTTTCCTCTGTGGTCTTGAAATGGAAATCAACAATTGTGGATTTCTACTGCTAGTACTAGTAATAACTACCAATACAGTACAACAAATGCATTAATTCATTATCACAGTCAGATGGTAGTCACTGCATGGAGTCCACACCAAGTATCCTGAGGAAATTGAATAAGGCTTAGTTATGTCTTAGAAGACGTTTCACCCCCTCTACAAATGGCTTCATCAGTTCATGCTGTTCACAAGGCTAGACTGGCTAGTCTGCCTATGACCTGGATGAATGAGAATATGCATAGACAGTCCATACTAAGAGTTCTGTAGTTGGAGGGTCACACACAATCTGTATATATATATATATAGATGTGTGTGTGTGTGTACAGTATGTCTGAAGTCACGATCACCACACCATTTATTGCTTTCAGTGTGTTTGTATAATGTCTTTAGTAAAACTACTTTAAAACCCTTAGCTAGGTTATTATTTATGTTTATATATTTCTTAAATGTTTGTTATCTTTAATATAAAGTAGTTGCATTAATCTTTAAACAATAAAAATGAATAAAAACACTTCCTAGGTACAAAATCTGATTTTTGCCATTTAACTCCTTTGCTGCGCAATGTCCACATAAGTGGACAGTTGGTTTTTAAGGTAAAAAAACTATTTTACATGAAATTTCATTTTTAAACACACAAACTTGTTCAGCTTACTTTCCTGTACACTTAAATATTTTTTTATTCCTGATTTTGCCTTCTTGAGTAGAAACTTTTTACTGATATGCCTGGAGCATTCTGCAAAAGGTCATTGCTTGGCCATGTTGTATTGATGATGTCATCAAACAGTCAATATTCCAAATACAAGATGGCACATACGGTTATTTTACTGCAGTGGGTCTACTGACACTGTCACCTTGTGGTCTGGAGTATAACAACAAGGTAAGCAGTAGAAAACAGGGTTTAATTAACTGTCCACATATGTGGACACTGCGCATGAAGGATTCAAAATCTGGTGGCCTCTGCCCGAAAGCTGAAGATGGGTCGTCACTGGGTCTTTCAGCAAAATAATGACCTGAAGATGTGGCCAAAACAACACAGAAATGGTTCACCAGACACAGAATCAAGCTCCTCCCATGGCCATCTCAGTCCCCAGACCTCAACCCCATTGAAAACCTGAGTGAGATGAAGAGGAGAGTGCAGAGGAGAGGACCCAGGTCGCTGGATGATTTAGATTGTCCAAAGAGGAATGGTCAAAGATCCCTCTCTCCTTATTCTCCCATCTTGTGAAACATTATAGGAGAAGATTAGGTGTTGTTTTGTTGGCAAAAGCGGGTTGTACGAAGTATTAACATCAGGGATGCTAATAATTGTGTCACACATGATTTGATGTAAAAGAATTATTTCTTAATGTGGGATTTTTTTTCCCACTGAATAAATATACTTGAATTAAAGGTTGGATTTTCCTTTTTCTTTCATTGTGGTCCTAAATTATTTAAAAAAAAAAACTGAATTTATCAAAAGCTAAAGAAGACCTCTTAACCAGGGGTGCCAATAATTATGGAGGGTGCTGTAGGTTGTAGGTAGTATGGTTTTCACAAGCTGGTTTGAACGCAGCATTTATAACATTACCCCTCTTCGTAACTTTAGAGAATAACGTGATAAGCTGTTATTCATGCTAAAAGAGACTGATGATGATCGATCATCAATAGTTGTTCAAATTACTTGAATAACCACGAACATTCATGCTAAGATGACTAACGACGGATCGCAAGGTCAGCATAGCATGCAAGCATCTTCGTTTTAGTTATTAGGCCTATAATGTCATATTAACTATTTAGCATTATTTAAAGCTTTAAGTGAACCATATAATGTCAATTCACACATCACAGAGATATGCTGTTAAACTTAATTATAGCTCCGTGAACGTTTCGTTCACAGATGTTAAGCACAGGGCAAAGCCGTGTCAATCTTCGCTAACTGCATTATATTAAAAACTACTCTAAAGAGACGAGCTATAATGTTATAAATCACACCATTAGTTTGGTTAACCATTTTATAAGCATAGTTTATCATAATGCATTGGCCTGCTACTTCTTACCCTTAAATAATCACTTAAAAGATGCGAGACATACTACAACTCCAAAGTGATGCGGTTTCCCAGGAAGCTTCATTTGGAACTATTGGACGCCTCCATGATCCGCCATGGCAGTGGCCCATTGAAGTCAATGGAGTTGTTGCAACTCTGTTTCTCCATGGCTCTGGGATTCATGGCTAAAAACCTCCAGCTTCTGGCCGCCTACGCGGGTTTTAATGACATCATAAAACACCTCTCATGAGGAGGTATTCAGGTGATTGGCTATAAAGGAGTGAGCCATCTGATTGGTTACAGACGATCCCCCTTAGAAAAAATGCATTTGTGGATCGGAATCATGTCAGAGAAGTCTCAAAAGTTTCACACACAAATGCAGCAAAGTTTACAAATCAAAAGCACTTTGTACATGCATATATTTGTGAATATTTTTCTATTTGTGTGTACATCGAAAATATGCTCATGAATCTTATATTTTATATGTGGATTTTTTTTTACTTGTATATGGAATGAAACATATTTGTGTGTGCATTGAAAATGTGTTTGTGTTTTGAGTCATGCATATATATATATAAATCCCCAAATACAATTTTTTTCTGTGCATTTGTGTATTTTGAGACTGTTCTAGCTCCATAATTGTCAAACATGGCAGAAAGCCGCAAGCAAACACAGTAGCCTTCATAAGAAACTAAACGAATTGCTTATAGCCTATCTTACTGAAACAGAATATGTGGGCAAGCAGCTGATCGGAGACACTATTCAAATGTATAGTTTAGATGAATAGTTATCTGACTTCCACATGTCCTTCCCACGATGACGACAGATTATTGTATATCCGGATAATTAGCTTCTTCCCAATACAAAAAAATTATGTTGGCGTAGCAACAGGTGATAGATGGCGCAGTAACATATTTAACCAACAGATGTTTGGCCTCATCGCAATGTACCCTTATTTTACTGTATGCATGCGTGGATGCATTTTTTTTTCCGGGAGGACGTATTCAAGGCGGGGGGCATTTGTTGTCAAGGTGGCTGCCCTAACTATAAAACGCTGCGGGAAACCCTGGAGAGACATATCAAACATGTATTAAGTTGCCGTCCCAACTGTTCCTACCTTTCCAAAGAGTTCCGTTTACATCCAGTGCCGTTCCAGTAAGGCTTCATTCAGGTTCCCTCCCGACCTCACCCGTTCCGGTACCATTCCTTGATCGGTATGGGAACAGTAGCTAGAACGGTTGTGTGGAATGGGGGTATAAGATTCACCTCATTGGTTAAGTGAGATGCTTGGTATATGGCCATCTGTCCACAACTGACCATAAATGATCACAAATGCGAGAAAGCTTGACTCCAAGAACTGTCAACCAAGATTACTGATCACTGCAAAAAAAATTATTATACAAATCATGGTAACTTCTTTTGAATTAGGGCAGTTTCTGTCCTGGTTTCAATTTGAAGTTCATGGCCATTTCTTCTTCAAGAGTTTTCAGGGATTCTGAGAATAAAGTGTATCACAGTGAGAAAAATGATCTGCCTTACAGTAAATTAATAATATCTGTTCTCTGTTATGCAAAAAGGAATGCAGGATGATGCCACCATGACCTTACTTGTGATGTGCTTCTTACGATGGTTAAACGGATCGGCACTGGACCGCTGTAGACTTTCAAAGGGCGACAAATACACTTTTTCGTAATGAAAACGGATTTGGTCATCTTCATTGAATATTACATTGCACCGTCAAGTCAAAAGTGGTCTGTCGGCTGGTTTAAGGTCACCAAAAGAAATTCGTCCTGTCTTTCTGCAGTATGTATGTTTGTAACATTCCTCATCCAAGGAAATCCCAATTTTGCACCTGTCAGAAGCCATGCTGAAGCTTCACTTTAATCAGTAATTAGCTACCCTATTGTTTTAACCAGAGGTGATGCAATACCCATGGAAGATGATGCCATATATGGACGATCTGATGCGGTACGCATGGAAGATGATGCAATACCTGGGAGATCCTAGGGAGGGAATGTAACATTAAGTCAGACGGAAATGCTGTAAATTTTTTATGACTCTGCACCGTCTATTTAAAACTTCTAGTTGCATAACAAAGGGGATAATAATGGGCGTTTTTACCCCATAACGCCTATAATTGATAATATGATTAAATACTGCAGGAGATAAGAAAACAAGTTGTTATTTTGAACAAATTAAGTCAAGATATATACATTTAACCATAACCCATGGTTTTATTACCATGGGTTACAGCCCACATAGTGAATTTGCTAATCCAAAATAGGCAAAAAAATTTTTTTTTCAGCTAGGACCCTAGCTTTACTATTATGCCTTGGGTACAGTGAATCTTTGTTGTACAGACAGACGTGTCCTCAAATGGAAGGAGTACATCACAATTTAGCCTCTGTAAGGGATCCTGGCCTCATAGGTGGCCCTTGAAAACTGAACTTTTGATTTCCATCAATAAAAACTTTCTTATTTGAGAGGCCAATTTCTTGAAAATGAAAAGAGAGAAATTTTGACAAGACATTCTGAAAGCCTGCACCCAAATTACACTGGATAGCAATTTTCAGCCCATATATATGATTTGTTCCAAAGATATCGGCCTCAAAAATCCCTATAAATTAACATTTGGAGTAGCAGCCAAAAATTTTGCATTTGTTCATTATGAATATAGAGGCACTCCCAAAATAACGGTGGTGTTGCGTCAGTGTGGGAAAATTGCCCATGAAAGCTTTTGATTGCTTACTATATTGACTGCGTGGAGAGATGTATGTGGGCCTAGAAAATGCATTTGGTTTTTGTATCATGTGCTAGGACAGACATGGGCCAAAATTGGATGAGCACCCGCCTAAAACCAACATATGGGGATAAATCAATGAATAACTCCCAATTATCACAGTGCTAGTTCTATAATTTATAACTGTTATTGTTGCTGCCATCCCAAGGGACAATTTGACACCAAACATGGCTTAATTGCTTTGAAAAATGAGACCCAGGAGGAATTGAGGCCATAAGAAAAGCATAATTTGGCTGCATTTTTCATCACAAATCAAAAGATTAACATTAAAATAAATATAGTTCCCAAAGTGATCCACCCTAAATATTTGGTAAAAAGCAGGTGAAGTATGCCAAATTCGTTTGCACAAAGTTTCAAAAAATTCTTTCACCGGCAACAAGTAGTGGTCTACAAGTGACTGTTGGGTGAACTTGGTTTGCAGTGATGGCTGGGAGTTCTTATACAACTGTAGTTTGCATCTCAAATTCCACTGTGTTTTCTGGTCTTTGCTGTGTTCCAAATCTTAAGTGCCTCATTTAAGCCATTTATTTGTTAAACTGTCATGGCCTAAATTAGCTGGTGAGTGAATGGAAATCCTTAATACTTGTTTAAAATGTGGCCAACCAGGACTGGAGTTTTGAGTCCTCCGGACTAAAGTGAGTATTTTTGTTGGACAGACTTGTGGCCCTGTTTTTAAACTGTAGAAAAATTAACCGCTGTGTTTTCCAGGTCAGGAGGCCTTTAAATCTGGGGTTTGACACCAACATTGAGTGTCAATTAGTGGCCTTCAGCTTCTGGGGAAGAAATTGTTGGGCGACAATTTTTATACACACTTGTTAATCTGCAGGAAGAGGGGGGGAAATGCCTGTCTAAATGATTTGGAGCAATTGGAGCAGTTTAATGCAAGAATCCCCCCTCCCTTTATGTATGAAGATGAAATGGAGTGGGGAGGGCTGAGAAAATTTGGCAGCCTTAGTGATAGTTTTTTGATTCTAGGAAAAAAAACCATCACTGTCGGATATTTTGCATTCCAGCAAGGAGGGGTGACAAACGGGGCTTTTAGTGATACCTTCTGCTGATTTAAGCCGAGGGAAACTTTAAAGCGTCGTTTCAGTCTGAGCTCTTTGACTTTCACTGTTTCTTACTCTTCACACTGCTGAAAATTTAAATGTGCTGCTTTTGTAGCAAGTGCATGTATGCTTGGGTGGTATAGGGGACGCCCCTCTTCGATTATGTTTTTTCCCTCACAGTACGGAAACTGCCACTGTGGTTGATGTGAGTCCAATTGTGGTCACTATTCACTCATGGATGTTTAAGGACGCTCAAAAGGGCTGTTTAGTGAGACATGCGCAGTATGCAATGTGGACCTGTGCGACTTCATGCTTTTTTTTAAAAATAACCTTTGTATTTGTCGGACCGATTTGTTTTGCATAGAAGTGTTTTATTCGAATGTGTCATGTTATTTAACGGACTTGGTTTACATTGCCCTGCCCTGATTGGAGAACATGGCCAACTGCTCGCAAATGACTCAAATATGACGCATGTTATTTTGACACATTTTGTTCAATTAATGTCTTGGGTTCTTTTTTCTTGTGTAACAGTGTATTTGTACAGACAAGAAAAATACAAGAGGTCCTCCCTCATTGAAATTGGATTTATTCAATACAACTTAATTTTACTTTTCCCCATGGCTGTATATTTACTGAGGTTTTGCCACATTTACAATGGGTTTCATTACTTAAAGGGCCAGGAGGCACAGCAATATTGAGTGTCCAGTGAAAAAAGATGTGGAATTTCTTGTCAGAACATTGGTGAAGTGTTTTTGTTGATGTTGCCTCGTTCTTGCTACTGAAAACAGCCAAAATATAATTGCTGTTGTATTACTACTGTATGTCTTAGTTCTAGTGTAATGAGGCCTGTTAAACTTCAGGACAATCTCCCTCCACCCTTTGCTCTGCTGTGCTATGGAATTTGGGGACCCTGTGCCAAGGAAAACAGAGCTTCAAACTAAGTTTAAAGATTTTTTTTTTTACCGGGAGGAGGGGGTTTGGATGGAATTGGCCTCCTACATCAGGAATATATAGAAAGTTCTTGATCGAGAATTCTCTAAGCAGATGAAAATGCTGGAATCACAACACACAGAGGGTGTTCATCCAGCTTTTTTTTTTTGTTTTTAAATTCATGGCAAATTAACATTTGCAGATACGACACAAAACTACTTTTGTTTATTAGCTTAACATTGTGGCTTCATGAAACATGCCTCAAAAAAAATTTCGTTATTTTAATTTGGCATTAATTTATTATGAATTATTATATGGAATTCATAATCAAGTGGAGAAAAATATCATGGAATCACTACAAATCACTAATGAAAACAGTATTTTCTATCAAGCTGGGTCAAGGACCTTTTTTTTAAAACATTTCCACCATCAATTTTCATTTGGATTTGAGATCTGGATTGTTTGTTGGTCAAGTCTTTGAGTTGATATGCCTTTCCTGAAGAAAAGTGCTTACACGCATTGCTCTCTGGCATGATACATTGTCATTGTGAAAAATCACTTCATCATTACTAGACCTATTTTCTGTGGATGGAATCAGAAAATTTTAATGTATAAGTTTAATGTACACCTGTCTGTTGAGGTAATGATTGCCGCCTCCCTTGGTCCTTTACCTGACATGCAACTCCATATTATAAATGGAGTGAGTAAAATTTAAATCTTTATATGATTTATTGGAACAGCACCAGGAAAAAATTCCAGCATCATCGCCCTGGCTAATGCATATGATTGATTTATTACTGAACATCCCTTTCACCAATCATCCACACTCCATGTTTGCTTCTCTCTAGCCCACTGTAGCCTTGCATTTTTTTGTTTAGGTGTTAGTACTGATTTTCACTTTGCCTTTCTGTTAGTAACTCTCATTTCATTCAGCCGATTAACAATTCTGTTACACATTGACTTCTGTTTCTGCCCATTTGTTTATTATTCGTTTTTTTATGCATTTTCTATTTTCACTGCATGTTTCTTTGAGTTTTCTGTCCTGACACTTAAACAGTTTTCATGATCTACCCAAGTGTTTTCTTTTATAACCTTCCCATTTTGCACCAAATTTTAGACACCGCTGACTGGGAGCAATCTGCATGATTTGCCACAGTCATGCTGAATTTTCGTCTTGGAGCAGTTTTATAATCCTTTCCATCGTTAAAGTTGCCAGCTCTCTTGTCGGTGCTTTCATCTCATTTCGCAAAGTTCAACACCTCAAAGGTCTGCAGGCACTGTTTTAACTGCAGACTAATTTGCATATTGTGATTTGTGCTTGTATTTCTTTTAGAAATGCCAGTTACTAGGTGATTCCATAATTTCTTCCTCAACATTGCATTTCCGACATTTCCACTGATTATGAAAACATATGCCATTAATTGAAATCATTTAATTTGTTAGAGGTGTGTTTTATGAAACCTCGCTGCTGATAAATAAAAATATTTTTGTGTCATATAAGTGATTTGTATATTTCCTACAAAGTAAAAAACCTGCATGAACATCCTCTGAGGTGATTCCATAATTTTGCCACGGGTCGTACACACACGCACCCTCACACACACAGCATTCTGTGTCTTAGCATCTGAGCTGGGCAACAACCGAATGGGAAACCAACTTCTGCATTTTAATTTGCGTATCATGGCAGATCTAATCCAAGAGATAAAGCTACGTAATGTTTATTATTAGGTAAATTGAATTTTTCTAATGTAATGTGAATAGAAGCCACTAGACGGCAGTATTGACATTTTCCTTTGTTAAGCCCAGACTGGAGCTAGGTTTGGACATGTCCTGGGCATGTCTGAGATGGAAAGTCCCAGAGAATTTTAAAAAAGTATAAAAGGTGAGAGGGGTCTGCAAAAGAGTATATAAGGAGGAAAATTGAGACAATAAAGTAGTAGGAGAAATTGCAAGGAGAAGGATACATTTGACCAGACCTGTCACTCTTTTCAAGACCTGTGAAGTTTTTGTTTTGTGGATTTTTGCCTGTGTTGGAGCATTTCCCTGTCAGGACATCACCAAGCAACCCAACCAAAGGGACTGTAAATATAAGTCTTTGTTTAATTAAATGTGTTTAAGTTTCAAAATTGTGTCTGTCATCCCTTGCTGTCGTAAATGTCATAACAAATTGGGGCCATAACACTAAGTTGTGTTCAAATACCATTATTCGCTTGAGATTCCTGGCCATTTCTTCTGAAAAACCTAAAACTATTTTGTTGTTGCTAAAAAAAATATGTTGTTGTCATATAATCATTGAGATAATTGGGTCTAATTATCATGTTACTTATTTCTTATGTGGCCCAGGTCTACTGAGAACTGCATAATCCTTGTTTGTTTTGTCTCAGGAGGATGGCCGAGCCTCGGTTTAATAACCCCTATTTCTGGCCACCGCCTCCATCCATGCCTGGCCAGGTAAGAACCTTCCCCAGTGCTCAGGTTTCACTTGACTGATAAATAGGAAGTATTTAAGGAAAAAGATGTGCAAGTCCACCGTTGTGTTCAGTAGTATGATGGTATTGGCCCAGTACTTCAGTGTTTTCCAGCAGGTTAGCTGGCCAATGAGTTGGGACCACCATGACTCTCTGACCATATAACTTGGCAGAAAAATTAAAGCGCTCTCCATGCAAATTTGTTTTTAACCATTGTCAACTCTGCCAGTCTAAAATGCCCACGGAAATGAGTTGTTTTGTGGATGTCCCCTGGTCTTTTTCTGAGTCTGAATGAAATGTGTGATATTGCAGTATTGAAAATAAAATTTCAACAGTCCCTGCAGCTGCACTGCTTATTGTGCTTTCGGGAGGAGAGGTGGGGTTGGGATGGATGGTTTCAGCATCAGTACTCAGTTTGGCGCTTATTTCCGGGCTCCGCACCACCCAGACTGCCTGGATTTGTCTTATTGGTTGTGGTCACTGTCATTACCTCTTTTGAGCTGAAGCCATTTTCGGTGGCTTGCGCATCCATTTCTGGCTGTAAAAATACTGTAGTGCTTGAAAGTTTGTGAACCTTTAGAATTTTCTGTATTTCTGCATAAATATGACTTAAAACATCAGATTTTCTCACAAGTCCTGAAAGTAGATAAAGAGAACCCAGTTAAACAAATGAGACAAAAATATTATATTTGGTCATTTATTTATTGAGGAAAATGATCCAATATTATATATTTATGAGTGGCAAGAGTATGAGAACCTTTGATTTCAGTATCTGGTATGACCCCCTTGTGCAGCTATAACTGCAACTAAACATTTCCTCTAACTGTTGATCAGTCCTGTACATCGGCTTGGAGGAATTTTAGCCCATTCCTCCATACAGAACAGCTTCAACTCTGGGTTGTTGGTGGGTTTCATCACATGACCTGCTTGCTTCAGGTCCTTCCACAACATTTTGATTGGATTAAGGCCAGGACTTTGACTTACCCATTCCAAAACATTAACTTTATTCTTCTTTAACTATTCTTTGGTAGAACGACTTGTGTTCTTTGGGTCGTTGTCTTGCTGCATGACCCACCTTCTCTTGAGATTCAGTTCATGGACAGATGTCCTGACATTTTCCTTTAGAATTTGCTTGTATAATTCAGAATTTATTGTTCCATCAATGATGGAAAACCTTCCTGGCCCATATGCAGAAAAACAGGCACAAACCATGATGAAACACCACCATATTTCACAGATGGGATAAGGTTCTTATGCTGGAAAGCAGTGTTTTCCTTTCTCCAAACATAACGCTTCTCATTTAAACCAAAAACTTCTATTTTGGTCTCATCCGTCCACAAAAGATTTTTCCAATAGCTTTCTGGCTTGTCCATGTGATCTTTAGCAAACTGCAGACGAGCAGCAATGTTCTCTCAGGAGAGCAGTGGCTTTCTCCTTGCAACCCTGCCATGCATACCATTGTTGTTCAGTGTTCTCCTGATGGTGGACTCATGAACATTAACATTATCCTGTGTGAGAGAGGCCTTCAGTTGCTTAGAAGTTACCCTGCGGTCCTTTGTGACCTCGCCGACTATTACCCGCCTTGCTCTTGGAGTGATCTTTGTTGGTCGACCACTCCTGGGGAGGGTAACAATGGTCTTGAATTTCCTCCATTTGCACACAATCTGTCTGACTGTGGACTGGTGGAGTCCAAACTCTTTAGAGATGGTTTTGCAACCTTTTCCAGCCTGATGAGCATCAACAACCCTTTTTCTGAGGTCCTCAGAAATCTCCTTTGTTTGTGCCATGATACACTTCCACAAACATGTGTTGCGAAGATCAGACTTTGATAGATCCCTGTTCTTTAAATAAAACAGGGTGCCCACTCATACCTGATTGTCATCCCATTGATTGAAAAGGCCTGACTCTAGTTTCACCTTCAAATTAACTGCTAATCAGAGGCGTTACCAGGATTCCAAGTTTGGGTGGGCATTTGTCCTCTTTGGGGGGGCAAAAGAAAGAACCTCTAAATCGCCATTAAATAAATAAATGGGGCCTATATATTTAAAGTGGCGGCTGGTGAACTGGCGATAGGGGAGGGACATTAACGGGTGTGGTCAGTTTTCATTAATTATGCACACTAGGGTTGTGCCAATCGTGAACCGCGATTTTTTTTAAGGCGTAGCACCACCACCTGCTGCCATGGGGCGAACATCCGAGCTTTCCCTTTTCCTTCATTAAACCCAACGCAAGTTGAACGAAAGTGCGAAACATCAAAGGGCATGTGAAATGCTTCCGGAAAAAAACTTGACTGACATCAGTATTTTTCGGCTACATGCGGCACGGAGCCAAGTAAAGGACTACAGAATCGCCTCATTTTAACCAATTGGGCAACTGTCAGAAAAACAAACCTGTTCCCCTTTACTTTGCTTGATTGGCAATCAAGTAGTGGATTCGTTTACTCTCTAAGTCAGAGGTGGGTAGCGAGGGCCGTATCTGTCCCTGGTTTTCACACCAACGTCTGGTCTTTAATTAGTTGATTGTCTCAATTAGCCAAACCATTTATGAAATCTGACGTTTCATGCGCATTTCTTTAAATTATCATGAAACTACAAAGACTAGTCTTGTCTCCCTTCATAAAACATTTTCCTTTGATTGAATCATTGCGAAAATCTATATTTGTGCATGCAATCAATTAACTCAATTAGTCAGGGTAATTGATAGGAATAAAAACCTGCATACACACCGGCCCTCCAGGATGTGATTGCCCACCCCTGCTCTAAATGGTTGTCTATCTCCGGCTGTGAATCAGTTGGATATCGCGTGTTTGCTGTCAAATTGGAGTAAATCAGTTTTTATCTTGAGTTTTCATTGGGGGGGCAGACCTTTTCTCAGGGTGGCACTGCCCACCCCCTGCCCCCCCTTGGTAACGCCCCTGCTGCTAATCCTCAGGTTCACATACTTTTGACACACACAGATATGTAATATTGGATCATTTTTCTCAATAAAAAAATGACCAAGTATAATAATTTTATCTCATTTGTTTAACTGGGTTCTCTTTATCTACTTTTAGGACTTGTGTGAAAATCGGATGATGTTTTAGGTCATATTTATGCAGAAATATAGAAAATTCTAAAGGGTTCACAAACTTTCAAGCACCACTGTATATTTGTAATTAGCCGTCTTGATCATTTTAAAATTGTAAATGAACTTTGTGTACCAGCTGTGTAGCAACTGAAATTAATTTTTAATTTTTTTTTTTGCGCCTGCTGTGTGTAATTTACTGTAAGGGTTGTACAAAATTTTGGATGAGGATTATGATAAAGATTGTTACTACTGCCAATATCATTACAGATAGAGCCTAGATTTGTATTGGAGACATAGGAAGTCATATATGAACTCACATTTGGTGACCTTATATTGAACTTCAAACTTGACCTACTGAAAATTCAATGACTTTTATCACCAAAAAGGTCACAGACAGAGCCTAAGCTTGAACTTTCAGCATTCAGTTGGTGACATTCCACTTTACTGTTGGTGGTCTTCGAAGGTCAAACTTGACAAAGTAAAACTGAACCATCTAAAACCATCCCAGTCTGCATCAGGGAAGATGGCTGCTGTGGCAGGTCCTGCGTTTGAGCTACAGAAGCCTTCTTGGATCGTCAAAAGACCTCGATTTACACCGTCGGCATGTTTTTTCACTGTTGCCTTTTCTCTTTGTATGCTCCTGTGCCTAACATGTCCACAGAAAATTTAGAAAGACAAAGGTAGCGACCGGGCTATCCGTCCAGTCATGGAGAGTCAATACCTTCTCTACGCAAGGCTACTGGATTATGGACGTGCTAGGATTCCTCCAACAAAACGCGTGCAGTCGAACACTCCGGGCACACATCTGGGAACTATCTATTTTTTGATAATTTTGCTTCTTGCTGGTGATATAGAAATTAATCCTGGACCGCCACCCTTGTGTATAAATAGCTTAACCACTGCTATGCCCGTTCAACATTTACAATTAGCTGAACTTTCACAGTTAGCACAATTTGCACTGTGGCTAACCGGATATCTGCAGCAGCCACCAGCAGCCGGGTTAGCTTTACTGCGGCTAGCCGAGTGGATCCAACTGTTAGCCTGGCAATATCTACTCCAGCTTGAACTTTTGCCGAGGCTAATTGGGCCCACATACCAGCTGCCCTGGCTACGGGTACAGCTTACAAGCCTAGCTCTGCTGAGGGCGACGGGGCTCTTTCAACAACCAGTCTGGCTACATCCGCAGCTAGCTGGGATACCCTCGGCGCAGGCATCAGTGCCCCAGGTACAATCAGCCAGGCTACTCGGGTTTCAGCCTTGGCTTAGCAGCCTTGTGCTACAAGTATCTGGGAAATACCTGCAGCTGCCGCTGTTGCAGCTAAAGGGGGATCCGCAAAAGCAATCCTGGATGCATCCACAGCAAACGGGACTGGCTCCACCGCGGCAAACCGGAGTCCAGCAACCCCCAAAGGGAGGGGGGAGTTTTATTGTATGTAAAATACACCCTGAAATGTCAAGAGATTATATTGCCGATCGATATTACTCTTGAATGTTGGTGTAAATACTTGTATTACACTTTCCTCCGTGTTGTCTTTTACCGTCGTATGTTTATATAGAAAGCCAACAGCAAAGACAGATTTTTACGAGCAGCTTGAAGCTCTTTTTAAGGTGTGTGATCATAAAAAAAGAAATAATTGTGATTGGCGATTTCAACACAAACTGGGATAGCACGACAGAAAGGAAAAAATCTGAAACGCTGGACAGAACACTTCAATTTGTCAACTTGTAGAGAAACCAACTGAAATTACTAGTCGATCTAGAACTAGAATTGATTTGCTTTTTTCTAACAAACTTGAACGAATTGTCAAGGTGCAGAATTTCCTGACTGGATTATCAGACCATAATGCTGTTTTCATTTCCAGGAAGCTTACCAAATGGTTCACAAATTCGTCAAGATATTTTTTCAGCAACAAAGCTACCTTTAGTATTATACCAAAGAGCAAACAAGAAAATTTTAAATTGGCCTTGCAAAACGTGGACTGGAATAGGATTACCTTCAGTGAAGATATCAATGTCAGCACAGATTCCTTTTTAAAACACATTAAACACACCATGGCATGCTTTTCCCGGAGAGTGAGCCGAAGGAAGAAGAAAAGCACTTTAACATGGCTGAGCCCTGACTGCTTAAAACTGATGAAAGAGCGAAATAACTTACGCAAAAAATTTCTGAAATCTGGTTTTACAGTGGATTGATTAAACTTCACCTCTGCAAGAAATAAAGTAACTCAAACATTGCGGCAGGCCATGGGAAAATTTTTTTTTATTGATGTCTTTGAGAGTTCCAGAGTTGATGGGGGGAAAAAATTTGGCCAAACATTAATAAATTTACAGGTAAACAGCATAAACAAAACAATATAGAATTTGAACTTATTATTAACAAAAAGCTGGTGACTTGTCCAGATATCCTTACCAGGGAATTAAACACCTTGTTTTAATCAGTAGAGGAGATATCTATGCTTTTTTGCTCCTCCAGACTGTGATTACCATCCTATCAATTATGCACAGCCGGTATTTTATACAGATGAGATTTTTCCGAAATTGAAGCTGCCAATATCATTAATTCTATAAACAATTCCAAGGCTAAAGATATCTACGGACTTGATACCATGTTTTTAAAAGCGCTCAAAGATTCCCTTGTTGGCCCGATTACACACCTGGTTAACCTATGCATCAGATATGCAGTTGTTCAATCATCTTGGAAGGTGGCCATAATTAATCCAGTCTTCAAGTCCGGGTGCAGGTTGGACATGAATAACTACAGACCACTAAACATTCTTCCAGTTACGTCTAAAATAATTGAAAAATGGGTACTGACACAGCTAAGTGAGCACATGAATCTTGGCCACACTCCGATACACCCCATGCAATTTGGCTGCCAGAAATCCTATTCTACTGAGTCAGCCATCAATCTTTTCTTAGAAAAACAATACCTTGATAAAACGGAGTGTGTTGGTGCAGTATTTCCGCATTTGTAAAGGGCATTTGATACAGTTGATCATAGGGTTCTATTAAATAAACTTTCTTTTTTCAATTTTTCAGAGCAGGCCATCAATTGGATTAGCTCATACTTGACTAATAGAAGACAGTGTGTGGTTATTGAGGGGGCTAAATCTCCAAATCTCACTTGCTCGACAGGGGTACCGCTAGGTTCGATTCTTGGACCAATTCTTTTTTCACTCTTCGTTAATGATCTTCCATTTGCATGCAAACATACCCATGTACAAATGTATGCGGATGATGCCGTAATATTTACATCAGCAAAAACCACCCAAGAAGCTGCTCTTATACTTACAATGGAGCTGACTAAATTAATTAATGGCTGAAGAAATAATGTTTGTTAGTTAAATAGCATAAAGACTGTCTGCATGTTCTTTTTAAAAAATTCTCATTTTGACAGGACATTCGAAACAGGTCAATATTCAAATGAAATTATATAAACTCCTTTCGGCTGTTGTCCCATCTGCCTTTATAACACTGAACACAGAAGATATTCCTTTTGACTGGTTGATTTAATCTCTGTTTTCTGCAATAATTTAATTGCACGTGTTTTAATTATGTTTCGCAGGTGTCGTGATCGAACAGGGAATTAGGGAGTTGTGATGTAGAACCTGAATATTTGATTTGGCTCACAACATATGTCAAAAATCATATTGTTGGAACACGTGCTCATTATGTGTGTAAAATCTGTATGTTTGGTTGATCTAGCAGTAAGCTTTTACAACCTGGATGCTGGGCTGCCTGGCTGCGGGGGTAGAATCCTCTTTGTTCTACCCTGCAGGGGGTTGGAGCCATTTGTTCTAGCAGGCCCAACTTCTCCTGAAACTCACCCCTCTGGTTCCACTGAAGTTAAAGCCCAGTTGCATTATTCTGCTTAAAACAATCTAAATCTCTGTGAAATTCATAATATGTTTATGTTTACCATCCTATAAAGGAACCACTTATATATTTATAAAACAATTGGACTATAATACTCCATTTTAAGGCTTTTCCATGACAGCTGCATCATTTTAGCACATATTCCTATCATGTTTGGTATTTTTATTCTCGGGGAAATCTAAGGAATTGAATGGAACATGTTTCATTTCCCTTAAAATTATGTTTCACTCTCTTTTTGGAAAGCTCCTGAAAAGCTGGTTAGAATTTGCGCGGGCAATTGCCCTGGTGGTAACACCTTCGCGAGTGCATCTCTGATTCGGCCTCTACCTTGTTCGGAGGCGTGGTTTGGAATCTTTAATGGTACGAGATCCTAACAGGGCGTCTCTCTTCTTTCTTTCTCTTCTTTGTCAATATCTGACACGCGTAGGTGAGTTGGGGAAAGTCACATGGCGCCTCGCTCTGCAGAGCGAGGGGGCATCTGAATTCTCCTCGGCCACGTGGGACGGCTTTAGTTCCATGTGGCCATTATCTTCTCCAGGTATGAAAATATAATCTAAATTATATGTAACTGGTAATTGGCTTAACGTTGATTTGTTTGATTCAAGTTTGTGCCTACCTGGTAATTTAATTATTGTTATTTCTTTAATCGTGAGTGGTCTGAGTGGCTCTTAACTCTTGTACATTCTTTCTAGCTACGTCACGCCGGAGACTTAGGGGTATGCTCAACCAAGGACTGACTGATCAGCGACTTTGGGATGAGAATCGGTTTTATCCAAGTTAGATAGGCAGCCAGGATCGACAAACATAAGCATTCATGTTTGCCGGCTCTGGAATTTTTAGCCTGAAGGAAACCCATAAGACGAAAAGTCGGTTATCTGTTGAAAATTCATATAAGCAGAGCCCATGGGCGGGCTGAATCTGGGTTCACTGTAATTCAAGCCAAAAGATGCTGTTGCAGTGATGGCTGACTTCTAATCCTCTGGTATTACCGACGAACCTAAGCAGCGGAAATAGTACTAAAAACCCAGGGGTATATATTTTAGTGACGTGGGCTTTCATTTATGAGTCTGGGGATAATCTCCCTGAGGTCCACGCAGGTGCTCCCTAAATTATAGATTCTAATTCTAATTTGGAGTCAGATACTTAACGAGGATACGATTAAATTTGGTATGTTAACTGCTTAATGGAGTCAGATTGATTGTAACCGTTGCATTTCTATGCCCTGTCCCTGGACGGTGAAAATTATCCATTATATTGTGATTCACACCAGCCAGGAAAATGCTCAAATTAAAGTTAGTCAATAAGAACACGTGAGTCCTTCACTCACAGCAATGTCAATCGTTGGTATTGCTTTGTTGAGGCCTTACAGTGATTTGGTGCTGCAATCTTAGTACTGGGCAGTAGAGGGAGACAGAAATACACTTAGTTCGGCGAAAATGCCGTGAAGACCTTACTTTTGGAAGTGCTACGAAGTGTAATGATTTAATCTTAAATTTAATATTAAATCATTAAATGAAGCCTTTTCTGTAATAAGTAAATTGTATATGATGACGTCTAGGTTATTTTCTGTTTTTCGTAGTGTAATGTGAATATAGGCCACTAGATGGCAGTATTTACCTTTTTTTTGTTAAGCTCAGACTGGAGTCATGTTTAGACATGTCCTGAACATGTCTGGGGCAAGTCTCAGAAAGTTAAAAAAAAGAGGTCTAAATGTGGGTGGGGTCTGCAAAAGAGTATATAAGGAAAAGAATTGAGACAGAAAAGTAGTAGGAGAAATTGCAAGAAGATGACCAGACCTGCCATTCTGTTCAAGACCTGTGACGTTTCTTTTGTGGATTTCTTTGCCTGTGTTTGAGCATTTTCATTATCCAGGACATCACCAAGCCACCCCACAAAAAGGGACAGTAAATATTTCTGTTTTTTTTTTTATTCAATCTTGGTCATTAGTTGTTAGTTAGTTGTTATTGTCTTTGTCTGTTGATTAAATGTGTTTAAGTGTTTAAAACAGTTTCTGTCATCCCTTGCTGTTGCTGTTGCTGTTTGTGTTGTAAATGTAATAACAAATTGGGGCCATAACAAATTGGGGGCTCAAGGTCCGGGATAGACCATTTTGTGAGTCATTTATTAAAAATCTAACATTTCAAATTGTAAAATTAATTTTTTTAATTGAATACATATATATTGACAACAGCAATGGATGATTTCTTGGCATCACCAACCGTAGGGGTTTTGAAGTCTTTTAAAAAGACAGAACTGCTAGAAATTTGCAGACATTTAGAGCTGACAGAGGTGAAACCAGCCATGCGAAAAGCAAGACTGGCTCGAGAGATAGTTGAATATTACATTGATGAAAATGTGTTTGCACCAGGAGATCTGGAACAGTTTCCAGTGGAAAATCCAAATATAGAAATGGAACTTAAATTAAAAATGATAGAGATTGAAAGGGAAGAAAAAGAAAAACAAAGGCAGTTTGAGTTGGAAAAATTAGCAAGAGAAGAGAAAAAAGAAAGGGAGGAAAGAGAAAAAGAAAGGGGGGAAAAAGAGAAACAAAGAGAATTTGAGAGGGAAGAAAAAGAGAAACAAAGAGAATTTGAGAGAGAGAAAGAGGAAAGAGCAGAAAGAGAGAGACAGAGACAGAGAGATTTTGAATTAGAGAAATTCGATAGAGAAGAAAGACTCCAAATGGAGCAACTAAAAATAAAAATTCAAACTGAAAATAAATTTCGGGCTAGCCAGGAGGTAAAACTGGTGCCTCCATTTTCGGAAAAGGATGTTGACAACTATTTCCAGTGTTTTGAAAAGGTAGCAAAGAGTTGCCAGTGGCCAAAGGAACACTGGCCTCTGATGTTGCAAACTGTCCTCAAGGGTAAAGCTCAACAAGCCTATTCGGCTTTGTCTGCAGATGATTCCTCTGATTATGAGGTTGTCAAAAAGGTTATTTTGAGAGCTTATGAGTTGGTTCCAGAGGCTTACCGACAGAAATTCAGAGGTCTGAAGAAATCTGAAAATCAGACTTATGTTGAATTTGCTAATGAAAAGCAGGTTTGCTTTGAGCGCTGGTGTACTTCTATGGAGGTCAAGGATGATTTCAACTCACTAAAAGAGATGGTGTTAGTTGAAGAATTCAAGAACTGTGTTAAAGATGATGTTAAGACCTACCTTAATGAGAAGCAAGCACTGAATTTGCAATCAGCTGCCAAATTTGCAGATGAATATGTTCTCACACATAAGTCCAAATTTCAGTCTAGCAGTAATAATAGATGGTCCCAATTTCAGAAAAAGGGTTATGGTGATACCCAAGATTCCTCACCCAAAGACAAAGACAAATCTGGTGATGGTGCTCAGAAATCCAGTAACAGGTCTGATCAAAGTGTGAAAGCTGACAGTGACAAAAGTGGTCTAGTTTGCCGTTATTGCAAGAAATCTGGTCATGTTACAACTAACTGTTGGTTCCTTAAAGCTAAGAAAGAAAAAGAAAAGGATACCAAACCAAATGCCTTTGTGAAAACAAGGTTAGAAACCCCTGTAGTAGATGACCGATCTGCTAAATTGCCTGCTTCTTGTGGGGCTAAAAAGCCTGATACAGCTGACTTTGTGAGGGAGGAATTTCTTCCATTTGTGTCAGAGGGATTTGTGGCTCTGAATGAGCATACTACTCCTGTCCCCATATATATCCTAAGGGATACCGGAGCTTCTCAGTCACTTTTGTTGATGGACTCCTTGGAGTTACGTGATGAGACCGCTTCAGGGGATTTCATACTTGTACAAGCTATTGAAGGGAGGACTGTATCTGTACCCCTGCGCTCTATATTCTTGAAGTCAGATTTAGTTACAGGACAGGTAAAGGTGGGACTTATGTCAAGTCTACCTATAAAGGGTGTTTCTCTGTTGCTAGGAAATGACCTGGCTGGGGGCAAAGTAGTTCCCCCTGTTCATCTTACTTCACAGCCGAGCACTGAAGATGGGGATGAGGACCCATCTCCGTATCCTTCTTGCGCAGTGACTCGTGCTATGGCCAAGAAGGCTAAAGAAGAAGATGATGTGGTGCCGTCCAGTACATTGAATAGTCAGGACTCAGGTGGTTCGCCTCATGACTCTGATTGGCCTACTATGGTTTCTCCGTTTGAGGACTTATCAGATACTTTTATCAGTTCTCTATTCAGCCAGCCGGATGGGTCTGGTGATTCTGATGTGTCTGGAGACTTGTCTCTGTCCAGAAAGCGGTTGATTGAGGAGCAAACTAATGATCCTGAAATTTGTGTACTAAAGAGGAGAGCCCTTCCTGATAAAGAAATAGACGCAGTTCCAGTTGGGTATTATCTCAAGGATGGTGTGTTGATGCGGAAGTGGCGCCCTCCTGATATCCCTGCCAATGCAGATTGGGCAGTGGTCAGGCAAATTGTTGTTCCGAAGGTCTACAGGAATGAGATCTTAACAATGGCTCATAGTTTACCTTTAGGAGGTCATCTTGGTGTTAACAAGACTGTTGATAAGATCATGAAACACTTCTTTTGGCCTGGGCTTCGGAAAGACGTTTCCAACTTTTGCAAAACCTGTCATACTTGTCAGGTAGTTGGAAAACACCAGTTAGACCCACCTGTAGCTCCATTGCAGCCTATCCCAGCATTTGGGGAGCCATTCTCTAGGGTCATTGTTGATTGCGTTGGTCCATTACCCAAGACTAGATCTGGAAATCAGTACTTGTTGACAATCATGTGTGCATCTACCAGATTCCCTGAAGCCATACCTCTACGTAACATCAAGGCAACTGCAATCTCAAAGGCTTTGATAAAGTTCTTCACGTTGTTTGGCCTTCCCAGGGAAATTCAGTCAGACCAGGGTAGCAATTTCACTTCAGGATTGTTTCAGCAGGTTGTGTATGAACTAGGTGCAAAGCAGATTCTTTCTAGTGCCCATCATCCAGAAAGTCAGGGTGCCTTAGAGCGGTTTCATTCCACTCTCAAGACAATGATGAGGACTTATTGTTATGACCGTGAGAAAGACTGGGATGAAGGGGTTCATTTGCTGTTGTTTGCAGCTAGAGAAGCAGTGCAGGAGTCTACTGGATTCAGTCCATTTGAGCTAGTGTTTGGTCATGAAGTGAGAGGACCTTTGCTATTATTGAGTGAACAATGGCAAGAGAAAGAGCCGCATATCAGTCTGTTAGACTATGTTGGCAAGTTCAAGGAAAGATTGCGTGCAGCTTGTGACCTTGCCAAAGAGAACTTGAAATCAAGTCAGGGAAAAATGAAAACTTGGTATGATCATAAGGCTAGAAGCCGTGAGTTTAAACCAGGAGAAAAGGTCCTTGTGTTGTTTCCCTTGCAGTCCAATCCATTGCAGGCTAGATTTCATGGTCCTTATGAAATTCTGACAAAACTCAATGATCTCAATTACATTGTGAAGACTCCAGATAGGAGAAAACCAAAACAATTGTGTCATATTAACATGCTAAAGCCTTATCATGACAGAAATGCTAGGGTTGCAGCTGTCACTTCAGATTCTCCAATGGTCGAAACGTGTGAAGATGAGGGGGAGTTTCAAGATGATGAACCAAGAATTAAAGCTGAAGTTCTTTCATGTAAATTGTCAAACACTGAAGTGTTGCAAAATCTTGATGTAAAACTCCAGCACTTAGAACCCTCACAGAGCGATCAGTTTGAAAGGTTGATCAAGAAACATGAGGATTTGTTTCCTGATGTTCCAAAGAGAGTTACTATAGCCTCTCATGATGTAGATGTTGGTGATGCCAAACCAATAAAACAGCATCCATACCGGATGAATCCTGAAAAGAGAAAGATTGCTGAGAAAGAGGTTGAGTACATGTTAAAACATGATATTATCAGACCCTCCAACTCCGATTGGAGTTCACCCTGTGTGCTAGTTCCAAAACCTGATGGAAGTACTAGATTCTGTACAGATTATCGCAAAGTCAATGCTGTAACTAGAACTGATGTGTTTCCAATACCTAGGATTGATGATTGTATTGATAGTGTTGGGCAAGCAAAGTTTCTGACCAAGATTGATTTATTGAAGGGTTATTGGTGTGTGCCTTTAACTGAGAGGGCCAAGAGCATCTCTGCTTTTGCCACACCATCTGGATTGTACCAGTATGAAGTCCTACCCTTTGGCATGAAAAATGCCCCAGCCACGTTCCAAAGGATGATACAGTCTACAATCGCCGGATTGCCACACACGGGTGCGTACATCGATGACCTGATCACATGGAGTGACTCCTGGGAAGAACATCTAAAAGATGTAGAGACGTTGTTCCAGCGCCTGACCCAGGCTAACCTGACTGTTAACCTGAGCAAGAGTGACTTTGGTTGTGCTACTGTCACCTATCTTGGCTACGTCATAGGCCAGGGTAAGGTGGCACCCATAAATGCTAAAGTCCAAGCCATCATGGACTTTCCAGTTCCTGACAACAAAAAAGCTTTGCGCCGCTTCCTTGGAATGATAGGGTACTACCGCAAGTTCTGCAAGAACTTTGCTGAGATTGCTCTCAGTCTAACTAACCAACTGAAGAAAGGCGTAAAGTTCACCTGGGATGATGCATGCCAGAGAGCCTTCGATCACCTGAAGTCTCTGCTGTGTCACTTCCCCGTGCTCAAATCTCCTGACTTCAACAAACCGTTCTCCATCGCGGTCGATGCTAGCGACCAAGCTTGTGGATCTGTGCTCCTACAGAGAAGTGACTCTGATGACATTGAGCATCCCGTGGCATACTTCACCAGGAAGTTCAATCGCCACCAAAGGAACTATTCCACAATAGAGAAGGAACTGTTGGCTCTGGTCCTTTCTTTAAAACACTTTGAGGTTTATGTTTGTAAAGGACAAAAGCCAATGATTGTGTACACTGACCACAATCCGTTAATGTTTTTGAGTAAGATGAAAAACAAGAATCGGAGATTGTTGAATTGGAGTTTGATTTTACAGGAGTTTGACTTGGAAATTAAGCATGTGAAGGGTACAGACAATGTAATTGCTGATTGCTTATCCCGTGTTTGAATGTGTATATATATATCATGTGTTTGAATATTGTATGATATGTATATATAGACAAGTGTTCACTTAACCATTTTGTATTGAAAAGAAAAATTTTGCCTTTATGAGTCAAAATTTTTCCCTTTTGGAATGGAGGTGTAATGTGAATATAGGCCACTAGATGGCAGTATTTACCTTTTTTTTGTTAAGCTCAGACTGGAGTCATGTTTAGACATGTCCTGAACATGTCTGGGGCAAGTCTCAGAAAGTTAAAAAAAAGAGGTCTAAATGTGGGTGGGGTCTGCAAAAGAGTATATAAGGAAAAGAATTGAGACAGAAAAGTAGTAGGAGAAATTGCAAGAAGATGACCAGACCTGCCATTCTGTTCAAGACCTGTGACGTTTCTTTTGTGGATTTCTTTGCCTGGGTTTGAGCATTTTCATTATCCAGGACATCACCAAGCCACCCCACAAAAAGGGACAGTAAATATTTCTGTTTTTTTTTTTATTCAATCTTGGTCATTAGTTGTTAGTTAGTTGTTATTGTCTTTGTCAGTTGATTAAATGTGTTTAAGTGTTTAAAACAGTTTCTGTCATCCCTTGCTGTTGCTGTTGCTGTTTGTGTTGTAAATGTAATAACAAATTGGGGCCATAACAGTAGTGGAGACGTTGATCTTTGATGTCCCTCTAGGTAAATTTTGCCGCAGATAGATACTTTGTATGTATCCGTAATTGACAGGTCTGCCCTACTCTTCAGTCGAACTTCTCGATATCTGGTGACTGGATACAGGGTGTTGTCCAACTTCCTGGGTGGCAATGGGAACATTTGTCCTTTGAGCGGAGGGGGTGGGTGTTTGAGATCTTGACCATGTATACATATCCCAACCCACTGCTGCAGATTGCTTATGAAAAGCCATCCCACTCACGGACTTGTGGTTGGTTGTTGTTGAACTTGTAGACCTGAAGAGATGTAGGGCCTGGTGGTTGTAACTCCTCCTCTGACGACCCTACAGAAAAGTGCTATCACATCAAGAATTGGAAGAGGATTCACTGGGACAACTCATGTTGACTGTAGTGTCTGTGAGATGTTTCAGAGTGGATAATTGTGATAATTGATCTTTTCAGAAGATTTATGTTGTGAGGAAATTAATGAACTTGATGGACAGTGCTGAGTTAGTCAGAGCCAGTGTAATGTAGTAAGGAATGCTGGAATGGCTGTTCTTCATCAGCTCAGTGCACCAATGGGGCATTTCAGATATAATGCCGAATCTTATGCTACAGGGAAAAGTCTTGGTGGGTTCTAATGATATCCGCTGTTCTTGTACGATAGGTGATGTAGGGACAACTGTCCATGATTGTCATCATAACCAGTTTTGTTTGCCTTCATAATCTCCTCGAGACTTAATTTCCATCACTGGGCGCGCTATGGGATCATTCTATGAGAAATGAGACAAGTTTCTGCCAACACCATTCAGATTTTTATGGAATTTTGTGGAAATGATTGGGACTCGGGAGAAACTGCAGGAACCAGAATATTTTCACTTGCAGCTACTTGGCTTGTGAGAAATGGAAAAATGAACTTTGAACTAATTAGTAAATCCTTATGATTTTCTGTGGCAGTACTTCGGACTAGGTAAATCCAAAGCTCACGGTTCTCGTGCTCACACTTTACAGTCCAGTCGTCAAGCCATGATCTGAGTGCTCACACTCCGGGTCCCATTGACTTATGTGAACCGTTGTGGCCATTGACTGTCAGCAGCCTTGCCTGTTACACAATGCTTATTATCCCCCACCACACGATTAGCGCGAAGCGGGGGATATAGCATTGGGCTCCGTCTGTATGTCCGTACGGACACATAAAATTGAGGCGGCGGGGGATACTGCCATGTTAGTGGGAAATACTTGTGATTTCTTTGTTTGTGGTACAATGTGGCGGCACCATCAGATCAGGTGGAAGCTTAAGAAAATTATGCTGGATAACTGGTCATTATTCTATGCTTGATTGGCAGATTGGAAAGGTCCATTATATTGAGCGCTGCTTTCATGGAAAAAATAATAATCCAAGCTGAATTTAGTTTGCTACTTTAAAGAGCGCTGTTTCTTTCCTTCGGCATAAGAGAGCACACTTGCTATGAGTTTCTGACATCGTCTGCATATCAGAGGTATATCCTCGTATATTGCATATTCGAAGCTTGAGATCCCTTTCAGTGTTTCCCACAGACCAGCAAGTAATGTGCGGTGGCAGACCAATTTTTTTTAACAGAGATGATTAGTTGAGGGGGGGGGAGATTACTCTAATTTTGTTGAGCGGGTTTAAAACTAATTTTAAAGTTTCCCGGTTTTTTTTCCCTTTAGGGAACTTCAGCATGCATTATCAACACGCGGCAATTCCGCATTTACTTAGAATTAACAGGAATCAACTTGTCACGCTCCACATTGAACCTGTGGTGCCCTGCCACACAATGGTCTATGTGTGGGGAAACCCTGCCTATGATGAAGGTTATTCCCACGCTAAAAATGGTTTGTCTCTCAATATAGTTCCAGGTATGGTCACCTGCATATCTTTTTCTCTTTTTTTGAACCAAAAAAGAGCCAAGACAGAATGTTCCTCAGCTGTTGCTTCTAAAATACCTCAATTTTTCAAGAATGAATACTACTGCAACCCTACTGCAGCCAATTGAATTGGTTAGTCCAATATGGGCCCAACTCTGCACCTTTTCAATGTAGTTGGGCCCTTATTGAACTCTCCAATTCAATTGCTCTCATTGACTCAGCAAATTGCTGCTCCCTATTCATGGAAAATGTGTTTTTAGAGTGTATGCATGTTCATTGGCGGATCTCCTGAGCTTAGGCAGAGTTCCGACATTTTGAAAAGGAACTATTAGGGCTGAGCGATGTGTACAGTATCAAGCATCACAATAATTTTGACTGCATACCTCGACATTGATATTGTTGTGATACTATTGGGATAGGTTTTGTGTTTTGACAAAATACTTGCAGAACATTTTTGACAAACAGCCATTAGTAAAGAAGGTACAGGGAACTGTAAGAACAGTCTAATAAGTGCAGACAACAGCATCACTTTACCGTAATGGGCTGTTTCACAATCAGTGACCAAAGTTTGTCTCTCAGACCCCGAAAAATCAAATTTGGGATATAGAATCAAATTGATGCCTATTTGTTTTCATATGTAATTGAGGACACATGCTGAAAATTTTTGAGCGTTGGGTTCACAGGTTCTCCTAAAATTCATACAAATGATAGTTTGCCCATTTCAACCTTTTTAACCAGTTCCGGGGAAGACCTGTTTTTGACGGACAAAGAACATATCCTCATAACATGGTACGCAGTGTAATGACCAGTGCATATACTGACACAGTATCGCTCATGCGCAATCATATGAATATGTGGACTCAAAAATAATACAATACATCCAAACTTGCCCCCCTCCTCTGTTGAAATATTAATAATGTAAAAAACATCTCCAGAGAAGACATTTTTTTGACGGACAGGATGTCTTAGTAGAAAAGGTCAAGTTTTCATGGATCGATGCGTTTCTAACCCCCAAATATTAATTGTAGCTTGAAAAAACCTTCCCAATTTTAGCTCTGCTGTGACGATAGTCAGCAGTCAGCGAAGCTTTTCTAATGCCGAGTCGTCCGGTGTCCGTGTCTGTCTGACCGGCGTCAACTTTTCACTTCAAATTTGAATATCTCAAAAAATGTCTAACAACTTTTTCTCTAATTAGGTGCGAACCTTCCTTATGATATTCTGAATATTCACTGTGAAAATGAGAAAATTCTATGTCCTGGTTTTTGAGAAATTCAGCATTTTGGATTTTAAAATGAGCACAAACACTGATTTACTTTCAGTCTTTCATTAATATCTCAAAAATCGTCTGATAACTTTTTGTCTAATTTGTTGTGAGCCTTCCTTATGATGTTCTTATGATCCCCTGCAAAAATTATACGTCCCGTTTTTGAGAAATTCAGTATTTAGGACTTAGAAAATCAATGTTTGTGCTATTTTTTTTTCAGTCTTTCATTAATAACTCAAAAACTGTCTAACTTTTAGCTCCGCTATGACAATAGTCAGCAGTCAGCGGAGCTTTCCTAATGCCGAGTCGTCCGGGGTCAACTTCTCACTTCAAATTTGAATATCTCAAAAACTGTCTGATAACTTTTGTCTAATTTGTTGTGAGCCTTCCTTATGATGTTCTGATGATCACTTGTGAAAATTAGAAAATTCTACCTCCCAGTTTTTGAGAAATTCAGCATTTCATATTGCTATAGTTTTCAAGGATTTCCGAAATTAAGTTATGACATGGACATTTCAGTCATCCTCATTGGAGCTCTCTAGGCCTACAGGCCTCTTGTTGAAATAATGATTGCACAAGCTACTGGGTGCAGTGGTCTTTTATTGGTGAGGAATACAAATGTATCTAAAAGAAAATGAGGCACCAAAATGTCAAAAAAATAGATATTGTAATGTAAAATTTTCGACATTTGACATTTTTTCATCAAATAAATGGCTTCTGTAGATTACTCAATGATGGCAGAACTTAAAATGAATTATATTTGTCACCTTGCTGAACAATTTTAGAAAAACGAGCTGTGTTCGAGGAACACTGATGTCCCCGGTGGCAGGTTAACGTATTGCAGGTTAAAGTTTTTTTTCCCACTGCAGGCAGACAGACGGACAGGTGAAAAACTATATGTCCCCGAATCTTCAATTTCGGGGGCATAAAAAGCTAAATTTATTTAATATTGTAGAATTTACCCCTGATTGTGAAACAGCCCTAATGCAGCCTTTAAAACCAGAAAAGACATTCATGTCATATCACAATATTACAGTATCCAAAATCCCAGATGATATCTCATATTGCAGTATCAATAAAATATCAATATATTCTCCAGCCCTAGGAACTACACACCAAATGCCAGTTGGATGAAGTTGTGGTTGTTTTGCAGGTCTTGAGTTCATGCTTTGGCCTTAGGGAATTGGTTTGTTGACAGTATTGTGGAAGTAGCTGCAGTCCCTTGCCTGACCGCCACACTGTTGGGCTCCTCCAGCTGGACAACCTGGTGCTTATTAACAAGATCAAGGAGCAGCTGATGGCCGAGAAAATTCGCCCTGCCCATCTGGCGCCCCCTGCCGCGATGCACTCCCAGCAGTCCCTGCTGATGAGCCCGGCACCTTCCGATGGCAGCCAGCAGGTGGTGTCGGTTCCCAAACTGCATCCGGTGTCTGGGCTACACTCACAGAGCCCATCCCAGCCCGATATCGCCTTACACGCCCGGCCAGCCGCCAGCACGGTGGCAGGTAAGGCTGGGGAAAGACGTATATGAATGTACGTGTGCAAGTATACATGCATGAAACATATGTGCACACAAACATGCTCATGCACATACACTCGACCTCAAATGCCCACACTGGTACTGAAAGAAAACGGCCCCTTTCTGATGTAATTTGTGGGAGACGGGGACGCATAGTAAGGAAGGCGAGAGCAACTCTTTCACTTTTATATTTCTTGTGGATTAGATTTATGCTGGTCAAAAAGTATGTCATTGTTGATGACACAGAGCACATGTCTCTGTAATATCTTGTTTTGGAATTTTTTCAATGCCACGGGCAGAAGTGTAAAACTTTCCTTGACAAAGTTCTTGGTCGTAAAAGTCTGCCTTACTTTTCCTCATGGAAACTATAAAGTCCTTAAAACCAATAATAAAGTGGTTGTTCATATGATTATCTACATATATCTGAACTTTAATGTTCATCGGATGATTCCCAGAGTACTTTATTGGAATCCCAAACAGTGGAACTGGTGAGCAGCCGTTTTGCATCACAAATGTCTAGATTTGGGCTCGCTTACTGCTCAAAATATCACTATGTATATTCGATGTCCAAGTCAAGCAGGGTTTAAAAAAATTCTGTCATTTTTAGAGGATTTTGACATTTTTCTTGCAATGTAAAATACATCTATGATAGCCTATGTGCCACTATTGCTGAAGGTGCGTGAGCAGACCACTGCTGAAACCTGCTGCCTCATAGCAAGAAGGTTGTGGCTTCAAATCCGGCCTGGGGCCTTTGCATGTTCTCCCCATGTTTGCATGGGTTTCCTCCGGGTACTCCGGTTCCCTCCCGTCTAGTTCAAAGTCCAAAGATATGCATATCAGGCTAATTGGAGATGCTAAATTGCCCATAGGTATTAGTGTGAGAGTGAATGGTGTGTGGACCCTGTGATGGATTGGCAAGCTGTCCAATATTGTATAAATCATATTCCAGTGAAATAAGTCCTCATACCCCATGAATCCCAGGCTCGCATTTGAACGAATGCATTAACTGAGGAAATAAAATAAAAAAAAACTTAATTCAGGGTCGCGGGTAAAAAATGATAATTTTTTATCATTGAAAATGAAATGATAATAAGCAAAGAAAATAACAGCTTTGGAGAAAGAAACAAAGTGATCAGTACGTTTACATGCACAGTTAAGTCGAGCTACAGTTATAGCTCGATTTGGCCATTTAATCGGACTACTGTCCTTTTCCCAGTATACATGCACATTAGGTAAATCTGTTTATTGACCAAAGCATGTCCATCTCTGCCACGGTAGGTAGCGATATGCCCCCTTTCAACTAGTTCATGTTGAACCTTTTTCTGGTTGCCCTATTACATTACAGACCAAACAACTGACCAACAAGTTAGCTGGTGGCAGGCTGGTAGCATGTCGTGAGGCAAAAACAAGGGCAACTTTACAGCTCTTTTAATGTCATAAATGCTGCACGCTATGTTTTTTCGTACAGTTGAGATGCACGCTATCCCTGGTTGTTAGGATATTGTTCGAAGGCAGGCGGCAACACAGTTTGCCCCCGGAGTGCTCTAACAGGGCAAACTCCACTATGCTCCACTTTGCGCACTTGTTACTACACCGAGGCGCGTTTCCCAAAAGCATAGTTGCTAACTAGGTTGGCAACTTACAAAGTTCATCACACTCACAGTCCAACTACGCAAGTTATTTGTACTTTTGGTAAACGCGCACCCGGGCTTCCCAAGCATGTTGGGTGCAGATCAGAAGCAAAGACTGGTGGGAGAGATTCATTTTGAAAGAGTTTTCTAATGGCGTGTAGAAGGAAAATTTTCGGATGACTCCCAGGTCATTCGATAACTTCCATTAATCTGCATAATTTATGTACCCCGAAGACATGACTGTTCGAGCATCAACACCATTGCAGATGAGGATTGCTACTGTTCGGTACAAGCTTGCTAGTTGCACAGAGTACAGAGTTGTTGCTAATCAGGAGTTCATTTCTCAAAAGCGTAGTTGCTAAGTTAGCAACTTGCATAGTTAGTTCATTCAGTCAATGGGTCCAACTTTGTAAGTTTGCATCTGTGATTTTGGGAAACACACCATTTTTTGGTGTTCACCATTCCTCAAGACTTCCAGGTCAAAGCTTTCCTTGATGAACTATGGAGCATGAGCAGAGTGAAATGCCCACTTCGGTTCCATTCAAGCGTATACATGGAGGAGTAATCTGATTAGTAACCGCAGTATCTGGCTGTGTTCGTCTGACTTTGAGAAATTCAATTTAGTTTGATTCCAGTCGGACTAATGTTTACATGCATTTTAAAAGTCCTGTTTTAGTCAGACAAAGAAATAAATTAATTTTAACACAGTCACCTTATAAATTGTTCGTAAGGTTACATGCTCCTGTCCAACCAGAGGTGGCCGCCAGAGAGTGATGTGACGAGAGAATACTGACTGGCTTAATGCTCACATTTATGTCACTTCCTATCTGATTGACAGTGCATATTTTAACTGTTCAGGGTAGTCGGGTCCTCTTTAAACCCCTAGGACCCAGTTCTTTCCAATTTATTTACTTTCTGGTTAATAATGTAAGTTCATTTTATGTACATCTCTGATAGGTCACATTCTTGGTGATGTAAACATGAACGTGGATGACAAGACGGCGGTAAAAACTAAAGGATTATGGGAAGACTGGCGTCTTCGTCAACTCATTGATCACCCCTCCAGATCTAACCACCTTTCAGGTAATTGTTCTTCAGTGGTTGCCATGGTGCTTCATCTTCTCGTGTGCCATTCTTTACCATTAAAATGAAAATGTACTGCAATAACAACTGTGAGAAGGGAAATAGATTATTCAAATCGCAAAATACTTCAGTCAGAATTTCAATACTACATAGTGTTTCTGAAGAGTATCAGTTGCAGGGGATTACCTAAATGGACAACAGTTCATTCTGTTAATTTATTTCAGCGGTATATCTCTAATTAAGGGACCATTATGTTGGCATATAGCTAGTTTGTAAGGTTGCAGAGCCTTTGGAGTAATATGAATCTATTGCAGCACACAATTAGCGTCCCACTTGGCCTCTGAAGGAGGTACAGTGGCATTCTGGTTGAAGTGAAGCTTTGCTCTGGGTTTGAGCCTCACTTCGCCCACTACGTTATTTCAAAATGACAAATGGTAAAATATTACCGACACTACAAATCACAATACTGACATTAATTAAGCTGAATATAAATGGAACGTGTAGCTAATAAGATCTAATTCTAACCTCATAATTACATGATATCTACTCAAACTAACACCAACTAAGGATGAGCAATGGAAATGCTGCAATGAAGAAATGTATCCAATGAATGATTTTTCTCGCGATAAAATATATCAACTAATAATTTTCAACAGAAAATTTTTTCTGCTGTAAATGATTTGACTGCTTTGGTCATTGAATCTCTTATTCAGCTGCAGTAATTTCTAAATTAACTGTGCTCATGAGCAGGCTCTGCGAAAGTGCATACCTCTTTCAAATTTATTTTTATTCCCCGCTACAAATGCGTTTTTCCGACCAAAATAGTTCTGGTTCTTGAACCAACTCTGTTCACTATTCTTCGATCCTTAGTTCGCTCTACAGAACCAGCCCATTTTCCCACCAGTTTTGCGCGGAACCCGTGCGTTATAAAAGGAGGGTGTTGCACAATGCAGCACAAACAGGTAACCGGAAAGCAAGACGACGGATTGGGTCAGTTTTTATCTCACCTGACGACGAAGTCAGATGAGCTTATGTCATGGCCTGTTTGTCCGTCGTTCGTCGTTCGTCGTCTTCTCCTCTGAAACCACTGGGCCTATGAAGCTGAAACTTGACGGGTACCTTCCTACCCATGAGGACACCAAAATTTGTTCAAGGCGTTTCGATCTGATTTCAAACATGGCCGCCATGGCGGCCATATTCAAAATCACATAATTTCCCATCTGAAAGCTATTTATATACATATTCAGCTGAAATTTGCTATGTAGTCAGTACGTGGCAAGATACATATCATACAGCTTCTCCCGTATTTTGAATTTTGACCTTGCTTTGACCTTCAACTTTATGCAACCCCTGTGAGTTACATTGAAATCTTTCAAAATCATCTTCTCCATAACTACTTGGCCAATGAAGGTGAAACTTGACAGGTACCTTTCTGCCTATGAGGACACTAAGCTTTGTTCAAGGCGTTTTGCTCTGATTTCAAACATGGCCGCCACAGCGGCCATATTGAAAATCACGTAATTGGCCATCTGAAAGCTATTTATGCACATATTCAGCTGAAATTTGCTATGTAGTCAGTACGTGGCAAGATGCATCACATATCATATGGCTTTTTCTGTATTTCGAATTTTGACCTTGCTTTCACCTTCAACTTTATACAACCCCTGTGAGTTACATTGAAATCTTTCTAAATCACCTTCTCCAAAACCACTTGGCCAATGAAAGTGAAACTTGACAGGTACCTTCCTGCCTATGAGGACACCAAAATTTGTTCAAGGCGTTCCGATCTGATTTCAAACATGGCCGCCATGGCCGCCATATTCAAAATCACATAATTGCCCATCTGAAAGCTATTTATGAACATATTCAGCTGAAATTTGCTATGTAGTCAGTACGTGGCAAGATACATCACTTAGTTTATGGCTTTTCCCGTATTTTGAATTTTGACCTTGCTTTGACCTTCAACTTTATGCAACCCCTGTGAGTTACATTGAAATCTTTCAAAATCATCTTCTCCAAAACTACTTGGCCAATGAAGGTGAAACTTGACAGGTACCTTCCTGCCTATGAGGACACTAAGTTTTGTTCAAGGCGTTCCGAACCGATTTCACACATGGCCGCCACGGCGGCCATATTGAAAATCACATAATTGGCCATCTGAAAGCTATTATTGCACATATTCAGCTGAAATTTGCTATCTAGGTAGTAAGTAGCAAGATACATCACATATAATACGACATTTTCCGTATCTTGAATTTTGACCTCGCTTTGACCTTCAACTTTGTACGACCCCTATAAGTTACACTGAAACCTTTAAAACTCTTCTTTAAAACTACTTGACCAATGAAGCTGAAACTTGAAAAGTATCTTCCCACCCATTAGGACACTAAATTTGTTCAAGGCATTTCCCCTGAGTGGTCAGGTGAGCTACAGGGCCCGTGGCACTATTTTTTGATATTACACGTCATTTAATCCACAGAAAAAACATGGACTATTCTGTCTTCAATAGACAGTTCTTAGTATTGACAAACAATGCCTTGTGTGCCCAGCGGTGGCAGAAAGCAGTTCAAGAGTCAATTGGAAGTAATTGTGTTTTGTTTGTTGTGACAGTTGTGAGCCCCTGGCAGTCTGTCCTGATAATGGGGGAAAAAACTAGCAAGCTAGCTAAATGAATTCAACATGGTCATTCTTTCTGCTCATTGTCAAAGAAAACATTTTGAATGAAGGTAAACCTCTGCTTAACAATAGGACTACATAAATGGAACCCCTATCCTTCCCGTTGGTTCTGTGGGTGTTTGAATTAACCTTAACAACCGCATGTACGCTTGCATAATGACAAACCATGTGTATATGCAATGAAGACTTATCGATCGCTCAATACAGTACATGCGCTCATGCAATTCACCATCACGTTCAAGACGTTATGTGCCTCAGTAACTGGGGATTTCTGTTCTTTGCTTAATACACCAGACTGAGAACAGAACTACTTATTGACAGTAAATGTTTCCTTCATAGTTGAACTCATCGCTGTTATGGATTAAAATTTGTTTAAACTACTGCACAATAAGGCAAGGCAGATAATGACGATCACTGAGCAGAATGCACTTTTATAAAGACGTTCTGAGCCGTTTTAGAGCTGTTAAAAGCCGCTTCAGGACCTATAGAGCAACTGCAGCCCTCTGTGCAAGATCGTCGGGTCTTGAACTGCTTTGCTCGAAGCCCATTCCCAACAGCTTGGACGTCATTTATCACTGACTCATCACTAGAACGCACATGCTTGGGTACACTTCTTCCGCCATTTTTGAGACTCTCTTCACAAAATCTACTTCCAGTGAACAAAAAGCTCGAGTATGATTGACATCATTGTTTGAGGCCTTAGGTCGTCAGTGGCCACCCAATCAAAGCTTATGTATGTGAGGTTTTGCTGTTGTTTTATTGCTATTACTGTGACATACTGATGCGTCTCTATTGGATTTGAGACACTTTAGGCTTTCTACTTTCTGCTGAATTATACTTTTGCATGGTGAGGTCTTCTCCTCCAAACGGTCGGCACTTTTAATGGAGGATTGGTCAGCTGAGTGGCATAGGCACACAGGAGGCCACGCCATTTATTCAAGTGCTGAAAATGTGGTCTGCGTCATTTAATTTCATAAGTGAACGGTATTATGTAGAAGTTTATTCCAAAAAAATGCTTTGTGTGTTGTCACTCAAAATTTTGAAACTGTCCAAATATTTTTGGGCTTTATGGATGTGCACAAGTGGGGATAGTGGCGCTCACCTTGCCTGTGGCCCAGCAGGTCTGGCCCTTCCGTCTCGCTTGGGGAACCCCAGCGCATTGGATGCCGCCACACCCACCACGCCTTCCTCCAGCGGCCAGAACCGGCCAGGTGGCGCCCCCTCCCCGAACATTATCCCGGGATTGGCCTGCGCTCCTGTAGGTTTGGAGCATATGAAAGGTGGGGCTCTCTCTGGGCTCCTTGGCCCCCCTCCGAAGATGGGACGCGGCCGTAAGAAGATCAAGGCAGAGAACACCTCCAGCCCCCTGCTGGTGGTGCCCTACCCCATCCTGGCCTCTGGAGCAGACCAGTCCTCCATCACCATCACACCTAAAGAGGGCAAAACTTATAGGTGTGTGTGTGTGTGTGTGCGTGTGTGTGTTTGTGTGCTATACATGGATATAGTGTGAGTGTTTCATGTAGGTGAGAAGTGTGTGTGTTTTATGTAGGAGTTAACCATTTTATGCAGGTGTAAGGTGTGTGTGTGTGGTTGTGTGTTTTATGTAGATGTTAGGTGTATATGTTTTATGCAGGTCCTAGATATGTGTGTGTGTGTGTGTGTGTGTGTGTGTGTGTGTGTGTTTTATGCAGATGTGAGGTTTGTGTTTTATACAAGTGTAAGCTGTGTATGTTTTATACAGGTGTAAGGAGTGGGTGTGTGTTTTGTACAGGTTTTGAAACGTGTTTTATACAGGTGTGTCTGTGTTTGTGTTTGTACTGGTGTGACGTGTGGTGGTTTTTTGTGTTTTATACAGGAGTAAGGTGTGGAAGTCCTTTATACGTGTAGGTGTGTGTGTTTTACACAGGTGTGAGATGTGTATGTGTCCTGTACAGGAGCATGGTGTAAATGTGGTGTATAGGTGTAGGGTGTGTGTTTTATAAAGTTACACACAAGAGCTTTGTTGAGAGTGTTTTGTCTTTTCATCTTCCAGCCTGATATGGTCACTTAAACTGTCGATCTAAAAGCAAACTTTCTTAGATCATAGCCATGGCCTCTTTATTGATAGGATGAGGAAGAAAGCTAGGATCACTGCGGGTGATGGCTCTCATCCTCTCTTTAGCCACTTTGAGCTTCTGAACTCTGGGAGGTGCTGTAGAGTTCCTCTGGCAATAATAAGTGTTTACAAGAAGTCGTTTGTTCCAAGTGCGATCGACATACTGAATGCTTATATGGACTGTCTTTTCCTCTTTTTGTTTCTTGTATGTTGTAACCAATAAATGTCTAACCTTACTGTCTGGTCTTGCTGTCATGTCCTTGCTTATCGTGAGCCAAGGACAATTTTCAGCCTCTGGACATTAAAGTATTATTCTATTCTTTTCTATATTCAGGAGTGTACGTGGTATAAGGTGTGTTTTATATATAGGTGCAAAGTGTGTGTGTGTGTGTGTGTGTGTGTTTCTGTTTTTTATTCAGGTGTATTCTGTGTGTAAGTTTTCTGTGGGTGCATGGTGTGTGTGTTTCATATGTGTCTAGGAATTGATTTTGTTTTAAAAAGGTGATTGGTGCGTGTGTGTGTGTGTGTGTGTGTGTGTTATATACTGAGTCAAAAAAGAAACTTCACAGTCATAAATTCGTAAATATTTTCTTGAAACTTTTAATAAAAGAGTTTCATTATCACTTGGGGTAAATGCGCTGTCAAAGACATGACACACATCAACTCTGACGTGCACAGGTGCGTAACACGTGCGAGCGTACTTAAAGCTAAAACCATGTTTTCTTGTGTTCCTAGTCATGTGACCATATGAGAGATGTGCAACTGAGCTAACGTTAGCACGTTAGGGTGACATCTTAGAAAAACAAGTTTTTACAGTTAATTATTCGTTGATTTTCAATGCCATGGCTGTCAAACATTCAGCGTGAACGTGCCATTGGCATGCTGAAAACAGAAATGTCTGTCACTGACGTTGCAAGGGTTATGGGGTGCATTCGACGGACTATCCATGATCTTCGGACACGTCTCCAACAAACTGGCACCACAGCTAACCGACCTCGTTCTGGTAGCCCACGTGTGACGTCAAAAGCAGAAGACCGACAAATTGTCTTACGTCATTTGCATAATCGATTTGTCACTGCAACGTCCACTAGGAATGAATTGTTTAGAGGTCGTGTGACTGCCCAAACCATACGTAATTGCCTGCACACTGCGCTTATTCAAATTGTAACTCTCTGACATTTCCATAGCATTTCCGGTGGAACTGGTTACATGATGGACATTATTTTTATGATACACCATCTCTAATTAGTACAGAATTAAATAAAATCATTATTTAAAACCTCATTTCTTGTATGTTCAACTTATCAACCTCCAAACGAGTGAGCAGTTTTTATTTTGGCTGAGTATACTTATGTAAGGTTTGTTTTTGTTTTATACAGGTGTGTGTGTGTGTGTGCAAGCACATTTTTGTGTGTTTTATGCATGTGTAAGATCTAATGTTTGTTTTTGTTTTTTTTTTACAGGTGTAAGATATGCCCGCTGACCTTCCTCAGCAAGTCAGAGATGCAGATTCACTCCAAATCCCACACAGAGGCCAAACCACACAAGTGCCCACACTGCTCCAAATCCTTTGCCAACGCCTCCTACCTGGCCCAGCACCTGCGTATTCACCTCGGGGTCAAACCCTACCACTGCTCCTACTGCGAGAAATCCTTCCGCCAGCTGTCTCACCTGCAGCAGCACACAAGGTCTGTTCCCATTGATAAACTAGTTCCTCATCCTCTCAAACCTATGGAGATGTAGAGAGAGACTAGAGGCTGCTTGCTTACGCTTTTCGGTACCACAGATTCCTCTGCGAGCTGCTAAGTTGTGGGACATACCAGTTCAATGAATTGGATTATCTGTCTTTTTTTATTATTTATTTTTTTTGCATATAGAGCATGTACGCAGTATTTTGAAATGGGAAGGGATGAATATAGCAGGGAAAAAAATCTTGTGTGAGCTTCTTTATGGCTTAGGAAAAATTGTACAGCAGTTATACCAGTGTAAGGAAATTGTGACTAAAATGGCATAACTTTGCATCAGTGAAGTCATAATGCTTTATGCTCTATGGGTTTCAATTGGGAAATTGGCCTTTTGTCACGAGAAGCTTCATCCACTGCTTATACCTCCAGAGGCTGCAAGTGTATTATCAATCCCCTGTCCCTCCCTTTGCAAACTGCCAATCTTTCATTCATGTTGAAAAAAAAAACACCTAAGCATTCTGTTAATGCAAATAGTCTTTGCTAATAGTAACCAACCCTGTTTCTAGAGACCCACTATCCTGTAGGTTTTCACTTTAACCCTTGCAAAGCACAACATGATGCAGTGTTTCCCAACCCTCTCCCGGTGCTAAGCTGATGCAGGTATTAATTTTTAATACAATTGAAACAATTAATCGTGGGCTTGATGAGTTGTGTGAGGTGTACTTTAGGTAGAACGCAAGTACCTGTATCTGCCCACTTAGAGGAGTGTAGGGAAACACTGCATTAATGTGAAGCTAAATAAATGCACTGTGTTGCTAAGTAGTGGAGACTGGAAAGTATGGTTGAAATTATCAGTCCGTTCCAGCCAACCAGTAACTTGTGTTTTCATAACCTTCTACCGGTGAAACGGCTGACAAACCCGTGACATACTGTCCGTGAATTCTTACCAGATCGATGTACTCCCAGTTAAATTTTCTCGGAAATGTACAATGTTGCATTGTTGTTGTTTTGATGGTTTGTCGTGACTTTCCTGGAACGCTTTAAAATCGTGACTCGTGACTTGAAGTGGTGACTCACGGGTTCAGAATCTTGGTTGGAAAGCACAATAAAACCTACAGGAATAGAGTTGGTTACCATTGGTCTAATATAACCCTTGAATTGTAAATATTTGATGTGTCTGATGAGGTATTCACAAAAAGTATTGGTTGGAAAAATAGTGAAAGATTATTTATATTTCTTCTATTTTATTTCCTGGTTAAAAACAGAATCCACACTGGTGACCGTCCTTATAAATGTGCTCATCCTGGATGTGAAAAAGCCTTTACTCAACTCTCCAACCTCCAGGTCAGTGTGCAGGCCGGGGGGGGTGATGGTATCTATCTGTCCATCCATCCATTTAACCATCCACCAATCCATTTACTATTTTCCATGGGGGTCTCATTGAGATTCAGAATCACTCTACCAAGTGAGACTTGGTCAAAAATGGCAGCTAAGTTTCCACACACAAAATGCACATTGTATAACTCAATTACATATTAATTACATGTAATACAGTGACAAAACAAGTGATGAAAAGAAGTTCAATGCAGACTGAGGATTTTGCTTGAACTGGTTTAATGGAATAAAGCAGTCAAACTGGATCATTGGCTGAATTATTCCAGGGCCAGGTTGCTTACCAGAAACAAGATTTTACAGTGAAATGGCTGCTCACTTGCTTCAGTAATGAGGGCATGTTCCACTTAACATGCAAATACTAATGCACAATTGAGACCTGTGTGGAAGAGCACTAAGGTCTGCTTGACTAGATTCCTTGGTGCTCCTCTAAACCTATTCTCGCCCTTTCAGGTTATCAGGTATTCGGGCTATTCTTGCCATCAAGTGCAGAAAAGGGCATTGCCAATCCTGGAGAGCCAATCTATATGCAGGTTTTTAGCCTGCTTTGCCGACAGGCCCAAGGGGCTTATGCTGTACTTAGGGTCATTAGTGGTGGTCTGTTGTGCGTGCGTGCGTGCGTGCGTGCGTTAAGTCGTTTCAGCATGATTCAGTTTTCCATGGATCCTTTTCATATTTTATATGCATGTATATGGGCCCAAGATCTTGCCCGAGATCGATTTTGGTTGTGCTGCCATTCTTGGTTTGGCCAACAGGTGGCTTTTTCTGCAAAATTTCAAACCGCTCGAGCTCCCTTGTTCCTCAAGCTAAGATGCTCAGATTTTTACTGTAGGGTGTTCTGCCATGGGTTCATCATACATGTCATGGGTTTTTGATTTGACTTCATTTTAAAGGTTATTTAGGTCAAAGGTCATAAAATGTGCCGATTTTGTTTCAGTGCCATAGTGCCCTCAGTTCTCAACGGATCCTTTTCCTATTTTATATGCATATATATGGGCCCAAGATCTAGTCCATGTTCGATTTTGGTCCTGCTGCGATTCCTGTTTTGGCCACCAGGCAGCTTTTTCTGCAGAACTTCAAACCGCTCTAGCTCCCTTATTCTACGAGCTAATATGCTCAAATTTTTATTGTAGGTTTTTCTGCCAAGGGTTCATCATAAATGTCATGGGTTTTTGATTTGACCTGAATTTCAGGGTTATGTGGGTCTAAGGTTGTAAAATGCACAGATTTCTTTTCAGTGCAATTGAGCCTTCAGTTTAGAACGGATCCTTTTCATATTTTAAGTGCATGTATATGGGCCCAAGATCAAGCTCAGGTTCCATTTTGAGCTTGCTGCGATTCTTGGTTTGGCCACCAGGGGGCTTTATCTGCAAAACTTTAAACAGCTCTAGCTCCCTTACTCTACAAGCTAAGATGCTCAAATTTTTACTGCGTCTTGTTCTGCCAAGGGTGCATCATATATGTAATGGGTTTTTAATTTGACCTAAATTTAAAGGTTAATGCACAATATTTTTCGGATATCGGCCAATTTGGATTTGTTATCGATCCGATAGGTAAATTTTATCCGATAAAAAGGTCTGATAAATTATTGAAATTGGAGAAATTGTTTGCAGGCCGAGTAGCCCCAAAACAGGCCATGACGCGCTGGTTACGTCCTCTATCGCACCTTACTAGCAGGACCCAGAGCGATAGATAGCTCAGAGTGGTGCCACTCATTGATTTCGTTGCTTGAATGGTTACATGGTTCGTTGTTCCAAACAAACGCCGCGCTGTCATGATCTCCTATGGGACAGACAGCAGCGTTTGCGTTACTGAACTGTGGTGAATGTGCAGGTCATAAGTTGTCCACGAGAGTGTTTTGGAGCTGTTGGATTGCGCATTTGATGAGTTTTGAAGGAGCGAGGGACCTGTACCGTTCACTTTCGCTGAGCAGCTTGCGTCTTTCCCACTCTGAATCTCAAAACAGTGGGCACGTATAATTAAAGGTAATGTATCAACTAATATAACTATAGGGATTATGGCAATAGGCAAATTTGCCAAAATAATATCCCTTTAATGAATTAAATCATTTACGTACATATGTTTTATAGAGGCCATGCTTTTATAGTGACATGGTGACAACTTAAATAAGTGTAACTACACAGATGTATGCTTTGTGCATTATGATTGGAACAACTTCATTCTGAAGTGTTCATACTTGCATGTTATTTTTATTTAATCTGTCTTTGCCCTGACACAATGGATAACAGGATGATATTGCATGTTTCCCCAACTGTGACAGTGTCAGTTTCCACGAAGACACTGCTAATAATAAATGAATAAACTGAAGCCTCTTTTGCCAGGTAATTTAACTGGCACCTTTTTGCCAGTTATTTTAACTATAATTTTACAATAAGTTTACCACAGAGTTCAGTGCATGTTCCGAGTAAAACACGATTAAATGTGCACAGGACTCCTCTTACAGTTAAAATGATGCGGAGACAATGCGTTAATTTGACGGTTAAATTCAGTCAATTTATAACAGTGTAGAAAACTTCATTTTGTTGCTCTGTTGCGACAGTCTATGTGCATGGTGCAAACCAGCTTGCCTGGTATACACAAGTGCTTCTGAATGGAAATGCATTGTGACGTTATATTAAATCAGGTATATTCAATGTTTATTTTGTGGAAAAACATTACAGAAAAAAATCGGGACATCAACTGTTGTCCGGAATAAGGGAGTTTACGTTTTATACGAAGACGATTTCGGCGCATTCTACTGCATTTTCCTATGAACGTCTGCCCCGTTATACATACACAAGATGGTGGCTGAGTGCTGCCACAGAATAGAAGACTTTTCCACTCTAGTGTTTTTATATCTCGGTGATCGCAACTCTGAGAATATCTATGGCCCTGGCAGGACCCAAGCCTGGCCCCGTCTCTGCCAGACTAATAATCAACATGGCTTCACCAGTGTGGTCGTTATTCATTTCATATGGTAAACGTTTGGCCTGTGAGTGTCTTTTGCTGCTGTTATTGTAATTTACTGCAAATGACCACTAATATTTGTGTGATATGACATTAAAAAAAAAATGAACATTTGAGGGGCCAAAACTTTGCTGTTATGGATAGGCCAGAGCTACTAAAATATCGGTTTTACATCACTGCATCCTAGATATGTTATATCCCTGGATGCACAAATTGCAGATTAAATAAAGATTTTATTAAATATAAATTCTCCGTTATCAGTATCGGCCAAGAGAAAGCAGGAAATCATCAGTTATCGGTATCAGTTGAAATTTTTCATATCGTGCATCACTAATCCTTTTCATAATTCATATGGATATATATGGGCCCGAGATCTAGCCCCAGTTCGATTTTGGGCATGCTGCCAATTCTCGATTTGGCCTTTTCTGCAAAACTTCAAACAGCTCTAGCTCCCTTTTTCTACGAGCTAAGATGCTCCAATTTTTTGCCCGCTTGGCCAAAAGGCCCATTGGGCTTATGCTATGCTCGGGGTCTTTTGTGGTGGTATGTCGTGCATGCGTGCGTAAACTTTTGGCTTGTCTGCGCTCTAGCGTCTTCAGTTATTCACCAATCCTTTTCATATTTCATATGTATATATAGCGTCTTAAGGTCCTGACCAAGTTCAATTTTCAACCCAATCGCAGCAATACTATGGCCAATAGGGGGCATTCCATTTTGGCCACGTTTGGCCAAGCGAGCACAGTGGCTTTGCCACTATTTTTTTAGGTTGCCGGCCATAGGCCAGTAACTTAATGTCGTCACTCTGCGTCCGTCGGCATCGTCCGTCTAAAGCTGAATCTCAAAAACCGTATGATGAATTTTTTTTTTAATTTGGGGTTTGTGATCAAGTGGGACATCAAGTTAATGCCCAAGCAAAAATTTTTTGATTGAATCGTTCGTTTAGACTTGGCGGCCATTTTTATGTCGAAAGTGGCCATTTTTGGCACTAAGGCGCAATTTTCTCAAAGACTATCAGATTAATTTTTTTTAACCGCAGCAATGGAATCCGTATCATGACCTGCTTCAACGGTGTAAATGGCGTTTTGATTGAATTGCTCCTTCATAGCGCCACCTAGGCAACGTGTCTGGACTTCATCATTTTTCGGGGTGTCTTGCCACAAAATGTGCCATAACTTGCTTATTATTGCATTTATAGTATTTGTTTGAATTGAGCTTGTATACCAGATCATGCTTGCCGAGCGTTGTTGGTTGGTCGAATTTGACCTTAAGCTGAACGGTCAAGGTCAAATGGCAAAAATGTGCTTTAACTCTCCTAATATAGCATATAGAGCTTAGGTATGTATGAGGCATCCATAGGGAATCAGGTATGCTGAACATCGTGAGTCAGTCTCTTTTGACCTTGGGCCTCAAGGTCAAGGTCAAATGGCAAAAATGTGCTATAACTCTCATAATATAGCATTTAGGGCTTAGGTAGGTATGAGGCACCCATAGGGGATCAGGTATGCCGAACATTGTGACTCAGTCACATTTGACCTTGGGCTTCCAGGTCAAGTTCATAGGGAATCATTTATGCCAAACATTCTCGGTTGTTCGAAATTGAGCTTGAGCCTCAATGTGAAGGTCAAATGGAAAAAATGTGTTATAACTGCTTAATGTGGCATTTAGAGCTAAGGTATGCATGAGGCATCTATAGGGAATCATGCAAGTCAAACATTATTGGCAAGTTGAATATGACATTGGGCGTCAAGATCAAATGGCAAAAATGTGTTAATACTTGCTGAATATGGCAATTAGAGCTCAGGTATGTTTGGGGAACCTATAGGAAACCATGTATGCTGAACATGTTAGGCAGTCAGTCAAATTTGATGTTGGGCGTCAAGGTCAAGGTTATATGACAAAAATGGGCCATATTTGTTTTATTTTGTTTTTAGAGCATAGGTATGTATTGGGCGCAAATGGGAAATCATGAATGCTGGTTGTTTGACATATTTGATTTCACCGAGGGCAACAAGGTCCAGGTAATGATAAAAACGGTCTAAAAGTCCTTTAATGTTGGCTTTAGATCTTGGGTATGTATTGGATACTAATGACAAATTATGTATGCTGATCAAACACACCATATTGGATTTGACTTTGGTCTTTAAGGTCATGTGACAAAATCAATCTATTTATTTCCTCATTTAGTAATGTCTTTAGAAATTAGTATGTATTCGACACTAATCCATATATAATTGCATTGCAACCGCATGGTCGACCTTTTTTCACGATCAATTGCGGCAATAAAACTGGTCAAAATCCATTTTTAGCTCACCTGACGACGAAGTCAGATGAGCTTATGTCATGGCCTGTTTGTCCGTCGTCGTCGTCGTTCGTCGTCCGTAAACATCTTCTCCTCCGAAACCACTGGGCCTATGAAGCTGAAACTTGACAGGTACTTTCCTACCCATGAGGACACCAAAGTTGGCTCAAGGTGTTCCGATCCGATTCCAAACACTCACATAATTGGCCATCTGAAAGCTATTTATGCACATATTCAGCTGAAATTTGCTATGTAGTCAGTATGTGGCAAGATACATCACATATCATACGGCCTTTCCCGTATTTTGAATTTTGACCTTGCTTTCACCTTCAACTTTATACAACCCCTGTGAGTTACATTGAAATCTTTCAATATCATCTTCTCCGAAACTACTTGGCCAATGAAGGTGAAACTTGACAGGTACCTTCCTGCTTATGAGGACCCTATGTTTTCTTCAAGGCGTTTCGATCCGATTTCAAACATGGCCGCCATGGCGGCCATATTGAAAATCACATAATTGGCCATCTGAAAGCTATTATTGCACATATTCAGCTGAAATTCGGTATGTTGGTAGTAAGTCGCAAGATACATCACATATAATACGAGATTTTCCGTATTTTGAATTTTGATCTTGCTTTGACCTTCAACTTTGTACGACCCCTCTAAGTTACACTCAAACCTTTAAAACTCTTGTTCTCTAAAACTACTTGATCAATGAAGCTGAAACTTGACAAGTATCTTCCCACCCATTAGGACACTAAATTTGTTCAAGGCGTTTCCCTTCAGTGATCAGGTGAGCTACAGGGCCCGTGGCACTATTTTTGGATGTTTGCTCGTATAAGCATCATGGAATAGAAACAATAATAGTAGTTAGACCCACTCGGTGACAGTGATGTGTGAAAAAAATCATTGTCTGAAAGCAGAGCAAGAACCAGATGTGAATTGAGAAGATGGTGCACTTCACAAATTGACAGCAGACGACAGTGAAAATTAAGGTTTGGAAAAAAATCTAATCGGATTTCATGATGTAGACTTCTTAAAGATTTATATTTTTGCTAAATGGCAGAAAAATGAGATAACAATGTTACTGTCTGTCACTCATGAATAAGTGTGACCGCTCAGTCGAGTTGCCTGATAATGGTAACTAAAACCCCTTTCTCACTGAGCTGCGTTGGCCCACGGAAGTGTGCGGATGAAACAGTTCTCTTCTTTCGAAGAGAATTGATCCAAAGAACCGTGAATTGATTCGCAGTGGTACAGGACCATTCGCCAACACCGCCGAAATTTGCGAAAAAATTAAACGGGTTTAATTTTTTCGCAGACGTCCGAGCTGGAACTTTTTAATGCCAGTATCGTGTAGACAACGTGTTGCTTTCACAAGAATTTGTGTTGGCTTCTTGTTGAATCTGAGTGCAGACTGATGCTAGTTACTTTTCTCCTGTTGGGGCTGTAACTGCCGGCAACCTTCAGGGCCCTTGGCACTCTAGTTATGGTCACCGGATACTTCTGCTAAATGAGCTAATTGGTTATATCCACAGATGCTCAGTCACGCATCGATTCAAACCCAGTGAAATGTTTCATTTGAGGAAACAAGAATAGTGCTTGGTTATAATTCATTCTTTCATGGGCTGATCAATAAATGTGGCTAAAATGTTAGATGGCATGAATGTTTGTGCTCATTAAATAATTAAGTTTGGAGAAGGAACCCAATCCCTCTGTGGCGTTCATTTCCCACCTCAGTTCTATCTTGTGCGTTTTCTCATCTGCCCTATTTTCCAATCTGGGGCCCATAAACTGCATTCTCAAATTCAACCATAATGAGTTTGTTTTTCTTTTGCAAGTTTGTCTTTCAGCTTTAAGGATCTGAGCTATTAACCTCTATCCCTCTTTCTTTTTTTTTTTTTTTAGTCCCACCAGAGGCAACACAATAAGGACAAGCCATATAAGTGTTCAAATTGCTTCCGAGCATACTCCGACGCGGCATCACTGCAAATCCACCTCTCCGCTCACGCCATCAAGAATGCTAAAGCCTACTGTTGCAGTATGTGCGGCAGGGCTTACACTTCTGTGAGTACCTGGCTGGGTGGGGTGGGTGGGGCACATTCACGCAGGATTTCACTCCGCAGAGAAGTGTAAACAGAGTTCCCTATGGGCACTGGAAATCCTTGAATATGCTTTAATTTCAATGTGATGTTTGCACTGTCTGAAAAGTAGCTGAATTTTGAATAAAATGCATTAAACTGTATGAAATTGTGACATCAATGACCTTATTTTCATAATAAATCGCAATTTGACCGAGTAGTCGGATAAATACATCATTTCCCACGGCTGTAAGTGCTTGGAACAGCTTTAAAGTGCTCCTTGAATACTTGAAAAGCGATTCAGTTCGACTTTAGAAAAGGTGTAGAAACACTGTGTAAAATCTACACTTGGAACGTAAAATTTCTCCCCGGCAGTTCATTTCATCAATGAGGATTTGTTTGTGAGCATAGTCCATTTGGATTGCTGAGCCAATTACTGCTGCTGGCTGTGTTTGTGTGTGGAAGGGACACTAGTCAGGGCTTAACTACATTCAAGAGCCCTGGCCTTTGCACCTCCTCCTCCACACTGGGGCGCATCATGGCTCCAAGCAGCTGCTCTTCAGCTGGACATGCACCCTTAGCCTGATGATAGCGGCTTTCCTTAACCAGACTAAAATTTGAAACGAAATGCAAAAAGGCCCATTCTGATCTCTATCAATGGAAAATCCTTAAAACTCATATCGTGTAAACTCCATAAAATTTGAAACTGGTGCACGGTTGGTATTTCTCCCTCTTTTATTGTCCTTCCTTTGACTTCCTCATCCTCAGAAATGGTTTGCTGAAAACTCAGGCATTTGGATATTGCTGGGGTATAACTGGATCCAGGCCCCTGTTTAACAAAGCAGAATTACAGAGTTAACTTGATAACTGTGCTGAAAAAATCCATAACCCTCCCAAATCTGGTTCATAGATCTGTTTAAAATCAGCCAGTCTGGGTTTTACTTCGCAGTATTCTTCAGCCAGCGTTACAGTTTTTCTACATGAAACCAAGCCAATGTCTCATCTCGGATTGGATTTTATTGTGTTTTCTATTTCTATGGCTCAGCATGAAGAATGGAGGTGGTTTCGATTTTTGAAAGAGGACAGTGAAGTCATTGGGCATGTAATTTACTGCTGTTCAATTCTCTCCTCTTATCAGGAGACATACCTGATGAAGCACATGTCCAAGCACACTGTGGTGGAGCATCTTGTGAGTCATCGGTCACCTCAGAGAACGGAGTCGCCCACAATCCCCATACGGATCTCCCTCATTTAAAATGCGCCTAGCTCACGGCCATCACCCTATTGGTTCTCTTCCATTTTAGGAGCCAGAGTAACCCACTGTTGTTTGGTTTTTTTTCCTTCGCAGTTTTTTTTTTTTTTTTTTTTTTTAATGTGCCGGACTATATTCATACTTTGTCAGAAAACGTTTTTGCCCCATTCTAATTTTATGAACAAAAATTTTTATTTGGGGCAGCCAAAGATTATTTTTTGAGCACTTTCAGGCCTTGTAGTATTAGCCCAAAAAGGTTTTCAGTCTTTTTTTAAAGACTGAGAATATAAAGGCCTTGCTAAAGGCAGCTAAAAAATTTGACCATAGATGTTGCTTTTAAGGACCCCTTAATGTTACACTTTCCCTCATTTATTATGTTTATTGTTTACATAAGAATAGTTTGTTATTCTTAGAATAATTGGTTAAAATCTGTGGTCACCCCTAAGGATACATTACCAAAACAAAGTTGGAAATGTTTTTACATTCCCTGCAATTATAAGAGGTCTGTGCCGCAGTTTTATTATATACAGTATATTGTACGTCTATTCAACAGTTTGTGCTATATATAATATTAGGTAATTTTTTATATTCTCTTCTTTAAGGGCAATATTAGGAAGGTATTTCTCCTATCATGATTTTGGGAAAATTTGAATATTATAGCTGTTTTTCAAGATGACAGACATGCCTATATTTGAAGCATCTGTGGCTGTTAACCCCTTGTATACCTGAAAGAGAACCTCAGCATTTTTTAAAATTAGTTATCTCATAATCAAATCATCTTTCAGTGTTTTTGTTTAGTTATAAGACACTGAAAAATATTGTAGTTGCTTTCTGCTTTGACAGAAACCGAAGGTGCAGTCAGTTTTGCGCAGGATGTATTGCTGGACTATTCAACATTATCTAGAAATGACCAGGGTGGGTGCAAGTTTTCATTCCAAACAAGCAGTTACACATTGGATACAGCCAACCAATCCCAAGAGTCTTTGCTAAAGAGCCTGATTAGTGGAAGCAGATGTGTATCTGCTTGTTTGGAATGAAAGCCTGCGCCCACATCGGCCCTTTTTGGATTAATTTGAATCGCCCTGATGTATTGGGTCGATATTAAGCATTGTGCTCGGTGTTCAAATAGTCTGTCGTTGGTCCAGTTAGTGATGATGATCCTATCAAATCTGTTGTTGTGTCGGCACTATGCGCCACTTTTTCAAAGCTGTTATCTAACAGATGTAACTTGAAAGATCTGGGTCAGTCTTTACATTCCATTTGGTTACCTTTATTAGTCTTGGAATTTTACTTAGAGTCATGTTCTTTGTGGGCCTTTCATCTCCTCCACTGTGTGGTGGGTCTGCCTGTTTGTCTTTGTGTACTTTCTTTGTTTCTCCTGCAGTCAATTCTGTAGTGATCTACAGGGTGTGTGAAAAAATGTCCCACATTGAAAAATTGCCCTAAAATTAATATTCTATAATTTTTTAAAAATCCTGTCACGTAGGTTGATAGACAATGGTTCAGTGCTTTTTTGTGCAATTGCACATACTCAACATGTCAGACACGAGCGAGCACAGGCTAATTACGTAAATTGTGATACATCTGTTTTGCGCGAAAAAAGTGCTGGGATGAAAACGGGATCTGAGACCATAGGAAGCAATATTAGGTATACCTTTTGTTTATCAAATTGCCATTACTTATGAATTATCCCTCTCACACTTTCAGTCCTCAACATGTCCACCATTTCTTTTTCCATTTCAATCACCATTTCAACCTGAACCATTGTCTATCAAACTAGGTAAAAGGATTTTCAAACAATTATTCAATTTAAATTTTAGAGCAGTTTTTCTAAATGGGTCATTTTTTTTTGATACACCCTGTATTAAGTGATTTTTTATCCTGTAGGGAAGAAGTGAAATTTTGAAAGGTTTTTCAGATGCCTAAATGGTTGAAAACTTGAATAGCTCCAAGGAAGGCGCCTCAATGAAAACTAGTTTAGAAGTAACGGGCATTTTGAAAAATAATAATATTCAAAATACTTCTCTGTAGCTGATTAACATTACCTTTCAGTTATGTGTTGCATTACATGGTGTTGACACCATACAGCTGTTTGTGTAATTACCATTTTCCTTATATTCCTTAGTCATTCTTTTGTTCAACTTTTTAAAAGTCAGAAAATTAATTGAATTTAAATAATTATTAGAAAAGCAGGTCATCTTAAAACATATGAATGTGTTTTCTTGGTACTCACTTCTGCAACCTCATGAGATCTGACTGCGAGAGTTCAGTGAAGTTTGTAAACCTGGAACCAAAAGCCAAGTCTTTTCTGAATGACTAGACTTTGTCTTTCAATGTGCAGTTAAGTTTCCACCTTTCCGAGCTTCAATGTTGCATACATGGGTTATGAAACAGAAGAGATGCAAAGAGTGCATGATTGGTTTTAGGGTGGAAACCTTGCCATTTCTACATGCCAAAATAGCTTTTAAAAAAAAACTGAAAAAATAAGCTGTCTGGGTATTTTTTTAGTCTTACAATCCTATTGCCAACTACAACATATACTGCCTCGTCACCTTTGCCATCTTCCTTTATGGAGTAAAACGAAAACTGTAAATCTATGTTATTAATAAACTATACGCAATTATGTTTTATTTAGTTTCCAAGGAGGTTTTCCTGCTTTGGATTTCTCCGAGTTCTTTATAGATACTTTGTTTATGTATTAAAACAAAATCTCGACTGTTAAAATTATTTTGCTATGTCTAAATATTAATACTTGATTTGTTATTTTTGTACACATTTAAGCCTTAATGTCATTTTATGAACACATTTTATTCTCATTTTCATACTGTTGTTCTGTATGAAGTACTGTATGTGTGTAAATTTCTCAGCATGAAATATTCTGTAAAGAGTCAATATATCAGTTAAATGTTAACCCATTTTCGATTTGAGAAGATTATATACGGTAGGTATAGCTATTAAAATTAATTTTTCATTGTCTTGCAGTGTGTTATTAAATAAAGTTCATCTGGCTGCAAACGCACCCTGGCTTAAGAAAAAACTGAATTTGTGTTGAAACCACAGAAAAATAAAATGGTAAAAAGCTTTGGATCTTGCTCTTCAATAAATTCAGACTTGTATAGATGACTTCCTGTGATGTACTTGACTTGTTTTGTCCTTCGTCTTTTTAAATTGTTTTCCCTGGCAATACCGTCATTCTTGACACTGTTTCCTACCATTTCCCCTAGTTGGTTCTCATTATTTAATCATTGTCTTGTACCTCGCCATTCCTTTTTCTACTCCCGCTCTCACTAGTTTCCTATTATTAATTGTGTGAAGTGTGTTTAAGTTCCTGGTATACATCCTTCCTTTGCTGCATTGTTACTCTTCATTGAGCTCTAAGCCTGCTCAGTCAAGTGCACTGAATCTTCTGTCTTCAGTAAAGCTATAGTAAAGACAACAAAGAAACTATTCATTTGCACATTCTGCCTGTGCTGGCTGGTACTAGAGTGGTGCATGTCTTTCAGTTCCTCCAAGCCTTGGGGTTTGAGAGTGTGCACAGTCCACCATGCCCTGTCACCCACTGTTTGCCCTCCCAGTTCATTATGGCGGCTCACACTTTTGATGTTAGAGCTGGGGCTGTCCTTTCCCACCACGCGGCTGACTGCAAGGCCCATCGCTGTGCCCTCTTCTCCCAGTCCTTGTCCTCTGCTGAGGGAAACTACAGAATTTGGGATTGCAGGCTCCTAGTCATCAAGCTGGCATTTGAAGAGTCGAGGCACTGACTTGAGGGGGCCAGCATTCCCTTCCTTGTGTAGATGAATCATGGCTATCTGGAATACCTCAGTCCTGTTATGAGGTCACCCCAGGCAGGCCCAGTGTTCAGTCTTCTTTGCCCACTTGATCTGAACCCTTTGGTCTAAGAACCAGAAGCCAAAAGCCCTGCCTGCCTTGATTTCCTGTCTGTTTTTTTACAGTTGCTTTCTATCCACCACTAAATTGGACATGGGGCATGTCATGGAGGCAGCCCTCCTTTCTTGTCCCACTCCCCGGCAGTTCCCTGCTAACCAGCTCTCCATCCTGGAAGGAGTTGGAATTACTCCTTGCCTGGGCCCATAGTTCCCACTTAGTATACTATCCTGGGATTTCCCGCACCCTGCCCCTGAGAAGCCGGCATTTCTGGTGACCCTCTGTCCAGCAGGACACTTGATAGTATTTTGCCACCCATGATACCTGTGCCTGGGTCAAGTCCAGTCAGCCTCTCAGTGGTCTCCTCCAGCCCCTGGTAGTTCCCCATCAGCCATGGGCATGCATTGCTACAGGCTTTGAGAGTGGGCTAACTGAATCTGACAGTTTCATAGTGGCCTTAGCCGTTGTGAACTGTTTTCTGATGGCACCGCACGTTGTCCTACTGGCGAGGCTGGCCCAAACTAAGCTGATGGTGGAGCTCCTTCAGCACATGCTGTGGTTTCCTGACATCCCACAGGAGATTGTCTCTGATTGCAGTCCACAGTTCATGAGCCGCTTCTGGAAGGCCTTCTGGTGGTCATCACGCCTCTCCTCTGTCTGGCCTCTAATCCTGAGGCTAACATTAAAGTTCAGACGTTGAACCAGGGGCTGGGCAAGACACTCTGCTGTTTGTCCGAAGGTTCGTCTTTCAAGTGATCACACTGCCTTGCTTGGGTCAAACTTCTGAACAATTTGCTCCGTGTAGCAGGATGTCCCCCTTTCACTATTGTCTGGACTACCAACCCTGCCTTTTTCAGGCTGAGGAGAGCAAGGTAGACGTCCTTTTGGCTCAGTTCTTGGTTTGTTGTGCCTACCAGGGGTGGAGAACGCATGCCACTCTACTATAACCAAGGGTGTACGTTTGCATATGGACAGTAGGGACACGTCCCTACCAATATTTCAGGGAACTCGTTCTTATCATCTTTCCAGATAAGCCATATTAGACCCAGTTGTGGAGGCAATGTCTCCAAGACAACCTATTTACTCATTCTAGCATTTGATTGGTTGAAAGGGAGGGGCTACCAGAAGGCTAAAATTGAAGTGTAAATTGACCTCTCTATTTAGGTCATGAATATTCATTTTTGTCCAAAGCGGGGCTTGAGACGCGCAACTGGATTGTCGGATTTGATTACATGGTGTTTGCAATGGCTTTCCCATTGAAGAGAACCATAATTTGGCATTTGATCCAGATTTTACTTCATCATGCAACTGTTGCACTTTTCCCATGGCCCAACTCATGACATATATTTGATATTACTTCAGGTAAGGGAAGGCAGGGCAAGTTGAGCCATTTTTTGGTCTTGGCATGTTAGGACTGAAATGACTGATGATCTTGCAGAAATAAGTATCTTGCCTTCTAAGTTAATCCTTGGGACACATTTTGTATGTAGTTCTAACTTTCTATCTCCACCTTGAGGGTCACTGTGATCTGTGATCAGTTGTGCCACACAAGAATAAGTTGATCATTGCCCAAAGTAAAGATAAATGAAGTCCAAAACCGTTATTTTGCCAGATAAAATATTTAATCTTAAAGTTCGACAACACAAAGGAGAAATGATTACATTGTGTCAATGGTTATGATATTAATCACAAACTTCAAAACCCAAAACCAGTGAAGTTGGCACGTTGTGTAAATCGTAAATAAAAACAGAATACAATTATTTGCAAATCCTTTTCAACCTATATTCAATTGAATACACTGCAAAAACAAGTTAGTTAATGTTCGAACAGGTAAACTTTGTAATTTTTTACAAATATTAGCTCATTTGGAATTTAATGCCTGCCACATGTTTCAAAAAAGCTGGCACAAGTGGCAAAAAAGACAGAGAGTTGAGGAATGCTCATCAAACACTTACTTAGAACATCCAACAGGTGAACGGGCTAATTGGGAACAGGTTATATCCATGATGGGATATAAAAGCAGCTTCCCTGAAATGCTCAGTCATTCGCAAACAAGGATGGGGCGAGGGTCACCACTTAGTGCACAAATGTGTAAGCTGATCATCGAACAGTTTAAAAACAACATTCCTCAACAAGCTATTGCAAGAAATTTAGGGATTTTATCATCTTCGGTCCGTAATATCGTTAAAACGTTCAGAGAATCTGGAGAAATCACTGCACGTAAGCTACAAGGCCGAAAACCATCATTGAATGCCCGTGACCTTCGATCCCTCAGGTGGTACTGCATCAAAAACTGACATCAGTGTGTAAAGGACATCACCACATGGGCTCAGGAACACTTCAGAAAACCACTGTCAGTAACTACAGTTCGTCGCTACATCTGCAAGTGCAAGTTAAAACTCTACAATGCAAAGCGAAAGCCATTTATCAACAGCACCCAGAAATGCCGCGGGCTTCGCTGGGCCCAAGCTCATCTAAGATGGACTGATGCAAAGTGGAAAAAGTGTTCTGTGGTCTGACGAGTCCACATTTCAAATTGTTTTTGGAAACTGTGGACGTTGTGTCCTCCGCACCAAAGAGGAAAAGATCCACCCGGACTGTTATAGGGGCAAAGTTCAAAAGTCAGCATCTGTGATGGTATGGGGGTGTATTAGTGCCCAAGGCATGGGCAACTTACACATATGTGAAGGCACCATTAATGCTGATAGGTACATACAGGTTTTGGAGCAACATGTTGCCATCCAAGCAACGTCTTTTTCATGGACACCCCTGCTTATTTCAGCAAGACAATGCCAAGCCACATTCTGAATGTGTTACAACAGCATGGCTCCGTAGTAAAAGAGTGCAGGTACTAGACTGGCCTGCCTGCAGTCCAGACCTGTCTCCCATTGAAAATGTGTGGCGCATGATGAAGCGTAAAATACAACAACGGAGAACAACGGACTGTTGAACAACTGAAGCTGTACATCAAGCAAGAATGGGAAAGAGTTCCACCTGAAAAGCTTCAAAAATTGGTCTCCTCAGTTCCCAAACGTTTACCGAGTGTCGTTAAAAGGAAAGGCGATGTAACACAGTGGTAAAAAGGCCCCTGTGCCAACTTTTTTGCAATGTGTTGCTGCCTTTAAATTCTAAGTTAATGATTGTTTGCAAAAAAAAAATAAAGTTTCTCAGTTTGAACATCAAACATCTTGTCTTTGCAGTGAATTCAATTGAATATAAGTTGAAAAGGATTTGCAAATTATTGTATTCTGTTTTTATCTACGATTTACATAATGTGCCAACTTCACTGGTTTTGGGTTTTGTAATAGAGTCATGCTCTAAGAGAAAAAACAAGATGAAGTAAAGAGGTACTGAAATGGAAAGCATTGTTCTGTCTCAAAAACAGTTAAAAGTGACATAGAATTAAAAACCGTTTTTACCTTGTGTATGTTAAATAACTAGTCTACCTGCATTCAGGAACATCCGAAAAGTGCTAGACATTCTGAACATCCTCAGTTTCAGAGAAATTCCGCTTCTAAAATTGACGACCAGAAAACGGGCCAATCTGAAGAATGGATACATATGATGTCATGTATCTCGCTGCCACCCCCCCCCCCCCCCACTCTCATTCAGTTTCCTCCCCTTCAAAATTATTTGTATACACGTCTATGCATTTCCATTGCTTTCAATCCCTCAGTAAAGACAAGCGTGAGAATTCCATATGAAGGTATTATTGGTGAAAAAGGTTTGATCACCTGTAACAGTGAAATTTGTAGTTGTGTACAGCGATTTGTATGTGTATCAGTAAAGTTGAGGTCACATACTCTATGAGTTGTGTACTTGCAGTTTTTTTTCTCTGCACAAATACAACACAACACTTACACATTCACAGCTTCCTAATTACAGGTGCACAAATCCTATTTTACAAGTCACAGATTAAAAAACTGACGTGCTCACATTTTTACTCCTATTGTTGTAGTATATTTGATGCAAAACATATTTGTGCACCTGTATCAAATAATGTGAAGTTGTGGACAAAATTTGAATATGTGCAAATCTGAATGTGAATTTGTGCAATGAAAGTTCAATGCATGTGAAATAATTTCTCACGAAAATATCTGTGTTCTTTTAAAACACGAATACAAATCGATAACTGCAACTACTCGAATCTTCCCCATGAGTCCCAGATTCTGTTTCCTACAAGTCGCAGATTCTGTTTCCTACAAGTCACAAATCGCGCCCCGTCCACTGAGATATTTGGTGCAAAACTATCTTTGCATTCAGTCTATGGGGAAAAAGGCGGGTGCTGATCTGAGATCAACTGATTCCACAGCCAATCACAGGAGATCTGCTTTCGTCCCACAATCAATCAAAGGAGAGGGGCTTTATATTGCGGAGTGAAAGTAGAATTACCCGTTGATGGAATCTTTTTTTTTTTTATTTTTTATTATTCAATCTTCAAGCACAAATCAACTGAGCATTAAACAAAGCAGTACAAGACAATACAAAATAACAGATTGAGAATGAAAAAAAATTAGGAACACAAGACAAGAAAATAATAAAAAAGGAAAATTGGAGAAAGAATAAGAAAAATAAATAAATGAATAAATAAAAAAAAATGCGGGAGTGCAATTCTATCTAAGCAAATTAAGGGATTTGCAGATTTTGATAGTCTTTAAAGCCTTCGCGTTTTTCGATGAAGAGATTGTCATTACATAACGTTCAAACTCTTTTTTTAAGTACAATGAATTCAGGCTTTCTGTTGGAAAATTTACACTTATGTATGTGGAATTTTGAGAAAAATAAAAACAAGTTAATAAAAAAGAATGCATCACCATCTTTGTAATTAAAATTTAAAAAACCGAAAATGACATTCTTATTATAAAGGCAAAAATCAGAGAAGACCAAATCGACAATAAACTTGTGGAAGTCCCTCCAGAATTCGTAAGTAAACTGACACGACCAGAATAAGAGAGCAGGTTCCTGGGTGCTTTTGACAGAAGGAGCATTTAATATCTATATCATTTTTAAACTTTGATAAATATTGTTTTGCAGGGTAATTTGTGTATTAATTTAAATGAGATCTCTTTGACTTTGTTTGTAAAAAAAAAAATTTTGTGATACGGACCAAACTTTTTCCCATTCAGTTCCATTCACAAAATTGCTCCAGTAAGATGTTGCTGGTGGGACGGAAATTAAGCTATCCTGAAACATGGCCCTTATCCTGGGGTTCAGAAACTTACCAGGTGAAAAGCAGACACTACCAAGAAAGGACTGACACACATCAGGAGGGTTGAGTGATTAGGGAGGAGAACTGTCAGAGCTCCTGAACAACATGCACAGACCAGAAGGCATAGCATCAAATACCACTGAAAATTCCTTCGGTGTTATTGGTACATTATATCTCATAAGAAATTCGGAATAATTATACAACAGCCCATCTTTCCTGAACAACTGACTTACCAAAATAATTCAATTGTGAAACCATTTATCCAAAAATAATGTTTTGCCTTTATAAACAATATTACCATTGTTCCAGATAAAGCAACTCTGTGGAGAAAAATTGTGTTTGTAAATCAATGTCCACGCTAAAAGAATCTGTTGATGAAAGTGAGAGGGTTTCAGTGGTATTTTTGGAATGCTATAATTACAGAGTAACAGGAAATTAAGGCCTCCTAAAAATGAGAACACGTGATGTGAAATGAAATTCCAAATAGACGTTGGATTAATCAAATATTTTTTGATCCATTTTATCTTGAAGGTATTATTAAGTGCACCAAAATCAATAAAGTTCAAACCACCTTTGTCGTAGGTGCTTAAAGTTGCTGATTTTTGTAAGTAATGGGTTTTATTTTTCCATAAAAAATTGTGGAACATTTTATCGATTGATTTACAGGTTGTGTTATTAACATGTAAAGCCTGAGCAGCATAGGTCAGACGCGAGATACCCTCTGCCTTCGAAAGCAGAACTCTTTCTTTTAAAGATAAGTCTCTCTGCAACCAGTGATTAAGGACTGTTTGGGCCTTTTCTATTAAAGGGATGAAGTTTACAGAGCATCTGGATTGTTCATCTTTAGTGATTTGAATACCAATGTATGTTACAGAGTCTCTCACAGGAATTCCATGAACAAAAGATATTGAACAGTCTTTAACAGGCAAAAGTTCGCATTTATTAAGATTAAGGGAAAGTCCAGAGTCCAGAAAGTCCAGTCGAGAAGGACTGGATACTGTTAATTGCCACCGAAACTTGCGAAGCATCCCTGAGAAAGAGAGCAGTGTCATCTGCCAGTTGACTGATAAATATTTCTCTGTTAGCTATGACTATGCCTTTTAAAGAGCTGAGTTTGATATGTGAATTAAGGAGTTGTGCAGAGAGAAGAAACAGATACACTGACAGGGGGCATCCCTGCCTCACTCCATGTTTCAAAGAAAATCTTGGTGAAGTACCATTAACAAGTTTTATAGAGCTATTACAATTGGAATATAAGGTATGAACTGCATTGCAAAGGAATTGACCAAAACCAAATTTCTTTAAAGAGGTAATAATAAAATCATGTTCCAAGGAGTCGAATGCCTTATAAAAATCCAAAAAAGAATAAAACTGTCGTCCTGCACAAATTCTGGGTAGTCTAATATATCTACAATTAATATTATGTTGTTTGTAATATGTCTATTCTGAATAAATCCAGATTGACTCTCGTCAATAACAGTATCTAATACAGGTTTTTCTCTATTCGCAAGAATCAGTGCTAGAATCTTATAATCATTATTCAATAAAGAAATTGGTCGCCAATTAGCTAAAAGTAAAGGGTCCTTTCTTGGCTTGGGAATCAGGGTGATAAGGCCTTGACATAAAGTAGGAGGGAGCACACCCCTATCAATGCTCTCCCTAAAGACTTCTAGAAGAAACGGGGCTAAGCCATCAGAGAATTGTTTATAAAGTTCGTCGGTAAGGCCATCAGTCCCCGGAGACTTATTAACTTTTAGATTCTTAATAGCATCTGGGAAATTGACCTGTCACAAAATTCACTATCTGCCTCATTCAACTGAGTGATATTATCTATGGAATTAAAAAAATCAGAAGCAGCTTGAGGGCAATATTTGGAAGAATAGAGTTCACTATAAAAATCTGCACAATATTTTGCTATGGTATTCATATCATTAGTAATTGTTCCATTAATATTCAGTTGTAGAATAGAGTTGGTGTTGGATTGGTGTTTCTCGAGTCTAAAAAAATAGGCAGAGTTCTGCTCCCCCTCTTCAAGCCACTTTTTGCGAGACCTAACGAATGCACCTTCGGCTTTACGTTTGTAAATCTCATCTAACCTATGCTGCAACTCAATTCGTTCAGCATTATCAGTCTCGTTGAGAGATTCTATTGGTTTGGAGGTTAAAACTGAAATCTTATGTATCGCTTCATTCTCTTCAGCCCTTCTTCTCTTTGCCAAATTAATGCTGTACCTTCGAAAAAATTTGCCCAAATCATATTTCAAAAGCTCCCAGTTATTACAGAACCTGTTTTCGGCAAGAGATTTGCTCCAATGAAACCTTATTAACCTATTAACATCAGTAATGACTTCCTTATGCTCAAGGATAGTACTATTAAGCTTCCAGTAAGATATTTTAGCATTAGAGAATGACGACAAAGGGACAGTTAAATGAATTGTTCTGTGATCTGAGAGCGGCGTAGGAAAAATATCAGACTTGACTTCTTTCAAATCTTTTGAAATAAGCCAATAATCAATGCGTGAGTGACTGGTTTGTGTCTTTTTGCTCCATGTATAAACTCTTTGAGCTGGATGAGAGTCCTTCCATGAATCAGTTAAATTAAATCTTTGTGCAAAAAGTCTTACATGCGAATTAGAGGAGTCTGAGCCCCTAGAAGGCCACCTATCCATGCAATTATCAAACACAATGTTAAAGTCTCCACCAAAAATTATAAAAGAGTCTGGATATTTGGATAGCCAAAACAGTAAGCGCTCTTCCAACCTGTCAAAATAGAGGTTATTCTCTGTTCGGCAGTTGAATCCATACACATTAACTAAAATATAAATGGAGTGTGCAACCTCAAGAATGAAAAAATATAATGACCATCTTTATCACATTCGGAGGTCAGAATTTTCCCATTAAATCTGTTTTTTAATATGCAAACACCAGAAGAGCGCTCTGTACCATGGGACATCCACAGATCATCTCCCCATTGCGACCTCCAGTAAGACCTGTCTTGTTCGACAGAGTGAGACTCTTGTATGAAGCAAAAATCTGCGTTTAACTGCTTACAATACAAAAAAATGGCTTTACGTTTTACAACGTTCCTTAAACCTCACGCATTTAAAGAGATAATGGACAAAGACATTCAAAAAATAAAATAAAAACTAAGAATAAAAAACGAATAAGTGTAAGCTTAGACCAGATAAATGAGGAAGAGGTTAAGTTGAAAGCCTGTGGTCACTTTTGAGTGCTGTTGAACTACAAACCCTGGATAAGGGAACAGTGAACCTGAACCATGACAACTATAGCCAGTACTGTACACCCCCCCTTTTCTTTCTTCTCCAAACCAAACAAGCGGCACAGAACCGCTTCATTCAGTCTCTCGTTCATTCGATCCATGACTTGCTCGTTCGTGTGAGACATTTCCAGAGCACGATCAGCTGAAGCCAGTGATACGCCGCCCATCACACGTGTGTAATTTTTGAAGGAAAAAGAAAATAAAATAAACTTCTTGCTCTTTAAATAGTTCAACAAAAGACGCTGTTGTTCAACTCTCAGGGAGCAATGTTCAATGTAATACATAAGTACTTAAAGTGCATATCCGATTAAAAAAAGCCACTGAAAAATATATGGCAGCTTATACCGATCGGCTTTTGGTGCGGTAAATATTTTCAAGTCACAAAGGGTGGAAAAAAATAGTCAATGTGAGAGACGAATAGAAAACAGATAAACCAAGCAATACCTCAGTTTGTACCTCGTGTTTCCTCAGGACAAGTCACTGAGGTGGGAATATTTCTTTACCATCGACGAACGCACGTCCCCCAACGAAGAACGCCAACTTATTTGCTTTGCGAGCCTTCTCCACGGCAGGCCAGAGTCGGTGTCTCCGGTCACGGTCGTCAGCTGACAGATCCTCCGCCAGCTTTAGTTTATTATCTTTCAGAAAGGCTGACTTCTTGGCGGAGCGCCAGACAGCATCACGATAGATCCTGGATGCGAACTGCACAATGACGCCCCTGGGTTGGTTGTTGTTGAGCTTCTTGGGTCCGAGGCGGTGTACCGTATCCACGACGTCTGGAAGTTTATCCTTCGCCTCCGGTAAAATAGACTGGCACACTCGGATGACCTCTTGCCGCACGTCTTGCTTCTCCTCCTCGGCCAAGCCGTATATTTTCAGGTTCCAACTGCGTGAATAGCTCTCCAGGTGACCCGTTGGTGGAGTCGATTCTGCACCAGAGGTGTATAGTGACGAAGCACGTGCTTCGTTACAGAACATAAGTAGTTTTTTTGAGGATTTGTTCTTAACTTGAGTTTTTTTTTTTAACCGGGACTTTTACTGTACTATATTTAAAAGAGAAAAAAGTATTCTTTTACTTCGTTACTTTGACAGTGGCCAGTTCGTTACTCGTCACAAATTAAAATTTTAATGTAATTAATCATTTAAGGATTATCTGGATTTGGCGTGCTCGAGAAGAAAAACGGTGCTCGGTACGGTATCTTAACTGCGCTTTGAGCAGATGTGCCCGCCAGGCGCCAGCACACATGGAGTTGCAAATGTATGCATGCAGTTACAATATTCTGTCACAAGATGGCACACCAGGATCAGTTATTGAATATTCACAAGCAAGCAGCTCAAACACGTTTAGAATATTATGGACGAGTTCACCCCGATCCCTGTTTTTAAGGAGTTGCCTGAATTAAACTCCTCAGCTAAGCCTGATGTGCAAACTGCTCAATACTCTTGCCCACAATATCTATCCAGCAGTTCAAAAAAATTCTCTCTTGCAACAGAAAAAAATCGTTGCCCTCTCTAGCAACCACCTCAGCAAATGGTATTCCAATGAGTAGTTATGAAAAATCAGTTTTCTGAAGCAAAAATTAGACATGGTACTGATACTATGTCATTCTACAGTTAATTATTGTCAACTCTAGTGGTTTTGTAAACTCAAAGAAGTTGAAGTATAAAGCACAGGCAGCCTGCTTGTTTTCTGAATTCTGCATCTTTTAATCACCTGCAAGTTGATTAAAGAGAACTAGAAGAGAACAATGTGTGGTTGTTTTGTTTCTTTCTATGCGTACTATGGGAAATGCTTTGTAGGTGTACTTGCACTTTGGATACTTGCGTATATTTTCTCACAAGATACTTTTTGTACTTGAATACATTTAATGTGAGCTACTTTAAGACTTTTAATCAAGTAATTTTCTTATGGGTGACTTCAGCTTTTACCAAAGAAACTTTCAGTTATGGCCTTCTTCTACTTTTACTGAGTTTTTTTTTTTCGAGTACATTATAAACTTCTGTCCAGCACATAGACTGCACTATTAAACTAACAGCTGCTGAGACAGCGATTTAGGCAACATTTGACGTAGGCTTAATTTTTAACCACATTAATAAATTCACACCGACGCGAAATTGACAATACTGTCACTTTTCCTCTGTTTTGCTAATGCTAATCCTCCTCCCTGGCGCAGACATTTATCTTCAATAAAGTCGTTGAGAAAACGACTCGTGGTACGATGACTCTCATGTACTGAATATTGTGGTACTGGCCAGAAAGCGGGCAAGGGTGCAATAATGTCCGTTTATTAGACTCAACAAAAATACACGGGATAGGCAGTACAATGAATCCGTCTTTTGAACAGTCTGCAGCTTCTGTCTTGTACCCTAAATGTAACCCGGCCTGCTCTACAGGAACACGCTCACAGAGTCACCTCCAACCCCGGAAGTCCCGCCTAACTCCCCCCCTACTGGCCGAATCCCCAATTGATTGGCATGCAATAGAAGTCACCCAACACGCCACTACACTGCCTCCCCTCAACAGAGTCCCTCGCCCACGAGGGAAAATTCAACAAAGGTTTTTTTTTTTTTTTTTTTTTTTTGCAATAAAGAACACATTCAAGGGGACAAACAAAAGTCAATGGGAAGGAAGTCCTCAAAACGGCGAGGTGTCTTGCGCGACCTTTGGGGACGCCAAGATGGGGATACTGGGGTCCCCGGGGATAGGACCGGACGTTCGGACTTGGAGACTGCGGGCACAGGGGAATCAGTTCCGGGCGTTACTGGGGACAGGGGCCCACCAGATGTGGGTGGAGAGGGCCCAGGGGCGGGTGGAGATGGGGCAGGGAAGCGCACGGGCTGGGGCGCCTCCGCCACTGGCGCAACAGCACCCCCTTGGTATGGGGCCAGCCTGTCTCGATGCAGCGCCACCTTCTTCCCCCTAGGCGGCATTTGCAGCCTGTACACCACCTCCCCCAGTCTTTCTAGAACATGACAAGGCCCCACCCACTGACTCTCCAGTTTGGGGCAGCGGCCCTTCTTCCGCCGCGGGTTGTAGGCCCATACTAGTTCCCCAGGCAGGAAATGTCTCCCCCTCGCCTTTACATCATAATAGCGCTTCTGTCCCACCCCAGCCTGCTGCTGTTGTCTCCGAGCGAAAGCATGGGCCGACTCCAGTCGGTCCTGCAACCTGCTGGCGTACTCAGGGCCCGGCAGGATGGCTGGGGCCTCCGGCGGCCGGCCGAAAGCCAGCTTGGCGGGGGTGCGGAGCTCTCTGCCCAGCATGAGTAATGCTGGGGTACAGCCGGTGGACTCTTGGACTGCGGAGCGGCACGCCATGAGCACCAGAGGCAGGTGGGCGTCCCAATCCCGCTGGTGCTGAGCGGTGAGGATGCTCAGCTGCTCACCCAAGGTGCGATGGAATCTTTCCACCAACCCATCGCTCTGCGGCCGCAAGGGTGTGGTGCGTGTTTTGTGGATGCCCAGGTGTTCGCACATAGCAGCGAACACCCGAGACTCGAAATTTCTCCCCTGGTCGCTGTGGAGGCTCTCCGGCACCCCAAACCGGCTGAACATGCCCCCCACCAGCGCCTCCACAACAGTCTCTGCTTCCTGGTCAGGGAGGGCGTAGGCCTCCGGCCACTTTGAGAAGTAGTCGATAGCGGTCAGAATGTACTTGTTGCCCCGGTCTGAACGGGGAAACGGACCCACAACGTCTACTGCCACCCTTTCCATTGGGGCCCCGGCTGGAAACTGCTGCAGGGGAGCGTGAGAGCACCCTGACGGCCCCTTCCGCGCAGTGCACTCGTCGCACCTCCGGCAGAAGTCCTCCACGTCCCGCCGGCTTCTGCCCCAGTAGAAGCTCTGGCGGACCCGGCGAAGTGTCTTTGCCACCCCGAAGTGTCCGGACCCTGCTGGCCCGTGCATGGCCTCCAGAACAACCCCCCGAAGGCCCTTGGGGACCACCACCTGCCACCTCTCCTCCCCTGTTGCTGGCTCTTTCCATGCATGCTGCAGGACGCCCTCGCACAGCCGCAACGCCCCAAACTTAGCCCACAGTCCCTTTGTCGCCTTAGTGTGACAACCCACCGCCTCCCACGGTGGTCGCTGCTGTGCCTCCACCCACTGGCGGACTGGCTGCAAGTCTGGGTCCTGTTCCTGCTGCTGCGCCCACTGTGCCGTGTCCACTGTTTGCAACACCCGGCAGTCCAGCCCCCCTTCTGGACGTGCAGCAGCGCAGGTCTCCGCCCCGCGCCGTTCTTCCTCCTGGTTCTCCCTCCGCTCGCAGTAGTGGCACCCGTCTGCTTCGCACGGGCGCCGGGAGAGGGCATCAGCGTTGGTGTGGCGTGCCCCAGCCCGGTGCAGCACATTGAAATCAAACCCCTGCAGGTATGCCAGCCACCTAGCGATCTGCCCCTCCGGTTCCTTGAAAGTCAGTAGCCACTGCAGGGCGGAATGGTCGGTCCGCACCGTAAAGGGGAGGCCACACAGGTAGTATCTAAAATGTTTGATCGCTTGCACCACCGCCAACAGTTCCCTGCGTGTGACACAGTACCGGCGTTCCACCTTGCTGAACGCCCGGCTAAAGTACGCCACCACCTTCTCACCTTCAGGCCCCATCTGCGACAGCACCGCACCGGCTCCCACGCTGCTGGCGTCTGTGTCCAGGATGAACGGCAGGTTGAGGCTGGCTGGGGAGAGGACAGGGGCCTCGCTCAGGGCACGCTGCAGGCTGCAGAATGCCTCCTGGCACTCCTCCGACCACACAAACGCTTCCCCTTTCTGTAGAAGCCTCTGCAAGGGGGCTGCAATGTGGGCAAAACCCCGCACAATCTTCCGGTAGTAGGAAGCCAGCCCCAGGAAACTTTTCAACTGTTGCCGGTTGGTGGGGGTGGGCCAACTGGCGACAGCCCTCACCTTTTCCTTCATGGTGGCAATGCCCTCCGGCCCCAGCTGATGCCCCAGGAAGCTCACCTCCCGCTGCATAAACCGGCACTTCCTTGGGTGCAGCTTCAGGCCCGCTGCTCTTATCCTCTCCAGCACCAGCCTCAGGGACTCCAGTGCAGCCCCAAACGAGCTGCCGTGCACCAGGATGTCATCAAGGTACACCAGACACTGCTCCCGTGGAATGCCCGCCAGCACCTTACTCATCAGCCTTGCAAAGGTAGCTGGGGCATTACAAAGTCCAAAGCTGAGGACTTTAAACTGCCACAACCCCCGCCCGGTGCAGAACGCTGACTTGGGTCTGGCCTCGGGGGAGAGGGGGACCTGGTAGTACCCACTGCGGAGATCTAGGCAGGAAAACCAGGAGGACCCTGCGACCAGGTCCAGGGACTCATCAACGCGTGGGAGGGGGTAAGCGTCCTTTTTGGTCACGCTGTTCAACGGCTTGTAATCGGAGCAGAGCCGCCATTCCCCATTCTTCTTCGGAACCATTACTACAGCCGCCGCCCATGGGCTGTCTGATAGCTCAATAATTCCCGCCTGCAGCATCTCCCATACGGCCTTGTCACATGCCTGCTGACGGGCTAAGGGAATGCGGCGGGGCTGGCATTTAATGGGGCGCGCGTCACCCGTGTCAATCTCGTGTTGGACCAGGCGCGTCCGTCCCACCTCCCCCTCGCTAATGGCGAAGACATCCTAGAATTCCAGTAACAGCTGCCGCAGTTGTTCTCGCTGCTGGGGCTCCAGACCATCACAGCTCTTTTGCCAGACTTCCTCCACCCCCGACAAGGTGCCTCGTTCCGCAGTCGGAGGTGGCTGGGGTGGGTGGGTGTGGCCCTCTGAAGTGGGTGGGCCTGCCAACATTGCAGTGGGTGGGGAGGGGTGGTTAGGTGGGGGCAAGAAGGCCTTCTGTTGGGGAGGCAGCATCATCGACGACGTAGAGGAAGGCGGGGCCAGGGTGAGGGAGTTTGCACCGAGGTCGACAACGCGGACTGGAGGCCCCCCCCGATGATTGACCTGCGTCAGCCTGACAGCCGGTCCCCCTTGGAAGCTTGCGGTGCCCCTCTCCAGGTCAAGGCGGCACCCCGTCGCCCTCAGGAAGTCTAGCCCCAGAATGCATGGCTCCTGCACCGTTGCAATCCACACCGGGTGGAGCACTGCTCTCCCCCCCACCGACACAGTCATCACGCCCCTTCCACTCAGCGGTGCCAGCTCTCCCGTGACTGTGCGCAGCTGCACCGTGGTGGGCTCCAGCTGAGTCTGACTGGGTACCACATCTGGCCGCACTAGCGTTACAGTCGACCCAGTGTCCAGTAGGGCGGCGCAGGGTACCCCCTCCACTGAGACGGGGACGTAGCATGAGTCCCCAATGGTGGCGCGGCCCACCATCAGCACAAGTCCCTGGCTCCTGCTGCTATCTGCTTCGGGGGGAAGTGGGGCTACGCTCCCCTGGCTGTGCTGGTGAGCCCTTCCCGGGGGTAACAGGATTTCAGTGGGCGGGGCTGGGGTGAGAGAATAGTTGGGGGTCACTGTGGGACTTGGGGCTCGCACATCCCCCCCTATGCAAGCCCCTGGCCGTTTCCCTGGGCCCTTGGTGTGCTGGGGCACTGTCTGATGAAATGCCCCCGCTGGCCACACCCCCAGCAGATCAGGGGCCCTTGTTGTGGCCCCCTGGAACCCTGTGGCGGACGGCGCTCAACCTGCAGCGACACCGCCCTCAGCAGCTCAGTCATTTCGCCCACCCATGCAGGTTTCTCCTCCTTGCTGGGGCTTCCCTCCACAGCCCTCACTGCAGGCGCGTTCTTGCTCGGTGCCCTTCCTGCAGGCATGCCCCACACCATTTCTTGCTCTACAGCCAGCTCCAGTGCGGACTGCAGCGTTTGTGGGTGTAATAGCTGTACTTGGGCCCGTAGTTCAGTGGGCGAGAGGGCTCGGATAAATTGGTCCCGCGCTAGCTCGCTTTGTGCCTCAGGGGTCATGTGGGCATACGCGCGCCGTGTCATGCTCTCAATGTCATTAGCCAGTGCCCGTAGCGGCTCCCCCGTCTTCCTGAACCGACTACAGAGCTGATTTCGCAATAGACCTGGCTGTAAACATTGTCCAAACCGCCTCCCTCACGCCTCCACTAAAGCCGCATAGCTGCGCCTGTCCCCCGGGCTAAGCAACAGTAAACAGGCCAACGCATCCTCGGTGAGGCTCATAGCAAGCTGCAGTGCACGTTCTTTCAGCGACCAGTTTTCAGCGTCCGCTAACAGTTCAAACTGTGCAATGTACGCTTCCCAGTCCGACCTACCCGAGAACTTCGGCGTCTTTATTGCAGTGCGAAGACCCCCGCCATTGTTGATTTCATCTAGCTTCTCGCGCGAACTTTTCATTTCGGCGCGGGCATACTCAGCTGTAGTGGGGGAGAAGCCCGCGTCGGCAGCCATCCTCAGAACTGAGTCTTTTAGCCGGCCCCTCGTCTCTTGCGCAGCACTCTCCGCCGCATTTTTACTGTCCTCCGTTAGACCGCGCGCTCCTTCCTCCTCCGATTTAGCTTTCCGACGCACAGAGAAAAGTTCCATTTTAGCAGAAGCCTATATGCCGCTGTCTCGCTCACTTTCCCTGCCCGCGCTAGCTAATTACTAGCTTCACGGACTCACCAACTTCAGGACCGGTTTTCTTTCTGTTCAGTAATTTTATCAATCCTTTTTTTTTTTTTTTTACTCTGACACCAGTGTGGTACTGGCCAGAAAGCGGGCAAGGGTGCAATAATGTCCGTTTATTAGACTCAACAAAAATACACGGGATAGGCAGTACAATGAATCCGTCTTTTGAACAGTCTGCAGCTTCTGTCTTGTACCCTAAATGTAACCCGGCCTGCTCTACAGGAACACGCTCCCAGAGTCACCTCCAACCCCGGAAGTCCCGCCTAACTCCCCCCCCAACTGGCCGAATCCCCAATTGATTGGCATGCATTAGAAGTCACCCAATACGCCTCTACAATATTATCAATTGCTTATTTCCATATTGCCTTGTTATTGGCGCTTCAGTCGCGGTAACTGCGGGACTCGCTCTCTTCAAAGAAGCAGACGACAGTCGGGACCTAGCATTTAGCGCGTACTTCAGAAGTCATAGTCATTATATTGTCATGATAGCACAACATACTTAACCAATTAATAAAATTATTATAAATTGCTTATTTTCATTGCCTTGTTATTGGCCTTTAGGTCGCGGTATTAGCCCTCGGCCAATTACAAGACAATACGGAAATCAGCGATTAATAACATATAATCTATGATAATCCACCGCACTACGCATTGATTTTTCAGCGACTTCATTGAAAACAATTGCAGGCGGCAGGGAGGAGGGTTGGCGTTAGCAAAACAGAGAAAAAGTGACGGTATTTTTAGCTTCGCGTCGGAGTGGATTTATTGATATGGTTCAAAATTCAACCTACCTTGAATGTTGCCCAAACAGTCGTCTCTGTTGCGGCTAGTTTAATAAATTAATGCTGAATCGACTCCACCAACGGGAATTCTCCTTTCACTCCGCAATGTAAAGCTCCTCTCCTTTGATTGGCTGTGGGACGAAAGCCGATCTCCTCTGATTGGTTGTGGAATCAGTCGATCTCAGATCAGCACCCGCCTTTACTCCATAGACTGAATGCATAGATGGTTTTGCACCAAATATCTCAGTGGACGGGGCGCGATTTGTGACTTGTAGGAAACAGAATCTGTGAGTCGTGGGGAAGATTAGAGTAGTTGTAGTTATCGATTTGTAATCGTGTTTCAAAAGAACACAAATATTTTCGTGAGAAATTATTTCACATACATTGACATTTCATTGCACAAATTCACATTCAGATTTTCACATATTAAAATTTTGTCCACAACTTCACATTTTTTGATACAGGTGCACAAATATGTATTGCACCAAATATACTGCAACAATAGGAGTAAAAATGTGAGCGTGTCAGTTTTTTAATCTGTGACTTGTAAAATAGGATTAGTGCACCTGTAATTAAGAATTTGTGAATGTGTAAGTGTTGGGTTGTATTTGTGCAGAGAAAAAAAATCTACAAGTACACAACTCATAGAGTATGTGACCTCAAATTTACTGATACACAAACAAATCGCTGTACACAACTACAAATTCCACTGTTACAGGTGCTCAAACCTTTTTCACCAATAATACCTTCATAATTCCAGAGTCATAATCGATTTCTGTGTTACTAGTGGGGAAATCCTCCGTAATGCAGGTGAAACAGATTAACTTCTTGCACAAGGACTCAAATTCCGCAAATTAATTTTCTCAGTGTGCTATGATTGAATACTTGCGGACTACGGCACAGGAACGTCAATGCGAGAGACTCATTCCGACTGCATAAGCCTCGGCAGCTCTGAAGTAGCCTATCTAGCGGTCTCTATAACGTTTGGGGAAAAAAATTCAAAAATACTTACCATTCAGAAACGTTTATATCCAGCCTTTGCTAGACTGGTTCTTCCTCCAGTTCAGTGTCCTCATCCGATTCGGGCCCAAACATCTAAGGCTGAATCTCTGAATACCCATCTCTGAATAGCTGCATCAAGTTGGTCTTTCTGTGTTCCGAAGCCGGCGAGTATTTTCCATTTTCCCTACCACTATGGGTGAGGTTACATTCTTTTGAGTGGCAGGAAAAGCCAGCCAATCAGCATCAAGTGCTTGAATTTCATAATAAGGTTGCCAGTTAAGCCTGAAAGATCGCCAAATAAGTGAAAAACAACGCATTCAAAATCCCCCATTTTCAGAAGCTTCTGGGGCATGACAGACCCAACCAAAATTTTGTTGTCTCTATGTTACATCACAAAACAAGGATAAATACCCCTTTCAACCATTCTATGCAGCTACAACACGAAACATGATATTTACATCCACCATGTATTCATTGTTATAACTCAACCCAGCTGCCACAGTCTCAGGTCACAATAAAACAAAGGTGTCCTAAGTACACCCAAAAAGGCCAACAGTCAGACTTCGGCAATAAAGCACAATATCTTGCTCATTGCTCAATGACGGCTTTGTCATTTTGATTCACCTCCATGCCACACCCTACGGGGCAAGTTAACTTTAGGCCACCAAAAAAAAAAAGAGGCGACATAAGAAGCATTTTTTTTTTAATCATTCAGGGCGTAAGTGATCAAACTAACTAGTCAGAAACAGTTATCTATTTAAAATCAAAACTTGCTAGCTACCTAAAGTAAGTTTTTATTGGAAAATAATGTCAACTAATGTTAGTTAATCGTGTTTGCTAGTTTTTACTTGCGAACTAAACCTGGTTTCTGTCACATTGGCTAGTAGTCAGGTTGCTAGCTGTAGTAGACATAACACGGGTGGATAGTCTGGATACATCAAATTATGAGGTGAATTTCAGCCTAGAATCCCGGGATGGTGCTATTATTAATGTATTGTTTTGTATGCAGGACCCGCATCAGCAAGCTTTTGAGGATACAGATGTATCAGAGCTTTAGGTGAGGTCCTGCATTCGCGTTACCGCACAGAGAGATGCTTAATCGACATAAGTTGCCTGTAATGATTTTAGCATTCTCTAATAATAAAACATAACAGGTCACACTATATTTTAAGTGTTGCTCATAAAGGCTTTATACAGCATGTATTACTACTCAAAATTTGAAAGGGATCATAGGAATTGTTTTGTGAAATGACATGCAAATTTGGTAACTGCCACTGATGAACAATATATTGGATAAATGACGTGCAGTCAGACACAAAACACATTTACAAGTGCATTTAATGACATTAAATGAGCATGCAGCCTCACACTTTTGGCTTTCACGAACACTTCATGGTTTCACCTCTGACATGCAAAGTGAAAACAGACAGTGTTGGTTTGATGTTTCATTACCACAGTTGATGTTAATAACGGGTATGGCCACGCCTAGCTTGAATGATCACTTGACAAGGCCGGGTCAAGTTCCGCCCCGTGCCTTCGTTGTTGCACATTTCAGAGCTCTGGTTGGCTTTGGTATTTCCCCCTTCCTTCTGTGCTGTGCTGGATTCGGGGCTGTCTAAGCTTAATTGACTAACTGTTTTAAGTTACTAACATTTACTAACTTTCACAGGGGGGTGTAATTCTTAGACAGGCACATTACTTATATTACTAATTTAGACAGGGAGTTTATTGTCATGATTCCTTCATTACTATTTCAAGTCTTGCTGTGCTTTTCTGTTCTAAACATTCATGCTGCTTTCAAACTGCATACTTAATTGGTACTTAAGCTGAGCACGCTTATTCTCTTAGGGGTCTATTCTCCCATGCGCTTAAGTCGAAAACGCTTTTCAGCCTACGCGTATTCTCCCCTCGACTTAAGTCTGTGCATTACGCGCCTTGAAGGCAGTTACGCGCTTGGGGCGGAGCAAGGCCAAAATCGGGGCGTTTCCGGGCGTTTCTCATGCAAATAACACTTACGCGTATTCTCCCCCTGGCTTACGCGCTTTTTCTGTTAAGCGCTTTTGAGGGCTGTATTAAGGTCAAGCGCCAACATTAGGCGAAATTGAATATTGCGTCTGATGTCGGTTATAGGCCGAATTTTAACATTACTTTTATTTCATTTACCATGGTAAAGGTTGAGACATTTAATATTCGATTGTTCTTCCTTATTTCTAAACTACATTTCTCAAAGCCATGATAATTTATCAAACGAAATCATCACATGATATTACGCATCAGCCTCTTCTCCAATCAGTTAAATTACAAACGCAAAACAATTAATTAACACGAGTATACATAAGACCATCATTCTACCATGCCCTCAAAATCTAAAGCCAAAATGCCAGTCCTGCATTTGCTTGCACTCTTGCGTGATTGGGAAAGAGTAAGAGGAGCGCGCCGAGCTCGAAGACGAACACGCATATATCGGCTTCGTTTGGACATCCTGGGACAAACAAACATCGAGTGCATCCAGCGCTTTCGCCCGGACCGTGCATGAGGCAATCATCTATCTTTGCCGACTTCTGGATGAACAGCTATCCAGCCGCAGCAATTATCCACAAAACATACCCGTGGCCATCAACGTCAGAAATGCGCAGTCGCTCCTGGCATCTGGGTCGTTTCAGAGAGTGGCTGGTAATGTCATTCACATCACAGGCATCTGTGTCAAGGTGTCTGACGCAGTTCGTTGGCGCTTCAAGTTTTTCTCCATGCACTTCCACTGCGGAAAGAGTGGATACCATCCCCTCCACCTGTGCAGTGAAATGCACAGGGGATGATGGTTGCCCACCACCTGTTGCGTGTACACTTCTCCGGTGTGCAGAGAACCTGGCTTTTACAGCGCCCTGCAGATCTCTCCATTTATGCTTTAAATCGGGGATACTGCGCTTACATCTCCCCACCGAAGCCACATTCAGAACGATTCTCAGCTTAATTCCTCGGATCAGCCTTCATTGCTCGCTGGCCATACAACACCAACATCTGTGAAATTTGGTTTTCGGCTTTGGCTCGACGTCGCCATCATTGTCTTCCGTGTTCTATTAACAAATGCGACTGCCCTGTATGTTCGTGATAATCTAAAAAGTTGTGATATTCTCACGAGTGAGGGGATTGATTTTCTAATTGAGGGTATCTGTATAAACTAACTCGAGTCCTAGTAATTTTTCACCATTGGTAATACTGTGTAATTTAATGCGTGAATAAAGATATTATTTAATAGGCTACTCTAGATTGAGCCCTACCCTGGCAAATACCAAAGCACTATCCATTTGTTAATCAATTTTAGCCTTTAAAGAATAGCCGACATGCTCATTACCAGTAAATGGGATAATTGATTATGATAAAGTATTAGGCACAAGTTCAAGTGAATGTGTCGCTCAAATCAAATAGGATGATAGGTTATGGATATGGAATTCCGTCATTGCTGAGGCGGTTTCGGGGCGGGGAGATGACCGCGTGCGGGGTAAGAATCCTTGTTAAAGCGTTTCCATGTCCTTTAGTTGCAAACCTGACATCGGAGTAGTTTTCAAGTGCGCAATTTCTAAATGAGATCATATAAACTGTCTTTGATTGTCTTTGTGTGACTAGAATGTTCCCTTTGTCTTCTTCCCTGTCTTCCACGGAACAAACAGGCTGGTGTAGGAGGGGCACATTTTCAATGATCTGATTGCGCTGATTGAGAAGCGTTAAATTCTTTATTTATAATTTCATTATCGCGGCAATTTGTATGCATAGCTTTAATGCCATGGTGGCTAGAGTAAGAAATAACAAGTGTTTGTCACTAACATATTCCCCACCGCCGCAATTTTATGTGTCCGTACGGACGGAGCCCAATGCTAGGCCTATATCCCCCGCTTCGCGCTAATCGCGCGGCGGGGGATAAATAAAGAGATGTCTGAATTACCTGTGTACGGCCTACTATTACAGCGGCATATAAAACCTCGTATCTTCAGAATGACAAACTTCACAGGAAAATAAAAAAATAAATATAAAATAAAATAATAATTATTATTATAATAATATAAATGGATATATAGTTTAAAATAAAAATGTTTAATTTTGCATGTAAGAATGGTGGACATACGAGTTTTCGTTTCTTATCAGTTTGGAGATATGAGGTTTTATCAGCAGGCCGACGATATTCAAATTTAAAGTCTGGATTGCGTTTTCCATGGACCACAAATGCGTTTTCATGGTTAATCAGAAAATCCTTTTTCCATGTTTTCCTGATAGCCATAATCAATGAGCTTTGTACAGAGTCTGCCTCTCTTTTGGATCAGTCACACCTCTTTCATAAGGCCGCCTACATTCTGAAGTTAAGCGCTGTGGGCGTGATCGAAGCGAGTAGGGGAGAATACGCGTAACTCAAAAGCGCTTAACTCGAAGCGCGTAAAAAAAGACTTACGCGCTAATGGGAGAATAGACCCCTTAATGAGCAAGTCTTGTCCACCAATCTCTGTCCATGTCCAATGATCTTGCCATGCCTCTTGTTCTCCTTCTCCAGGTGTTGCCCCTCATGTCATGATTTCTTCCCCTTTATCTGGGTGTGGTGGAAGTTGGCTGGCAGACAGTGTCTCAAGTTCATGTTCCCAAGTTCTTGTTCAAGTTCTATTCCTAGTTTCATGTCCACAGTTCTTGGCTTCTTGTATATAGCATTTTTGTTTTCCAAGCCTAGTCTTGTTGTTAATATCCTCAGTCTCGTTATTCATTTCTGTTCTTGTTTATCTCCCTGGAGTTTCCAGTGGCTTTTTTTTTTTGTCGTTTTCTGATCTTAGTTCTCAGCTCTGTGAAGCTCTCTTTAGTTTGTATTTTGCAACCCTTTGGGCTAAGATTTTTGTTGGCCCTCCTGCCTGTTTTTCTTTTGTTTCAATAAATTCCCTTTCCCCCTCCACCTCGCATTTGGTGTCTTCCTGATCTCGCATGAACTGATCATCCAAAGGTGGAGAGGAGTGGGTCCACTGCTTCTCATGCAAAGGGTGGGCACATGAGGACTGCAAATGTCAGTGGGCTCGCCTACAAATGTCATAACTGCTACTCTGATGGTGATTATGCATAAATCATAGCTTGTTTTGGTTTGTTGTAAAACTAAAACTGTTCTCACCATTTCAGTTATGAGAATATTGGACTGTCTTTTTCATCTTCAGCTGATTGCCAACTATGGCAATTTTTCTCCACCCATCTGACGAAGTAACCCCGGGTATGGGGTTACTTTGGCATGTTTGTGATATATAGAAAATTGAATATTGTGACAATATACGTTATATTGAGATTGTATCAATACGACTTTTGTAGGCGACATTCTGCACTACACAGACCATGAAGGTATTTCTCTAAGTTTTAGCAACAACGAGTTAGGAAGCCAAATACAAAATCATGATGAGGTAACCCCAGTCTCCCCAATACTACTTAAATACTGTAACAAAGTACATGTACATCGATAGTATGCACCTTTTGAAAATGGGAGTATCATGCACCCCCCCCCATCCCGAAGAAAATCTCACTCTAGCCAGCATTCAAAACTTGAGAGCCCTGCTGTTGAATATGGATGCATATGTCGTTTGATATTGCCTGAAAGTGAAAGTTCTGTTAAAATAAGGTATATTTCAGAATTCAGATATTACGGAGTTAGTGAGTTTTTACCCTTATAAGGTGTAAGGTTATGAACTTGGATGTGAGAGCGGTTAGCTTTTCATTGCAGCGTGAATGTTGTAGCTGTGAAATCAGCACTTTATTTAATGCTTGGGGGACTTCGAAGAAAAATGGACAATATTGTTAAATTTATTTTGGAGAAAAGGCATGTTTTGTGTTTGGAGAGGTTACTGGTGACCACTGATGTTCAACTGCACTGATATTGATAAATTCATGCTAAACTCAACCAGAAAGTCATTAGTTCATACTGAATTTCATGCCCCAAAAGTTAATTTGTGTTAAATATATGATTTGACAGTGAACCATTTTGATGGATCTCAGACTTTGGGGAGACACCTGGATAGCTGTCTAATTTAGCTCATAGCAAGCGAGTAATCTAGAATGTAATGTTCAAGATGAATTGTACTTGTGGTCAAGAGGTTTATGATTCCAGAAATGTAAGCCCCAGCAGTTTTTCAATTGTCAGTATTATTTTTTTTGCTATTTCAAAGTTGAATTTTCATGAAGATTTTTTTGTGTTTGCAGCCCCTTTTCTCCACCAAAATCATAAAAATAAACTGAAATATGATGGGAGTCTAAATTCTTCAAGTGTCTAGACTCAATTGAGCCAAAGTTTTTCTGTCTGTGAAGCTGCAATCTTGAATTATAAAGCCTTAAATCAGGTAACACCTAAAAAGCCAGATTTGGCATCTGCGCAAAGGGGTTAATGATCACTTGGGGTAGGCAGTGCCTACCCTGGCGGCTCATCCCTTGATTTTTCCCCAAGCTGGCTAGTCCTAGACTAGTGATCTTATGGTTCCTCTAAGCCAAGGTTTGAGAGGGTGCTAAGTCCAGCATGCATTGTTATCCACTGGTTGCCTTCCCGGTACAGATCTCTGACCTGTCTGCTGACTATGGCTTACTTAGTTCCCGGAGATCCTGCTTTCTCCTCACCTAACTTGTTTTTCTGGTGTTTTTAAAAGTAGCCGCTCACATTATTGCTGCCCCGATCACAAGCTTATTTAACCTGTCCCTCCAATTACACTCCTGAACAAAATCTTTAGACTGGGGAAAAAATTACAAGAATTCATATTTTGCTCTGGTGAATCATAACCAGGTTGTAAGTTGTGCTTCAAAGTGCAAAAAGAATAAACTGGAGCAAGAGACAAAGAATAGAAAGTAGGCAATTTATTGAAAACAGTACTTAAACTGAAACAGCCAGTTCATCAGCTGATCAAAAGTTTAAGACCATAGCCTTAAAAAGTCAAAATCTGTGCAAAAATCTGGCCTCCATGTCATTTTCTTTCATGCATTTGCACTGTCATGACCCCCTGATGGCAAAGGCAAAAAAGCTTTCTGACTTTGAACGTGGCAGGATTGTTGAGCTGCACAAGCAAGGCCTCTCGCAACCTGCCATCGCTGCCGAGGTTGGACGCAGTAAAACAGTGATTTTAAATTTCCTAAAAGATCCTGAGGGTTATGGGACAAAAAAGTCAAGCGGTAGACCCAAAAAAATTTCACCTGCACTGAGCCGCAGGATCCTACGGGCTGTCCGTGAAGACCCAGGCCAATCTTCAACCCAGATTAAGGCCCTTACTGATGCTGACTGCAGCCCAATAGCCATAAGACGGCATCTGCGAGAGAAGGGCTTTAAGAACAAAAAACGGCTCCACAGGCCACACCTCCTCCCACGCCACAAACTTGCGCGTTTGGACTTTGCAAGGGAGCACCAAACATGGGACATTGAGAGGTGGAAGAAGATTTTATTCTCTGATGAGAAAAAATTTAACCTGGATGGTCCTGATGGATTACAACGTTACTGGCATGACAAGGAGATCCCACCGGAGATGTTCTCTACACGGCACAGTGGAGGAGGTTCCATCATGATCTGGGGTGCTTTTTCCTTTAGTGGAACAATGGAGCTTCAGGTTGTGCAGGGGCGTCAAACAGCGGCTGGCTATGTGGAAATGTTGCAGCGGGCATCCCTCTTGACTGAGGGCCCACGTCTGGGGGGGGGAATAACTTGCTCAAGGGTAGACGGGGCCCTTATACACTCCACGCGCATGTAGGTATTTTTTTTTTCGTTGTCTAGTCCACTAGTTTAGCGGCAGCTGCCACCCTCTGTATTTTGGTTTTTGGGCATATGTTAGGGTAGTTAGTTATTTTATTTTGTGAACATTTTAGTTAGTACTGCACTTTTTTCTAGTAGAGTTTTGTTTTATTCCTTTCGTTTATTTGGCAGTGCTTTAGACCTTGTTGTTTGTAAATACTTTTGTAAATAGATTATTTACTGTTCACCTGTCGTTTACCTTTGTACCGCTGTGGTTATTGTAAATACACTTTTTGCACCCGATTTCCGTATTCCCTGTCTTTTAATACCACCGAGCGCTATAATAGTAAACTAAAATTTAAACTTTTTTTTTGGGCAACATCATCCCTAGACGTGACAGGAATGGGGGCTCGTTCGGGAGAATAGCGCCACCTAGCGGGGAAAGGTGGGAACTGCGTTGCTAGTGTGCTCTGCAGGTAAGGTAGTTTTTCATTAATTTAAAAAGACATTTGTTCTTCGTACGTTTTTGGCGTCCCCTTCCATTCAGGAATTGGAGCTCTGTCGTAAGGCAGACTTGCTTGCTATAGCTCAGCATTTTGGGTTGTCCATGACTGCGTCTATGATTAAGAAGGAGATCCGTTTAGCAGTGCTTGCTGCGTTGGTGGAGTCCGGTTTGTTGGAACAAGAGCCTGATTCTGTTGGTGATGATTTGGTGCATAGGGAAGTTACACCCAGTGGTGTGGTTGTAGACCTGCCTGGATCGCAGCCAGTCGCCGCAAGCGGGAGGTGAGCCTGTTCCTACGGCTACTGCTCAAACGTTGCCTCCTGCGCTGCCCAGGTTTGATCCATTCTCACCGGTTTCGCCGACGTTATCCCCAACCGCTGCGCATCTAAAAATCTGTTTGGCTCACCTTAAAATTGAGGCGGATGAAAAGAATGGGAAAGAGTTCCACCTGAAAACCTTCAAAAATTGATCTCCTCAGTTCCCAAATGTTATATATTGGTTTGATTAATGGTTGATTAATGACCTCTTACACTGCCACTGTTGATCTGCAATGACATGTTACATATAACTGTCACTAGAGAGCGCTCTTGTACTAGAGTGGAAGTTAAGTTCATAAAGCAGAAGATCTGCCTACAAGCAAGTAGCAGCTCGTGATTATATTGGTCTTATAGTATAAGTTGAAATAATACCTATCAAGACACAATAAAGTGGCGACGAGGATAAAGCGGCGGATGCGCGTATCCTGTGCTCACGAGGAAGAGGATTTTGAGCCAGTGTTTGTTTTTTTTCCGACCCTTTTGCCGTGCCTATCGGAGGATAGCAGGAAAGCTAACTAGCTTCACCGTCAAGGACGCACCGTGGCAGTAAATGAAACGAAAGAGCGGTGAGTACAGTGAATGGAAACCAGAGCAGTAACTCGCAAATAGAGCTAAAATGGCTGGGTTGGTCGGCAGTGTCGGTCCTTATGATGAGAGGGAAGAACAGTTGAGCTCTTATACAGAGCGTTTTGATTGCTTTGTCCAGGCAAACGGCATTGATAATGACAAGCTTGTGCCAACATTTTTGAGCGTGATGGAGCCGAAAACGTTCAACTTGCTGCGTTGCCTGGTTCAGCCAGTAAAGCCCGTGACCAAAAGCTATGATTGCATAGTGGCTACCTTAGCAGCTCACTTCGCACCGAAGCCCTTGTTAATTGCTGAACGTTTTCGCTTCCATAAGAGGAACCAAGAGGAAGGAGAGTCTGTAACAGTGTTTGTGGCTGCATTACGGAAGCTAGCAGAACATTGTGAGTTCGGGGATGTGTTGAATGACACAATCAGAGACAGACTCATGTGTGGGCTGAGGAGTGAAGCGGCGCAGAAACGTTTGTTAACTGAAAGTGCACTTACCTTGGAGAAAGCTATTGAAATCAGCGTGTCCATGGAGTTGGCCGCCAAGGAATCTCATTAGCTCAATTCAAGTGCAAAACTCCACAAGGTCTCCACAGAAGAAAAGGGAGCGCAGAGCAAATGTTACCGATGTGACAAAAGTGGGAATTTTGCGGCAAAATGTTGGAGTAAAGACATTAATTGCAGGAAGTGTGGCAAAAAGGGACACATTGAGTGTGTTTGTAAGAGCAAGGGAGCTGACAAGGAACCAAAACAATACAATCAGAAGCCAAAACACAGTTTTAAAAAAGGACAGTCGGTACATAACATGCAGCAAAGCCACACCACTGCTACGGGCAGCAGCTCATCCGATGAGGCAGCAGTGTTTGTATTGTCAGTTACTGGAGGATCAGACGGACACTGGGTTTCTCCACTGCTGGATGGGCGGCCAGTGCGCATGGAAATCGACACAGGGTCAGCAGTCTCCCTCGTGCCTGAGACTGTTTATAAGGAGACTTTGCAGCACATTCCCTTGCAGCCCTCCAGCCTCACCCTGAGAACCTACACTGGGGAGCCAGTACCAACAAAGGGGCGAATCGATGTCACAGTCCAGGTAAATGGCCAAACAGCTAAGCTACCACTGCATGTGGTTAAAGGAAATTTCCCTTCACTGTTGGGCCGTTCGTGGCTTGAGAAGATCATATTGGACTGGCCTGAAATTCACATGCTGTGCAGAGGAGACACAAGTCTGTCAGCTATTCTGCGCAAACATGGGGAAGTGTTCAGGGAAGGACTAGGGAGCATGAAAAACATCACAGTCAAAGTGAACATTAAGCCTGATAGCAGACCCAAGTTCTTCAAGGCAAGAGCGGTTCCCAATGCAATAAAACCAAAGGTAGAAGCAGAGCTGGAATCTTTGATCAAGAGCGGAGTGCTGGAACCTGTCAGCCAGAGTGACTGGGCCACTCCAATAGTGCCAGTCATGAAAAAGGATGAATCTGTGCGGGTATGTGGAGATTTTAAAGTAACAATCAACCCAGTACTGGAAGCTGAACAGTACCCGCTGCCCCACATTGATGATCTGTTTGCTGGGTTGGCAGGAGGAAAAAAATTCAGCAAGATTGACCTTAGCAAAGCCTACCTCCAGATGCATGTGGATGAAAAGTCAAGAGAACTGCTTACAATAATTACCCACAAGGGCTTTTACCAGTACTGCAGACTACTATTTGGAATAACATCGGCCCCAGCTGTTTTCCAGCGTGCAATGGATCAGATATTGAGTGGACTGTCTGGAGTCCAATGCTATCTGGATGACATACTTGTCACTGGAAGGACAGACGAAGAGCATCTAACAAACCTGGATGCCACGCTGCAGCGACTGAAAGACCACGGACTCAGGGTCCACAAATCCAAATGTGAATTCTTCCAGAAGTCAGTTGAGTATTTGGGCTATGTAATTGACTCTGAGGGTTTGTACAAGGCGCCATCCAAGGTCAAGGCGATTGTGGACGCTCCAGCGCCTCAAAATGTGAGTCAGTTGCGCTCTTATCTTGGTCTCCTAAACTACTATGGAAGATTCATTCCAAGTTTATCCTCTCTGCTTAACCCACTGCATCAGCTGTTGTGTCACAATAGACCCTGGAAATGGACACCGCAGTGTGAGAGGGCATTCGTTCAGACAAAGATTGCATTGTTAGGGTCCGATGCCCTGACACATTTTGACCCCAAACTACCCTTACAACTTGCATGTGATGCATCCCCCTATGGGGTGGGGGCAGTTGTGTCACATATCATGGCCAATGGGGAGGAGCGCCCCATTGCGTTTGCTTCACGCACCCTCAGCAAAGCAGAGAGCAAGTACGCACAAATTGAACGTAAAGCGTTGGGGATTGTTTTTGGAGTCCAGAAGTTCCACCAGTTTCTGTTTGGGAGGAAGTTCATTCTTCTGACAGACCACCGTCCCCTGACAACAATCTTCGGACCCCACACAGGCATTCCGTCCTTGGCTGCTAGCCGCATGCAGAGATGGGCCTTATTGTTGTCTGCTCACACTTATGATATAAAGTACAGGAAGTCGGAGTTGCATGCAAACGCAGATGGTCTGTCCAGGCTTCCCCTACCTGTGGATCATGGTGGGTCACAGCCGGCTGACATTTTCTACTTCAGGCAAGTAGAAGAAGCTCCTATCACATCTGCTCAAGTGAAACGAAAAACCAGGAGGGACCCGGTGCTGTCAAAGCTGCTGGATGTGGTTATGAATGGAGGATGTGGGGATCTCCCGGAGCTAAAACCTTACATGACAAGACAAAGTGAGCTGTCTGTGCAGGCTGGATGTCTTCTATGTGGACACAGAGTGATTATTCCACCAGTGCTGCAGAAAAGGCTACTGCAGCAGCTGCATGCAGGGCACTGTGATATCGTTCGCATGAAGGAGCTTGCCAGAAGCTACTTCTGGTGGCCAGGTCTTGATGGGCAAATTGAAGAAACAGCCAGAACATGTCCATCATGTCAAACAGTTCGTTACATGCCACAGCAAGCCCCTCTTCATCCCTGGGATTGGCTAGGGTCTCCCTGGCAACGCCTTCATGTTGACTTTGCTGGCCCTTTTGTAGAGAGGATGTTCCTCGTGGTTGTGGATGCACATAGTAAGTGGCCAGAGGTGTCAATAATGAGGTCAACAACACCAGAGAAAACCATTGAGAAACTTGGTGAGATGTTCAGTCGATTTGGCTTTCCTGAACAACTGGTGAGTGATAATGGGCCCCAATTTGTCTCACAAGAGTTTGAGAGATTCCTTGAGGCAAATGGAGTGCAACATATTCGCTCTTCTCCCTATCACCCCTCTACAAACAGACTAGCAGAGAGATTTGTTCAGAGTTTGAAGCACACTTTGAAGGCCTCACAGGGACAAGGATCCCTTCATCAGCGGCTGAACAGTTTCCTGCTGTCTTATAGGAATGTTCCACATTCAACCACAAAAGTCTCTCCTGCAGTACTTCTCATGAAGAAACAGCTTCGTACCAGTCTCGACCTACTGAAACCACCTGACACAAAAAAGGCTGTTCTACAAAAGCAAGAAGCCCAGATTGAGAGACGCAAACAAAGATCAAAGGGAAGGATTTTCCACCCACGTGATCAGGTACTTGCACGCAACTACACTAACGGCCCAAAATGGGTTCCTGCTACTGTCATGGCACAGACAGGTCCTGTGTCTTATACAGTCAAAACCTGTGGGGACATTGTCTGGAGGAGACACGTGGACCAATTGCTTGATGGAGCTACAACACCCGCGGAAACAACACCAGTGAGTTGTGCTGAACCTGGCCAGCAGGTCAATCCAACTCAACCCACATACACCCAGGACGCAGTGCTTGCTGGGGAGCCCGCTCCTTCTGGTGTTCCACCAGCGGATCCACAAACTGAACTGTTTCCACCCCTGTCACCAACATCTGTTCCTGACACAGCCAGTGGGGGTACGCTAGATGGCAGTGTTCCCCGCCGCTATCCAAGGAGAGAACGGCGATCTCCTCAACGCCTAAATCTGTTGTATGACATACCCAGAAGTATGGGACAGAATAATCCCCAGGGTTATGTCAGGGTCTGAGTAGTCCACCTCATTCCCTTAAAAAAAAAAAAAAAGAAACAAGACGGACATTTCAGTTGTGTATTATATATGATGACCTGGTTGAATAGTTCGATGTTTTGTAATTGTGTTTACATACTTTTCACAGTATTTGAGAATTGTTTATTTCTGGAACGCTCACAGTGACATGCTAAGCAAGTACTGGAGGTGCTTTGTAGTTCTGTTCATGGTACCATACATAATATAACATCTTATGAGGTTGATGTTTGGTTTAGTTATTATATGCAGGTGAAGTTGTTCATTAAGTGGGGAGGAGTATGTTATATATTGGTTTGATTAATGGTTGATTAATGACCTCTTACACTGCCACTGTTGATCTGCAATGACATGTTGCATATAACTGTCACTAGAGGGCGCTCTTGTACTAGAGTGGAAGTTAAGTTAATAAAGCAGAAGATCTGCCTACAAGCAAGCAGCTCGTGATTATATTGGTCTTATAGTATAAGTTGTAATAATACCTATCAAGACACAATACCAAACGTTTACTGAGTGTCGTTAAAAGGAAAGGCAATATAACACAGTGATAAAAAGGCCCCTGTGCCAACTTTTTTGCAATGTGTTGCTGCCTTTAAATTCTAAGTTAATGATTATTTGCAAAAAAAAATTTCTCAGTTTGAACATTAAACATCTTGTCTTTGCAGTGTATTCAATTGAATATAAGTTGAAAAGGATTTGCAAATCATTGTATTCTGTTTTTATCTACGATTTACATAACGTGCCAACTTCACTGGTTTTGGGTTTTGTACACGATTTTCACCCGGATCCTGGAGCGGAGCCGCATGCGTGTTTTTTTGATCGGACCAGGGAGCAATTCCAGCTCCTGCGTACACGAATCGCACAAGGAATTACCTCTAGTTCAAAGGGGTTTCCCCACTTTATTTTGTTCACAGACAAGTACCTTTGAAGCAATGTGTATTTATTGCCCGGTTCAGAGCAGAGCCGAGGTTTCTGCAGCGACATACATGTATTTATCATTCTCAGTGAATCAAAAGCATAAATGGCGCTTTTAATTATGATCTGAGCCTTTAATGCCACAATATACCTTTGTGATTTCATATCAGAAGTGTTCATGTGTATCACACACTTAAATTTATTACAAGGTGATAACAGAATAGTGGTTTTCATGCGACATTTGTACGGAGTTTCAATATAATTTCATAATAATAATGGATGAATAGCGTAGTTAAGCCGTTTATATGGAAACACTGAGGACGCCCCATGGGACGCATGCGATGTCCCGTGTCTGCCCCGCAGCCTGTCGCAGCCGGACCTCAGCCGTATTAATGGAAACATAGCTTTAATGTTCAGGTTGTGTGCGATCATGATACGTGCATATTAAGCATCTGCGCCAAATTCCCTGGCTCGGCCTACGACGCCTATGTACTGCGCAACTGCTTGAAATCTCAAAAAATACAATAAATATTTGAAACCATATTAAGCTTGTTTCCAGTATCTATCGCAGTGACACTTTGAGTATAGGCAAATAAAAATTACCATTTTACATAACCCTCCTTCATCCGTATCCACTGGAAGTGATTCTCCATGCACTTCCACTGCAGAAAGAGTGGACGCCACCCCCTCCTCACTGCAGTGAAATGCACCGGGGATGATGGTTGCTCACCATTTATTGCGTGCACACTTCTCCGGTGTGCAGAGAGCTTGGCTTTTACAGTGCCCCGCAGATTTTTCTGCGTGCGGGGAAAGAATCCTCTGTTTGTTAAAACGTTGTCTTGTCCTTTATTTGCAAACCAGACATTGAAGTAGTTTGAAATTTCAAGCGCGCAATTTCTAAATGAGATCATATAAACTGTTATTGATTGTTATCTTTGTGTGACTAGAATGTTCGCTTTGTCTTCTTCCCTGTCTTCCACGGAACAAACAGGCTAGTGTCGGAGGGGCACATTTTCAATGCTCTGATTATGCTGGTTGAGAGGCGCTAAATTATGTAATATTTCATTATAACGGCAAATAGTTTGTTTGCATAGTTTTAGTGTCATGGTGGTTGGAGTAAGAAACAAAGAGGTCTGCATTACTTCTTGTGATTGGCACAGACATACATTGGCCTACTATTATAGCAGCATATCGTGGGCCTGCTGATAAAACCTTGTATCTGCAAAATGATAAACTTCGAAGGAAAATAAAAAAATATAAAATAAAGAATATATATAAATTGATAAATATAAATGAAAATTTAAATAAAAACGTTTAATTCTGCATGTAAGAATAGTGGACATACAAGTTTTTGTTTCTTATCAGTGTGGAGATATGAAGTTTTATCAGCAGGCCCACGATATTCAAATTTAAAGATTGATTTGCGTTTTCCATGGACCACAACTGCATTTTCATGGTTAATCAGAAAATCCTTGTTCCATGTTTTCCTGATGGCCATAATCAATGTGCTTTGTACAGAGTCTGCCTCTCCTTTGGATTAGTCACACCTCTTTCATAAGGCTGCCTACATTCTGAAGTTAAGCGCTGTGGGCGTGATCGAAGCGAGTAGGGGAGAATACACGTAACTCAAAAGTGCTTAACTCAAATTGCGTAAAAAAGGTTTTACACGCTAATGGGAGAATAGACCCCTTAGTCAGTGGAAATCATCCTTGACCTCCATAGAAGTACACCAGCGCTCAAAGCAAACCTTCTTCTCGTTAGCATATTCCACATAAGTCTGCTTACCAGATTTCTTCAGACCTCTGAATTTCTGTCGGTAAGCCTCTGGAACCAACTCATAAGCTGTCAAAATAACCATTTTGACAACCTCATAATCAGAGGAATCATCTGCAAACAAAACCGAATAGGCTTGTTGAGCTTTACCCTTGAGGACAGTTTGCAACATCAGAGGCCAGTGTTCCTTTGGCCACTGACAACTCTAAGCTACCTTTTCAAAGCACTGGAAATACTTATCCACTTCCTTCTCCGAAAATGGAGGCACCGGCTTTTCGTGCACGATATTCGTTCTCCGCTTCCATTTTAATTTTTAGTTGCTCCATTTGGAGCCTTTCTTCCCTATCTAACTTCTGTAACTCAAAATCTCTGCCTCTGTCTCTCTCTTTCTGCTCTTTCCTCTTTCTCTCTCTCAAATTCTCTGTTTTTCTTTTTCGTCCCTTTCTTTTTTCTCTTCTCTTGCTAATTTTTCTAACTCAAATCGCATTTGTTTTTTGTTTTTCTTTTTCCTCCCTTTTTTTCTCTTTCTGCCCTCTCAAATTCTCTTTGTTTTTCTTTTTCTCCCTTTCTCTCTCTGCCCTCTAAAATTCTCTTTGTTTTTCTTTTTCCTCCCTTTCAATTTCTAGCATTTTTAATTTAAGTTCCATTTCTACATTTGGATTTTCCACTGGAAATTGTTCCAATTGTTGTGAATCTGCTTTGACCATGTTCATGCCTTGTCATTTCTGACTGCCTTTTGTGTTTTTTTTATATTTGCTATGCCTGACCATTCTTTGTATGTGTATTTGGGATTTGGTAACTTTGATCAGTTTATGTATTGTCTTAGTTTTTACTTTTCCATGTTTTACATTTTGCCATAGTCACATTCCGGTTCATGTTTTCCATCATGCATTGCACTTTGTCTCCCCCGTCTGGTCTCTTGTCTTGTCATTGCACACAGCCCCAGTCCTGCATGTTACTCTTCGGGTGCTTTATTGGATTCTGGATTTCAACCTTCCTTCCGATCTCGTTTACTTACTTCGCCTTACTTTTCTATCCTATTAACCATACTAACAGTTTGTTATTTTCGCTAGAAGTTACTAACACCAACTAACATTGTATATAATGCTAACTTACTAACAAGCACCAAGGGATTGTATAGTTTCACTTACTCTTTGATTAACAAGCTCTCACCACTCGCCCTGTTCTAATCTCCACCTCTTGTCTCTCCCTGATTAGCTTTGCTGCATTTTCTGTGGAAGCTCCACGTCTTATCACGCTGTCCTTCTTTAAATACCTATGCACGTTAGAACTCCTTAATTGGAGCTGTATGTCTTTGTATAGGTTTGTCCCGTGATCCCTGTCCACGTTTTGGCTTCTGCCAAATTGCATGTGATTAGGTTCTCCCTCATGTACTGCTCCCTTGTAATCAGTCTGACTGTTTGCACCTGTGTCTCTCACCATGTGATCTCCCTGGAAATGTATATTAGGTGTCTTTTCACAGCCAGTCTTTGTCAGATCGTTTTCCTCAGTCTTCTTGTGCCACGGATCATTTCGCCTTGATTACTCAGTGTTTATCTTTCTGACTGGACCGCCCGACTTTTCAGTTTTTGCCTTTGTGATTTTGGATTATTGTTGCATCAGTGTGTTTTGACCTTTTTCAGCCCGACCACGAGATCTATGTTTGCTACCCTGGGTACGATTCGGATTACGCCCATTGGATTCTGGCTTTGCTTCTCTGATATACCTATTCCTGTGAACCAGACCCATTTTTGTCCGACTACGATTACTGTGATTGCTGCCCTGGTTTTTGATCCTATTTTTGCCCAACTGGATTTTGATTTTTGCAGTGTGGACTTTGTACTTTTGCCTTCTGCCCTGCGGGGGTACTCCCCCTTAATTAATAAAGCAAGTTCTACTGCATTGCCTGGTTCTTGCGACTGGTTCCTGATCGCACCATTACACAGATCTACAAATCACATTTTCATCAATGTCATATTCAACAATCTTTCTAGCCCGTCTTGCTTTTCGCATGGCTGGTCTTACATCTGTCAGCTCTAACTGTCTGCATATTTCCAGCAGCTCAGTCTTATTAAAAGACTTCAAAACCTCTACAGTTGGTGATGCCAAGAAATCATCCATTGCTGTTGATCTGTCAATATATATCTTGGAAAATAAAAAAAACTATTTTACAATTTGAAATTTTTGATTTTCAATTAATGACTCTCACAGTGGTCTATCCCGGACGAGCCCCCAACTTGTTATGGCAAATCGGACAGCAAGGGATGACAGACAAAATTGTACAAACTTTAACAGATTTAATAAAACCAAAGCACTGAACTAATTTACAATCTAATCTACTGACCAAGATTCACATAAAGATATTTACAGTCCCTTTGAGATGGGGTTGCTTTGTGCAATGTTCTGGGACAGGAAGATGCTCCAACACAGGCAAAAATCCACAAAAAGCTTCACAGGTCTTGAAAAGAGTGACTGGTCTGGTCAAATCCTTCTCCTTGCAATTTCTCCTACTACTCTACTCTCAATTTTTCTCCTTATATACTCTTTTCCAGCCCCCTCGCACCTAGCAGACTTTTGTTAAATTCTCTGGGACTTCCACTCTCAGACATGCCCAGGACATGGCCAAAACCTAGCTCCAGACTGGCTTAACAAAAAAAAGTCAATACTGCCATCTAGTGGCTGTTTTCCACATTACACAGGAAGCAAAGAAAAGAAATATTAATCTGTTCAAAAAATAGTAGTGTCAACAATTATCTCTTCAAACTCAAATTCTAAATTTAACTCAAGATTTAACTTCACTTTAAATTACTGAACTAATATTACCCCCTTTCTTCAGATATAGATGTTTGCGTCTATGGAACTGCAAATGTAAGCACGCTGTTACTGTACTCGATCACTAGATGGCACCCCCGGATCAGTTACTACTGAATATTCACAAGCAAGCAAACCTCAAACGCGGTTTTGAATATAGGGAAGTTCACTCCACTCCCTGTTTTCAAGAGTTGCATGAACTAAACTCCTCAGCTAAGCCTGATGTGCAAAGTGGTAAATATCCTTGCCCATAGTATCGATCCAGCAGTTTAAAAAATGATCTCTTGCGACAGAAAAAATCATTGTCCTATGTAGTGTGGTAGAAGGCGGCACTCTTCTCCTCCCGCTTACCCATCATCCTGTCTGTACCTGGCTATTCAACCAGTCCACTCCCATTGTTATCTTTTGAATGTCGCTCCAGCACCCCACTGTTGATCATTCATTGGTTTTCTCTGCTATTTGTCGTTTTGTATCCAATCAGTTCAATCCTTACTGTAAAGAACAGCCCACCTTGTTTCAGCTTAAATCTCTGGGCCTCCATCTCTGGGACCTCTTGCTTCCTAGTACCAGACAGAGCCACAGACTTCAGCAGTTGGTTTTCATTGGTATGATTCACCATTTGTTTACAATTGTAACAGTACAATAAACTTGTTATAAAAGACTATTTGTCGTAATCTCTCGGTTCTACGACAGTAGCAACCACTTTAGCTACAGTGAGCCAACGGTATTCCAATTAGTGGTTTAGAAAAATCGGTTTTCTGAAGCAAAAAATTCGACATGATATTGATTCGCTCACATTCTACTGTCAATTACAGTCATCTTTTTCAAAAATGCGTAGTTCCTTACCATGGATTTACGTGTAGATTCCTTCGTCGATAAATTCAGCGCTTTGTCATATCCACCCAAAGTACTGGTGTTGATAGCCAATCACTCAATTATACACTCTGGCTCTTCTGCGTAACTGCACAATTACACTTCACGCCCTCGTGAAACCTCCCCGGTAACAATGTATTGATTGGCTCGTTTCTTATCCAATTCCCGAGTGTTTAAATGTTCTACAGTAAGTGAAACGCATTGATTGGACTGAGATTGAACAAGTGAAACACAGAGCATACAAGGATATGCGTATAAGCAGGCTCCGTTGTATCCTGTCTATGTTGTCCACATTGCGCGGCTGAAATGGACGCGATTTATAGAAAAACAGACTCGCAAAACTGGCCTTGAAGTATAAAGTTACATTTAGAGGATTTAAATGAGATAAGGACATGGGAATGATTTCGAATGAAACAGGACCGGAGGGTTCCTTCTACTGGATACATCCGTCTCTGGAGGTGGGATTCATGAAAAAGGTTAGGCTGCTACTTCTGCTTTTTGTTTTGAATGAATACCGTATTCAAGAAAGTTGAATGCTGAGGTTTTTTTCCTGTTTAGAACGTGTACTGCCCATGCATTTGGGTGGACCCCCTGGTACATTCATTGCACGGTTCAGTTGAATCTGGGGAGGTATATATTGTGTGATCGTCCCTGTAAGTGGAATGTCTGTTATGTAAAAATAAGGTATATTTCAGAATTCAGATATTACTGACAGTGGCGGTTCTAGAGTGTTTCACTCCCCGGGTGAGACCCCCTCTGAGCGGCCCCCCCCGACAGGAAAAAAAATGTAAAAAAACATTACGACTGAAATTAACATCAAAATACTGTAGACTACAATATAACTCTTATACAAAACATCCATAAAATGCAATTTTAAATAAACATGTCATTACATGCTAAATGTCTGTCATTACATGCTATATTAACCTATCTCTCAGGGAGGAATAATTAGCTCCTTGGCTAATGCCTCGAATTCTATGCTTGGCGGTGACGGATACGAGAGGGGGAAGTGGAGCAGTAGTGACAGGGATTTTTTTTGGGTCTACCTGGATTTAGATGTGCACTTAATGCACTTGGGTTGACAGGCTGTGATCGTGTATGATTTGCCTTTATTGTATTATACTCCGTAAGAAAAAAAGAGATATGGTTCCGTAACTGAGTTAGTGAGTTGTACTTGTTCCTTATAAGTGTTGAAATGAGTTGGTGAGCTGGTAGCTTCCATTACAGGGTGAATGTTCTGACCGTTTAATCAGCAGTTTATTTAATGCGTGTTTGTGCTGGCTTGGGGGACGTTGAAGAAAAATGGGCAAAACTCTAAATTTTATTATGGAGAAAAGGCATTTTGTATTTGGAGAGGTTACTGGTGACCACTGATGTTCAACTGCCCTGATATCGATAAATTCATGCTAAACTCAACCAGGAAATCATTTGTTCATATTAAATTTCATGCCTCAAAACTTAAATTGTGTTAAATACATGATTTCTTTTATGATTTGACAGTACACCATTTTGAGACTTTGGGGAGACACTTGGATAGCTGTATAATTTGGCTACTAGCATGTAGGTAATCTAGAATCTAATGTTAAAGATGAATTCTACTTGTGGTCAAGGAGTTTATGATCTGAGAAATGTATAGATTTAAGCCCCAGCAGTTTTTCAATTCTCAGTATAATTTTTTTTTCAATTTCAATGGTGAATTCTCATGAAGATTTTTTAGGTTTGCAGCCTCTACCAAATCATGAAAATGAACTGAAATACAATGTTCTTCTAAATGCTCTAAGTGTCTTTTCCGAGTTGAGCCACAATTTTTCTCTTTATAAAGCTTAAATCTTGAATTATAAAGCATTAAATTGGGTAACCCATAAATAGCCAAATTTGGCTTCTGCACAAAGGGGTTAAGTTGCATAACCATTGTTTTTGATAACTGCTGCACATCTGCGTCGCTTCAAGTCAACCAACTTCTAGCACCGAGAAACAGATATTCCAGCCGCAGAAGAACAAACTATGTTCCATAGTTCCTGCGAATATTTGGGTTTTGCTTTGAATTTGAATATGCATTTCTAATGTCACCCCACTAGTTTTCAGCGTGCTTGAGGTCAGGGGATTGAGCTGGCCACTCCATTACCTCAATCCTATTTGTCTGGAACCAAGATGTTGCTTGCTTACTCATGTATTTGGTGTCGTTGTCTTGTTGAAACACCAATTTCAGGGGCATTTCCTCTTCAGCATATGGCACCATAATCTTTTCAGGTATTTCAATGTATTGAAGCTAATCCATAATCCCTGGTATACAATAAATAGGTATACAACACCATAGCATGAAAAATATCCCCATTCCATGATTTTTGCACCACCATGCTTCACTGTCTACACAGTGTACTGTGGCTTAAATTCAGTACCCGGTGGTCGTCTGACATACTGTTGACGACCACTGTACCCTAAAAGAACAATTTTACTCTCATTAGTCTGCAGAATGTTACGCCATTTCTCTCTACGACATTTCTGCACATGCCTTTTTTCAACAATCATGCTTCATGGGGGCTTCTTGCCCATAGCTTGGCTTCAATCAAACGTCTTCTAACTGTAACGGCACTTACAGGTAATTTTTTAATCATCTTTAATTTTTCTGAAGGTGACGATTGGGTAAATCTTTGACATTCTGACTATTCTTTGATCCTTTTTAACAATAGTTGCTCATTTCCTTTTGCGTGTTTCAGGTTTTTGTTGCCATTTTAAAGCATTTGAGATCATTTGTGCAGAGCATCCTATAATTTGCTGCACTTATTTATACATGCCCCCTCTCCAATCAACTTTCTAATCCAATTTCTTTGTTCCTCTGAACAGTGTTTGGAACAGCCCATTTTACTTTGCACATCAGAAGGAAATATATTTTATAACAATGAGTGAAACATTTGCTTCCCTTCTTCCTTAATAAAAGACAATTAAAGACACATGCTCTCTCACAGAATTAATGAAATTTATAATTAAACTCCACATTGCTATTAGTTTGAACACGCTTCTTTCAATGAATGACTCCATTTCTCAGAACAAGCAGGGTGCATGTGATTACAGTTAGGTCTGTTGTGTTTCTATTACACTGCTACATCTACAAGTAAATTATTTGCCATGCAGAAACATCACTACTACTAATAAGTGGTTCATCGGTCATTGTTGTTGCACTGCTATTTTTTTTAACACAACCCAGATGGCAAGCTCCTCTGCTCCGGATCAGCCGCGGATCTTCCCCGGATCAGCTGGAGCCGGGGCAGATCCGCGGCAGATCCGGAACGGAGGAGCTTGCTATCTGGGAACTGTATTTTGATAACACCAGGAGATGAGGATTTACTATTATTACGGGTTTGAGATGCAGACTTGAGTGATCCAATCCTGATAGGAGATTTATTTTTTAAGATTTTGTCTAGCATACATTCATATTGTGATGTGAATTTATTTATTTGTTGTTATAATATAATTAAATGAAAATACGATATGCAATGTACTCTGTTCACTCCAAATATTGGTATTCGGACTTGTTGGTTTTTTAAGATTGCAATTTACTGATAAAAGCCTGGGCCCGTATTCACAAATCATCTTATCGTACTCGCTAAAAGTACTCCTAAGTCGTGCTAAAACATTTTATGCAGGAGTAAAATCTTAAGTTATTCACAAAGCCGCTGAGAGCTTTTAGTTAAGAAAACTGGTAACTCCTAGAATAGGAGTAATTCTGAGGTAGATGGGAGTAAATCTCCGTTGCTATGGATGACTTCAACTCTCATGCACGAGTCTTGGGACAATGAGCAGGGTAATTGGTTGTTTGCTGACAGACGGCCCATTGAAAAAAATTTCCCACATACAACCCATGGAGGAAAAAATTAGGAAATAATCCAAGCGGCTGGTTTGTCCCATAAAATAATAACATGTTGAGCACTCCTGACAATGCACTATGCGCGGTCCCCACATATCACGCTCTAGGCAAATAAACATACATAGGAAAGAAATAGCATAGGTGTAAAAACAGCAATAGCATAAAATGATTGAATAATAAAACGTTTCATTTGCCCCAATAATTAGCAACTTACTACCCAATATGTTGCGATCATTTGCAGTGCCATGAAAAAGTATTTGCCCCCTTCCTGATTTCTTTTTTTTTTTTGCATATTTGTCACACTTAAATGTTTCAGATCAGCAAATCAATTTTAATATTAGACAATGACCCGAGTAAATACAAAATGCAGTTTTGAAATGATGATTTAATTTATTGAGGGAAAACGCTATCCACAGAAAATTGTTCCCAAAAGTCTTGGGGATCATCAACATGTATTTTGGCAAATGTGAGATGAGCTCTTGTGTTCTTTTTGGTCAGCAGTTGTTTTCGCCTTGGAACCCTCCCATGGATACCATTTTTGCCCAGTCTCTTTCTTATTGTTGAATCATGAATACTGACTTTAAATGAGGCAAGTGAGGCCTGCAGTTCTTTAGATGCTGTTCTGGGTTCTTGTGGATGAGTTGTCGTTGCGCTTTGGAGTAATTCTGGTAGGCCGGCCACACCTGGGAAGGTTCACCACTGTTCCAAGTTTTTGCCATTTGTGGATAATGGCTTTCACCGTGATTCGCCGGAGTCCCAAAGCCTTTGAAATGGCTTTGCCACCCTTTCCAGACCGAGAGATGTCAATTTCTTTGTTTCTCATCTGTTCTTGAATTTCTTTAGTACACAGCATGACATGTTGCTTTTTGAGATCTTTTAGCCTGCTTCACTTTGTCAAATAGGTTCTATTTAAGTGATTTCTTGATTCAACAGGTCTGACAGTAATTAGGCCTGGGAGTGGCTAATGAAACTGGACTCAAAAAATGTGGTTAATCACAGTTAATTTATGATTTAACAAGCAATTACTTTTTCACATAGGGCCAGGTAGGTTTGGATAGCTCTTTCCCCTTAATAAATTAAATCATCATTTCAAAACTGCATTTTGTATTTACTTGAGTTATCCTTGTCTGATATAAAATTTGTTTTATGATCTGAAACATTTAAGTGTGAAAAATGTGCAAAAAAGTAAGATATTAGGAAGGGGGCAAATACTTTTTCAAGGCACTTTAAATGTCGGGGTGTTCAAGTTTGTTTGCCCTAAACTGTCATGGATGAAAGTTCAAAAAGGACACATAAGCCCAACTGGAGCCACAGCCAGTTACTGCTGCTGGACCAGTTGGTGCTGTAGCGAAATCATGTAATCAAAGGAAAATTTGCCTCGAGGGTGAACAGCAAATCCAAGCGGGATGCATGGGATAGCATCAGCTTACAGATCAATGCTGCATTCTCCTCCGTGTCTCAGATGGCAGACAACTGCGAGAAGCGGTGGTATGGGCTGCAATCGCAGGGAAGGTCTGAGATTGCATCCTATAAACGGGCTATCATTCAAACGGGAAAGCGTACTAAGCTTGGTTTGCAATTTATAGCCAACAATTTAAATATGAATACAACATATGACATAGGCTGGTATTGTTATGATAGGCTCAATAGCCCAATTAAATAATTCATGCATAGCAGGAGGAGGTTCAGCACCAAAGCCACTGTCCCCGAGCAAGTGGCATCCCACAGGTACATAATGACTGTCAAATAATTGGCATAAGCTGCTTTCCATTAAAATGCGAGTTGGGCGTGGATCCTGGCCATTTCGCAACAATATCCAAAATATTGTATTCGGCATCAAATACTATCTGGGTGTTGATGGAATGAACTTTTTTTCTATTAACAAATACCTCTTTGCCTGGGGTCGGAGAAATAGTTTGAATAAAGGTAATCGTCAATAGCACCGATGATAGCGGGCATGCCTGAGATGTGCATGAATTCAAGTTTGATTGTGCGTTTTTGGCGAATGTCCATTGGAAACCGGATAAACTGTCAGATAATATAGGGTTCACAGAGCGTATTGATTGTTGAATTGAGCGACTGACAGATGATTGTGAAATCCTTAAATTGTCCCCGATGCAAAGTTGCATTTTTTTGGTGGCCAAGTAGCGAAGTGTTGTCAGAAATTTTATTTCGGGGCTTATTGGGTTGTTTCTCATAGTTGGAGACATAATTCTCTCCCTCATTAAGTCAACAACCAATAAAATCCCTTCACGGTTGATCCGGTATCTTTTCAACAACTGCGCATCATTCAGAATTTCCTACTGATTCCATCTTTCAACAGCAGCAGCCATTTTCTGATTCTTTCTGATTTGGTTTTAGCGAGTTAGGAGCTTCTTGACAACTTAAGCTCTCCCAGACTTAGAAGCAACTTTTAGGCCTAAAATGCTTTGTGAACAGTGGCGGGTGGTGGACAGAGAACAAGGAGGGCGATAAACATGTCTTTAAACTGCTTATTAGTCTTGATCTGTTTTCAGTTAATTTCCCTGGTCAAAGACACTTGAACTTTACCCTCTCAGACGAGAAATTAAAGGCACCAGTTGAACGCAAAAAAGAGCGCATTTCAATCTTTATCAATTAAACAATCATTACGCACAGGTTTGACGACTTGCTTAGAATGTGACAGAATTTAACGCAGAAAATTCACAGTGGTTTTTTTCGTGAAAAGTTGGCTATTAAGGCATGTGAATTAAACATTTTATAGAATATATTGTTAACTCGCCTAAACATTTAATTATAAGGGAAACTAACATGTTGACCAAGAATGCCACTGTTCGTGAATAACACTTAGTAAAAATAATTAGGAGTCCTAAATTTACGATATCAAGGAGAGATGGGTTGAGAATTTCGAAGAACTCCTAAATCTACCCACTGATGTTGATTGGAGCGTATTTGATAAACTCGAACAGCGTGTCAATCATCGAAGAGTTTGATGGACCCATCAAAATGGAATAAGTCAAGACAGCTATTAAGAACACCAAGCTCAGAAAGAGTCTGGGTCCAGATGTTATAATACCTGAGGTTCTTGTTTATGGTGGAAGTACTCTGCTATCATTCCTGCTCACCATTGTCAATCTGTTTTGGATATCAGCAAAGTTGCCATCTGACCTGATTGACGCCATCATCTGCTTCCTATTCAAAAATGGTGACTGCAGTGACTGTGGCTACTAACGCGGGATTTAGTTGCTCAGTTTGGTAGGGAAGATATTTGTTGACATAGTACTGCAAAACCTTCAGCGGCTAGCAGAGTTGGTTTACCCTGAATCTCTGGGTAGTCTGGCTACAGAAGCGGGAGAAGTACAGTGGATGGTATCTTCATCTTGCATCAAATAATGGAGAAATGTAGACAGCAATGGCAGAACTTACACATTGCTTTTATCGACTTCACCAAGGCCTTTGATTGTGTAAATCGGGAGCTTCTTTTCACGATCCTGGGAAAGCTTGTATGTCCTGCCCAATTTGTCAGTCATCAAGACGCTGTGTTCTGGAGTGCATGCTAGACTGTGGCGTCAAGCAAGGGTGCATCGTAGCTCCCACTCTCTTTGGGATTATGCTGCGATTATGGTCTACCTAACCTTCAAGAACATCAGTCCACATTACAGTGTCATGTTTCGTTTCAGATATGACGGTGACCTCTTGATCTCAGGAGCTTGAAATCAAAGACTAAGACACTTACCATATACATACGAGAAGCCCAGTATGCAGATGATATTGCCACTTTTACCAAAGATGGTACAGCGCTACAGCGTCTGTTATCCACCTACAGCAATTTCTCAAGTGCTTTGGTCTCAGAATCAATATCAAGAAAACAGAAACCATGAGTGTTGGTGAACAGGTTGATTTCTTCATTGATGGTTACAAGTTGAAGAGATTGGAGCGCGTCAAATATCTCAGAAGTCAGGTCACCAAAGACTGTAAGTTAGATGAAGAGATAACAGCACAGTTTCAGGCTGCATCATGTACGATGGGGAGACTCAGGGATAGGGTTTTCAATTGCAGAGACCTGACAGTAGATACAAAGCTTAAGGTATACAATCAATGTGTCACAGGGTGACTGAGTCTAGGTGGGAGGGCACTAAAGTTGTGGGGATTTGTTCCCTTAGGGGAGTGTTTTGGGGGGGGGACTCATTAGCCAAGCCGGATAGCGGCCGCTTAGCGCAGTAGTAAACATGTACATTCGTTGATCTATCATGTTGAATTGTTTGCAGGTGTTTTGCGGGAGGAGGCGATGCCAGTGATTGGCGCATAGGGTATGGGTGCCGGCTTTTATGTCCAGGTGCCAAGTTGTGTGTACAGTTGGGGGGGAACGAGAATGGCACATAACAGCTGCAGCTGGGGGCTAAGGATCCGAGAGAGAGAGATATATGATACGGTTTCTGTCAAAATTTGATTGATGGGGTCAAAGGTCATACGGTATCTGTCAAAATTTGATTGATGGCTTTTTGATGAGTTGATGATGTCATATGAGTTCATTTTTTAATGAGGTTATAACAGTTTATTATTTATCACCCTTTACCCCCTCCCCCTCCCTCCCTCCCTCTTATCCCCTTGCTGTTTGGGGTAATTCAGCACAGCCACCCTCCCTCCTTTCTGGGATAACATTTTAAACATTTAAAACATCTTTTAAAAAATTTATTTAATTGCATAATTGTTTAGTGCTTTTTAAACATGTATTATTTGAGTGGTGGGGGGGAAATGGAAGTGTTAAGTGGTAAAACTATTTCAAGCATTTGTTGGTTGTGGGAAAACGGTAGAGGGTTAAAATTCGTAGAGTGTTTTAAATTTGTGGGTAATATGTTAATAAAATAGTGTTTTAAAGCAAAATAAAAAATAAAAGTTAATAAAATACTGTTTTAAAGCGAAAAAATGAAGGCATGAAGTGTTAAAACTGGAGAGTAATGAATGAAGTTCGTTTGAAATAGCAGTGAATATGTGAGCAGAATAAAGAAAGAAAGGAAAGATAAAATTATTTACCAGTAAAGTCTGGGCGCGAGATGTAAGTGGAAAAAAGTTTTTCTAAGTTAGTTGCCGAAAAGTTCGATGCAAAATAAGGCTTATTTCCAAAGTCTTCTCACCCCGTTGGTCATCTCGCACTCTGGCAGAGTGTATGTGAGGTGAGTGGGGTATGTCAAAGGGGGCGGGGGCTGGTTCTGTGGGTGTGTGCGTACATGTGTTGGCGGGAATACGGTCAACCAATGGCTGAGCCATACAGTTTCTGTCAAAAAATCACAATGGTAAAATTAATGTCCAGAAAACAGGACTTTGGGTCAACGACTTCTGACCAAAGGCTGATGGGTATCTGAGGGGACATGGGGATATGCGCATCTGTGGTGGCTATACGTTATCAGAGCACCTGTGTCTCAAGGGTTTTTCAGCCCCTGAAGGAAGTTGTGTAAAAACGGTTCAGATAAGGTGCAAACAAACTAAGGTTCTTTATCAAAGAGTAACATGCCCTCTGCATTTATGACATTAATCTGTCTTTTGTCTGCACTATTCTTTTAGGGGTCTATTCTCCCATTAGCGCGTAAGTCCTTTTTTACGCGCTTCGAGTTAAGCGCATTTGAGTTACGCGTATTCTCCCCTACTCGCTTCGATCACGCCCACAGCGCTTAACTTCAGAATGTAGGCGGCCTTATGAAAGAGGTGTGACTGATCCAAAAGAGAGGCAGACTCTGTACAAAGCTCATTGATTATGGCTATCAGGAAAACATGGAAAAAGGATTTTCTGATTAACAATAAAAACGCATTTGTGGTCCATGGAAAACGCAATCCAGACTTTAAATTTGAATATTGTCGGCCTGCTGATAAAACCTCTTTATCTCCAAACTGATAAGAAACGAAAACTCGTATGTCCGCTATTCTAACATGCAAAATTAAACATTTTTATTTTAAACTATATTTATCCATTTATATTATTATAATTATTTAATTTAATTTAATTTAATTTTATTTTCCTGTAAAGTTTGTCATTGTGAAAGATACGAGGTTTTATATGCCGCTGTAATAGTAGGCCGTTCCAATTACAAGACGTAATTCAGACATCTCTTTATTTATCCCCGCCGGGGATAGCGGGGGATATAGCATTGGGCTCCGTCCCGGACACATAAAATTGCGGCAGCGGGGGATATGTTAGTTACAAACACTTGTTATTTCTTGCTCTAGCCACCATTGCATTAAAGCTATGCATACAAACAAATTTCCGCGATAATGAAATAATAAATAAAGAATTTAGCGCTTCTCAATCAGCGCAATCAGATCATTGAAAATGTGCCCCTCCTACACCAGCCTGTTTGTTCCGTGGAAGACAGGGAAGAAGACAAAGGGAACATTCTAGTCACACAAAGACAATCAAAGACAGTTTATATGATCTCATTTAGAAATTTCGCACTTGAAAACTTCTCCGATGTCATGTTTGCAACTAAAGGACATGGAAACGCTTTAACAAGGATTCCTACTCCGCACGCGGTCATCTCCCCGCCCCGAAACCGCCTCAGTAATGACAGAATTCCATATCCATAGCCTATCATCCTATTTGATTTGAGCGACACATTCACTTGAACTTGTGCCTAATACTTTATTATAATCAATTATCCCATTTACTGATAATGATTCTTCCCATGTCGGCTATTCTTTAAAGGCTAAAATTGACTAACAAATGGATAGTGCTTTGGTATTTGCCAGGGTAGGGCTCAATCTAGAGTAGCCTATTTAATAATAGGCCTATCTTTATTCACACATTAAATTACACAGTATTACCAATGGTAAAACATTACTAGGACTCGAGTTAGTTAATACAGATATCCTGAATGAGAAAATCAATCCCCTCACTCGTGAGAATATCACAACTTTTTAGATTATCACGAACATATAGGGCAGTCGCATTTGTTTATAGAACATGGAAGACAATGATGGCGATGTCGAGCCAAAGCCGAAAACCAAATTTCACAGATGTTGGTGTATGGCAAGCAAGCAATGAAGGCTGATCCGAGGAATTAAGCTGCGAATCGTTCTGGATGTGGCTTCGGTGGGGAGATGTAAGCACAGTATCCCCGATTTAAAGCATAAATGGAGATCTGCGGGGCGCTGTAAAAGCCAGGTTCTCTGCACACCGGAGAACTGTACACGCAACAGGTGGTGGGCAACCATCATCCCCTGTGCATTTCACTGCACAGGAGGAAGGGATGGCGTCTACTCTTTCTGCAGTGGAAGTGCATGGAGAAGAACTTGAAGCGCCAACGAACTGCGTCAGACACCTTGACACAGACGCCTGTGATGTGAATGACATGACCAGCCACTCTCTGAAACGACCCAGATGCCAGGAGCGACAGCGCAGTTCTGACGTTGATGACCACGGGTATGTTTTGTTGATAATTGCTGCGGCTGGATAGTGGTTCATCCAGAAGTCGGCAAAGATAGATGATTGCCTCATGCACGGTCCAGGCGAAAGCGTTGGATGCACTCGATGTTTGTTTGTTCCAGGATGTCCAAACGAAGCCGATATACGAGTGTTCGTCTTCGAGCTCGGCGCGCTCCTCTTACTCTTTCCCAATCACGCAAGAGTGCAAGCAAATGCAGGACTGGAATTTTGGCTTTAGATTTTGAGGGCATGGTAGAATTATTGTCTTATGTATACTCGTATTAATTAATTGTTTTGCGTTTGTAATTTAACTGATTGCAGAAGAGGCTGATGCGTAATATCATGTGATGATTTCGTTTGATAAATTATCATGGCTTTGAGAAATGTAGTTTAGAAATAAGGAAGAACAATCGAATATTAAATGTCTCAACCTTTACCATGTTAAATAAAATAAAAGTAATGTTAAAATTCGGCCTATAAACTACATCAAACGCAATATTCAATTTCGCCTAATGTTGGCGCTTGACCTTAATACAGCCCTCAAAAGCGCTTAACAGAAAAAGCGCGTAAGCCAGGGGGAGAATACGCGTAAGTGTTATTTGCATGAGAAACGCCCGGAAACGCCCCGATTTTGGCCTTGCTCCGCCCCAAGCGCGTAAGTGCCTTCAAGGCGCGTAATGTACTGACTTAAGTCGAGGGGAGAATACGCGTAGGCTGAAAAGCGCGTAGCTACGCGCTTTTTTCGACTTAAGCGCATGGGAGAATAGACCCCTTAAAGAGCAGATTGATTAATTTAAGCAATAATGTATTTCACTCCCGCAAACTGTTCCAAAAGCTGTCAAACCATCTTATTATTTCATAGTACTATTATGTGTACACCTCAAGAAGAAATGACGAGGTAACTGGAAAGGATTCAGAATGACACCATAAAACGTATACTGGACACCAAAATCTATTTAATGAAAGATTTGTAGCAGGCCATGTAAGATATTTTGTATTTGATAATGTTTCGTGTTTAATAAGTTATACATATTTTATTTGTAATGTATTGCATACAGTCTTGAAAATAAGTAATAAATAAATGAAATAAATGCCGATATACTCGATTTTTAACAGGCCATGTAAAATATTTCCTGTATTTTGTATTTGATAATGTTTAGTGTTTAATAAGTTATACATATTTTATTTGTAATGTATTGCATACAGTCTTGGAAAATAAGTAATAAATAAATAAAATAAATGCCGATATACTTGATTTTTTAACGGCCATGTAAAATATTTTCTGTATTTTGTATTTGATAAAGTTTAGTGTTTTATCACCTATAAATATTTTCTTTGTAATGTATTGCATCTAGTCTTGGAAATTAGTAATAAATAAATAACATCATTTCTGATATACTCTATTATAAATAGCCCATTTTCATAAAATTCGATACTTCATCAGTTTGTTAAATAATATGAAAGACCTTTGTTTTTAAAGCAGTGGAAATATTTTGGCTATTCCTTCTTTCTGTATGAATAAACTAGTAGGGCCTTTTAGGTTCGATTATGTTTCATTTTTCAAGTTTTTTAACTTTAAGAAATGATAAAATTGAGTGTTGAAAGCTGTAAAACACAAGTTTCAAAGTATATCCTATAATTCTGTTGAATATAGGTTTTAACTAAAGTTTTTCATCAAGTTGGAGTGCAGGCATGTCGTGATGGAATGTGAAGGATCGGATGCACGCAGCTGTAGTTGCTATACCGTTATCAGAGAGCCTATGTTTCAAGGACTTTCCAGCCCCTGAAGGGAAGTTGAGTAAAAACGGTTCAGATAAGGTGCAAAGAAAAGAAACTAAGGTGCTTTATCAAAGAGTAACATACCCTCTGCATTTATAATATTAATCTGTCTTTTGTCTGCACTATTCTTTTAAAGAACAGATTGATTAATTTAAGTAATAATGTATTCCACTCCTGCCAACTGTTCCAAAAGCTGTTAAACCATCTTATTATTTCATAGAACTATTATGCGTACACCTCAAGGAGAAATGATGAGGAAACTGGAAAGGATTCAGAATGACACCATAAAACATATACTGGGACCACCAAAATCTATTTAATGAAGGATTTTTAACAGACCATGTAAAATATTTTCTGTATTTTTTATTTGATAAAGTTTAGTGCTTTATCACTTATAAATATTTTATTTGCATCTAGTCTTGGAAATTAGTAATAAATAAATAACATAATTTCCGATATACTCGATTATAAATAGCCCATTTTCATAAAATTCAATACTTCATCAGTTTGTTAAATAATATGTAAGATCTTTGTTTTTAAAGCAGTGGAAATATATCGGCTATTCTTTCTTTCAGTATGAATAAAGGTGTAGGGTCTTTTAGATTCAATTATACCATTTAAAAAAATTTTAACTTTAAGAAAAAATAAAATCGTGTGTGCACAGCTGGAAAATGCGAGTTTTAAAGTATATTCTAGAATTTTATGTTGAATACAGGTTTTAACTAAAGTTTTTACAATTGAGCTGGAGTGCTTGCCGGTCGTGTGTGTGTGTCTGTGTGTGTCTGTGTGTGCGTGCGTGCGGAAGGTGTGGCTCGTGTACACCAACTTAATTAAGGATTTTTAACTGGCCGTGTAAAATATTTTCTGTATTTTGTATTTGATAATGCTTAGTATTTATCACTTGCAAGTGTTTTATTTGAAATATATTGCATCCAGTCTTGGAAATGAGTAACAATAAGTAAATACCGATATACTCGATTATAGATGAACCATTTTCATAAATGTCAATACAGCATTAGTTTGTTTAATCTTTGTTTCTAAAAATGCGAGTTTCAAAGTATATCCTGGAATTTTATGTTGAATATAGGTTTTAACTAAGTTTCTCATTTGAGTGGTAGTGCTTGCGGGTCGTGTGTGTGTTTGTGTGTGTATGTGTGTGTGTGTGTGTGTGGGTGTGTGCGTGCGTGCGTGTGCGTATCAGTTTGTTAAATTCTATGCAAATTCTTCGTTTTTAAAAAACAGTCAAAGAGTCGAAATATACCCGTTATTTTTTCTTTCAGTATGAATAAACAATCAGGGCCTTTTAGGTCAATATTTGAACCATCATGTATCATATTAAAGTCTTTTAACTTGTTAAGAAATGATAAAATGATGTGTAGAAAGCTGGAAAATGCAAGTTTCAAAGTAGAATTTTTTGTTGAATATAGGTTTAAACTAAGTTTTTCATTTCAGCGGGAGTGCATGTTGGTCGTGCACGCGCGCGCTAGTTTGTTAAATTATATGCAAGCTTTTTGTTTTTAAAAAGCAGTCAAACAGTCGAAATATTATTACTCGTTATTTTTTTTCTTTCAGTATCAATAGGGGAGACCGGGGATGATAGTAACACTTTTTTGTTTGAGCAAGTGTAACTCAGTGGTACTTTGTGCTAGAGATCTCAAATTTTGATATGCGGTTCTCCATATTTGTCAGCTATAAATGATACATTTGGACTTCTACTACACCATCACAGATTATGTAAATTAATGTGAAATATAAAGAGGTATGTTGTTTCAACCTAACCCCACAGTACCGGGGTGAGTTGTAACACTACGTGAGGATGTATATTACAATTAAATTCATAGCCTTAAAAAAGATTCACACTATTAAATGTATGGAAGCACTTTAATGAATAATAAAGAAGGGATCATAAACTTGTAAGACTACAAAATAAATATAATAAAATAAATAAAAAGTGTAAGTTAAATACGGTAAAATGAAATACAATAAATATACATAACATGAAGAAATATAAAGTATAAATTGACATGTGTTGTGTGTGTGTGTTATGTAGCCTGAAACAGGTTAATGTGAAAAAGCATTTGAACACTTGGAGATCAGTGGAAAAATCAAACTACTTTTGAACAGTGTAGTGCAAAGCTGCATTAAGTACTGAATAAGTACTGAAAGGCATTTGAACAGTTGAACTGTCTATTGAACAATAAACAAAACACTTTTGAACACTGTTTTCAAGGTGCAGAAGTACTTAGTAAGTAACTATTAACTAAGCATGCTAGGCATGCTGTAAAAAGGGGACCAGTAAAATATGTCAACATAAGGGGAAGATTGTAACACTTTTTAAGAACAGTTACAGCCCTCCCCATGCCAGGCCGCCATTAAAAAGCTAACCATTTTTAGCATTTAGCATCAAAGCTAGCACCAATGCAACATGTCAAATGAAACTAGAGAAACAATTACTTGAGCTTATGTACGTGAAACAATTGTATCTACAACACAATGGACACTATGCAAAAATATTTGATGAAAATTTTTACTTTCTTACCTGAAAAATTGTTTTTGGCACCAGAATAGACAGTTTTCAACTCAGAGACATGAGACTTCACCAGTGAGCTCACTTTGTAAGTGGGCATGGACTGTATTGATGACATCACTGTAGAGTTTTTTAACTTTAAGAAATGATAAAATTGTGTGTAGAAAGCTGGAAAATGTGAGTTTCAAAGTATATCCTAGAATTTTATGTTGACTATAGGTTTTAACTAAGTTTTTCATTTGAGCGGGAGGGCTTGCGAGTCGTGTGTGTGTGTGTGTGTGTGTGTGTGTTTCCCCCATTCTGAGATTCGGCAGCAGAAATAGCAGACATGTCTGGCAAAGGACCTCGTGTTGGCGCTGGTGTTTTACACTGAACAACATGGCATTGAGTGCAAGATGTCCGAAAAGGAGTAGGCAAGACTACTTCGACAAGAAAGATGGCAATAGACAATGGAGAGAGCGCTATGAGAAGGACTCGATCGACTGCTGACCAAAGTACACAGGGTAGAAGACAGTGATCATTGGATAACTTTTCCTGTGGGAACAGTTCTGTCTGACTTAAGGCGTGGTTAGAGTACACTGACATAAATATCAAGGCAGGTGTGTGTCTTGAGTAACATTGTTGGTGTGCCTTAATTCCTACCTATCTCAATTTTGTCTGCTTTCTGAATTACCTCAGTGCAGAAACGTCTTTAACTATGGACGTCATATCCAGTAGTCCGACAGAGTTTAGAGTATTGGAAGTCGGGCACACACACACACACACACAACCCGCAAGCACTACCACTCAAATGAGAAACTTAGTTAAAACCTATATTCAACATAAAATTCCAGGATATACTTTGAAACTTTTGTTTAATTTTTAGAAACAAAAATTAAACAAACTAATGCTGTATTGACATTTATGAAAATGGTTCATCTATAATCGAGTATATCGGTGTTTACTTATTGTAACTCATTTCCAACACTGGATGCAATATATTTCAAATAAAACACTTGCAAGTGATAAATACTAAGCATTATCAAATACAAAATACAGAAAATATTTTACACGGCCAGTTTAAAATCCTTAATTAAGTTGGTGTACACGAGCCACACCTTCCGCACGCGCGGACACACAGACACACACAGACACACACACACACACACACACGACCGGCAAGCACTCCAGCTCAATTGTAAAAACTTTAGTTAAAACCTGTATTCAACATAAAATTCTAGAATATACTTTAAAACTCGCATTTTCCAGCTGTCCACACACAATTTTATTTTTTCTTAAAGTTAAAAATTTTTAAAAATTTGCGAGTCGAGTAGATTCAATTAAAAACTTAATTGAATCTAAAAGATATGTTTTATATCATGTATATGTTTTATGGTGTCATTCTGAATCCTTTCCAGTTACCTCGTCATTTCTCCTTGAGGTGTACACATAATAGTATTATGAAATAATAAGATGGTTTAACAGCTTTTGGAACAGTTTGCTGGAGTGAAATACATTATTGCTTAAATTAATCAATCTGCTCTTTAAAAGAATAGTGCAGACAAAAGACAAATTAATGTTATAAATGCAGAGGGCATGTTACTCTTTGATAAAGAACCTTAGTTTGTTTGCACCTTATCTGAACCGTTTTCACACAACTTCCTTCAGGGGCTGAAAAACCCTTGAGACACAGGGGCTCTGATAACGTATAGCCACCACAGATGCGCATATCCCCATGTCCCCTCAGATACCCATCAGCCTTTGGTCAGAAGTCGTTGACCCAATGTCCTGTTTTCTGGACATTAATTTTACCATTGTGATTTTTTGACAGAAAATGTATAATAATAATAATAATGCATCAATTTTATATAGCGCTTTTTTGGACACTCAAAGACGCTTTACAATGGAGGCATTATTCATTCACACTCTGATGGTGGTAAACTACGTTTTTGTAGCCACAGCTGCCCTGGGGCAGACTGACGGAAGCGTGGCTGCCAGTATGCGCCTACGGCCCCTCCGACCACCACCAAACATTCACACACAGCCATACAGGAGGGAGGGAGGGTTCCTATATTGCATGTTTTGGATGTATGGCTCAGCCATTGGTTGACCGTATTCCCGCCAACACATGTACGCACACACCCACAGAACCAGCCCCCACCCCCTTTGACACACCCCACTCACCTCACATACACTCTGCCAGAGTGCGAGATGACCAACGGGGTGAGAAGACTTTGGAAATAAGCCTTATTTTGCAGAAAACTTTCACTCAAATAATACATGTTTAAAAAGCACTAAACAATAATGCAATTAAATAAATGTTTTAAAAGATGTTTTAAATGTTTAAAATGTTATCCCAGAAAGGAGGGAGGGTGGCTGTGCTGAATTACCCCACACAGCCAGGGGATAAGAGGGAGGGAGGGGGAGGGGGAGGGGGCAAAGGGTGATAAATAATAAACTATTATAACCTCATTAAAAAATGAACTTATATGACATCATCAACTCATCAAAAAGCCATAAATCAAATTTTGACAGATACTGTATGACCTTTTACCCCATCAATCAAATTTTGACAGAATCCGTATGACCTTTGACCCCATCAATCAAATTTTGACAGAAACCGTATCATATATCTCTCTCTTCCCAGGGACTGTTTGACCAGATGTGAGGCGAAGCAGGACTGACTGTTGGCTGGATTCCGCAAATTGGATTTTGGTTGGAATCTTGGCTCCGTTGGATGTTAAGGGGGAGAGACGCCCACCACGTTGTTAAGCTAAATGGTTTTCACTGCCGTTGTCTGTGGAAGGTGGACTGTTGCTACAAAGATGTATCTCCCCTCTCCCCCAGTTGTGGGGTGCACATTGTTTCTGGTCCTCTCTGCACCTCTCTGATTGTATTATGTCGGATTGCTGTTTGCAGGGTGTTTGGAGCTGTTTTGCTACCGCAGGATTGCTGCATGAATCCGCAGCTGTGTGAGTAGCTGCTCCGTAGTTTGTTCAGATTTCAATGTTTCTTGCGTTTTGTGGTGGTTGCGTCTCAAATGGTGAGGAACTGAATGGTTTGATTGGAGTGTTTACATTGGCGTTTATTGTCACCAGTGCGGCTTATGAGTAGCTGGTTCTAAACGGCGTGTGGACCATGTAGCCCTCGGTAATTTGGGTGATACAACCTCTCCGGCTCCCCCTGTTGGCGATACCTGTACTGCTGGGCTGACTGATCGAGGCTACTTCTCCGGCTCCCCCCCCCATTGGCGATACCTGTACGGCTGGGCTGACTGACCGAGGCTACCTCTCCGGCTCCCCCTGTTGGCGATACCTGTACTGCTTGGCTGACTGACAGAGGCTACCTCTCCGGCTCCCCATGTTGGCGATACCTGTACTGCTGGGCTGACTGACTGAGGCTACCTCTCCGGCTCCCGCTTTTGGCGATATCTGCATTGCTGGGCTGAATGACTGAGGCTACCTCTCCAGCTCCCCCTGTTGGCGATACCTGTACTGCTGGGCTGAATGACTGAGGCTACCTCTCCGACTCCCCCCCGTTGGCAATACCTGTACTGCTGGGCTGAATGACTGAGGCTACCTCTCTTGCTCCCCCTGTTGGCGATATCTGCATTGCTGGGCTGAATGCCCGAGGCTACCTCTCCGGCTCCCCCAGTTGGCGATACCTGTACTGCTGGGCTGACTGACTGAGGCTACCTCTCCGGCTTCCCCTGTTGGCGATATCTGCATTGCTGGGCTGAATGACTGAGGCTACCTCTCCAGCTCCCCCTGTTGGCGATACCTGTACTGCTGGGCTGAATGACTGAGGCTACCTCTCCGACTCCCCCCCTGTTGGCAATACCTGTACTGCTGGGCTGAATGACCGAGGCTACCTCACCGGCTCCTCCTGTTGGCGATACCTGTACTGCTGGGCTGAATGCCCGAGGCTACCTCTCCGGCTCCCCCAGTTGGCGATACCTGTACTGCTGGGCTGACTGACTGAGGCTACCTCTCCGGCTTCCCCTGTTGGCGATATCTGCATCGCTGGGCTGAATGACTGAGGCTACCTCTCCAGCTCCCCCTGTTGGCGATACCTGTACTGCTGGGCTGAATGACTGAGGCTACCTCTCCGACTCCCCCCCTGTTGGCGATACCTGTACTGCTGGGCTGAATGACTGAGGCTACCTCTCTTGCTCCCCCTGTTGGCGATATCTGGACAATAGGGTTGAATGTCTGGTTGGAGGTTACCTTCCCTGTTCTCCTTGTTGGTAACACCGGTATTGTTGGATTGGATGATCAGTTGGAGGCCACTTCTCCCGCTCCTCTTGTTGGCGACCCCTGTATCGTCGGATTGGATGCTGGTTGGAGGCCACTCCTTCTCCTTGTTGGTGAGACCTGTATTGACAAACTGAAAGTTGCTTGGAGGCAACTTGCTTGGTTGCTTGGTTCTCCCCCAGCTGGATTTTGGTTTCGAGCCGAGTAGACCATACCTCCTGACCAGACTGGTTCCCCGCTCTCCCCTGTGGCCATCAGCTAGTCCATCCCGGGACTGGGATCCTTGTCTTGGGGTCTGGTAGAGTGGGGCAGTGACGTTGGACTATTGGTTGCCTGGTTTTAAGAGTAGCCCCTAATTTTTGCAGATGTTTTTATATTGTATTTAATCAGCGCCCGAGCACCGACCGGTGCCAGGGCCCGGAACAGGTCCTGGCACCGAAGGTGCGAGGAACCTATTATTTTTGATGGGATTTTTATTCTTCTTCTTCTTCTTATTATTATTATTATTCTGCTGCGAGATCGCATTTTTGAGGGCTTTGCCATGCACGATAACTCAGAAAAATTTGCCCATACGTCAGTCGTGGTGAAAATTACAAAGTATTATTATTTTTGCGCTTGGACATGCCCTGGTGGCTCCATAGCGCCACCAAACATGCGGACATTTTGGAACTCACTTGCTCGGATTGTTAGGATAAAAGACCTTGAATGTTCATGAAATTTGGTGAGTACATTGCATTTGTCTTGCTGGGTAATGGTAATTTTTTTGAAATTTTTTGGCTAAACAGGAAGTGAGCAATGAGCCATTTCCTGCATTTATCCAAATTTCACATATACATGTATGAAGGCCTTAGAATGCTCCAAAACTTGCAAAAGTGGACCAAGTTGCAACTCTCTTTTGTTCTTTGATTTGCTACACCAAATTGCACTTAATGTGGCACAATGCCTCTGTAGCGCCCCCTATTCATTTTCTAAAAATAAAACCCTTTTGAAGGTCTCAACATGCTTGAATATTTCCATAAATCAACAAACTCATAGAGCTCGATATTACGATTACGGTATAGGTTTTGCAGACAGGGATGCCAAAATGGAATCATTGCACCCTACAGCAAATTTTTGCACTCCCCTGAGGAAAGCATATTGTATACAGTCTAGAAGTGTCCGATGGCAGTGAATGGACACCTGCACCCATCAACATCTCGCCACCACCCCAACGTGCATGAAGGGTGCGAGGGCCCTTTCAACGCTGCTCGCAGCTTTAATTCTTCTTCTTATTAGGGCCCGAGCACCGACCGGTGCCAGGAACCTATTGTTTTTGATGGGATTTTTATTCTTCTTCTTCTTCTTCTTCTTCTTCTGCTGCGAGAACGCATTTTTGAGGGCTTTGCCATGCACGAAATCTCACAAAAATTTGCCCACACGTCAGTCGTGGTGAGAATTGCAAACGATTATTTATTTTGTACTTGGACATGCCTTGGTGGCTCTATAGCGCCACCAAACACGAGGCCATTTTGGAACGCACTTGCTTGGATTCTAATGAAATTTTATAGGGTCATAGTAGTCATCATGAATTTTTTTGTCAATTTTTTTGTAATTTTTTTGCCACACAGGAAGTGAGCTATGAGCCATTTCCTGCGTTTTTTCAGATTTTACGAACACATTTTTGAGGGCCTTATCATAATCGAAAACACACCAAACTTGGCTTATTGACTAAAAATATTAAGTTCTTTGATTCGATATCTCATTTGGCAGTGGGTGACACATGGTGGCTCTATAGCGCCCCCTAATACATAATTGCATTTTTGAGAGCATCAGCATGCTCGAAAACTCACAAAACTTTGCAAACATATTAAGCTGGTCATACTCTTTACTAAGATATAGAGTTTACAGATGGATGTGGCAAAATTGCATTACAGCGCCACCTAGAAAATTTCAATGAAGCAGCCCTCGCAGCGTGTTTAACGTACATGTACAAAATTCGGTGGACATGTGTACTATGCCAAGACCTAAAAAAAATGTCTTGGTGCCATGACCTAGACTCAACAAGAAGTCCGCCATTTTTAATTGAATTTGCAAATTTTTTAAATTTTTTGCCATTCACAGGCGTCATACTTTAACGTACTCCTCCTAGAGATTTTATCCGATCAACTTAAAATTTTGCATGTGACATCTAAAGACCTTGTCGATGTTAAATTGCGAAGCTTTTTTGGATTCATCGAACTTTGTATCCGTGGCGTCGCGGCAAATTTTGATGTTCCGCCATGAAACAGGAAGTTGATTTTATGCGCATATGCTTTGTGAGATTTGCCCGAAACTTTACAGGCTTAATAAGAGTCGACTTTCAAATATACCTATATGTTGATATTGGATTGGGTGTGGTCAGGTGGCTCCACAGCGCCCTCTTGACACGGCCATGTTGAGTTAAAAGTGCTTGAATGTTCATGAAATTTGGTCTGATCATTACATTTGTTTTTGTGGGCAATGCTTATTTTTTTGAAATTTTTCGGCCAAACAGGAAGTGAGCTACGAGCCATTTCCTGCGTTTTTTTCCAAATTTTACGAACACACGTTTAAAGGCCTTCCGATCATCCAAAACTTGCAAAATATTGCACAAAATGTCAGTGTCATATGATCTTCAGCTTGATGTCCCAATTGGCACTTAATGTGCCACAATGGCTCTACAGCGCCCCCTAATTATTTTTGCAAAAGAATTGCCCTTTTGGGGGTCTCAACCTGATTGAAAATTTACAGAAATCAACACATTTCTGGAGCCTGGTATGACGAGTACTCTTGGAGAGGTTTTGCACACAGGTATTTCAATATGGTATCATTGCACCCTCTAGAAATTTTCAGCAAAAAGGTTCTCAGAGTTCAGTTAACCTACATGAACAAAATTTGGTGGAGACATGAAACGTGCCAAGACTTGTAAAAAAATTACATAGTGCCAATTACATAGGGCCGTTACCCAAACCCAACAGGAAGTGCATTATTTTGAATAAAAATTTCAATTTTTTTTCATGAACAGGTGTTATACTTTTAGATGCTCCACCAATTGATTTCAAGAATGGTGTTTGCACTCCACTCAGGAAAACATATTGTGTGCAGTCTACCAGTGTCTAGTGGCTGTTGACAGGTGCATTTGACCAGTTACATCTCGTCACCACCCCAACGTGCACGAGGGGTGCGAGGGCCCTTTCAACGCTGCTTGCAGCTTTAATTATTATTATTATTCTGCTGCGAGAACGCGTTTTTGAGGGCTTTGCCATGCACGAAATCTCACAAAAATTTGCACACACATCAGTCGTGGTGAAAATTACAAAGTATTATTATTTTTGTACTTTAACATGCCTCGGTGGCTCTAAAGCGCCACCAAACACGCGGCCATTTTGGAACGCACTTGCTCGGATTCTCACGAAATTCGATAGGACCATAGCAGTCATAATAAATTTTCTTGTCAATTTTTTTGAAATTTCTTAGTATCACAGGAAGTGAGCTATGAGCCATTTCCTGCGTTTTTTCAGATTTTACGAACACATTTTTGAGGGTTTTATCATACTCGAAAACTCACCAAACTTGGCTGAAAGACTAAAAATATTAAGTTCTTTGATTCGCTAATTCATTTGGCACTGGGTGTGACATGGTGGCTCTATAGCGCCCCCTAATACATAATTGCATTTTTGAGGGCCTCAGCATGCTCGTAAATTCACGAAACTTTGCAAACATATTAAGCCGGTCATACTTTTTACTAGGCCATGGGGTTTACGGATGGATGTGGCAAAATTGCATTACGGCGCTACCTAGAAAATTTCAATGAAGCAGCCCTCACAGCATCTTTAACCTACATGTACAAAATTCGGTGGACATGTGGATTATGCCAAGACCTAAAAAAGTCTCTTGGTGCCATGAGCTTGACTCAACAGGAAGTCTGCCATTTTTAATTGAAATTGCAACAGGCGTCGTACTTTAACGAACGCCTCCAAGAGATTTTATCCGATCAACTTAAAATTTCGCATATGACATCTAAAGACCTTGTCGATGTTAAATTGCGAAGCTTTTCTGAATTCATCGAACTTTGTATCTGTGGCGTTGTGGCGAATTTCGATGTTCCGCCATGAAACAGGAATTTGGTTTTACGCGCACATGATTTGTGAGATTTGCACAAAACTTAACAGGCTTGATCAGAGTCTCATTCCAAGTATACCCAATGTTGATATTAGATTGGGTGTGGTCTGGTGGCTCCACAGCGCCCTCTTGACACGGCCATGTTGAGATAAAAGTGCTTGAATGTTCATGAAATTTGGTCTAATCATTGCATTTCTCATGGCGGGTTATAGTAATTTTTTAGAAATTTTTTGGCCAAACTGGAAGTGAGCCATTTCCTGCATTTTTCAAAATTTTATGAACACATGTTTGAAGGCCTTAAAATACTCGAAATCTTGCAAAAAGTTGCGCAAATTATGAACATAAACAATTTTGATGTCCCGCCATGAAAAAGGAAGTTGCTTTTACTCCCACATACTTCGTGGGATTTGCCTGCAACTTTCCAAGCTTGATAAAATTGTCCTCCCAAGTATAAATATATGCTAATATTAGATCGGGAGTGGCCAGGTGGCTCCACAGCACCCTCTAGTTATGGCCATGTTGAGATAAAAGTGCTTGAATTTTCATGAAATTTGGTGTGATCATTGCATTATTCATTCCGCGCAATGGATAATCTTTTGAAATTTTTTTTGGCCAAACAGGAAGTGAGCTAAGAGCTATTTCCTGCGTTTTTCCAAATTTTACGAAGACACGTTTGAAGGCCTTAACATACTCCTGCAAAACCTAGCACAAATTATAATTTTCTTATTCTCTAGAATGTCATCCATCAAGTGGCACTAAATGTGGCATAATGGCTCTATAGCACCCCCAATAAGATTTTTAAAAGAATTGCCCTTTTGAGGGTCAAAACATGCTGGAAAATTAACATAAATGAACACATTCATGGAGCCCGTTATTACAATTACTATGTTGTAGATTTTGCGCACAGGTATGTCAAAATGGTATCATAGCGCCCTCCAGAAAATTTTTGCACGCCCCTCAGGAAACCACATTGTACACAGTCTAGCAGTATCCAATGGCTCTGAATGGACACCTGCACCCATCAAGATCTTGCTGCCACCCCAATGTGCATGAGGGGTTGGAGGGCCCTTTCAACGCTGCTTGCAGCTTTAATTAACATTGCTGTTTATTCGTATCTTGTGTCCCGGCAGAATTGAGGTGTACAGTTGCTCCTCGGAGTAGTGGGCTTGGGGTGAGAGACGCCCCTACCTAGTGACAAATGCATAATCCCACTAATGATGTATGGAAGTGAGACCTGGACCTTATATCGTCATCATATCAAGCTTTTCTGATCAGTTCAGCACAGGCACTTGAGATCTATTCTTAAGATCAGATGGGATCATTACATCACAAACGATGAGGTGGTGGATCATGCTAAATCTGCAGATATAAAGAATTCTTATAAGGAACAGAATGTGTTGGATGGGCCATGTTGCGCGTATGCCAGACGAGCGGCCTGTAAAGTGCTACCTTGGTCTGACTGAATTTCCCTGGGAAGGCCAAACAACGTAAAGAACTTAATCAAAGCCTTTGAGATTGCAGTTGCCTTGATGTTACGTACAGGTATGGCTTCGGGGAATCTGGTAGATGCACACATGATTGTCAATAAGTACTGATTTCCAGATCTAGTCTTGGGTAATGGACCAACACAATCAACAATGACCATAGAGAAGGGCTCCCCAAATGCTGGGATAGGCTGCAATGGAGCTACAGGTGGGTCTAACTGGTGTTTTCCAACTACGTGACAAGTGTGACAGGTTTTGCAAAAGTTGGAAACGTCTTTCCGAAGCCCGGGCCAGAAGAAGTGTTTCATGATCTTATCAACAGTCTTGTTAACACCAAGATGACCTCCTAAATGTAAACTATGAGCCATTGTTAAGATGTCATTCCTGTAGACCTTCGGAACAACAATTTGCTTGACCACTGCCAAATCTGCACTGGCAGGGATATCAGGAGGGCGCCACTTCCGCAGCAACACACCATCCTTGAGATAATACCCAACTGGAACTGCGTCTATTTCTTTATCAGGAATGGCTCTCCTCTTTAGTACACAAATTTCAGGATCATTAGTTTGCTCCTCAATCAACCGCTTTCTGGACAGAGACAAGTCTCCAGACACATCAGAATCACCAGACCCATCCGGCTGGCTGAATAGAGAACTGATAAAAGTATCTGAGAAGTCCTCAAACGGAGAAACCATAGTAGCCCGAACAGAGTCATTAGGTGAACCACTTGAGTCATGAATATTCAATGTGCTGGACGGCACCACATCATCTAATTCTTCTTCTGGCCTTCTGGGCCATAGCACGAGTCACTGCGCAAGAAGGATACGGAGATGGGTCCTCATCGCCATCTTCAGTGCTCGGCTGTGAAGTAAGATGTACAGGGGGAACTACTTTGCCCCCAGCCAGGTCATTGCCTAGCAACAGAGAAACACCCTTTATAGGTAGACTTGACATAAGTCCCACCTTTACCTGTCCTGTAACTAAATCTGACTTCAAGAATATAGAGTGCAGGGGTACAGATACAGTCCTCCCTTCAATACCTTGTACAAGTATGAAATCCCCAGAAGAGGTCTCATCACGTAACTCCAAGGAGTCCATCAACAAAGGTGACTGAGAGGCTCCGGTATCCCTTAGGATATATATGGGGACAGGAGTAGTATGCTCATTCAGAACCACAAATCCGTCTGACACACATGGAAGAAATTCCTCCCTCACAAAGTCTCAGGCTTTTTAGCCCCACAAGAAGCAGGCAATTTAGCAGATCGGTTATCTACTACAGGGATTTCTAACCTTGTTTTCACAAAGGCATTTGGTTTGGTATCCTTTTCTTTTTCTTTCTTAGCTGTAAGGAACCAACAGTTAGTTGTAACATGACCAGATTTCTTGCAATAACTGCAAACTAGACCACTTTTGTCACTGTAAGCACTGTAAGTTTTAGTGAGTTGAAATCATCCTTGACCTCCATAGAATTACACCAGCGCTCAAAGCAAACCTTCTTCTCATTAGCAAATTCCACATAAGTCTGATTTTCAGATTTCTTCAGACCTCTGAATTTCTGTCGGTAATCCTCTGGAACCAACTCGTAAGCTCTCAAAATAACCTTTTTGACAACCTCATAATCAGAGGAATCATCTGCAGACAAAGCCGAATAGGCTTGTTGAGCTTTACCCTTGAGGACAGTTTGCAACATCAGAGGCCAGTGTTCCTTTGGCCACTGGCAACTCTTTGCTACCTTTTCTAAACACTGAAAATAGTTGTCTATGTCATTTTTCCGAAAATGGAGGCAGCAGTTTTACCTCCTGACTGGCACAAAATTTTTTTTTTAGTTTCAATTTTAATTTTTAGTTGCTCCATTTGGAGTCTTTCTTCTCTATCGAATTTCTCTAATTCAAAATCTCTCTGTCTTGCAAATTTTTCTAACTCAAATTCTCTTTGTTCCCTTTCTTTCTTCTCTTCTCTAGCTAATTTTTCCAACTCAAACTGCCTTTGTTTTTCTTTTTCCTCCCTTTCAATCTCTAGCATTTTTAATTTAAGTTCCATTTCTATATTTGGATTTTCCACTGGAAATTGTTCCAGATCTCCTGGTGCAAACACATTTTCATCAATGTAATACTCAACTATCTCTCTAGCCAGTCTTGCTTTTCGCATGGCTGGTTTTACCTCTGTCAGCTCCAAATGTCTGCATATTTCTAACAGTTCTGTCCTTTTAAAAGACTTCAAAACCCCTACGGTTGGTGATGCCAAGAAATCATCCTTTGCTGTTGATCTTTCTATATATATATATATATATATATATATATTTAGGAAAATTAAAAAAAAAACTATCTCACAATTTGAAATGTTAGATTTTCAGTAAATGACTCACACAATGTTCTATCCCGGACTTGAGCCCCCAATTTGTTATGGCCCCAATTTGTTATTACATTTACAACATCCACAACAGCAAGGAATGACAGCCACAATTTTAAAACTTTAACACATTTAATTAACAAAGACAACTAACTAATCTACTGACTAATCTAATGACCAAGATTGATTAACAAGAAAAACAGAAATATTTACAGTCCCTTTTGGTTGGGTTCCTTGGTGATGTCCGAAGTGAGGAAAATGCTCTAACACAGGCAAAAATCCACTATAAGCTTCACAGGTCTTCAACAGAATGACAGGTCTGGTCACATGTATCCTTCTCCTTGCAATTTCTCCTACCACTTTACTGTCTCAATTCTCCCTCCTTATATACTCTTTTGCAAACCCCTCCCACCTTTTAGACTTTTTTTTTCTTTTCTCTGGGACTTGTTTCAGACATGCCCAGAACATGTCAAAACCTAGCTCCAGTCTGGGCTTAACAAAAAATAGGTAAATACTGCTATCCAGTGGCCTATATTCACATTACAAAAGGCACTTCTCTATGGGGAACTGACAGAGGGCTGAAGAAGAGTCGGTCGTCCTCTCCTTAGGTATAAGGACACGGTAAAGGACATCCTCAAGCGCGGGGTTGCACTAAATATGTGGAGAGCGATCGTAGGAGACCGGCTAGCCTGTCGGAGATTTACATGTGACGTCTGCGATAAGAGTGAAAGACAGGAGGAAGAGCAACATGGAAAAAAGGGCAAAACGCACCAGAGAGGCGAAAAATGAAAATTAACTTTTTCACTTGAATTTTTTTTATTCTCTATTACTCGACTTTTGTATTTCCCGTGTCGATGTAGGCGTATTATTAAATTAACGACTGACACGCCCATTTATTTATTTATTTTTTTTGGCGTTCCTCCTAAATCCGGCAGTTAGGACCTTTTGCCCCAAGATGCTTTGTGAATACGGGCCCAGCTCTTTAAGCTCCCATGCCAAAGCATTTTAATTGGTCACACTAGTCTGACTGGAACCAATTAACATGCTTTGGGGCAGTAGATGAATTTTTACTTGCAGAAGAGTAAAATGGTTACTTGTATAGCTACATACTTAAATAAGACGATGCCCATGTATTCTCCCAGCAATGCAGCAAGTTGAAGTGCTGCCTTTAAACGTAGTAATTTGCTCTGATTCAAATTCACTACGGATCACTGGACTAATTTAATTTTAAATTTGGCTGGCAGATAAAGAATTGGAGTCAACTGAATGCCTCATATCAAGGTCCTTTTCTCTGGAAAGAATCTAATGATGTCTTATAAAAGGTGTGGAATAAAGAGAGAGAAGTTCCAATACTCAGGAAATTAGTTAAATTACCCTTTTCAAACTGGATAATGTAATAAAGAAAGAAACACAAATTGTGCATTGAATGGATTCAATCTTTTCTTTTTTTTTGACAAAACATCTTTACACGAAGGTTTGTGGTCAGTTCTGTTCTGAGCATGCCCCTTAGGAGCAACGACGGCTCAGCATGTGGCAGGCATGGAATGCACAAGACGGTTGACAGTTGGCTCGTTGACACTTGTCCAGATTTGTCTGTTGGCCCGCTCTAGATGGTCACTTTATTTTTCCGCATACACCTTCGCCTTATTTCCAAATGCATTTCTGGCTATGTGGGTTGCCAAAAGTAATGGTTGATACAGGTCCTTGCAGTAGATATCATGGTCTTCTACTTCTGGCCAGAGCTGCCAGCTCAGTTGTCGGATGGCTCTTTTGCGGTCTTGTGCATTTAATTCTGGCTTTCCCCTTCTGTTATGAACTGTGATTTTTGCCTGTTCTGGTTCATGTTTATTTCCTCTTGGTTTGTTTAGTTAATGCATTCAGTATCATCTGCCAGTTTATGCGCATCGTTTTTTTCCCCTGTCATGTCTTGCGTTTCTCTATATACTTTGCCAGTACACGCCCCTGTCACAATTCGGGTGATTTCGGAAGTTTCCGGTATTTCGCAAGTTCCTTCATGCCTCGTTTACTTCTGTCAACACTAATTACTAAGTAAGTTCTAATCCTACTAACACTTTGGCCCGTATTCAGAAACGACACTCACCCTAATTCAGCGTGAGTGAGTACTAAAACTTAGTTAGTGTCAGGTTATACTAAATGAGTCAGAGGTTGTCCTCACACTCATTTGCTTTCAGAAACCTCTTAGTGTCTCTTTCGGAGTGAAGGTTGAGTGCAGAGAACACCTCCCTTGAGCCGCAGTAATTTGCGCCGGTATTTCGTTGTCATGGCTTTCAAGTGGTTACAAACATTGGAAACTCTGTATCACTTTCAGCCACTGTTCGACGCAATCGCAACTACGCAATTTTTAACTGTAATGATGATAACGATGCCGGTAACTTGCTGACTGACCTCCTGGTTTCAGTGTTTACGAACTGCACTGTGGTGAACTCGAGGTTAGCATTTGTGTACCCACCAGTGGCAACTGGTGAACTGGCAATTGGGGAAACTCAAAACCATCCCTTAAAAATAATGATTGAACATGACCTGTTTTCAATCATTCAATAAAATTTTATTTACTTGAACTCCTAAAATCCTAAGGATTATCATGTTTCGCCAGTTCTACTTGTTAAGTTAGAATGAGCACTGATAATTATTGCCCTGTTTTCAATTCATTTCAATTACCATTGTGGAAACTCTGGTCACACCTGATAATGTTGAGAGTTTTCATTAATGATGCATATCTGTCCATTCTCACACATTCGGATTTCTCACACTTTTCTTTACTCATGGGTTGGAAAATTCTGCGCTCAGCTGGCTCATGGGGCACCATGTGGATTGGTCTGTGAGGCTCATGTAGCTGTAAGTCACGAGAACCCATTCTTTTCTACATTCTTAATTGCTGAATGTAGAAGGCAATGTTTGGCATGTTTCACAGCTTGTTGCTTAGTGAGCCTTGCGGGCTGTCCAGTGCCTTTCGCGAGCCACTCGACCACAGAATTTATGAAGCCATGGTCATATTTTAATTGGTCATTTATGTGTGATAGAAACACCTCAGTTTTGTGAAGCAATGTATTACAGCGCTAAAAAAAAAAATTTGATTGTGATTTTACCAATTAGTCTGAGATACTTTCTTATCAAGAAATCAAAATCAAGAACTGCAAGAGGTTTAGGTCATTAAGCACTGATGAGTGAGGATTGAGCGTAGCTTTGCAGCAGCCGACACACCACCTGTGGTACCCAGTGCCCACTACTGTCAGTTACTATGCTCGAGTGGCGTTTGTGAATAGCAACTGGTGAGGAGTGGGCCCGCTCCCTCGGTAAGTGGTAGGTCGATCTCTTTCTCACACTCCAGTTACATTTCAACTGTACTCACTACATGGTGAGTGGAGGGTGTGTGAGTGCTGTTTCTGAATTCGGGCCTTTATTTTTTGTCTTGTTTATCTACTAACCCATACTAATATACTAATCCTGTAAATAACTAACATACAACCTTGCACTATTTGGGTAAAATTATTACTGCACTAACTACTAACATTACTAATCGAATCTCTTGCTTTCCACACCAATCTGTAACTCCGCCCCCTCTTTGTTATCGTGGTCCTTGCCTGAGTTTCTGCAGAAACCTTGCAGCTATCTCTTCCGAATTCTGTCTCTGCCTGCCTGGTTCTGTTTGCTCCTGATTATGACCCATTTTCTGGCCGACCACAATTGTTGCGTATTGCTGCTTGGCTTTTGGAATTTGGCTTACGGACAGTCTACTTCCCCACTGCCTCATGATTTGATAATCCTGCCTGTGCTTTTTGGTTTTTGAACCCTTTCCTGTTTTTGGACTCTGTTTTTCAGATTGCCCCTCTGTACCATCACTGTTTACCTAGCTTTGGACTCGGACTGAATGAAGACCATGATTTTTGCACTTCTGAACAACCTGCAGTCAGATTCCCTACCAGGCATTACATCTTCAGGATGGAGTGTCATCAGAGAGTCCTGGCCTTTAGTCATGGTGGACACTGAGTAGTGCTTGCAATGAAAGTTTTGACCTCATTGCTTTCTTCTGGCCTTCACAACTAAAGCCTGTTTGTAGATTCAAAGCAATGCAAGAAAAACACCTCCCATGCTTTGTATGTCATTTATCTCAAGTTATCTGATAGAAACTATGCCGACTTATAAATGCTTCAAATTTTTACTCTCGTCCGATACAAAGTGCACAAAAGTTAATCCTTTGAACCCTAAATTATGTAAAGGTGTTGTGACTCCCACCTGTGCCAAAGCACTGCTTATTGTGATGGGGAACCCACCTTATCATGAATGAGATCACATGATGACCAAAAGTCATGTGATCAAAGTCACTTTTGGGATGCATTCCTTTTGGACAATTTTTTGCTTGGGAGGGGGAATTTTCCTTATCAAACAAGGTGTGTAGCTTGCTCGTGTACTCAAGTAGGTCAGGAACGCCCTCCTGCAGAACTGAGGAGCACTACACGTGTAGTTGCTGGAAGAGACGTCTTTTCACAGGAATCTTGCTGAAATGTTTTTAGCAAGAAGCACATGAGTTCCTTTTCCACTTTCTGCTTCCATATTTGTGGACACTTGGTAGCAAACAAGACCGTTTGCAATAAAGTTAATTTTGTGCATGTGTAAAGTGTCTACATGGGCACTTACACTTTGTTCTAAAGGAACACACCCTAGCATTTTGAGTTACTGCACATTCTCTATGCAGCCAATAAACCAGCCTATAGGGTTCAAAGGGTTATTGAAAAATGAACCGCTTTTCCGCTAATTTGCATTTCTTTGTTTTTGAGTATAGATAATGTTAAGATTCTGGACAACTATTCTTAAGCGGAAGTGTGGCACTAACGCTATGTAGAAGTGTCCGCCAGCTAATAAAATCCACTGCCAGCCAGCCAAACAACCAATGATTTTAAAACAAAATTGCTGCACATAACTACGCAGATTTTTCAATAAATGCAAAGTTCTGTTGTGTGCAGTTCCTTCAGTCTCAAATGCCTTGAACTTTTGTCAATCTGTTAATACTGCATACTTGTATGGAAAGCGAGCCAATGTGAAAAAGAAGGTTGGTATGACTGTTTCACAAATTATATTTTAAAACAGGTTGCAACATATATGGACGTATTATCAGGTTAATTATTGTTCTTTGATAGATCAGAAACATGAGAGCCTTTCATAATTCCAAACTTTTTGCCAGGCGTTTGACTGAATTATTTTTAATTCTAGACTGAGCACTTTTCTGGCCTTTATGCTCTTTCAAATTTAATGCTCTACAGTAAATTTAACAGTCACATAATGGAGCTGCCTTGCTCTGTTCTGCTCCCCACATACTGTAGCTAACAAAGTGCGCTCTCACAATATTACCATAATTTTTGTCTATGCTAAAGCATTGGCAGTACATCGCAGCTATTTTGTGAGAATGTTTCCTATGAGCTCAGTAAAGTACAGTGGACCTTGCAGGTTTTTGTCGTTTATTCCGAAGCTGAACTCACTTTTACTGGTGCCAGTGAGAGCACTGCATGGGAGAGATTTTCAGGCTGCTCCAGACCAGGCATTGATATGCTGTGGTGTAATACGGAAGTGCTAGAAATCGAGGTTGCGTCAGACCAAATTTTCACATTTTCATTAGATTGTTACTGTAATATCACACACAGGGTTCTGATGTTCTTGCTGAATGGATGCACATTTATTTTCTCCATCTCCCATGCCCTTCGACCGCACAGGAATTTCTATCGATTTTGGTAACCTCTAAACTCCAAGACAAGCTGATCTACCGTCATTCAGATATGGAAAATCAACATTGTATGTGTGCATGTCATGATTAATCAAAGTATCTGTATCCTCCAAATAATTACAAAGACCACAGGAGCCGTGTATCATTTATAGAAAAAAAAAAAACAATTAACATAGAAACAGACGGAGGGAACTTTTGATGACAATGTTGGGTGGAACTGAAGGCAGGATATGACTAAGAAGACCGATGAAAATGCTTTTTTACTGACAAGGGAGGTCATCTCTCTGTCCTTTCAATGCTTTTTAATCCTGTTCAATCCTCCTCTTTTCAGTAATGGACCCTGGGGTTTTGGAAACATCAGTGACTCTGGGATTTGTCAAGGTTGCCTGCAGTCTCTTATATTTTCCTTGCTTGAGAAACTCCCTCAATTCAGTTAGCTTTTGCTGCAGCTGTCTGCTGATCTTTACCGATCTCGCTGTCACAGGTAAGAGATGAAGATTAATTCTCTCTCTCTCTCCATCTTGCTTGCTCTCATAGTCAAATGAACTTTTATCTGATATGATGTGCTTTAGGTGCATATTGCTAGATCACAAATACAAAAAGCATAGAATAGACACATTGAAAAGATACAAATGTTTGCGTGTGAGCCTAGCTTTATGCCTTGTGTTATTTAAGTGCAAAAATTAATATGATATTGACTAATTAACCCTTTGACACTCAGATTCTACAAAACCAAATATGACTGCTCTTCCAAAGTTAAGACCACTCATATCCAATTCAGATATGCTGAAAGGTTTAATTTAATTCTGAGTCAACCATTGCATTTCATGGCATAGTTGTGAAATTAGTTCTTGCTTATAAATTTCAGCACAAGTTGCATGAACGGCAAAATGTAGCGGATTTTGCATATCAACAGCAAATATTCAGAGACACATGATTAGTGAGAATTTGAATCTTTGCTGAAGACCTCGATCTTGTGTGTAACTGCTTATTTGGAATTGAAGTCTGCACCCAAATTGGCCTTTTCTGGATGAGATTGAGGACTGCAAGCCAATTGAAAAACATTAAAAAATCTTGTCAATTAGCATAATAAGGAAATTTCTGTATGCAGGCGCGAAAGGATCAAGAAGACACCAAAAAGACAATCAGGAAGTGAACATTGTTATGACTTGGAAAAATCACAACAAAGAAAACTGGCCAGTACAACTAAAACAAATTTATTCTTTACAAAAAAAGTTGTACAAAAATTATCCACTATTTAAATTCTCTAATAACACTCTGCCACTATTTAACTGTTGCCAAAACAAAACTCTGGTCTGCTCTCTTCTGCTGTCCGCTCTCTTTGTTGTCAGTCTCTGCTGTGCTTAAAATCACAGCCTTTTTATAGTCTAGCAACCTTCCAGAAAGATCCACAGGATTCTAGGGAAATCCCGCCCCCTCCAAGCAGGAAAGTGCCAGAAGCTTCGAGAAATTACTAGACTTTTCTTAATGATTTTACAAGTACGCCACCAGATGGTGCCAATGAACAAAATAAATATAGCTGACCAGCAGGGCAGCAAAACAGCATGTAACAAATCTTCATTTACAAATGGAATATAAAGCTGTACAAAAATTTATCATACATAACACCTCCCCTCTTTAAGAAAAGAAAGGTTTGCTAAAAGCTTTCTTTTGTTAAAATTAACACAGTTTTATAATCAGAACAATATTGAACTTTACACAAACGTATTATTGATCATGATAACAATCATATACATAACAAACAGTGTAAGTCTCACAATCAAATAGAAAAGTAAAATTACGTTTTTCACAATCATGAAAAGAAATAAAATTACATGCGTGAAAGTGTATCTGGGATTACATTATCTTTTCCCCTGATGTGAGAAATATCCAAATCATACTCTTGCAAAAGTAAACTCCATCTCAGTAATCTTTGATTCTTGTTTTTGATCTTGTGCAAGAATGTGAGGGGATTGTGATCACTGAAGACCTTGATGGAAGTAGCTGAACAAGTCAAATAGACTTCAAAATGTTGTAAAGCCAAAACAAGTGCCAAACATTCTTTTTCAATTGTTGAGTAGTTTTTCTGATGTTTATCAAACTTTTTGGAAAAGTAACAAACAGGATGATCTACTCCATCAGTGTCTTCTTGCAGTAAAACTGCACCTGCACCAATGTCACTGGCATCAACTGCCAACTTGAACTCCTTTTTGAAATTGGGAGATAAGAGAACTGGTGCATTTTTGAGAATCGCTTTCAGCTGGTCAAATGAATTTTGACATTTTTCATCCCAAACAAATTTTGCATTTTTCTTCAGTAAATTTGTCAAAGGTTCAGAGATGATAGAGAAATTTTTACAGAATTTTCTGTAGTAGCCAGCCATCCCTAGAAATCTCATGAGCTGTCTTTTAGTTGTTGGCTCAGGAAATTCAGTGATAACTTTGACTTTTGCATCATCTTGTAGGATGACATCATGGTAAACCAAATCAGTCCTTGATGGAACGTCAGGGAATATGTGACTATTTTCAAATATGAGCTGCTTTAGCTGCTGTTGTTGAAAAGGGTCCAGGTGGGACAACTTGCTGTCAATATTTTGAAGAATGTCTGAATTTTCAAGTTTGACTGGACCAGGTTCATTTTCTAGGGGCAGTCACAATGTTCTTTGGAATTTTCCAGTTCAACTGTATTTACCACATTGACTGGCTTTTGCTGAGTGTCTCTATCAATGTATTCTTTCAGCATGTTGATGTGACACATTTGTTTTTGTTTCCTCCTTCCAGGAGTTGAAATTATGTAATTTAGATCACTGACCTTTTTGAGGACAGTGTAAGGGCCGAAATATCGGGCCCTTAGAGGGTTTCCAGGAACTGGCAAAAGTGCAAGAACTTTGTCACCAGTTTTAAAACTTCTATCTTTTGAATGAAGGTCATATCTGGCTTTCATTTTGCCCTGAGCTTCTTTGAGATTAGACTTAGCAAAGTCACAGGCTTTAGAGAGACGATTACGGAAGTCAGAGACATACTGAAGCAAGTTCATTGGGACATCATCTTCAGCGAGCAACTTTTCCTTCAGTAGCTTCAGAGGTCCACGGACTGTATGCCCAAAAACGAGCTCAAAAGGACTGAACCCAAGAGACTCCTGAACAGCTTCACGGGCAGCAAACAGAAGAAGATGAACACCTTCATCCCAATCTTTCTCTGTGTCAAGGCAGTAGGTCCTTATCATGTTCTTCAGGGTTTGATGGAACCTCTCCAAAGCACCTTGACTCTCAGGATGGAAAGCTGATGACCTGTATTGTTTTATACCAAGCTCATGCATAACTTGTTGAAATATGCCTGACATGAAATTTGATCCTTGATCAGACTGAATAGACTTAGGAAGACCAACTAAGCAGAAAAACTTGGTTAGAGCCTTGATGATAGTCTTCGCCTTGATATTACGAAGTGGAATCGCCTCAGGAAACCGGGTGGAAGCACACATGATAGTCAGTAAGTACTCACAACCAGACCTAGTCTTCGGCAATGGTCCAACACAGTCAATGATGATCCGACTGAAAGGTTCTTCAAAAGCGGGAATGGGCTTAAGTCGAGCCTTTGGAATATTCTGGTTCGGCTTCCCAACCATTTGACAAGTATGACAGGATTTGCAGTACTCCTGTACATCAGACCTCATAGAAGGCCAGAAGAAATGGTTTCTGACACGTTGAAGGGTCTTCTTGATACCCAAATGACCTGACATAGGATTGTCATGGGCCAGACTAAGAGTTTCTTGACGGTATGGCTTTGGAAGAACAATTTGATGGGTGATCATCCACTCTTCATCTGCAGGAACATCGGGTGGGCGCCACTTTCTCATAAGCACACCATTTTTGTAGTAAAAACAGACAGGAACTTGAGTAGCCTCTTGTTCACTTGCAGCCTGTGGAAGAAGATGCGCTAGATCACAAGCTTGTTGTTGCTCATGCATAAGTTGTTTACGAGACAAAATGTCATTAGAATGACCTGACAAGGACAAGTCTGAAGATTTCCCAGACATCTCAGGACTGGAAGGTTCCTGATGAAAAGACTGCCCAATGAAGGTGTCAGCCAGGTTAAAGTCCAGGTCAGCAACATCCTGAATAGCCTTTTTGGCCATAGAACGAGTAACTGCACATGAAGGATAGAGGTCTGGAATTTCCTCCTCTATAGAGTCAGATTCTTGATGAATCAAAGGAGTGTCAGTTACAATAGGGTAGGGCACAACCTTATCCCCAGCAAGATCATTACCAAGAAGCAAATGAATGCCTTTGAAAGGAAGAGAAGACCTAACACCAACAGTAACAGGTCCAGAGACCAAGTCTGATTTGAGATGAACATTATGGAGAGGTACACTTGTAAAACCACATTCTACTCCTTGAATAAGGACATTAGCCTGAGTAGACGATTTGTCCGAGAAAGGCAGAATATCTGCAAGAATAAGAGATTGGGAAGACCCAGTATCCCTTAGAATTCGAACAGGAGCAGATGAGGAAAAATCATGTGAAAGTGAGACAGAACCATCAGTGATGAATGGCTCAAAACCCTCCATAACCGGATCAGACACAGAAGGTAGAAGATCAGGTGAACTGACCATTGATACAAGAGATTCTCTCTTTGCCAAAGCAGTTGGCTTGGTTTCTTCTCGTTGTTGTTTTTTCTTGAGAGCATAACACTCAGAAATAAGGTGACCTTGCTTTTTGCAGTAATGGCAAGACACAGAAGGTAAAAAATCAGAGGATTGCTTCTCACCGGAAGGTTTCCTCTCAGAAGTGGCCTTAGAATCATTAGAAGTGTTATTAGAAGTAGTCTTGGACTGAAACTTGCTTTGAAATTTACAAAAAGTAGATTTTTGGACAAAAGAAGTCTTGTGAGTCAATGCATAACTATCAGCTAGCGTAGAAACATCTTGCAAAGTAATGGCTTGTTTTTCTTCAAGGAAAGTCTTAATATCAGGCTGGACACACCTTTTGAATTCCTCAACCAGAATAAGTTGCCTCATTCTATCAAAATCTTTTTCAACTTTCATGGAATTACACCACTGATCAAACAACTGTTCCTTTAACCTGCCAAATTCAACATGAGTTTGACTGGCTTCCTTGCAAGAATTCCTAAATTTTTGCCTGTAAGCCTCAGGGACTAATTCATAACCCTTCAGAATGGCAGATTTGACAAAATCATAATCAGCACACTGTTGGACAGATAACTGGTTATAGATTTTTCTAGCTTTACCAGTAAGAACACTTTGTAACATCATTGTCCAATGCTCTTTTGGCCATTTCAAATTTTCAGCAATTTTTTCAAAATGGGTAAAGTATTGGTCAACATCATTTTCTAAGAAAGGAGGAACAAGTCTAATATGTTTAACCACATCAAAATGATCAGAAAGTCCAAATGATTTTGGAACAGTACCTGCTTCTATTTTCTTCATTTCCAATTCGAACTGCATCCTTTTTTCTTCTATTTCGAGTTGTTTCTCCAACCATCTTTCTTCCATTTCTTTCTCCATCCTTCTTTCCTCCATTTCTCTTTCCTTCTCCCTCTCCAACCTTCTCTCTTCCAGCTCTAGTTGTTTTTGGCGCAGCTGGAATTCAAGCCTTTGCAGCTCCGTTGCAGGCACTTCCACAGCTTTAATTAATTCTGCTGCTTCTTCCCCAAAGATATCTTCATCGATGAAATGTTGCACCAAAATGTTGAATATTTCTTGTTTCTTCATTGATGACTTCACATCAGATAATCCAAGGGTTGAGGCTATTTGTAGCAAGTCCTTCTTCTTTGCCAACAAAATTAATTCCTGGGTTGGAGTTTTCAAAAAACTTTCCACATCAAAAGTCATGATTGCTGGTTTTTAAACTAGTCAAAAGATTTAAAATAATAATCTTCGGTGAATCCAATCTCGGTGGAACCTCCAATTTGTTATGACTTGGAAAAATCACAACAAAGAAAACTGGCCAGTACAACTAAAACAAATTTATTCTTTACAAAAAAAGTTGTACAAAAATTATCCACTATTTAAATTCTCTAATAACACTCTGCCACTATTTAACTGTTGCCAAAACAAAACTCTGGTCTGCTCTCTTCTGCTGTCCGCTCTCTTTGTTGTCAGTCTCTGCTGTGCTTAAAATCACAGCCTTTTTATAGTCTAGCAACCTTCCAGAAAGATCCACAGGATTCTAGGGAAATCCCGCCCCCTCCAAGCAGGAAAGTGCCAGAAGCTTCGAGAAATTACTAGACTTTTCTTAATGATTTTACAAGTACGCCACCAGATGGTGCCAATGAACAAAATAAATATAGCTGACCAGCAGGGCAGCAAAACAGCATGTAACAAATCTTCATTTACAAATGGAATATAAAGCTGTACAAAAATTTATCATACATAACAACATGTTGAGCCTTGCACGGAGACTCAAAGTAATTCCAGATACACAGTATGCCTCAACCTGCGGCCATGTCATGATTCCCCTTAGTCTCTGAACCATGTTCAATTGTGTGTGTTTGGGAGGATATACTGTTACAGCTTATTGTACAGAACTGATTGATGGTTCAAGTCAGTCTCCCACTCTCTCACTGCTAAGTGTCCATTTTGGCAAGTCTTTTAACCTTACTGAGACCTACCTGCCAAATTTATATGTCAAAAAAGAGAACTTTAGCTTATTTTAAGATACTGCTTGCTTGACAAGTGAACTTTTTTTATTCCATTGGCAAATCTAGAAATTATACAAATATTTCCTCACCACATTGGCAAATTTTTGTCTTGCTGCAAAAAAAGTTAATTGGAATAAATGTGTTAAGTCTTAATATGAGACTAAAATGCGTGGTAAGATGGACTTATTTTTCATTTTGTGTAGTGCTCTATTGTATTTCTTTGATAAAATCGATATGAGCGCAATTCTTGTGCGTTAATTTCTTGTCTTTTCAGTCTTCCTCGCTATCTTGTGGTTAGCCAAGCCCTGGCAACCTCAGTCCTTTGCGCCCTGCAATGTCATGGTCCCTCGCCTCCTCCTGCTCCTCGACCACACCTATGGGGCGGTGATGGTGCTGACCACTCCCCTCGTTGCTGTGGATACAGCCTGCAGGCTCTGGTGGCCATTGGACAGCGAGAGGTGGGGCGAGGGGTGTGGCGAGGGGTGTGTCGACAGAGGCTGGGGCTGTTATGACGTAGCTGACCCCATTCCTCCTGATATAACGCTGGGGCAACATCAGAGCACAGGTATAACGAGAGTATGGGGGAGTAAGAAACAACGGTACCCTGTAAAAAATATCTAAGCTAATAATTGTTTTAGTCTCGGTGCACACTAAATATTATTTTCTCTCTCAGTCGATACACTTGACTTACAAACACTTGACTTGTTTCACGGTAAGTTTGGTTGTGCTTGACAAGTGGTATCTACTTACCCGTTTGGCGATTCTTCAAATGAAACAAATTGAGATTTTTTTTCTTACTGATTACAAAAAGAAAAAGAAGTCAAAATAAATGACTAAAATCTTGGTTGAGCTGAGCTTATTAACATGTTCCCTACCCATCAAATGTTTCAGAATGCCAACAATTTTCAAGCTGCGGGAGAAGGAAAAATGAAATTGAAACTTTGAAACAAAAAAAAGAGAAATGTAGTATTTTGTTAAAAGAATTCTACATTCTGGATTTATCTAGATGGCCACCTTTTCCCATTATAACGTCTAAGCAGATTCTAGAATTTGTTTCAAGTCATATGGTGTGATAGTTTACAATTAACGCTACTCTGGAGGTTCCCAGGGATGTGCTGCATTTGCTGTTTGCTTCCTTTTGATTTTTCAATCCCATTTCCTCAAGTCTAGGTTGATTTTACATCCTTTGTCAGAAAATTGAGGTAATTAGTCTACCAATTTGTTTTTATGGATTCAATTTTTAACATAGATCACTGTCCAGTGAAATAATTGTTTTTCACTTCACATCTTGCCTTGTGCCCAGGGCTGAACTGGGATTCAAAATCAGCCTTGGCTTGTTCCTCAGACCAGTCCAGCACATTCAGCCAGATACCACAAAATCTCATGCCCATTACCAAGTCAAGACAAATTAGTGACCCGATCATGTGATCTTTTCCTGCACTGGTGGTTCACTGGAAAAATTCCTGCTATGCCCACTTGTTTCCCACTTATGCCCATTTTTATCCGCCCACTCCACTGGGCGGGCATATAGTGTTATTGCCCCTGTCTGTTTGTCGGTCTGTTCGTGCACAATTTCACAATTAGTTCAAACTCTACAGCAGGGGTCACCAACCCTGTTCCTGGAGAGCTACCATCCTGTAGGTTTCTATGTTCAATTTAGTACGCTTGATTCAACTTAATCACCCAGCTCGTGATCTTGTTAAGTAGCAAATTAGTTCAGGTGTGCTGAATAAGAGGTAGATCAGAAACCTACAGGATGGTAGCTCTCCAGGAACAGGGTTGGTGACCCCTGCTCTACAGGCTACAATTTTTCTTGGATTCTTTTCATTTTTGTTTTGCAGATCAATGGTGATATGAAGAGGATCCTTATTGATTTTGGTGATGATTGGAAAATTTTCACTCAAATCACATGCCATAGACAAAACTGCCATCTGGGCGTATTACTACGCTTTGCATGGCTATCTTAATTTACATGAGTTAAAGCTGCCGATATTTCATTAAAACATGGAGCAACAAGATGAGCTACGTGTTCTAAAACTTTTCACCGGTAATGTAGTTCTTACTTAAATTACGTGTCATGCTGTTTGTTTTAAACAGCAAATTACAGTGCTCTAGACCAGTGTTCCCCAACCCTCTCCTGGAGGCCCACCTGTCCTGCTTGTTTTAGATCTCTCCCTGCTCCAGCACAGGTGATTCAAGTGATAAGGCTGTCATCAATCAGCTTTAGGGGGCGATTAATGAGCTGATCATTTGAATCACCTGTGCTGGAGCAGGGAGAAATCTAAAGCATGCAGGACAGGTGGGCCTCCAGGAGAGGGTTGGGGAACACTGGTCTAGACTTTGCCAGAGCCAATACTGCTTGGGAGTAAAGTGGGGCTAAGGGCCTCGCTTGCAGGCCCAACAGCTACACTGATGTTAATTGTGGAACATTGGGCTTTTACTTCAAAATTCGAGCCTCTTTGAAACACCCAAGCCAGAAGGCTACAGCTGAGTGCTTGTTAATCCTTTTAAACTCAACTGTTTGCTGACCAGCTGAATTAAGATGGCGTAAACTCCATCCTCCATCGTTGTCTGTCGTCTAAACAATTTGACAGGAAACCTCTAGCGGACCCAAACATTAATAAAATTAGACAAAATCTGGTATGCAACATCTTTAGCACATAAACAACTTCAGCATTGCATTTCAGCACCACACTCTAACAGCGGGCATGGCAGGGTGGCCATATTGAAAAACTGGAGGAGTCCATTTTAGGCCTTTCTAATGTAGATAAAGAGATGAAACTAATGTTGGCAGTAGTAGTACATAACATGCCTCCACATATAAATCACTGGTTTTAATGATTTCTGAAAAATGGCTTGTGACCTTTGACATTCCTTCATCCATGCACACCTATTTGAACAACCTGTAGTATCTCGCAGTCACAAATATTGATTAAATTTGATGAAACTTTGCATATAACATCTCTAGGACAAACCATTTTGGTTTGGTTTAATTTCAGCCTGAAACCCCACTCTTAAATGAGCATACCAAACCAGTTCAATTTCTGGTTCACTTGAAAATTGAATAATTGCGTAAAATGTGTGATCTCCCTTAAAGGTGTATTTTGTTGTAGCGGTGCTGGGTGGCTCAATGTTACACCTGCCTGGGTTCCTGTGCTGTCTGCTGCTGTGGACCCTGTGTAGCTGTAGTGCAGGGGGGGCTTGGAGGTCTGAGGGGGGTCTGCTGGAGGCCTGCCTGCAGGCCGGATCTCCACTCACTGCCTGCCTCCCCGACCTGCCCACCGTAGCACTCCAAACGCTGGGCAGTCTGCCTCGAACCATGGCCTCCGCCGCCCTCTCCCTGCTTCTGGCTTTGAGCATGGGGGTGCTCCGAGGAGGCTGGGCCTGGGGACGGAAAGAGGGGACAGAGGACCTCCGTTCTATACGCACACAACCTGCAGTGCCCACATCTCTCCACTGTGGTGTAAGGGCTCCTGAAACTAATGGTGTCTCAATCACATGGGGCGAGGCCGTCCAGGACAGGCCGACGCCATCAATATCACTAGCCAGGCTACCCAGAATGGGCCAGAGTTTATTGTCGAATACGACAATGCAGGGACTGTGCAACGCGAGAGAGTCTGCCGGACCCCCGTTCATTTGGGATGACTCACGTGTCGTCACTGTGCTGCTGGCGATCCCCAAGATGGGGTCTGCATCGAGCGGCGGCCCCTATCCCTCCCTGCATCATCCCACTCGCTTCACCACAGCGGCTGCTTTGTACACTGAGCCACGCCCTCGAAGGGGGCAGATAAGCGGAGGCTTGCTGATTGGACTGGCCTGCGGGGTTGCTCTCTGCCTGTTGCCCCCGGCAATTGCGGTTAACGCCATGGCGATCAGAACTGTGGAGAGACTCACGGAGTGGAGCCTGAGATGCGTCCTGTCCGCTTCACGTGGAGATGAGAGGGAGTGATGACTGAAAGGAGGACAAAAAAAGACAGAATAACTGATGACAGAAGAGGGAGAAGAGGCTGAGGCAGTGTGTGTGGGTGGACAAGAACATTAGCCTCCGGAACCAGCTGGGAGGTGTTTGACGTGAGAAAACACACTCACACACACGCAATCACCTTGTCATTTACACTTGTTAATAAAAAACCTTTCAAATCTCCTCGCTTTGTGGTGCGTTGCTTGATTGACAGCTGTAGAGCTGCTGGTCTGGATCCCTGATGAACATACTGAGATGGCATTCTTGGAAATAAATTATGCTCTTAATGGAACATCACTGGTTAAGTTCAACACCAATTCCGAAATAGTTGGAACAAAGTGTAAATTGTAAATAAAGTCAAAACGCAGTGACTTTCAAATCACACCAGCCCGTATTTTATTTAGAATAGAACAGAGATAACATAGCAAATGTTGAAACTGAGAAATTTTACAATTTATCCACAAAATGAGCTCATTTCAAATTTGATGGCTGCTACAGGTCTCAAAGTTGGGACAGGGGCCTGTTTACCATGGTATAGCATCCCCACTTCTTTTTAACACAGAGTGGAGATGCCTGGGCATGGAGGAGACAAGTTTAGCCATTGGAATTTGATCCAACTCTTGTTTAATACAGGCTTCCAGCTGCTGGAGAGTTTTGGGTCTCCTTTGACAGACTTTTTGTTTAATCATGCGCCAAATGTTCTCAATCGGTGAAAGATCAGGACTGCAGGCAGGCTAGACCAGCACACGGACTCTTCTGCTACGAAGCCATGCTGTTGTAATAGCTGCAGTATGTGGTTTAGCATTGTCCTGCTGAAATACACAAGGCCTTTTTCGGAATAGTTGTCCCATGGAGGGGAGCATATGTTGCTCTAAAACCTTTACATACCTTTCAGCATTCGTGGTGCTTTTTAAGACATGCAAGTGTCCCACACCATATGCACTAATGTATCCCCATACCATGAGAGATGCTGGCTTTTGAACTGAACGCTGATTACAGGAGGGGTGGTCTTTCTGCCCTTTAGCCCGGAAGATACAATGCCCATGATTTCCAACAAGAATGTCAAATTTGGACTCATCTGACCACAGGACACTTAGCCACTTTGCTACAGTCCATTTTAAATGAGCCTTGGCCCACAGAACATGGCGGTGTTTCTGGATCATGCCCAACAATGGCTTCCTTTATGCATGATAGAGTTTTAGGTGGCATCTGTGGATGGCACGGCGGACTGTGTTTACTGACAGTGGTTTCTTGAAGTATTCCTGGGCCCTTTTAGTAATGCCAATGACAGAATCATGCCGGTGAGTGATGTTGTGGCAACTGAGAGCCCGGAGATCACGGGCATCCAGTAAAGGTCTTCGGCCTTGTCCCTTATGCACAGAGATTTTTCCAGTTTCTTTGAATCTTTTGATGATGTTATGCACTGTCGATGATGAGACCTTCAAAGCCTTTGCAATTTGACTTTGAAAAACATTGTTTTAAAGTACTCCACAATTTTTTTACGCAAAGCTTGCACAGGATGGAGAGCCTCTGGCCATCTTTATTTCCGCCATTTTGTAGTGTTGCTCGAATTATTTTCATCCACTATATAGTGGACCATATAATACCCATAATGCACAGCGGAATCAAGTGAGCAAGCGATGTACACTACATTGTAGTGCCGTAAACCACAATGCACTGCAGTCGTGTTTTTCCACAGAAGAAGAATGTGAAGCGTGAGATGGCTCCGCCCTGCAGAAATACATTCTCCAATGTTCTCGTGAAGCTGTTTTGACACTGGACGCGAAAGGAATTTTTTGCACGACAGAATACATGCAAAGTCAATGCAAAGACGATTCGCGTCTTTGCATTGACTTTGAATGTAATCAGTCGTTCGTTTCACGTCTGGTGTGAAAGCAGCGTAAGTGTCCGGTTGGTTTAGGCTACATGATGCTTGGCGCGTCCGCTTACATCACAGGAATATCCAGCGCATTTGCTGACACAACCATGTTCAGAAAATTCCGGTGTAGTGTCCGAAATTTCCTTTGTCATTCCCTATGTAGTGCACTATATCATATACATTATGTAGGGAATAGGGAGCGAGTGAACCATTTCGAACACAGCTTATGCCTCTCTAAGACATCCCTTTTATAGCCAGTCATGTTACACACCTAATGGAAGTTAACTTTATTACTTGCTAAATGTTCTTTCAGCTGATTCTCATATATTAATTTCTTTTTCAGCCCCTTTTTTTGTGCCTGTGTCCCAACTTTTTCGAGACCTGTTGCAGGCAGAAAATTTGAAATAAGCTCATCATGAGAAAAAAATGTACAATGTCTCCGTTTCAACATTTGAAATGTTATCTATGTTCTTTTGATTACATATTGGCTCATTTAATCTGAAAGTCATTGCATTTTGATTTCATTCGCAATTTACATTTCGTCCCAACTATTTCGGAATTGGGGTTGTAAAAGATTTATCATTTTGCTCGAGGGATCTTTGTTCACTGATCCCCCACCCCACAGATCCCCCACAGGATAACTCATTTGTCTGTTGGTCATCAAGTGCAAATTCCGCTGAGATGCTATATCTTGTGAATGGATGGAATGGATAAACACAGCATGAAGCAATTGTAATTTGTGGGGAGCTGACAGATGTGTGTGTGTGTGTGTGTGCCATTACTGTCATACACAAAGTCCACCACTAGATGGCAGCCAGTGATCATATCCATAAGCTATCGTCTCCAAGTGGGATATTTTAAAGCCCCTGACCCCCTTTCTACGCTTTATACCACATCCTGAGAGGTGGTATAAAGCTTCAAGAGAAAGGTGAGTCGTAGCCTGAGATGCCGGTAACTGCCTCCCTGTAAGTCATTGTCCACGTAAAACTGGCGGTCTTCAACCTTTCCCAGGGAGGGTTAGTACAGGTGCAGCTTTCGCTCCAATCGATCAACTGCCTAGAGTTTTTCTGAAGACCTTGATTAATGTAATCTGTGTAATTGCTTGGTTGGAATGAAAGCCTGCACCCCCACCAGCCGATTCAGGATAAGGTTTTGAACCCCTAATGTAGGAGATTCTAGATATGGAGACTATTTTTCCAGTTTTGGTGGATATAGCACCATCCTGCGGTCACTAGTCATCACTGATATTAGTCTCTACACTAAAAATACCAGATTTCCATTCAAAACAAAGCTATTCAATTGAAAGCACAGCAAGTGCTTCATTTTTTCGAAAGTGATTAACCACTGGTGTTATATTTTGAGAAAAAAGACTATTTAGAGACAATCAACAATGTCATCTGACCCAGCAACACACCTGCCATTATGGGTATCTCAGTGGGTATAGGTATACACCAATGCTATCCATCATAAAACTGAATAAAAATGCATATCTTGGCACAGGAAAAATGGATTACAATTTTGGTCAGTGAAAAAAGAAAATTAGTCCTAATTGTCGACAGAAATATCTGTGTAATAGGAAGCAGTTGTCTTGCTGATGTACAGCGCAATACTTTTAGTTATACGTCAAAACTGCACACTTGTCTAATTCCACATTCTGTGGAGGCATATTCATATCGTTTTTGGTCTTGGAGCATCTTAAGGAAAATGTTTTCACAATACTGAACTGACTCAAACTCCTGATGCAAGCCAAATTGCCAAAAAGATACTTCATTTCAACTCTATATGGAGTACAATCATCTGTGTTAGAAATGGACTGGCTGCATGAATGCTCTGGCTCTTGAGAGCACCTGCTGACATTTCAGATGCAAAAGGAAGGTGTATAAAGTGCCTTTTAGAGGGTTCCTCCTGCAGAGCGTGCGTCAGACTGCCACATGCGGAGAGGAAGAGGGACGGCAGCTGACACTGCATGTGGGAAGGCAACACCGCCCTGTCGGTTTGCTTGGGTTGCCTTTGTACAGCAGACATTTTCGCATCACAGGCCTCTCAAAATGATGAAACAACCAGACGCGCACAAATGCGCAATAAGTAAATTGGAGGCCAATAAGAGATTACCAAACTGCTGAACTTCCCATTTTTTGCATACAATTCAATACTGCCCTTATAAATCATATAGTATGAATACAGATATAAATGACGCACTGCCAAAACATGCCCTTTTCCGGAGAAGTCCCTTTTTCTGCCCTTTGCCCAGACTACTCTGCTCATGTTTGTTGTGGTGTATTTCCACTTTACATTCATTAATTTTTAAGTCTGGGCTCGTGATTGGAAGACACCTTAAAACCAGCTGATCTCTGAATTCTGTACCAGAGAAGTGATAATCCAGCAGTTCTCAGGGAAAACAAGCTAAAAAAAAACAGAGTAAACAGATTTAAAGTCATGTAATTATGGAAATCTACTGAGAGGTAAAAATGCACCTCCCAATACCATCTTCAATACAGCAAGTATCCAATAAACCTGGACTGCACAATCCTGTTCCTCAAGATATACAGTAGCATCCTGTAATTTTTTGATTTGGAACCTTAATTTGGCAAACCACGAGTAAGCAACTCATCAATGTCTTCGGTTGTTAGATTAGCTGCAAGCACAGGGAGTAAATAATAATCAGGATTGTTCACTAGATTTCCTGCGAGGTGTACTACAAAGCAAGATTAGGGGGTTAGCAAGGTATGTTGAGCCCAAAGTCCGGATTTTCAGTGTCACGAAAGTGGCTCTCTTCTAATCAGACCATGGTAACTTACATCTCAGAATGCAAGCATAGGGTTTGTCAAGCCAGGTCACACAAAGACAGTCAGGCCATTGTTAAACTTGCTTTATACTGCAGCAGCCAGGGACAAGGTTTGGCAGCCCCACTGTAAACCCTTGCAGTTACCCAAATCAAGATTCAAGAGTCCATGCTGTACTGCCGAGATCCTTTCTGTTATGGACCTCCTAGTGGCTGGTGGTGGTCGCACCAAGGCAGGTTACAGTGCGTGTCAAATGTAAAACTTATTGCCTTTTTCTGCTCTCATAGGCATATTTGTGACAATAACTCTTTAAAAAGCACCACACACATAAAATTGAATCAAATTGATTAAAATTTTGAAGAAGTGTCACTGGTTGGTTTTCTTTGCTCATTTTCTCCTCCATTGGTTGCAGTTGCAGTTGCTGTGGGTGGCATGGTGGTTAGCACTGCTGACTCGCAGCAAGAAGGTCATGGGCTCAAATTCAGCCTGGGCCCTTTTTATGTGAAGTTGGTGTGTTCTCTGTTTCCTCCGGGTATTCCGGTTTCCCCCCACAGTCCAAAGACATGCACATCAGGTTAATTGGAAATGCTAAATTGCCTGTGTGAGAGTGAATGGTGTGTGCACCCTGCGATGGATTGGCCAGCTGTCCAGGGTGTGTCCCTGCCTTTTGCCCGTAGTCAGCCGGGACAGGCTCCAGCTCCCCCTCGACCCAAGTGAGGAAGAAGTATAAAGAATGGATGGATGGGTTACAGTTGTATCTTCTGTCTCTGTCTCCCACCCCTTACCAGACTAATTCAGGACTCAACCAAACTGCTGGCGTCCTCACTGTCCACTATAAACAAAAATAATTACTGTAACTGGATGCAAGCATAGATAGGCGTTTTTTTTTTTTTTCCAATACACAGTCGGTGCCCTGAAATAATTTTTCTGCAGTACTGTAAGAATGTTTGGTTATGATTGCTCCAGTCAGTGTTCAGATGAAAAGCTGGTTAGATCACGCTCTGACTTCTGGCTAAGCAGGTAGCACAGGTCGGCACCTAAGCTGCCTGGACATGAGGGCTGTTCTGATCAAACGACCGTGCGATCCCTGAATTTGCAGAGAAATTTTTTGATGGTATCCATTACTTAAGGAGAGTGCCAGACTAAGAGAAGGCAAATACGCTTGGATCATGTCCATGGTGTCGCCTCTCAGTATTTGGCCAGTGATATAATTTTACACTTTGAAGGACTGCTCTTCCAAGGGGTTCACTCCGTAGTGATGTAGACACCTTCAAATTAAAACTGACATTTCGGCAGCTCGCAAAAACTCAGTTGAGGTCGTAATCACAGAGAAATAACAGCTCTTTAGTGTTCAAAATGGGGTTGTTTACAGAGGTAAAAGATAAATTGGTTATTTGGGCTCGGCACAGCTTTGTTCAGTTTCTGAAAAGCACACATGAAAGCAGATAAATGAAAGCGAAAATGGAAGATAAAAAATGAATAAATAAATCTGACTGGTATGAGGGGGAACACGCCGCTTGAAAACTCTCGCTTGGATTAAAGCGAGGATTCATTGATGTGATATGCATTTATCAGCAGGTTCGCACAAACGAGCGCTGTGAAACTGGGCCATGTGGCAGAAGGGAGATGGAGGTCATCATCTCCAAATGCCGCAGCCTAATTCAATACCCTTCGTCAACACGACACGCTTTAATGAGCTCAAAATGCGCCCCACACTGCAACACGTTCACAAACTAATCACCATGAGAGGGTCCAATGAATTCTGTACTAATGAGGCCATCCTCAGACCAGCTATCCAACCCCAGCCAGGCACCACGCTCAATCATCAAAAATTTAGAATTTATATGAAATTGAAGAGGAAAAGAACAGATTGTCAGGCACATGGATCACTGCCAGCAAGGCCAGTTTTCACCGTTTCTATCGGAGTATCTGAGAGGTACCTCCACCTCATCATGGCTCTAAGCAATGGTGGAATGTTACCCTGTATTGAAAGAGTCAGGTACAGAGGGAGACTGTAAAGTGAATGGACGCTTCAGATTGATGCACTGCCTGAACCCATATTCACAAGATTAAATGTCGTTGTTCCGAAAAATTGGAGAGGGGCAGGAATGGACGGGGTAAAGATATCAGGGAAGACAAACACACGAAAGACGAACAGAGACGATATACCATCCTTTATTTGAACATGAAATTTCAGCATTAATGAGAAATCATCAGGGCCACACAGGGCCCACAAATGTAGTGATATTTCCACTGCCCAATATCCCACATCACCACATCAACTGCTGATTTACCATCCTCCCTTTACCTTAAGAGTGAGGTGTCAGGCCAGTTGAACCAATTACAGTTCAGCTAATTGCCCAGGAGATATAAAATGGGGGACATCAGATTGAATGATACCGAGGGTCACATGGTGTGGTCAAAGCCAATGAGGGAAAAGACAGAAACAAGCCTCTGTGACCAGAGCTGGAGTTGAAGAGACATCAATGAAAAGCTGACCAAAGATTTTTTTAAATGTGGAGCTTCTATGCACTATTTGGCGAGGGGCAGCCCATAGTCTCGCCACAACTATAGCAGTATGCTGAATGGAAATAGCAGTTCTCTTAATTCCTAACACAAAACCACACAAGAATGTGCATGCGCGTGCACATATGCCCGTACACTCCAACACCCACACCCAAGAACTCATATCTACCCCCACACACATCTCACCCCATAATCTCTACGCACACACATACACCTTCTAACACGCACACACAGCACGCAAATCTCCCCCACACACATCTCTACGCACAGCACATCTCGCCCCATCGACCCCCTATACATACAAAAAACTAAATCATGGAGTACCCGAAAGGCACACGAGCAGAATGAGGAGAGGTTCACTTTTGGAAGATGGACTCATTCTCCTTTACGAGGAATGGAGACAGCAGACAGTGCTTATCCAGCTGACAGGTTGGAAAATCAGTCTTGTCAAAAAAAAAAAACCCCACAACACTTTTCTTTCACACTGGTGGTTTCCAATAGCAAATCTGACTGGAATAAAACCCAGTGCAAAAATTAGAACCACTGTTATACTCAAATGAAAATAAAGCATCTGAACATAATTAAATCAATGCATTAAGAAAATTTTTCAAAAAAAAAAAAACAAGAGACTGATTATGGTGAACACGAGTAGTATGGAGCAAAGTTTTATGTAAGAATACAAAATTACTGCATACATTTATTTGGCATCTTTGAAGGGACATAAGATGTAAAGCATTTAAAATGTAGTTTTGAACAGGGAGAAGAGTAATTACAGTTCCGGCAACTGCTGTGCACCATGTGTACACACCAAAAGCACAAAGCTTCTTGCATGTATCCATCTGAAATGGATCACACTTTGAACATCACCTACAGCCCACACAGCATATCAATCTCTAGAAGCCACAAATAGAGTATTGTACATCCCCAGGGACTTTTCTGTGGCAGAAGAAATTTGAGAGTCAAACAAATGTAAAGTGGGGAGAGGGATAAATCGCTCTGATATGACTGAAAGACTCTGAAAGTCTCATGAATGGTGTACAGTAAAAAGCCTGATGCATCCCTTTTTAAGAGAAGTTATACTGTATGAATAAATGTGAGAATAGCACACAAATCTTCAGCCCCTGTAGCAGCAGATGGCCGCGACATCCACTCACTGGCTCTTAATCCCCACACACTGAGACATGACAAGACCAGAAGGGATGGAAGGGACTCCAGATACAGCCAGACACCATGCGCAACATGATTAGGCCAATCACGGAGTATCAACATGGCCAAAGAAAGCTTTTTCGCCGATGGCAAAAACACCATCACCATAGCCCCGCCATAATGGGAGGAGTTCATTAACTGTGACTGGCTGAGGGCTTGTGCAAAAAACAAAGGGCTTTCATTTGACTCCACACATACACACACCCACACACACCCCACCTGTCATGCCAACTCCAGCCACTAACATGCATGCCCAGGACCACCTCTCCTTCTAAAAGCAGCAATAATTTCCTTTGTTTTCCCCATTTAAGCACACCATCACCACAACAAGCACTTGTCCCAGACAGGGCATAACTAGCCGTAGTACTTAAAGGGACTATGTCGGCCGGGGTGCATGCGCGCGACGAAGTGGAGCATCTTGAAAACGTTGGTACAACCACAGAGATAAACGAAAACTAGAGTTGACGACGGGTGGGCTGGACCAAAGCGGAAACGGCAGAATAGCTTTGCCATCTTGTGTATGTACACTCAAATGCTCACATTCGATGGCGTCTGGCACGTTGGAGAGGTGTTCTCTTCACGGATGAATCTCGGATTACATTGTTCAGGGCAGATGGCAGACGTGTGGCGTCGTGTGGGTGAGCGCTTTGCTGATGTCAATTTTGTGGATCGAGTGGCCCATGGTCGTGGTGGGGTTATGATATGGGCAGGCATCTGTTATGGACGAAGAACACATTTTGAATGTACAGAGATACCGTGATGAGGTCCTGAGGCCCATTGTTGTGCTATACATCCATGAACATCACCTCATGTTTCAGCAAGATAATGCACGGCCCCATGTTGCAAGGATCTGTACACAATTCTTGGAAGCTGAAAATGTCCCAATGCTTGCATGGCCAGCATACTCACCGGACATGTCACCCATTGAGCATGTTTGGGATGTGCTTGACCGGCGTATACGACAGCGCGTACCAGTTCCCACTAATATCCAGCAACTTCGCACAGCTATTGAAGAGGAGTGGACCAACATTCCACAGGCCACAATTGACAATCTGATAAACTCTATGCGAAGATGATGTGTTGCACTGCATGAGGCAAATGGTGGTCACACCAGATACTGACTGGTTCTGAGTCCGCAGACCCCCAATGAAGCAAAAACTGCACATTTCAGGGTGGCCTTTTATTGTGGACAGTCTAAGGTACGCCTGTGCACTAATCATGGTGTCTGATGAGCATCTTGATGTAGCACACCTGTGAGGTGGGATGGATTGTCTCAGCAAAGCAAAAGTGCTCACTATCACACATTTAGACAGATTTGCGAAAAATGTTTGAGAGAAATGGTAATATTGTGTATCTGGAATGAATTTTAGATCTTTGAGTCCATCTCATGACAAATGGGAGCAAAAAAAAAAGTGTTGCGTTTATATTTTTGTTGAGTGTATAAATGTCCAATGAGGCACATTTAAACACTATGCAAAACAGGAGTGTCTGCAAATCAGAGACTTGTTTTCCATGTTCTTTTTTATCCTTTCATACTTAAAATGGGCACGAATAAGGAATTGTACTCAAACAACAATATTTATTTTAAAAAATATTTTTTTTACATCCGGTATATTCGATGTTCATTTAATCAGAAGACATTACAGAGAAATTGTAACTTAAGCTGTTGTCCCATAGGAGCGAGTTTTCGTTTAATTCGAGCACGGTTTAGGCCAGTTATACTGCATTTTCCATTGAACGCCCCGATATACATACACAAGATGGCGGCGACGTGCTGCCGTGGTAATGACGGGATTTGTTAACTCTAGTTTTCTTATATCTCTGTGGGTACAACTATTTCAAGTTCATCGAAGATTTCGTGTAAGCGTTTTTCGATCTGTTATCGCGTTCATCCATGAGAAGTTTGATGAAATTTTTGATCGTAGAGTCTGTTTGTAGCATCAGTTTGTTATTGTTCTGGTTTTTGTAGCGTTATTATTGCTTTTAAGTTAGCCTGCATTGATTGGATCTATGACAGCTGCATGTCAGACAAAATGTTGCGACAAGCAGGTTCTGCGAACATTATAGACAGTTGCTTGATAATGAATACCTCAAACTTATCAAGGATGCACGCGATGCAAACAGATTGAAACTCCACCAGGAATTCACAGGTTTACCTTACCTCACACTTTCAATGTGTTTTCGCCAAAGGATGGTTTGTACACTGAACAAAAATATAAACGCACCACCAGATGTTTTGTGAATTTTATGACATATGGGATAATGTGAACCTCAGCATATTTTACGACATGATAAAGACATCTATACTGATCATATTGATGCCCGTTACACCTTGACACACGCACAATCAAAAGTTTGGAAACAGTTTCAACCGGGCAGGGGTGGATACCATAAATTTCACAGTTTAGTATCGCGTATGTCCGCCACGTGCATCTCTCAATGCGACACATCTCCTACGCATGGAGTTTACCAGAGTGTCTATGGTGGTCTGTGGAATGTTGTTCCACTCCTTTTGAAGCGCTATCCGGAGTTGCCGGACAATACCTGGGACTGGAACACGGTCCCGGATACGCCGATCCAGAGCATCCCAAACGTGTTCTATGGGCGACATGTCGGGCGAATATGCGGGCCAGTCCAGCACCTGAACGTTCTGAGCTGTGAGGAACTGGGTGCAGACCCTAGCGACATGAGGACGGGCGTTATCATGCTGGATCGTGACATTATGCTGTTGGACAAACGGTACAACAGTTGGTGCGAGGATCTCATCACGGTGCCTTTGGGTGTCGATGAAATGCAATGGAGTTTTCTGTCTGAGTGCAATCCCTGCCCACACCATGACACCGCCTCCGCCATGGGCGACTCTCCGGGCGACATTTGTGTCAGCAAACCGTTCACCGACACGGCGCCACACACGACGTCTCCCATCCGCGTGATACAAGTTGAATCTTGATTCATCTGTGAACAGCACATTTCTCCATCGTGCCAAGGGCCACTGGAAGTGTGCGTTAGCCCATGCGAGACGATTCCGGCGGTGTACGTCTGTGAGGTCCAGCCCACGGTGAGGGCGTCGAGCATGCAATTCTCCTTCTCGGAGGCGGTTGCGAACTGTTTGAGCAGAGATTCGTCTATTGTTCAGACCGACTGTCTCATCGGCCATGCGTTTCGCTGGTCTGAAACGTTCACGCAAGTGCACCAGCCGGATGTGACTATCCTGAGCAGGGGTGGTCACACGTGGACGACGCCGATGAGGCCTGTTCGCAGTGCTTCCAGTCTGTCGGAAACGCTGTCGTAGACGAACTATGGTACTGTAGTAAACATTCAGCTGTGCAGCGACCCCTCTGATGGACATTCCAGCATTCAGCGTGCCAATGGCACGCTCCCACATAATTTGAGACATCTGAGGCATGGCTGCGTCTGACAAAATCCAACATTTTGGTGTGGCCTTTTATAGTCCGCGGCCCAAGGTTTGTCTGGGCACTGCTCATCCTGTCTGAGCAGTGTCTGGGTACACCGCACTCGTTTACTCATACCAATCATTATACCGGTGATAAAAATACTCAATGTCTGAGCTAAACTCAAATTTTAGACATCAATCAATGGAAACATTCCTTTTGCAAATGAAAACAAATATATTTTGTATTTCATAACGGCATACTTGAAATGGTGCCAATATTTCAAGTGGTGCGTTTATATTTTTGTTCAGTGTATAATTTATTCTCTGGGGGTTTCGGCGAAGATAAATGCGGTAACTCTAGCAACTCCGCGTTTGCAGGTCATCTTCTGTATTTAAATACATACATTAAATACACTTTAACTACATACTAATGAGCTTGGGGTTTGGATTTCTGCTCCCTTGATATCGCACTGCATGTATAAAAGTGTTTATCGACTGGACTCTAGTACGCATGTGACCCAGCTGACATAGTCCCTTTAAGAACATTTTAAGGACTGAACCTAACACGTTTCCAGTCGCTCTTAAATTAAAATATACTCAATGCCAGCCAATTAGATGCAGGCTGGAATCAACAGTTCTATATAAAGGTCTACATGGTTCCCGTCAGCGCAGAAGGACCGCACGCGGTCCTGTCCTGGGGAACTACAGAACCAAATACAACTGCCACTCTTTTTTAAATTCAAGCCAGCCAATCAGAGTCCATCTTCCTGGCTTTCAACTGCAAAAAAATTAAAAAGCCTACAAAAACCTTTTGGTTGCACTGAACAAAAACCACAATTAAGACAATCTCCTCCTAACCCAGTCAACACAAAATGCTCTCACAATGTTGAGGTTACCCAGCAGCAATGCTACATTGCCGACAAAAACATTTCAGTGACATTCTAAGATGTTTTGCACCAGCTGGGATTATGCCCTTTTATTCTTGATTTCATTTTTTTTTTTTTTTGTGCATTATTTAGACTGTGACATCAATTTCCCATTATGCAAATCAGGAGGCACAGGTCCCATGGACTATGCAGCGGGTAGCTAGCCCTCACCAGCTAACACCCACCCCCTGCTACCCGCTCCCCAGCTCTCACAGTCGAACCGTGTTGATCCTTAGCGGCTGCACGTTCTTGCCGTTGGCGTGGCTCTGGCCGGGGCTAAAGTACGGGTAAAGCTTGGCTGGGAACTTCTCCCGAAAGGTGTAGAGCCAGGACATGTCCTCTGCATTGTAGAACACCAGCAGGCCTTTGGCGTAGTCCAGGTAGACGCCCACCTTCTCCAGCTTGCTCTTGACGTTGAGGCGAGTCCAGGGCTCCGTGCAAGCGCTGTACTGGTTGCCGTCGTGCATTACGATGCAGTAGAAGCCGCGGCTTGGCTGGATCTGGATGTTGCCCTTCCGCGCGACCGTCTCACTGGCCACTCCGATCATCCACTGGGTCTTCTCTGACACGGTCACCTCCCAGTAGTGCGTGCCCTGGCCGAAGGCCTCAGCGCCCAGCACGGACACCTCCACGTCGAAGCGCCGCGGCGAGTCCTGTAACGGCTGCGGGTGCAGGTTCCCGTACGCCACGATGGTGCAGTCGTCTGAGAGGATGAGCCGCTGGTGCGCTGTCACGGGGTCAAGGGTCAGAGCCGCTGGAACTGCAGGGTGGGGAAAATAAGGGTAGTCACTCACAAAAAGAAACCAGCGATGAAAGCACATGGGCAATTCCTAAGTATTCTCAACCAAATGTCCCCTCCATGACAGACACTAAAATGATCCCAAAATTGAAATGGAGGGAAAAAATGAGCTTTTTCCTCCCGAATATACTGCATAATTATAATAAGCATAAATTGTAAAAAATACTTTTTAATATATCAACAGAACTTTGTTTGGGGGACGGTTCAGTGTCTTGTCACTGAGGGGAAATTTTGTTAAAAGACCTCATAATTGCCCACATGCGGAAACGGGAGGCCACAAATGCGTACAGAAACAGGTGATCGTGAAACACACTGAAAAACAGGTGATCAAAAAACACACGAGGACAGGCAATCATGATCGCCCGACAAAACAGGCCTACAGAAACGCACACTGAAACAAGCTGTCAGAAATGCACACAGAAGCAGGCCTTTTTTGCACACAAACAGAAACATGGCCATCACAGAGAAACTGACAGTTGCATGTGGAAATCAGATTTTAAAAAATGGAAATAGGCAGCAACACCCACAGAAACTAGCCGTGACAAAACACACAGAAACTGGTGGTCACACCCAAACAGTCCTTCTGCTATTGCTGGGAGACCCTCTCAAACAAAAAACTTCAAGAAGGCACCATTTTGAAAACTCCAATAGATTTCTTTCACAGGACACATTAGAGCATCCACTTCTCCTGCTCAAGTACCTGCCTTCCCTCAGATAAATTTTATACTGCACTACAAGTGGCCTTCAAATCATTTACCAGTGAGTTTCTATCTCATTCCCCCGCACCAAAAAAGAAAAGCCCAGTAATCCTCTGGCAGGGCAACATCCTTTAATAATTCAGACAGCCTCGGCCTCCAAAACTCCTACTCAAGTAAAAGCTCGGACAGATAGGTTGAATGAGTTTCCACAGCTGAAAGAGGAGAATGATAAAAATGTGATATATATCATTATGCAGCCAGCAGATGCAGGGGACCAGATAGGAAGGCAGGAACACTGGCCTCAGGTGAGGAGTGTGTAAAGGCCTTCAGTGTAACATGCCCTTGCACACGGTCACACTCCTCCCACTGATCAATTTAGACGGGGCTTGACATTCCTGAAAAAAAGGTACTGGCCCACTGGGCAAGAAGATTTAAATATCAACTGGCCACACTCAAAATTCACCAGCCCAGATTACTGCCAACGCATTACACAGGCTAATGCAGAGCTCCCGCTGGCATTCGTCACTATCGTCATTATCAAACTTAATCCATCAGTGACAGGTGTAAAACAGCGGCGTCGTCTGCCGGGGGTATTTGAAGATGAAGCTCCGAGTATTTTTTTTTTTCTTTAGCCCCGAATAATTCTTCACTTTGGGCAGTTTGTCACAGCGCAACACTAGTATAATGAGACGGCGGAGTAGTATGCCCATTTTTACCTCCAGTGTACCGTGGCAAGAAAGACTAATCAGAGAGGTTCATTAGGAAAATATATCCAAGTACTGTTGTACTGGCTGAAAGGTCTCTGCTGGCTTCATATGCCTAATACTGTTCTCACACCATCCTTTTGCGAGAGAATATGAATATACACGGATTTAAAAAAAAATATATATATTTTTTAACTTATAAAATGCTAAAATCTCCAAATATGCTGACAGGATCAGTCAGGAGGATCTAATTAATCACTAATTAACGCTGTGTTCTTACACATCGTGAGGTCAAAAAAATATTTTCAGAGGCTATAGTTGTATTCTGTTTCCCCAGGAAAGTTAATTTGGGTAAAGGCATCGTGCTGTATTACCGGTTGATCCATTTCACAATATCAGCACAGTATAATGCCGCATAATGTTTTCCCAAATAAATTTATAACATACACAAATCACTGGCAGTGACGGCAAAAATACAAAAAACACTTAGTACAGTCCCCTTATTAAAATAACTTACTGTTTCAAGATCAATTAACTGCCTTTTTCACCAGCTCAGAGAGAGTCCATCTTTGGCACAGGACTCAATCCCAGCAATACCGAATTTCCTCCTTCGTCCATGGGTATCGCGCGTAATTGCTGGTGTTGAAATGCCTCTCAAAAGCCTTGGTTTTTTTGCATCAAATTAAGGTCTGGTGTAGGTTTTCCCATGCGGATCAACTCCAACTCCTCATTGAATATTAATCTGGAGAACGTGCTAAATAAACTCAAAACGATATTCGCAGCAATCACAAACCAACAACTCAGGCTAGCTTGCTAGGTTTTTTACCGACGTCTATTTTTGTTAATTTTGCTAGCTTGTGATTCGCCTGGGGGACAGCAGGCGGAACTTGTCATAATATAAGCGATAACAAAGCCCTCCCATTCATAGGGAAAATATGATTGGACAATTTTACGGTCATTTGAAACTACTATTGCTCGGAGCCGAACCCTCTGTAAATGCACAGTGGACATGCAGCATTTCCTTCCCAGCAACTGCAGGGGGAGACAATTCAAAGTATTTAGGCATAAGAGACAGGACTTACTTCGACCATGCATAAAGTCGAGCAAGAACTATTGGCGAACGATATACCTACATTCGAAGTTCGCTAACGATGTCATGGCAAGGTCGCTAAACACACATTACAAAGGTCTGCACATACTGATTCGGCAGCAAGTTAACTAGGAAATGCTGATTGATATTTGAAAGATACCCATGGCTAAAATGACAAGCTAGATGCGCGGGTCGAGGTTTTTTAACACCTGCACCAACCCGGCCCGACGTGACAGCTAACCCGCCCCGCCCGCCCCGCTAAAACTCGCACTGATTTTCAATCCGAACCCAACCCGACCCGACACAAAAAGGAGGAAAGAGAAAAAGAGTACAGTGGGTCTGTGCGACATGATTTGCAATGGAAAAAAATCATTCCTCTGTTACGCTATGGATTTGAGTGGAGCACAACATACATTTGGCTTTTGGCTGGAATTCTTATACAAAGTTTAGGCGCTGTCTATTAATTGAACCTTACCGTGATTTCTGATCTTGGCAACCAAACAAAATGCCATCAGGCAAAATATTGCAAACAGGCCGTTTTACTGGAACAAGATTAACATGAAAGTGGCGCACTGGCGCCATCGCCTACTCTCCCATACAGTGTTGCGATATCCTGTCGACGAGGACATTTCTTTTCCCCATTTATTTATTTCAAGATTGTTTGGGGGGGGGGGGGGGGGGGGCGCCTTTAGGCTATTTTTTTAAACACAGCTTATAATGTAGGCCTAGGCGTATTTTTTCCCAAACTATGCCAAGACAAACTCATGTCAACAGTGCCAGGGTTTAAGCGATTACGGCGCACTTCCTGGACACGGCCAGCCGAACTGAAGGTTCGCTCGCTTGTTGCGCTAGTTGCTGGGACGCAGAGGACTGCTTTGGCCACCATGGAGTTTTACACGATTATTCTTTGTCTCGTGGTATGGTAATTAATGACAGCCAGACTAAGTTTATGACCATACATGCTCCAGTAATGATAAGTTACCAATTCGTTTGGGTGATGTGTATAGAATGGTGTTATAGAAATGTATATCTAACAAGTGTCTTTAATGCAGATGGCACTACACGCTCTGCTGTTAGAGAACACGTAGCTGATAAACGGAAGCACCTCAACAAGTTGATTTTATTTTTGAATAAGAATCGTGATATGCCTTTCACAGTAAAGTGGCGAAAAAATGTTTTGTCTATGTGTTGTTTGGACCCACAGGTCAATTAAATTACTACTACTATATAATATTTCGGTGCTGACTGCAGAATGATTTATAAGATGAGCCATCATTCAACCTTTGGATCCTTAGTCTAACCGTGGAGGATTAAGCCGCACACCAGTGAGTGCAAGTACATCGAGAGTAGGAAGAGTTAGAGGTACAATTGGCATTCTATCCTGCTTAAGGTAGCGTTACATCGTTCGACAAGAGCATATTATCTAGGCTGTATGTCTAGACCCCTCAAGTGGCCGGTAGCCTATTATACTTTTTATTCACAATTTCGTAGGAATTAGATGTCGCCACTGTTTGGCCCAACCTGCCCCCACCCGCTAAATGTTATTAAAATATTGACCCACCCCGCCCGCGGGACCCACGGGTTCCAGGCAAGGATGTTTAACATTTCACTGGATATACAATTGGAAAATGGCCGCCCATTCATTTCAATGGAAATTGCTCAGTGGCGCAGCACGCCGACATGGCCAAGCTTCCGGAGCCACGCGGACATGCGCTGTGTGATTTTTGCTCGCACATGCCTAGAGTGGGGCTCATGAATGCGCTGGTATCCGAGGTGTCCATGACAACGGCTCGGGCTCGTGGAACTCCGACCTAGGGTGCGTGTTCACGATCACTTTTAATCGGAAATGGAAGTCTGACCACTGCAGACTGCACCCTGATGTACATACGAGCGGAACGGAAAACAAAACATAGCCGCCAGTAAATGTTTAATTATGGTTTGAGATACAATTTTAAAACAGAAATGCAATAACAAATGTTTAAAATGACTTTGACAGGGAAGAAATACGATTTATTTCAACTCAAAATCTCAGCAAAATAGTTTACTTGCTGTTGTGTGACGTTAACGTGACATTGCTCAGGGGTGCGTTTCCCGAAATCACAGGCGCTAACTTCCATAGTTGGAACCACTGACTGAAAGGACGAATAAATTTCTGCAACTACGCTAATGGGAAAAGCGCCCCAGGCTCGTGTTCTCTTTAAATCAACGTCGAATAACCATATTATCGGAGTCAGATGATTTTTGCTCGTCTGCGTGCGAATTCCATTATCTTTTCCGGATTCAAGACAATAAACCGAACACATAACACAACGCACTTCACGTGCCTTATAAACCGATATGTTTTTAAGTCAGGAGCTTTAAACTTTTGTCAATTCTGGTAAGCTAATTTACTTTTAGCTTACGTAACTTATAACCATTCCGTGGAGTATAGTAAGATGTGGGTCTGCCGTGAAATGTTACACACGTTGAACTGCGTTATTTTTACCTTTGTTTTAAAGCTCCTTTTTCTGTCCTTCCCCAGATATCTGAGCCTCTTGGAGTGCACTGAACAGTTCATCCATGAATTTCTGCATGTCAGTGAACCAGAGGCCGTGCCTTTCTATCCACCCCCAAAGCCCTTTCCAATGAAGTCTCTCTCGATTATAATTTTAATACCGTCTCTACGTTTCATTTCTAAGTGCGAGTTAACATCGATTGTATTTGTGGTAGATTTTATGATAATGGCCGGCTCTGCGAAAGTTAAGCATTAAACCCCTTTTGATTTTGAGTACTTGAGTTCATCTTCAAATGTTAAGCAGAGCTGGCAAAAAACAAAAACTGACAAAACACAAATAATTCTAATTCTTATTCTATTTGTGTGTGTGTCTGTGTGTGTGTGTGTGTGTGTGCGCGCGCATCAGAGCACTGCAATACCATTTACTCCTCTTCAGTACCCTGTATTTGATTTTTTAAAAGTTATGTAGATTTTCTATCAATCTAAAATCATAAGTTGTAAACGGGACGGGACCCTATGGCATCACTTTTCTGTTCTGAATGTGCATATTTACGCTACCAACTGTTGCATTCTTTTAGGTCTCATATTATCTTCGTTCAGATGAAAATCTGCCACACCGTGGAATCTACCTGCATCACTCCGGTTGATCTCAGATGCTGCTCACGAACATTAGATGTTCGGATTTAGTATTCTCTGACGTCTACACCTACCCAAAACTTTGATCTAATAAAGGATGTACCACAAAAAATGTGTATGCATGTTCAGTGCTTTCATGGATGTTCGGATCATGCACAAAAAAAAAAAAACATTTTGGCTGTCATCTGTCAAGTTGCTGAAAAGTTTCAGGTCAGTAAATAATTTTACACTGAAGAATGGTTAATAAATGGTTTGCTAAGCAGTGTTCGAACTGAATTTATGTATTGCTATAAATGCACTCATATGGACATTACGTTAGATGCTACACAGCTGACACATGATGCATCAAAATACAGAAATGTGAATTGGTGTTATTCAAAGTAATGGAAATATACAACTCATTACAATGATAACCATGAACTATGAAAAAGTGAGGTGAGTGTTAGCTGCGTATACATGCTTCTAGGATATCACAACAGCGGCCTTAGCTTACTGTACATTTTGCGGCACTACATAATGGAGTGTGGCAATCGAGTAGGCCTATATTACGGCCATTCATCAATTAAAATAAAATAGATAAAATATTTGCATCGTAACGCCAGCTCGCTTTATTGACTTGGCCACGTAGAGAATGTTCATCACAGATGGACGGCAAGGAATGCGCATTGTTCCACCCACTTGGTTCGGGTCATGAACAAAAAATAGTTATCATTTTGGATCTCATAAGTCAAGTTGCCGAAAAGTTTTGTCATCATGTATGAAGGTCGGTAAGTAATTTAACAACGAAGAATGGTTTGGCTGATAAATGGATCGCTAAGCAGTGTTCGAATTGAATTTATAAACTGCTATAAATGCACATTACGTTTGCGTTAGATGCTACTCAGCTGACATGTTATGCATAACACATCAAAATAGAGTGATGCGAATTGGTGCTATTCAAAGTAATGGAGATATACAATGCAGTTAATGGATTTAACCATTTCATTTTAATTTGAATAAGTAAGGTGAGTGTTGGCTGCGTACGTGGTTCTATTTCGTTTCTCCTGACCGCCAGAGGCGGTGCTTTCAGCACATGGATATCCATCACACGAACGTGCAGGTCGAGTAATAGTAACAACAAAGTCACCTGTGACCTGGGTGACGTCACCCCGTGACCCCGGCATAAAAGACCGGTGAACCCAGGAAGTGACCTCTTTCATCTTCTCGCGTTTTGCAGGTTGCGAGTTGGAAATGGGATTCTGGACCAAACGCGTGTTGGTTTCGTTACCCGTGGGGTTGGGGCTGTGCGTTACGCATCCCCCAAGAAACTGCGTTGAATCCGTAGATTCCTTTTTCTTATTGTTTTGTTAGTATTACACCGTTAGCTGAGTGCTCTCGCTCGGTGGAGTTAGCAGTGTAGCCCTCAGAGGCGGCGTCCTCGCCGCTGGAGGCCGGCTTGTTTCCTTCAAGTAAGTGGTTTTCATTTCATTTCGCTTAAAGCGGTGTTCTCGCCGCTGATTTGTTAATCGGTTCTGTGGCGCACGGCGCCTATTTTCGTTAGTATTACACCGTCAGCTGAGTGCTCTCGCTCGGTGGAGTTAGCTGTATAGCCCTCAGAGGCGGCGCCCTCGCCGCTGGAGGCCGGCTCGTTTCCTTCAAGTAAGTGGTTTTCATTACATTTGGCTTAAAGCGGTGTTTCTCGCCGCTGATTTGTTAATCGATTCTATCGCGCACGGCGCCTGTTTTCGTTAGTATTACACCGTTAGCTGAGTGCTCTCGCTCAGTGGAGTTAGCTGTATAGCCCTCAGAGGCGGCGTCCTCGCCGCTGGAGGCCGACTCGTTTCCTTCAGGTAAGTGGTTTTCATTTGGCTTAAAGCGGTGTTTCTCGCCGCTGATTTTTTAATCGGTTCTGTGGCGCACGGCGCCTGTTTTCGTTAGTATTACACTGTTCGCTGAGTGCTCTCGCTTGGTGGAGTTAGTAGTGTAGCCCTCAGAGGCGGCGTCCTCGCTGCTGGAGGCCGGCTTGTGTTCCTTCAAGTAAATGGCTTTCATTTTTATTCACTTAGCGGTGTTTCTCACCGCTGATTTGTTAATCGGTTCTGGGGCGCATGGGCCTATTTTGTTAGTATTGTCGACCGCCTTGTTTTGGGTAGCCTTGCCTCCGGCCTGTTCACGGGCTGGCTGCCTTGAGTGTTTTGCGGTGTGTGATGTCTTCTCACGCTAGTGAGTGACTGTTTATTTCCGGCCCCTCGAGCCGGAGGACGACCACCGCGAGTGCCCCTCCTGCCTGGGTATTTGAGTACCTGCGGCAGGGGCTGACTGACATGGCCTGCGCAGACTGCATGTGCCTGAGCGAGGCGGTTCCCAGGCCACCAGCCATGGCACCGTGACGGCGTCGGAAGGCGGACGCTCATCCATCCAGCTAACGCTGAGAGCTGCATTGGCCCGTCTGGGTTTGGACACGCCCCCGGTGGCCCAGTATCAGAGCACTTTTTTCAGAGGCTCCACACAGCCCTCCTCGCTGTCTGTTGGGCGGACCCCAGGCGCCTTTCCCACCTCCCCGGTGACTGCAGGACCCTGGTAGCAATGCAGGATGTCCCCACCTACGGCGTCCAGCGGATGCCCAACACTGAGCCCTCCGTGGCTGCCCTCGTCCGTTCGCCCAATGAGGCTCTGCGGCCTGACGCCCGATGCCCCCGCGCTCAATGCCGTGTGACCCACGACCTCTTCGTGCGAGGATACGACACGGCGGCACGAACGGGCCGTATCGACAACTCCTTGTCCCACCTGCTGCTGGCCCTTGCCCAGACGCTGGAGGGGACGAGCGCGGCATCAAGGGAATTGTGCGACGCGACGCTCCAGGCCTTTGCCTACTCGCCGCGGGAACTGGGCCGGCTGATGTCGTTCTCACCCTCGGCCGCCGGCGGATATGGCCGGCGCAGTTCTCTCTGGCCGAGCCCGACCGGCGCGTGCTGCGCTCTCTCCCTGTTGTCCCCGGGGAGCTGTCTGGTGAGGCCGCCCAACAGGCCCTGGACCGGAGTGCCCCGACTCCGTCTCGGCCACGCACCCACCAGTAGACCAGAGGGGCTGCTGACTTTCGTCGCCCCACCATCTCCTGTACCCGCGGCGCTGCCCCCTACACCCAGTCCACTCCCCGTCGCCCCCTGGTGACCGACGGGGGCAGTCTGGGCGGCGCTGACATCAGCGCGCCAGCGGTCGGCCGCTTTTCCAGCGGACAGTCCTAACACTGGAGAGCGTTGACCCCAGACCCCCACCGAGGGTTACCGCATCTAGTTCTGCCACCGACCGCCGCGTTTTCATGGGGTCAAATATACCACAGTGAGCCATCTAGGGAAGTCCCTCGTCCTCAGGCAGGAAATCACCACTCTCTTGGAGAAAGGAGCAATCTCTCCCGTCGACAGGCAGGGACAGCAATGTGGGTTCTACTCCAGGTATTTTCTGGTTCCAAAGAAGGACGGCGGTATCCGCCCGATCCTCGACCTGAGGTCTCTCAATTCCCACTTGAAGACCATAAGATTCCGCATGCTGCGTACGGTGGATGTCTTGCACCACATCCAGGCCGGCGGCTGGTTTGCCACCATCGAACTGAAAGACGCCTACTTTCATGTTCCCATTGCGCCACACCACAGGCAGTTCCTGCGGTTTGCTTCGAGGGCCAGGCCTTCAAGTTCAATGTTCTGCCCTATGGGATATCGCTGGCACCCCGTGTGTTCACCAGGTGTGTGGCAGCGGCATTGGCATCACTTCAGGCATGAGGTTTGCGTGTCCTGCCTAACCTAGACGACTGGCTCGTCTGTTCACGATCGGAAGCTCAGGCCCACACTGACATCACGATTGTGCTCTCACATGTCGCGGAGCTGGGGCTCAGGGTGAATTACCAGAAGAGCTCACTGGTGCCCAGCCAGGAGACGATCTTCTTGGGCATGCGCCTGGATTTGAGGTCCTTGATGGCAACCCCCTCCCTGACCAGGGTCCACAACATCTGCCTGCTGCTTGGCCGCTTCAGACGGGGCAGGTCACTCCCCCTGAAGACCTTTCAGCGCCTGATGGGCATGCTTACGGCGGCCTCCTCTCTGGTCCCGTTGGGGCTCCTGGACTTACGTCCGCTTCAGAGGTGGGTCAACAGTCTCCACCTCCACCCGGCGCTGCACGGGTACAGGTTTGTGCAGGTAAAAGATTCCTTTTGCAGACTCCTCCGTCCACGGAGGAGGAGGGCTTACTTTTTGCGGGGTGTTCCACTGGCCGCTATCCCCTTCCGGAGGGAGGCCTTCACCACGGACGCCTCCCTGGGAGGTTGGGGTGCAGTCTGGCAATGCTGGACCGTCAGAGGCTGCTGGAGTCCAGGGCAGCGACAGCAGCACATCAACGTGCTGGAGCTACGGGCTGTTTTTCTCAGCCTACAGCACTTCCTCCCAGGCCTGGCTGGCAGGCACGTTCTGGTGCGGACAGACAACGCTACAGTGGTGTATTACATCAACCACCAAGGAGGCACCAAGTCCCTCCAGTGCTTAGAAGTGGTCAGGCAACTTCTGCGGTGGGCCCATTGGCATCTCTTGAGCCTGCGTGCCATGTACTTGCCAGGCACTGCCAAAAAGGGCAGCGGATGTGCTGTCCCGCCAGGGCCCCGATTCTGGGGAATGGAGACTCAACCCAGTGGTGGTTCTCGCCATCTGGGAATGTTTTGGCAGGGCAGAGGTGAACATCTTTGCCTGCCAGGAGTCAACACACTGTCTGTGGTTCAGCCTCCACGGCACCAGCTCCCTGGGCCAGGACGCGCTGGCGCATGCTTGGCCGAGGCAACTGCTGTATGCCTTCCCCCCTCTGCCACATCGTACACACCCTGCACAGGGTTGCGATGGACCACCAAGAGCTGCTGCTCGTCGCCCCTTGGTGGCCGGGCAAAGTGTGGTTCCCCAAGTGGTTGCAACTGAACGGCGACCTCTGGTGCCTACCAGGGAGGACGGACCTGCTATCACAGCTGGGAGGGCAGATCTGGCACCCGGATCCAGCCCGTCTGCAGCTCTGGGTGTGGCGGCTGAAGGGCCAGACCACCTGCTAGGTCTTTGTGAGCCGGCAGTGGTCAACACCATTGCAAGCTCTCGGGCACCCTCCACCAATGCCCTCTACGCCAACAGTTGGAGGCTTTTCTCCAACTGGTGCTTGACTCGGGGGGGAGGAGCCTAAATGCTGCCCCCTGCCAACCATTCTACTGTTCCCCAGTCTCTGTTTGACAAGGGTGTTACTCCTTCCACCATTAAGGTCTATGCAGCTGCCATCTCTGCTCAGCATGCCAGAATTGAGGGAAGGACCATGGGGTCCCACCCCTTGGTGGCACATTTCTTGAAGGGTGCTCTCCGGTTGAGACCCCCCCTGACAGGGGCGGATACCCACGTGGGATCTTCACTTAGTGCTGCAGGCTGTCTGCGATGCACCGTTTGAGCCCATGCTCACGGCAGACATTTCATGGCTCTCCCTGAAGACTGCCTTTCTTCTGGCCATTACATCGACGAGGCGCGTCGGGGAATTACACGCGCTATCAGTCAGTGGGGAGTGCCTGCAGTGGCACCCCGGCGGCAGTGGGGTCACTCTGTGGCCTAACCCCTCTTTCCTCCCGAAGACCCTCTCTGCTACCTTCGTAAACCAGCCCCTTAGCCTTGCGGCGTTCGAGGCAGGCTATGGTGAGAGGTCGGAACTTTTGTGCCCAGTTCGCGCCCTCAGGGGGTTCGTGTCCCGTAAGGAAGGCTGATATAAAATATACTGAGCAACAAAAAAACTTATTTTCCGGTTTGCCTTTAATGAATTTGCGTTTCTTTTGTCGCTCAGTACATAAGCTCCGTAACTTGCCAGCTCACTTCACCGACTTTATGTCTTTAATGTTGAACAGACAGATGGCAAGGAAAGCCCATTGCTCCACCCATTCACATCCGCTGCAGTGATAAATTCGGAGGAGCGGGAACGCGCTTACATATGAGGGTCCGTTGGTGTTCGCATAGCCTGAATATAAATAAAAGATTTTGTCTTTGCCGAGAAACGAGGCATTAATGATTTAAAAGAGAAAAATAAACCGTTTCGGTATCGATAATTTGTGGCTGTCAAAAAAAATTATTCACGGATTTATCAATGTGTCTTTTTCAATTATTCCCTATGGAGAAATTTCTTTTTGGCCCCCATGGCATCACGTGACCTGCAATATCACATTCGCCGCTAGGACCATGGAGGATTATGTGGTCGACCCGATTTGTGCGTCCAGATTTCCTTATAGGTCCATGGTTCCAGGCCGACCCGCGCATCACTACTAGCTAGCAACAATACTATATATTTTTTTCATCTGCGTGCTTGTAGCTAGTCAATATAAGTAAGGCAATTGACCAATCCCAAGCCCCGCCCACTTTCGGCTACATCACAATGGGGCAAGCAGGGGTCTGACCGAACCTCTGACAACTTTCACCTCAGGCAGCCGTCAAACCAGGCATTTTGGGTTTCTGGCAATGGTAAAACGATGTAACATGTATCAGACACTCGATATGTCGACCGTGTTAAAGGCATGTTTTTTAATTCCATTTCCAACATCATAAGTTTTTTTAGTGTCTTTTTCATTGGTGATAAATCTCACAAGATAATTACAATTTACCACACAAGAATGTTACAGAAGGCACTTTTATCAAACAAACCTCCGCAGTTGTACTCTCAAGCCTTTTGCAGCAATATTCATTTGAAGGGCGGTAATAAAACGATTCATGCTAGCTAGCTAATTTGCCATCCTATTGAATTGAATAGACCGCTGACTAACAACAAATGCTAGCAATTGATAACGGTCACCAGCGAGCTACCTTGGTACCCTTACCGTTGCGCGGACTGCATTAACTGGACAGTTAGATATTGTGCGTGCAAGATCTTATGTGGAAGAATCCTAACCCCATTTTAATTTCTTGAGTAATATTTAGTTTGAGCTGCGTTTTTGCATGTTTATACTGCAGTAAGATGAATCAATTTTTTGAAAGCGATTTTATTTGTTAGTGGCCTGAGCGGACCAGTGAAATGCGAAGTGTGGTCCGTACTGGCCCAGAACGCGTAAAAAACTTCGGTGGGCCATCGGATCAAAGGCAATGTCGAGCCCTGTACGAGTAGAGGAGCATAGGTCTTCAGTGACCAGCTGTCATTTAGTATAGGTGTGGATTTCAGCTCATGAAAGTATCTATGCTCACAACCAACACACAATCATAGGTACACAAAAAGAGCACACATGCACACACAGCATGCACAAACACACTCTCAATGCCTCACACACACTCTTACACATAGTTTTCAGACTCGCGCTTCACATGTTGTCTGCTCCAAACAGTCGAGACTCTCGTTAAAATTTTTTTTATTATCATTTTTTTTATATGGCATCTCCAATCCCATCCGAATTTGGAATAACCAATCGGAGGACTATGTACAAACATGCTCATATGCGACTCATGCTGCATGTTGGGAGAATGCAGACAAGTTTGCAATTCTCTTCCAAAAATAATTGGCAACCTTGTGCAAAAGTGTGTTAATGAGCGTGCTGCGGTGCGAGGATGAGTGTCAATGTGACACAAGCGTGTTGATGCATGGGAGCGCCAGCATGTGAGAGTGCGTGTGAATGAGCATGGGAGAGTATTCTAATGAAAGAGAAAGTGACAGAATGAATGCACAAGTGAGCAGAGGCCGATGAGAGATGGAAAAGTGAATGAGTGAGACATGGAGGAGTGAGGCATGAGTGAGAGGGACAAGAGTGAGGTACCAGTAGGTGAGACATGAATGAGTTAGACATGAGTGAGACAAGACTGAGAAGAGTGAGACACGAATGAGTGAGACACAAGTGAGACATGAATTAGTGAGTGAGAAGAGTGAGTGAATAAGACATGAATGCGTGAGACACGAGTGAGTGAGAAATTAAGGAGTGAGACACGGGAGACAGATCCACTGTTTGGTGCACAAAAGTGGTAAGTACATTTTTTTGCTGTAACTAGCAAGTTGGATGCAAATCATATGTTTTACATTGTTTCAAAGTTTACCTTGCTTTTTCTCTAAACTTAAAAAAGCACTTAACCTTTTCGGCCTCCATGCAGTCGATATATGAGTGAATGAGAAAAATGTGAGTGGATGAGACATCAGTGAAGCATGAGAGACATGACTGAGTGAGACACGAGTGAGACATGAATGAGTGAGACATGAGAGAAGCATGAGAGACATGACTGAGTGAGAAAAGAATGAGTCATGAATGAGTGAGAAAAGAGTGAGTGAGTGAGTGAGTGAGACAAGTGTGAAGCATGAGAGACATGACTGAGTGAGATGAGTGCATGAGCCTCTGAATGTTTGCTCTTTTGCCCCTGTGCAGAGCACCTGCTGATGTGATGAAAATAGAGATTGACATCAATGGCGCTGCAACTCTGGATAAAGTAAAACCAGCAAATTCCTCAACAGAGGCAAGGCTCAATAACAAGACCCGCTCTGCCCCCCACCAAACAGAAAGCAGCCGCTTACCACAGTCAGAAAACCACACTGCAGCGATCAGCAGAGAAACTCTTTACTTCCCCTTACAATGTCAAGATTAAAAAAAAGCCTGCAGTCAAAAATATTGTGGAATAAAAGTGAGCAGAAAGTTCAAGGAGTGACTCATCGGCGAGGGCTTTATGTACTGAGTGCCATAAAAGGAAATGGCTTGTGCAATGCTACCCAGGAAGTATGCAAATAGTGCTGTCTGTTTGGTAACCATTATGCTAGAATTATTCAAGGTATGTGTGTGTGTGTGTGTGTGTGTGCATACACCACAAGTGTTAGGATACAATATCGCCTGGTTTTGGTGAGCCCACAGTAGTGCTCAACAACAGTAATGTCATCGAGTCGCACTATCCAAACATCACAGACTCTTGGCCTTAACAGGCAGGAAAGGAAAGCATAGGCACAGTGAACCCCCAGGACTGGATATACAGCTCTGCCATGAACATGCATCTAAGCCACCCATTCACCATGTCTTTAGTACATTAGAAGGTGTACATAAAGTCTCAGCCCTCTTTTCTACATCACTCCTACAAGTACACACACTTCTACGATACCAAGAGCCCCTTTCCCTCCGCAGAATACATCAGTCACCCCTTCCTGTGCAGCCTGAGAACATATTTGACAAAAAACTCAAACATAACTATAAATAGAAATGATTTTGGAACAGGCCTCTTTCCTGCCCAGAGGAAAGGCAAATGTTTCTATTCCAAGGTTAGTTGCAAATGTCTGTGCCAGCTAACCATTCAATATTTAAAACCGTCTAACACGAGAGCCAAGGACCTGGTTTCAAGTTTGGGGAGCCTGACCGAGATGCGGGGACAAAAGAAAAATGTAAAGGGGAAGCGTGAATGCATAAAAGTTTTATTTAATGGAAACTCAATGCTGAAGGTACGATTCCTTATAAAGCACTTGTGGGTAGTGTTACTGTGCGAGACCGTGCACCGAGGGATACTGGGAAAGCAAGACTGGATCTGTGCGTTTTAGCACCAGGACAGTTTTTACAGTTTGTGATTTGTTTATTTGTTATCTAACTGCAGGGATGTCAGATAATTGCAGGATTGCATTTTGATCATCAGTCGTCAGTGTAGTGCAACTGGGACAAATATGTTAAACTTTAAATTCTCACTTGTTCAGTTTCTCTCTATCTCACTGACTCACTAACTCATGCACCCAAAGGCATATATTAGTGAGAAAGCAGTACTGACTAAAATCTGTACAGGCTTCCCCAAAACATATCTAACCAAATTATGTCTTTACCCTAACCTAACCATAACCTAAACCTATTATCCATAATAGGTTTAAGTTGTTCATAACAGGACAACAACCCAAAAATGCGTGTGCACAAACAAGCACACATACACAAACACCTACACACACACACATACATACATACATTCTCTCTCACACATACAGAGTTATATTTTGGCTAAACAAATTCAGAAGTTTTCAAAAAAAAATCTACAGTAAACTGCATGGACACTACAATAAGAGCAGCACATTCCCATATATAAAATGGGAAAAGTTCTTCTTTAAAGTTTAAAGTATTTATTTATTAATTTTTTACATCCCATAATAAAAGTTCCAAGTACTAACAAGTCGACATGGTCTACAACATCCCCCGCCAATCTACGCTTCTCATTTTCGAACTCAATCAAGGCCTTTATGGTCTGAAGCTACCCACCAAATTTGGTTGCTGTATCTGTAGTAGTTTCTGAGTAAAGCTGTCCCCTTTATCTTGGACGGACGGACGGACGCACACACGGACAGACGTACGGACGGAGGTAAAACCTATATCCCCCTCCCACTTCGTGTTGGCGGGGGATAATTATGTTAAAGGCTAATGAAGCTTATATGTTCAAAAAGAAATATTTTCAACAAGTCGACATGGTCTACAACATCCCCCGCCAATCGTGCGCTTCTTATTTTCAAACTCGATCAAGGCCTTTATGGTCTGAAGCTACACACCAAATTCGGTTACTGTATCTGTAGTAGTTTCTGAGTAAAGCTGTCCCCTTTTATCTCGGACGGACGGACGGACGTCACTCCTATATCCCCCTACCACTTCGTGTTGGCGGGGGATAATAATTCCAAGATTAATTTAACGTCGTGTTTGCCTTACAGGTGATAAAAGTTCTCCACGAACTGAATGGACGATTTACAGCCCCTGAAAACTGAGCTAACTTGTGCTCCTCAGTGAGGTGATATGTTTGTTGTTAAATGACAAGCTCTCCGAAGTGTGCCCACCGCAAGGCATGAGGAATAAAGAAAAGCTCACCATGGTGGAAAATTAAAAGCAAACAAACCAAAAATAACAGCGCCCAAATTAAAATCCATTTCACCCTCTGCAGCAGCAGCTAAGTGAAGATAACGGAGCAACACAAAAATATATTTTGATATTCAATTTCAGAGTACTTACCTGGAGAGATATCCTGATAGAGAGACTTCCAAATGTTGTACTGCAGAGGCCCCATGTACTTTGAAGTAGGGAAATCCTCATAGGTGAGGTTGGTTTCGTGGATCTTCCCTTTAATTCTGGTGGAAGAAATGGAAACACGATGGCAGGTGAGTGAAATTATGGCTCAGTCTGATAACCACAAAACTTTGTGGAAAGTAGTTTATTTATGTAGTCTGAGCAGAAAAGCTTCCTGCAATTGGTGTTGTGCACAAGCACAGGCTCACACTGTGACACTTGCATAAAGATCACCACTCTGGGGAGGCCATTTTGAGTCCATCAGCCCTGGCCCAGTGAAAATGCAAATTTAACCAAGGACAGAGTCCTTCAACTGTGGATAACAGACTCCTTTAAAAATTAGATGGCTTGAAAAAATGTACAAAAAATCTGCCAGAGGGAAGAATGTTTCACAATTTTTTAACCGAATCCTTCAGGATCCTTCAGATCTTTTGGCCTATGGTCCTGAACTGCCCTTTCCTATTCAAAATGCAATCAATTAATGGCAGTCAAGTCAGGAAATACATAAAGTCTGACCTGCCAACAGCAAAAATAGTAATATTGTGGTCAGATGACTACAAATTAAGTCAAATTAAGTGCAGGCATACTTCAAGGAAAACTGAATGACACTCACAGTGGCTAATAAGGATTAAAAATATTACGATTGATTAGACCAGATCAGATGCTTGTTTGTTCAAAAAAAAGTCACTAACGGCACGTAAAGGCACTCCAAGATTTCAGAGAACCCACAGAAGGTATTAAGTCCATAGCCTTTCAGGCAGCTGGACACCTTTATAAATCATTACCCTAGCACAGGCAAGAAAAATAACAACTGAAACACCTGATACATTTCCCCTTAAATTTCCCCAGTGGATATCTCCCAGCGTAGCCAGCAGGCAATAGCTTTGTGTTCACTTGGTACCAAAGTGCCTTTTTGGGAGGAACTGAGCCTCCAGGAATCCCACTGCCCTCCCTCTCCCCTCAGTCTTCACCTCCACCTCCGAGTCTCACCCTCCGGTTTCATTTTGCCTTTTCCCATTGCTCTGTACCTTTTCATATCGATCAAAATCTCAGGTCTATACTCCTCCCAAACGGTTTTATTTTTTCAAACATTTACTGCCTCAAAGGACTATTTCCAAAGTTTTCAAGGCCAGAGTTCTATAAAGAATGATCTAAGCAAACTTGTGAAAAGAAAGTTTTCCTAGACACAAAATTGATTGATTTTTTTTTTTTATACATCTTCTGACAGCTATAAAAAGTAAGGTGGTTCACTGCTGTACTTAAGAGTAAAATTTTTAGGACACAGTTCACGACAGTTGAGGATACAGTCGGCAGCTGGTGTTTTAGTACAAATGTCAGATCTAGATACAAGGAATGGGTTCAGTAATTTGGACAATTTTGATATGTTCTGGCCATTGTTGGGCATCTATGGTCCATTCCAAATTCTTAAGGGGATTAGACACAAAAAAAAAAACAAGCAAAACAGAATAACATGGGACTTTTATGGTATGCATTTTTCTTGTGCAAGATACAAAATACTCAGAAACGAGTGTTCCTTAAAATTAAAAAGCCAAAGCCTCAGTTAACTTCAGCAATTTCGCACCTTGGGTTTCCCAGAATTAAAAATTTGTTGAGAAACTTTGATGGTCTGCCAGAGTACTCAAGAGGACTGAGTTTCTGTAACGGCAATCGCAGCGCTGTGTTCACTGCCTTTCCAGTGAAAGTCCTGCCCCCAGTGTATTGAACCCAGAAATTCCAAAGCCCTGCCCTTTATCCAGTGCTGTAAGTCATGTTAAGCATCCCCCTTAGTAAAATAAGAAATAACTCCTATAAGAAATATAAACACAAGCCCTATAGCATCATAAGAGGTAGTAGCCTAGTGGTATGTTACCTGGTTCAAGCCCTAGTTGGGGCGGAGGATTCTAACTTGATCTGAAGAGATGAAGTTGGGATAAATTCAGCGGTTGGACCCTTTGAGCAAGGTCCTCAACTGCAAAACTGCCCCAGAGGTTCCTGCTGCTTTCTCTTACTATACTTTCCATGCATTTGCATTTCTGAGTTTTGCCACCATGTTTACCCACAAATGGTTCAGTCCAGTCGAAATGCTGTAACAACTATCCTCACTGGACTCTGGATAGAAAGCTGTTAAAGTAGAATGGATATCGCAAAAAAAAGTGGGTTTCTCTTCCTTACAAAGCTTCTGTAAATAGATTTCCACATCAATTCTGATGACTATGGGAAGGCTTTTTGCCACGGTTGAGGTCATTTCTCCTCATTAAAGTGTTCTTTCTGGAAGCATAACAATATTATAATAACATTGCATTCTCAGAAATGCCTTTACTTTTTCAAAAAGCCAACGCATTATTTGTTTCATATTAATGAAAATGCAATCCTCCACTGTGTTTTTCACTTTCAAGATCATGTATGCCCTTTTTCAACTAATTGAAAATTAAATTGCATTCCCCATTTGCATTTAAATTTTCAATTAGTGACTTGCCATATCGCTAACAAAAATAAAAGGAAAACAAATTTTATAATGAAAACGTATGACATGCATTTCTTTTTATCGAGAGGCAAGCTTATTATTTGTATCATGAAAATGATATTATCGTCCACTTTGCATTTTCGTTTTCCATACATGTCTGCACCTTTTATAACAAACTGAAAATTAAATCACATTGCCCATTTGCTTTTTTCAATTTTGAAAAAGTACTCTGCCATGTCTCTAATTAAAATAAGACAAACGACACAAAACTCATGATAAAAATGCATTCTCTGAAATGTGACTTCAATTACATGCTTCTACGCGCTTTTACTATATTAAAATGAAAAAGCATTCGGCCAGAAGGTGGGACTTTCCCCCACAACATGGTACGGATCTGATGTCAACACAAAACAATCTCAGGGGACGTCAACTGACCCATTCTTAGCTAGCTGATTGGTTAGCCGAAGCCACATAAACCTAGTAGTTTCAAAAGGTATACTCTTAACTTCAGGGATACAGTTTTTTTTTTTTATTGTGAATGTAAGTTGTTTAGGCAGCAGTGTTCTGATCTACACAAAATTCAACGTGGAAACTCCAGTCAGTGAATGCAAAAGATGGAGAGATTGTAGGACAGAACTGCTCCTGCTATGCAACTACAGTATTACCCAGTCTACTACATAGCCTATCCCACATTAGCAATCATTTTTGGCCATAGATAACATTGCAGATATTTGCTGACTTCTTGAGTGTTATTGAGTGGTATCATGCGTTCAACCCTACTAAATTTTTCTTCACATTCAACCCCAGTAAACATTTCAGCACTTCCCGAGTCTTTTATTGCTTGTGTGCCAACTTTTTTGAAAAGTGCTGCAGGTATCAAATTCAGAAAGAGAATGCATTTCCAAACAAGTAGATCAGAAGGATCTAATAGCTGCGACCTCGCCTAGCATCCGTCACGAGGCCTAGTGTCCATGACTGGTGGTTTCTTGTACATGTGTGATGTCGAAATTGGCAAATGACCTTGAAAATCAATAGGGGAGCCTTCCTCTGTACCAAGAAGCTTGTTCTAAGATGTAATAGCCATCTATCAAGTTAAAGTGGAGTTACGGTGCGAAAACTGTGAAATCGGGGCAAAATCGACACTTTTTTGACTGGTGTGACCTTGGGATTCGACAGATGACCTTGAAAATCAATAGGGAACCCCTCCTCTATACCAAGAAGCATGTTGTAAGATTTCTTAGCCATTCATTGAATTAAACTTGAGTTATGGTGCAAAAACCGTCAAATCGAGCAAAATTGACATTTTTTTTTACCTTTGTGACCTTGGAATTTGACGGATGACCTTGAAAAACAATAGGGAACACCTCCTGTATGCCTAGAAGCTATTTCCAAAATTTCATAGCGATCCATGAATTCTAACTGGAGTTACAGCGCGAAAACCTGCAAACAAGGTTGCGACCTCTGTGAACTTGAGCTTTGACCTTTGACCTCGACCTTGTGCATGGACATCACTTTGGTGAAGGTCAATAACTCCTGAAAATTTAATGATGATACGACGACAGGAACATGGTGAAAAAGGTGTCACAGACGGACGGACAGACAGACAGAAGCGTTCATAGAGCTGCTTGGTCGCAGCTAAAAATAAATTATGTTTATAAGGTAAGACACAATATTTTGTCTTGCACAGATTTCTGTTTTATTTGCAGTTCCCATGCCATCCCTACTTTTTAAGAAATGGGGTTGTAATTGAAGTGTAAATCAGGCCACAAATTTGCAAACCAGCGCTGAATACTGCAGTGTTGACGACAATTTAGAAGGAAACTAATACACTTTATAGTCTCCAAGCCATAAGCCTTAATCTGAGGGTTCCTAAGTGACAGACACCATGTTTCACACCATTCAGGTGAATTTATCAAGACAGAAAGGCCTGCAGTCTCTCTCTGCAATCATGGATGAGCTTATAGATTTTTAAGAAGCATCTTCTGACCGAGGCATACCAGAGTTGAAACCATCCTTCATGCTGTCCATGAATAAGTTAGTATGCTAATCTATGCGGGGTGCCCTCAATTCTCGCTCAGTTTATGCCGTGCACATTCACTAATACAGCAAGCAAGCACACACGGTCTCACTCTCACACTAGTACACACACATTGAAGCACTAAAACTCACTCATGCGCGCGCGAGCACACGCACATACAGATTTTCTAATACACGCACATGCGCACTCATTCACACAACCTCAAGCACACACGCATTCACTCACAAATACACTTATGCATGCACATTTTTGCTCACACACTCAATCACAAACACAAACACTAATGCACACAAACGCGCACACCTCTCGCAGGTGAGGGCGACTCCCTCTAAAAAGCCGTGGCGGTCGGTCTCGTTGAGGCGCTCCTGCAGGATCTGAATGCCCTCGCGCACGTCGCGCAGCTGCTGGCTGTAGCGCTGGATCTTGTGCTCGATGTCGGCGAGTGTGCGCGCGGTGTCCGACTCCAGCTCCTCCAGCATGCTCTTCTGCCGCTCCCGCAGGAAACGCTGCAGCCGCTCGAACGCCTCGCCGATTGTCGCCCGCAGGCTCTTCGCCGACGACTGGGGGACACCAAAGGGTTAAAAGGTCAGCAACATCACAAACAACTACAAATCTCCGGACTCCATATTAAAAAACAAAAAAGGGCTCCAAAGGAACTGCATCTACAGTACTGTCAGGTCTATAGGTACAAAGACATTGACAGTTTTAAAGGGTAATGGCCATACCCTCAAATGAATTTATGCACGGAATTACTGTAATTTAAGGGTGCTTAAAACTGAGAAAAGCACATAGTAATTACAGCTCAAAATCTTAGGATAAGTGCAAGTGCAAAATACCTAGATGTCCTCCATGTTTCATTTTTGATGAGCATGGAAAATATCTTGAAAAAGCAAGTGAAAGAAAAAGGAAAAGCAACCTGAATCACTGCGGCACAACAGCAACACAGGCTTGTGGAGAAAAAGGAAGTGAAAATGAAAAGAAATAATGCCTGGACAGTTAAGAGCCCAAAAATGGCTCAGTAGGTCTGAGACTGACAGAGAGGAGGGGCATGGATCATAAAACTGCACCCCACTGCTGGAGGGGGGGCAATGATGATAGTAATGACAACGAGAATGATTGATGATGATGGATTGATGATTGATTACAATAAAAATGATGACTATGATAATGACAAACTATAACTATGGTAATACTTTAGACAAATATGATGATGATGGTAATAGTGATGACTATGATGATGATAATGATGACTATAACTATGATGATGCTGATGACAATGATGACTGGTGCTATTGATGACGATAACAATGATGACTGATGATGATGACAAATATGATGATAATGACGATAATGATGACGACTATGACTATGGTAATATGGATTACAAATGTGATGACGATCACAATGGTGACTATGAAGATGACAGACTGATAATGCGGATGATGATCGATGATACTGATGAAGATGATAACGATGACTGACGATGAAATTTATGATGAAGTTGATAATGATGGCAAGGACTGATGATGATTATGATTAAAAGGATGACAAACATGATAAAGATGTGACAATGATGACACCTATAATGACTAATGATAATGACGATGTGACTCACAACGCAACGGCTATAATGGCAATCATGATGGCAGCGACATCGACGAGCACTAATGTAATGGTGACGATGACAGCGAGGTTACAATCGCGACAAAGATTACGTTAAATGACAACTATGAGGATGACAATGGCGAAATGATCATTGTGAGAATAATGGATAAGTAGCCGATACGGGTTTAGCAGTTGCCGCAGTGGATCAGTGAGGAAAGGCCTGCTTCGATTACTGGAGGCTCAGGAGATAATCACACAGCTCAAGGAATGAAACTTTTTTCTCTAAAGACAGCCATGACATGAGGAACATCAGCGCACTGATAAAAGGATGGGGCGACAGGAACAGACGCAGGAGATCAGAGAGAACAGAGGGACAAGCTAATCATTTCAGACAGTAATCAGACAGCACGCTACACCCTGGGCTGAGAGGCGCTGCAGTCAGACTACAAAACCCAAAACCAGTGAAGTTGGCACGTTATGTAAATCGTAGATAAAAACAGAATACAATGATTTGCAAATCCTTTTCAACTTATATTCAATTGAATACACTGCAAAGACAAGATGTTTAATGTTCAAACTGAGAAACTTTTTTTTTTTTTGCAAATAATCATTAACTTAGAATTTAAAGGCAGCAACACATTGCAAAAAAGTTGGCACAGGGGCCTTTTTACCACTGTGTTACATCGCCTCTCCTTTTATCGACACTCAGTAAACGTTTGGGAACTGAGGAGACCAATTTTTGAAGCTTTTCAGGTGGAACTCTTTCCCATTCTTGCATGATGTATAGCTTAAGTTGTTCAACAGTCCGGGGTCTCCGTTGTCGTATTTTACGCTTCATAATGCGCCACACATTTTCAATGGGAGACAGGTCTGGACTACAGGCAGGCCAGTCTAGTACCTGCACTCGTTTACTACGGAGCCATGCTGTTGTAACACGTGCAGAATGTGGCTTGGCATTGTCTTGCAGAAATAAGCACGGGCGTCCATGAAAAAGAGGTTGCTTGGATGGCAACATTTGTTGCTCCAAAACCTGTATGTACCTTTCAGCATTAATGGTGCCTTCACATATGTGTAAGTTGCCCATGCCATGGGCACTAATACACCCCCATACCATCACAGATGCTGGCTTTTGAACTTTGCGCCTATAACAGTCCGGATGGTTCTTTTCCTCTTTAGTCTGGACACGACGTCCAGCTCATCTAAGTCCATCTTAGATGAGCTTGGGCCCAGCAAAGCCGGTGGCGTTTCTGGGTGCTGTTGATAAATGGCTTTCGCTTTGCATTGTAGAGTTTTAACTTGCACTTGCAGATGTAGCGACGAACTGTAGTTACTGACAGTGGTTTTCTGAAGTGTTCCTGAGCCCATGTGGTGATGTCCTTTACACACTGATGTCGGTTTTTGATGCAGTACCGCCTGAGGGATCGAAGGTCACGGGCATTCAATGTTGGTTTTCGGCCTTGTCGCTTACGTGCAGTGATTCCTCCAGATTCTCTGAACCTTTTGACAATATTACGGACCGTAGATGATGAAATCCCTAAATTTCTTGCAATAGCTCGTTGAGGAATGTTGTCTTTAAACTGTTCGACAATCAGCTCACGCATTTGTTCACTAAGTGGTGACCCTCGCCCCATCCTTGTTTGTGAATGACTGAGCATTTCAGGGAAGCTGCTTTTATACCCAATCATGGCACCCACCAGTTCCCAATTAGCCCGTTCACCTGTGGGATGTTCCAAATAAGTGTTTGATGAGCATTTCTCAACTCTCTCAGTCTTTTTTGCTACTTGTGTCAGCTTTTTTGAAACATGCTGCAGGCATCAATTTCCAAATGAGCTAATATTTGCAAAAAATTACACAGTTTACCTGTTGGAACATTAAGTAACTTGTCTTTGCAGAGTATTCAATTGAATATAGGTTGAAAAGGATTTGCAAATCATTTGTATTCTGTTTTTATTTACAATTTACACAACGTGCCAACTTCACTGATTTTGGGTTTTGTATAATGTGCTTCTCTTCATCCTAGTGTAAGCGCAAAAAAATAAATAAATAAAATGAAATTAATTTTTCAAAACAGAACACTGGCTAGCAAACATAATTATTTTACTTGAGGCTGGGAGGTCTCAGACTCAATATACCACTGGGGTGGCGAGCAAAATAAAAATAATGAGGAAACATTTATTTCACTAATACTTTCAAATTATTCATTTCTTGAATAAAATGAAATGTGCCAGATAAGTCATTTTGTTACACGGAAATGAAGAAAGATGGGTCGGCCGGTCACCTCAATCTTTCAGGAAATGAGACCAAAGTAGGTCAAGTACTCCTTATTTCAGAAGCATGCATAATGACAGTTCAGCCAATGACACTGCAGACTGCGAGTGACTAAAGAGTCAAACGGAGCATTTGATGGATGGCTGTGCTTTATATCAAAATCACACTCAATTTTACCCATCATGCAACTGCTGAAGTCTTGAACTCAGCAACACTCAGTGGCCACACGAGTGAATAGATGAACAAAATAAAAATAAAAAGAGGAAAAATTTTTTAAAAGGCCCAGTTGGAAGCAAAATTTTCATCATGGACAACCATCAGACCTGACTTTTGAATCCAAATCTATCCATGGCTTTCTATTCCCCAGGGTAATTATCCAGCAGTTCTGAGCCCTTTGGACTCATTACAATCACTTATTGTTCACAACCTTCCTTCCATACGCTTGGGCCGCAAATCAATTGAGGTCCACCATCCTAAGGAGATTCCCTGCTGTAACATGAGTTAGAAAACAAGAACTACAAGTTCCCTAAAACAAATTCGGGCCACAAAAAGATCAAACCATCTTTGCAGAAGTATTTTCTGATAAGTGACTAAGGGTGATGCATGATTGACTTGCAGAATCCAACTCTCTATCTGCCACACCTGTACCATCGTTGCCTTCAGCAGATATTAGGCGTGAAGATGTTCCACTGCACTCTCTCACCTTACTTTAATTCCTCCGCATTCAGTTATTTCTCTCACTTCCTTTTCTCGCTTTCAAAAGTGGTGGCACAATGAGAAGAGGGAGGAAGACTGTGGGCAAAAAAGCTTTTTGAATGAGGCTTTTCCCCCCCCATCTGAGAAAGAGACAGCCGTGGGTTAGCTGCACCGTTTTCCATAGAAGGCCGATCTCCCTGGTTTTACGATGTGGCGGGACTGGGAGTGTGACAGATTGAGAAGCGCGTCGTCAGTCACCGAGGCAGGGAGATTTAACGGCCCTGGGGCCCCACTAAAAAGCAGGGCGAAGCTCTGACTCACCACAATTACTCTCGCCGACCCCCCTGCCCGCATCGACCGCCAGAAGCGCCCATAAACCGGGCAGCAAAGGGGCCGTTTGTCATTCCACAATTTTTGGGGCAGCAGCATGGGAGAAAGATGGAAGAAGATTGCCTGTACAAGCACACAGTGAGGAGGCAGAGATTTCATGCCCAAAAACCAGACTCATTCACTACCTCAACCAGACTCATTCACTACATCTATATGCACCAGCAGTATCAGGAACTCCAGAAAGGCATTTAGAGGTGAAGAAGATCATTTCATTTTGCTACAGATTAAGGGTTCGTTGATGCGACATAAAATTTATATGATGGATACATTTTGAATGGGCACCCCCGGATGATGAGAATTTAATTTCAGTTTTGCAAACTGTTGGTAAGGATGTACCTTGGTATATATTCTTTTCACTTAGTTTCAACTTAATATGTAGCAAAAAGAACAAGACAATCAGACAATCAAGACACAGGGTAGGACACTGAACAGTCCAGGCCCGATTTTTTTTATGCAAAAAAGTTTGCTCAGAGGCTCAAATGTAAATTTCTAGATCCTCTCCCAACTGATAGAAACAATGAAGCCAAATTCATAAAACGGCACAAATTCTGCCGTTGAATCATTCATACTGATACACCATCGACCTACACTATAGAGCCCCCAAATTGTGGCCATTAAACCTTGGATGAAGCTGGCCTGAGAGCAACCACATTATCTTTCCTGGGGTCTCCCCACAATATTCTCTGCTTGTAAGAAGCTTCTACAGAGGAGGATGAGATTGCACAGTCCATAGGGAATAGTGCTGTTACACCCCTTAAAAATAGGACCAAGTGTCCTTTAGCTTACCGGCAAGCAGTCTTACAGCAATGATACAAGTTATGAAAATTTCATGTGAAGTTTGACATTAGAATCAATGAAAATCAAGGTCAAGGTCACAAAATAAAAGTTCACATACATTTATAAGACCTTCTGTAAGACAAACCTAAGCTCTTAAGCAGTTTTGGTGAGACAAGTCATTAAAATATGTCAATATGTATTCAATATGTCAACTGTGAACTTTAAAAGGTCACAGAATGTCAAGTTGTGGTCATTAAATGGACTTCATATATGACTTTCTTAATGTCTCTAGATGAACCTTGGCTCAATCTGTGACCATTTAGGTGATACAAGTCACTGTAATTTCACTGTGGAGTTTGATCCACAAAGGTCACTAACAGTCAAGTTGAATGTCACCAAATGAAAGTTCATATGTGACTTCCTAGATGTCAGTAACAAAAATTTGGGCACCATCTGTGACTGTTTAAGTGATACAAGTCATTGAATTTTCACTAGTTCACATTTGACCTTTGAAGGTCAATACGAAGGTCACCAAATTAAAGTTCATATATGACTTCCAACATGTCTGTAATACAAACCTAGACTCAGTCTGTGGCCATTTTGGCTAGGCAAGTCATTTTAATTGTATTATGTCAAGTTTGACCTTCAAATGTCATCAACAGTCTAGTTGAATGTCACCAAATGAAAGTTCATACATGACTTCCTATACTTCTCCAATACAAACGTACACTCAATCTGTGACGATTTTGCTGATTTAAGTCATTGAATTTTCACTGTACAGTTTGGCCGTTCAAGGTCACTGAAGGTCAAGTTCAAGGTCACCAAAAGAAACTTCATATATGATTTGCTATATGGCCACAATACAAACCTAAGCTCTATCTGTTATAGTTTTGGTGACAGAAGTAATTGAAATTTCACTATGTGTAGTTTGACCTTGAAGATCACCGAAGGTCAAGTTCAAGGCCACCAAATGAAACTTCATGCATGACTTCCAATGTCCCCGTAATACAGACCTAAGCTCTATCTGTAATAGTTTTGGTGATAGAAGTCATTGAAATTTCACTAAGTGAAGTTTGACCTTCTAAGGTCGCCGAAGGTCAAGTTCAAGGCCACCAAATAAAAGTTCATACATGACTTCCAATAGGTGTTCAATGCACATATGTTCCCAATCTTCAATATTTTCAAGCCTAGAAACCATTGAAAATTGTAACATTTTGCTTGACCTCAAGTTTGAGCATTCGAGGTCATCTGAGGTCAACTTTCACACAGCCAAAATATAGGTCATATATATTACTTCCAATATGTCAGTAATAGAAACGTAATCTCTATCTGCAACCATTTATCTTCCACAGGCGATTTGGCCCATTCTCCATAAGACCCAATGTTAAAGTACAGCGCCACCACTAGACCCACTTCCGTCGATTCAATAAAAATGGCACTGACACTGTACATAAAGTGTATAAAGGTGAGCTGCTTGCCACATTTAGAAAAAAGTTACAGTTTTTGTGAAATTATTTTTCGAAATTTCAAGTCATATCTTAACACTGTTAATATATTCCCTGACCTCGAGTTTGACCTTTCAAAGTCATCTGAGGTCAACTTTAACACAGCCAAAATATAGGTCATATATTACTTCCTACATGTCAGTGATAGAAACGTAATCTAATCTCTATCTGCAACCATTTGGCATCCACAGGCCATCTTGCATATTCATAAAGTACAGCGCCCCCAACAGACCCACTTCCGTCAATTCAATCAAAATGGTGCTCGCACTGCACATTGATGGTACCAAGGTAAGTTGATGGCCTGATTTAGAAAAAAATTAATCATGCAGTTTTTGAGAAATAATTTTTTTTTCATTTCTCAGTCCCATTTTTAACATTGGAGCCAAAATTTCAAGGGCCCATAAAACGGACAAATATGATTCAATCAAAAATCCAAGAAAAAAAGACTGGAAATATGGTCTAGTAGTATGTTACTGCAAATTTACACGAAAATTCATCAGGCCATGAGGTCATGACCTTGCAGTTCCGCATAGTTTCATGTCAATTGGACAAATGGTTCCAAAGATATGGCAAAAATGGTGAACTTTATGTGACAAAGCTCCACCTAGTGTCAAAATTTTGAACCAAACAGGTATAATGTCATCATTGAACACATCCTCAGGTCATGACCTTTCATTTGCACTTGATTTGAGGTTGATCAGACAAATATTTCCGGAGATAAAAACAATGATTTTTCATTTTTTGGCCCCTGGTGGCCAATCTAGAAATTGTTAATTGTCCAAAATCAAATTATTTCTTCCTCTTTATGAAACTCACTTAAAAAAAAATGAAATATTACTGAAGTTATCACGTTAACATGTAGGGCGGCGCGGTGGCGGCAGTCGGACCAAAAACATAATATCCCCAAAACGCCGTTCGGCGTTCGAGGATATAAATATTTACACAATACAATTTTTGATAAAATTTCCATTAGTAATGCGAATATGATGACCAAGTAGGTACAGGCAACAGCTAGAAAAGTCTAAATGCAGATAACAGCATCCCTTTACTGTAATTCAGCATTTAAAACACGAAAAGGCCATATAATATTACAACATCCAAAATTGAAGACCATATTGTATATCACCATATTGACTTAATATCGATGTCCTGCCCAGCCCTATCCTCACATGAGCTTCCCCCAATAGGAAGCTCTCATTTTGAACGCCAGTTCGTTCTACCACCTAGATGAAGCACATTCAGTAAGCCAATCAGCACATCCATGATATTAGAACAAAAACACTGATAGGAATTTTACTTTGTGATCCAGGACTTTGTTATAATAGTCATTTTTATTACTTAGGAAGGTCCCCAACTCCAAGAAAATGACCAAGAAATGTTTACATAGTAGCCATAAGTGTGATTGAATTCTTTAAATGTTAACATGAGATGCTTTATTGCTACTTAATTTTTCTCCTTTAGCAGAGGGTACACCAGGTCATCCTTTTGAAAAGAAAGGAGATAATGCCATCCCATAATTCCTAGCAGCAGCAATATTCAAAGCAATGACCATACATTCGGCCAATCAAAAAAACAAACAAATAAACATGACCGGCGAGAGACATGATCACATTGCCTAGTATAAGTGCACTCTGATTCTCTCAGCAACGCTGTCGTCTTTGTAAGCCTTTATGAATTCCATTTTACATCTTTCCTTTACGTGATGGCATTTTCCATCAAGGTTACAAAAAAGGGGTCAGGAGTTAGGAGACAAAATGTATTTCTGACTTTTCGAATGCCGCCCAGGATTTTTCGCTTCAGAGAGCAGCGGTGGGGTAGAGGGTAAAGGAAAACGTTTTTTAGCTGCATGACAGGAAGCCTGGAGGCACAGTACCCCGCACAGTTCTCCCAGCTTCCTGTGTGGAAAAATTCCACAAATTTTATCCATCTCCACATTTCACACAAAAACAAATAGCATGGTACCAGTGCTTCCTCATCTCTTCTGTGAGTCGTAGTTGAGCCAGATCATTAGCAGCCAAGTCAGCGTTACAACAAATAAAAAGCAGAAACAATTAACATTTAGTCAGACTCGTGTCTTAAAAATGGCTCTCCTAAACTCTATAGCCTGGAGAGGAAACAAGTTTCCCTCCTCTTGGGTGCATAGACCACATCCACCAGGACACATGCTGAGCCACAAAGCGGGATATAATTAATGATTTTTGGAGAAATAATGATGTTGTGATTACAAAGATATGCCTCTAATTTGCACAGACCTAATTTTACTTGCTAATTACTCGCACAAAGGAAGTTTCTCATTAGACCTCACAAGTCTGCGGAGACCCTGCTAATCTTTAGTTCTTCATTCCAACTTAGAATTCCGACATTGCTAATGCAAGCGAATATCCCAGGTTTTCAGACAACTAAACAATTATGATGTTAACACTAAGGGCCGGATCTACAAAGATCCCAATTTGCGTGAACTAATTTGCGCGTGCAATCTAGAATTTTGCATGTGGGGCTGAACCGCGGTTTGCAGGTGATTCACTAAGAGTGATTGCGCAAATGGCAACAGGGGCAAACGTGTTGGACACACCCTATTTAAATGAGGGCTTTGCGTATTTCACGGTTTGCAGCATGGAGAGTTTGGAGAGAAGAAAGCGCAAAATGAAATTCGACCTTATGGAATTAGAGGTGTTGGTAGATGAAGCCAATAAACACGTGAATAAGCTACAGCAAAGAAATTTGACTGTCGCACAAAGGAACGCCATATGGGCGGAAATCTGTAAAAAAGTAAATGCTGTGACAATGCGAACCGTGAATGAAGTGAAAAGACGATATCAAGATATCCGAAGACGAACAAAAGAAAAATTGGCGTATAATAAAACATCTGCAAAGAAAACAGGTGGGGGCACAGTGGATGAGATGCCTCTGACCAGCATTGAGGAACAGGTGCAGTTAACGCTCTGCGAGACGCAAGTCACTGGAATTGCCGGGTATGACACACTGGACCAAACAGCAGAACAAGGTAGGCGCACAATAATACTGTATAAACACACTTTTTCTGAAAAGATATTTATTTAGTAAGAGAAAAATGAATGTACCTCCTGTGGTTACATTTTGCTGTCCTTTAACTCAAATCCCAAACAAAAAACATTTATTTTTTACATGTAGAATCTTCAGCAGAAGTCCAGCCATCCACCTCAAATCCCCCCAGAGCAGCCGCCACCCCTGCAGAGCCTCAAAAGGGTCCCGAGGACATTGATCTGGAGTTGCTGGAGGAACAAAAGAAACAGTCTGCAGCCATTCAGACAATTGCACGGGAGATGCGAGCGGCGTCATCGTTGGCACGTGCGGCAAGGCGCGATAGTCAGGCCATTGCCACGCACTGCAGACAGATGGTCAGCGCAGTATCTGCCCTGACGATGGCCGTCAATTCTGTGGCAAGAGGGCTACGGGAAGGGATGCAGGCAATGACTGCCCTCAATCCAGGTGGAGAAGCGGGCCGACCGAGTCCCACAGCGACAGCTAGGCAGCTGGGCACCGGAGAGGGAGGGCTATATGATGAAGAACTGCTTTTTTCTTTTTTTTTCCACCATAAATGTTAAGACTATAGCCTAATACATTTTCTGACTGAAACAATGTGTCTTTAATATGATTTTGCGGGACTTAACATAATTAGATGTGAATGAGTATTTCGTTTGATAATGTTTGGAATTCAGAAAGTGATTTCAGTCTTTTTTTCAATAAATGTTGATTTGCTTAACTTTGCAATGTTCTGCAGTTTGTTGGGTCACACTACCCAGAGGGAACGGCATTGTATTGTAATCTACGACGCATTATTGAATGAAAATAGAAAAATGCACATACCAAACAGCTCACAAGAAGTGACTTCGAATGAGATTGCTGGGTGTCTGCATCCCTGCAGCATTGGGTTGTTGCTCCATACAGGGGGGCAGGTCGGCGTTCTCCTCCGGCATGGCCTCATGCTCCAGCCCGTGTTGGCGATGTTATGCAGCATGCAGCAGGTCACTACAATCTGGGCCACTTTTTCTGGCCTGTACAGCAGTGCTCCACCAGTGCGATCCAAACAACGGAACCTGCTCTTCAGGATTCCGAAGATCCGCTCCACAATATTCCGTGTACGGATATGGGCCTCGTTGTATCTTATTTCTCCGGCAGTGATCGGGTTGAGAACAGGTGTCAGGAGGAAGGGGTGTAGGGGGTATGCACTGTCACCTTAAAAAACATATGAATCAATGTGAAACATGCTCTTGTTTTTAATGAAATAAATTTCGCTAAGGATTTTACAAATTGACTCACAAGCCAGGCATCTCCAAACTCGCCATCTCGCAACTTGGAAAACAGAGAACAGTTTCTCAGAATAAAAGAATCATGTACTGACCCGGGATATTTTGTCACAACGTTGGAAATGATGCCTTTGGCATCACAAACGCACTGCACATTCAATGAATTCGTGTTTGCGCGATTTCTGTACACGTGCTCAGTGTCTGCGGGGGGCACAAGCTGCACATGGGTGCAGTCAGTCGCCCCTATAACTCTAGGAAATCCAGCTACGGCAAAAAAAACCTTGTTTGGTCTCATTCAATAAGTGCCGAGTGCGTGGAAACCTAATGAACTTGGCCATCCGGCGCGACATGGCATTTAGGACTTCAGACAGCACATCTGAAAAACGGGACTAGGAGATCCCAGCTGTAATAGCTACCGTACGCTGGAATGACCCAGATGCAAAAAAATGCAAACTTGCAAGGAGTTTTGTCATTGCAGGTATTGCGTGACTCCTTTTCATGGCTGGCTCCAAATCCTCTCTGAGTTCCTCCAACAGCTCCCAAATGGCAGTGCTGGATAGGCGATATGTTTTAATGATTTTTTTTTTCTCGTTCATTCCAAAAACTTTCACACGAGGGTGAAAAATGCGTTCTCTGCGTCTCCTTTCATGATTTCAATGTCTCCTTCTTGCGACAATAACTGTAGCCATGTGTGCGCAATTACGCATACAAACCGTTTGCACCTCCTTTTGACACGTGTTAAAATATAGACGCAGATTTTATTGGCAAAATTTCTTTCAGGCTTGATAAATTAATTTCCGCGTGCTAAATTAATATATTTACATTTTCTCCTCCCAACACACGCACAATTGCGTGTAAACGCCCCATATTGCATATTCATTGTGGCAGACGTACTAACTGGATGCAGACGTGCTATTTTGCACCTTTGAAAGAGGCAACCCTTACTGTGCACTGTTAGTAAATCAGTTTGTACATTTTTTTGCGTGTGCAATGATTTTGCACACGTTTTTATACAAGCAAGGCATTTGTAGATCCGGCCCTAAATCTTTCCAAACGGCGTTAAAAACAAAATAGTTCACTTTTTGGGGCAAGCGTACAAATGGATTCTTTTGGGTAAAATCCAACAATACTAGGCAAGTTCAGCTCTCAGGACATGTTAAACCACAAATATATCAATAATGAAAAAAAAAAACATTTCTCTAAACAATATTATGCTTGATAAGAAATTCCTGAGTGAAAAAATATGAGGATTTAATTAACCATTTCAACTTACTTCCCACAAATGGAACAAGACAAACAACCAAGAATATAACATAGTTATAACATAATTATTGATATCATTGACAAGCATGAAATGCTCAGATGCCCTGGCATGCTTTCGGTGTTCTGGACTGAAAAAAAGCACAGTGGAGGGACAGAAACAAAAGGACTGAAGAAGAATGAAAAGGCACAGTTTAAAAGCTCTGGCCAAGAAAATAAAAATGTGACAAACAGACACGCGGATGAACAACACTCATTCCTTAATACCCCTTCCACTTCATGGCAGGGGCTGAAAAAATCTTTCCTTCTGACTGGCAAACCTAACAAATCCTCAGTTTTACATTGTGTTGTTCCCAAAAATATGGCGGTCTGACCATTACAGTAAACCCTGCCTCTTTAAGAGTGGTGGGATTGACGGTAGCTCAAGTTTGGGCAAGGAAGTGAAAAAGATGCCTGGCCAATGGTGATAGAAGTGGTGAGCATGCCGGGGTCATATATGGCTAGAAAATGAATGAGCCAACAGCAGCAGACTACGCTATCACCTAGTTGCCAATCCTACAGAGGCAATGCTAAACATCTAAGGCACAGGAAGAGGGAAAAATACACATTTGACGCTTTGTTGCATCAACTCACTCACTCCACACTCAAGAACTAAAAAATTGTGCCAAATTTGAAAAGAATCCAAGTATAATATTTGCGATATCGATCGGACAAATTGACGTTGAACCCATAAGAAAATATCTAAGTCTAAAAACAGGAAAACGGCGATATTTTAGTGAAAAATCATCCTAGATGGCCGACACTTCGCACTGCACCTCTCCCAGTGGTAGAGAATATGTGTGCCAATTTTTTTTTTATATAAACTTTTTTATTGATTTCAAACAAACAGAACACCAGAACATGCAATGCCCCCACCCCAGACAGCTATATAGTACATGAACAGAGTTAATGAGGAGAATAACTAAGGACATGAATAAAACAAATAAGACTTCAACAATAATAAGAAATATTGGCACTACTTGCATAAAATTAAATATCAATAGGACATACTAATACATTATATGCTAAAAGAAAACAAACCAAAAAAACCCCCCAAAACAAACAAACATACACCAGCTAAACAAACTACAATTTATGACAGTTCGGAGCAACCAGTCATCAGTAACTATCTCATTGGAGTCCCTCAGCTGGGGTCACGCGAGGTGTCTGCCACTCAGAAAGCAGACTTCCTTTTAAAACTAAATTTCTCAAGTCTGTTGGAAAATAATCAAGGAAAGGTGACCATACATTAATAAACAGCTCATCTTTCCCCCTTAAAACTTCCTGCAATCTTTCATGGGGAAGGTGTTAAGGACCTCTCTATACCAAAGGGTAACACGCGGTGGGGAAGCTATAATCCATTTGTGCTGGATGCACTTATGGGCAATCCAAAGGACCTTCTCAAGAAGTTTGTACTGTGATGCGGGGAGATGCAACTCCCTGGAAGGCATGCCAAGGAGGAGAACACCAGGGTCCTTTTTAATTTTCCTTTTAAATATCCCACTAATCACTTGGGAAATGAATGACCAGAATCTGGAGATTAGCTTGCACTCCCAGAAGCAATGAAAATATGTCCCCGTCTCAGAATGACATTTGATGCATAAAGGAGAAAGCGAACGGTCCATTTTATGCAAAATAAGAGGAGTGATATGTAGCCCATGAAGAATCTTGCATTGAGTTTCTCTTAGTCTGTTACAAGTAAATGTCACTTTGATCAGGTTTATAGCCATCTGCCAGTCATCTTCAATGCATTCTGTACTTAAGTCCCTTTCCATTTACGAGAGATGTTTGGTAACTTGTAACACTCACTGAAGCTGAGAGTCGAGTAGAAGCGTGATATGAAGTGTTTTTCATTTTGGCATTCCAAAATAAATCTCTCTAGTTCATGACAGGGGAGGGCAACAGGATAAAGGGTAACCTGAGAAGACACAAAATGTCTTATCCGCAGGTATCCAAAAAAGTGTTGTTTAGGAATATCAAACATTCCCTGTAGTTACCGGAAGGACAGTAGAATGTTGTCTTTAAATAAGTCATTGAGTGCATGGCTGCCTTTGTCTTGCCAAGAGGAGAGGACAGATGAGTCTATACCTGCAGGAAAGTCTGGGTTCAGGGTAATAGGGGACAGTAGCGACTTCATGCTTTTCCTTCCCCGGCATTTAGTCATGTCATGCCAGACTCTGATACTGTTATATATAACAGGATTATGCCATGTGTGCCAAGTTTGAAAAGAATCCAATTAATAATATTTGAGATATCGATCAGACAAATAAGGCATTCAGACGGAATGACGGATGGATGGCATTCTGGGTATATAACTATATACCCCTGACATTTTGTCGTCGGGGGTATAATAAAACATTGGTTTATAAAATAAATTCTTAACCCCTGAGGAAATTTCTAAGTTAGTCATAGTAAAAAACCTGGATGACAGATGACCTTTGGGGATGTGCAGACTTTCTATTGCTGTATTTGTAAGACCAATGCCCAGTGTCAATTTTATGTATTTTTAAAATAACAAGAAGGGCCAATAAATGAGATATCAGTGTATTGACTGAAGACTTAAACCTTCCAAATGTTATTGACCCTTAGACTACTATTGAAGACAACTAAAAACAGATTAAAGAAAGAAGATTTAGAGTACTGGCAAGACGGGGCACGTGACAAATGAGGAGACTGAACTGAACTCAATTGCATGGATTGCCCAGAGCCAGCCAGCACTCTGTACTTTCCAACCCCAAATTCTGACCATAATGTTTTCAACAACAAAATCCATCCAATGCCAGCATAGCTGATACAGCCCAAGTCATACGGTGGCCGGTATATAATTTATGACAACATGCAAAAGATGCCATAGCAATTGGAACATCCACGCGCTTTTCCGTAACATTCTGTGATCGTCAACGTCGACTCGGACCTCAATGCTAGGACGCCATGAGAAGAATACTCCCCTACAAATCAAATTGTGTGTTACAGATAGACAGCCAGGTAAGCTGAACGATTCAAACCAAGAAGAAAATAGTCACACCTTCTATACCATTTGATTCCTAATAGTAGCACATAAATTATGCATGTTTGGATATATACTAACAAAACATATAAATACTAAATTATCTGAGTGTTAATACTGACAGAAATAAACATAAATAAGTAGCATTATCACCAGGAAGTAGGGGTGCAATGGATCAAACAAGTAGATCAGAGGGATCCAATAGCTGCAACCTGGCCTAGCATCCGTCACGTGGCCTAGTGTCCATGACTGGTGGTTTCTTGTACAAGTGTGACCTCAAAATTGGCAAATGACCTTGAAAATCAATAGGGAACCCTTCCTCTGTACCAAGAAGCTTGTTGTAAGACTTAATAGCCATCCATCAAGTTAAACTCGAGTTGCGGTGCGAAAACTGTGAAATGGGGGCAAAATCGACACTTTTTTGACCGGTGTGACCTTGGGATTCGACAGATGACCTTGAAAATCAATAGGGAACCCCTCCTCTATACCAAGAAGCTTGTTCTAAGATTTCATAGCCATTCATTGACTTAAAGTTGAGTTACGGTGCGAAAACCGTCAAATCGGGCAAAATTGACAGTTTTATTTACCTGTGTGACCTTGGGATTTGACGGATGACCTTGAAAAACAATAGGGAACACCTCCTCTATGCCTAGAAGCTATTTCCAAAATTTCATAGGGATCCATGAATTTTAACGGGTGTTACAGCGCGAAAACCCGCAAACAAGGTTGTGACCTCTGTGAAGATAACCTTTGACCTCGACCTTGTGCATGGACATCACTTTGGTGAAGGTCAATAACTCCTGAAAATTTCATGATGATACGACGACAGGAACATGGTGAAAAAGGTGTCACAGACGGACGGACAGACGGACGGACGGACAGACAGAAGCGTTCATAGAGCTGCTTGGTCGCAGCTAAAAACTCACGGTTTGGATAGTATCACGGATTTGAGTCATGGATCGGATGATTTTTCGGATCAACAGCAACAAAAAAGACGAGACAAATATAACTTTGTCCTCCATTTATTTTGTAAAACACTTCTGCCCATTAAATAAAAAATAAAAACTTTAAATTATATATAAACAAATTAAAGTGCAAATTAAATTAAATTTAAGGCATGATACCTTCTTCTTTTAAACATGGACCATGAATGAAAAACAACTTACAGTGCACTAAGCCATGATACTTCATTCATGATACCTTCTCTTTAGACATGGACAGTGATTTTAAAACTAGCTTATGTCCACATCAAAAAAAGAAGAGAAGAAAGAAAGCAAAGCACACCTCTGCTTATAATTTTAAATGATTTTTCTAAAAGATAAGGATGTCTATATTTTCTGGGGAGAGTGTACACCTCTTTGCAGACACTATATCCCCCTGCAGCAGAGAATACCCTCTCGCTAGGCACTGAAGTGCCAGGCACAGCGAGATAGCATCTTGCCATATAGGCAGTGTGGGGGTATTTACACTCATTGCTTTTTCACGATATTCAGGACCACCATCCACTGGAACGCTATGGAAGCATATAGTTAACAAAATTAAAATGAAAATGCAACGTAAGAAATGCATTTTCATTTTCAAGGTACAAGCGCATTATTTGTATCATAATGAAAATGCAAATGTAATCCTCCACTTTGCATTTTTATTTTCAAGTCCATGTATGCAATTTTCATAACAAATGGAAAATTAAAATACATTCCTCTTTTGCATTTTCGAGAAGTGCCCTGCAATATCACTAATAAAACGAATAAGAAAACGCTAATCGTATAAAGCAAATACATTCTCGGAAATGCTTTTCCTTTCCAAGAAGCAGAAGCGATATCTGTCTCATAATTAAATCGCTAATGCAGTTCGCCACTACGCCACTCGTCGCTACCAAACAATGCCTTAGCAACCATCAGGAATACCATGGCAACCGCCTGGCAATGCCCTAGCAACCACAAGGAGCACCATAGCAACAGCCTTGCAACGCTCTAGCAAAAGCCCAGAACACCATGGAATGTCTTGCAATACCTTGCCAACCACCAGGAACAACATAGCAACTGCCCAGCAACACCTCAGTAACCACCCAGAACACCATAGCAACCACCTAGCAATGCCCTAGTAACCACCCAAAACACCATAGCAACTGCCTAGCAACGCCCTAGCAACCACCCAAAACACCATAGCAACTGCCTAGCAACGCCCTAGCAACCACCCAAAACACCATAGCAACTGCCTAGCAAAGCCCTAGCAACCACCCAAAACACCATAGCAACTGCCTAGCAACCACCGAGAACACCATAGCAACTGCCAAGCAACCACCCAGAGCACCATAGCAACTGCCTAGCAATGCCCTAGCAATCACCCAGAACACCATTGCAACTGCCTAGCAACCACCCAGAACACCATAGCAACCACCTAGCAACGCCCTAGCAACCATCCAGAACACCATAGCAACCACCTAGCAACGCCCTAGCAACCACCCAGAACAACATAGCAACTGCCTAGCAACCACCCAGAACACCATAGCAACTGCCTAGCAACCACCCAGAACACCATGGCAACGCCCTAGAAACCACCCAGAACACCATAGCAACTGCCTAGCAACCACCCAGAACACCATAGCAACCACCTAGCAACGCCCTAGCAACCACCCAGAACACCATAGCAACCACCTAATAATGCCCTCGCAACCACACAGAACACATAGCAACTGCCTAGGCAACCACCCAGAACACCATAGCATCCGCTTAGCAACACCCTAGCAACCACACAGAACACCATAGCAAGTGCCTAACAACGCCCTAGCAACCACCCAGAACACCATAGCAACTGCCTAGCAACGCCCTAGCAACCACCCAGAACACCATAGCAACCACCTAACAACGCCCTAGCAACCACCCAGAACACCATAGCAACCGCCTAGCAACGCCCTTGCAACCACCCAGAACACCATGGCAACCACCTAGCAACGCCCTAGAAACCACCCAGAACACCATAGCAACCGCCGAGCAATGCCGTAGCAACCACCCAGAACACCATAGCAACCGCCTAGCAACGCCCTAGCAACCACCCAGAACACAATAGCAACTGCCTAGCAACCACCCAGAACACCATAGAAACTGCCTAGCAACGCCTTAGCAACCACCCAGAACACCATAGCAACTGCCTAGCAACGCTCTAGCAACCACCCAGAACACTATAGCGACTGCCTAGCAATGCCCTAGCAACCACCCAGAGCACCATAGCGACCGCCTAGCAACGCCCTAGCAACCACCCACAACACCATAGGGACCACCTAGCAACCACCCAGAATACCATAGCAACCACCTAGCAACGCCCTAGCAACCACCCAGGACACCATAGAAACTGCCTAGCAACGCCCTAGCAACCACCCAGAACACCATAGCAACTGCCTAGCAACGCCCTAGCAACCACCCAGAACACCCTAGCAACCGCCTAGCAACGCCCTAGCAACCACCAGGAACACCATAGCGATGCACTAGCAACCACCCAGAACACCATAGCAACCACCTAGCAACACCCTAGTAACCACCCAGAATACCATAGCAATTGCCTAGCAATGCCTTAGCAACCACCCAGGATCACTAAGCAGCCGCCTAGAAATGCCCTAGCAACCACCCAGAACACCATAGCAAATACCTAGCAACACCCTAGGAACCAACCAGAACACCATAGCAATTGCTTAGAAATGCCTTGGCAACCACTCAAACACCATAGCAACTGCCTAGCAACCACCCAGAACACCATAGCAACGCCCTAGCAACCACCCAGAACACCATGGCAACTGCCTAGCAACCACCCAGAACACCATAGCAACCACCTAGTAATGCCCTCGCAACCACACAGAACACATAGCAACTGCCTAGCAACCACCCAGAACACCATAGCATCCGCCTAGCAATGCCCTAGCAACCACCCAGAACACCATGGCAACCACCTAGTAATGCCCTCGCAACCATCCAGAACACATAGCAACTGCCTAGCAACCACCCAGAACACCATAGCATCCGCCTAGCAACGCCCTAGCAACCACCAGGAACACCATAGCGATGCACTAGCAACCACCCAGAACACCATAGCAACCACCTAGCAACACCCAAGTAAGCACCCAGAATACCATAGCAATTGCCTAGCAATGCCTTAGCAACCACCCAGGACAACTTAGCAGCCGCCTAGAAATGCCCTAGCAACCACCCAGAACACCATAGCAAATACCTAGCAACACCCTAGGAACCAACCAGAACACCATAGCAATTGCTTAGAAATGCCTTAGCAACCACTCAAAACACCATAGCAACTGCCTTGCAACCACCCAGAACACCATAGCAACGCCCTAGCAACCACCCAGAACACCATGGCAACTGCCTAGCAACCACCCAGAACACCATAGCAACCACCTAGCAATGCCCTCGCAACCACACAGAACACATAGCAACTGCCTAGCAACCACCCAGAACACCATAGCATCCGCCTAGCAATGCCCTAGCAACCACCCAGAACACCATGGCAACCACCTAGTAATGCCCTCGCAACCACCCAGAACACATAGCAACTGCCTAGCAACCACCCAGAACACCATAGCATCCGCCTAGCAACGCCCTAGCAACCACCCAGAACACCATAGCAACCACCTAGCAACACCCTAGCAACCACCCAGAACACCATAGCAATTGCCTAGCAATGCCTTAGCAACCACCCAGAACACCATAGCGACTGCCTAGCAATGCCCTAGCAACCACCCAGAACACCATAGCCACCGCCTAGCAACCACCCAGAATACCATAGCAACCACCTAGCAATGCCCCAGCAACCACCCAGGACACCATAGCAACTGCCTAGCAACGCCCAAGCAATTACCCAGAACACCATAGCAACTGTCTAGCAATGCCCTAGCAACCACCCAGAACAACTGAGCAACCGCCTAGCAACGCCCTAGCAACCACCAAGAACACCATAGCGATGCACTAGCAACCACCCAGAACACCATAGCAACCACCTAGCAACCACCCAGAACACCATAGCAACCACCTAGCAACACCCTAGCAACCACCCAGAACACCATATCAATTGCCTAGCAATGCCTTAGCAACCACCCAGGACAACTTAGCAACTGCCTAGAAACGCCCTAGCAACCACCCAGAACACCATAGCAAATACCTAGCAACACCCTAGCAACCAACCAGAACACCATAGCAACTGTCTAGCAATGTCCTAGCAACCACCCAGAACAACTGAGCAACTGCCTAGCAACGCCCTAGCAACCACCCAGAACACCATAGCAACCACCCAGCAACACCCTAGCAACCACCCAGAACACCAAAGCCATTGCCTAGCAATGCCTTAGCAACCACCCAGAACACCATAGCCACCGCCTAGCAACCACCCAGAATACCATAGCAACCACCTAGCAACGCCCCAGCAACCACCCAGGACACCATAGCAACTGCCTAGCAACGCCCAAGCAATTACCCAGAGCACCATAGCAACTGTCTAGCAATGCCCTTGCAACCACCCAGAACACATAGCAACTGCCTAGCAACCACCCAGAACACCATAGCATCCGCCTAGCAATGCCCTAGCAACCACCCAGAACACCATAGCAACTGCCTAGCAACGCCCAAGCAATTACCCAGAACACCACAGCAACTGTCTAGTAATGCCCTCGCAACCACACAGAACACATAGCAACTGCCTAGCAACCACCCAGAACACCATAGCATCCGCCTAGCAATGCCCTAGCAACCACCCAGAACACCATGGCAACCACCTAGTAATGCCCTCGCAACCACCCAGAACACATAGCAACTGCCTAGCAACGCCCTAGCAACCACCCAGAACACCATAGCAACCGCCTAGCAACGCCGTAGCAACCACCCAGAACACCATAGCAACCACCTAGCAACTCCCTAGCAACCACCCAGAACACCATAGCAATTGCCTAGCAATGCCTTAGCAACCACTCAGAACACCATAGCGACTGCCTAGCAATGCCCTAGCAACCACCCAGAACACCATAGCCACCGCCTAGCAACCACCCAGAATACCATAGCAACCACCTAGCAATGCCCCAGCAACCACCCAGGACACCATAGCAACTGCCTAGCAACGCCCAAGCAATTACCCAGAACACCATAGCAACTGTCTAGCAATGCCCTAGCAACCACCCAGAACAACTGAGCAACCGCCTAGCAACGCCCTAGCAACCACCAAGAACACCATAGCGATGCACTAGCAACCACCCAGAACACCAAAGCAACCACCTAGCAACCACCCACAACACCATAGCAACCACCTAGCAACACCCTAGCAACCACCCAGAACACCATATCAATTGCCTAGCAATGCCTTAGCAACCACCCAGGACAACTTAGCAACTGCCTAGAAACGCCCTAGCAACCACCCAGAACACCATAGCAAATACCTAGCAACACCCTAGCAACCAACCAGAACATCATAGCAACTGTCTAGCAATGTCCTAGCAACCACCCAGAACAACTGAGCAACTGCCTAGCAACGCCCTAGCAACCACCCAGAACACCATAGCAACCACCCAGCAACACCCTAGCAACCACCCAGAACACCAAAGCCATTGCCTAGCAATGCCTTAGCAACCACCCAGAACACCATAGCGACTGCCTAGCAACGCCCTAGCAACCACCCAGAACACCATAGCCACCGCCTAGCAACCACCCAGAATACCATAGCAACCACCTAGCAACGCCCCAGCAACCACCCAGGACACCATAGCAACTGCCTAGCAACGCCCAAGCAATTACCCAGAACACCATAGCAACTGTCTAGCAATGCCCTTGCAACCACCCAGAACAACTGAGCAACTGCCTAGCAACGCCCTAGCAACCACCAAGAACACCATAGCGATGCACTGGCAACCACCCAGAACACCATAGCAACCACCTAGCAACCACCCAGAATACCATAGCAATTGCCTAGCAATGCCTTAGCAACCACCCAGGACAACTTAGTAACCGCTTAGAAACGCCCTAGCAACCACCCAGAACACCATAGCAAATACCTAGCAACACCCTAGCAACCAACCAGAACACCACAGCAATTGCCTAGCAATGCCTTAGCAACCACTCAAAACACCATAGCAACCACCTTTTTTACATCTAAAAAAATGCAGACAAAATATAGACAGAGACAAAATAGGCTATTGAGTAGTCCAAGCAGCATGTCAGGGCACCCCTGAATCCCGAACTGCAGAGGCCAGGCCCACTCTTATAATTTCTGCGGGAATTGTCTAGTTGTAGAGTGACACTTCATGCCCTCGTGAAGCTTCCCTGGTAACAATGTATTGATTGGCGCATTTCTTATCGAATTCCCGAATGTTTAAACATTTTAGAGTAAGTGAGACACATTGATTGGACAAACACAGAGCATGCAAGCCTATACGTATCAGCAGGCTCGGTTGTATCCTGTCTAGGTTGTGCACATTACGCGGCTGAAATAGACACGATTTATAGAAAAAACGGCTCGCAAAACTGGCCTTGAAGTGTTCAGTTACATTTGCAGGATTTAACCCTCTCCAGGCTCATGTTGCAAATTTGCAACAATAAATCAATTGATGACTGACTATAAAATATAAAGACCACATGGGAAATGGTTTGATAAAGTAACCCTTCTAGCTCAGCATTGCAAAAATACAACGTTAGTTCCCCCCGCAGCCACTAGTGTATAAGAACTTTTCTCCATGAATGAAATATTTTTCATACCTCCAAATAATAAATTGGGCTGGAGAGGGTTTAATGAGATAAGGATATGTTCAATTGGAATTATTTAGAATGAAACAGGACCGGAGGGTTCCTGCTAATGGATACATCGGTCTCTGCAGGAGGGATTCATGAAAAGGGTCAGGCTGCTACTTTAGTTTTTTTTGTTTTGGAATGTATACCGTACTCAAAGTCGAATGTCGTGTTTTTTTTCCTGTTTAAAACGCGAACTGCCCGTGCATTTGGGTGGACCCCCCGGTACGTTCATTGCACGGTTCTGTTGAATCCTGGGAGGCAATAAATTGTTTAATATTCGCTGAAAGTGGAGTGTATGTTCTGTTAAAATAAGGTATATTTCAGAATTCCGATATTACTGAGTTAGTGAGTTGTACTTGTTCCTTATAGGTGTTGAAATGGGTCCGTGAGCTTAGAAGAGGGGACTGGTAGCTTCCATGACAGGGTGAATGTTCTGACCGTTTAATAAGCAGTTTAATTAATGCGTGTTTGTGCTGGCTTAAGGGACTTTGAAGAAAAATGGCCAAACTCTAAACTTTATTATGGAGGAAAGGCATGTTTTGTGTTTGGAGAGGTTACTGGTGATCACTGATGTTCAACTGCACTGATATTGATAAATTCATCCTAAACTCAACTAGTTTATAATTTGTTCATATTAAATTTAATGCCTTAAAACTTTGTTTGTATTAAATACATGATTTTTTATGATTTGAAAGTACTTCATTTTGAGACTTTGGGGAGACAGTTGGATAGCTGTATAATGGCTAATAGCATGTAGGTAATCTAGAATGTAATGATGAAGATGAATTGTACTTGTGGTCAAGGAGTTTATGATCCCAGAAATGTATAGTTTTAAGCCCCAGCAGTTTTTCAATCCTCGGGATTATTTTTTTTTTGCAGTTTCAATGATGAATTCTCATGAAGATTTTTTATGTTTGCAGCTCATTTTCTCTACCAAAATCATGAAAATAAACTGAAATACTATGTAATTCTAAATGCTGTAAGTGTCTTTTCTGAGTTGAGCCACACTTTTCCTCTATATGAAGCTTAAATCTTGAATTATAAAGCATTAAATTGGGTAACCCATAAATAGCCAAATTTGGCTTCTGCACAAAGGGTTTAAGATCTAAGAGTCGACATTGGCGCTTGACAATGTACAATGCCTCCGTGTCTGACAGCCAAAAAAGAGGACGATTAGAACAGATTGATAACGAAATAAAGAATAAAAAGAAACATTTTAACAACAGAACATCCAACAAACACTGCGATTAATTTATTTGCGGGTCATCTTTTTTGGATGTTCTGTTGGTTGGTGATGTATATGTATTTTTATTCTTTATTCCGTTATAAATCTGTTCTCATATAAATACTTTTATTTTTTGCTGGGTGCCGGACATGGAGTATTTTGCATTTCGCATCGGACAGTCTTGATCGTGCATGCAACAATTTATTTATGCTGTCACTGGTCATGGAATTGATTTGCTCATTGACTACAAGCACTATTTTATCTCTGCTGTGGAAATAAAGCGTGAATCTCTTCGATCCATCTGACTAATTTTCAAAAGAAAGACCGAATAAAGACCGTTGTCCATCTTCAAAGGAAGAAAACAGATTAATAAAAAGACCAAGAAAAGTCGATATCTCTTTGCAAAGTCTTTGCATTGACTTTGAATGCAATATGTCAGGGCTCCAGAGTGCGACCAAAATTTTTAAGAGTACGACTAATAATTTTGCTTGGTCGCACTGGTGCACCTGATGATGCCCGGGTTAAAACTTAAATTTATTTCGCAAGCGCATCATCGCTCTGTGTTCTCCTGTGACCGAACTCACACACTCATCATGGTAGGATCATACTGTGTTCTAAACCAATAAGAGACAGAGCTCGGGCGAGTCTTTGCCTCTGATTGGTCCTATAAGTTGTGTGTGTGTTAATATTTTCGCGCGACCTGAGCGCCAGAGTGGCTGACTAACTGAAACGAAAAAATAAACTAAACGCGACAAAACGAGGGAAAATGAAGAGAGGCCGAAATATTGAAAGTTTTTTCATTAAGAAAACTAAGCCTACAACCAGCCCTACTACTATAATCCCATCCATCCCCACTACCGAGTGTCCATCCCGTCAAGAAACGGAGGGTGGGATAGAGCCCGGCTCAGAGACCCAAATTAAAAAGGCCGAAAAATATTCCTTCAGACAGGACTGGCTGAAACAATTTCCTTGGCTGAAGTACAAGAAAGGACGTAACGCAATGCACTGCGTACACTGTCAGGAGTGCGGTCAGAATATGGCCGGAAATAGTACATTCTTGAGCGGTTCAACAACGTTTTGTATCAAAACTTTAAAAAAACATAACGTGTCAAAAAACACTCGTTGTGCCGTGACAAGTGCGCACAGAAAGTGGCCCCTCTCCCAGCTGCATTTCAGTGGCAGAGAGTAATCAGGTCCTCTGAAGAATGTTGCATACAACATTGCCAAAGAGGAGTTGCCGAAGAAAAATTAATTAAACGTAAAACCGACGTATTGCAATGATACGGCATGTGCCCAATTAATTGGGTTAATAGCCGACACCTTAAAGCGAAATACAGCTGCGGAGATCGGAAACGCCACATACATGTCCTTCGTGATTGACAGCGACACAGACGTCTCTACCAAGGAGTGTGTAATCCAGTGGCGTAGCCAGCGAAGGTGCTGAGACACGTCCCTTTTTGACTGCAATTAGTAGTTCTCAATCATTTTCATTCATTGACGCGTTTTCTGATTATCGTAATTGGCAACCGAAGACACGGTTTCTCTCCGTATGCGATCTAACAGCGATTAAATCATGGGCTAAAATCAGTCCAGTTGCAGAACACGAACAGAGAATTGGGTTGCAAAAAACTTCTGTTTAGAACAGTTATTAGTCCTGACCTGTTCTCAGTCATTTTCATAATTAACAGAAGGTTCACTCCGAGAGCAATAATTGTGCTTTTAGTGAAAGCAGTTCAATGAAATAAAGACAGGCATTTCTCTACACCTTATTCTTGTTTAAAAATCATTCACATTATATGAAAGTTATGGAGAGTGATAAAAAGTTGACCTTATGGCATTAAAGGCTACGCAATGAAAAATTTGGGTGCACCTAATTTTTGTGCTGGTGCACCTAAAAAAAAAAAGGTTAGGCGCACCAGTGCAACCAATGCAAAAAGTTAGTCTGGAGCCCTGTATGTCGTGTGAAAAATTAGTTTCGCGTCTAGGGTGAAAGCAGCTTAATTTTCCCATACAACAGTCACAAGTACCGCAGCAATCAAACGAGCACGCCGTCTTCTACTTGCCATAAACATGCGATACGCCTCTGCGTGAACTGTAAAAGGTAGAATGTACAGGCAACTAACTCAGTCGGCTCCATGGTAACACAAACTTCCCGTTGGCTTGTTGTTGAGAAACGTGGAAGTGCGGAAGAAACGTAGCGAGGGTTGTTCCAATCAAGGGGTAGGAATACAGCCGGAAGTTGAAGCTCAATTGAACGCTCAAAGTAGATAGCAGATGATCAACTAGCGGTAGCTTCTCCATTCACCCCTATTCATTTTACCTGACTTTTGACATCAAATAACTTTACACTAAAAACATTATGAGCCTTCATGTCAGCGATAATATTTTCTACAGAGAAACTACATTTTGTAGCAGACGTCTTTACTTCGTATGTAACATTATGGTCTTATCGTAAGCATTTTTAGCCGATGGCACCAGGATAGGCTAAAAGTGACGTGAAATGCTGGCGACTTTGACGCACAGGATGTAAATAACCGTACTGTTTAGACCAGAGGCCCATAACGAATAATAAACACAAGACGATTGAGCCACATCACTAACAATGTGAAATACCTATGAAGTAACAATTCGCAAAACATCATAACATCGAACGGAATCAGACTATACTGACAGACGCAATCGCTTGCTCGCTGGGAATTATGAGTAAGAGAGATCTACCAGACGATTTACCGCTTTTCAGGACGTTGGTTTATGTCAGCGAGCTGACTTCGAGCCTGCGCAGTAGGTGTGGTGCCACCTGAAAACTCGTTCAATTGTGTTTCACACTCTCCTGTTGAAAATAGCGCCATCTCGCCGTCCACTTCTTTTACTGTCAATGGTTCCAATCTGATTTCCCACAAGCCTCCCCTGAAGTCCCCTCTATTGCCCTCCCTCGCTCGGGAAGGGCTTACTCGCCTGCTACGTCATTCGGAGGGCTCACTCGAGTGGAGGGAAGAAGTGATGGGAGTATCTTATTTCAGATTGTAACGCAGCCCTTGAAATGAAAAATGCAAAGCCAGGCAGGGCAGTCTGTCACGAAAATGAAAAAGAAAAGTGGCGAACTGCATTAGAGATTTAATTATGAGACAGATATCGAGTCTGCTACTTGAAAAAGAAAGCATTTCCAAGAATGTATTTGCTTTATGAGATTAGCCTTTTCAATTTCATTCTGTTAGTGATATTGCGGGGCACTTCCTGAAAATGAAAATAGTGCCTACATGGACTTGAAAATGCAAACGCAAAGTGGAGGATTACTTGAGCATTTTCGTGATGATACAAATAACGCGAGTGCTTCTCGAAAACAAAGTGATATTACAGGGCACTTCTCGAAAGTGCAAATGCAAATGAGGAATGCATTTTAATTTTTCATTTGTTAAGAAAATTGCATACATGGAATTGTATTGCATGGAAGAAGACATGAAGATGGCAACAATACTAGATTTATTTCTGAAATAAGATTTAATTTTTTTTTCTTTCCTCCTCTGGGGTTGGTTCCAAAAAATTGTTTGTGAAACTCAGAAATAAAATTTTAATTTTTTCCGTCCTCTCAGCAAAAGCAGACATTTCTGCCCGCTACACAAGCTAAAAAAATGCTGGCCTAAGTATAAAGACATTTTGTACTATCTACTGATAAGATGACATAGGCCTTTGATGTATAAAACAGAAACCAGTCACAACTTCTTTTTTTCACATTGAAACAATATTTTTCTGTTCATTTCTACTGTACCTTCTCATTACAAAAGTAATATAGCTTATTTGAATTGATACTGATGTACAGTTGTCTCCTGTTCAAGAATAAATGTTTTTAAATCAAAATGTGCGCGAGTGTCAAGATCAAAACGTTAGTACACAAACCAGATGTAGCCTAATGTTTTATGTATTTGAGCACAAGTAGGCCAAATGCATCAATTCAGGTGGTGAATGAAAGAACCACTCATCAATATAATCTGATCTGATTGTAGCTTAAAACCCTATTCATGCTTTTTTATTTTAAATAAATACCCCCCTTTTTTTTGGCTCACGCGCCTTGTGCACTGGCATGGATAGGGGCCCACTGACATTGAGAGCGTACAGGGCCCAGAATTTGGTGCTTCGCCCCTGCATACATGACTTCCTATAAGTGTTCAATGCACATATGTTCCCAATCTTCAATATTTTTAAGCCTAGAAACCTTTGAAAATTGTAACATTTTGCTTCACCTTAAGTTTGACCTTGCAAGGTCATCTGAGGTCAAATTTAACACAGTCAAAATATGTGTCATTTTTACTTCCTATATGTCAGTAATACAAACTTAATCTCTATCTGCAACCATTTAGCTTCCACAGGCGATTTGGCCCATTCTCCTTCAGACTCAATGTTAAAGTACAGCGCCCCCACTAGACCCACTTCCGTCAATTCAATCAAAATGGCACTCACATTGTTCATAAAGAGTATAAAGGTGAGTTGATTGCCAGATTTAGAAAAAAGTTATCGGGCAGTTTTTGAGAAATAATTTTTTGAAATTTCAAGTCATCTCTCTTAACATTGTTAATATATTCCCTGATCTCAGGCACTATAACCCAATGGGTGAAACCAGGAACTATATCCCAATGAGTGAAACCAGAAACGCTACCACGATAATTTATGAAAGCCTAAGCCTAACCCTAACACTAACCCTAACCTCCCATGGGTAAGACCGCTGTCATAAATGATCGTGGTAGCGTTTCTGGTTTCACCCATTGGATGGTTTCACCCATTGGGATATATTGTTTTCCATGTATTTGCGGCCAGACAACACCCCGTGTTTCAAATGGCAACCTCCCATTGGGCTACTAAGTTTGTCGGAGTGAGGACTTGTAGCTACGATTGGTGCCATAAAAGTGACCATAAATGCTCAATTTGTAAAAGGAAAAAGCCGTGCAAAAGCACTTCTGAATGACAGTATCTCCCACATACCAAAATGGGCCTGTGCACAGAAATGGGGTACATAAGTGTGACACACGAGACAAAACATAAACCAATAAAGGAAGAAAAAAAGATTCAACCTAATAAGTCCCTGAAGGGACCTTGAATAACTTTCTGCAGTCGTAAGGATAATATCAGCAAAGATGACATTGGAACACACAGTTGAAATGGTCATGGCAACACCGATTTACGTATGTAACGAGACAGATATTTCTACCTAAAATCAACAAAAAAATTGCTTTTTAGAAGTAGGTGAAAACATTAATTTATTCTAAAAGTCATATAAACAATAACACTGATAAAAAATAGAGTAGTAGTAGAGTAGTATTAAAAATAAATTTTTCTTCCAGATTTGCAATTTGTGGATTTCCCGCTTGCAAATTCTGGCACATAGTGTTTTTCAACACTCAAAGCAAACACCTTGCAAAGTTCAAAAGTGAGCTTAATGAACTCCATTAGAGATCAATAACATCAATCAATAAAAAAACCTTACATAACACCACAACTAACAATATTCGTTTTCCAAAACTAGGTGAAAGGTATTACGTATGCAACAGGACAGATGAGATAAACTGCTGAGACATTTCCTCGAAAATAATATAATTTGCTCCCACGTGGCATATTTAATGGTTTAAATATGCAAGACGCAAATAGGCGTTTTTCACGCGGATTCGTGTCTTTGCATTGACTTTGAATGTGATCTGCCGTGCGAAAAATTTGTTCGTGTCCAGTGTGAAAGCAGCTTTATTGTTAACATTCACAACGACATTTTCGGGTAAAGAAATAATTAAACAATTCAGACCGACAAAAACAACGATTAAAAACATTATTTTGATGAACATACATTCGGATTCAACATTTTTACAAAATAACCATATGGAATATCCTATTTATTATGAAATAATTAATCGACACAATGACACGAAATCAGACTAGAGTGTTCAGGTGAACACACGTGTCGCCTGCGAAGATCTTATGTGAAAGTGCGACTACCAACTGAAAGTGTGACTACCGGACAGACGGACAGACAGACGCCGGACAAAGTGATCCCTATGTGCCGCTATGCTTTGCAGGCGACACAAAAACAAATGGCTAGGGAGGTGCTGAACTTTTTTTTCTGATTACCTTTTTATTCATATGCGTGGCGTAGCATTTAGTCTACTCGTAATAGTCTGCGCAGGTGACCTCAGTTTTTCTGGTGCAATTCCCACAGACGGGTGTGAAGCATTTGCAGCAGGTGATGAGCGTCTTATTTTGTGAGTCAGCTCCTGCGGACCTGGCACTGCCTCCGTTGTGGTGCCAGTGTATCCTGCTGCTGCTGGCTCAAACATTTTGCCAGTGCTGCCCAATAAAATAATTCTAGACTACTCTACTCCACCAACTCTGACAGGGGCATCGGATAGTTGCTAGGCAAACAAAAGATACATTTTTTGAAAAAAATAACAGCCACAAAATTGTACAGTCAGTGAGACCGCTAATGGCAGAAATAGGTAGATTTGGTGATATTTTATGCTCCGCAGGTGTAATCTATGTAAAAAGCCGGCGAATTTCCTCCATGTTTGCGTCCAATCTGAGACTTCAAAGTGCATTATTCGCCCAAACTATTGTGTTGATTATGTAAATTAAATTGTGATCATTGCTCATTTTCTATTTCGTTCGTAACGGTACTTACGTACGTAATATTTCTTGACAGATTCAGAGAAAATCATTCCAGCATTGCAGACAATGCTTGCATGACCTTCAAGCAATGGCGTCAGCGTCGAGGCGCACACGCATATTTAGTATTCACCTGTGACTAAGTTCACAGTCGTAGATTTGCATGAATTTTTCTTGTTTAGGTGGGTTTACGAACGTAATATTTTTTGGACAGACTCGCAACGCAAAATTGTTAACAATCATTGAAAGAAATCAGAGGGAAAGAAAACCGAAATCAATAATTATATCGTATATCAACAAATGGACTCTTCCTTTTCGTACATGTATGGGTGGTTATTTCCGCAAATATATCCCAGTCTGACCCATTTTTATAAATTTTTTTTTTAGAAAACGAAGAGAAACTAAAAGAAACTAAGTTATTTATTCAAGCTGACAACTTTACTCAAAATAAGGGTGTCCTTTGATGGGTTGCAACTGCCCTGAAATGAACTGCATCTACAATGTCACAAACGATGTCAAAAACCAGTGTGGACATTTTCTTCTTTCTGCAAGTAAAAATAAAACTAGGCAAAGCATTACTTCAAAAATGTTCTTATTATATCTTTGTCATATGTGTAACACAATAAACATACAATTCAGTGGATTGTTGAACACTGTAACGTGTTATTTAACCGTTAATGTAACATGCCCCTTAGGTACCCCATTTCTGTGGACAGGCCCAAATGCAAAATGTTATCATCCAAGGGATTGATAGTTTGCCTGAGAAAGGCTGATCGGGCTTGCATTAAACAAGACAGGACACTGTTGGTGAGGCAGTAGTTGTTGTGTACCTTGGTTTCGGTGAGCTGCCTCTGGAGTAACTTTAAGGCCTCAGTGTGCCCTACTTCACTGTCCTGAAGTGTGGCCAGCTGCTCCTTCATCTCCCTCTACAACAAAAAACACAGGCAAGGGGTCAGCACCAACAGAGACCTCCAGTGGCTAGGAGGTCCACACCACAGACAGTTTGAACACTGAAGTCATTTGTAGTAATAATTATGGTCTTTAACCGCATGTTCTCAGAGATGTATGCATGCACCCACATGTCCACACTCCAGTGAGATACAAAGCACAAGCTGAATCCAAGTGAAAACTGCTTTGTTAACACAATGCTCCCATAATTAACGCCTTCAAAATTGCCAGCAAGGTTAATAACAAGGTTTCAGTGGGTACTGAAACATGTGAGAAGTGATATAAAATCATTTACATACTTTTCGGTTCAACTTTGTTCTAAATACAATCACTTAAAGGCAAAAAATAAATCAAATATAATTGAGAGATATATGCAACACGAGGCAGCAAGGCAGTGTACACCAGTTAATGCTGAACAGCCAACTGCCTAACTTCAAATTAAGGTAAAGCAGGTAAGGAATGGATGATTTCCAGATGAGTGCACAGATTTGAAAGCTTTTTATAACATATAATTGGTATTTATGCACTCCATCTCCTCAGGCAACAGTGTGCGCTCCTTCCTACGACTAACTTAAGCAAACAGCATCCCAGACAGGAGATATAAATGATAGTTTGCATGTTCGAATAATGCAGTACGCCAAAGGACACAAATCAGCGCTGTTAAAAAAAAAAAAAAAATGCACCAAAGCTGAGCATAGCTAGGGTGGGGCATGTGACCAACAACAGCGCCTGATCGGGCTTCTAAAGAGAATGGCTGCATTTGGAATCACATACTCAATTACTACACACTGCATACGGCACAAGCACGCCGTAGGTAGTAAACACAGTCACACAACCTTCAGGCGATTGTGGTCACAAGTGTCTCAGGTGGACAAATCCGCTGACCATAGTAGCACTGGGGGATACAGAGCACCACAAAGATCACTCTGACTGTGTACTGTGAAAGTAGGCCACTGTAATACATTATCCAATTACCTTTGCTACAATAGCAAATGTAATGTTGGTCACAAACCGTACACTACTTGATATCACTATCAGTAATCTAGTAGCAAGCAGTGGATGATTCTGAACATTCAATAATATGAGTAGTTGTCTGCCCAATAAGCTTCCACAGGTCGTGGAGGGTGTGATGCAGGTTAAATGCATCTGCAGCATTTCCTCAAGCTCCTGCTGTGCCTGACTGAAGAGAAATTATTCATTTGATAATATAAAAAAAAAAAAAATGATGCAGATTTTTGAAGTCCCTTAACAATGCAAACAAGTTACGTCTTACCTCTGTAAATGCTGTGCCATTTCCCAAAAAAAAAAAAAAAAAAAGCTTTGTACATACTTCATGTACTACGCAAGTCACACGCAAAAATTGGTCAGGTAATCGTGAATTTAACGCACTACCGACATTACAGCATTACTTGAAGTAATCCCATTCTAGGCTATATCAAAGAGATAGCTGTTGAAAATATCGCATTTTTCAAAGTCAACACAGCCTCACATACATAAGGTTTCAGCCCACATTTATAGAAATGTATTTTACAGACACGTCAGCAAGACATATTCTTCCTAAAGTTATATGTAAGTAAACGTGAAGTTATGAAAGAAAAGATAAAATTGCAAATTGTTGAAACAGAAGTCATAAGACGAAAAACTTAAGTGTATTATGCATTTTGACAAAATGATTTAAATTTAAATAAGAACTCTACCAAGAAACTCATTCAAGGCAAATGGAATGGGCATTAATTTTTAATGCTACTTTTACATCAACTTGACCCCTTTTAATTTTTTTATGCTTGTAAGATAGAGGGAACAAAGACGCTAAACTATTGACATTACAAAACGCTGCAATTGGAAAAAGGTATGATGAATATCACCAAACCTTCCCTGGTTTCCAGAGAACATTGCAAGGTCCTGTGAGAAACTTCCTTTATCTGGGCCATGAAAAACACATCACCCAATGTCTCCATTACCATAGAACAAAAAAAAAAAAACACACCCCCACTCTGAGCAGTCATCAATCCACACTCATCAGCCTACTACTGACATGACAGTTACCCAGAATGCACTCTGGTACCCGATAATACCTCAGCTCAGTGGCCACATTTCCCTGATTTATGCCACTCACTCATTTGACAGGTCCAAAACAAGATTCATGTTGTGTCAAATACAAAATCAGTGAGTGTGCACTTCCAAAAACAGGCAGCACGGACAGTCTGTCACACCTCTGAGTATTTTCATCAGAGAATTTAAAGACTTCAATCATGCGTAAAATGAGCCATTTTAAAATGCCAGTCCTCAGCTGAGGTAATTACCTCCTACGGCAGAAATGAAAAAATAACCTGACCTGAAGGATATAATGATGCCAGAAGACCAGCAACTCCATAGCTGAGATTCACTAATCACAGCCTGTGGCGTATCGCCACAAATAAATTATTTCCACCACAAATAGATTTTTCCGCTTTTGGCTCAACCTTGCTGATAAAAGCATTAATTGGACTCACTGTCTGTGAATGTAGCTTTTGTCGTTACAATTCCCGTGTAGTATGTGGCGGTATGCATCTGCCAATAAAACCAAAGAAGACGCAATTAATGCACTTGGTCCGCTAGAAGACGACGACGAAGAAGAAGCACAAGCACAATGGATCAAAAGACGAAGGTTAGACGACTTGGTACAAATATGTGGGCACACAAGTCCAAAAGTGGCCCGAACAACTCGAACATATCATGTTGCATTAACCTGTAACTTAGCTGGAAGCTCAATATGTGCAGAGACATTAACTCACACTGTTCGTAGTGTTAAGGTTCAAACAAGTTGAGCAGCTACCACTTAAAGTCCCCCTCCAATCATTCTTTTTAGCTATTTTAAAGCTTCTCGGAGGTCTTTAACACTTTACTTTTCAAAGACAGCCTTTTTCGCACATTGCACACAGGACTTAAAGCTCGAAAAATTGCCATGCCGGAAAACTGAAAAATCCAAAAAAATGAGTTGCGTCCTAACGCACTTTGTAATGGTCAGACGTGAATAGTTATGAATAGTAGCCTACTTAAGTAGTTTTTTTTTTTTTTTGACAATTTGTACTTTACTTGAGTTTTGACTTTTACTCTACTAAATATAAAAGATAAAAAGTATACTTTCACTTCGTTACGTTGACACTGGTCACTTTGTTACTCATTACAAATTAAAATATGAATGTAATTCATCATAAGGATTATCTGGATTTGGCGCTATCAAGAACAACAGTGATCGACAGAGTATCTTTGTACAGATGTTGATGCCAGCGGACATGAAGCTGCAAATTTATGCACGCAGTTACAATATTCTATCACTAGATGGCACACCAGGATCAGTTATTGAATGTTCACAAGCAAGCGAAGCTGAAACACGGTTTTTTGGATGAGTTCACTCCTAATTTAAAAATGCACAATTTCTACTTTTATTAAAGCATTTACATTGTGATATTGACACTTTTACTTCATCCCCTGAGCATTTATTGCGCTATAGTTTAAATGTATCTGTTTATAGTATTTGGAATCAAACTGCGCACCCTCCCCCCACCACACCCCCCAAGCTGCAAAAACAACAAGAACCCCCTCCCCCCGGACCACGCCACCTCAAATACATTCCTGTCCTGTGGGAAACACTGAAGGGTATCAACACCCTCTCATCACAGGCTTGAGCTTCAGCACAAATGCAATATAAACTCACGGACCACCATTTCACATCGCAGAGGCAGCTAGAATGTGCAAGGAGAGAACGTCATCTCGGCTTTTCTGCAGTTCGCTGGCAAAGGAATAATCATTGAATTTGACAGTTACACGAGTCTGGACAGTGCCATCTTCACCCGCATAGAAATTCCTTCAGACCCTGGATCAAGAATGGGAATCGAATCTTCACCAAAATGTAATCACTTCCTCCTTAGAGCAGTATCAACATGCAGAACTTAATTGACGTCCATCCATGACTTTTTGAGATCCATTAACATACAAAAGAACAAACGAACCAACAAATAAACGCTTGTGAAAAAAAGCTACCTCCTAGCAACGGTATAATAACAAGCCCAAAAAAAGACGATATGCATGCAGGCAGAGGGAAGAGAACACTGGTTTCAACAAAATAAACGCGTCAAAAAATCTTCCATCATTTTTGTCTTCTCCTGTTCAAAATTTGCCCAACTTATTCTAGCCTGCAAGTTCAGCATAAAGCATGTTTCAGCATAAGTTAAAATCTGTTTAACTTTGCACAACCAGTCAAAAAAATGCAGAAAAGTCACCATCACCACCACTGAATGGACACACCCCAGCAAGGTGAAAACATGGCCCATTCATGACTAAATACCATCTTTCTCAATGTAATCCACCAATGACAGGGGGATGAGTGACGTGCAATTGCGCAATACAGTTTCAATGAAGCTGGAGCACTATTCAAAGAAAAACCAAAATTCAACCAACAGTTTTTGCCCAGGGTGGCACAGAGCTTCACGTGGGGTGGGGGTATTACTAAAAAAAAAGACTAAATCATCTTTCAGACTTGAATGTGGTGAAAAACACCCACCTCCTGGCTGAATGCCTTACCACAAGCAGCGTGCATTGGCTCAGGTATGCCAGCAGATGGCAGCCAGCAGGAGATGGCAGTAGCTAAGCTTAGCACTGACCCTCTGCAAATGTGAGTCTGGCAGGTAAAAGCCCTGGCACTGCCAGCATGGACAGGAAACAATCCAAAACCCCACATTACCTCCAAGGAGGGCAGCAGTTCAAAAATACTTAATCTAAGCATATTACCCCACTTCACGCTACCCATTGAAACCCAAAAACCCGCAGAGATTATCAGACCAGTTCACTTCAGTGTGAAAACAACCCTCCTTTTGTGAAAACAGCAAATGCAGGGCACTGGAAGCCTTCCATTTACCGAGCTAAAGGCCAACGGAGCGCAAAACTCTTTCACAAGGAAAGCGCAGAGATATAACCGTATGAAGTGTGACGTATAGTACAACCGCAATTCTGAAAACAAAGAGTAAATTGTGAATAAAATCAAAACGCACTGGCCCTCATTTATCAAATGCGCCTACACCAAAAAAAATGGGTGTATGACAAAACTGCCGCAAGGATCGGCATTTATCAATCTGAACGTGAGTGAACGATCCGCAAAAATCTCACGCCAGGTCTGACCAGGTGTACGTAAATTTGAAACCAGTGAACATGCAGGAACGAGTGCAGCTGTCAAAATGAGTACTAAACCATATGCAGCCATGCGGATGTCATGAATGAATAAATAAATAAATTAGACACCTGTGTTGAGAAATTATTAAATTTATATTTTGAGACAACCTGTTTGTCAGGCCAGACGGCTGACAATTACAATCAGTTTGATTGAGCGCAATATGTCAGATGCTCATCCAGTCAGATATATACTGAACAACAAAAGAAACACAAGTTAGCCTAATTAAAGGCAGACTGGAAAATAAGTTTGCGCTTGATTATTTTAGAAAATCAAATTTATTACTAGAGCGTGCACATTTACACTTGTTTCATTAAACTTTTCTTTATTTTGCGGTCACTTCGACTGAGTAACCAAAAGAGTAGGCTACATTAACTATCTAGCTAGCTTGCATTTCTTTTGTTGCTCAGTGTCTAGATGCCTATGGACACCTCGACCGTGATCACATTTTGACAATGGCAGATCTTCTATTGTTAGAGGAATAAGCTTTTGTCCGAAGTGAGAGGAACTTTCGGCACAGAGATCTCCTCCAGGAAAGTGACGAGTGGCTGGTCGTTTTGTGTGGCACCCAATAAAATGTCATGGAGTAACACTGATAAAAGTACAATGAAGAGTGATCTCTGCAGGCTGTATTTTAACAATTACCCTCATGCAGCTCCGATCGAGGTGGTGGGGACTCATCCATGTCCCCACCACCTCGCATTCCCACGATGGAGGGGGAGCCCATCAGTGCTGCCATGCGCTCTTGGAATGGGGACAGCTGTCTGGTTGGCCTCCACCGGTCTGTGCGCTGCTGCGCCTGAGCACAGCAACCCATTTTTTTGGAAGCGATCTTATAATTGGACCACTTTTTCAATGGTGAGTGATGCAGTGGCGTCTGAGGGCCCGAAGATCATGGGCATCCAGTAAAGGTCTTTAGCCTTGTCCCTTATGCACAGAGATTTTTCAAGTTTCTCTGGATTTTTTGATGATCTTATGCACTGTCGATGATGAGATCTTCAAAGCCTTTGCAATTTGACGTTGAGGAACATTGTTTTTAAAATATTCCACAATTTTTTTATGCAAGCCCTCACAGGTTGGAGAGCTTCTGGCCATCTTTACTTCTGAGAGACTCAGCCTCTCTTAGACATCCCTTTCATAGCCAATCATGTTACACACCTGATGCCAGTTTATTACTTGCTAAATATTCTTTCAGCTGATTCTCTAATATATTAATTGCTTTTTCAGCCCTTTTTTTTTTGCCTGTGTCCCAACTTTTTTGAGACCTGTTGCAGCCAGAATACTTGAAATAAGCTCATTTTGTGGATAAAAATGTAAAATGTCTCACTTTCAACATTTGAAATGTTATCTAGGTTCTACTGTAAATAATATATTGACTTATTATATAAGTCATTGCATTTCTGATTTTATTCACAATTTACACTTCGTCCCCACCATTTCGGAATTGGGGTTGTAAATAGAGAATATCAATGTATAGCTCATAATAAAAATTAACAGGCAAAATAAATTGGTGAGCTGTAATTAATCCCTTTCTGCAGACGTAGACGCATGCGTCTATGGAACTGCAAATTTAAGTGTTGAAATAAGGTTGTGAGCTTTGACGTGGGAACCGCTAGCTTTAATTTCAGGGTGAATGTTTTGAATGTTAAATAAGTAGTTTCTTTAATGAGTATGTGTGCCAGCTTGGGGGACTTCGAAGAAAAATGGACAATTTTGTTAACTTTATAATGGAGAAAAGGCATGTTTTGTGTTTGGAGAGGTCACTGGTGACCACTGATGTTCAATTGCACTGGTATTGATAAATTCATGCTAAACTCAACCAGAAAATCATTAGTTCATATTAAATTTCATGCCTCAAAACTTTGTGTTAAATACATGATAATTTTATGATTTGACAGTGCACCATTTTGAGGGATCTCAAATTTTGGGGATAGCTGTATAATTTGGATAGCTGTATAATTTGGCTAATAGCATGTAGGCAATCTAGAATGTAATGTTGAAGATGAATTCTACTTGTGGTCAAGGAGTTGATGATCCCAGAGATGTGTCGATTCAAGCCCCGGCAGTTTTCAATCAGTATTTTTTTTTTGTAATTTCAAAGGTGAATTCTCATGAAGATTTCTGTTTGCAGCCCATTTTCTCTACCAAAATCATTAAAAAACTGAAATACAATGTAATTCTAAATACTGCAAGGGCCTTTTCTGAGTTGAGCCACGTTTTCCCTCTTCATGAAGCTTAAATCTTGAATTATAAGGCATTGAATTGGGTAACCCATAAACAGCCAAATTTGGCTTCTGCGCAAAGGGGTTAAGACAAAGTAAAAATAAATTAATTGAATAAACAGATGAAGATGGCAAGTACGTTCTAAAAAGCAATTCAAAGCTTTTATGGGAAAAAAAACATCCTTTAACCCTTAAAGTGCTAATCACTGCTATAGTCACGCAAGGCGCACAATAAACAAAGCAAAATTTCAGATTTCAGCCTTCAAAAGCTCAACAATTTTGTCATTTTTTAGTTGGCAATGACCTTCAGAAGGGCTTGCAGGTAACTGAGTACTGTCAAAGGTCATTTGTCAACTAAAAAATGAAATGAAACTTTCAGAGGGATAAGGCGGGTAAAAATTCAGCCCTGTACAGTTAAAAGCTTAAAATCCTAAATGCCTGTAAGTCTGTCTAGTTTGCTGGGAGCTAGTACACCTTTCCATTTGAATGATACATTGAAGTAAATGCAGTTTTCCCTAAATTAGTGTTTACACACGATTAGAGTCATTTGGTACAAGGAGCGTCAAATAGGGCTGAACTATTTGAGAAGGTAGATAATGAAGATCAGCTAACCTTACAAAGATTTATAAATAAATGCAAGATAACATCCTCCAACTCTGACGAGAAAGGTTAATCCATCTTTCTCAAATAAAAAAAAGTGACACATTCTTCAGCCATCCCCAGAACTAAATCTGGGTAAAGTCAAATTCATTTATAAAAGCACATTTAACAAGCTGTGCTCGTGGAACACTGATGCCCCCGGCAGCAGGTCAAAGTATTGCAGGTTAAAGTTTTTTTCCGCTGTGGGCGGGCAGACGGACGGACAGACAGGACAGGTGAAAAACTATATGCCCCCGATTCTTCGATAAAAATGTGTTGCTGTACAATGTAAGTGCTGCACAAAGAATGACAGCTGAAAATGAAAATAAACTATATTCATGTACAAAATTAATGTTATCCATGAAACAAATAAAGCATCAAAAATTGGAATAAAAAAGCAATCAGACAAATGAAAACAACAAAAATCTTAACAAGTAAATAAAAAAAAAAGGGAAAAGACTAAATCTGAACAAGACAACAAAATAAAACATGGCACAACCAGAACAAAAGATCAAATGGACTCCAAAGCAAGGGAGTAAAAATAACCTTTTAAATGTAACATAAAAGTGGCAATAGATGGCAATGACCTGATTTCAACTATCAAAGTGTTCCACAGTTTTGGGGCAGCGACTGAAAAGGCACAGTGCACTGTGATATTCAACATCAAGTACTTTAACCCTTTGTACACTAAATACAAATAGTGTTGTTAAATGCTGCAAGATATCAAATTCAAAGCCGTTGAAAACCTATCATGCGGCAACTTGTTTAAAAGAGCTCCCGCAGCTCTTTTTAACATGTTGCCACATTATAGTTTTTCAACAGCACAAGATAAATTAAATTATAATTTTTTGAAAATCCATTTCAGGGTTATGGCTACTGGCAGATGCATGCACAGAAATTGCATCAGTATATTCTAAGATTATGAATGGATAATCGTCAAAAGCGCGTTCCTGTAGATTAAATTTCATTAAAATTTTTTAGCCAGTTCTACAGGATGCTTTTTTAAAGCCAAAACTCCATTTAGCCACAAAACAAGATATCTGTATCAAAAAGAGCCAAAATTAGCTTCTCTCCTACGTTTCCACAAAACCATCCTCCTGCCCTAAGGCTTCCAAAATTCTAGTTCATCTTTCCTTTTTCCACAATTAATAATTGACTAATTTCGGTCACTTCCGGCCGGACGACATGCTGAGAACACGCGTCTGATATCCTCTCTGTTCAATCTTTTTCAAATAGTAACCCCGCTGTTAGAATTCAGGGTTTTTTGAGTAAAATGTGTAAGTAATGAGAAGGGGGATTACTTTGAGAAGCCAGAATCTAAAAAAATCGACGAAAGACAAGAAACAAACTACCAACATGCCAAAACCTTCTTCTTCCCAAGATGCTAGGCTAGGCTCCGACAAAGAGAGTGAACAAGAATCTCCGGGACAACTGCTTAAGCAAATGTCTTCTATGACAAACGATCTCGAGGATTTTAAAAAAGACATTCAGTCAGCGATCTCTGATCTAAAGGGAGACCTTAAAGCGGACTTAAAGGAGGAGCTGGCCGCCTTTAGACAAGACCTCAACTCGAAGCTAACGGAGCTGGGCTCGTCTATTCAGACCCAAGGCCAAGCTATCACCGAACTGCAGGAACGCGTCGCGGGGCTGGAGGAGGTTAACGCTGTATCGAAAGAATCCCTACTGTTCCTTCTGAAAGAGAGAAGACGACTTCAGGAAAAAGTTACGGATTTGGAAAGTAGGTCCAGGCGGTGTAACATCAGGATCTATGGAGTACCCGAGGGCACTGAAGGTGACTCTATGCTCAAGTTTTTGGAACAGTTTTTGACTGACGAGCTTACACTTCCAACAGACACGGTCTTACAGATTCAACGCGCACATAGAGCTTCAATTCAGAAACCAGCTCCCGGATCTCCACCACGATCCATCGTGGTAAGCTTTCAACAATTTTCTGTTAAGGACATGGTCTTGTCGTTGGCGTGGAAAAAGAAAATTTCTATAGCGAATAACTCTATCTCCTTTGATCACGACTACGCATCTGAAGTCGTTGAAAAACGCAGATCTTACGCGGGCGTAAAAAAAGCTCTAAAAGAGAAAGGCATCCGTTTTCAAAACGCCATTTACAAAAATTCGAATTCACTGGAGTACTGGAACGGAGACATACAAGGACGTACAAGAGGCGACCGCGGAGCTGAGAGCGAGGGGAATAGAGGTGGCCAAGCCTAAAGAAGATTCAGGCTCTCGTCTGGAAGGAGACCTGAGGAACGCCTTCCATTGGCAACGAGTGACCACGGGAGAGACAGGCGATGTCGAGTCGAGGGCAAGAGCGAGGCTGCAAGCTTTTAGAAGAAAATCTCAATAGACTCTCAAGGACTGGTTGTAAATCACTTTTCTTCACTTCTGCTTTGCCTCAAAGACGGTAGGCTGTAATGACTTAATTCAGATTGAACAGGAAACTTTTAGTTAAATGTTGGACTTATCTAGAGGTAAAGGAACGCACTTAGTCTTTCCACCACTAGGGAGGGCCCCATCCACTTCGTGGGGGTTTCTTTCCCTCCTCCCCCTACCAACAGGGGAATTGGGGATATGGATCCCCCCCTTTATGGAAGTCATTGGACTTTTGTTGTTGTTTAATGATGTTCATTTATGCTGTTTTATCTGTTCTAAGTTGATAGGGGAGATAATTATACTAGGAGATGGAAATACATCACAAAGGAGAGGTCATGCTTTCAATAACTGTTATGGGCAGAGTTTCAAACCAAACTTTCTTTAAGCCATGGTTAATATAATTTCTTTTAATGTCAATGGGCTACCAAAATTCTCTCAAAACTCAAGAGAGAGCACATTGATATAGCTCTATTGCAGGAAACCCATATGACTGAAATAGAACACCTTAAACTCAAAAGGTATGGTTTCAAACAGGTTTTCTCATCATCTAATGGTCTGAAGCACAACAGAGGAGTGGCAGTCTTGATTTCTGGATCAGTGATGTATGATCACATATCACTTATTAAAGATAAGGAAGGCAGATTTATATTGATTAAGGGAATGCTTAATGGGAATTATTTTACACTATACAATGTGTACATCCCCCCTGGATCTAATTTAGATTTATATCAACAAATATTAAACAGGGCAGTGACAGAGTCTCCGGGAACTCTGATATGTGGGGGTGATTTTAACATTATCTTCAATCCATCTCTTGACTCTTCAAACACCCGAATCTCACAACCCAAGAAATTAGCTAAAAAGATTATTAATATCACTTCAGAGGTGGGTCTAATAGATGTGTGGAGGTTTTACAACCCTTCAACCAGAGACTACACTCATTTTTCATCTCCCTATACTTCTTACTCTAGAATTGACTATTTTTTTGTATTTGGGAGGGATCTTAATAGGATGAGTGGTTGCCGTATTGGTAATATGGATCTCTCAGACCACTGTCCAGTATACATGACTGTGACTCAGGACTGCAGGAATAAAACAGGTTTATGGAGACTTAATTCCTCTATATTGAACAAAGACAGGACTGAACAATTTAGTACTGACATTTTGAACTATGTAAAAGATAATGATAATGGTGAAGTCTCTCCACCAATTCTTTGGGATGCCTGCAAAGCGGTAATGAGGGGGAAGGCAATTGCAGCGACTTCTTTTTTGAAGAAACAAAGGGCCAAAAGTCTCAGTGACCTGCAACTCAAATTAAAAAAGCTGGAGTCTGAGCACAAGCTCACATTGAACCCTGTAATAGAAACGGAACTGAAAAAGATTAGAAATCAAATTAATGAATTACTTAGATCAGAGACACAAAAGAAATTAATGTTCACAAAACAAAAATATTATGAAGGAGGTGGTAAATATGCCAAATTATTGGCATACAAATTAAAAAAACAAGAGGCAGAAAACACAATATTTAAAATAAGGGATCCAAAGACTAAAGATATCATACAAGACATGACAGAAATTAAAAATTGTTTTAAAGATTACTATGAGAAATTATATTCACAACCTCAGGTTGACAATGATGACAAACTAGATTCAATGCTACAAGCTTTAAATTTACCAACTGTGACAGAGGACCAAAACTCAGCTCTGAAATTACCAATCTCTGCAGAAGAGGTTTCCTCAGCCATCAATAGGCTAAAATCTGGTAAATCTCCAGGTGCAGATGGCTTTACATCTGCTTGGTATAAATGTCTCAAGGAGCCACTGATACCAATTTTACTTAAAACATTTAATTGGGTCATTCAAAAGGGCGAAATTCCTGCATCATGGAAAGAGGCCATTATTTCTGTAATACCAAAGGGAGAAAAAGATAAGCTAGATTGTTCAAACTATAGGCCCATCAGTGTCCTCAACTTGGACTATAAACTGTTTGCTTCAATTATTGCCAAAAGGCTTGAGAAAGTTCTGCCTGAGTTGATTAACATGGACCAAACTGGCTTTGTAATGACACGCCAGACACATGACAATATCAGACGTTCTTTACAAATTATTAGACATATAAACCAAAACAAAATTGCAGCCATGCTTATTAGTATAGATGCAAAAAAAAGCATTTGACTCAGTCCGATGGAAATTTCTTTTTACAGTTATGAAGAAATTTGGCTTTAACATGCAATTAATCAAGACATTAGAGGCTCTATATACCAAACCAGAAGCCAGATTAAAAATTAATGGGGAACTCAGTGACTCATTTCAGCTAGAGAGATCCACTAGGCAGGGCTGCCCATTAAGTCCCCTCTTGTTTGCTGTATTTATAGAACTCTTAGCGCAATGGATTAGACAGAATAACTCCATCTCAGGTGTTCAACTGGGTGCAGGTGAGCAGAAATTGGCACTCTTTGCGGATGATATCCTTATTTATATAACTAATCCCACAAAGTCTCTGCCAATTTTGATGTCAGTTCTGGAAGATTATGGCTCATACTCAGGGTACAGGGTAAATAAGAAAAAAACCCAAGTTCTCAATTTCCACTATAACCCATCTCCTTCTCTACGCTCAAGATATAACTTGGAATGGGACAAGGAAAGCATAAAATACCTTGGAATCACCCTACCTTTGGATTTATCCAGATTACAGGAACTTAATTATGGCCCTCTCAAGAAGGTGATTACAGATGACATAAATCGATGGAGCCTGTTACCCTATTTAAATATATACTCACGCATAGATATAATCAAAATGAATATACTGCCAAGATTTCTCTATGTATTTCAATCAATACCTGTTGAGAAACCCCCCCAATATTTTACAGAATGGGATAGGCTGTTATCTAGATTCATCTGGGCAGGGAAAAAACCCAGAGTAAAGTTCAAGACACTCCAGTTGACCAAAGACAGGGGAGGATTAGCACTCCCCTGCCTAATGGACTACTACAAGGCTGCCCAACTTAGGTTTCTAGTAGGTTGGTGTACACCTAGTTATAGCTCAAGGTGGAAAGAAATTGAAAACTCAATGAGCAGGAGATATCCATTGAGTATGTTAATTGGTGACTGTTCACTAATTAACCAAATTTCGGATCCTGATAATCCCTGGATAGCATGCTCCTTGGAGATTTGGAATAACATAACTAAAAGAAACCACATGAGAGACAGGATGGGCATCCTTAAGTGGTTTGCGTATGACTCTGTTTTTATGCCCAGTGTTTATGACAAACGGTTTCTTGTATGGACTGACAAAGGTCTAACAACATACAGCTCTTTGCTGAATCAGGATCAAATACTCAGTTTTCAAGAGCTGAAAGACAGATATGGTTTAGAAAATCAAGACCACTTTAGATATCTCCAAATCAGAGACTTTATTTACAAATCCTTCCTAAGGAAAGGGAAGGAAACGGGTAAAGCAATTATGGATATTTTTCTGGGAGCCTTTAAAGACTCTACCTACAGGAAAACTATTTCCAGACTCTATACCGCTATTCAGACAATAGCAGGCGACAACACAATGACAATTAAGTCCAAATGGGAAAAAGAGAGTAAATTAACAATATCACAGGAGGAGTGGGAAAGGATTTGTTCACACCAATGGAAGATGACAAGTTCCCCCTCCTGGAGATTCTTTAGCTGGAAAAATATTATTCGATTCTTTTGCACTCCGGCCCAAAAAGCCAGATACTCTAACCAAACCGACTGCTGGAGATGTTGTGGGTGTACTGTAGCAGACCATTTTCATATTTTTTGGAAGTGTACCTCTGTCGCCCCTTTCTGGGAAAGTGTTCACAACAACTTGGAATCAGCTTTCCACATTAGAATTAACTATGATTTTAAAACAATGTACCTTTGCGATCTTGAGGAACTACAATGTGGAAAAGTAACTAAATACTTGTTGAGAGTGTTATTAGTGGCGGCCAAGAAGGCCCTGACAAGGAAATGGCTCCAGAAGGTCCCACCAACAATAGACGACTGGATAGATGTAGTTTATGACCTGTATAATATGGAGAGAATTACTTTCACAATGAAAAATCAATATGACAAATTTAATGAGAATTGGTCAATCTGGGTTTATTTTGTGTCAACATCAAGACCTGATTTTATGTAATTTGAATACTACTGCCATCTCTTGGAGTGTCTTTGACAACTTTTGAATTTACTAATTACTCCTTGTAAGATGTGAGATTTATGTCACGAATCTCCCCAGGTTCATGGTTGTATTTGTCTTTTTTGCTTTGTTTTGTCTTGTTTGGTTTTGTCTTTTCATTATTCTTGATTCGGATTATAACTACCTCAGCATTGTGACCAGGATGATGGGAACTGTTGTACTCTGTTATTTGAGGAAAAACTCAATAAAAAAGTAAATTACAAAAAAAAAATAATTGACTAATTTCAGCTGTAAAAGCACTCCTGTTCGAGAGGTTCGTGAAATGAATAGGGGGCAAATTGGGAGAATGAGAACCCAGAGTAATGGCGATACCATTAGCAGTCAGAAGCAGCAGTGGATGTAGTTAAAATTCAGGCCATGCAATTACAATGGGGACAGCAACACGAAATTACTGGGTAAATCCTTCGGAGACGGGGGGCAAGATAGCCCAAAGTCCGCTAATTAACTAACGTCAGAACAGAGCCTGCTGGGGCTTCGTGGTGGTGCAGCGATTAGTGCAGTAGCCTCACTATGAGCCGAGTCCCAGCTGTCCTTGTTCACCTGTGTGGAGCTGGCATGTTCTCCCAGTGTTTACTTTGATTTCCTCCGATCACTGTGGCCTCCACCCACCCAGAAATTCATGCTTAAATACTCCTTACCGAGCCTCCGCCCTCAAGAGCATTCCTGCGGCCGTCTACTGTTCCTACACAACTCCAAAAGGTCAATTGTGGAGGACAAATTACTCCACGAGGTGCATTAAAAAGGGTACCTCTTACTCAGCAAGAAAAGCAACCGATGGTGGTGGAATCACTTGCAGCAGCCAAGATTGTCGACTGACAACCCCTTCTCCGACCCTCCGCCTCCCCCGCACATTCCTAGATACAGTATTCAGGCTGAGTTCTGTATCCTTTTCCTGTCTGTAAGCTGAAGCTATAATGGCTGAGTGGCAGAAAATTCCCAGAATCTGGTAATAATTGCACTGACCTACATGGTTGAGACGAGGCGAAGGCAAGGTTTCAGCTCAAGATCTGCGCGTATGCACCTTTTAGCCACTCGTCACAAGTACAAGTCATATCTTGTACTAATAGACTCTCAGTGAGGAGCGAGACAGACCCATCATCCCTGGTGTCCAGCTTCAACTAGATTTAGTCAGTAAGCATGGCTTACAGGATACCCCCCGAAACAACAAGTAGTCTGGCAGTACCACAGTCAACAGACCTTCCAGCAAGAAAAGAAATTTTCTAAATCGGATGAGTAGGTTATTAGATCTAGGTCTGGACGCACAGACGCACGCACACACGCACAGACACACGCACGCACGCACACACGGACGGACAAAGCAAATACAGCATACCCCTCTAAACTTCGTTGCGGGGGGTATAATGAAATTCTATGCTTGTGCAGCTCCTCAAATTTCAGGTATGACTGATTGAGGCTGGGAGCAGGTTCAAGCCCCATCTCTGCAGAGATTTACTCATGATCTGAGCCCTGCTCTCCTCTTTCCAATTTAGCATATTATACCCAGGGGTATATACTTCACATTTTGCACTTTCATAAAAAAATTCCACATTTCCGTCAACCTATTGTGTTCTATTCAGGGCAACAGACCCTGTTAACCATTTTTAGCCCTTGCCCATAAACCGTCAGTAAGCCCATGAAGATTGAGGTTATTGAACTGGGATGTCCAAATTGATCAGGGCCTGCAATATGGAGTGTAGTTCACATTGTTTTAACACCTACAGGATATGAACACGAGTCTAACTCCTAACTCCAAGTCATGAAGTTCCATCATTACATCATTCACCTTAATGAAAAGCAGGCTGGTGTCTGTGTTAGAGCCAGTTAAATTAATTTCCGTTTGGCAAACGCAAATCAAAAAAAGCAAAAAACTTCTAATTATCCATATAGATCCAAGCATTTCACCAGAGAAGATTTTGAAAGGTCTGAAATTCCAACATAGTTCACTTTAGGAGGACACACGAGAGCTTAACCCCTTTGCACACAGCCGTAGGCACCAGCGTCTAAATGATGTCATTGTAAGCATGTCACTGCTTAAGGTGAGCGCGTTAATTTAGATAGAATATTCATGAGGAGATGGTGCCCTAGAACTCAACAGATGGCAGCTCTCATGGCTAAAAGTGCTAAATAAATGTTGCATTAATCATATCTCCCCTTAATGGCTGATCTGCAACTAGCCAGACATACGTGGATACAGAAGCGACCAGGTATTATTTCATTATATATAGTAATTATGAAAAATTTGTCTTACCCCCGAGCAGCAAGATATAGCCATTAATTCCCTAATGAACACGAATACAGCCGGGAAATGCAGCATTATAGTGTATATAGAGTTAAATGTTGTTTATACATTTCAATTCAAGTTGGATGCATTTATTTACAGCAAAACGTAGCAGATTTTACCCATCAAGAGCAAATGCTCAGTGATGCATGATCAGCCTGAATTTGAATCTTTGCTGGAGACCTTGATTAGTAGAATCCCGTGTGTAACTGCTAAGTCGGAATGAAAGCCTGCACTCACATCGGCCTTTTCTGGAGAAGACTGAGAACCTTAAGGCTGTGAAAAAAAGAAGAAATATCTGTATTAGGGCAGAGGACTCAATTAGCATGCTATGCGCATTTCCATACACGGCTTCGAAAGGGTTAATGAAGTTCCACAATCAGCCACATTTACAAACTAAATTAAAGTTGCGGAAAAACAAAAACAGAAAAAAATGGCAATAAATCAAAGGCCCAGGTCTGGACAAACATAACAGTTCTACAGCATCAGAGGCTGGGACGGGTGTCTCCTCTGCGACTTAAAACTTCATTATAGGTCAAAGTAAATGGGTCCTCGAAAAAAAGGAAAGTACAGAAAAGGGATGAAAAGAAAAACTTCAAAAAAAAAAAAAAAAAGATGACAGCAGCGGCGCAGCAGATTAATCCCTCCCGCAGTTAAAATGTAGGACGAGTCGTGCAGATGATGAATGAGAGGCTCACATCCTCTTCCGCCGGAGTTTAGAACACAGCGCAAGGGTCCTCGGCAGCCCTCTCTACAAACGCCACACACAACAGAGGCAGTGACCAGGAGATACGTATGCGTTTCAATGACACATCATGTAATAAATACACTATATCGGTAGAAGTGTGTACACACTTCACTAAAACCTCATTGACATACAGTCTTACATTAAAAAAATCTGACGTTTTAATTGAATCTTGAATGAACTGTGAGGAGATAGATGGAGATAGGACAGACTTCGGACTTTCATTTAAGCGTATTTTCCAACAATTCAGCTGCATCATGAGGAAATTTTCACCCTTTCAGTGCGTGCAGCCCCCACTTCACAACTCTGATTAGTTTCAGAGGAGCCTTCAGTATGGGAGGCAATCAGAGTAGTACAAAATCGTAATGGCAAAATGCATTTGAATTGCAATACCTTTGCAAGTTGAATGTCTCATGTGGCGCATTTTCACTCAAAAGTACCCAGAGATTTTGCTCCCAGGAATGAGTTTTCAAGGAACAATAATGTTTCATCAGCCCAGTGTCATCAGTTTTTCCATAACGGTCAAAAGACCAGCAAAAATTAGGCAAATTTAGGCCGCTGGTGAATGAAAAAGTGAAGGCTGCATTCCATGTCATTTTTATGTCATCCTCAGCATAACCACTCAATAAGGCCAGGACTTCATTGTCAGTCCTTCTACCGTATGATTTCCTCTGAAGATCCACGTTGATGTGTTGAAGCACAATGAACAAAAAACATATTGGTTTGCGACAGAAAGTTTTTAAAAATGGCAGTTGAAATATGAAAATGTTGCAGTACTCAACCAATCAGGAAGGTTCTGCACTACATCCCCTCCCCCAAGCCGAAGACTTTTTGAGGGGCAGGGGAGGGGAAAAAAAAAAAAAAAAAACCCTGATCACTACAGTGAAAACGCACATAATTCCTCCAAAAGGTACCATTTCCTGGAGAAAGTTCCTGCAGTTGAAATGAGACTAATGTTGGCTGAAATATAAAAGCATGCTACATCATCAGCAATATGCAATTGCGTTATGCACTGCACATTCTTATTACATTATAGATAGGCCATTACCTTTATTACATTTCCTGACATTGAATGCAGCCATTGTGGAGTATAAATTCATTATTTCAAGTCGCTACACATGGCAATGTCAGGAAATGATCTCATCAAAAAAACTTTCAAGACTTCCCTCACAGGTTCTATAAGGCATATTCTACAGGAAGTAGGCACATGTAGTTCCATTCCTCTGCACTTAAGTAAAATATGAATCTTTGTTGAACAAGAAAGCTTTGCCAAAGATATGGGAGTAGTCCATGCCACCATTTCTGAAATATAGGGTTACGTAATTTTGACAATGTTGTGAATGTTATAGGATGGAGTAATTTAAAATGCACAGGACAGAAAATATTTACAAATTACATGTCCGCTATCCCTAGGATATAATAATTGATCTAAAATGAATGCAGTTTTGTATTTAAGATGGTAAGTACTTGCAAGAGCTTGTTACTTATAACTGTTCTATGTCATTCTTGAAAATAATATCGCTGCTAATGTTACATTGGACAGAATTTAACGTAACATTCGCAACACAGCTCTTCTGTCCAAGTGTAATGTTTTCAACAGTATTATCCGTTCAGCCCTAATGTTCGCACACCAAAAACGATCCTGCACAGGGGGAATCCCCAATCAAACTAGAAATGGTTTTTACACGTAAAAACAGACGTCTCCCCCTTCCCCCATTTCACATTTTAGAGTAATGATCCGGAAACGAGTCCCATCCTACAATATGCCTATGTCCAAATTGTTGCCATGGAAACAGAAAAAATATTAAAGCTGCAAGCAGCGTTGGACAGGTCCTCGCCCTCCCGCGCATGTCCAAACGGGGGCGAGATGCGTTCGAGCGCCGTTGACCATTGTCAATCGTTGGACGGCACGAGACTGAGGAAAATGTTTTATGTAGAGATGAGTGCAAACCCCTTTACTGAAAGAGATTTTTCTTTAATATAATGGAGCTATGACCCATGCGACCTGGTCAAACTTTCTGAAGCAGATTTTATCACTGCTGTCTATTGTGCAATCTCCCCCCATTCATGAACTTAGTGAAGGGAGATAAGCTATGTGATCCTACTGCCACCCGGTGGTCAGAATGTGTAGCAGCACAAAGAAAAACACTGAAAATCAATAATAATCAAGAAATTAACAAATGCTTCTTCCAGGTAAATCCTAGAAAGCTGAAATTTCGGGAGCATGTTCACTGAAGTAAGACAAAAGTTTTATACACTGCAACTTATGGTGAATTCAGAAGACGTCAACTCTGTATTTTTCAAAATATGAATATTCATAACATGTTTACATCTCAAGAAATATCAATTGCAATGGTACCATACTTGGCAGTCTGTTTGGCGACATGGAGATTATGGCTTACGCAAAAGGACATTTTGATACGATGAACTGTTTGTCCACAGCAAGAATGTATATCTTACTGTACAGTGTATTATGTAGGTAAAAATTTTTATTTCAATAAGTCTCAAATGGATTTTCACTAAATTAGGTGACAGTACAGGGCATGGTGCAGCAATGATGAGTGATTTTTTTCAGAATTTTATGACATTGCAACAGGTTGTGGTGAAAGCGAAAGTCCCATTTTGGCGTATTTAGGTGGCGCTAGAGAGCCATTTTGTCTCTTTGGTGGAGAATTTTCAGATTGTAAAAATATTTGAAGCCATGTAGAAATTACTGCAAAATTTGATTTGTTTTTGAGCATGTTTAAGGGATCAAATGAAGGTTGGAAATTGCCTAGGCATCGAAAAAAGCCAGTGAAAGTGGCTGGGGACCCCATCTTTGACGCCTCATAAAATCCGAACCGTTCGACTTTTGTAAAAGTTGTACAGCAGTTTTCATCGGCAGAGTGTGCTTTGTCATCTATTAGCATTTGGGGTCGATACGATGAACGCCCTTAAAGGAGTTCACGTTTGTTCGAGGGCAAATTTTGGCAAAATTTAGGGGAAAAAGGAAATATTGATATGCAAATTGCGGACTTCCTGTTCGATTTAGGTAATGGGTGCCGATTGTTCATTTTTGGGCCTTGATGAGATGAACAATATAATGTTGGTTCCATCTCTCTAAGACTTTCCTACCGATCGTGGTGGCCGTCTAAGTGCAAATGAAATGTTTCTTGGTGGTGCTAGAGAGCCATTTAAATTCAAAAGCAGTTCAAACCCTCAAAAGGCACATCTACATGTTAAGGAGAGACACTATATGAAATTTGGTGAGAATCGGTCGAACAGTTTCAGAGTTATGCTCCAGAAACAAATGGGAACGGCGACGCCAACGGGAATTCAGGCAAAAACAACATGTCTCCCTTCCCCCCCTCCAGGAGGGGGGAGACATAAATGCATGGCGGGTATCGGGATGGAGTACTCAAACATTATTTCTGCTATTAATCAACCGATTACCCAAAAATATCCATCAAAATTACATATTTAACGGTTAAAGACTTTGATCCTTAGATTGATGCGAATGTTACTTTCTGGACGGAATTATTTGCATGAATTAAGCTCACTTACCTGCATGGTGATCTTGCTGGCTCAGCCGTCAACAAAATCACCACTAGTCTGCGCATGGGCAGCGCGATTCACAATCTCCTTGTTCTGGCAGGCAAATGTAGATTGGGTAAAGAATGTTGCGAATGTTACAGAGATCCGATGGACGGAATTAATGCTAGCAACCTAAAGATCACTTTATTTCAAGGAGACTGTTAACTGGGATCGAGTTATATGTCAGCAAAATGTGCAAACAAAAGAAAATGGTTTGCGAGGGACAATTCCAAGGCACTTGCTTGTGAGGCCCGATGTTGTGAACGTTACAGTGTTGGACGGAAATAAACTTAATGTTTGCAACTGCAATATACCATGGGCTTTGAAAAGTGGGACAATATCAGTCTTCTTAATTGCTGAAATTTTCAAATTAATTTACAATTACATAAAAACTATGAAGATTACAATAAAGTTTCTGATCATATAGATACTTTCCATACTCTCATTGATGTACAGGTAACCCACATTGCAATAAGCAATAGAAAACAAGCCTACAGATTTTTTTTCTCCAGCACCACCCGTGCCCACCTTCCGTAGAATCTGTCATAAAATATACAGTAAGCTGCACTGAGGTGTGCACAAATTACAAGCAGTCATCTACACCCACAGACACACCATATTCACAGGCCTGCAATGATACAGTATTCCATGTCCTTCATGACAATATGGAGTGAAATGAAAAAGCTTTCAATCTAAAAGAACCTTCCTGTGATACAACTCAGTTAGAGATGTACCAATACCATGTTTTTACACCGAGTACTGATACGAGTACACACCTTAGAGTACTCGCCAATACAAAGTACCAAAACGAGCGTACACATCAATATTTATAGGAACTGAAAGGAATGACTGGTTGTAAAAACACTATTCTACTGTATTTAGTCAAAATGTCTAGATTTCAAATGTTTGATTAGGTTGCTGGTGTTGAACGAACTAGCATTCATTCGTCTCACCTCTTGATATCTTGGCATAGGAAATGTATATTCTGCTTCATATTTACCTCACTCAGTAGAAAAAAAACTTCCAAACTGCCTACATTTTTCACCATATTTGAAAGTGAAGTTTTCACCCTTTGTGGGTGTATGTCAGTGCACATGGCCGTGCAAAAATCAGTTTACATTTGTTTGTAAGTTTCTGTCACATCTTATTAGCTAGCAATTGTCACAATTTGCACAATCAGAAAACTTAACTTAAGTTACATGATATAGCTGCAAATTCCAATCTAGCACATGATCAGTTGGCTACAAATGTTACTGATAATACTAATTCAATTTTGCCAGCAAAACATAATGCATTGCTATGTCACAAGGATGGACCACTCCCTTTGGATCATTGCAATTGTAAACATAAGTATAACAAACATCGGTAAATAGTCATAAAACTTATACAGTTCATAATATATCAATGTTTTCATAAAAATAACACTGCTGATATCAATCTCAACATTCATGCTTCTCTTGTGACATTTTATTTTACCCTGCTTTTATTCTGTTGTAAACTTTGCAGTTATGTTGTCTTCTGTCCCTTTTTAGGCTACTTAATAGACGAAAACAAATGAAAATGTGATTAAAAATTTAATGGAAAATAAACAACAATTTACAGTATTGCCATGACAAAAATTATATCAACGGTGCTAGGCTGAGGCATTTTTATTGATTCAAAGGTCCGTATTCAGGAACGACACACACACTAATTGAGTACGAGTGAGTACTAAAACTTAGTTACTGTCAGGTTATACTAAATGAGTCAGAGGTTGCCTTAACACTCATTTGCTTTCAGAGACCTCACTCACACTGAAAATAGCGTCTCTTTCTGAGTGAAGGTTAAGTGCAGGGAACACCTCCCTTGAGCCACACTAACTTGCGCCGGAATTTCGTTACCATGGCTTTCAGGTGGTTACAAACACTTGAAACTCTAGATCATTTACAGCCACGTGCTCAACACAATCGCAACTATGCAAATTTTAACTCTAATGATGATAACGATGCCGGTAACTTACTAACTGACCACCTGGTTTCAGTGTTTACGAACTGCACTGTGGCGAACTCGAGGTTAGCATTTGTGTACCCACCAGTACCTACTCGTGAACTGGCAATAGGGGAAGCTCAAAACCATCCCTTAAAGATAATGATTGAAAAAAGGTCATATCCAATCATTTAATAAAAAAAATTATTTACTTGAATTACAAAAATCCAAAGGATTATCATGTATTGCCAGTTCTTTAAGTTAGAATGAGTACTGATAATTAGGCGATCGCCCTGTTTTCAATTCATTTAAATTACCATTGCAGAAACTCCGAGAACTCTCAACATTATCAGATGTGGCCAGTTTTCACGAATGACGCATATCTGTCAACTCTCACGCATTCGGATTTCTCGCACTTTTCTTTACTGGTGGGTTGGAAAATTCTGCGCTCAGTGGCTCGTGTGGCGCGTGTGGATCGGTCTGCGCGGCTCATGTAGCTGTAAGTCACGAGAATCCATTCTTTTCTACATTCTTAATTGCTGAATGTAGAAGGAAATGTCCAGCACGTTTCACAGCTTGTTGCTTAGTGAGCCTCGCGCGCTGTCCTGCGCCTTTCGCGAGCCACTTGACCGCAGAATTAATGAAGACATGCTGATATTTACGTCGTCATTTATGTGCGAAAGTAATGCTTCAATTTTGTGAAGCAATGTATGACGACGCTATAAAAATAAATTTGATTGTCGTTTTACCAATTAGTCCGAGAAACTTTCTAATCAAGAAAAGTAAACTGCGTCAGGTTTAGGTCATTCAGCACTGAAGGGTGAGGATAGAGCGTCCCTTTGCAGCAGCCGACGCACCGCCTGTTTTACCCAGTGCCCACTACTGTCAGTTATGCTCGAGTGGCGTTTGTGAATAGCAACTGGCGAGGAGTGGGACCGCTCTCTCGGTTAGTGGTAGGTCGATCTCTTTCTCACACTCCAGTTACATTTCAGTCGTACTCACTATATGGTGAGTGGAGGGTGAGTGTGAGTGTCGTTTCTGAATACGGGCCAAAGAATGTGGTTATTTCAATTCTGTAGTCTATGGTAACCATGCAGACTAGGGATGGGAACGACATGGGATTTTGAGAGTCCATTGTCGAAGCCCACGTGTCGAATTATTGTCAAATTATCTGCCTTTTTTTTTTTTTTTAATTTAAACAGCAGCAGCAACGCGGAGGGTGGAAGATATACTATCTACACTGAACTACTTCATATTAGGCTCAAAAATATGGCCGTAATATTGACCATCAAAGCAGTGATAATAAAAATGAGACTTTTGCTAATTTAAAATGTTTATTCAACATCTTTCTTAAAAACTTTAGTCAAGGCTTTACTGAGGTACACATTTATTTCCAACAGGAATACAAACAAATAGCACATTTTAAACTGGGTTAGGCATGAAAAAAACAAGACAGGGGCATAAGCGCTTTTATCCGCGGGTTGTCAAATTACTTTTTGCCGTGCGGAGTTAACAAAAATAAAACAAAATGTCTGCCAATTTTTAAAAATCAGAAGTACATGTACAGCGCTTAAAACCCGAAAAATTGGCATGACGGAAAAAAACAGTTTGTCCAAAAACAGTTGCGTCCCAACGCACTTTGTGATAGTCAGAGGTGTATAGTAACGAGGTACAAGTACTTCCTTAGAGTACTGGTTTTTTTGAGAATTTGTACTTTACCAGAGTTTTGATTTTTACTCTACTACATTTAAAATATAAAATATATAATTTCACTTCGTTAACGTTGACACTGGCTACTTCACTACTCATTACAAATGAAAATATGAATGCAATTTATGATTTAGAATTACCTGGAGTTGGCGCGGTCGAGAAGAACAACGGTGCTCTGCTGGGTATCTTTATACAGATGTTGATGCCAGCAGACATGAAGCTGCAAATTTATGTACGCAGTTACAATATTCTATCACAAGATGGCACACCAGGATCAGTTATTGCAGAGCCGCGTATAAGAGAAGATGCTTTCTCATTCATTCTGGTATAACTATCCCACACCTTGCTCCTGCTCTTCGAAGCCGCCGCCTCCTCCATGTCGACTCTCTGTCGCCTGTCTTCAAGCACGCGCGCACGTTCCCGTTATGTGTGAACTTGTATGAAAGTCAAGTATCCCATTTAGAAAAAAGTGGATGGGTTTCATTTAAAATATTATCTTATTTTATTTGGGGAAAAAAGCGGGACTTTATCATGTTTATTTAAATAGGCAATGCAATAACTTGACAGACAAAATGGAATTCACAAATACACATTAAAATCCCACAAGCCCCGCCCCCTGAAATTTCGACTTTTTTTTTTTTTGTCTAGGTGAGCACGTGTCGATTGTCGGGCCTTTTGTCGAAAAAAAGTCCCATCTATAATGCAGACCATTTTTTGATGTATTTGGTTGACGAGTAAGAAATAGAAATGATATCATTTGCAATAAATAAAGCTGAACAGGTTTGTAAATTTCAAACAGGGAGAAGAGATAAGATACATTTTATTGAACCCCGTGGGGTAATTCGTCCTCTGCATTTAACTCCTATACTTAGAAGCAGTGGGCAACTACAGAGCAGCGCTCTGTAGTTGCCCGGGGACCAACTCCTGTTCTAGAGACCAGGGAAACGAACTCCATGAGGACAGGCTAGAAATGGAGGGCAGGAAAATCAGAGATTTGGGCACGTACACATGAAATGATAAGGTCTGTATTATTACAGCGAGTTCTCTTGATAAATTTGGTCGTGGTGTGCAGAGGAAGTATAAGTATTTTCCCGATTTGCAACCAGTGTCATTTTTATCTGGTCTCAAATAAAACTTAAATTGAAAAGAATGAGCCATGGTGATATTCCTACCGCCCACAATCATGTGAACTCCTTTTTATGACAGTTGAAGAGTGTATCGCTTGGGGCACATTACTTTGATGGGGACAGCATGCAATAATGATACACAGATATTTATTCTTTGGAATAAAAGCGAAGCCTTCAAGACTGCCAGCCCCCAATGACACTTCAACTGATGGTGCAGCTCCAATAAAGTCCATGATTTTACAGCCAGGCTTTTAATCTGATTAAAACTGCAGCGTACCTCAAGAGACATCTATAGCCAAGCAAAACATTAGAGACGGGCTTATAAGAACGGTGAATGAGCAGTGAGAGGTGCACCTGACTGCACCTCAGTAGCACCACATACACAGTGCACGCATCAGAGCTGCATGACATACAAACGAGGGAACAAGAAAGCAGAAGAATAAATGGAGGGCTGGTTTGCCATGGTCTCACCAATAGATATTTATTTACCCCCCGAAGTTGAAGTTCAAAGGACAAATGTTCATTGCTTGAAAACCAGGACTGAATGGAGAATAAGGCTGGTGATTTACACTTATACTATACCACACACCAGAAGACTTTGAAAAGACTAAGAGAAGACTCTAAAAGACTATCAGCTCACATCTAAAAACTAGTGTTTAGAGTTTTTAGTCCCAGACTAGTCTCAGACTAAAGATTTTACAAAGACTGTGAATCTTGTAGGGTCACTATTTAAAAGACTACAACTAGATTTTTTAGCTTTTTTCCCCCCCATCATGCATGTTATTGACTGTCTGGTTTCCGGTTTCTACTTTTATTAGTGCTTATCTATTGGTTGTTGATTGTGTTACGTCACTGCTACTTGCGATAATATTAAAACACGTTTGATATGATCCGCAAACCCAAGACTAGGGAAAGACTGGTATGAAATAGTGCGGCACAATTAATCTAATCGCAATTGCAATTGCGATGTCAAGCAGTGCGATTGCATAACTGCAAAAAAGGCGGCGATTCGCAATTCAATCTAAACAAGTATTTGACACTAACGTGTCTTTGTCCCCCGCCACAAAATGTGATATCGTGTCAAAATTAACAATTTCTCTGTGACCTTGAGAATGGCGCGAAAGTCACCGAAATGGACTGGCGCCGGGGTATCACCCCAATACATGTTGACATAAGATTTAAAGAAAATCCGTGGATTCGTTCTTGAGATATCTCGCTGACAACGCTATCAGTGTGAAAATCCACAATCTCCCCGTGTGACCTTGAGAATGGCGCGAAGGTCACCAAAATCGACTGGCGCCGGGGTGTCACACTAGTAAATTGACAAAAGTTGAAGAAAATCCGTCAATTCGTTCTTCAGATATGTCGGTGACAAGGCTATCAGTGTGAAAATCCACAATCTCTCGGTGTGACCTTGAGAACGACGCGAAGGTCACCAAAATCGACTGGCACCGGGGTTTCGCAGTAATTAATGTTAACATAAAATTTGGAGTAAATCTGTCAATTAGTTCTTGAGATATTTCGCTGACAAGGCTATCAGTGTGAAAATCCACAGTCTCTCGGTGTGACCTTGAGAATGGCGTGAAGGTCACCGAAATCGACTGGCGTCGGGGTATCACACTAATACATGTTGACATATGATTGGAAGTAAATCCGTCGATTCATCCTTGAGATATGTCGCTGACAAGGCTATCAGGGTAAAAATCCACAGTGTCTCGGTGTGACCTTGAGAATGGCGCAGAGGTCACAGAAATCGACTGGCGCCGGGGTATCACCCCAATACATGTTGACATGAAATTTGAAGGAAATTCGTCCATTCATTCTTGAGATATTTCGCTGACAAGGCTATCAGTGTGAAAATCCACAATCTCTCGGTGTGACCTTGAGAATGGCGCGAAGGTCACCGAAATCGACTGGCGCCGGGGTATCACCCTAATACATGTTAACATGAAATTTGAAGAAAATCCGTCAATTCGTTCTTGAGATATCTCGCTGACAAAAATTCGGGACGTACAGACGGACGGTCGTGAATACTATGTCCCGCCGTTCCGCGCGGCGGGGGACAATAAGCATGTGCTGCCCGTGAACATAACTACGTCTCCTTTAATCGTATGGAGTCTGTTGACGTTATGCCCAATAGTGCTATCCTGGGCTGTGTTCCAGAAGTCAAAAATTACGTCCTATTGAATAATTCCACACCACTTTTCTTTAATCTATGTGGAAAACATCTGAAGATAAACAAAGGGTGCAAAACGGAATTCCTACCGCTTAAGAATACGACTGCGCCAATAAGAAAATCTGAATGCACTTAAAGCAGGCAATGTGAACATGTTGGGGTCCCATACGTTTCTTTATACGATTAGTCAGATGAATAGTTGCCCCTTAAAATACTGCTGCTGAGCAGAATTGTGGAATGGCGTTATCTCCTTTCATTTCGAAAAGGATGCGTCTGTGTACCCTATGCTAGCGGAGGTAAATTAGGAAGCACTGAGACACCGTTCCTTAACATTTAAAGAATTCGAAGGCTGTAATCATAGTTGCCACGACACCTAATCATTTCCGGATCAGTTTTCAGGAGTTAGGAACTTTCCCCGGCGAAAAAAAACTATTGAGACACAGCCGTGGTCTGTGCAGCAGCCGGTATGGTCACACGACAGTTCTCAGAGACCAACAGTGACGCCGAATAAAATCATCAGCAGGAGCGTGAGCAAGCCCAGGCTGAGTGAGTTCGTAGCAGAAAAAAAACCCTGCAACATCTACTACCATATGAAGAGATTAGGCGTGAGTGTCTCACCTCTTAGTGGCATTCATGTTCCTGTGTCTTAGTCAGCAATTACAGGTGCTGGCCAGTAAATTAGAATATCATCAAATAGTTGAATTATTTCAGTTATTCCATTCAAAAAGTGAAACTGGTACATTATATTCATGCATTGCACACAGACTGATGTATTTAAAATGTTTATTTCTTTTCATTTTGATATTTATAAGTGACAACTAATGAAAACTCCAAATTCAGTATCTCAAAAAATTTGAATATTACTTAAGGCCAATGAAAAAAGGATTTTTAGAAATGTTGGCCAACTGAAAAGTATGAACATGACAAGTATGAGCATGTGCAGCACTTGGTCGGGGCCCCTTTTGCCTCAATTACAGCATTAATGCGGCGTGGCATGGAGTCGATCAGTTGGTGGCACTGCTCAGGTGTTATGAGAGCCCAGGTTGCTCTGATAGTCGCCTTCAGCTCCTCTGCATTGTTGGGTCTAGCGTATTTGTAATGTGAATATAGGCCACTGGATGGCAGTATTTACCTTTTTTTTGTTAAGCTCAGACTGGAGCTATGTCTGGACATGTCTGGGGCAAGTCCCAGAAAATAAAAAAAAAAAGAGGTCTAAATGTGGGTGGGGTCTGCAAAAGAGTATATAATGAAAAGAATTGAGACCATAAAGTAGTAGGAGAAATTGCGCGAAGAAGGATACGTGTGACCAGACCTGTCATTTCTGTTCAAGACCTGTGAAGTTTCTTTTGTGGATTTTTGCCTGTGTTTGAGTTTTTTTTTCCCCTCACCCAGCACATCACCAGGAAACTGTAAATATTTCTGTTTTTTTGTATTCAATCTTGGTCAGAATATTAGTTTAGTCGTTATTGTTTTTGTTAAAAATTAAATGTGTTTAAGTTTTTAAAACTGTGTCTGTCATCCCTTGCTGTTGCTGTTGTGTTGTAAATTCTAATAACAAATTGGGGCAATAACATATTGCATCTTCCTCTTAACAATGCCCCATAGATTTTCTCTGGGGTAAAGGTCAGGCGAGTTTGCTGGCCAATCACGGACAGGGATACCATGGTCCTTAAACCAGGTTCTGGTGGTTTTGGCACTGTGTGCATGTGCCAAGTCCTGTTGGAAAGTAAAATCTGCATCTACATAAAGTTGGTCAGCAGCAGGAAGCATGAAGTGCTCTAAAACCTCCTGGTAGACGGCTGCATTCACTTTGGACCTCAGAAAACAGAGTGGGCCAACACCGGCAGATGACATAGCACCCCACACCATCACTGACGGTGGAAACTTCACACTGGACTTCATGCAACGTGGATTCTGTGCTTCTCCGCTCTTCCTCCAGACTCTGGGCCCTTGATTTCCAAAGGAAATGCAAAATTTACTCTCATCAGAGAACATAACTCTGGACCACTCATCAGCAGTCCAGTCCTTTTTGTCCTTAGCCCAGGCGAGACGCTTCTTACGCCGTTTCCTGTTCAAGAGTGGCTTGACACAAGGAATGCAACAGCTGAAACCCATGTCTGTCATGCGTCTCTTCGTGGTGGTTCTTGAAGCGCTGACTCCAGCTGCAGTCCACTCTTTGTGAATTTCCCCAACATTCTTGAATGGGTTTTGCTTCACAATTCTCTCCAGGGTGCGGTTATCTCTATCACTTGTGCACTTTTTTCTACCACATTTCTTCCGTCCCTTCACCTGTCTAATAATGTGCTTGGACACAGAGCTCTGCGAACAGCCAGCCTCTTTAGCAATCACCTTTTGTGTCTTGCCCTCCTTGTACAAGATGTCAATGGTCGTCTTCTGGACAACTGTCAAGTCAGAAGTCTTCCTCATGATTGTGTAGCCGTCAGAACAACACAGAGACCATTTAAAGGCCTTCGCAGGTGTTTTGAGTTAATCAGCTGATTAGAGTGGCACCAGGTGTCTTCTATATTGAACCTTGTCAAAATATTCTAATTTTCTGAGATAGTGAATTTGGTGTTTTCATTAGCTGTCAGTTATAATAATCAAAACTAAAATGAATAAACACTTGAAATATATCAGTCTGTGTGGAAGGAAAGTTTACAGTATACAAGTTTCACTTTTTTAATGGAATAACTGAAATAATTCAACTATTTGATGATATTCTAATTTACTGGCCAGCACCTGTATTCTATCAACGCGCACTGAAGAAATTCACTCGCGAGTCATTGTGCATTATGATAATCAGTTTCACCTGCATTACGGTGGATTTCCCGACTAGTGACACGGAAATCGATTGACTCTCATGCTTGTCTTTACTTAGGGATTGAAAGCAATGGAATCGCATAAAGACGTTTCAGATGTTCTTATTTCATTTAAACAATTAAAACTATGATGTCCACCTTTATGCAAGTGAAACCGAAACTTCAATGCACAGGGATTTTAATTCCGCGTGAGAATCTCATTAATAAGCGTTCATTGAACAATTGTGGACAAAAATGCGCGAGACTTAGGCCGAGCGCGCGAGACATGGAATCTCGGCGTATTGCGAGACTTTGATTTCAGATATGGCGACGTTGAACAGAATAAGACGTGTTGTGTAAAACTTGCAAAGTTAAAATCTCCACATCCCGCGGCAACACTACCAATCTGTATCAACACTTGGGACAGCAGAGAGAAGCATAAGGAATGCATGTGATGAAAGCCAAGCAAAGTAAAGCCAAAGAGACAACAGAAATCCGCTAATGCCCAATGGTGCTACTGCTTTTGCAGTTTGCAGAAATGCCTTAATTTTTTTAAGGGCACTGTACAAACTTTTTGCTTGTTGTATTAAGAAGTACTTAATAGGTTTACAAAAATGCCTGCAGAAAGGCATCTAAGTTTACAATAGTGCCACTACATTTGCACTTTGCAGAAAATATCCTGATTTTCAAAAAAGGAAAAAACACTTTTTTGGAAAATGTTATTTTGAAAACAGTGCTATAAACTGGGTTTGTATTTTATGCACCTTAATGTTTGCATTTTTTGAGTTGAGAAAAATACCTGACAAAATCACCATTATTCTCTGCACTTTTCTTGATAACAAAGCAAGTAGGCTCAAGATATCATTAAAAAAAAAAAAAAATCATATCGTAATCGCAAATTGCAATATGGTCCACTATAATCGCAATCACACATTTTTACCCAATCGTGCAGCACTAGTATGAAACGCGGACGCAGACTGCAGATTACCACCTTAAACTTAACGATCGAGATGACAGGAGCGCGCAGAAACTCCAGATAGACTCCTAAAGACTGTCAGTTTTTAGTCTGGAACTGTGAAAATCTTTTGGTGTAAGCCCAGTATTACACAGACGTCCATAAGCATCTAGATAGTGGCCACAAAGACCGGAAATTCCTTAACTGCTTGGCTTCATATGAATAAAGATATCCACAGAATAAAGCAGACAGTTCGCCCCAAAATCTGAGGGCATGTACATAATTCAAACGGAAGTGTGTAGGGAATACAGACTTCTGAATTGCAGCACTTCTATAACTCTGCAAAACATGAGGAAAATGAAGCCATTTAGAGTTATTTCACAGTCCAAATATCTCTAAATCTACCCAGTTTAAACCATAACTGGTCCTCTCACAGCCGACTGGTGAAACAATAAAAATACAGTCAGATAAGATGACCATTACTGGGCTGACTGATTATTAAAATAGGCCAACTCAAGACTGTCGAAGGCAAAATCTAAACTACAGACGGCAAATCCATCAAACAAGTACATCAAGACTTTGTTCCAACATTTTTTTCGTAATGAATACCCCTCTCATACTGCGTGGAGAATTTTGGCAGCTTCTGATTGGGCTGGACCCAGTTAGGCCGCAAATAGTTTTATACTGCCCTTCGTGACCAGCCAAGGTGTGTGTGAGTCCGATGTAGTCGCCACGGTAACCCCTCGCCCCACTCATGTATGCATCACACGTGCGACAAGTCTTAAAAGGTTATGCATACAAGCACCTGTGGTTACCATATAGGGTATATACAGGTAAGCCTACGTGGTGGGGAAAAATGTATGTTACGTTCAGCACAAAATTCAACCTTTCCTCAAACGTAACATGAAAATATACTAAACAGCACTCGTCTTTTCTCAATTAACTGAACATCGCCTGACAATGAAGATCACCTATACATTGATATTTGTGGTGCTTGCAACTCACCTTGGACAGTAAAGTTTACGGGTCACTGAATCTAGAGTGGTCTAAAAACTTGGCGACATTTCACACTGCAACTTAGCCGCTTCTAAGACGGCCCTGAACCACCTCCGAGAGCGCTCTAAATTTAGATCCCCCCAATAGTTTACGCCAGTCTCATGACCCTTTCATACTGGGTTTTAGAGCACCTCGGGACGACCTCTGAAGAGCACCAACTCCCAGTACGGAAAGGGGTATGAGAACATAACAGGACATAGTCATTTTTCACAGTCATTCCCACAGTGATCTTTACAAGTACAGTTCCAGGTGAGACTGGGCCTTAATTCTGATGTCATCCACTTCTGAAAACACGAACAAGAAAAGAGCATCTGCTAAGTGCCTGTAATGGGATGTCATGTAATGGAGGGAGGGAAGGAGGGATTTGGCACAGTGGGCTTCAGCAGGCTGCAGAGATGCTTCTAATGGGAGCTTAGCACTTAGCTTAGCAAAGAACAGATGGTCAGGAGCACGCACACACACACACACAAACATACAAACACACACACACACACACACACACACATTTCAAACCCTCTGGGTCTGTGCCGGTCCCCTAAGCAGCGATTGATTCCTCCAAGCAAACTGCGGCCAAGCAGCCTTCTGTGGTTTCTATCATTAAAAAAAAAAAAATCTATAAAATACTCTCCAGGCTCCATTTAAGGCTACTGGAGGAACTCTGCAACTCAGTGTAAACTGAAGAGCTTAGATCATCAAATCTAGCCCAGAAATGCAAATCCAGCTCTGGTTTTCTTTTCTCCCAGAAAATTAACAACCATCATTGCAATTCATTGGCTGGATTGTCTTCAGGCCGAAATCCAAAGTTAAGAGAGAGTGGAAAATGAGCTGTTCTAAGCTGGTGGGGAGCATAATTTGATAATCTGTGGGATAAGGCGCAAATTAAAGACAGAAGTTTGATAAAAAGGAATGACAGGTTTGACCATCAATACGGCTGTGAACATGGCTTCAGCGCAAATTAGCTTCCGCAAGTCACCTAGAACAGAGGCGACGACAACGTGAGGGAATAAACCATTGACTACAACAACAATGTTGCTGCTTTTGCATTTTCCTGCCATCAGTGAAATAAAAGAGAAGACAGAATTCAGTGCATTACTCTCTGTGTTCCAACTATCAGGTCACACAGGATCACAAGGATGAAAAAGGGAAAATGGGACAAGAAGTGTCCATGTAATGCCTTCAGAAAGTAGCAGAGTGGTGGAGTGGATTTCACACACAAATAAAAAAGAAACAGTCAATGCCACTGCCATTGCCATTGCTGTACTTTGGCCTCAGGAGACTGTTGCTGGGCACTGCTGGATGTTCCATGCAGAGGGATGCTGGCCAACCAGGACTCAAACCCAGAACCTTCCAATAGCAAGGCATCAGTGCAAACTACTGAGCCACGATGCCACCACCATTAATCAATATGGATGACGTAAATCCCCATTAATTAAACCACAGAGTCTGAGGGTTGATGTAGCTTGGACATTTACAGTGTGATTGAAATAGATTTCTAACACAACCTTGCACATTTAGTGGAGCGGGGTAGTTGGTAAAAAGTGCAAATGGTGATACAACCAACAGACTTTGCATGAGAACTCTTAATATCCCCATAAATCAAAATCAACCTCCAGCCACTTCAATTTATAGTTATATCCAAGATGGCCGACACGTTTTCAAAATGGTGGCAAATTTGCTCTATATTTTGAATATTTTCAGCCTATAAGCAACAAAAATTGCATATTTTCGACACAATCATTGTGAATTCATATATCTTGGCATTCTTACAGTCATAAAGAGATAAACTAAACCAACCCTTCCGATCCTTATCCTTTTACCACCTATACAACATGTAAGAACTTCCAGATATGGGACACAACTAGGCTCAGATATGTTACAATCCTACCGCTAGCCCGATCATTCATCAAATGCTATTTAATTCCTGTGTGATCTGTACACCTTCCAGAAGACTATAGCCCCGTCTTCTTTGGCTCGGCTCTCCCGCGCTGGCACATCCTGTCAATTCAGGTGCGGCTGTTTAACTTTAAAATGCGGCTACAGAAACAGCATTTGGGAAACTAATGTCAAATTTCTACCATTAGCTAGCATTGAACCCCATGCTGAGTTTCACAGCTATAGTGTCAACCAGTGTGCCCTGGTAGTGCAATGACACTACACTATTACAATGTTATATTTACCTTAATGTTCATGTTTTCAAATTAGAATGAAAATTATTTAAAAAGAGCTTAATTATTTTCTTACTTGCAAAAATAAACTGATCCAGCTAGATTTACCCCAGATCAATCTATTACCTGACCTTTTAGCGCACATATGAACTTATACGCAAATATTTTGCTCTTTGGCGGCCATTTTGGATATGATGACAGCCATCTTGGATGTTTCTAGAAACTATTTTACATAATCTTAGCACTTGTGGGCTTGCTCTCAATATTTTAGCATAAACTGAAAATGATAAAGAAATGTATAAGTGATTAAGGAATTAAATGTCCATATTCATATATCGGAAGGAAGCCATTTTGAAAAACTGTCAAATTCTGTGTGGCCGGAGGTTGATTATGAGACAGGAGACAAAGAAGAATAGTTATGCCAAATTTCATGCTTGTATCACTATTTGCACTTTTTCCCTGCTATTCTCAAGTTACCCGCTCCACTAATTGTGGGGGAAAAAAAGTTTCTGCCGATTACCCAAGAAGGCTTCATAGTATAACCAATGTCAAGATACTGAGTAAAAAAATGCAAGTAAAACATTTATATCACATGAAGTTTTTTTTTTAGTTTGACACCCACATGATGTAACAGAAAACATTTGGATGATGTTTGCATATTCATCTGTCAATGGTCATATTACAAAGCCTGAAATCAGGATTAGGCATAAAATAATGTCTTTAGAATGTGAAAATCAGATGAGAGTTGAACAATTAGCTCTTGCCTGGCTCAGAGGAAGATGAAAATAATGTCTTTGTGGAAGTTTTTCCAGGCAATTGAGGGATGATACAAGACTTCTTAACCACAGTGGTAGTCAAGTGACAATGCTATGAAGTGCACATCATACATTGTGGGAAAATGTGACATGCAAGAGCAAAACAGACACTATTTTTTGAATCAGCATCCCGAAATTAGCAAGAAACACCTATCAGATTACATTCAGAAAAAATCATGCAGGGCGGTGCAATGGTAACTGTGGGACCTCACTCAACTAGTTAGTGTAAATGCCAAGTTTAATCAATTAATTTGAAAAAAGCTTGCAAAATAAAGGCATAAAGTGAGATGCCTCACCCATTTAGAATCATTTTATCTTCTGACATCTTCTCATGATGCCAATACAACTATGACAGCAAGGCCTGTATAGTCACACTTGGTTAGCCGCAGGCATACCACTGCAGCATAATCCTGAAAAACCACAAGATTTATTAAAAAAAATAAAAAATAAAAAACTGTTGCTTGGATACATAAAAACACTACACTACACATTTCTCACATGCTTAACACAAGAGGAAAAAACTGCTGACACGCATCAACCACTGCTGTGGCCTTAACTTTGTGCAACCTGAGCCAAACACAAAACAATAGCAAGAAGCTGGGTGCAATAAACTCACAGGAGGATTTCAGAAACCACCGAGCCTCAGAGAACAGCCGTACGACCTCATTAACACAATCAAGACTCCACGTTTCACTCATCAAAAGCTAATGGTCTTCAACCCCGCTGCTGCTGACCTACCATCCTGAACGCTTTCACTCCAACCAAAACAATGCACTCCTTCTTTCCCAGTTTGAGATCTTGATAAGCAGCCAATTAGCTGCATTAGGGTACAGCAGAAACCAAAAGGATGGCAACTCTCCAGGAACAGTGTTGGAGACCACTGATTGAAGCTAGTGGTCCACAACTTCCTCCTCAAGGTCTTCTAGTCAGCTCCAGGCATTAGATGTGTTCCCCCTCAAGGCTGTGCATACTGGCATCACGCGAGCTCTGACAGGGAGGGAGAGGGCGATTTATTTATGAACGTCAAGCATTGCAAGGGTCACGACCTCACGCACCTGAAATTTCCAAATACAGATGAAGATGTGCAGAAAATAAAGCAGAACTCTGAAATTCTGCAGGCTGAACAGGAGTGGAAGTACAGAAGTACAGACATCTGTACCTCAATATTGACTGCTTTTGACACTGCCCCCTGCAGTTTGGGAGAATAAATGAGAAAAATGCATGGATCACCAAATGTTAGCGCCTCCCAATTCTGCGGCAGCTTTAATCTGTGCAATATTTTAAATCCACATAAATTATTGCCCAAAGTGTCTTGGAAACCTCCATTTTAATTATAGTTCCACAGCCTGCATGCCAAAAAATAGTTAGACTTACAAAAAGAAGAAAAAATGAATGACCAAAATTAATGGAGAATTTAATTCTGGAGCTCAGCAATACATACCCACTTTCAAGCCCTTACGCTTTTTTTAATGAACCACAATACCGGAACAGACATAATCACGGCTATGAGCGCAATGCATTCCTCTTCCTGGATGGGACGGAAAAAATGAGGCCAGTGTTATGTTAGCCTGCTGCTCCTTTGTTTGAAAATTCTTTTGAGTGGAGATCAGCTGGGCACAATTCTACCCAGTGTAGGAAACAAATCAAACAGAGGTCCAGTCTGACGAGTTGGGTCACAATGTCGTCTTTGTGTTTTGATGACTAAAGCCATCTGAAGGCAGGTAAATGGAGGCTCCCAGCTCCTTTCACCGAAACTCAAACTAGGCACGTAACGCAAGGAACTGATCATCAGCAGGTATGGGGTTAGAGCCGAGGTAGGGAACCCTGCATCTGGACAGCCATTGCCCTACATGTTTTAGATGCATCTCTTCTCTAACACACCTGATTTAAATGACTGCCTCATTGCCAACTGCAAGGAGATGCAGTCGAATCCATCATGACGAGGTATAAACACACACATAAACCTTGAGGCACCACCCACATATTCTCAAATTGTGACACGCATCACCATGAAGGCTACAGCCTACATATAAAGTTAGAAAGTAAACACTATAAAAATAATTGTATCATTGCCTGAAGAAAGGGGATTTAATAAAATAAATAAATTAAAAAAAATCAAGCAGAAAAATAAAGAAATCGTTCTCGCTGCCTCAAGAAAAGATGCAGCCTTGGCAGATATTTTATGGGAACGCACATTCCGCTTCTGAAGGTCTGAAGGACAAAATGAGAAATGCTCAAAATAAACTCCACTTCCAGTAGCCTTGGGGAGAACATTTCTGGTGCACCTGTCAGTATTGGGGCAAGAGCGTGCTGGTGATTTCGGCGATAAACCAGTCATTACTTTCACCAAGGAGCGTTACTTCGGCACTTCTTCCTGCTAGTGCTTTCTGCTTCATTAAAGTAACTGTCTCAGACACAGCTTAAAGGTATAGTCTATAAACCATACATATAAAATAAATCTCAATACAATAGGCAATCTTGACTGATTAAAGACAGAACTTGAATCTCTTATGAGCACATACAAAATTTCTGCACTCAGCCACTTGGGCTTTTTGGAAGAATTGCTATACTCAACTCAAACCTAAAAGGGCATGATTAGTTGGTCTGTGATTAGTTAAAAAGACCAAATCAAGTAATTCATGGCAGAAATGTGACAGGATAAGTACCTCTGATGATAGCAATTTAAGCGAGAACGCTTTCGCTCATTTTGGATTTCTGAATTGGCTACTCAGCATTTGTTGGAGGAGAAAAACCACAGAACCACAGAAGTGACACCTCAAGAATTTCCAAGTCTGACTCATCCCAAAAAAAAAAAAACTTCTGAATGACTAATGCTTCAAAATGCCAGCAAAGCAGGAAAATCAGCAGCAGGTACACAGGCCTTGGCTTGCTGTACATAATGGTATGACACGAGCCAAAGGGAGTCCAGGCGGAAAGGGCCCTACAGGAAATAGCAAACACACTCCCTTCAGATGAGCAGCACAGCACAGTAGGCTGCCACAGATGACACACACACCTCCTGCAGCATAATCAATACTTCTGACTGCACTCCATTAGACTATGGCTAGAATCTCGCAATAATAGCTGTAATCATGTTCAGACTGGCTCAGGAGTCAGGACTGGGGAGCTATTGCACAAGCAATAAAGAGAAGAGTATGATCTCAGGATTGACCATCATTGAAAAAAAAAAAAACCCCAAAATATACACACGCACAGAAACAAAAAATATTAGGAATAATGAGTAATCAAATCTTTAATATAAAAGACGGGATGATCATAGCACTACAGCTACCCCCAATCAAGGACACATGCGTGCACAATAAAATGCACACAGATGCCCATAGAGACAGACACGCACACACATGCACACTTTCCAGCATGGAAATTAAAAATTAATGCCCCATCATACAAGGAAGGAAGACAGCAGTCTGCTGCAGAACATAATCGCTGGCCGTCAACCTCACCTCCGCTGGGCGTCTGCCAACTCACCGGAGGCTGGGTCAAAGCGAAAGAAACTCCAAACACTGCGGCCATATAAGAGCAGAATAACCTTGAGCAGCGACATTTAAAACGGCGGAGAAGTGACAGGCAGCGAGAGCTGGTGGAGGGAGAGCAGAGGAAAGCTCTTCTTCTCTGGTTTAGAGCCAGAAAAGCGTTCGGCAGACATCAGGAAAAACACCACCACAGCCAGCCAAACAGTCTGGAAAACATGTTTTTACGCTGGAGGAATACATCCAAATGGATCATGTATGTGTACAAAATATAAGGTTTGAGGAAAAGACACACCCACATCCCATTTTCCTTCAGACCACAACAATTTTTAAATTCAAGATCAAACAATCCATAGGTGATTGAGGCACAGATACAATCTAATGTCCATTTTTGGTATTATGTGCACAAAAAAAAACCAATAAAGTAAAATATTTAAAATACCCTTTCTATATAAATGGAGAACCTGCACTGTAATCACATGTGCATTGTTTTAATTATAATCTAAAATTTGCAGAGTTCAAAATAAAATACAGAAAATGATGACTATGACAGGAAACGGGATGTGGGATTGAATCCATTCTGGTTCTCTCTCACTGGATGTTTGCATGCCCTCCATGTTAGCAAGGTTTTTTGGTTTTCCGCACAAGACCCTAGTCCTGAGATACTCACTCAAACTCCACTCCAACAGAGAAGTGATGCTCAGAGATAAAGCTGCATTCAAACACACACACAAACACACACACACACACACACACACACACACACACACACACACACAAACACAAACACACACGCACGCAGGCAGGCAGGCACATTCCCTTAACCTTGGCCTCTTATTATGTTCCATGTCAATTTGACCCGACTCGATGTTCAATCAATGTCTCTAAAACATCCTTTTTTCAGCTAGATTTTTTTTTCCTAACTTCACGGGTAAAACATGAATTTAAAAAAGGAAAAATTATTTTATGTTGTGTACACGTGTTTTAAGCATCAGTAGTGTTCGAGTCATCTTGACCCTGGAACCAATCATTTCATAAAACCATCATGTTGATCCGGTTGTTGTAAAGTTGCCTAATACTGAGGTCAAATTAATTTCTCACACATTTCACATTTGGTCTCATTTCACATATCCATTTTGCTATAATCATGTAAACTTGATGCTTAATGTATAAGGGGAGGACGGGGGAGTCGTGTTTTATTTACTTGGCTATTGAAATGGGCAGTAGAAAGGCATAAATGAGCTGAGAGGAGATTGGGTAACACTTTCAGTTACAAACATCTTCATTAGTTTTTCATTGCAGAGATCAAACTGACCTCAAACCAAAAGCGGTTTACTAATTTGAACATAATAGGAGGGTTAAAAGGTTTATCCTGAGTTCATTTAGTACAAAAAGCTTCCTGCACTGCAAGCTGCTGCCAGCCGAAGTTCTGCTTCAGTTTTAAAGTCATCCGATATCAAAACGGAGGGAAAGCTGGGACAAGCTCAGGAGCTCAAACATTATAATCCCTCAGTCCCTGGCCCTGCTAACAGAGCCAATCACAATCAACAGCACCCCCACCACCCCTCGAGCCCTGAAATCTCCAATCATACACAGCCATCTGACAGAGCCAATATCAATCAACGGCAAATTCTCCAATCTCACACAACCATGATCTGACAAATCAACAGCAATTGCCCCAGCCAACCCAGAATTCCCCAATCATATACAGTCATCAGACAGAGCCAATTACAATCAACAGCCGGGCTCCACTGCACTGCTCCATTACACAGATATGAACTTTTCGGGGAAGAAGAAAAAAAAAAATAAACAAGAGCTGCCCCCTTTGGCTTCAACAGAAACAGCAGTGAAACAGCTTTGTGCCCTGGAGAACCTCATGCAGATGACGGAAAGTTTCATCCCAGATTCTTAAGACTTTTTTTTTTTCCTTTTTAAAGAATGTTTCCGCTAGAAACAATGTTTCCAATTCAAATATAATTTATTGCGAGTGCCAGCAAGTCCACTTTTCCAGATATTACACACAGTGCAGCTGAAACACCAGCCTGCATAGTGTCCAACCAGTCAAAACAAGGGAAATGGGGTTTGGCATGTTGACAGGCTGCAGCAATGCATCATGGGCCAGTCAAATAGAATGACTCAAAAAGCCCTTACTATGGTTTTCACTTAAACCATAGAAACAGAAACAGAAGAAACAGAAACAGTCGAAATATAAATCGACACCCATTGTACCCTGCTCTCACTGACTCCAAGTCATCTATTATTTCATGCTTCAAAGTTCCCACAAATTTTACAAACCAGTTGAAAGATAATTTGTTTTTTCGCTCCCAAATGCAGCAGATTGAAACACAGAGGATAAAATGGTGAGAATTTTACCTGGACAAGAGCATTTTGGAGTGATGGAGTATTTGAGTAAAGACATCACAGAATCCTGTAAAAACTGCTGTCGGGATCTGACCCCGTTGGCAAAGTAATGCAGCCCCTCGGACAGCACAGAGTGCCTCTCAGTGCCCTGACTGGGATGCGGGCTTCCCACCAAGTGCACAGAAAAGACTTTACTGCCAAAGCTTAAATTCTAAAATTCACCATCACACCACAAACAAGGCTTGAGAACACTGCAGCATTAGACAATGAGGATAAAAATATACCTCAAACCGCAATAAAAAAAAAGAGAAAGTAGTAATTGTCACCAAGATAACAGTGTCACCTGCTCTTACGACAAAAAATTTTCTCCAACATATACGGAGTCAAAAAAGAAACTTCACACACATAAATTTGTGAATATTTTCTTGAAACTTTTAATAAAAGAGTTTTTATCATCAATAGGGGTAAATGCGTTGTCAAAGACATCATGACACACATCGACTCCGACGTGCACAGGTACGTACCACATGTGAGCATACTTTAAGCTAAAACCATGTTTTCTCATGTTCCTAGTCACGTGACCAAATGAAAGATGTGCAACTGAGCTCACGTTAGCACGTTAGTGACATCTCGGAAAAACAAGTTTTTCCAGTTAATTATTCGTTGATTTTCAATACCATGGCTGTCAAACATTCAGCGTGAACGTGCCATTGGCATGCTGAATACGGAAATGACCGTCACTGACATTGCAAGGGTTATGGGATGCAGTCGACGGACTATCCAAGATTGTCAGACACGTCTCCAACAAACTGGCACCACAGCTGACTGACCTCGTTCTGGTAGCCCACGAGTGACGTCAAAAGCAGAAGACTGACAAATTGTCTTACGTCATTTCCATGATCAATTTGTCACTGCAACGACCACTAGGAATGAATTGTTTAGAGGTCGTGTGACTGCCCAAACCATATGTAATCGCCTGCGCACTGCTCTTATTCAAGTTGTAACTTACCATTTTTACTCTTGGACATTTCCGTATCATTTCCGGTGGAACTGGTTACATTATGCACATTATTTTTATGATACACCATCTTTAATGAGTACAGAATTAAATAAAATCATTATTTAAAACCTCATTTCTTGTATGTTCAACTTATCGACCACCAAACGATTGTGAAGTTTTGATTTTGGCTGAGTATATCAAATTTCAAGTATCGCTGTTCATACAACTAAGTGGTTGCAAAAGAAGAGCAATCAGTTTTGCGTTAACAAGGTTTTTGGGCATCAAGAAAGAGAAACCATATATTTGGATAATAATGCCTGTTCTGCCTTAAAGGAGCTGTCTTCGATACTGCTCATGCTCAGAAGTTACATCCCAAGAAAGCGATTCTGCTCAACTGCAAGTCATAATCTGATTCCATCCTTGCAAATCAGTCTTTGTTTTTGCACTGTATCTTCATATTAGTAGGGATGCTCCGATCAGGTTTTATGCTGCCGATCACCGATACCGATCAGCCCTGAGTGCCAATCACTGCCTATCACCAATATCAATCATATGGATTGGCTGTAAATTTTTTTATTTAGTTATGAGTGCTACTGGCTATATGATTCAGAAAAAAAGGAACCATGAAATAATCTTAATTTAGAAAAAACATGTTTTTATTAACTTCAAGAGAAAAAATACAAAAACCTTGCAGCACAATGCAGCAACTATCCAGTCAAAATGACAACTGAAAAACACTTAAATTTACCTTCAGTAACACAATCTTTAACAGATTGAAAACATAAAAGGGAAAGTTCACCCAAAAATGAAAATTCACTCATCATCTACTCCAGGGCTCGAATTAGGATTTTTTGACTGAAAATGGGTGCACTCGTGCGTGTTTAAGTGCACAGTCTAAAACTTTAATTCAATAAAAAAGGCACTTTGCGGCATTATAAAATGAATAAACAAATATTCTTAAACTCATATTCTTTGATATGCCATAGGACTACTGTAAATTTGCACTGGTGCAACAGGTAAGGGTTATTGGTGGGATAAGATTTTATTAAAATCATGCAGTATATAAGAAAAATAATGGAAAAAAATACTTAAAAAAAAAAAACTACGAAATCGGTAAAACTGAGTGTACTATAATTATTTATCACAATCTGATAATACAATTTAATTTCACTTTGACTTGGCTGAGAAACTAAAGCAATTTTCCCCTACTCCGTCATAGGACCTCTCTGGCCTCAATAGCAGCAACAGCGCTGCTTTTTGCTGTTTTTATATTTTTACATTCTTCATAACTCCATAATTAAGACCCTCTCCTCCAAGATTAGATTTAATCTAGAAGAATATTTCTTTGTAAGATTTTATGAATCACCCAGTAGCCGCTTAGATTACATCCAACGAGTAACTGCAAACCATCAACCAATGAGAATGGATCTTCAAACATGAATCTCAATTACAACTAGAGAATGCTATTCCAGGGACTTATGAGTGCATAAAAATGCAAACTGTAGTTGCATAAGGTGGAATTTGTGGCTAATAATTGCATTATGATATTGGTAGCTAGGTTGTTTGATGGATAATTATGGTGGGGGCTATGGTAACGGAACTGGTTGCTATGCTGGTTGCTAGGGTAATCGTGTTGGTTGCCATGTTGGTTGCTAGGTTGTTGCTCAGGTACTTGAGGTGGTTGCTAGGCTGTTGCTAGGGTGATCAAGGTTGCTGAATAAAGCAGTTGCTATTGTGGTTGGTAGTATAATCATGTTGATTGATTTGGAAACTGACATAGATCCTTTATTTCTATGGTTGCTATGTTGGATGCTAGGTAGGTGGTAGTTTACTTTAGGTGACTGGAGGCATAGTTAATGACTGGCTGAAAAGTTAACTATTTAACCTACTCAAGTCATTTAAGAGTGATTTTTCTTATCGAGGACCTTCATTTTGAAACAGTTGTGGACAGAGGAAACAGTTGGCGGGAGTCATAGTTGGTGACAACTGGCGGGTGGAATGGCTGAACATGTAAATAGTGGAGTAGTTTAAATAAAATTATTTAACAGTGAATTATTTCAGTGAGGATTTTTATTTTGAAACAGTTTTGGACAGAGGAAACAGATGGTGCGAGTCATAGTTGATGACAATAGGCAGTTGGAATAGCTGAATGGTTCAAAAGTTGAGTACTTTAAATACTTAAATTATTTAATTGTGATTTATTGCAATGAGGACTTTTATTCTGAAACAGTGTTGGACTGGTGAAATAGTTTGCAGGAGTCATAGTTGATGACAACTGACAGTCGGAATGGCTGAACAGTTAAATATTTAAGTAGTTTAAATAGTTAAATTATTTAAAAGTGATTTCTTGTAGTGAGGACTTATTTTGAAACAGTTGTAGGCAGAGGAACGGGATCTGTAGTCTCAAGAGAGCCCGATTGCAGTCTTACAGCCTGAAACTGACAGTTGCTGCAAGTGGCTAGGACACCTGCCACAAGATTCTAGTTGCATAATGGCCCGACTGTGATTTCATCAGCCCAATGTCAAGTCTTTGGGGGAAAAATAATAGTTTTTAATTCATAGTTTAAAAAGTATGAAAGTTACGAAGAAGAAAAATACATTGCACAGGTGTCCTAAGTAAGACCTACATAACACGGTTTGAATGAAGTTTCTACGTTAAATGGTTGAGGCCGCATTAAGGGGTCTATTCTCCCATTAGTAAGTTAAGCGCTTTTGACTTAGCCGTATTCTCCCCTAAGCGTTTTGATCACGCCCACAACGCTTAATTTAAGAATGTAGGCGGCCTTATGAAAGAGGTGTGACTAATGCAAAAGAAAGGCAGACTGTCCCAAGCTCATTGATTATGGCTATCAGGAAAACATGGAAAAAGGATTTTCTGATTAACCATGAAAATGCATTTGTGGTCCATGGAAAACGCAAACCAGACTTTAAATTTGAATATCGTGGGCCTGCCGATAAAACCTCTTATCTCCGAACTGGTAAGAAACAAAAACTTGCCTGTCCACTATTCTTACATGCAAAATTAAACATTTTTCATTTTAAACTATATTTATCCATTTATATCATTTTATTATTATTCATTTTATATTTCTTTATTTTCCTGTGAAGTTTGTCATTTTGAAGATACAAGGTTTTATCAGCAGGCCGACGATATGCTGCTATAATAGTATAGGCCTATGCATGTCTGTGCCAAAAACTCATGCTGACATCTTTTTTTTTCTTCTTACTCTAGCGATCGTGTTATTAAAGCAATACAAATAAAGAAATTGCCGCAATAATGAAATAATAAATAAAGAATTTAGCACTTCTCAACCAGCGCAACCAGAGCATTGAAGATGTGCCCCTCCAACACCAGCCTGTTTGTTCCGTGGAAGACAGGGAAGAAGACAAATGGGATCATTCTAGTCACACAAAAAATGACAAAGACAATTTATGAGATCTCAATTAGAAATTGCACACTTGAAATCTCAAACTACTCCGATGTCAGGTTTGCAGCTAAAGAACATGGACACGCTTTAACAAGGATTCTTACCCAGCACGCGGCCATCCCCTCGCCCCGAAACCGCCTAGGCAATGACGGAATTCCATATCCATGGCCTATTATATTCTATTTGATTTGAGCGACACATTCACTTGAACTTGTGCCTAATACTTTATTATAATCAGTTATCCCATTTACTGATAATGACTCTTCCCATGTCGACTATAATTTATTGGCTAAAATTGATTAACAAATGGGTAGTGCTTTGGTATTGGCCAGGGTAGGGCTCAATCTAGAGTAGCCTATTTAATAATATCTTTATTCACACATTAAAATACACAGTATTATCGATGGTAAAAAAAAAAATTACAAAGACAAGAGTTAGTTAATACAGATATCCTCAATTAGAAAATCAATCTCCTCGCTCGTGAGAATATCACAACTTTTTAGATCATCACGAACATATAGGGCAGTCGCATTTGTTAATAGAACATGAAGACAATGATGGCGACGTCAAGCCAAAGCTGAAAACCAAATTTCACAGATGTTGGTGTTGTATGGCAGCGGGGCATTGAAGGCTGATCCGAGGAATTAAGCTGTGAATCGTTCTGGACGTGGCTTCCGTGGGGAGATGCAAGCGCAGTAAGCGCTCTCTGCACACCAGAGAAGTGTACACGCAACAGGTGATGGGCAACCATCATCCCCTGTGCATTTCACTGCACTGTTGGAGGAGATGGCATCCACTCTTTCTGCAGTGGAAGTGCATGGAGAAGAACTTGGAGCGTCAACGAACTGTGTCAGACACCTTGACACAGACGCCTGTGATACGTGTATGACATCACCAGCCACTCTCCGGAACGACCCAAATGCCAAAAGCGACAGCGCAGTTCTGACGTTGATGACCACGGGTATGTTTTGTGGAGAATTGCTGCGGCTAGATAGCTGTTCATCCAGAAGTCGGCAAAGATAGATGATTGCCTCATGCATGGTCCAGACGAAAGCGCTGGATGCACTCGATGTTTGTTAGTCCCAGGATGTCCAAACGAAGCCAATATATGCATAGTCGTCTTCGAGCTCGGCGCGCTTCTCTTACTCTTTCCAAATCACGCAAGAGTGCAAGCAAATGCAGGACTGGCATTTTAGTTTTAGATTTTGAGGGTATGGTAGAATGATGGTCTTATGTATACTCGTATTAATTAATTGCTATGCGTTTGTAATTGAACTAATTGGAGAAGAGGCTGATGCGTAATATCATGTGATGATTTCGCTTGATAAATTATTATGGTTATGAGAAATGTAGTTTAGAAATAAGGAAGAACAATCGAATATTAAATGTCTCAACCTTTACTATGTTAAATAAAATAAAATGAATGTTAAAATTCGGCCTATAACCAACAAACGCAATATTCAATTTCGCCTTATGTTGGCGCTTGACCTTATTACAGCCCTCAAAAGCGCTTAACAGAAAAAGCGCCTAAGCCAGGGGGAGAATACACGTAAGTGTTATTTGCCTGGAAACGCCCCAATTTTGGCCTTGCTCCACCCCAAGCGCATAACTGCCTTCGGGGCGCGTAATGCATAGACTTAAGTCGAGGGGAAAATACGCGTAGGCTGAAAAGCGCGTAGCTACGCGCTTTTTTCGACTTACTCGCATGGGAGAATAGACCCCTAAGTGTGTTAGAATAATAATAATAATAATAACTAGAGAATGTAATTGCAGGGAAACACGAGTGCATGAAAATGCAAGCTGTAGTTGCTTAAGTTGCTTTATGATAGGCCTATTTGTACCTAGTTCGTTAGTTGGATAAATAGAAAAATAGGGTAGAAATTTTTAATGTGCCTGATGTTCCACACATACAGTATTCACGGTGCTTACTTGGGTTCTGGGAACCCGTTGCTATGGAATTTCGGGTGGATTCTAGGGCCTTGCTAGGCGGTTGCTATGGAGTTCTGGGTGGTTTCTAGGGCTTTACTAGGCGGTTGCTATGGAGTTCCGGGTAGTTGATAGGGCATTTCTAGGCGGTTGCTATGGTGTTCCGGGTGGTAGCAAGGCCGTACCTAGGCGGTTGCTATGGGGTTCTGGGTGTTTGCTAGGGTGTTGCTGGGCAGTTGCTTTGGTGTTTTGGTGGTTGCTAGGCGGTTGCTATGCGGTTCTGGGTGGTTGCTAGGTGATTGCTTTGGAGTGCTGGGAGGTTGCCATGTCGCTCTTGATGGTTTCTAGGCCGTTGCTAGGTGGTTGCTATGGTTTTCTGGGTGGTTGCTCAGGCATTGCTAGGCGGTTGCCATGGTGTTCCAGGTGGTTGCTAGAGCATTGCTAGGTGGTTTCTATGGTGTTTTGGGTGGTTGCTACGCAGCTTCTATGGTGCTTTGGGTGGTTGCTAGGCGGCTTCTATGGTGTTCCAAGTGGTTGCTGGGGCTTTGCTATGCAATTGCTTTGGTGTTCTGAGTAGTTGCTAGGCCTTTGCTATGGTGTTCTGACTGGTTGCTAGGGCATTGCTAGGCAGTTGCTTTGGTGTTCTGGGTTGTTGCTAAGGCATTGCTAGACGGTTGCTATAGGGTTCTGGGTGGTTACTAAGGCGTTCTTGGCAGTTGCTATGGTGTCTGGTTGGTTGCTGGGGCGTTACTACACGGTTGCTAGTTGGAATGGTTGAACAGTTGGATGGTTGAGTAGTATAAATAGTTAAATTATTTACCAGTGAATTATTTCAGTGAAAACTTTAATTTTGAAGCAGTTTTCGACAGAGGAAACAGTTGGCAGGAGTCATATTTTACGACAACAGGCAGTTGGAATGGCTGAACGGTTAAAATGTTGAGTAGTTTAAATAGTTAAATTATATAAACGTGCAAAAAAGGGAAGGTAGGTGAGTGCTCAAAATCAGGTACTCTTCAGAAAATGGACAAAATAATTTGCAAAAAGAGAAGGAAAGCAATGACTTGCCTATAATCTTAGTCAATAAATGTCCATGAGTAAAATGGCAGTCAAAACTGAAGGTCCGAGGCACTCTGATAAGTTAAAAATCCTTTATTGGCAGGGATATCTACGCGTTTCGACTCCAACGAGTCTTCATCGGGACATAATGAGCAGTTACAAAACACGTGTTTAAATAGAAAAAGAGCATCATATGACGCAATCACGTTGCCTAGTTCATCACCACACACAAATTGGACCAAAGTTATAAAACGCAAAGCTTACATTCCTATAATGCTATAAATAGCTCATAAATATAGCATTTATAGGTAGGAAAAGTCACCACAAAAACATTTAGATATAAAATATGAGCGAGAGCATATGACAAAATCACAAAAAGTACTGAAGTTAAGAGAAATCAAGAATAATTCTGAAGAGGAGCGATGATAGGCCTTCGACTGAATAAAGCTAGAGTACACATCAATAACAATTCAAAATACAACAAAATTTGCCATAATGCTGGCATAAAATATTACAGAAAGGGGGAAAAAATCAATCCCCCTCTTTTTTAGACAATATTTCAGTCCAAGTAGTCGGAAAAGGAAAACGCGGCAAGGCAGACCGAGGAGAAAGACGTGCTCCGGACTACTATCTACGGCCACGCAAACTTTATCGAACTTAAATGAAGAGACTGTGATCAATATATCAGGAACACCCCTTTCATCTGACTGCATTAAAGTACTGTCTAAAGGCCTGACATATGCACCCACTCATGATGCAGATAAATTTCAAACGAAAAGTGGACTTATACAGATTTTACCGTAACTTGCATTTAAAAGCCTGGTATCATAATAAACCTGCCAATGCTAGTGTGCCCTCTGCCAATAATCATAATGAGCCATTCAGTACTTTTAGACCTAAATCCACTTTCTTCCCATTAAACAACAACGCATGTTTAAATGCCTTCATGAAAAAAAGTGGATTATGATGTGAACAAACTTTTTTTATACCAATAGGAGGGTTCACTCTAATATAACCCCTGGGGAAAAACAGGCTTTAAAATGTTTAAAAACAACAATGACATCATGGTGAGAGCAGCGGACAAGGGAGGAGCCACAGTAGTTTGGGGGAGGAGACGATATATTGATTAAGCCCTTAGGCAGCTGGGTGACCCACAATATTACACCCCTTTATCTTTCAATCCTATTGACATTATCAAAAAAGAACTTAAAATAATTTTGGACATTGCGGCTGAAAATAACTGGATCACTAACGATGAGCTGGATTTTCTTTTCCCCCAAAACCCCAGATTAGCCACATTTTACTTACTTCCAAAAATTCATAAAAATTTGGGCTCTTCTCCGGGCAGACCAATCATTAGTGGCATCGATAGCATAACTGAGCCTACATACAAATATATTGACTTTTTTTATCAAGCCACTCGCATGTTTGTTGAAAGCCTATCTTCAAGACACTACATGTGTTAAGAAATTATGAGGAAATTTGGTCAATTGGAAATGCCTACCTAGTTACTATAGATGTGGAAGCTCTATACAAATATTGATCATGCTGAAGGCCTGGAAGCTCTATGACTTCCTGCAATAAAGGCCTAATATTGACACCCCGCCTACTGATTTCATTGTGGAATTAACAAATTGGAGACTAAAGAACAACATTTTTTTGTTTCAGGATCAACTCCAATGACAAGTTAAAGGCACTGCCATGGGGGCAGCTTACGCTCCCAATTATGCAGGACTTTTTTTGTGACTCTGGGAGGAGAGACCACTCCTCTTAGAGACCACATTAGGTGGTATGGCAGGTACATTGACGACCTCTTTTTTTATTTTTTCGGGCTCTGAACATCAACTTATTGGTTTTCATCAGTATCTCAACTCTACCAACCCCAATATCGAACTAACTCTGGATTACAGTAATAAAACAATACATCTTCTTGATCTGAACATTACTGTTGATTCCGATGGACTGCTTCATACTTCCATTTATAGAAAAAGTCTATTCTTTAGTTCTTTAGTCTCCAATTTGTTAATTCGACAATGAAATCAGTAGGCAGGGTGTCAATATTAGGCCTTTATTGCAGGAAGTGATAGAGCTTCCAGGCCTTCAGCATGATCAATATTTGTATAGAGCTTCCACATCCATAGTAACTAGGTAGGCATTTCCAATTGACCAAATTTCCTCATAATTTCTTAACACATGTAGTGTCTTGAAGATAGGCTTTCAACAAACATGCGAGTGGCTTGATAAAAAAAGTCAATATATTTGTATGTAGGCTCAGTTATGCTATCGATGCCACTAATGATTGGTCTGCCCGGAGAAGAGCCCAAATTTTTATGAATTTTTGGAAGTAAGTAAAATGTGGCTAATCTGGGGTTTTGGGGGAAAAGAAAATCCAGCTCATCGTTAGTGATCCAGTTATTTTCAGCCGCAATGTCCAAAATTATTTTAAGTTCTTTTTTGATAATGTCAATAGGATTGAAAGATAAAGGGGTGTAATATTGTGGGTCACCCAGCTGCCAAAGGGCTTAATCAATATATCGTCTCCTCCCCCAAACTACTGTGGCTCCTCCCTTGTCCGCTGCTCTCACCATGATGTCATTGTTGTTTTTAAACATTTTAAAGCCTGTTTTTCCCCAGGGGTTATATTAGAGTGAACCCTCCTATTGGTATAAAAAAAGTTTGTTCACATCATAATCCACTTTTTTTCATGAAGGCATTTAAACATGCGTTGTTGTTTAATGGGAAGAAAGTGGATTTAGGTCTAAAAGTACTGAATGGCTCATTATGATTATTGGCAGAGGGCACACTAGCATTGGCAGGTTTATTATGATACCAGGCTTTTAAATGCAAGTTACGGTAAAATCTGTATAAGTCCACTTTTCGTTTGAAATTTATCTGCATCATGAGTGGGTGCATATGTCAGGCCTTTAGACAGTACTTTAATGCAGTCAGATGAAAGGGGTGTTCCTGATATATTGATCACAGTCTCTTCATTTAAGTTCGATAAAGTTTGCGTGGCCGTAGGTAGTAGTCCGGAGCACGTCTTTCTCCTCGGTCTGCCTTGCCGCGTTTTCCTTTTCCGACTACTTGGACTGAAATATTGTCTAAAAAAGAGGGGTATTGATTTTTTCCCCCTTTCTGTAATATTTTATGCCAGCATTATGGCAAATTTTGTTGTATTTTGAATTGTTATTGATGTGTACTCTAGCTTTATTCAGTCGAAGGCCTATCATCGCTCCTCTTCAGAATTATTCTTGATTTCTCTTAACTTCAGTACTTTTTGTGATTTTGTCATATGCTCTCGCTCATATTTTATATCTAAATGTTTTTGTGGTGACTTTTCCTACCTATAAATGCTATATTTATGAGCTATTTATAGCATTATAGGAATGTAAGCTTTGCGTTTTATAACTTTGGTCCAATTTGTGTGTGGTGATGAACTAGGCAACGTGATTGCGTCATATGATGCTCTTTTTCTATTTAAACACGTGTTTTGTAACTGCTCATTATGTCCTGATGAAGACTCGTTGGAGTCGAAACGCGTAGATATCCCTGCCAATAAAGGATTTTTAACTTATCAGAGTGCCTCGGACCTTCAGTTTTGACTGCCATTTTACTCATGGACATTTATTGACTAAGATTATAGGCAAGTCATTGCTTCCCTTCTCTTTTCGCCAATTAAATTATTTAATTGTGATTTATTGTAATGAGGACTTTTACTTTGAAACAGTTTTGGACAGGTGAAACAGTTGGCAGGAGCCGTAGTTGATGACAACTGACAATTGGAATGGCTGAACAGTTAAATATATCAGTAGTTTAAAAATTTAAATTATTTAATAGTGAATTATTGCAGTAGGGACTTATATTTTGAAACAGTTGTAGGCAGAGGAAACAGTTGAACAGGATCTGTAGTCTTAAGAGGGCCAGACTGTAGTCTTAAAACCTGAGAAACTGACAATTGCTGCAGGTGGTCAGAACAAAAGCAACAAAAGATGAAAAATACATTGCACAGGTGTCCTAAGTAGAACCTATGCAACACAGTTTGAATGAAGTTTCTAGCCACATTAAGTGTGTTAGAAGAAGAATAAGAGGACCAGAATAACAATAGAGGGCATTTTCGTGCACTCTAGTAAGAAGAAGAACTGGAATAACAGTATAGCGTATTTTCATTCCCTCCAATTTCCCAAGAGTCTACCAGAGTATGCGCGTGCATAATTTAAATTGTCCACCCAATCATATTGCCCACAAACTCCCTGATCCTGGATCAGGGAAAGTCTTTGATGAGAAATATACATTACGCGATCAGCCAATGATAACACATACAAGGCCTCAGACCATGTTCCACAGTCTTTCATTCATTCTCGGTGATCGGTTTTTGCGATCGGCAATGAAAGGCATTGATCGGCATATGCCAACCACATTAGTCACGAAGGCATTGTTCTATATTCAGGAGTATTCCATGGAAATTTGAGGATTCCAAACACCAATTTAGCCATTTAGCCAAAGGCTATAAGGAGTGTAGGTTGATTTGCTAACCTCCAATAAACATCATAGAGGGAGATTCTCTTCTTCATGGGTATCTGCATAGTTAGAAATGTAGCGTAGCCGCAATAGCAACATAGCTAATGTTAGCTAGGTATTCAGATAGTTGTCTGATGATTTTCTTCAAATTCATTGAGAAAAAAAAAAAAAAAAAAATTTGCTAGCTGGCGAGATAACTTCACTAAAAATGCTGCACGTGAAATGAAAGATTTTTGTGGATATCTGTACAGCAAACTACGCAGCATAGCTTCAACAGCCACGTAGGGAATGTTACCTATAAATTGATATAAATGTCTGATGATGCTGCTATCCAAATGAAACAAGGTAAGCAGCTAGTTACTTAGCCAGCAAAATGTGTGTGTAAAATGAAAGGTTATCTGCTTTAGTCCGCGACTTTAACTTAATATGTAGAAGCAGCCTCCAAATCATTCACCACGTAAGCTCCGTGCTACCAGTTCAGTAAACCTCCCAGTCATTTTGACACGACAACGCCCATACGCAACCAGCAGCTGTGAGCGTCTTTTCAAAGTTCGGAGTATGTGCAGTAATCGTGACACGGGAATATTTCAACATTTTGGCAAATTGGCCTTTGCCATAATCCCTATAGTCATACGCGTATGTACATTACCTTTAGTTATCCGTGCCTGTTGTTTTGAGATTTGGGGGGTGGAGAGACACGAGCTGCTCTGTGAACATAACGAAAGTGAATGGTACAGGTCCCTCGCTCCTTCAAAACTCATAAAATATACAATCCAACAGCTCTAAAACGCTCTCGTGGACAAGTTGTGAACTGCAGAGTCATCACACTATGAAATAAAAATGTATAATTATGTAAGAGTTATTTTCAAGGTAAATGCATCACCGGAACTACTTTCCAGACATACCAGCTGGGCGGAGTGATTTCAAAAGCATATGTTTACGGCAGCTACTCCGGAACTCAATACTTTGTTCCGAATAAGAAAATAATTCTGAGTATTTGCTTCATGTGTTGTAATCTTACATAATTATACATTATTATTTCATAGCATGGTGAACGTGAACTTGTCCATGACAGAGCATTTTTGCAGGGATCGCGCTAGCCGTTCGCCACGCTCGCCATGGCGAGTAAAATGCCAGTGTGGCAAAGATTATTTGCATTACTTGCGCCATGCTGGCGAATGTCATTTTTTCTGTAAATGTGGCGAACGGAATCTCCGTTCAAATACGATCAACACAGTCGCCGACCCATTATTTGAATGCAAACTTTGCTCATTTATTACCGTCGCAATGGACCATGGACTACAACGAGCATTTCAATGGCGTGAATGGTTCTAAACTCTGATTGGACGTTACGGCGGTCTCTCACCGCCATCCGTTATGTTAAGTGAGCCCTCGCTGCGGAGTGCAGGACATCAGTCCCCACCCCCCTGATGTCCGACCCCACCCCCTGATGTCCCGACACTGCACATTTCCTACAATTTGGCTGCGGTAATTCCCCTAAATTTTGTTGTGAAACAGTCTAGGTTTATCCCAAATTTCGAAGGAGCGGGGCGGAGGCCGAATAGTCTTTTTTGCCTAGGAAAGTGCCTAACTCCCGATAAATGATCCGGAAAAAATTACGTGGCAGACATGACAAGGGGATTCGAATTCTATAAATGTCAAGGAAAGGTGCCCCATAGGGTACACAGAACCATCCTTTTCAAAAAGAAGGGAGATAACGCTATCCCACAATTCTGCGCAGCTGCAAAATTTAAAGCGACGACCATTCAGCTGGCCAACTGCGTAAAGAAAGGTACAACCCCAATTCCGAAATAGTTGGGACAAAGTGTAAATTGTGAATAAAATCGAAACTCAATGACTTTCAAATCACAGCAGCCAGTATTTTATTAACAATAAAACAGAGATAACATAGCAAGTGTTGAAACAGAGAAATTTGACAATTTTATCCATAAAATGAGATCATCTCAAATTTGAAAGCTGCTACAGGTCTCAAAAAAGTTGGGACAGGGGCCTGTTTACCATGGTGTAGCATCTCCTCTTCTTTTTAACACAGAGTGGAGGCATCTGGGCATTTAGGAGACAAGTTTCTTGAGTTTAGCCATTGGAATTTGATCCCACTCTTGTTTATTACAGGCTTCCAGCTGCTGGAGAGTTTTGGGGCGCCTTTGTCGGACTTTTTGTTTAATTATGCGCCAAATGTACTGAATCGGTGAAAGATCACGACTGCAGGCAGGCCAGTTCAGCACACAGACATGCTGTTGTAATAGCTGCAGTATGTGGTTTTGCACTGTCCTGCTGAAATACACAAGGCCTTCCCTGGAATAGATGTTGTCTGATGAGGAGCATATGTTGCTCTGAAACCTTTATATTCCTTTCAGCATTCCTGGTGCTTTTTAAAACATGCAAGTGTCCCACACCATATGCATTAATGCATCTCCATACCATGCAGAGATGCTGGCTTTTGAACTGAATGCTGATAACAGGAGGGGTGGTCTTTCTCCTCTTTAGCCCGAAGGACACAACACTCTTGTTGGAAATCATGGATGTCAAATTTGGACTCGTCTGACCACAGGACATTTTGCCACTTTGCTACAGTCCATTTTAAATGAGCCTTGGCCCATAGAACACAGCGGCACTTCTGGATCATGCGCAACAATGGCTTCCTTTTTGCATGATTGAGTTTTAGGTGGCATCTGTGGATGGCACGGCAGACTGTGCCCATTCAGTAATGTCAATGACAGAATCATGCCAGTGAGTGATGCAGTGGCGTCTGAGGGCCCGAAGATCACGGGTATCCAGTAAAGGTCTTCGGCCTTGTCCCTTATGCACAGATTTTCCAGTTTCACGGAATCTTTTGATGATATTGTGCACTGTCGATGACGAGACCTTCAAAGCCTTTGCAATTTGACGTTGAGGAACATTGTTTTTAAAGTATTCCACAATTTTTTTACGCAAGCCTTCACAGGTGGGAGAGTCTCTTGCCATCTTTACTTCTGAGAGACTTAGCCTCCCCAAGACATCCCTTTTATAGCCAATCATGTTACACATCTGATGCCAGTTAACTTAATTACATGCTAAATTTTCTTTCAGCTGATTCTCTAATATGTTAACATGTCGCCTGTGTCCCAACTTTTTTGAGACCAATTGCAGCCATAAAATTGAAAATAAGCTCATTTTGTGGATAAAAATGTTAGATGTCTCAGTTTCAACATTTGAAATGTTATCTATGTTCTATTGTAAATAACCTATTGGCTCATGTGATCTGGAAGTCATTGAATTTTGATTTTATTCACAATTAACACTTTGTTCCAACTATTTTGGTATTGGGGTTGGATATGATGGGCAGGGGACTGATGATTACGTTGCTTAGTGTAAGTGCATTCGGATTCTCTAGCGCGGTTGTCTTCCTAAGTCGTTTGGAATTCCCCTTTACACCTGTCCTATATCTTATGACATTTTCCACAAAGGTTAAAGAGAAGTGGTTAGGTTTTTGTGGATAGGACGTAATTTTTTTTTGACTAGCCGGACACAGTCCGGGATTCATATTTCAGAAATATGACAAATTGGTCACCCGCTGTGGGACTTAGCCAAATTTCTGAAAGCTGGTGGTATCACCTCATTAGTTTTTAAAATCAGATTCCTTGCTCCAGAACATTACGACCACCCAGCTGAAGAATCAGATTCCTTGCTCCAGAACATTACGACCACCAAGCTGAAGAACGTGACACCAGTTCACCCCTTTCCCTGCAGCACCTGAGCCTGGCCCCTGGGGGCCTTTTGGGGGGAGTCACCTGGAAGAGAAAGGCGTGCCCTGGGGGGGGGGTTGCTGGGCCACGGGGCGGGGCAGGGAAACTAAGGGGGGGCGGGGGCTTTTCGGCAAATGACTCTGCGCTGCAGCAAGCTATAAGAACTGGGTTTGGAGGTGGCAAAGGAGGGGGGGAGCCCTTTCAGGGGAGCCCCGGCTGAACCCGCGGTGCGGTGCCGGTCGGCCGCAGAGGGCGCAAACATGTTCCAGCCCCCAGCCTCCCCAGGATGGGAAGGCCCAAGTCGCCACCTGCCGGTCACCTCCTAGGGGCCGGGCCGGACGGGCCGAGGCCCCTCTAGGAGGGCTGCAGCCCCGCAGAGACCCGGGGGGCCCGTGGAATGCAGCTGCGCCCCGTCGGAGTATTACCTATATCTCCGCCCTATAGCCGGCTATCGGGATGAGGTTTGCGGCCTCCTGGGAAGGACCCTTTTCACCAGGCCCCCAGCACGACCTGGGACGCAGCCAGGGCAGGGCCCAAACCCACTCTGTCTGATTACTTTTGGCTGCCACCTTCCCCTTCGGCCCAGTGGGCTGCCGGGGGCCGGGCCTGCTCCCCAGTCATTTCCAGGGATCCTCCCTGGCGCCCCGGGCTAAGCCCACACCCACCCAAGCTTTCAGGGCCCCCGGGGTTGAGGCCCTGTCCTTCTGGGGCCATAGCATGTCTTCTTTGCGCTTTCATGCCTTTTCACTGTTTTCCTTTTGTGTCCCGCTCTCTCCTGTGTCTCCCATCAACTCCTGTGCTACTTTGGTATCAAAGTTTTTGTCATTGTGAAGCACTTTATGTTCTGTTCTCTGCGAGAGGGATAATGTACGGCGAGTTGGTCATTATTGTGGAAAACCCCTTCAGGGCAATTAGATTATATATTTAAAAAATTAAAAATATTTTAATCTAAGGGATAATTAAGGGATAAAATATTCCTAAAGTAAAATTTTTTATTTTATTTTAACATATTTACGTACACATTTACGATTTCCATAGAGTACAGATGAGTATATGTACTTTTTGCAGTTGTCCAACAGATGGTGCGGTTCTTGTCATTGCCATAGACCACACCTATTGGATGTCCAACCCCGCCCCACTCCGCGGCCTACAGTCAGGGGTACTAGGTTATGTTCGCTCTATTACCAACGTCTGGTGAGGCGTCGGTAGATCTGAAACTGCGGCTGGGTAGACCTAGGTTACGAATGACAGGAGTCATCATGACGACCAGCCGCGGGAGTAAGCAGCCAGACTTGCATCAATTTTTTGGTGGAACTGGGCCCCATCCGAAAAAGCAGAAGGTAGTGAGGGAATATGGCAGAAACGAGAATCAATCAGTTCAAATTGGATGGTTTTCTGACTTTGAATGGCTGCAGCAGGATGGAGAAAAACTTGTTTGTTCCTGGTGCCGCGACTCCGGAAAAGACAATGTATTTGCCAAGGGGAAGAGCGTTATCCCCAAGAAATAAGACACGAGAAAATTGCCGATCACAATTAAGTTAACTGTCTTTCTAATTCAAACACTATCTCCCCCGTCAATTTAGATTTTCTCAGTCAAAGTTTTACACAACGTAGCGATGTGTACACGCGGGGAAAAAACAGCAGACCATACATTGGGTGACGCCGTGCTTGTCTGAGTTCACTGCACATGCATATTGATTATTGTACATGTTGTACAGGACTGTCTGCTGATTGAATGTTCAACTGATCCTACCTCCTGATTGGTCAAAATTTACTACTGCAAAGTAGCCCATGATGCTATGCAAAATTTATGAAGGCAGTACGTTATTGTTTACAAACACAGCTGATGGATAGAGCAGGTATAAAAATGTAATTTAGGAATTTTGTAATGTAATTTTTGTAGGAATTTTCTGGAACTTGGGCGAGGGTTTCATCAGATTTTAGATTACTGTAACCCTGGAAATTTTTGCTTGTTGTTTAATTTTGCTGATTTTGCGGGTGTTTTCGATCCGCAAAAATTACCAGCGCAAAATATTAAGTTTTACTGCAGTTAAGGTTGTCATGTGCTTGCACTGGGCCTGACATGGCACTTGGATGCTCCTAAGTAGGGAATGGAAGGTAGCAGCCTCTTTCATTTGTGCCTTCCTAGAATAGAAATTGTTAGTTTGCAGCTGCTGATAGCTGAACATTTTAGAATATTCCTCCATTGAAGACAATCATTTTGCCAGATTCATTTTTTATTCATTATTACTCAATTGTTAACCATTTTTGTTTGTTATAATTTATTTTAATAAAAAAATTTAAATTTATTTAAATCTGATGTGATTTTCTTACCCACCAGCTCCAAAACCAAGAGTTAGGGACATGTTAATCGAATTGTTGAACACATGGACGCGGAAGTGATGCAGCAGACTTCATGGAAGAGAAAAATGTGTGGCTAAGACTACATAGGTGTGGCTAATAAAATTGTGGGTCAGTTAGCCACAGTGGCTAATACATTTTAAAGCCTAGAGCAACCCTTGTTTTTGGGCTTTTGGAATGTATATTTGATGAGTTTTGAAGGAGCGAGGGACTTTTGTTATGTTCGCCAAACAGCTCGTGTCACCCCCCCCCAAAAATCTCAAAACAACAGGCACAGATAACTAAAGGTGTACCGACTGTACAGACTCATGACTATAGGGATTATGGCAATAGGCCAATTTGCCAAAATGTTGAAAATCCCTTTAACAAAATATATTTCCACGTTTCATATATCAAAAAGTGATGCTGGTACCCTAATCTATGCCTGCAATCTTATGGTCCCACCTCCGGCTAAGCTGTTTCTGAAGACAGATGAGAAAAGAAAGCCCTTTGTTAGCCCTTTATTAGGTGCCAGTTTCCAGACCTCCCCCCATTAAGACCAGTACTTCCTGTGTCTTTCATTCAGTGGAATATCACTGCACAACATTCATTGGAAATAATCAACTGTAGTCGTAATGGCAACAAAAAAATAGCTCTTAAGGCATTCTTTTCCACCTATTTCTTAACAGCAGGACTAAATTTCCATCTTGAAGGTATTCAATTGCTAAGTGGAGTTACCTCTTCATGGTCTCGCCAAGAGGAGGCCAATCTCATTAATGTATTCATAATGAAATCATGGCGCTTTGGCCAGCGTTCAACAACATAAAGATCACTTTAATAAGCGCACTCTTGGCTCATATGATTGCTTGTTATAAAACAGAATGACCTAAATTACCTAAACTCTACATCACCCAATCGAAGCAAATATAAAATATCCAGAAGCCCTATTAGCGGCTATATTGAAGACAGCTGAAGGATTAGTTTGAGTTGCATTTGAAGAAACATTTTATCATTAATTTGGTGGCTATTCCTTGGTTGGGAGCAGTTTGACTGTTTGCCAGTTCCTTGAAGTGGGTGATATTCTGCCACAGACTAGTCCAATCCTTCTTCTTGCAGATAACGTCCCTTTCATGCCATATTTTTTTTCCGCAAATCAAATGTAGAGAGCCAGCATTCAATAAAGAATGAATGATATTTGTCAGTTCTGAAATTGTCATCATTTAAAGTACTACTGATTCTTCTTTCATGTAATTACATAGTATCTGTGCTTGATGACAGGGTTTGCTTAAATTTTTTGTTCAATTCCACCAGATTACTGCAAATTGACCCACCAACAAATTCAAGGACTTAATTTAGAAATGTAATTTTCAACAATAATTAGACCAAATCACTTAAGTGTGTTTATAATGTTGGTCAAGTCCGGGGCTGAGAGAAGCAATAGCACTCATGTTCAGCATTCAGAGTTAACACACATTTAAAGGGGTTATTGATTCTCAACACTTCTGGAAAATAATATTTAAATAAACTGCAGGCTTAAGTTTTCTCTTTTCAGTCAGAAGCCCATTGATGCTGTGAGAACAAGGTGCACTGTGCCATTAGCCGATAAGCGGCGTGAATGAATCGCTCCAGCAGAAACACTCCAATAGAAATGGCAGACACTGTGACCCTCCTGGCCTGGAGTTTGGTGCGCTTGCGCTTGGCAGCGCTGCAGTATCACTGCAGTGTCAAGGCTGCATCGGACACAAGAGCCGCCGCAGCAGTAACCCCCTCCACGCTCTGCAGATTACTGCATACAAAAAAGCTCCAGAGGACGTCCTACAAACGAGATTCTCCCCGGGGACAGGTAAGCATGACAGAGCAATTCCAGCGCGAAGTGGTTTCAAGGCCACTCAGGGTTTTACCACACACAGGTCACGGTTTTGAAAGCAACCTGGCCATCAGTGTGCCTCACTGCATGGCCAGAAGAAAGACCAGAAGTGAGCCAAATTGACTGGGGGGGAGGGGGAGGGGGTTTGGGAGAGCCTAATAGGAATGCGACAGGCATAACCACTGTAAGTGGAGAAAGGCAGAGGGGCACTGTTTGCAGTGAAGCACACAGCCAAACCAGGGGTCTAATTCAAAATGACAGAGCACAAACTCAGGGAAAAGAACATTTAAGGGCTCGCAGAAGTGAAGGTAATTTAGGAAGAAGGCAAAGGAAGAACACATTGCAGTAAGCTTTGTTAGAAATGCCTAAAATGAGGACCAGTGAAGCCCATGCAAATTTGCATTAGACTCCATTCTGCTGAAATACTTAAGCACAGCAGTTAAACATTTATTCTTCTTTTATGACAAAACGCATTACCTTAACAGCAGCTATCTTCCAACAGGAGCACCAAGGAGGAGTGATTACATGTATTGTGAACATGTTGGTTAACATGTTATTGATCTTGAACACACAGCAGCCAACATTCCTGAAGGGGAGCGGCTAACGGGCCATAGCAGGCCCAACAAACTGCTCTGTTGCATTTCGGGCTTGTTGCCTGTTCACATCACTGGTAAGAGCAGAAGCTAGGATAGGGTCCTCTACCAGCTGAGTCCAGAGTCATAAAGGATGCAACAATTATTTAACAAGTAATCAGTGATGGCAAAAAGAAAAACTAGGACCAACGGTCCTGTAGCTCACCGGCAAGCAGTCTTACAGCGATAATACAAGTTATGAAAAGTTCAGGTGAAGTTTGATATTTGAATCAATGAAAATCAATGTCAAGGTCACCAAATAAAAGTTCACATACATTTATAAGACCCTCTGTAATACAATCCTTAGCTCTGAAGCCATTTTAGTGATACAAGTCATTAAAATATGTCAATGTGTATTCAATATGTCAACTCTGAACTTTAAAGGTCAAAGAATGTCAAGTTGTGGTCAGCAAATGGACTTCATATATGACTTTCTAAATGACTTTATACAAACCTTTGCTCAATCTGTGACCATTTTGAGTTGAGGGAGGGAGTTTGACCCTCCAAGGTCATTGACAGTCAAGTTGAATGTCACCAAATGAAAGTTCATAAGTGACTTCCTAGATGTCAGTTACACAAACTTAGGCTCTATCTGTGACCGTTTTAGTGACACAAGTCATTGAATTTTCACTAGGTCACATCTGACCTCTGAAGGTCAATACGAAGGTCACCAAATTAAAGTTCATATATGACTTCCTACATGTCTGCAATACAAACCTAGACTCCATCTGCGACCGTTTTGGCAAGACAAGTCATTGTAATTGTATTATGTCATGTATGACCTTCAAATGTCAGACAGTTAAGCTGAATGTCACCAAATGAAAGTTCATGTGTGACTTCCTATGTCAGTGATACAAACCTCGGCTCCATCTGTGACCTTTACAGTGATAAAAGTCATTGAATGTTCTCTAGGTCAAGTCAGACCTTCGAATATGAATATGAATATATGAAGGTCAGCAAATGAAAGTTCATGCATGACTTCCTATAGTTCTCCAATACAAACCTACACTCAATCTGTAACGATTTTGCTGATTTAAGTCTTTGCAATTTCACTGTATAGTTTGGCCGTTCAAGGTCACTGAAAGTCAAGTGCAAGGTCACCCAGTGAAACTTCATACATGATTTCCTATATGGGCACAATACAAACCTAAGCTCTATCAGTAATAGTTTTGGTATGATACACGTCATTGAAATTTCACTATGTGAAGTTTGACCTTCGAAGGCTGCCAAAGGTCAAGTTCAAGGCCACCAAATGAAAGTTCATACATGACTTTCTATAAGTGTTCAATGCACATATCCCCCCAATCTTCGATATTTTCAAGCCTAGAAACGTTTGAAAATTGTAACATTTTGCTTGACCTCAAGTTTGACCATTCAAGGTCATCTGAGATCTACTTTAACACAGCCAAAATATAGGACATATATATTACTATATATACATGTCAGTAATATAAACTTAATCTCTATCTGCAACCATTTAGCTTCCACAGGCGACTTAGCCCATTGTCCATAAGATCCAATGTTAAAGTACTGCGCCCCCACTAGAGGTTCAGACAGTTTTTGATAAATAATTTTTTGAAGTCATAATATTGTTAATATATTCCCTAACCATGAGTTTGACCTTTCAAAGTCATCTGAGGTCAACTTTAACATAGCCAATCTATAGGTCATATATGACTTCCTATATGTCGATAATACAAACTTAATCTCTCTCTGCAACCATTTGGCCTCCACAGTGCCCCAAATAGACCCACTTCCATTGATTCAATCAAAATGGCGCTCGCACTGTACATTGATGGTACCAAGGTAAGGTGATTGCCTGATTTCGAAAAGATTTCTCAAAAAATGCGTGATAAATTAATTTTTTTAAATTTCCCAGTCCTATCTTTAGCAGTAGAGCCAAAACTTCAAGGGCCCATAAAATGGACAAAATGATTCATTCAAAAGTCTGAGAAGAATGTCTGGAGATATGGTCTAGTAGTATGTTATTGCAAATTTCCATAAAAATTCATAAAGGCCAAAAATAAGAATAAAAAATTTTCTGGACGACGGACGCCATACCTCGAGAATAGGGCCGGTAAGCTAAAAATGTGACCATTAAAAAGTCATTTTGACAAATTCACATCCCGAGAACAAAAACTTAGGACTGCTTTTTTGTTTTCTTTTTTTTTTGGCTCCACTAGGCTAGTAAGCTTGTCAAACCACAGGCGATCGATTCCTTGATGCCACCATTATAAAAATCAATGAAGAAGGGGGCAACTGCAGTAAGCCACCGAACAATGGGGACAGCTGACAATCGAGACAAATTCAAAAGCTAACCAACAGAAAATTAGGACATTAATCATCTCTGCTCCAGCTCGGCAGCTAAGGCACCCCTGTGGTATTTTTCCACGCAATAAAACTGCCAGCTCTTATTTTCCAGGTCCAAGGGGCGGAGACGTTCCTGAGCGCAAGCTGTTCCATTAACCGCCATCATTTGGGAAGCATTGAGTATGCCTGTCAGAAATTGCTTTCTGGTAGTTGGTTACCAAAACCAACCCACAGCCAGAGATGAACACACAAAAATTCTGCCAGCTTTATTAAGCTGTATTCACCGTCAGACAGTGCACCTGATATCCCAACACTGAGAAATGACTCCATAATATTTTCAGGAAGTTAAAAGCAAACAATGGCCGTTACTTATGCGTTCTTCTCTGTACTTCAGTTCTTGTGAACTTGAGAAACGTCATCCGTCTGAGACCAAGTACTTTCTCAATTCAAAGAACACTTGTTCTTGTCAAGAACACTTCCGTGACTGGTAACGGTTCTCGTCGAGATGAAAACGGTTACCAGTCACGGAAGTGTTCTTGACAAGCCCATTTTGCCGAGGATGCATCGGATGGTAACTTGTGTGAACTTGACAGCACGCATAACCCAGAATTCTTTTCGGCATCCAAGCGCGAGAGGGGCGCAATATTTTTTCCATAACGTTAATGCTTCGCTATTCTGGAATTCTGTTCCCCCTACCGTTTGCCTTCAGTGTTACTCGCTAGCGAGCTGTTTGGCTACCTAGCTAGTAATAGTATAGCGAGCGCGCCAGTGTATTTAGCTACATAGGCAACTGGTTTGCACGCTGAAAAAGCTGCAGTTCGCTTTCAATGACCGAAATATTCTCCGACATAATTATGCCGACAAAATAAAGGCTGATTCATACTCCAAAAGAACAGAGAAATTTGTTCTTGTTCTCGGAGCTGCGAGAACAAAATGACGTCATTTTATTCTCCCAGCCCGAGTTTAGTAGTTCTTGCAGCTTGTTCTCAACACCTCATCTGAGCAGAACTTTTTTCTCGTATGGGGTCCGAGAACTGTTGTGTGATTGGTCAGAAAGACGGAGTGGGCGTGACCCTTTGACTTAACAGGGGGCTGTTTAAATCAACACGACAGACTGGATCGGATGGTCCGTCTTTTTCTGAGTGTTACATTAGACGGCCCGTCCACTTTGTAGGACTACTCGAGAGTTGTCCTAAAACCCGGTCGGACAAAAAATATAAGCCAAATATATGGCGTTCTTGTTTGAATTTGTCAGGAAGTGCAGACAGCCCAAAATATTTTGAGAATGGGAAGACGGTACCAATAGCCGCGAAACCATAATAGCCTACACCCAGAAGCGGGGCTCTGTTTAATCCGTGAACGAATTTTTCTTACAACTATACATAATTTATTAACAACGCGTGAAGATTTCACATTTGAATCCTTGGTACCGTACACCTCAAGTGCGACAAAAAGTTGTGTTTTTATGCATGGTGTGTGAACACTAATGGGGCACTGCCTAAGCAGCGGTCTCGCCAGGGTGCTCAGTGGTTAAACATTGTATTCGTGGTGCTTAGTGTGACCGAGGGTGGAGCTCTGCTTATCGCCCGACTGCTTAAGAGCGTGTTCACAATGCTGGGCATCAAAACCAATGACCTTCAATTCAGGCATCAGAAATGGGCAAAATCTACATTTCAAGAGAGTTAAGGGCCTTATTATTTTGGCGCTACTTCTAAGGATTTGTAAAGACAAATTCAGTTCCTTGGTATGTTTAATGGTCCCATAGGGAGCATTTATTGTCCAAAAAATACCATTTTTTTGCCAAATAAATGTAACATCTTTGATATGGTGTAAATTCAGCAGGACAGAAATAAGGTGTATATTTATAAAACATTAAGAAACATCATATTTCCAGTTTCTTTATTGCTTCTAATTTTTGATGGTGTATGACATGTGGTACTTCTGAAGCAACACTGCTTGTCCAGACAGTTTTCTTCAATGGAACATGATGCAAAAAATAGCAAAATTTGCCCTACACTCAGGTCACCTAGCATTTAGTAAATAAAAAATGCATGTTAAAACTGCTGAAATAAGCCAAAACGCCTATTGGTTGATCAAAGGTGAAAATAATAACAGCTTGTCATTGGAATTTTTGGATTTGTTCTTTTAGTCCTTTAATTTTGGGTATTTTTTTTTTCCGTCCCACAGTGTCCGTCCGTAACGCTGCATGTTGCTCCTCACAGAATGAGGATAATAAAATGCTGACATAAATGGAACAAAGACCCAACCACAAGTCAACTGTATAATGGCACCCATGAAAAAATTCCAACTGGCCAAGTCACCACGACCAGTTAACAATTTCCGTCCCACAATATGTCCGTCCGTCACGCATGTGACGGACAAACATGTTGTGGGACATTTTCCTGTGGTATACTGAACATAGTTTGTATGGAAGAGTGAGGGGTATCAACATTATTTTTGCAATGTCACAGTGTTCGCTACTGATAATTGTGAAACCTACGCGAATTACTTTGTATGAAAACAAATCCCTCAATGTTCTTTATGGTTCTGGGAGGTATTTTTCTTGATTCATTGATGAATCAAGACTAAATGAATAAATGACGGTTACATTTTTCTTCAGATTAAAATCAGAATAGATTTACTTATCACATTGATGTTTACCTTTGGGATATTTAAGGTTTCAGAGATGAAAATGACCACTTGGTCCCACAGTGTCCGTCCGTCACATGTGCAATCAGCAGCTTAGCCTCAAGGTCATTTCAAAGTAACCAGTCTGGTAAAGATGAAATTGGCCGAACTACTGATTACAATGTTTCTGCTTGAATTTAGGGTCCAGCAGAACACTTCAGAATGAAGCTGCATATGAACAGGGTCTATATTCACAAATTACACATCCGCAAAGTTTCCGCAACAGCTCGCGTTGTATTCGCGAAGCTCCCTCAAATTTGCATGCATCCGTGAACTACCCCGCAATTTCTGGGACTTCCAGACTTCTCGCAAATCAGACCATAGACTTTCATGGAGTTTTTCCAATCGGTCATGCAGAAAAGCACCAAGTGCCTGAAGTGCAGGTTCAATTAGTGCAGACAGGTAAGAGCAATCAGTGTCAGTGGGTGCAAGTTGTAAACAACAGTTTATAATTAGACAGTGGAGCTTCAGGATCTTCATTTGGTCTGGAAATCTTGAACTGTACAGAGGTACTCTTATGCTTTGGGAAGGTAAGCCACCATGAATTTCCCTAATTTCCTTTAAAGTAGGTAATTGTGCGTACTGGGGTCTGTCCATCAGTCTGTTCAGGTACTGTCCATCAGAATACTGTTTGTCAAATTCAGCTTTTGATAACTAAAAAATGACTTGTCCATTCTTACCATGTTTTCAGGGTATGTTGGGGTGGTTAGAAGATGCTCCATATAGATTTGTGTCAAGCTCTGATAATCAAGATGGCCGCCATCTTGAATTTGGTTTCACTCATTAACTCTAACTCTGTCCGTCGTCCGTACGTCGTTGTAATGGGCACTAATCTTAATGGCTGGACCGATTTCTCTGAAACTTTATGGGTGGGTACCTTGTCCAAAACGGGTCAGGGTTTTTTTTTTTTTTTTTCATATTTCCAATTTTACAAATTTGGTTTTTCCGGCCACCAGGGGGCTTTTTGTAAAACACACGTTGGTCATTTCCAAGGTAACCATGATAGCTAGGATTACCAAATTTTGACTGTAGGTACCCCTATGAGACCACATTACATATCTTCTGGGTTTTGCATTTGACCTTCATTTGAAGGTCACAGAGGTCAAAGTTCAAAATTTTTGCATCAAGAGGCACATTTCATTGTTATTTAGTGTAGGACGCTGTAATTTGGTGTCATGATAAATCAAGGCACCTAGTATGTGTACATCAAATTTCGACCCAATCGGACTCCAAATATGGCAGCCAGGGGGGAGTGTTTAAAAATGACCAAATGTCATGTCGGAGGTAACCACATCAGGTACAGCCACCAAGCTTAAATTGTATGTGTATCTAGTGAGGTTACATCACATGTAGTACACCTGTCTGATTTGACCCACTATTTAAGGTCACAGGGGTAAGAAACCCGAAAATTGAACTTTATGACCTCATTTATCCAGAAATGTAGGTCAAATAAAAAAAAAAAAAATGTTTGATATGTTGTGTATCCCCATAAGAAGAACCTATGATAAAAGTTTGGTAAGGATCAGACAAAAACTAAGAGTGTGAATGTCATTTTTGCATACGCGTGTACATTGACGTACATAAAGTACATGTAACCCATTTTTATCAATTCCACATTAACCACAGGATACTTGGTACAAAAGTATATCTATGCAAAACCTCCTGCCATACCAAAATTCAGTCTGATTTGATTTCTTTTCTGGCCACCAGGGGGCCAAATACTAAAATGCACTTTGACAATTTCCGACATATCCTGCAATTCAAGACAGCCTTTGAATTGGACTTCCAACTACTAGTAATGACCTTCCGGTGAGCACATTGTCCCTGGACCATTTCATTCAGGGAATTTTGGGGGTGGTTAGAGGATGCTTCATATAGATTCACGGTGTGCTCCTATAATAAAGATGGCCACCTTGCAGCCATCCAGATTTTGGTTTCTGTTCAGTCTTGTATTACATGTATGTTTGCGCCTCTATGTCAGTGATTTGTGCTCTGTGAATTATGGACCCCACTCCCAGTGCAGGCAAGATGACTTCGGCAGAAAGACAGAGAAAACACAGAGAAAAATTGAAATTCGACCCTCAGAAGCTCAGAGAAATTAGAGACAAAGATAAGAAGAGAAAGCAAGTATCTCGCAAAAAGGAAACGCCACACCTAAGTCGTGATCGTCGGAGAAAAGAAAGAAAAAGAGGAAAGACTTCCAGGAAAGAGAAAAAGCAGGCTGAAGGGACTGATGTGAACCAAATAAGAAAATTACCCGTCCCATACAGAAACATGACACCAGAAATGAAGAAAGAATATGAAGCAGAGAAGAAACTTGTTATTGTAAAATATGTGGTCCTTCATTTCACTGAGAATTACTGATGGTCTGTATGTTAATGTCCCACAGTGTCTGTCCGTTACATGTGCACTGTCCCACAGTGTCCGTCTGTCACAGATGTTCCGGCACATTTCCTGGAAAACCTATACATCTCCCAGCAAAACATCTTGCATGAGGCTGGAGCACTAGAAAAGACATGTTACAAATACAGTTTGTTTTATTCTTCTGTCCTCTGATTTTATTTCTACAGCAAGTGAAATAATTGACCTCTTTGAAAAAAAATCAAACGAAACACATTCTTTCCCTCACTGCTGCATCATGCAACAACTGGCAGCAATGAAACTGCGCAGGAGTTTAGCCTAGTTCCATACCTATTTGGAAATATGTCTTTTGATCATTTGTGAACAAAGACAATTCTGTGGGACAGGGATCATTATTTTGGCATAAGATTCCATTTTTGGGCCTTTTCATGGAAAAGAGCGACCAGGATGCTCTTCAGAGAATAAAGATGGTTAAACACACTATATTGTCTACACCCCATGGGTCCATACTTAAAAATAAATACATGTTCCACTTGTTTTTAAGAATTTTTTTTTTGTTGTTGCTGATGTTACACTTCTATGCCCAGCATTGTGAACACGCTCTTAAGTCAATTCTGTAGAATGGGCGTTCGTGATGATATGAATGCTTTAATGTCTTTTGTGTCATTAATAGCTTCGTTATGTTGCCAATCGTAGTTTCTGCACAGTGAGCAAAGACTGCTTTGAATTAGCTAGACTGTATTCAGTTAATAGCCTACTGAAAATGGACGTTGGTGACATCCTACAGCGATGAGCGCAGTTAATTTATGTCTGAATAGTGGTTAATGATCTACCTAATCAGAATTGTTTTTTTCCCCCTTTTTTCCATTTAACGTTAACTTATTTCAAATATTTGAATGCCAAATAGCAAAGCAGTGCATCGCTGAAGTGTAAATTCTCATGCAACTTCGAACGAAGAGTGACGAACCGTCCGTCCGCGTCGGACCATGGTGGGACATCCTGTTTTTGCTTTATCGAAACACCTAATGGACATCGAAGGTCCGACTTTGCACTCGACAGATGGTCTGACTCGGTCGGACAAGTAACGTTAAAGTTTATTGACACAGCCCACAGGAGTTCGGCAATTGAGTTTCTCGTGAAGTATGAAATGTCCCGGTCAAAACGAACTTTGTTCTTGTTCTCGCAGCCCCGAGTACAAGAACAAATTTCTCTGTTCTTTTGGAGTATGAATCAGTCGTACCCAACAGTTTGCGTACACTGTCATATTCATTAGCTAGCTAGTTGCCTTCCTAGAAATCAAGCTCCTCCGCTCCTGATCTGCCCCGGCTCTGAGCCGGATCAGCTGGTTTCGGCACATAGCCATGGCAGATCGGAGCGGAGGTGCTTGCTAACCGGGTAGCAATTATTGAACTGTGCATCATAACAAGCACGCCGATGTAGTTACATGGCCAACTGGCTAGCGAGCTAAAAAGGCTACAGTTCGCTCACAATGGAATGGTCGCGAGCGAGCTATTTGGCTAGCTAGCAAGCAAGATAAAGAGACATCGATATCTATAATGTTATAGCTAGCATGCCAATGTATTTAACATCCTAAAGTGGCTTCCACATCGGACGCGAAACGAATTCTTCGCCCGACAGATTACATTCAAAGTCAATGCGAAAACGCATTTTTCATTGACTTTGAATGTAAGTTACCCTTTCGTGCGATAAATTCGTTTCGCGTCCAGTATGAAAGTCTTTTATTACAATATTCGTTTGCTATTTCTTGGCTGAATACTCTTCTGGTGATTTTAAGGCGAGGAACTATTATCCGAGTACATTTGGAATATTGCCTGCTTTAAGATGTTTTATGTCGAATATGCTCCACTGTTTTCGGAGTAGAGAAACTCCGCAACAACCAGCGGAACGTAGCTAAGCACCTAAAGTAGCTCACGCTCACAGACCCCTCGTCTGAGTGTTCTTAGCCTTGGAAGTGCACATTGTGTTTGCATTTTATTTTCAGTAAACCAGTGAAAACTAGAAGAGCACTCAGGGAGCGCAGAACCTCCGCCGCCAGGGGGCAGCAAAGCCAAAAGCACGGCCATTGGAACTCTGGTCCATTGGAAATACTTGAAATCTTGAACTTTGGAGTATATCTCAGCAGTACTTTGGCCTAGATACGCCAAAATATAATCACCTCTTCCTTGACTTAATACCCACCTACCCTGAAAATTTCATAAAAATCCGGCCATTAGTTTTTGAGTTATCTTGTACACAAACAAACAAACCAACACACAAACGGCACCGAAAACATAAACCTCCTTGGCGGGGGTTAATAATCAGAAGTTGAAATGCCGACACCAGCGAAGACGACGACGTTAACGTCATCAAGTAGTTCCTGCTCCAATTACAGAAAGACCGTACTCTCGTCCTCCCGTCCCCAGGGAGTTCGTTCTTTCATCTGAACTCGGTAAGTCCAGACTCACGGAGTTCACAAGTACGAACTTGGTGTACTTGTTATTGAGAAACGGCCCATGCTTTGGCTCCGGCAGTCTCTAGTGAAATGTAGAGTATACAAATCGCTGTTGATAAAAGAAACAGCTAAAAACAAAAAAAAAAAAACAAGATGATAGTGTCATCACTAGTATCCCCCATCACGATCAAGGGCCATAACAATGATAAAAAAAACTTCCATTTTCAAACTCAATGTATATAATTAGTTGCTTATCAAGCATACAAAATTTCGCGCTTCTCGGTATAATTGTTTCAGAGAAATCTTGTCCCCTTTGCGGCCCGGACTGACGGACAGACGATCCCCATTCCAAGGTCTACCGTCGCATTTCCTGGTGAGGATAACTGATATCATAATTAAAGGACTGCTATCAGATTTTAAAAATGTGAGGGTGCCCAACTAAGGTCAGGGGTCCTCATACTGATGGAAAAAGCAGGCACAGTTATTTTGATTGATCCAAAGCACATAACGTTTAAGTAACACAAAGGGCTGTCTAACTTTATCCATCGTTGGATTGTTCCGTGAGCTGAAGCTGTACCAACAGCCACAAAGAGGGTGTTCCACGGATGAAGAGCTCCTAGATGCCCTGTTCGGGATAACTTTCTCTTTACGAATATTACGCATCAGATGCGCTTTCAAACATTTACATCGTACTATGCTAAAAATGCAAGGTTACATAACTAATACAATGCTTTTTTAAAGCACATTTGTGGTCTTAATATTAAAAATCCTCCCCAGTACAGATTTATTCACCATTTAACCTGTTATAAGAACCTGCCATACAGATGATCCAGTATTGATCTGAACGCGTTCTACATCTTCCATTGAACAGCCTCCTGAACAGAGCCACCACAGAGACACCACTCGCTTGCGTATGGGTCAATGACAAATAAGCCTTTTAAAAATGCTTTTTTTTAATAAATCTTTAAAAATGTACAGAGTACATTTATTTGAATTTAAAAGAGTGAGTTTTAACAAGTTTTACTGGTTGCACAACATTTACAGGGTTTTAGTACAGTTTTAGACTGTATTTGCAATTCCACCAGCCAAAAAATGTCAGGTGGCACAACCAAAAGTTTCTAGGGGAGGTGGGGGGGGGGGGGGGGGGGGGAAACAGTTCCCTCTTTTTTTCTAAGTGATTTTTTTAGAAAGTATACCTGACAGTGTATACTCTGCCTAAAACATTCCTATTTTGTAATTGAGCTGGGTATTGAAAGCAATTAATGGATTCTTTATTGTAGGGGGCGGGTATTTTGCTTTTCCAAACAATTTAACAACAATTAAACGATTAAACTTTGTTTATTTGAAAGGTTTTCAGCATAAAATTATGCCCCCATATTAATATTATATTAATTCATATTTTAAATTACACATTTAATACATTTCACATAGTGTTAAGGGTCATTCCATGTCAGATCACCCAATGGATGTCACCCCACCCCCTCAGATTTTGCTCAAATTTGGTTTCTAGGGTGATTTTTGCTGGCAAAGCTGAAATTCCAAATATTAGCTCAATTCAACCAGTGATTTCTGAGTCATGGCCCACCCAATTTGGCAAAAATCGCCCAAAATGGGGGTACTGGCTGATGTTTGACCACCCATATCTCAGCAACCGGTGGGGCTATCACAATAAAATTGGTGTCTCTAGACTGGAAATTCACCAAGGAATACAAATCTGGCCTTAGATTGATGTGGGGTAAAAATAAAATAATGACCTTTTGACCTTTACTTTGACCTTGCGACCTTGACACAAAACCCACACAAAATTGTAGCCTCATATGTTCCCTATATTATATACAAAAACCAGAGGTGTATTTTCCCCTCATTTTTCACAAATCCACATCATATATACTTTGTCAGTGCAGTTTTGCCTTAATCTACTTGAATTTACAGCGTTTGAGTGATAGTTCTTCAATTTTCAAGTGTGGACCTCAAATAAGGCTATTTATCTGAAAGAATAGGGGAGATTTTGGACTATTTTTGACATTGTGAAGTGAATTTGAAGTTGTAAGTATGCATTCATCATTCTCCGTGATCATCAACAACATATTAACTTTTGAAAGGTGCTGTACTGTCTACCTCAATTTTAAGTACCATACTTAATTCCCAGTGCACCCCTGGCTCTGTATGACAACTATGATTGATTATAGCTTTTCTAATAAACTTAAATTTTAAAAATTGATCTGAAGTATGTTGCTAATATTCTTCAAAGTTTACTCTCATCTGTAAGTGTTGGTATATTTATGAAATTGGCAGACCTTCTGGGTGCCCTGGGGATGAAAAGATTACACCCCTTTCTTTCTAGCCTATCTCCCAGCAGGATATCAGAGACAGCTGTCATTCATTCATTCTCTCTCTCTCTCTCTCTCTCTCTCTCTCTCTCTCTCTCTATCCCAAGGACACAGCATCACTACAAATGATGTGATGAATATTTCTAAGAATTGTAGCATGTGGCCCCTTGATAATAAGTAGATTTGGATTAACTCAGATGCGTGCTGTAACTGAAATGCAAGTTCTCAGCTCTAGGATAAGTAATGAATGTTAGATAATCAAGTAAAACAATCATTAAAATAGTTCAGAACATTATAGAAAAACCTTTACAAAGTTTGTTGTGAATAGTGTTGAAGCATTTCATTGTTTTACAGGCATGAGAGTAAAAACCGAGCTAAAATTGCAGAGACAAGGGATATATGGTGTGGATTTGTGAAAAATGAGGGGAAAATACACCTCTGGTTTTTGTATATAATATAGGGAACATATGAGGCTACAATTTTGTGCGGGTTTTGTGTAAAGGTCGTGAGGTCAATAACGTCAAGGTCAAAGCAAAGGTCAAAAGGTTATTATATTTTATTTTTACCCCACATCGAATCTAAGGCCAGATTTGGATTCCTTGGTGAATTTCCAGTCGAGAGACACCAATTTTATTGTGATAGCCCCACTGGTTGCTGAGATATGGGTGGTCAAACTTCGGCCGGTAACCCTGTTTTGGGCAATTTTTGCCAAATTGGGTGGGCCATAACTCAGGAACCACTGGTTGGATTGAGCTAATATTTAGAATTTCAGCTTTTCCAGCAAAAATCACCCTAGAAACCAAATATGAGCAAAATCTGAGGGGGTGGGGTGACAATTTTGATTTTTTTTTGGGTGATTTGATATGGAATGACCCTTAACTTGCTTGGATGGTTGCGCCACCTGACATTGAGGGCATATGTATGGCATAACATAAAATATATATTTTTATGATAAACTGGAAATATGTTCAAATTAAACAGGTTTTATAGAATAAAATGATGCTTATTATGAATCACATAAAATTATTTTAAACCAAAGTAGTGCACTCGGACAATGTCACGTCATTGACCCATATACACACCTAGTGAAGAAGAGTACTCAGTACTACCTGAGCAGAGGCTCATTTCAACCTGAAATCCTAAGTCCTGCTGATATTTCGTTAAGGCTACCTCACTTTGATAATTGCCACAATCCTTTAACCAGGAGGTACGACTACCGAATGCAATCAGTTGCCAAAATCCATGGGCAGGAATAACACAGCCACTCTTCCATGCTCCAAGTCCTGCACTTGCCAGCTCCAGAAATTTCCTACTTTTTTCTTAGATGTCATAAGCTGCTCAATTCCTCTCAATGACAGAGATAACAGAGGTAGCAGAGTGCTTCTTCCTGAAATACTCTCACTTCAAAAACATAACAGGTAAGACGGGTAAGCCAAAGACCACAGACTGCATATTAAGCTAGCTCGTCTATGCAATTAATAAGTCAGAATGCCGGTGTTCAGACAAATTTTGCTGCCAAGTCAAAAAATGCTACCTTCTTGCAAAGCGATCGTAAAGTATTTGTTTTCGCCTTGATATTGCTATATGAATCAGTTTACAGTACTAACTTTGTTGTTTGTTAGCTTTTTATAAGATACGCATATTTTGTAACGAGTTGGATAAGTCTGAAGATATATGCCCATATACGCCATTATCGTCTAATTTCTGCATTTTCAGGAAACCCCAGCGTGTACATGCAAATATATGTACACTTACAGGTAGAAATGCACCCTGAAAATAAATCTTGTTTTCTGATTTTTGAAGATACTTAAGATAAGAGCGAGGAAACAGCCCGAGATTTTAGATTTGCGCAAGCGCAGCACCGCGAGGTAGCATATTTTGATGGGTAGCAAAATTTGACAGAACACCGGTGTGGAATAGTGTGCCAACTTGGATGCAGGATAATGACTTACAAAAGATGAGGCCTTCGTAAGCGTTCTGGCTTCACACCATGTTAGGAATTAAAACTGGACCAGAGCCAATGTGAGGCCTTAATGAAATCCTTTGAAGACTCAAGTTTTACAAGAGACGGACAAATCCAGCTGGGTAATAATCAGTCAGCCCAGCTGGACAGCAACTAAAAAATGCAGGCATTCTTTTTGGCAACACGATAACATTAGAACAATAGTAGTGATTTACTGAATTAATCAGAGGCTGCCATTCCTTAAACTGAGGTCCGAGTCTGTTAACATAGAAACATCTGTACCATTACTCGATCATTCGGGCTTCAAAGAAGAATGCGCAGAGAATTCGGACCTCAAATACATGTCACCCCACCCCTGGGTGAATAGGTTCTTGTTCCAAACAGAACTGTAACCCCTGAATAACCCGAACTATTCAATATTTTTCTGTAATTTGAGAAGTGCCGAATGATTCCTACGAAGGGATTATTCCCGTCAACGAGCAAACGAGAAAGACAAAGACTACTACGTATATTATCAAAGATATAAGGAGGACTTTAATTGCAATTTAAACCTGAACACTATCAAGCGTTCAACAAATACTAGGAAAAAAGTGCAGGAGGATCAGGTGTGCTCAGTTCGAGCGCTCCAGATTGAAGCATGAATCAAGGCTACCTGGATTTCTTCGAAGGCTTCGTCGATCGTGGTCACTTGATGTTGCTCGTGCAGCGTTGGTTCGTCGCAGAAGAAACAGACCAGGCTCTTGTCGCTGAGACAGAAAAGTTTGACTTTCTCATGGTCCTTGCACGGATATGCGCTCCTCTGAGCGTTGAGAATGGCATCTAGCGGGAAAGCAGAGTACCTCTCCACGATATTGGAAAGCTTGAGGCTCGGAGACAGAAGCGGATCGGCGAATGTTCTTCGGCATTCCGGGCAATCCCGCGCGCCATGGTGCTCTTGTCGGCTCCAGTGTTCTGTGATGCATTTCCGACAGAAATAATGCTCGCAGCCGAAACTCACTGGATCTTGATAGATACTCAGGCAAATCGAGCACAAAAGTTCGTCTTTCAGACTGCAAGCCATTTCTTCAGCAGTAGAGCTTCTCACGTATTTGGGCAGAAGTCGATTCTAATTCACCAAAATAAATAGGAAATTGGATAGGCAATGAAATGCTAAATAAATCGACGTTTTGTCTTCCTTGGTTGGGATGGAGTAGAATGCAGTTTGTACTCACTTTATGGAAATAAAATCCACTGGCTTCATTGGTTCGATGCGGATGACACTCTCAGTTCTGAAATTGAAAGAAGACAGTTAGCTCGGAACTGTATTACACATAAATCAAAGACGAAGTGGTACCATCCAAGACTACCAAAAATACGCAATGCATACGATGCTTATCTGGACGGCCCCGTCGCCGCAGAGAAAATAATGTGACTAAACTGATGCCTTGGCAACTCCTAACCTTGGGCAATGTGAAGTCTTAGCGACACCCGTTTTACAAATGAAAGACCTAATCGAACACAAGTGCCACAGAATTTAGCCGACGATATGCCAATAGTCAATCTGAATGACAGACACCACGAATCCCTCGGTGCTGCTTGTTAAGCTCAATTAAGGTGATGTGTCGCATTGATCTCCTTTGTCGAGAAAGCACGCGATAATGATAGCCTGTATGCTATCAGTTCATTCAATTACCGACTGCAACTTTCAGTGCTTTCGTCGTTTTCTTCTACCCTTGGTGCAACACAAACTTTGTAATGGCATTCCAGCAAATCAAAATACAAACGTGACAACATCAAGGTGCTCCAAATGTCCAATAACCAAGAGTCGCAAATACGATTGCTTAGTTTGTGTCATCTGTAGATTACCTCATATGCTAAAAAACTAAGCTAGCAAGCTAACGTTTTCTGCGTAACGACCAAATCAGCAACGTTTACCTTACTATGCAATAACAGTTACACTTTGTCCCCTTCACCCTCATGAATGTCCGGTCATTCCAGTTGTTCGAAACAGTTTCATATTGTCTGATCTAACGTAACATCGGTATCCTGGGAAGATCAACCGACATCTCCCAAGGTGATCTGTTGTAATCAACTCCGGCGCCACTTCCTCCAGCTGCAACAGTCAGGACCGGCAAATTCTATATGCAATTCACCAATCTTGGCGACATCCCAAAGGTATCCTGATGCCCGACAAACCAGGAAGGAATACTGAGGCAGCGGGACAAACCAATCTGTCTCAAGAGCATTTTATGGGGTGCGATTGTGCTCTTAACATTTGTAATAAACAAACAGCTTTAGAGTTATTTTGGGAAAGTATAACATTTTACAAAACATTGCCTTTATATACATGACGCTTGACATATTTACTCATAGGTTGAGCATGAAGACACCTGTATATTGTAATTAGCTCATACGCAGGCTCAGGTGTTCCCCTATCAAACACAGTGGAACACTTCCAATATCCTCATTGTTCAGATCGTAATTTCACGACCGAGACGCTCAGCCGGAAAATTTTATGGTCGTTTAAGTAATACAGTATATTTCACTTTCCTGCATTGATGCTGGCAGAAGCTTGATTAAAAATAAATACATAAATAAATATTTTCACCAACTGTCACTAACTTCCCATAGAAGTAAATTTAATGTCACAACTTCAGATGCGTCACGATATATCGATAGATTGGAATCAAATTTAAGTAAAATTGCACCACACAACTTAAAAACACCGACCTGCCATAACATATGACCACTGCCTAATATTATGTAGGACCCCCTTCTGCCTCCAGAACAGCCCTGACCTGTCGAGGTATGGACACCACCACCTCTGAAATTGTGCTGTGGTATTTTGCACCAAAACGTTAGCAACAGATCCTTTATGTCTTGCTAAATTGCAAGGTGGGGCCTTCTTAGATTACACTTATTTGTCCAGCACATCTGACAAATGCTGGATGGCATTGAGATCTGGTGAATTTGGAGGCCAAATCAACGCCTTGACGTCTCTGTAGTAATCCTCAAACCATTCCTAAAACATTTCTGCAGTCTGATAGAGAGCAAATATCCTGTTGAAAGAGGCTACTGCCATTTGGAAAAACTGTTTCCATGCAAGATGTAGTTGGTCTGACATGATGTTTAAGTAAGTAGTACATGACTAAGTGATGTTCACATAAATGGCAGCACCCACCATTTCCCAACAGAACATTGCCCAAAGCCTCATATCCCTCCACTGGCTTGCCTTCTTCCAATAATGCATCTTAAAGCCATGTCTTCCCCTAGTCAGCGACACACATGTACCTAGCCATCCAAAGGATGTAAAAGAAAACGTGATTAATCAGACCGGGCCACCTTCTTCCATTGCCCTGTTAGACCAGTTCTCATACTCACATGCCCATTTTGGCAGTGGACAGAGGTCAGCATGGGCAGCTCCAAACGCAACAACCTACAATGCATTGTGTGTTCTCACTCCTTTCTATTAGAACCAGTATTAATTATTTCAGCAATCAGAGCTACAGTAGCTTTTCAGTTGGCTTAGACTACACGGGCCAACCTTCGTACCCCATGTGCATCACTGAGCATTGGCCATGAACCTTTTGCTGGGTAATCGATTTTCCTTCTTTGGACAACTTTTGGCAGGTACTGACCACTGCAGACAGGAAACACTCCACTTGAGCTGTAGGTTTGGAGACGCTCTGACCCAGTCGTCAAGCCATCTGGCCATTATCAAGAGGCTCAAATCCTTACACTTGCCCATTTTGCCTGCTTCCCACACATCAACTTTGAGGACAAAATATTCTCTTGCTGCCTAATACATCCCACCAACTGGGAACCTCCCCAGTGACACCTCTTCGATTTGCCTGATCTTTATTCTATTAGTGCCTTATGATGTCAAATGAAATAATCTGAAGTTTGAGCTTCCTAGCTCAAATGGTTTTTAAATTATGGCCCTTCAAATTTTTGGTGCCACGCCCACTTTTGGGGTCCGGGAATTGCACACTTAATTTGCAAGCATTTTTGGAGAACCATATCTTTTGTTTTTAGCTAACTACAGGCCTGTAAATTGTTATATATATATATATATATATGTATTCTGCCCCTGTCTATCTGAATCTGTACTTAAAACTAGTATAGGTTTACCATTTTTAGAGATATTAACCCCTTAAATGTGGATTTTTTAATGATGCAATACATTTTTGGGGCACTTGAGGTCTAGATCTTGGAAAATTTTTTGTCCTGATGGGGTTTCAACTAATTTATCATGTATGGGTACACTATTGAGTGTTTAGAGAATCTCAGGGCACTCAGAGGCTTGATGGGGGTACAGGAGGGTCCCAAATATGACTTGGGACAAAATAACCCTTTGGTACCCCCTATTTCAGGTCTAATCTAACTGTGAGGTTTTTATGAAATGAACCAAGAGCAAACTCCAGTAAAATGCAAAAGGAGGCTTAATTTCTGAAGGGGGAAACCCCCCCAACAGAGCTGGCAACAGTACAAAGTCCGCAATCCAAAATCAGAGTCTAAAGGGCGAAATTCAGAGTCATACACAGGGCACCAATCACAAAAATTGTAGTCAGACAAAAGAGGTCAAAAAAACAAGAATGCGACAAAAGAACAGGGAATAGGCAAAGCTCGGTATCAAGGACGGTCCAGTCAGAAAGATAAATCACAAAACATCAAGGCGAGAAAAGCGTAGCGCAGGAAACAAGGAAGAACGATCTGACAAGAAAGTGAACCAAACAGACATCTTATTTACACATCCGGGGTGAACACATGACCAGGGAGAACAGGTGCAATCAATGGTAACAATGATCAGGCAGAGGCAAATGAGGAATAAACTAATTACATGAATTTGGCTGTAGCCAAAACGCAGACAGGGATCACAAGACAAACCTATGAACAGAGCAGCTCCGGTCAAGGAGTACTAAAGTGTATAGTTTAAAGAAAAGGAAAGCATAAAGTATAAGTGGAGATCCACAGAAAACTGAAGCAGAGATAATTAGGGATAGGCAAGGAGGCGGAGACTAGAATAGGGCGACTGCTGACAGATCATTAGTCAATTACTAAGTGCAGCTATACAATCCGCAGTGCTTGTTAGTAAGTTAGTCAAAATATACAAAGTTAGTGTGGGTTAGTAATTAGCGAAAACAATAAACTGTTAGTATGTGTTAGTAAGATAGTAAAGTAAGAGGAAGGAAGAACACGAGATAATGAAAGAAGATTGAAACCCAGAAACCATGAAAATCCAAATTACCAATACACAATCCTAAGAATGGTCAGACATGAGCAATAATTCAGAAACACAGATCAGTCAGAAATGCAAGGCATGAACATGGGCAATGCAGAACAGAACATGAGCAAATACCAGAATCACAACAGTACCCCCCTCCCTACGAATCGCCACCGGGTGATTCAACTTGATGGTCTGGGGTGGTTTGCATGAAAGTCTCTGATCAAGTCCTTGTCCAAGATGTGAGGAGACGGTACCCAACTGCGGTGTTCCGGTCCGTAACCCTCCCAGTCGACGAGATACTGCAGACCCCGACCTCGCCGACGACAATTCAGGAGGGCACGGACTGTGTAGGCTTCGCCTCCGTCGATGATCCGGGCGGGTGGTGGGGGATCAGGTCCAGTGGACAGGGGGTGGGTTACAGCAGGTTTGACTTGGGACACGTGAAAAGTGGGGTGAATACGTCTTACAGACAGTGGAAGACGCAGGCGAACAGCAGTTGGACTCAAGACTCTTTCAACCGTAAATGGACCCAAAAATTTAGGGAAAAGCTTGCCCCCGTTACCTCTGAGAGGAATGTCCCTTGAAGATAGCCAGACACGCTGCCCAGGTCGGTAAGAAGGAGCTGTCATGCGCCTCTTGTCTGCTTGCTCCTTCATTCAGGCGACCGACCTGAGCAGGGCCTGGCGAGAAGTTATCCATGTGCGCCTGCACCGACCCACAAACTCATGGGCTGAGGGGACAGCTACCTCCTCCTCCTGGGAAGGGAACAAAGGGGGCTGGTAGCCTAGGCAGGCCTTGAAGGGGGAAATGTCGGAGGCAGCAGAGGGGTGGCTGTTCATGGCGTATTCAGCCCACGGCAACTGATGGCTCCAGGAGGAGGGGTTCCTAATACAAATACATCTCAGAACATTCTCCACACATTGGTTAGCCCGCTCGGTCTGGCCATTGGTCTGGGGATGGAAACCTGATGATAAACTGTGGTGCTAAGTGATTTGCAGGATGATTTCCAAAATAGAGCAGTGAATTAGGGGCCGCGATCGGACGTGAAGTCAGTTGGAATACCATGAAGTAGGGGTGGGACGATTCTGAATCGCGATTTTTTTAAGGCGTAGTACCACCACCTGTTGCCGTGGGGCGAACATCCGAGCTTTCCCTCTTCCTTAATTAAACCAGACGCAGCCCTGAACGAAAGTGCCAAACATCAAAGGGCGTGAGAAATGCTTCCGGAAAAAACTTGACTGACATCATTATTTTTCGGCTACGTGCTGAAAGGAGCCAAGCAAATGAAAACAGAATCATCTCCTATTAACCAATTAGGCAACTCGAAGAAAAGTAAACCTGTTCCCGTTTACTTTGCTTGATTAGCGATCAAATGTGGATTCGTTTACTCTGTAAGTTGAATGAGTAGAGCTGTTTATTAAGACATGTTTGATTGCTGCATTTAAAAATTTTAATGGCACAGATTTGCATAAACACAATTGCCATGGCCACACCATTTCGTGCGAGTGTGATAATTCATAGCGATCTCACGTTCATGTTTCACCTGCTTTTCAGAATTTTTTCCAGCCTGTGTATTTTTTAGAATCCAGGGCGATCTTTACAAATCTGTTTTAAATTCATCTTGAATAATGTCCTAAAATGCTACAATGAGAGATGTAATTCAGAGGAAGATTTTTTTTTCTAATTATTCAAATTATTGGCATTCTTTCAATCTAACAAGCCCAGTTAGGTTTTTCTGCTTTTCGCCATCACATCTTAATCTTTATAGGCTACTGAAATTGCTTGATTGTTATTTAAGCCAAGTACATGGGAGCAGATTTAGGGAAGGGCGGAGCGCCTGCAATTAGCGAAATCTAAACTCAGGCTTCTTCCCAACGGCATTTTAAATCGTTTAAGCCGCTTCAGGTGTGTGTTTCAAGAAATTACGTGTGACTGCCTACACACCCCATGACTGCAAGTGGTCTCATGACACTTCAAAAAAATCCTCGTCTTTTTAGAAGATCTATAATGATATAATAAAAATAAAGAAATTTATTTTCAGATCGCCCTGGATTTCAAGCATCAAAAAATACACAAGGTGGAAAACAGTCTGCAATGCGGATAAAACGTGAATGGGAGAAATAAATTATGAAAATCATACCACAAAATGGTATGGCAATGGCAATCGTGTTCATGCTGTGCTGTTCTATGTCCATTTAAATTTCATAATGTGGCAATCAAACATGCTGCCTTAATAAAGAGCTCTAGTCATCCAGCAAAGTAAATAAGTGAATCCCATGTTTGATTGCTAATTGAGCAAAGTAAACAGGGACATGATTAAAGTAGCCTAATTAGTGAAAAGGAGACAGTTCTGTAGTCCTTTACTTGCTCCATGCAGCAAGTTTTTTTTTTTCCGGAAGCACTTCTCACGCCCTTTGATGTTTGGCACCTTCGTTCAAGGCTGCGTCTGGTTTAATAAATGAAGAGGGAAAGCTCGTATGTTCGCCCCACGGCAACAGGTGGTGGTACTACGCCTTAAAAAAATCGCGATTCAGAATCATCCCACCCCTACCATGAAGTCTGATGACGTGTTGAATGACAAGGTTAGCTGTTTCTTGGGCGGAGGGGAGCTTGGTGAAAACCTTAGCTCCTTGTAGGAGGTCGAACGCTGTGTTCATGAGGGGGAGAGGGTATAGGTTCTTGACGGTTATATCATTTAGTCCCCGATAGTCAATACAAGGCCTCAACGTCCCATCCATTTTGGCCACAAAGAAGAAACCAGCGCCCGCAGGGGAGGATGATGGTCGAATAATGCCCACAGCCTGAGACTCTGACAGGTACTTTTCCATGGCTTGGGTCTCTGGTCGAGACAGGGAATATAATCAACCTCTGCATAGTACCTGGCCTTAGGTTGATGGTGCAATCGTATGGATGGTGAGGAGGTAAGCTGTTGGCCCGGGACTTGGAGAACACCTCCTTGAGATCATAGAACTCGAGGGGAACCTTCTCTAGCTCTGGGATCTCCTCTGGAGTAGGGTTAGGCTGTAGTTCCGAAGCATTGTGGAGGCACGTCTGAGAACAGTTGGGGCTCCAGCCCTTAATTTCAAGCGTTCGCCAGTCGATATGAGGTAGATGTTTAGCCATCCATGGGTGACCCAGGACGATAGGAGCATGGGGAGAGTGGAGGAGGAATAATTGAATCATCTCATGGTCGTTGCCTGAGATCTTGAGTTTGATGGGTCTGGTAACATGGGTTATCTGGGCGATTTGCTGGCCACTTAGGGAATTGGCCACTCAATCCAGGAAGATCTTTTCAACCGGAACCCCCCATTCACGAGCCAGCTCCACATCAATGAGGTTTTCCTCTGCTCCAGAATCAATGAGAGTCGTAGTGGCTCTGCTCTCCCCTCCCCGCGCGAATGCGCGTTCGTCCAAGTTGCATGGGTTCCGTCGCAGGAGAGGGGCGGCCATCAGGTGGTGGTAAAAGTGGAGTGGTCCGGTAGGGGTTAGTTGGACGACTGCGAAGAACGGACCGTCTACGTTCTTCACGGCAAGCATCCACTCATATGGCTAGGTCGACTATTTCATCCAACCCCTCCGGTAAATCTCGGGACACCAGTTCGTCCTTTATGGCCTCAGCTAGGCCATTAAAAGAGGCGTTGTATAACGCTCTTCGCCCCCACCTGCTGTTGGTTGCCAGGATCTGGAAGGCGATCGCATAATCAGCCTCAGAACGACCACCCTGGCGTATACGAAGAATCTCCCGTCCTGCTTCTTGACCCAACTTTGTGCAGTCAAAAACCCGTTTCATCATCTCCTCTCCCAGTAGACCAGATGTCCGTACACATGGTAGATCCGCCTCCCAAGCCGCCGTAGCCCACTGCTTGGCTCTTCCCGTGAGTTGCATGATGATAAATGCAACACGAGCCCGTTCACTGGGGAATGATGAGGGCTGTAGGCTGAATATGAGGTCACACTGGGTGAGGAATGCTCGACACGCACCGAGGTTGCCGTCGTACCTTTCAGGGGGAGGCAGGCGTGGCTCACAGACAGGCAGCGGCGGAGGACACAGGCGTGGCGTGGACCGCAGGCTGGGGGGGTATGCAGCAGCTGAGAGTCTTGAACCGAGCGAATGAGGTCCGCCATCTGGAGACTCATGGTTTGCATATGCTGCATGAGGGCGCGAAGCTGACGCTCCTGAAATTCGAGCTGGGCTCCCTGTTCCTTGACTGCCTCCTGTAGAGGCTGGATGTTTGCTGGTTCCATCTTGGTCAGATCGTAAAGAGAGGTTTTTACGAAATGAACCAAGAGCAAACTCCAGTAAAATGTAAAAGGAGGCTTTATTTCTGAAGGGGGAAACCCCCCAACAGAGCTGGCAACACTACAAAGTCCGCAATCCAAAATCAGAATCCAAAGGGCGAAATCCAGAGTCATACACAGGGCACCAGTCACAAAAATCGTAGTCAGACAAAAGTGGTCAAAAAACAAGAATGCGGCAAAAGTACAGGGAATAGGCAAAGCTCGGTATCAAGGACGGTCCAGTCAGAAAGATAAATCACAATGAATCAAGGCGAGAAAAATGTAGCACAGGAAACAAGGAAGAACGATCTGATAAGAAAGTGAACCAAACAGACATCTTATATACACATCCGGGGTGAACACATGACCAGGAAGAACAGGTGCAATCAATGGTAACAATGATCAGGCAGAGACACATGAGGAATAAACTAATTACATGAATTTGGCTGTAGCCAAAACGCAGACAGGGATCACAAGACAAACCTATGAACAGAGCAGCTCCGGTCAAGGAGTACTAAAGTGTATAGTTTAAAGAAAACGAAAACATAAAGTATGAGTGGAGATCCACAGAAAACTGCTGCAGAGATAATTAGGGATAGGCAAGGAGGTGGAGACTATTATAGGGCGACTGCTGAGAGATCATTAGTCAATTAGTAAGTGCAGCTACACAATCCTGAGTGCTTGTTAGTAAGTTAGTCAAAATATACGAAGTTAGTGTGGGTTAGTAATTAGCGAAAACAATAAACTGTTAGTATGTGTTAGTAAGATAGTAAAGTAAGAGGAAGGAAGAACCCGAGATAATGAAAGAAGATTGAAACCCAGAAACCAATAAATCACCCGAATGAGTGGCACGCAAGACAAAGGACCGTGAGCAAAGATGATCATGAAAAATAATAAAACATGAAAATCCAAATTAACAATACACAATCCTAAGAATGGTCAGACATGAGCAATAATTCAGAAACACAGATCAGCCAGAAATGCAAGGCATGAACATGGGCAATGCAGAACAGAACATGGGCAAATACCAGAATCACAACACTAACTCCTTCACTATCAACTACAAGTGCTGGTCAACGAATTAGAATAATTTGAAATAGCGCAATCGTTAAATTTTCTTGATGCATTTTTTTGTGCAGAAAGCAAATCAGGTGTTCACCGCGCCCGTCCTACTTGTTAGAGTAATCACAGAACTCGCTACCTGTAAAAAAATGTGCTTAGCTGAGCTTTCCAAAAGGCCCATTTAGACCATTTAACTGTGACACTGTTGTTTCATTGAATTAGAATAATTCATAAATCATTTCATTGAATTAGAATAAGTACTCGAATTTTTGTTTTCTGTGAAGAGTGTTCACTGTGCAGTATAAAGTCAGGGTTGAGTAGAATTTCTAAGTTGTAAAATCAATCATGGGGAAGCAGCGTGACCTCTCAACGGGAATAGTGACTCAAATTCAAGCTCTTCGCTAACAAGGCTTGACCCAAACTAAAATTGCTGAGCAGCGCGGCATCAGCCAGTCTTCCATCTGCAAATCTCTAAAGAAAGACTGCAGCAAGCGCACCAACTGTTCCGGCATCTGAAAAACTTCTGCTCGTGACAACAAGCAGCTGAGAAAGATCGCAGTCAGCAACCGGTTCAAGTCCATTTCTGAGCTCAGCGACTTGTGGAACGAGCAGACCGGCGCTAACGTCTCGAGATCAACCACTTACTGTCTTCTGCGCGAACTCGGCTTCAAATCTCGCGTTCCAGCAGGAAAAACCAATGCTGAACAAGAAACAAATGGAGAAACGGCTGAAGTGGGCCAAAGAACACGGCGAGTGGACTGCTGAAGACTGGCAGAAAGTGGTCTTCAGTGACGAATCACGCTTTTGCATCTCCTTCGGTGACCAAGGTCCTCGTGTCTGGCGTTTTGGTGGCGAAACCTACAATCACCAGCGCGTAAAAAGATGCGTCAAGTCTCCCCAGAGCGTTATGGTCTGGGGATGCATGTCCACTCGGGGTGTAGGGAAACTCTGCTTCCTCAAGAAGACTGTCAATGCTGCTGTATACCAAGATGTTCTGGAAACGTTCCTGATTCCGACTGTTGAGGGACAGTTTGGCGAAGAAGACCTTATATTTCAACAGGATCTTGCACCGGCTCATGCGGCAAAGTCAACCAAAGATTGGTTTGCCGAAAAGTTTTGGCATGGCCGGCCAACTTGACTGACCTCAATGTTATTGAAAACCTTTGGGCCATCGTCAAGCGGAAAATTCGCGACAGAAAGCCGACTACGCTGGACCAACTGAAGCAGAACATCGCCGCTGCCTGGGAAGCTGTGAATGCGGAAACTTGTGACAAGCTGGTCAAATCGATGCCGCGGAGACTTCAGGCAGTCATACAAGCCAAGGGGGCAGCCACAAAATACTGAGAAGGTGATGATTCTAATTATAATAAAAATTATTCTAATTCAGTGAAACGGTTTCTCAATTATTCTAATTCAATAAAACAACATTGTCACAGTTAAATGGCCTAAATGGGCCTTTTGGAAAGCTTAGCTGAGCACTTTTTTACAGGTAGCGAGTTCTGTGATTACTCTAACAAGTAGGACAGGCGCGGTGAACACTTGATTTGCTTTCTGCACAAAAAATGCAACGATTCAAGAAAATTTAACGATTGCGCTATTTCAAATTATTCTAATTCGTTGACCAGCACTTGTATGTCTGTAGGCTTGTGTAGCAAATATGTTAGCTTTTTTTTTTCCTTTTTTTCTTCTTCTTCCTTTTCCTCCTAAGGTCATTCAATTGTCTAATGTGTAGGGTTAACCTACCATAGTTCTAAAAGACAAGACCCTGTATTCGTTGTGTTTTCCTATTGTGCTTGTCTGTTTTAATTTATGAAACAAAAAATTAAAAAATAAAATATTCAAAGAAAAAAATAAAAAATCAATCAAAGCTTTATTACAGATACAATGGTCCAATAAAAAAACAACACACAACAACAAAAAAACAAAAAAAACACAACATTTAGACAAATAAACTCAGTAGTTCTATAATAAGATCATGTACCAATGACACCAGATGCCTGAGTGGAACTTGACAGCACTAAGGCTGGGCTGAGACAGTAGCCTGATGATGACATTCTCTGAGTCATGAAGACGGCGTATGAACTTGTAAGTCAAGTGTCTTAACTGAGCATTAATGGTGTTAACCCCTACACCACAGAACATCTCACTGGCACTGGACCATCTTGGCCTCCTGAGAAGTATCCGCATGCAGTCATTGTATGCAACCTTTAACTTCTGTAGGCTGGCCTAAGTCACAGTACGTGTCTGTTTGTTTAGGGCTTTTGCGGGTCCGAGATGTTGCTTGAAAATTAAGTTAACTTAAGCACCCAGTTTTATTGTCTTGCATGGGCATTTGATCTTAAATTAAGAAACAGTACGTGTCTGTTCGCAGCATTTACGTGTCCGAAATCAGTGTTGCTAAAATTAGGTTAGCTACCCAGTTTTATTCTCTTACATGAGCATTTCATCATGAGTTAAGTTACAGTAGGCTACGGTGTTTGTTTGTTCGCAGTGTCTACGTGACCCAAATCAGTGTTGCTCAAATTAAGTTAGCTACCCAGTTTTATTCTCTTGCATGAGGTTCATGGCTAGAAAAAAAGTTAAAAAGTGAATTATGACCCTGCTGAAAATTCCAGCTTTGGCCAGCCTCGGCTGGCCAGGCTGGTTAAAGCTGTGCTTTGGACAGTTTAGCTGGTCAACCAGCTGACTCCAGCTGAAAATACCAGTTTAACCTGCTTTGACTGCCTTCATCAAGCCATAGAGACCAGCTATGACCAGCTGAGAACACAACTCAGACCATCTTAAACCAGCTTAGAATTTTAGCTGCTAGAACTCTAAGCTGGTTTAAGATGGTCTGAGCTGTGTTTTTAGCTGATCATAGCTGGCCTCAATAGCTTGATGAAGGTGGTGAAAGCTGGTTAAGCCAGTATTTTCAGCTGGTGAAGGGCTGGTTGACCAGCTAAAACTGTCCAAAACACAGCTTCAACCAGCCTAGGCTGGTCAAAGCTGGAATTGTCAGCAGGAGAATTAATGAAAACCATCTGACTGACGGACACACTTTGAAGCTGTGTCTCGGTGTCCGAAAGTCGGACAGGATTTGAATGTAACTTTGTGTCCGACAGTCTGATGGTTTCAATATAAATCATAATATAGCGGATGCTTATGCTGCGCTCGCCCTAGCTAGCATCCCAGTCTTTAAAAGTTCTATTCGATTTTTGATTATGAGCACAATCCATCCATTATTATGCTAATCTTCTTTCGCTCTACATTGGTTCGGTTTGTTTCAGTCGTCCATGCTTATTTTCTTTGGCAGTGGTTGTGAGATTCCATAGAGATAGAGGAATGTACCAATCTAGCATGAAAGAATCATGACAGTGGTCGGAATGTGGTTTTAATTTCTCTTTTCAATCTCGCAACCGATTCGACAGTTAACAAGCATGAGGGACAGTATCAGTTGCAAGGTTGAATAGGGGAATTAAAAACACATTCCGACCATTGTGAAGATTCTTTCACGATAGATTGGTACGATGTGTTAACATTCCTCCATCTCCCTTTTGAATTTCGCAGCCGGTACCAGAATCATTTCCTTAATCTTCCTATCGAATCTCGCAACCGATACCAGAGAACTGGTTCAACAAAGGGATTTGGAATACGTTACATTATCAAACAGAGGTGTATATGTACTTTGTTCGTCGCAATACTGAAGTAGTTAATTTTTATTTTTATTTTTTTTTTTGGAGTAGGCCTATTTGTACTTGAGTTTTTTTAAACTGGGACTTTTACTTTTACTCTACCACATTTAAAACATTAAAAAGTATACTTTCACTTCGTTACTTTCACACTGGCCACTTCGTTACTCGTTACACATCAAATTATGAATGCAATCCATCATTTAAGGATTATCTGGATTTGGCGCGTTTGAGAAAAACGTGTTTGATTGAAAATTCTCCACGTGTTTTGGCGTGTTTGATTGAAATTCTCCGTACTCATCTTGAAGGTGTGAGCTGTCTAATCAAAACATTCACGTTTAATATCTAAAAAATTCAGTAGACTTCAAGAGATTAAAAACAATAATCGACCGTCGGTCACGGAGTTATATTGAAGCCCAGCCTGGTGCCCGTGCCTCGTTGCGCTTGCGCTCCAGGTGAGGCCCAGGTAACAATGACTCAATGGCTGCCTCCATTGAAGTAAATCCAAGATGGCGGACCAGGTAGATTTATCATTGAAATTTAGAACAATTATTTGTCCTGACCTGTTCCTAATCGGGGAGAACAAGCCGCACCTGTTAACTGTGGCTTTCAGAGTGAACCTTCAGTTAATTATGAAAATGACTAGGAACAGGTCAGGACTAATAATTGTTTTAAACAGAAGTTTTGTGCAACCGAATTCTCTGTTCGTGTTCCGCAACTGGGCTGAATTTAGCCCATGATTTAATCGCTGTTAGATCACATACAGAGAGAAACCGCGTCTTCGGTTGCCAATTACGATAATTGGAAAACGCGTCAATAAATGATTGAGAACTACTAATAACAGTCAGAAAGTGACGTGTCTCAGCACTCCCACTGGCTACGCCACTGTCGGCAAGTACACATGCCAAAATAAAATTATCCCTTTGTTCTAAAAATGTATAGAGATCGGTAATCGACATGATATATCGAAATGTATTTATGACCACAATGACGTTTCATGACACCCTCCTAGAAATATCAAAACATCAAGACATTTCAATGATAAACCTACCTGGTCCGCCATCTTGGATTTACTTCACTGGAGGCAGCCATTGAGTCATTGTAACCAGGGCCTCACTTGGAGCGCAAGCGCAACGAGGCACGGGCACCAGGCTTTACTGAAAACATCCCAATGTCAGACACTGAGTTATTTCGAACACGTAGACACTGGGTTTTTATTTAGCCTCAGCCATCATCCTCAAGTCCAAGATTGTCGCTGGCGGCCATTCTCTATTCTGTTCAACTTCACGGTGTAGAGATCAAGGAAATTGAGTCATAGCCCCACCTGCTGTTTAGCAGGGCCAATAACTTAGTGAGGAAATTAGTGAGAAAATCCTTCAGACAAATACAAGTGAGAAAATCGGTGCCATGTCACCGGTAGAAAACTGCCAAAAGTGATTTGTACTTGTAGGAAATGCTTCACGTCATATACTTGTAATCGGTACGTTTTGTATTTGTAAAACTGAATACATTTTTTTGTTAATGGTGTTTTGTATTTGTAAACCATACTGTATTTGTTTGGCAAATCCTTTTAATATTTGCAAACCACACCTTGTTTGTACGTGAATCATTTTTATATTTACAAATCACATTATTTGTTTGTGAATCACTGTGCATTTGTAAAACATGTTTGGTTTGTATATTAGGTTTTGGCAGTAATTTAACTCCATATTTATACACCTTTGTTATCATATTAGCTATGTGACAAAGTGCAATTCTTCGTCAGATTGTAACTGTCGCTTATGAAAATCATTTATGCTTTCTTTCCTGAATTTTTGTATTTTACTGCATTTTTTAAACATTGCTTATATCATTTTTTTGACTGTCTACCATATTTGAGCTAAAATTGACCTTAATTGCTCACTTCGCAACACTTTATTCATCTGCAGTGACTGAAATAAATACTAAACAATTCACTATTTGAGTGCACTATAAAATTTCAAAACTTCCTTATTTCTCTGCCAATTTGATCTTGGTGTTAACTACAAGGCCTTTTCGAGAGCTTTCAATAGGAAATAAATTCATTAAAATTAATTGCATTTCAATTTTTTTGTCACATAGTTAACCATATTCAACCATCACCAATATCGAATAATGCTTTATGTAAACACACTTTCACACTCTCAGTCTCTTCACCCAGTTTGTAAATACTTTATCAACTCCAGCTCATCAGTAAACTTGCACTTAATATAACTGAATGAGCTTTGTCTCATTTAGCACCCTTTTCTTGGGCACACATTCTCATACAGCTCTCGGCGGCCCAGCCATACACTGGGTTGCACCTAGTCTTGTTTTGTAAGGGTATGTATCAAGTCTGTCAATCCTGAAATAATTGTCAAATTTGTTCTCAAATAAAATCAGACAAATGTTTATCTGTTTGTGTGGGTTAATAACACTGCATAAAAATCAAGTTCAGCTCTACCCGTATGCTATTTACTCTGCTATGCTGCCCCAAAGCTGACTTGTTACTGCAAATGTACATGTGGAATATGTAAGTCCATGAGATAGTAAAAACTGAGTAAAACTAGGCTTATGCCGTTGGTGGCGACGGCTTGGGCTATATCCCCGAACGCCCCCAATCTTCCTATTCCCAAATCCTTGAATAGACCCAATACAATATAAAGCCCCTCAGGTCATGACCTTTCATTTGAACTTAATTTCAGGTCAATCGGACAAATGGTTCTGAAGATATGGCCAAAATGGTAATTTTTGTAAATCTTAAATTGTCCAAAATCGAATCAGTTCTTCCTCTTTATGATACTTACTTATATGCAGAACTTGAAATTTCTAATTTAAATAATACTGAAGTTATCGCATTAACACGTAGGGTGGCGCGACGGCGGCGGTCGGGCCAAAAACATAATATACCCAGAACGCCTTCGGGGAAATAAATATAGTGCAGTATATTTCAAAGAAGCCAATATGCATGGTAAAAAATATTTTAATGTGCTTATTCTTTTGATAGTAGCCTAACTGCAAGCCAAGTATACTTGAACATTAGGCACAAATATTTTTATACTTTATTATACTTTTCTTGACTATATCTCAATCAAAAGTTTAGGTACAAGTATTTGCCAAATATACTTAGACTTTTCTGTGTACTTGTCAGTATAAACTAAGTATGTTTATGTAATACTTTGCAAAGTATATCTCTGAGTACATCTTAAATGTTTTAGTTTAAAAGAAGTATACTAATAGCACACTTGAATAAACTTCTTTTTCAGAAGGGAAACTATCGTTATCCTCATATTTGCATTTCACTGTTTGAGCTGGATGCACTTCGTGAAAAGCTCCCTTTCAATTTTTTTTTATTTTAATATTTAATAGATTTTTTTTAATGACAAATCCTCCACTAAAAGCCAAATGGCATCTGTGATTGGCTTATGCCGCTCAGATCTTCTCAAATTGCTGGCCATCACGGGTGCGCACAGAAAACTGAAGGCAGTTGCTACGGGGACGGCAGTTTTCCGTTGCAGTTCAATGTAGAGAGGTACGGTAGTCTCAGTTTCAAACCCTGTCCTAACCTAACCCTGACCCTAACTTTAACCCTAACCCTGACCCCTAACCCCTAACCCTACCCCTAACCTTTACCATAATCCATAATCCTTATCCTAATCCCTTCAAATCGACAGCCATACCCATAAAACTGCCTTATCTCTAGACACTACCAACATGGAAATGCTTTGGAGGCGAGTTGTGGTTTTAGAGGGCTCATATGTCCAAAAGAAATTATTTTTTACACGACCCCAAGCTTGATGGAGGGTGCGAGTGACATTGGCTTGAGTGCGGAAACAGTGTATTCTAAGTGTATGTCAGAAAGCTCACAAAATCCTGTCTCTTTTCATTAATTAGGTTAAAAACAAATTTTAGCTTACACGTTTTGAACACTTCATCCCGAACTGTGTTTTTGGGTATCCACCTTTCGAGTTCATCCAGTTATCAGCAGGTGCACGCACTGGTAAGTGCAACTACATTCCCGGTAAGATTTTGATATGCGCAATATTAACCCTTTTAACAGCCAGCTCAACATTTAGGTGAAGCACACTTTGAGTCACTGTCTGAAGTTGAAAGAAGTGTTAAACTTAACTGATTGGATTTTTTTTTCAGCTTAACATACCACAAACAAGTGTAAGAGATATCTCAATCAGGTTTAGTTCGACACATCTTTTAGATAAATACGGTGACTCAAAATGTGCTCTACCAAGAGGTCGAGCAGGCAATTAAAAGGTTAATGAATCTTGTGGCCTGCTTGTGTTTTTAATTCATATTTCTAGAGCAAGGCGTTTGTTACCCGCGTGTGTATTGTATGTCCAAATAAGGGATGAAATAAATAAAATAAATCAGTAAATGTAAAAAAGCAAGGGACAAAAAGGTCATAAGGAAACTGACAGTCAATTTCTATGGGTAGATAACCCTGACACCATTACTCAGGATGTCACCATCTTTTATATACCTCAATTTATAAGGTATTCTATAAGCCTCCAATTCATTGCATGAACACTGTATCAAAGGTCTATATCAAGTCCATGGATGAAATGCTTCAAACTGCTAATTCTGGAAAGTGCATACTATAGACCACAGACTGAACTAATCTGCTGTTGTGAACGTGACTAGAGTCACCACTCAAAAGTTGAAACTGTTGAGGCTAAAGATAAATCTAGATGCTACCACAGCTAACCACATCAATCCCCAGTTTCAAAAAATTTTCTACTGATGGAAGGGGGGTGTCCATCCCATCCCCCCAGCCCCGTCAGCAGGACCAATATGAATTTGCTTCCTACGCCTCTGCTGCAGCAATCGCAACAGCATGGCTTCATGTAGAAGAGTCTTTGTGCTGAACTGGCCTGCCTGCAGTCCTGATCTTTCACCAATTGAGAACATTTCGTGCACAATTAAACGAGAAATCTGTCAAAGGAGTCCCAAAACTCTCCAGCAGCTGGAAGCCTGTATTAAACAAGAGAGGGATCAAATTCCAATGGCTAAACTCAAGTGATTTGTCTCTTCAATGCCCAGACGCCTACACTCCAAGTTAAAAAGAAGAGGGGATGCTACACCATAGTAAACAGGCCCCTGTCCCAACTTTTTTGAGATCTGTAGCAGCTATCAAATTTGAAATGAGCTCATTTTGTGGATTAAATTGTAAAATTTCTCAATTTCTCACAACATTTGCTGTGTTCTTTCTGTTCTGTTGTGAATAAAATACTGCTGGTGTGATTGAGAGTCCTTGGATTTTGATTTTATTCACAATTTACACTTTGTCCCAACTATTTCAGAATTGGGGTTGTACTTTGTCATGTTACTTACTCAAGAGTTCAGTCAGGAGGACTACAACTATGTTCAGTCAACTTCAGTCATGCAATCTCATGTTACAGTCAAATGCTAATCAACAGTTACTTCCAGATATCAAGCTCACAATGACAGATGCCCTAATTGGTCATCAAACCTGGGCTGGCACATTGCGATGACAAGCCATATCCACCACCCATTATGCAACACTGCAACCCTTAAGCAGTGCCTCGACATTTGCACATAATCAATGTCAGGAAAAGTAGGTTTTTACATACAAGTAAGGTACTAGGGTCATTTGAATATAAGGTGACTTTCAGAATGGATAGAGATCAAATTTTGATCTCTATTTTCATTCTCAAAGGTAGTCCTCTTTGCTTAATATTCATCAAGAAAACTGGCATTATCAAAAATCATGTGGATCAGCAACATTTTTGCATTTTAAGTGCCATTATTTAGTGTCAGTCATGGTCAGTGGTATCACAAGCACTGACCATTACACCAATGAAATATGCACAAGAGAAAATTTTCCCTAAATGATAAAAGTATTTAAGTATGTAAATTTGACAATTTACATGATAGAACTTCAGCTTTAATTCTAGGTTCATCATCTTGAAACTCCCCCTCATCTTCACACGTCTCGACCATAGGAGAGTCTGAAGTGACAGCCGCAAGCCTAGCAAGCCTGTCATGAAAAGGCTTCAGCACGTTAATGTGACACAACTGTTTTGGCTTTCTCCTATCTGGAGTCTTCACAATGTAATTGAGATCATTGAGTTTTGTTAGAATTTCATACGGACCATGAAATCTAGCCTGCAATGGATTGGACTGCAAGGGAAACAACACAAGAACCTTGTCTCCTGGTTTAAACTTATGGCTTCTAGCCTTATGATCAAGTTTTCATTTTTCCCTGACTTGATTTCAAGTTGTCTTTGGCTAGGTCACAAGCTGCACGCAATCTTTCCTTGAACTTGCTAACAGAGTCTAACAGACTGATATGCAGCTCTTTCTCTTGCCATTGTTCACTCAATAATAGCAAAGGTCCTCTCACTTCATGGCCAAACACTAGCTCAAACGGACTGAATCCAGTAGACTCCTGCACTGCTTCTCTAGCTGCAAACAACAGCAAATGAACACCTTAATCTCAGTCTTTCTCATGGTCATAACAATAAGTCCTCATCATTGTCTTCAGAGTGGAATGAAACCGCTTTAAGGCACCCTGACTCTCTGGATGATAGGCACTAGAAAGAATCTGCTTTGCACCTAGTTCACACACAATTCACTGAAACAATTCGGAAGTGAAATTGCTACCTTGGTCTGACTGAATTTCCCTGGGAAGGCCAAACAACGTGAAGAACTTTATCAAAGCCTTCGAGATTGCAGTTGCCTTGATGTTGCGTAGAGGTATGGCTTCAGGGAATCTGGTAGATGCACACGATTGACAACAAGTACTGATTTCCAGATCTAGTCTTGGGTAATGGACTAACACAATCAACAATGACCTTGGAGAAGGGCTCCCCAAATGCTGGGATAGGCTGCAATGGAGCTACAGGTGGGTCTAACCGGTGTTTTCCAACTACCTGACAAGTGTGACAGGTTTTGCAAAAGTTGGAAACATCTTTCCGAAGCCCAGGCCAGAAGAAGTGTTTCATGACTAAGATGACCTCCTAAAGGTGAACTATGAGCCATTATTAAGATCTCATTCCTGTAGACCTTTGGAACAACAATTTGCCTAACCACTGCCCAATCTGCATTGGCAGGGATATCAGGAGGACGCCACTTCCGCATCAACACACGGAGAAACCATAGTAGGCCGAACAGAGTCATGAGGCGAACCACCCGAGTCCTGACTATTCAATGTGCTGGACGGCTTCACATCTTCTTCTTTAGCCTTCTTGGCCATAGCATGAGTCACTGCACAGGAAGGATACAGAGATGGGTCTTCATCGCCATCTTCAGTGCTCGGCTGTGAAGTAAGATGAACAGGGGGAACTACATTGCCCCCAGCCAGGTCATTGCCTAGCAACAGAGAAACACCCTTAATAGGTAGACTTGACATAAGTCCTACCTTTAACAGTCCTGTAACTAAATCTGACTTCAAGAATAGAGAGCACAGGAGTACAGATACAGTCCTCCCTTCAATACCTTGTACAAGTATGAAATCCCCAGAGGCGGTCTCATCACGTAACTCCAAGGAGTCCATTAATAAAGGTGACTTAGAAGCTCCGGTATCCCTTAGGATATATATGGGGACAGGAGGAGAATGCTCATTCAGAGCCACAAATCCCTCCGACACAAATGGAAGAAATTCCTCCCTCACAAAGTCAGCAGTATCAGGCTTCTTAGCCCCACAAGGAGCAGGCAATTTAGCAGATTGGTCATCTACTACAGGGGTTTCTAACCTTGTTTTCACAAAGGCATTTGGTTTGGTATCCTTTTCTCTTTCTTTCTTAGCTTTAAGGAACCAACAGTTAGTTGTAACATGACCAGATTTCTTGCAATAACTGCAAACTAGACGACTTTTGTCACTATCAGCTTTCACACTTTCATCAGACCTGTGACTGGATTTCTGTGCACCATCACCAGATTTGTCTTTGGCTTTGGGTGAGGAATCTTGGGTATCACCATTACCTTTCTTCTGAAATTGGAACCATTTATTGTTACTGCTAGACTGAAATTTGGACTTATGTGTGAGAACATATTCGTCTGAAAACTTGGCAGCTGATTGCAAATTCAGTGCTTGCTTCTCATTAAGGTAGGTCTTAATATCATCCTTAATATCATTCTTCAACTACCACCATCTCTTTTAGTGAGTTGAAATCATCCTTGACCTCCATAGAAGTACACCAGCGCTCAAAGCAAACCTTCTTCTCATTAGCAAATTCCACATAAGTCTGATTGTCTGATTTCTTCAGACCTCTGAATTTCTGTCGGTAAGCCTCTGGAACCATCTCATAAGCTGTCAAAATAACCTTTTTGACAACCTCATAATCAGAGGAATCATCTGCAGACAAAGCCGAATAGGCTTGTTGAGCTTTACCCTTGAGGACAGTTTGTAACATCAGAGGCCAGTGTTCCTTTGGCCACTGGCAACTCTTTGCTACCTTTTCAAAACACTGGAAATAGTTGTCAACATCCTTTTCCGAAAAGGGAGGCACCAGTTTTACCTCCTGGCTAGCCAGAAATTTATTTTCAGATTCTATTTTTATTTTTAGTAGCTCCATTTGGAGTCTTTCTTTTCTAACCAACTTCTCTAATTCAAAATCTCTCTGTCTCTGTCTCTCACTCTTTCGGCTCTTTCCTCTTTCTCTCTCTCTCTTGCTAATTTTTCTAACTCAAATTCTCTTTGTTTTTCTTTTTCCTCCCTTTCTATTTCGAGCGTTTTTAATTTAAGTTCCATTTCTATATTTGGATTTTCCAATGGAAACTGTTCCAGATCTCCTGGTGCAAATACATTTTCATCAATATAATAATCAACAATCTCTCTAGCCAGTCTTGCTTTTCGCATGGCTGGTTTTACCTCTGTCAGCTCTAAATGTTTGCATATTTCTAGCAGTTCTGTCTTTTTAAAAGACTTCAAAACCTCTACGTTTGGTGATGCAAAGAAATCATCCATTGCTGTTGATGTGTGTATATATATATATATATATATATATATATGAAAATTCAAAAAACTATTTTACAATTTGAAATGTTAGATTTTCAATAAATGACTCATACAATGGTCTATCCCGGACTTAAGCCCCCAGTTTGTTATGACATTTACGACAGCAAAGGATGACAGACAAAATTTTAATACTTAAACACATTTAATGAAACAAACACTTAACTAATCTACTATCTACTCTACTGACCAAGATTCATTATATACAGAAAAAAAAATATTTACAGTCCCTTTGGTTGGGTGCTTGGTGATGTTACGGATGAGGAAAATGCTCGAACACAGGCAAAAATCCACTGAAAGCTTCACAGGTCTTGAAAAGAAGAGACAGGACTGGTCAAATGTATCCTTCTGCTTGCAATTTCTCCTACTACTTTACTCTCTCAACTTTCCTCTTTATATACTCTTTTGCAGACCCCTCCCACCTTTTAGACCTCTTTTTTTTAATTCTCTGGGACTCGTCCCAGACATGCCCAAGACATGCCCAAACCTAGCGCCAGTCTGGGCTTAACATAAGAAAGGTCAATACTGCCATCTAGTGGCTTCTATTCGCATTACAGTACTGAGTCAACATTGCAACAAAAATGGCATGGCAAGAATGAGATATCAAATATGTTATTAACCCTTAAACTCAGATTTTTTTTCTAGAATTTCCTCTGAAGTACTTTTGTAGGTTAAAATTTAGAAAAAGCAATTTTCCCCTATATTGGTAAACAATGTCAAATACATATTCTATATTAGCAGGTTGCAGCACTTCACTGTAACTACATCACACTTATATCGAGTGAAGTATTCAAACCCAGTGTGTCACGTATTCATGGCCACAACCTTACAACGAATAAAAAATATTCACTGTACTGTGCAAAGCCTTAGGCATTCAATTTTTTTACATTCTGTTTATTGAATTTTGCATTACGAAAACATTAGTTCTTCATACAATAGTAATTGCATAACTACTAAATAATACAAATCCAACAAATAAAAACTGACAGAACAGATACTACCCCCCACCCCCACCCCACCACCGGCATCTAGCCCTGACAAATAAACATATAAAGAAGAGGCAGAAAGAAACCGATAATAATAATAAAAATGAAAAAAAAAAAAATAATAATATAGTGCACAAGTAGACAAGTACATGAATATATAAAATTAATAGATAATGATGATTATAATAGCAATACTAGTAATCCTAATAAAAAAGAGAAATCAATGCCTAAATCCAGACCAAAAATGGAACATAGATATCTAAATTGTCAGAGAATGTAAACAAAAATAGATAAACAAATAATAACCAGGGGGAGACTGAAAAAAGAAAAAAAAAACTAAATAATAATAAATAACGAGCAACGCAAGGTGTGGCATATGCCCCCGACTGAAACAGTTGAAGAACATGTACAAAAAGCGAGTGTTAGGCATCATCTGCTATGTATCACCATTCACCCCACCAAAAATCATAAACCTCCGTCAAGCGGTGTTCACGTTTGAGCACGACAAAGGATTTCTAGGTGGCTGCTGTGGCGCCCATATTGGTTGGAAGAGTGAGCTGAAAATCGATAGGCATCGTCTCCAATGTACAACATTCACCCCAACAAAAATCATAAACCTCTGTGGAGCGGTGTTCACGTTAGAGTGCGACAAAGGATTTCAATATGGCTGCTGTGGCGGCCATATTTGTTGATGGAGCGAGCTGAAAATCAATAGGCATTATCCCCTATATATGACCATTCACCCCAGGAAAAATCATAAAGCTTCATAGAGCGGTATTCACGTTAGATCGCGACAAAGGATTTCGAGATGCCTGCCGTGGTGGCCATATTGGTTAGCGGAGCAAGCTGAAAATCTATGGGCATCATCCCCTATATATGAATATTCACCTTACCAAAAATCATAAACTTCCTTTGAGCAATGTTCACGTTAGAGCACGACAAAGGAAAAGTTTATGACAGGACGCCCGGATGGACAGACAGAAGGGGTAATAACATAATGCCCCCGACCGACTCTTTCGAGATCAGGGGCACAATGAAAACACAAACTCAGCCTTGCATTCCTCAGTTGTCAGTAATCAGACATCTTCTGCTATTAACATAATTCAGGAAGGGATTCCAGGTCCTCTCAAATGGAACAGCTTTACCAATCAAGGTCAGCTTAATTTTTTCCAATTTAAGGAAATAAAACATCTCCTAAATCCAGTTTGTATAGAAAGGCGGGAGAGAAGAATTCCATTTTAACAGTCTCAGCCTTCTGGCCAGCAGAGTTGTGAATGCTATCAAGTCCTTTTTAGCATGGGAAAGGGTAAGTGGAACAGGCTATTCACCAAACGGGGCAGTTAAAGTGCTAGTAAATACCTTGCATGTGTTTTTTTTTTTAAATTCCAAAAGTCAAGCTATCTGTAATATGGCACAAAAAAAATAATAAAAAATATTTGACCAAAAATAACCTTAGGAAATGCAATTTTTCAAAAAAAGGTTTCCCGGTCTAAAAATAGATCGGCTAGATTATTTACCGCGCAAAGCATTGTGGGTCGAAATCGCGCACTGTAAACAAAGATGGGGTCAAGGGCATCAAGGGCAATTTTCCGGCGTTTTCTCTCCGAGGCTGTCAACTTGATTCTTGCCGCCATTGCTGTTGTGTGTGCTACGTCATATGGTACACAAGAAAGGGAACTTACTCTAATGACATCACATTTTCGCTCGCGCGACAGTTTGAGGGTTGAGTGAGTTTTTAACATCAAAATCCATATTTTTGGATGTCGTAAAAATTTGTATAACATATCGATGTGAAGATGAATGATTTCCCTACCTACTGAGACCATTTTTATATGTTGTCACAATTGAGATATGATTGAAGACATGCAAGGTATTTACTGGCACTTTAAGGCATTAGGAACCACCTCCCTTCCAGTTACCTTGGATAATGTATTAAAGATCTCAGTCCAAAATCTAGTCAGGGAGGGACAGCTCAAAACGTGTGTAATTTGCTGTGGCTTGTTGGCATTGCTCACATAAGGGAGACACTGTATCGAATATTTTTTCAAGACGAGCTTTACTGTAGTGAGCTCATGAAGAATGAAGGCTCACTGAATGAAGAGATGAAGAGAGAGGCTTCAGAAATATCTCAAAATCCGAAGGATCAGGAAGAGCTACAGACAAAATTTCGAACTTGAAGGTACCTGGAAAAATGTCCCTTAGGAAGTGAAAATTTATCTACTATTTGTTGAAAAGAAGCAAAAATAGATCAACATACAGGTCTCTTAGAGTTTTTAAGCCCAGCCTAGCCCATATAGAGAAAACGCTGTCCATTAAGGATGGAGGAAACATAGGATTTGGTGCCCCAAAATAGAGAGTGTTTGCAGGCTAAAATGATGTCTAAATTGAATCCAAATTTTAATACTGAAGGACACCAACATATTGTTTGTATAAAAAGAAATAGAAGAATACAAGGGTGAGTACAGTCAGGCTTTCAATGATACCAGGTGAACAGAATTTGTCTCTAAAATCAACCATGACGGAGGGACCTCAATATCACCATATTTAACCAATAGTTTAAATTTTTGTTTGGTTGCCCAATAATAGTACAGGAAGTTCAGTTACACCATTCCGCTCAGAGCTTTCGGCCTCTGTAAAACTTGTCGACGTAACCTGGGAGTCAAAACAAAACCCAGAATAAGACTGTCTACTTTATGGAAAAATGAAAGGGGAAGAAATATCGGAATGCATTGGAATAAATATAAAAAGCGCGGGACAAGCGCGGGACAACGTTCATTTTGATTACATTGATTCTAGCTGCTACCGAAAGATTTAGTTAGGACCATCACTCAAAATCCTGTTTAATTTGTGTGAGCAGAGAGAGAAATTTTTCTATAGTGATTGACTAATGTCTTAGCTATATATACTCCAAAATAAAGCCAGAGATCTTGAATGGTACATTTTGACGTGAATGTTCATTTGCCTCTCCACTAACAATATACATTTCACTTTCACTAAGATTTAGTTCATATTCAGAGAATCTACCAAATTTGTCTAGGACTGAGCAGGCAGCAGGAATGGAGCGTAACAGATCGGATAAAAGCAACATGGGATCATTTGCGTTTAGGGCCACCCTCAGCTCTACACCATTTCTGGTTATACCACAAATATCAGGATGAGACCACAGAGCAATTGACAGAGGCTCCATCACAATCGCAAATAAAAGTGGACTTAAAGGGCAACCCTGCCTTGTGGAGCGAAATAAAAATATTCAGAGTTAATGCCATTTGTCCTGACAGTGGCCTGTGGGGAAGCTTATAGCTACCTAACCCATGAAACAAATTTTTCCCCAAAAACAAATTTCTGCAAAATAAAAAATAGATAATCCCACTCTACTCTGTCAAACGCCTTCTCAGCGTCCAGAGCTATCAAAGCTTCTGGCAGAGCAATTGGAGAAGGATTATAAACCACATTGAACACCCTCCTAAGATTAATAAAAGGAGTGTCTATTGCGAATAAACCTGGTTTGATGCAAATATATAATCGAGGGTAGAACAATTTCTAAGCGCCTGGTTAGTAACTTGGACAATAATTTGAAGTCGACATTCAACAGACTAATGGGACGGTATGAATCGTATGATAGTGGGTCTTTACCTTTCTTCAAAAGCGAAGAAATACAAGCCTGGTTTAGGGTTTGGGAAAGTATACTTGAATTAAAAGACTCAGCAAACTTCTCTAATAATTGTGGGGCCAGCTGCTTCAAATGTTTTATAAAATTCGACTGGAAAGCCATCTGGGCCCGGACTTTTACCACTTTGCAATGATTTAACTGCCGCCTCAAGTTCAGCTGCTATGATACAACGTTCCAGTTCCTTAGCTGCAACCCGATCCAGAGTAGGAGTATTTAGCCTATCAAAGAAGGCAATCATATCCAAGGAGGCATGAGGACCATCAGATGAGTATAGCAATTCATAGAATTCTAGCTGCCGGATAGCTGACTCGGTAAAGCATTGCGCTGCGAAGCAGAAGTGACTCTCACGTCACGGGTTCAAGCCCAGCTTCGTACCAGCCGGCAGTGATCGGTAGCTTTTTCAGAGTAGCACACAATTGCCTATAGTGCTACAGGGTTGAAAATTGGGAAGGGACTGCCGGGATGGGAATATAATAGTTGCCTTGTTCGTTGCTGAAGCGGTTCCTGTTGGCCAGACAGGCGCTCGTCAGGAAGGTTCTAAGTTTGTTCATGTCCTGGTATCCTCCGCCCTCGTTCTGAACTTGCGAAGATTCAACCAATGAGTGAATAAGAAGCTGTGGCTGACAGGCACGTGCTTTGGAGGCGAGCCGCGAACTGTCTACACTCTCCTGAGTTGGCAGCAAGGGGTCGCATACGAGCAAGACTTGTACATAGTTCACCAATTGGGCATTCCAGATTTGGGTGGGATTGGAGGTGCCAAATAAAAAAAAATAAAAATAAAAAATTATAGAATTCTATAAAAGTTTTGATTTCCAGAGGGTCGGATGTTACACCCGAACCAGTCTCAATTTGAGGGATTAACTGAGATTCAGATATTTGATGTAACTGATGAGCCAAAAGTTTACTAGTCTTATCCCCCTGTTCATAGAATTTGAATCTTGAATGAAGTAAAAGTTCTGTAGTGTACTGTGACATGATAAGATCATATTCAGCTCACAAAGTCATATGCTCCTTATAGGTACCTGGCAATTTTGAGGTTGCATATAGAGATTCTAAGAGAGCAATGCGTTGAGATAGCTTGTCTAATTTCGCTCTTCTAGATTTCCTCTGATGAGCCTTTTTTTTTTTTTAATATGGCATCTCCAATCCTACCCGAATCTGGAATGCCCAATTGCTGAACTATGTACAAGGCTTGCTCGTATGCGACCCCTTGATGCCAACTCAGGAGAGTGAAGACAGTTCGCGGCTCTCCTCCAAAGCACGCGCCTGTCAGCCTATTGCTTCTTTATACACCTTGGTTGAATCTTCGCAAGTACAGAGCGAGGGCGGAGGAAATGAACAGGCTTAGATCCTACTGACGAGTGCCCGTCTGGCCAACAGGAAGCGCTTGAGCAATGAACAAGGTAGCTATTACTTTCCCCTACCCGGCAGTCCCTTCATAAAAATGTTATAAAAAATTAATATCGCCTTTTATCTGGATTAAAAAATTGCCAAGGGTCTACAATGTTAAACTCATTCATGAAAGCTTGAATCACTTTGGCTGATTTAGATTGAGCAGCTGAGGTGGGGGAAGAACAGTCTAGTGAGGGATTCATCCAGCAGCTAGAGTCCCCTTGTAAGATAAAGTCGTACATGGACAAGTCCGGTAGCATTGAGAAAACCTGTCTGAAAAAGGACTCATTGTCCCAGTTTGGAGCATAAACATTTGCAAGGGCCACTTTTACATCGCAGATATGTCCAATGATGAATATAAACCTGCCAGCAGAATCGGAGATTGTATGAACTTGAACAAAAGGGATATCTCTGTAGAAGAATAGCAACACCTCTTAATTGACTGGAAAAATAGGAATAGTGTATTTCCCGATCCAGCTCTTCTTCAGTCTGATATTATCTATCTCTTTTAAATGGGTTTTCTGCAAGTATATTATATGAGCATCAAGGCGGCATAAACATTGCAACACCTCACTGTGCTTGATTGGATTATTTAGGCCCTTGCAGTTTAAACTAACAAATCTAATATCTCCACCTACACTGGACAGTGAGCTCTGAACCTGAGTCACCAAAAGACAGAGAGGTCAATATGTAACTAGAAAAGAAAGGAAAAAAGAGAAAGAGAGAGAAAAAACACATACATCCACTGTATACATCTGGAAAAGTGGGATAGGTGCCGACGCATTCCCCCTTAGAACTAAACGAACGAGCAGCCCCCCCAGTTTAGAACAAAACACCACCCCCACCTCCTCCTCTCCTAGCAGAAGCATCCGTTTAGTGATGCGTGCTACCTCACCCCAAGTTGAAATAAACCCCGTCGGTACCAGTAGCTTAACCATACTACTAAACAACCTCATGGAATGTGTATGTACTGTCCCCTTCAAAAAAAGAAATGCAATAATAAAAGGTGCCATGGATGAAAAAAAACAGACTGAAAGGCACTGCAAGACGTCAGTAACGTCTTCGTTTTTATTATTTTTTTTCTATTAGCAGCCAGAAAGTCAAAGATGATGATAATTCACGATCAAATTAAAACATATTTGCCAATTCATTTTTCAGTTCATATAAAGTAGAAGTCAGAGGGATGAAAAACAAAAACAAAAAAACCAAAACAGCAAAACTTAAACAAAATAAAACAAACACTTATAAAACACAAGAAATTATGTGGTACATGTACAATAACTAAATTAATTTAGTGGTGCAGAAAGAGAAAGAAAGAACAATAAAAACTAAAATGAAAAAAACAATAAAAAAAGACAAGATGGTAATGTACAGAGATTCTATTTTCTCAGTACTTCAGTGGGATGGGGAATCCAATTTGTGAATGATTACGGACCAGGCATGGACAATCTGTTTGAACTCAAACCCAACCAGGGGCTTAAGTATCTTTCAGGATCCTCTGGAAAGAGGGTAACCTACATATGTTATGATTCTGTCATGTTTGGATTTTGATCTCTGCCTTGTCTGACCATGCTTTGTATTTCGTATTGGGATTTAGATGTCTGGTTCTGTTCATGCTTTGTCTTAGTTTAGTTTATGCCATGTTTTTGTTATTGCCTTGTCAATAACAAAAGTGTGCCTTGTTGTGCCACACTTTCAGGTGATTTCATGGTTTCTGGGATTTCAACCATTTCTTCCTATCTTGTTTACTTCCTTCACCTTGCTTTTTTATATTACTAACCAAAACTAACAGTTTGTTGTTTTTGCTAAAGTTACTAACCTAGACTAACATTGTACATAATTCTAAAGAGCACTAGGGATTGTATAGCTGCATCTTGCTAATTGATTAACAAGCACTCAGCATTCGCCCTGTTCTAGTCTCCGCCTCTTGCTTCCTTTCTCTCATTATCTGAGCACATGTGAAATCCTTCACCGGAGCTGTATGTTTTGTCAGTTGGCTGTCTCGTGATCCCTGTCCGGGTTTTGGCTTTCACCTATTTCATGTGATTAGGTTCTCCCTCATGTTTGCTCCTTTGTAATTAGTCTGATTCTCTACACCTGATTTCTGTATGGCTTATGACCTCCTGTGTGTGTATTTTAGCCTTCTCACAACAGTTTCTTGTCAGATTGTTTCTCTTAGTTTGCCTGTGCCACGCTTGTCTTTGCCTTGTACGCTTTGTGATTCTATTCTGACTGGACCGTCCCTGATTACAATTTTTGGCTCTGTTTTGGATTTCTGTCTGCGTCTGTTTTTTGAACCCTTTTCTGCCTGACCACGAGTACTGTGATTGCTGCCCTGGTTTTCAACTCGGATTCTGCCCAACTGGATTGTGATTTTTGGATTGTGGACTTTGAACCTTTGCCTTCTGCCCTGCGAGGGGTTTCCCCCCTCGCTTAATAAATTCCTATCTACTGCATTGCTTGGTTCTCGCATCTGGTTCCTGAGCGTATCATCACAGTAGGTTTTGATCAGCATAGAGCCAGCGAGTACCCATCCACTGCAAGCTGCAATAGAACAACAGGGCGCCTAGTTGGAGCTCCACTAACGGCAGCTACGGGCCATGATGCAACATATGCAGACCATGACTCATCAGATGATGGATCTCACCCAATCTTTGCAGAGTACACAACCCATCCGCACTCCCCAACAAACTGCCACCACCATGTCTCCTCTCGTGTCTGTTCCAGCTTCTGTTCCACCCGCTCCGCTCCATGAACCAAGATTACCTCCCCCTGAGAAGTATGATGGTGACCTGGGATCCTGCCGAGCCTCTCTGACCCAGTGTAAACTGATTTTCAGTCTAAAACCTTCCACCCTCCCCGCTGAGCAAGCTTGCGTAGTGTAAGTCATCACGCAGCTAACTGGCAGAGCTAAACAGTGGGCAACATCAGCCTGGGCAGCGGGTCTACTCTGTGTTCAGTCATTCAACCTTTTTGGAGAGGAGATGGAAGGCGTGTTTGACCGTTCCGGACTCGGGCATGAGGCTGGGTGGGAGATTCTCCACATCCGTCAAGGGGCTCGTTCAGTATCGGATTACGCCATAGAGTTCCAGACCCTAGCTACCAACAGCAGGTGGCATGAGAGAGCCCTCTACGACGCATTCATTTTTAGTCTGTCAGAGCGAATCAAGGACGAGCTATTGCCATGTGACCTGCCCGTGAGTCTGGAACGTATCATTGACATGGCCATCCGCATCGACTCTTGCTTGGAGGACCGTAGATGGCCCAACTTCCAAGCCGGTCCCTCTAAGTCACTGGTGATGACCCCATCCCCACCGCAACCTGTTTGCTCCAAGCCTCCCTCCGGATTGGAACCCATGCAGCTGGGGCGTACCAAACTTACCAGTGTGGAGAGAGACCACAGACGTAAGGAGCAGGCCTGTTTCTACTGTGGCCAGGGGGGGCACTATGTTTCTCGGTGTCTAGTAAAAGGCAACGCCCACTAACGAGGAGAGGAGCTTTAGTGGGCGTCATCCCTGTGGATCACTCCTCAAAAAACCGCACCTGCTTTCCTGTCTCACCTGAGTGGCCTGGGGGAGGAAGGAAGACCACTGCCCTCAATTCAGGTGCCGAAGAGAACTTTATTGATCAAGAAATAGCCCAGAAGTGGGGCAACCCCATCAAACCGATCTTCCCGGATCGAGTTGCCAGCTCCCTCAATGGCCAGAGAATTGGCCACATCACTCACGTCTCCAGCCCTATCAAATTACATATTTCTGGCAACCACTAAGAATCAAATAAGCTCACCTCATTTGGTCACCTCATGCCCCAGTCGTCCTCGACCACCTATGGATGGCCAAACATCTGCCGGAAGTCGACTGGGAGAGACATTAAATTAAGGGATGGAGTCCTAAGAGCACTCGAACCTGCCTCAACGACGCTCAGGATCACGTTTCCATTTCCCCTCCAGAAGATATCTCGAACCTGGAGAAGGTTCCTCCTGAATTCCGTGACCTCAAGGAAGTATTTTCTAAAGCTCACGCTACCAGTCTACCCCCACACAGACCATATGATTGCGTGATTGAGCTCAAGTCTGGAACCATGCCACCCAGAGGTTGTCTGTTCTCCCTGTCACGCCCTGAGACTCTTGCTATGGAGAAATACCTCAGGGAGTCGCTCATTGCAGGCATCATTCGCCCTTTCTTATAACCCGCTGGAGCGGGATTTTTCTTTGTGGGCAAGAAGGATGGATCCTTACGCCACTGCATTGATTACTGAGGACTCAATGACACCACCATCAAAAACAGATATCCCCTACCCCTCATGAACACCGCCTTCGACCTCCTCCAGGGAGCAAAGATTTTTACTAAGATGGACCTACGCAATGCATACCACCTGGTTCGTATTTGTGAAGGAGACGAATGGAAGACTGCCTTTAACACCCCTACCGGGCACTAGGAGTATTTGGTCTTACCATTCTGCTTTACCAACACCCCAGCAGTCTTCCAAAATCTAGTTAATGACTTCCTACGTGATATGATTAACAAAGTTGTATTTGTGTACCTTGACGACATCTTGATTTTTTCTAAGTCACAGGAGGACCATGTTCATCACTTTTGACGAGTACTTATGCGCCTGTAGGAGAATCGGCTGTTCGTTAAGGCTGAGAAGTGTGAATTCTCCGTCCAGACAACTTCCTTCCTGGGGTTCATCATCTCGCCTGACACCATCCAGATGGACCCTGTCAAGGGTGAGACAGTCACTATCTGGCCCAAACCAGGCGTTCGTAAGTCACTGCAACGCTGGGTTTTTCCAATTTCTACAGACGTTTTATCCGTAATTACAGTTCCATTGCTGCTCCTCTCACTGCTCTCACCTCCAGCAAGATCAAGTTCCTATGGTCCGAAAAAGCCTACAGGCCTTTCATGATCTTAAGTCCGGTTTTACTTCTGCCCCTATTCTAACCATCCAAGCTCTAGTTCGTGGTGGAGGTTGACGCCTCCAAGGCGGGAGTTGGGGCCGTGCTCTCTCAGAGGTCTCCCAAGGACGGCAAGATTCACCCCTGTGCTTACTTTTCCCGTCACCTAAGCTCCGCCGAGTGGAACTACGACATCGGCAACCTGGTGCTGTTAGCCGTTAAGCTGGCCTTGGAGGAGTGGAGACAATGGTTAGAGGGTGCCGAATTTCCATTCCTGGTTTGGACGGACCATAAAAATCTGGAGTACCTCCAAACTGCTAAGAGGCTGAACCCCCGACAGGCCAGGTAGGCATTGTTTTTCTCACGTTTCAATTTTCACCTTGCTTATCGCCCTGGCCGCAAGAATGTAAAACCGAACGCACTCTCCCACTGCTTTGAGATGGAAAAAGACCAACCCAGTCCAGATACTATCCTCCCCAAGGAGACCTTCATCAACGCCGTGGCTATGGACATAGAGTCAGAGGTGAGAGATGCCCAAGATGGTTTTGCTGCTCCTAGTGCTTGTCCTGACCACTGTCTGTTTGTGCCTGCCAATCTGCACCCCGGAGTCCTGGACTGGGGGCATTCTTCCAATCTCTTGTGCCACCCAGGAATACGTCAAACCTTAGACTTTTAAACACGTCGCTTCTGGTGGCCTGGAATTAATGACGACGTCCAGAAATATGTCTCCGCCTGCTCGGTCTGTGCCTAAGCGAAGGTATCACACCAACCCCCTAACGGCCTCTTACAACCCTTATCCACTCCACACCGCCCTTAGTCACATATAGCCTTAGATTTCATCACTGGTCTTCCCCCTTCCAATAACTTCACCACCATCCTCACCATAGTTGATTGTTTCTCTAAAGCTGTCCATTTTGTTCCCCTCTCAAAACTCCCATCCGCCCAAGAAACCGCCACTCTCATCATCCAACACGTCATTAGACTACACGGCATTCCTACTGACATCACTTCAGATCGCGGACCACAATTCACAGCCAAATTTTGGAAATCCTTCTGCAATTCACTCGGCACATCTGTCAGTCAATAATAATAATAATAATAATAATGCATCAATTTTATATAGCGCTTTTCTGGACACTCAAAGACGCTTTACAATGGAGGCATTATTCATTCACTCACACATTCACGCTCTGATGGTGGTAAACTACGTTTTTGTAGCCACAGCTGCCCTGGGGCAGACTGACGGAAGCGTGGCTGCCAGTATGCGCCTACGGCCCCTCCAACCACCACCAAACATTCACACACAGCCATACAGGAGGGAGGGAGGGTTCCTATATTGCATGTCTATCATCCGGCATTCACCCTCAGACTAACGGCCAGATCAAGCAGGCTAACCAGTGTATAGAGACTGTGCTTAGATGCCTCTGCCTCAAAATCCCCTCCTCCTGCAGTGGAGCCATCAACTCCCCTGGGCAGAATACGCTATTAATAGTCACACCTCCGCAGCTTCTGGTCTTTCCCCGTTCAAAGCCTGCCTCGGTTACCAACCCCCTCTGTTTCCATGTCAGGAGGAGGTTGCGGTCACATCTGCCCGTGAGTTTGTGCGCCACTGCAGGCGCACTTGGAGGACCACTCGGGAGGCGCTGCACAGGTCGGTAGCCCGCATGAAGGCCCAAGCTGACAAGAGATGCATCGCCGCTCCATCATACCGACCTGGGCAGCGCGTGTGGTTGTCCTTCAAGGACATTCCTTTAAGGGGGAGTGGTGGAAAACTGTTCCCTAAGTTTATTGGGACCTTTACCATCGAAAAAGTGTTGAGCCCCACTGCTGTCCGCCTCCGTCTGCCCCTCTCCATGTGCCGCATTCACCCTACCTTTCACGTATCCCAGATTAAGCCTGCTGTTACCCACCCCCTGTCTTCTGGCCCTGATCCCCCACCACCCATCCGCATCATCAGAGGCGAGGCATTCACGGTGCAGGCTTTATTGGACTGTCGTTGACGAGGTCGTGGATTCCAGTAGCTCGTCGAATGGGAGGGCTATGGTCCAGAACATCATAGCTGGGTCCCTGCTCGCCACATTCTGGACAAGTCTTTGATCACGGACTTTCATGCTTCGCACCCTAAACCATCCAGTTGAAACGCCAGGAGGCATTTCGTTGGGGGGGGGGGGGCGGCACTGTTATGATTTTGTTTGGATTTTGATCTCTGCCTTGTCTGACCATGCTTTGTATTTTGTATTGGGATTTAGATGTCTGGTTCTGTTCATGTTATGTCTTAGTTTAGTTGATGCCATGTTTTTGTTATTACCTTGTCCTGTATTCTTGCCATTATCCACCTTGTTGTTATTTTTCCAGTCCATGTTTTTGCTTTTGCCATGCATTGCACTTTGTCTCCCCCTGTCTGGTCTCATGTCTTGTGATTGCTCACAGCCCCAGTATTGCGTGCCACAATCAGGTGATTTCATGGTTTCTGGGATTTCAACCATTCCTTCCTATCTTGTTTACTTCCTTCACCTTGCTTTTTTATACAAAAGTATTACTAACCAAAACTAACAGTTTGTTGTTTTTGCTAAAGTTACTAACGTAGACCAACATTGTAGATAATACTAAAGAGCACTAGGGATTGTATAGCTGCACCTGACTAATTGATTAACAAGCTCTCAGCATTCGCCCTGTTCTAGTCTCCGCCTCTTGCCTTCTCTTAATCTTCTTTGCTGCGTTTCAGCGGATCTTTCGCACCTGCTCTCTCTGTCCTTTCTCTCTTTATCTGAGTACATGTGAAATCCTTAACCAGAGCTGTATGTTTTGTCAAATGGCTGTCTTGTGATCCCTGTCCGCGTTTTGGCTTTCGCCTATTTCATGTGATTAGGTTCTCCCTCATGTTTGCTCCTTTGTAATTGGTCTGATTCTCTACACCTGATTTCTGTGTAGCATGTGACCTTGTTTCTTGTCAGAACGTTTCTTTTAGTTTGCCTGTGCCACGCTTGTCTTCGCTTTGTACGCTTTGTGATTCTATTCTGACTGGATCGTCCCTGATTACGATTTTTGGCTCTGTTTTGGATTTCTGTCTGCATCTGTTGTTTGAACCCTTTTCTGTCTGACCACGAGTACTGTGATTGCTGCCCTGGTTTTCGACTCGGATTCTGCCCAACTGGATTTTGATTTTTGGATTGTGGACTTTGTACCTTTGCCTTCAGCCCTGCGGGGGGTTTCCCCCCTCCCTTGAAAAAATTCCTATCTACTGCATTGCTTGGTTCTCGCGTCTGGTTCCTGAGCATATCGTCACAACACATCATATTAATTATTTCTCTCCACAAAAGCTGTTCCTCATAACACAATTCCAGGAGATTTGAGGAAGCTCCTCCATAGAAACTGTCTCTAGGAAAGTTTAAAGCATCTTCCTATTTCCAGGTGGTCAGAGTCCTTCCAGTTAGCGGCAATGAGTCTGTTGGCTGTCATAGTTCCAGTTATTATAGTTTGTTTGTTATATTTGGGCCAAGATCCACTATCCATGTAATTCAGCAAACATGGTTCCGGGTCGCAAACAACATAGTGACCGATAATTCCCCCCAGGGACTGTGCTACACATTCCCAAAACAATTTTATTTTTGGACAAGCCCATTCCATGAGATGAAGTGTACCTTTTTCTTGTTGACAGTCCCAACACTGGTCAGAGACAGAGGAGTTCATACTATTTGATATTTTATGTAAATCTTTCCAAATATCATTCCATTTTTCCATTCCTAATGGTTTGCTCAGATCAGTTTCTCAGTTTCTTTGAACCACACTCCAATCATCTCTTGGTGCTGTTTAACAGTTTATAAAGTATCAAAGCAATCATATGTTTCTGTTTGACCATTGATTCAAGTATGATTTCCACCTCTGTCACTATAGATGTTTTAACCACTTCACCGAGAAAATAAGTCAGGTGAGATCTTATTTGCAGATATGTTAGGTAATCCTTGTCATCAATTGCGTAGAAATCTGAAAGTTCAGCAAAAGATTTTAGTTTTCTGTCCCTGGAGTTTACCAAGTCACCGATAGTTCTTATACCTTTACTTTCCCAAAGATCATTCAGGATGTTTGCCATTTAACCCCTTTGTGCAGAAGCCAAATTTGGCTATTTATGGGTTACCCACTTTAATGCTGTATAATTCAAGATTTAAGCTTCACAAAGAGGAAAAATGTGGCTCAATTCAGGAAAGACACTTACAGCATTTAGAATTACATTGTATTTCAGTTTATTTTCATGATTTTGGTAGAGAAAATGAGCAGCAAACATAAAAAATCTTTATGAGAATTCACCATTGAAATTGCAAAAAAAATAATTCTGATGATTGAAAAACTGCTGGGGCTTAAAACTATACATTTCTGGTATCATAAACTCCTTGAGCACAAGTAGAATTCATCTTCAACATTACATTCTTGATTACCTACATGCTATTAGCCAAATTATACAGCTACCCAAGTGTCTCCCCAAAGTCTCAAAATGATTTGCTGTCAAATCATTAAAAAAATCATGTATTTAACACAATTAAAGCTTTAAGGCATGAAATTTAATATGAACGAATGATTTTCTGGTTGAGTTTAGTATGAATTCATCAATATCAGTGCAGTTGAATATCAGTGGTCACCAGTAACCTCTCCAAATACGAAACATGCCTTTTCTCCATAATAAAGTTTAGAGTTTTGGCCATTTTTCTTCAAAGCCAGCACAAGCACGCATTAAATAAACTGCTAATTAAACGGTCAGAACATTCACCCTGTAATGAAAGCTACCAGTCCCCTCTTCAAAGCTCACGAACCCATTTCAACACTTATAAGGAGCAAGTACACCTCACTAACTCAGTAATATCTGAATTCTGAAATATACCTTATTTTAACTGAACACACTCCACTTTCAGGGAATATCAAATCCATTGCCTCTCCCGATTCAAAAGAAACGTGCAATGAACGTATCGGGGGTCCACACCAAAATGCACGGGCAGTTCGCGTTTTAAACAGGAAAAAAACCTCGACATTCGACTTTGTTGAGTACATATACATTCCGAAACAGAAAAAAAAAACAAACAAAAATAGCAGCCTGACCTTTTTCGTGAATCCCTCCTCCAGAGACATTGACTGTATAAAATAGAGACCGATGTATCCAGTAGCAGGAACCCTCCGGTCCTGTTTCATTCGAAATAATTCCAATAGAGCATATCGTTCTCATTTAAATCCTGTAATGTAACTGAACACTTCAAGGCCAGTTTTGCGAACCGATTTTCTATAAATCCCGTCTATTTTAGCCGCGTAATGTGCATAACGTAGACAGGATACAACCGAGCCTGCTGATACGCATTGGTTTGTATGCTCTGTGTTTGTCCAATCAATGTGTTTCACTAACTCTAAAATGTTTAAACACTCGGGAATTGGATAAGAAACGAGCCAATCAATATATTGTTACCAGGGAAACTTCACGAGGCCATGAAGTGTAACTCTACAATTACGCAGAAGAGCTTGAGTGTATGGTTGAGTGATTGGCTATCAACGCCAGTACTCGGGTGGATATAAGGAAGCGCTGGATTTGTCAATGAAGGAATCTACGCGTAAATCCACGGTAGGGAACTACAAATTTTTTTTTGTATGGGACAACTGTAATAGGCAATAGAATGTGAGAGAATCAATACCATGTCGATTTTTTTGCCTCAGAAAACGGATTTTTCTGAACTATTAATTGGAATACTGTTAGCTTACTGTGGCTAAACTGGTTGCTACAAAGGATAACGATTTTTTGTGTGTCAAGATATCGTTTTTTTAAACTGCTGAATCGACACTATGGGCAAGGATACTGACCAGTTTGCGCATCAGGCTTAGCTGAGGAGTTTAATTCATGCAGCTCTCGAAAAACAGGGAGTGGAGTGAACTTCACCGTATTCAGAACCGCGTTCGAGGTCTGCTTGCTTGTGAACATTCAATAACTGATCCGGGGGTGCCATCTAGTGATCGAGTACAGTAACAGCGTGCTTCCAATTTGCAGGTCTGCAGAAAGGGGTTAAGAACCAATTTTTCCAAGGATAGGACAATATCAGACACATTGGATTGTTGACCCCCCTGGATTTGGCAGAAATTTTTTTTGTGAGATGGTTATGGTACCCAAACTTCAAAACCCAAACCATTCCATGGTTGACCTCTTATAACCAAAGTTACAGCGCCCCCTATTTTGAACCCCCTGGGGCAGTAACAAAAAAGTTACAAGTTCCCATCCCTCTAATTCATAACTTTGAGGGTGTCCCAGTTCTTAGATTCTTGATATGGGGACTGCATGGAGGGTACAATACAATAATACTGTTATTTTACTGGGACAACTTCAAAGTTGGCCAATAGGGGGCGCTCAAAACGCTCCGGGCTGAAAGTGGCTTAAATTAGGCCTCCCATTATTTTGAAACTTTGAGGGTATACCACAAATTTCATTGCAGGTATTGATCATTTGGGAGGTGTCTGATAGGTTTGTACTGTTATTTCAGTGGGACACCCTCAAAGTTGGGAGAAAAAGGGGTCCAAAAAGGGTCCCAACTCAAAAAAAGGGTAAAAAGAGGTCTTTTCAGGACCCGATTTCTCAAAACTTTGAGGGTGAATTCATAAACAAGGTACAGCATTTGAAAAGCATAGACCTAAATGTTAAAACAAAACAAGAAAATAATGGGGATCTCCTGCTATGAACTTTTAGTAACAAAAAAACAAAATTGCACTTGGCGGCAGTCACTGTTCAAATACCAGGGCACCATAAGGCCTACCGATAGCCAAGTAGCCTACTGTTGAGCCCCAAACAAAATCAACTTCTTTTTTAAAAACAGTTCCTGAGGTTTTCTAGAGTAGCTGTTGTAATGTGAATATATGCCACTGGATGACAGTATTTACCTTTTTTTTATTCAGCTCAGACTGGAGCTATGTTTAGACATGTCCTGGACATGTCATTTTCTGGGGCAAGTCCCCGAAAATTAAAAAAAAGAGGTCTAAATGTGGGTGGGGTCTGCAAAAGAGTATATAAGGAAAAGAATTGAGACAGTAAAGTAGTAGGAGAAATTGCAAGAAGAAGGATACGTGTGACTAGACCTGTCATTTCTGTTCAATACCTGTGAAGTTTCTTTTGTGGATTTTTGCCTGTGTTTGAGCTTTTTTTTTTTCCTCACCCAGCACATCACCAGGAAACTGTAAATATTTCTGTTTTTTGTATTCAATCTTGATCAGAATATTAGTTTAGTCGTTATTGTCTTTGTTAAAAATTAAATGCGTTGAAGTTTTTAAAACTGTGTCTGTCATCCCTTGCTGTTGCTGTTGTGTTGTAAATTGTAATAACAAATTGGGGCCATAACACTGTATCTTAAATTTTGCTTCCATGCTGTTTCAGACTTCAGGAGTCACATGGGTGCACTTTGAGGTCACCGAATGGAAATGCACAAACAAGTCAACATTGCATGCATGTTTTGGCTCATTTGCTCAAAGGAGGTGACAGGCTTCACATCTAAGCTAGATTTTCACTTTTTTTTTTCAATTTCACTTTTGAAATTTCACTTTTAACCCGATAATCAGTTGGATATCACTTTTGCGTTGCAAACTATGTTGCTAACTTGCTCGCTATTTCAGTAGCCTATTAGCGATACATTGTTGACTTTTCTTGTGTGATTATTTTGTGGGCTATGTGTAGGGTAACCACATCCATTGTTGTGAACGCTAGCTAATTGGCAAGCTGGCTAGCAAACTAATGCACAATTCAACATATTTTCCTGGACACTGGCAAGTGTGGAGGACAAAAGTCAATCGTTGCCTACTCTCACTACTAAACTTCGCTGACACTGAAATAGCGAGCTAAAAGTCTTGAAACAAACGTAACCTAACGAGTCAGTTGAGAGCAGAGTAGTTTGCTGCATGCAGGTATATTTTGTGCTGTGGCCTACCACAGTGGGTTGCAGTAATTTTACACCGGCATGGAATGCAACTCAGCCAATCACATTTAAGGATGGGAAGCACCCGTTTTATAATAGAGAAATAAGTTAGAATCAAAATTTAAGATACAGCTACTCTAGAAAACCTCAGGAACTGTTTTAAAAAAAGCAGTTGATTTTGTTTGGGGCTCAACAGAAGGCTACTTGGCTATCAGTAGGCCTTATGGTGCCCTAGTATACTCAAAATTTGATAGGGATCATAGGAATTTTTTTGTGAAAATTGGTAACTGCCACTGATGAGCAATATATTGGATAAATGACATGCAGTCAGACACAAAACATATTTGCACTTGCATTTCATGACATTAAATGAGCGTGCAGCCTCACATTTTGGCTTTGACTAACACTTCACCATTTCAACTCAGATGTGTGTGTTGCTTGTTGGTGAAAATTTGGAAGTTCCCAATTTTTTGCATTACATTTAGCAATAACAATATCTCCTCAACGTCTTAGACATCGATTGACTTCAGAGCAATTGGGAAGATGCATCGGAATACTTGACTCTGGCTTCTCACAATGTGACGTTGCTAATGCCCTTAACATCAGCTAAAGCGTTGTGAACAGAGCGTGGAACCGGCATCAAACGTTTGGTACAGCAGCACACTGTCATGGGGGTGGTCGTCAAACATTGATTACACAACAACAAGACCACTTTCTCACACTTCAGGCACGACATCATCTTTCTGGACGGCCTCCACCCTAGGAAATGACCTTCATAACGCCTCGGGGGTCAGGGAATCCACTCAGACGATACCAAATCGTCTTCATACTGCTGGCCTCAACTCAAGAAGGCCATGTGTTCCCACTGACCATGCGTCATAGGCGTGACCGTTTGGATTGGGCTTCATGATCATGTCACATGGACACACAACGATTGGGCTCCAGTTCTCTTTACTGATGAGTCCCGATATTGCTTGGACTTTACTGACAGGAGGCAACGGGTGTGACGAAGACAACGTGAGCGATTTAATGATGCCTACATCAACGAACACAACCGTTATGGTGGTGAATCAATTATGGTCTGGGGAGGAATAAGCAGGGATGGCAGAACGGACCTTCATGTCATGGGGAGAGACGATGACAGGGGTACGGTATAGGGATGAGATCCTCAATGTGTACGTAAGACCATAAGCTGGTGCTGTCAGCCCTGATTTCATCTTGATGGATGATAACGCCTGTCCCCATCGTGCTAGGGTAGTGAATCAATTCCTAGAGCAGGAGACAATTGTCCGCATGGACTGGCTCGCGCGTTTGCTGGACCTAAACCCTATCGAGCATGTGTGGAACATGCTGCAGGTCGCCATTTCTGGTCGTAGGGCACAACCCACAACTGTAGAGGAGCTCGGAAATGCCCTTGTTGAAGAATGGAACAACATTCTTCAGGCCATGTTGTTCCAGGCCATACCCGTTATTGACATTACAGTGGTAATGAAACATCAAACGAACACTGTCTGTTTTCACTTTACATGTCAGAGGTGAAACCATGAACTGTTCTTAAAAGCCAGAAGTGTGAGGCTGCACGCTCATTTAATGTCATTAAATGAACTTGAAAATGTATTTTGTGTCTGACTGCATGTCATTTATCCAATATATTGTTCATCAGTGGCAGTTACCAAATTTGCATGTCATTTCACAAAAAAATTCCTATGATCTCTATCAAATTTTGAGAAATTTTGAACAGTGACTGCCTCCAAGTGCACTTTTTTTTGTTAATAAAAGTTCATAACAGGGGATCCCAGTTATTTTCTTGTTTTGTTTTAACATTTAGGTATATGCCTTTCAAATGCTGTAACTTATTTATGAATTCACCCTCAAAGTTTTGAGAAATCGGGTCCTGAAAAGACCTCTTTTTTTGAGTCGGGACCCTTTTTGGACCCCTTTTTCTCCCAACTTTGAGGGTGTCCGACTGAAATAACAGTACAAACCTATCAGACACCTCCCAAATGAACAATACCTGCAATAAAATTTGTGAGATACCCTCGAAGTTTCAAAATATTGGGAGGCCTAATTTGAGCCTTTTTCAGCCCGGAGCGTTTTGAGCGCCCCCTATTGGCCAACTTTGAAGGTGTCCCAGTAAATTAACAGTATTCTTGTATTGTACCCTCCATGTAGTCTCCATACCAAAAAACTAAGAACTGGGACACCCTTAAAGTAATGAATTAGAGGGATGGGAACTTGTAACTTTTTTGTTACTGCCTCAGGAGGTCCAAAATAGGGGGCACTGTAACTTTGGTTATAAGAGGTCAACCATGGAATGGTTTGGGTTTTGAAGTTTGAGTACTAAAACCATCTCACAAAAAAAATTTCAGCCCAATCCAGGGGGGTCAACAATCCGGGCCGTCTGAACCTGAGAAAAATTGGTTCTTAAGGTAAACTTGTAGTTGTTCCTCAAGGAGGCATTTGGAAAGTTATTGACTCTAAAATTGATCATGTCCTGAATTTTTTTTCACCATATAGCAAGAAAAATGAATCAGAGGATTGTCCATTTTTTACATATAGGAGCATACCACAGCACTTGTAATGAAAGCTAGTCTTTTTGCATATCTAAGGCTTCCTGTTCAATGATATCCCAGCTAGTAATGTCTTCATAAATAGAGACTAACAGAAAAATTAGCACTTGTATGCTCTGAGCAGAGCAATTAAATTTAGTCAGTAAACAGTCAAAACTGAATTCGAGTCTGTAAACAAAACAGCAGCTTAATGCTCGGTTGGTGCCACATGTTACATACAAAACGACCCTGCAAAAAAAGTTCTATTGTACTTCTATGGAATTCCAAAGAAAATCAATGGAACTGAACGGAGAATTTTAATAAAACGGCATGTTCTATAGGATTTTCCATGTGTTCTATAGGAATTTGCTATAGAAACCTATAGAACACCTCTATGGAAAAGAAAGTGCTATAATATTATTGCCGTTCTACAAGACCTTCATATAGGACACCCTAGCTGAAAAACCTGTTCTATAGGACTTTGATGGTTTTTATAACCTTCTAATAGAACAAAAGCTTAATGGAAAAGACAATTTATGACTCCTTGCAATGCTCTGTCAAAGGGTCAGTTTACCTCATGTGTACCCGGGTTCTAGAAGTGAGAGACCGGACTAATGGTATGAAAATATGCATTGTGCAGTGATATCCACTATACTGAAGTAGCAAGGAAATCTTGACCCTTTTAACTTTAAGGTGTGCTTAAGCACATGGAGTACCAGGCACATACCAACTCATTGATTCTCTGATCAGGCAATTGATTGACTGACTAATCACACAACTTAACAGTATTTCAGTTACGGTAAATGAAGACCTCTTTCCATTTCCTTGGCAGAAATTCAAAAATATAAATGTAAGGCATTACAACTTTATTATGCTATAATGGAAAACTCGTCTTCCTCTTTTGCTTAAGAAGACATACAACGGTCCGTCTGTTGGATTCAGCAAAGCAATACAAATTGATCAGGATCAAGTACAATCGGCACTTTTCCATAGAAATTTCCGGCGGAATCCAGAGCTAATCACCCTCTGGAGCCGGATTCTTCCCAAGCCTCTTATTGATGAACTCCAGGACCTGGTCCAGGTCTTCAAATCTGTAGGTCTGGCCACTCGACGCGGTGATGTGTAGAGTAGCTGGGTACCGAAAACCAAATTTAACGTTAGCACAGGTATGGAGCTCTCTCTTCACCTGGGTGAAAACCGCCCTCCGCCACTGTGATGTGAATATAGGCCACTGGATGGCAGTGTTTACCTTTTTTTTGTTCAGCTCAGACTGGAGCTATGTTTGGACATGTTTCGGACATGTCTGGGGCAAGTCCCCGAAAATAAAAAAAAGGTCTAAATGTGGGTGGGGTCTGCAAAAGAGTATATAAGGAGTAGAATTGAGACAGTAAAGTAGTAGGAGAAATTGCAAGGAGAAGGATACATGTGACCAGACCTGTCATTTCTGTTCAAGACCTGTGAAGTTTCTTTTGTGGATTTTTGCCTGTGTTAGAGCATTTTTTTCCCTTACCCAGGACATCACCAAGCCACCCCAACAAAAGGGACTGTAAATATTTCTGTTTTTTTGTATTTATTCAATCTTGGTCTTTAGTTGTAGGTTAGTGTTAGTCTTTGTCTGTTAATTAAATTTGTTTAAGTTTTAAATTGTGTCTGTCATCCCTTGCTGTTGCTGTTGCTGTTGTGTAGTAAATTGTAATAACAAATTGGGGCCATAACACCACAGTCGGTGTAAAGTCCAGGAAAAAGAAAACCCTTATCCCATTGTGTAGAAGGGGGGAGCGCTGTCCAGCACGGCATAGACTAGCATTCCTTACTTGAAATTGTGTCACCCTGATGACCATCGGACGTGGTGGTTCTCCCACCTTTGGTTTAGCACTCAATGTGTAGTGGGCCCTATCGAGCCCGGGTTTCTTGTCGAGTCCCAACAAGTCCATTAAAAGTTCAGCTATAAAATCTGTAGGTTAAGGACCCTCGGATCCCTCAGGCAGACCCACTAATCAAATATTATGCCATCTAGAGCGTGACTCCAACCCTCCGCATTTCTTGCCCAGCAACTCCACTGTAGCAGAGAGCTTGGCTGTGTTTACTTGCATGCTAGTTAGTTGGTCCCCAGATTCATTAGCTGAGCGCTCCAAATCACTAATAGTTCCACTCTGTGAGGAGACTTTTTCTTCCAGGGGTTTCAGAACGGAAGAAACTTCCGTTCTGAAACCACTGGAAGCTTTGCCACTCTCTTCTTAACCAGCGCTGAGATTACGAACTCAAATTTTGCGACAATCTCTGATCGTTGTACGTACATCATTTCTTTAATGCTGCGTAGCATCTCCTCTTAAGCGTCCGGACTCACAGGTGACTGGGGCCCCGAGGGCTGGTGTTGCGCCCTGCTCCGTCAAGGCTTGGCAGCCTCGTTTTTTGTCTGTGAACTCGACATTGACCCGGTTATGACTCTCAAAATTGCAGAGTTCCTAAAAAAAACATTTGATCACCTTGCAGTAGTAGACAGTGGACAAACTTAAAACTTAAAAATTAGCAAAACTATATTATAATCACATTCCCGAGGACTGACCGAAAAACACATACATCGTTCTCATCCAGACTCGTCCAATTTTTTAAAAAATTTAAATTAATTTAAATTTGAAGTTGGATGGTAATTTTTGTTTTCCAAATTAGTAGTGTTGGGAATTTAAAAAAAAAACACACATATATACCCGCGCGCGCTCACACACACCGCTCACACACACACACACACGCACACAGGCACACACACACACATATTTTATACATATAGTGGCGGCTGGTGATAGAGGAGATCATAAGATCATTAGAAGCAATGGAATTGCATAAAGACATTTCATATTATTTCATTTAAGCTATTTAAATGATAATGAAACACATGCATTGCTTCCAACCCCTGAGTAAAGAAAAGCATGAGAAGTCCAGAGTCGTAATCGGTATGTGTTATAAATGAAAGGTCAGTCATAGAATGAAGACATGCCGGAATCATGCGCAGATCTCTGAAACAGAATGAACGGAATGGAATTGGTTTCAAGATGCTGTAATAGTCGCGAAGTTATGAACCAAAATGTGTTTTGGACCTTTCTGGTGAGCGCGACCTTGACCTTTGAACTTTGGCCTCGAAAAGAGACCGGTCTCTAACCACAAGGCTAGTCAATGTTGTCACCAAGTTTGGTAAAGTGAAAATTGTGGCATGTAAAGTGCACACAAACAGACAGACAGAGAGACCAAAAAATAAACCAAAATAGAGCGCTGCTCAGGTGACCTTGACCTTTGACCTAAATTTACCAAAATATTGCAGTGATTGGGTCAGGTAATGCAGACCTTGACTTTATCAACAAATTATGCACTTCGTTTGAAGTGTGTACACCGATTAGAAGTGAAGCTATTGCCACTTATGTGTTATTTACTTTTTATATGAACTTGACCTTTCATCTTGATTCACCAAAATAGTGCACACCCTAGGTCAAGTAACATAGACTTTTCATTTATGAACAATATGCTCTTGGTTTGAAGATATGACTTCTTATGTCTTTTTGACCGTTTGTGTGACCTTGACCTTGACCTTTGACCTAGATTCACAATATAGTCCAGCGCCTGCCCAGTGCTTTTCCTATGTTGATCATGAAATATGACCTAAATTGAGCTGAAACTGTGGACGCCACAGTGCAAACAAAAAACACACAAACAAAGAAACAAATGAAAGGTCATTTGACTTGCCGGAATCATGCACAGATCTCTGAAACACAATGAATGGAATGGAGTTTCAAGTTTCTAGCTGTAATAGTAGCGAAATTATGGATGAAAATGTGGTTTTGACCTTTCTGGTGAGCGTGACCTTGACCTTTGAGCTCGAAAAGAGACCGGTCTCTAACCACAAAGCTAGTCAATATTGTCACCAAGTTAGGTGAAGATAATGTGAAAATAGTGGCCTGAAGAGTGCACACAAACCGACAGACAGACAGACAGACAGACAAAGAAATAAACCAAAATAGTCTCTAAGTCTCTACGACGATGAGAACCGAAGATCTGGCTTCTTATGTGTTTTTGACCTTTTGTGTGACCTTGAACTTGACCTTTGACCTAGATTCACCAAAATAGTGCAGTGCCTGCCCAGTGTCTGTCCTATTGTAACATTACAAATGTGAGTTCTCATGTTGGTATGACAGAAGAATCTACAAGGACTTTTATGTTGAAATGTTTTGGTTGGTCAGGAAGAGGAACGGGAAGTCCTCTGGGGAAAAAAAAAGAGAGGGGGGAAGGTAAAAAGTTCAGCAGCCCGGAGCGTGAGCGGCTTTTCATGTTGTATACTTTTGTTGGGAATAAATCCTCGAAAGTTTCACATACAACCGGCCTCCGTGACATTTCTATATGCCTAGAACCTACGTTATACTGGTAGCAGCGGTGATGAGTTTTCATTCAAGTCGCAGTTTTTCTTTAACATCACGCTAACTTACTTGTCTATCTCCTGTCGGGAAATCGGCACTATTCTTTTGCTTGTGGATGCGTTTTGCGCGTTTTTTTTTGCAAGCAGCAGCCGTAGTTTACTCGCAAACTGATAACCAGCTAAGCTACCGCAGTTTCGTTGCGTTTTTTTTTCTCAGCACCCCCCCTCTCCCGTGGATTTTGCCTATACAATGTCGGACGGAGAAAATGTTCCTGTAGAGGCAGCTGATGCTCGCGCTCCGCCACCACCACTGACTGTAAATGCTCACCTCCCTTTTCGGATTGACCTCCCTCCTCCTTTTTGTGGAGACGGCTCGGAACCGTTTCATTCATGGATACAGAGATTTGAGGTGGCGCTGGCTGTGTCGACTACGCCGTTGGATAAAGCAAAACTTTCACCTGCAAAGCTAAGTGGCCCTGCATTTTCATATTGGCAGACTCTCTCTCCTGACATTCAGAACAATTATACCTCAGTCAAAGCTAGTCTGATGGCCGTTTTTAATAGACAGCCTTTCATAGCTACATTTCAGACTTATCTAAATGCACGCCCACGTAAACCTCAAGAGCCTCTTGCAGTTTATGCAGCTGAACTGACTACTTTGGTGTCTGAAGCTTTTCCTACCTATGATGCTCAAGCAAAAAGCTCTAAAGTTTTTAGGCGTTTTGTGACTGGTCTGGACTCCTCACTTCAACTCAAAATTCATGAGCATGGTGCATTGACCCTGGAGGCTGCTCTTAAAGTAGCAACACAGTGTGAGAGAGGCCAGTTAGCTCTCAGTATAGCCTCGCCATCCTCAGTTATGCCAGTGACTGTCGGTCAAACTACTCCATCCAGTCCTTCCACTCCTATGGCTGAACTGACTGCTGCTATTGCAGAACTTCGTGCTGATTTGAAGGCTTTACAACGCTCTCAAGCACAGACATCTGAGGACAGATTGGATCAGCTCTCACGGCAGTTCTCCAGCCTGCACCAGGAGGTGTCAGGAATTTTACAGTCACACCGCGCGGCAACTGACTGCACCAGCCGCCATAGCAATCGCACTCAGCAGCGTTCATAGGGCCCCGGTGCTGCCTTCTACACGTCGTCACATCAGCCCTTCGCCCGTGATGACATCTCCCCTCCACCTCGACACCACTCTCCTGGACGATGGCAGGCCCGCTCTACCTCTCATCCGCCACCCTGCTGTGATGGTGGTTTCCATCGACGTAGCCCCTCGCCTGCCTATGTTCGTGAGTCTGCCCATGGCCACCCTCACCTTACTGACCATTACACATCAACCAGATCCTATCACACTGATTTCCCCAGCCGCTCTCCGTCTTGGGAGCATCACTCTTGCTCTACTGAACACCCCTCATATGCTAGTCGTGCCACGTATACTCGCAACACTCGCTCACCTTCTCCTAGCCCTCACTACAGCCGAAGTACACCTACCGAACACCTCTCTTATGATAGGCATGCCACATACACTCGTAACGCTCGCTCACCATCCCCTAGCCCTCACTACAATCAGCCTGCACATAGCCAGCGTCAACATCGATCCCCCACACGGCATGTTTGCTTTTCAAAAGACACAAGGGACGGACCGCATGACCGCTTCTCTCTCACCAATGGTCCACACTAAGACACATAGCCCTGAAAACATTTCCCCCACACCATTTGTTCAACTTATTATATCGGCAACAGAGTTACATGCTTTAGTAGACACAAGATCAGGCCTTTCTCTAATTTCAGATGACTGCCGTAGATCCATACCGTCGTTAGCCACACAGCCTATTTGCAAATGATTTACCCTGGCCTCTTCTGTTACTGGACACTTTTTAGACATCTTAGGCACAATATCTGCTCCTGTGCATATAGGTGATGTCACTCTGCCCGATGTCTTTCATGTAGTCCGCACAGCTAGCCATCCAGTAATTTTGGGATGGGACTTCCTCACAAAACATCATGCAACCCTCAATCTACCCCAGGCAACTTTGCAGCTTTACAACACCGAAGTGCCCCTTTCGCTACCCCATTCACTTATACCTGTGCAGGTTGCTGCTGTAACTATTGCTGCTGTAAGTGTCCCGCCAATGTCAGAAATGGCCATACCTGTTTCAGTGCTGGGTAGTACTGTCCCTGTCATTCACTCTGACACATATTTTAGTTTATTAGAACCACATGTGTCTCCCACAGCAAATTTGGCTATTGCTAGAACATTAACCTCAATCACAAATGGGAAGGGTGTTGTCCGAGTCATTAATCCCACTCACGATCCACTTCTGCTTGATGGTGGATGCCCCGTTGGACAGGTGTTCGCAGTAATGGGTCACCCACATGATGAATATGAAATAGTGTCGTCGATCATGGTTAGTGACCAGCCCGGTTGCCCAACACCTCTTGTGTCTGTGGGTGATGCTTGCACATCTTCAGAGGAGCGGTCCCAACTTCAGCAACTCATCACGGAGTTTGCTGACATATTTAGTGTTCACGCTCATGACTATGGCCAGACTACTCTAGTCACACATAAAATCAATACTAGCGATGCTGCACCGATTAAGCTACGACCTTATAGAGCATCCCCAGCAACCCAGGCTGTTTTACAACAGGAAGTGTCAAAGCTTTTGGAGCATGGGGTGATTGAAGACTCTTGCAGCTCATGGTCAGCGCCGGTAGTGCTAGTCAGAAAAAAAGACGGAGCCCACCGGTTTTGTGTGGATTTCCGATGCTTAAATGCAGTTACAATCAAGGATTCACACCCCCTTCCTCGGGTTGACGATACGTTAGATAGACTGGCAGGAGCTACCATTTTTAGCACAATTGATTTGACGGCTGGGTATTGGCAGATCCCTCTTAACCCTGCAGACAAAGAGAGAACTGCTTTTTCCACAGGAGCTGGCTTATACTAATTTCGCATGATGCCAATGGGCCATTCCAATGCTCCTCCTAGTTTTCAGCGCCTGATGGAGCTGGTACTTCGTGGCTTACATTGGAGCATTTGCTTAATCTATTTGGATGACATAATTGTATATAGCCAGAACTTTCCCCAACACCTTCAGCACTTAAAAGACGTTTTTCAGCGCTTCCGTTTGGCAGGTCTGAAATTAAAGCCTTCTAAGTGTCACCTGGCCTGTTCTTCAGTCACATTCCTTGGTCATCGGGTCTCCAGCAGTAGAGTGGAGCCTGACCCTGCCAACACAGAGAAAGTCGCCAATTGGCCAGCCCCACGGTCAGCCACGCAAGTCCGAGCATTCCTGGGACTGTGTTCCTATTATAAGCGCTTTATACAAGATTTTGCACACATTCCTGATCCCTTACACCGCCTTACACACAAAGAAGTGCCATATATATGGTCGAATGAAGCAGAGCAGGCCTTTTCAATACTGAAGCAGGCCTGAACATCTCCACCAATCATGGCATTTCCAAACCTTTCTGCACGTTTCCTTCTCTACACAGATGGATCACTCCATGCCATTGGCTCGGTCTTGTCGCAGAAGGTGAATGGCAAATAACATGTAATCGCATATGCCAGCCATCTGCTTTCAGCTTCAGAGAGAAAATGGTCTACATTCGACCGTGAGCTGTGGGCCATTGTTTGGGGCGTTCGTCATTTTCGCCATTATCTTGCAGCTCACCCCTTCACTCTTATTACTGACCACAAGCCCTTGGTAGGCCTCAGGAAGCTGCCATTAGATCAGGACCCCACTGGACGGCGAGCCCGCTGGTCTGTGGAGCTGGACCTCTATGACTGGTGCATAGTCCATCGTGATGGGGCCAAACATCTTAATGCCGACGCTATGTCTCGCTGCCCATCCCCGGAGCACACCGAGAGTCATAGCCCTGCTCAGCTTACAGATACATGGCTTTCAGATCGGGCTACACAGACAGGTGACATTACTGAGTCATCTGGTGAAGCACAGAGCATGCCCATTAATCACGTCCAAATTCAGACTGAATGGAACATTGCACAACAACAACAGGCAGACCCAGACCTTGCCACGGTGTTGTCATGGGTCACAACAGGCCGACGGCCGCCAGTTTGGAAGTTTCGCGGGGCCTCTACTTACCTTAGGAAAATGTGGTCCCAGTTCAGCAGACTTACCATAAACAATGGCCTGTTGGTCAGAAGTGCACTCTCTCCTCCTGGAACAGAGCAGGTAGTTATCCCTGCATCTCTCATTTCCGTCGAACTACATCATGTCCATGGCCATCCAGGTGCGGGCCACTATGGCTTTGCCAAGTCGTTGGACAAGGCCCAACGTAAATTCTATTGGCCATATATGTCTGCCGATATATCCAAACACTGCACCCAATGTCTAGCTTGTCAGTCACGGCGTTCCCCTGTGCCTCGCCCTCAGGCTCCTCTAGTGTCTATCTCGCCTGACCGGCCATTTCAGATTGTTGCTGCTGACATAACAGAATTGCCCATGTCCAGGAAAGGCTACCGTTATGTGTTAGTTATGATGGACTTGTGTGGCGAGTGGGAGAGAGAGAAGCCTCAAAATAAGGATGCAATTAGGCACGCAATCAAAACCCAGGTAGGCACGAAATCTAGCGAGTCACCTGAAGTCTAGTCACCTCACGTGATGAGGAAACGCAGGTAGATTAGTGTAGCCTGTTACACGCACCCACTCTTTGTTTGAAACGGAGCAGTGTGGCAGGGTGAGAGCACTGTTGGCGTGCAGCTTTGATAGGCGGTGATATAACACAGAACGGGTAAGTCAAACATTGTTTTGATTTTTATTCCATATCGCGTGCGCTGTGTTAACACGCGATGAAAGTTTACTTGTGTTCGTTTACCTCGCAGTGCCGTTAAATAAGTTTGGGTGCTGCCCTGACGGCAATTGATGCTGAACTGCTACCAGAGGCTTCTAAGGTATTAAAATATATTCATTGGCGTTATAGTATTTAACGCAGCCCAGTTTTTAACCGCAAACATTTTAACTTGTACTGTAGCTTCCTGACTCGCGTCACATCTAGTGGGAAGGATACTCAACGAGCAGACTATTGGTGTGTAGTGGGGATTTTAAGAAGGTAAATGTCAAGTTTAATAAGGTGTAATGTTTGAATGCAAATGTAAAATGGATTCTGTGTATATTGTCATTTTTATGTTAGACAGGTGATTAATTGAGTTCTGTTGTCAATTGCAGGAGCCAAGTGTAGCCACTGTTTTTCCCACTGTTAGTATTTACTGAAATCTTGTGTGAGCCTGGGTAATGGAAGGCCTACAGTAAACTACCTTTGTGTGTTAGTGTGCCTTAACTGTGTGTAAAACCACCTCCACTTGTTGTGTATTGTTTTTTTTTTATGTTTTTTATTTTACTGACATCTTATTTGGCGAGGCTTATTCCCCTCTTTATTTCGTCAGCCGGGGTAGAGCAGTACGCAGGTGTTTGTGCATTCTTAGCATATGCCATTTGGGCTAGGTGAGTGTGCTGGTCATACAAGCCTGGGTGGTGTGGTGCGGTGCAGAGTCAATCTTGTGTTGTGGGTTACTGTATTCTCTCTGTCACTTGGGCCTGGTGCATGTGATGGCCACACAAGCCTGAGTGGTGGGTGAGTCGGTTGATGTGTAGTTTATTGTGACCGTAATCCTGGTGTGGTGTGTGGTCCATTTAGTTGCAGTGCTTTACTGGTGAAGTACACCTGCTACCTGGTGGTGTATAGCTACGTGAATACTGTGTAGCCTACGATCTTGTAGTGCCCCTGTGGAGTGTTCTCCCCGATTGGCCTCTTTTCTTCTCCTCCCTCGCCCTTCATGCTGGGTGCCTTTATTGGTGATGTTTATTTTTGTTTGAGTGTGAAGCTAAATTATTTGTATTTTTTGGTTGCTGTGACACAACATTAACCGCTTGGTTTTTTTTTGTACACTACAGTGTGGAACAAAGGTTGTTGCACCTTGTTTAATCAATTACCATAAAGACAAAAGACAATAAAGTGCTTTATTTTTGTACACATCCTCTTGTTTATTCATTCAGTTGAATAGCCATAGTGGGGAATAGGTTGTCTTCCCATTGGGTTAATTCATGCTGACCTATGGTAGTGGAGGTCACACTTGTACACAAAGTTTGTCAACCTCTACCCTCTAAAAGACCAAACCACTGTCTCAGTGGCACACTGCATTTTTGAGCAATATGTACCGCAGCATGGGGTTCCTGAATCACTCCATTCAGACCAAGGCAGACAGTTTGAATCAGATCTTGTGAAACAGCTTGGCACCCTCTTGTCCATCCATAAGCTGCGCACGTCGCCTTATCACGCACAGTGTGACAAAGCAGTCGAACGTTATAATCGCACCCTAAAAGAGGAGCTGGCTAAGTATCTTCTGGGCGTTGGGCGAGAATGGGATGACCATTTACCCCAGATTGCCCTAGCATATAACACAACTACACACACAAGTACAGGGTTCACACCTTTCTTTTTAGCCCATGGTCGCGAAGCTCGAATCCCATTAGACAGTTTGCTCACACCTGAAACCCACCACACTCTAGCCACAGGGGGCAACCCGGCTGCATATGCTCACCATCTGCGCCAGCGCCTTTCTAGTGCTTGTAAGTCAGCCACTGCGTTCAGAGATAAAGCGCAGGAGCAGCAAAGCCACTACTATAACCGTCACCAGAAATACATCCCATATCAGGCAGGGGATCTGATTTTAGTGGATGATCCAGCCCACCAGCGCAACAAAATAGCGCCACGTTGGATTGGCCCATACCAGGTCATACAGCCTCTGGTTCCTTCTGATAGCTCCCCACCAGTCACCTTTTTAGTGTGTGATCTTTCCCAGCCTGGTGTTAAACCAAAGGTTATCCATTACAACCGCACAAAGCCATTCATTAGTGATCCCTCACAGCCCATACAGCACATTACACCATCCAACAGACACCTGGCCCCTCCAGCTACCCTCTCTGGGTTCCTACCATGTCATAGTTTGCCAGCCACGCCAACATTTCCCCAACATCCCCTTAGACATCCTCCTACACCACAACAGCCTCAACATGCACACACTGAGGATGCAACATCTGCTGCTGGACCCTCACTAGCGCCCAGGCCCATGCCATCTGCAGATCCCCCCTCACAGTTGAATACACATGTGGCCACTCGTTCACTCCCGAGTCGTGCACACCGTTTGCCTTCTCACCTTCGGGACTTTGAATTATCATAAAGAAAATTTGTTGAAATTGGGAATTGTATTCTTTAAAGCACCATTGTGCATGTATATATAATACGAAATATACGTATAATATGCATACGTTTTCTTTTGTTCTGTGATTCTGTCTGCTCACCTATTCCAATGTTAGACTAGGACATAGTCTGCTGCTTGTCTTCCCTGGATGGTGTATACATTTTTTATTTTCTTTTTTCTCCTTTGAAAGTCCTGTACTTTTGTTGTGGGTTTTTGAATTGAGGACATTTCTTTGGGGGTAGGGGAGTATTATGTAACATTACAAATGTAAGTTCTTATGTTGGTATGACAGAAGAATCTACAATGACTTTTATGTTGAAATGTTTTGGTTGGTCAGGAAGAGGAACGGGAAGTACTCTGGGGAAAAAAAAAGAGAGAGGGGAAGGTAAAAAGTTCAGCAGCCCGGAGCGTGAGCGACTTTTCATGTTGTATACTTTTGTTGGAATAAATCCTCGAAAGTTTCACATACAACCGGCCTCCGAGACATTTCTATATGCCTAGAACCCACGTTACACTATGTTGATCATGAAATAACAGGTATATTGAGCTGAAACTATGGATGCCACAGTGCAAACAAGTAAACAAACAAACAAACAGAGCAATATACTTGCGAAATCCGAGATTCCGGCAAGTAACACACCCACAAAGAAATGAACAGGGTAAAATAACTTGCGGAATCCGAGATTCCAGCAAGTTACAAACAAAATCTCACATCGCCTTTATTTACATTTCCTATTTAGGGACAGGGGGCAGCAACATCATTGTTATTTCCAATGAAATTAGTCCAAATGCCCACCCAAAGATGACATCCTGATCACTCCTCTGTGTTCACAAAAGTGATAGGGTCTGAATATTTTTCGTATTTACCCGCGAGCTGGACTCACTTATAGCTTCACAAAGCAAATAAAAAGCAAAATATGTATTGTCTTACTCCATGAAAAATCACTTTTGTTATGGGACAATAATTTTCATTTACCGACACACGGTAAATTATTATCGCCCATGCATACCGGGGATCATTATACCGCTGTCATTGCTTCCTGACTCAAATTGTACACAATCCCATTATTAGATGGTCTCACACAAGTCGATTTTGGCAACATCTAAAAGAACTGTGATGGCAAAGACACTGCTAAGATGATGTCAGAAAAGAGCAAACCTTTGTACCGTCCACTTCTTCAATTTGTTGAAGCCACCACTACTACTTAACCATTCCTTTCACCACATCTCATTCACTGAATGTATACTCAGATGCAATGAAAACGCAATACCAGTTTGGATTCAGATAATTTTGTGACTCAAATTTATTTTCTTATTTCATCAATTCAAATATGTAGGGTGGGTCGACTTTGACGAATTAAATTTGTAAATGGGCCGATTTGGACAATAATAAACAGATGCATTAAACATAACGAGCACAAGTTGAAAATGAAAAATCACGACAAGACTGAACGGAAAACACATTTAAAAATCAACTCAAAAGAACAGTCCATATCGGGTGTTACCCCCAGGCAGTACAACGTCTCCTCATGGACCTGGCTAAGTGTCTTAGGTCGCCACTCTGCCTGTAGTGCAGTCTGGAGTTGCTGCCTGGTTTGAGGTCTGGGTACTCTTGATGAAAGAGCTCGTCCCAGTTGGACGTACTACACCCAAAATGTACTGATACTGGACGTACTACACCCAAAACGGTGAGCCACTTGCTGTGCACTTACTCCCGCCTCTAGCATACCCAGGGCCCTGTTCTGCTGTTCAGTCGACAGATGTGGCATTGACACTTAAAAATGTTTTTTTGTGTGGCTTTTATCATGCCTTTATATAGGGAAGACAACCTCTCCTTCATTTCAACCACTGTACTTGCACAACTCCTAATCCCATGTGTAGTGCTCAATATGTATTGATGAGAGTCCAACTCACACTGTTGAGTAACATGATGATCAAGCATGTGTAACGAGGTACACATTGTGACCCCAATGGTCACTTAAGAACTCAAATTGGACTACTCAGGTCCTGAGCAAAAATAAACCAAAATTTAGAGCGTTCTCATCGCCTTTGAGTATATTTCATGAAAAAAGAATGAGTGTAGTTACCCTCACAAAAAAGAAGTATGCTTGAAGTTCAATTTTTTCAAGTAAACTAAACTCATTCCCCACTGAATACTTTTATATAAAGTTGTCGTGTTTGTAAGAAATACTTTCCTCAAAAATTATACAATATAAAGTATTGAAGTACAGGTGGCCCATCACCACGATCGTCAACTGATTTTGTGTTTTCATCGGACTGCGAATGGTCATCCACTCCTCTGGCACCGGCTTGCCGTAGGGAATGAGTTAAGTCAATGTCAAGTATATTTTCCAAGTATACATAATGTAGCAAATGTACTAGTGTCAATATACTAGTAATATACTTGTAAGTGGTCTAATTAAATACTTCTTGGGACTATATACTAGTAATATACTTGTAAGTGGTCTAATTAAATACTTCTTGGGACTAAATTGACCCACTTTAAGTTTATAAAAGTATACTTTTAAGTATTAAGTAAACTTAAAGTACAGATCTAGTTTACATCTAAGTTTTTTTTTGTAGTGCAGGTACAAGGCAAGTGAACTTTTAAGTATACTGTGAGTGAACTAGTTGTATACGTCTAGCATACTTTTCAGTTTATGAAAGTATACTTTTAAATATACGGCAAGTAAACTCACAGATATATGCTAGTTTATTAGTTGTAAACTTCTTGTAAACTTTTCAGTTCATGGAAGTATACTGCTAGTAAGCTTAAAGAGTGCCATAGGACCTTTAATGACCACAGTGAGTCAGGACTTCAGTTTAACATCTCATAAATAAACTCCATTAACAATAAAATGGCTCATCCATGTACTCATTTGGAATATTTCATCAGGCTTTGCTCAAGTTCTCCAGCAATACTTGTCAGGTTGAAGGAATTGCTAATTCACGTTATGCATATTTCTAGTTCCATATGAGAGAAAGAGGCAGTTTTTTGTTTTGAAATGGGATTTCGATATGAGTTGCCATTGCTGTGTTCTTATACTTTGGCATCCAATACAATATTGTGCTTGAAAATTAAAATTTATGAAGGAATCAATTTTGTTCTCAATCCTGAGTATGTGTTTCATTGTGAATTTTTATACTGTAAGTACCTTTATCTGTAAATTAAAGCACAATGCACTTAAGTATAGTCGACGATTAGAGTACATGAGTTAACCTCTAATCTACTTATGTTAAATAATATCTGAATAGCAACAGTGATATATATTTTAGAGTGCAATAATCATAAGCTCTTCTGTTAACTTAAAGAAGACTTTGAAGTATATTTGCAGTTTAAAAACTAAAAAGACTCCCAGAAAGTTTAAAACTAAATTTAAACTATAAAGGCTTGTATAGAAATAGTTGACTAGTATACCTATAAGTTTACTTGCAGTATACTTCGAAGTATACTTTCATAAACTAAGAAGTTGGCTTAATGTAAATAATTAGTAACGTTGTATTTATCTGAATTTACTTTCAGCATACTTCAAAGTATACTTTTATAAACATGAAATTGTGCTAGAAGTATATAACTAGTGAACTAATAGTTCATCTTTAAGTTTACTAGCAGTATACTTCACAGTATACTTTCATGAACTGAGAAATTTACTAGAGGTACAGTGCTTAACAAATTTATTATACTTTTACCAACATAAGGTTTATGCCACATCTGCCCTAAATTAACAGTGTTAGTAATTACCAAAATAATTTGTATGTTTCTGTAATGGCTAATGCACCGGTATGTGCAAGCTGAAATGATATTTTTAATGCTAAAGTATAATTATTGTTGTTATCCATGAATTTTCGAATTTACCGTTTTGCAAAAAAGCAGAAAAAAATAGTTGAGCACATTATTATTTTTTAATTAAATTGCCAAATATCAGTTATTTCCTTGCATTCCTGAGCATAAAAATTTGTTTTAGTGGTTGAATGCAAGAATGCAATCTGTTATCAAGGCCAAAAGAGGCCATACAATATATATATATATATATATATATATATATATATATATTATTTGTGACAGTGGGATATTGTATTGTTTAAAGGAATTGTTCGCATTTTTTGACATGAAGTTGGGTGACAGCACTTATTTAAGACTACTTGCAAGACCTCCGCAAGATGCAACATTACCACACATCAAACCTAGCTACTTCATGTATTTATTCAAGATAAATTGTTGACGTTGCCGACTGAAAATTTGGCGTTAAAAATATGCGGGCGACATAGAAAAAACTATGCGCGACTTTTCCGAAAAGGAAGTGGCTATTCGCCCCGCAGCGGAGTGAGTTGAGAGGAATACATCAGCTATCTGCCCCGCAGCGGGGCCGATAAGAGAAGCAGTTCTGCTATTCGCACCATGGCATGACGGATAACAGAAGCACTTCTGCTATTTTCCCAGCAGCTGGGCCAGTAAGAGATTTCATTTTATAATGCGCCCCGCTCTTTGAAGTTTCACATGGAAGCGCTGCGGGGCTAATAGCCTCTTCCTAAAGAATAAAAAAAGCGCGCTAAATAAAAGGCTATACTTGTTTAACTTTTCCAACGAGTTCATTTATTTTCTATTCAATAAAAAGCCAAATTTTTAAAAAATCAAAAGCACAATTTTAAGTTGAATAAAGGTTTATAGCTACAGAATCATCAAGCCCAGTTAATATTTTGACCAATGTCATTAGCTGGCATATAAATGATTAAATCAATTTATTTCTGATAACATTATAGCCAAGATAGGCAAGATGACCAGAACAAAGAGCAGCACAGTAAATTGAGGTGTCATTATTTACCGACATAAACTTCCCTAAAGTGATTGATCTGGTGTTCCAGCGAGAGACAAGCTATAATGTAAAAAGTAGGCCCAATAATAATAATTATAGTAATAATAGTAATAATTTAGCAAGTAACGTTAGATGACAACATTGATCCATTATGGAAAGCCGAAGTACGAGGTGCTGCTGTGCTGTTATCAATGGACTGCGTTTATCGGTTAAATTAACGCACTGTCTCCTTGTTATTTTACTGGAACTACTTATGGGACAGGGGTGACCTGTTCAAGCCGGACAAGCTACATCTTAACTGTTATGCATGATAATTTTTTTGTACAGCATTAAATTTCATTTGTAAATGAAGATTTGTTACATGCTGTTTTGCTGCCTTGCTGGTCAGCTATATTTATTTTGTTAATTTTGGCACCCTCTGGTGGCGTGTATTTGTAAAATCATTAAGAAAATACTAGTAATTTCTAGAAGCTTCTGGCACTTTCCTGCTTGGAGGGGGCGGGATTTCCCTAGAATCCTGTGGATCTTTCTGGAATATTGCTAGACTATAAAAAGGCTGTGATTTTAAGCACAGCAGAGAGAGCAGACAGCAGAATAGAGACAGCAGAAGAGAGCAGACCAGAGTTTTGTTTTGGCAACAGTCAAATAGTGGCACTGAAGTGTTATTGGGAATTAAATAGTGGATATATTTTTTATACAACTTTTTTTGTGTAGAATAAATTTGTTTTAGTTGTACTTGCCAGTTTTCTTTGTTGCGATTTTTCCAAGTCATAACAAATTGGAGGTTCCACCGAGATTGGATTCACCAAAGATTATTATTTTAAATCTTGTGACTAGATGAAAAACCAGCAATCATGACCTTTGATGTGGAAAGTTTTTTGAAAACTCCAAACCAGGAATGAATTGTGCTGGCAAAGAAGAAGGACTTGCTACAAATAGCCTCAACCCTTGGATTAGCTGATGTGAAGTCATCAATGAAGAAACAAGAAATATTCAACATTTTGGTGCAACATTTCATCGATGAAGATATCTTTGGGGAGGAAGCAGCAGAATTAATTAAAGCTGTGGAAGTGCCTGCAACAGAGCTGCAAAGACTTGAATTTCAGCTGCGCCTGAAAGAGCTGGAAGAAAGACAGTTGGAAAGGGAAAAGGAGAGAGAACTGGAGGAAAGACGGATGGAGAGAGAAATGGAAGAAAGAAGGTAGGAGAAAGAACTGGAAGAGAGAAGGCTGGACAAGGAGAAGGAAAGAGAATTGGAAGAAAGAAGGATGAATTTGCAGTTCGAATTGGAAATGAAGAGAATAGAAGCAGGTACTGTTCCAAAATCTTCTGGACTTTCTGATCATTTTGATGTGGTTAAACATATCAGACTTGTTCCGCCTTTCTTAGAAAATGATGTTGACCAATACTTTACCCATTTTGAAAAAATTGCTGAAAATTTGAAATGGCCAAAAGAGCATTGGACAATGATGTTACAAAGTGTTCTTACTGGTAAAGCTAGAAAAATCTATAACCAGTTATCTGTCCAACAGTGTGCTGATTATGATTTTGTCAAATCTGCCATTCTGAAGGGTTATGAATTGGTCCCCGAGGCTTACAGGCAAAAATTTAGGAATTCTCGCAAGGAAGCCAGTCAAACTCATGTTGAATTTGGCAGGTTAAAGGAACAGTTGTTTGATCATTGGTGTAATTCCATGAAAGTTGAGAAAGATTTTGAGAGAATGAGGCAACTTATTCTGGTTGAGGAATTCAAAAGGTGTGTCCAGCCTAATATTAGGATTTTCCTTGAAGAAAAACAAGCCAATACTTTGCAAGAGGTTTCTACCCTAGCTGATAGTTATGCATTGACTCACAAGTCTTCTTTTGTCCAAAAATCCACTTTTTCGAAATTTCAAAGCAAGTTTCAGTCCAAGAAGACTTCTAATAAAACTTCTAATGATTTTAAGGCCACTTCTTGGAGGAAACCTTCCAGTGAGAAGCAATCCTCTGATTCTTTATGCTCTGTGTCTTGTCAATACTGCAAAAAGCAAGGTCACCTTATTTCTGAGTGTTATGCTCTCAAGAAAAAACAACAACGAGAAGAAACCAAGCCAACTGCTTTGACAAAGAGAGAATCTCTTGTATCAATGGTCAGTTCGCCTGATCTTCTACTTTCTGTGTCTGATTCTGTTATGGAGGGTTTTGAGCCATTCATCACTGATGGTTCTGTCTCACTTTCACATGATTTTTCCTCATCTGCTCCTGTTTGAATTCTAAGGGATACTGGGTCTTCCCAATCTCTTATTCTTGCAGATATTCTGCCTTTTTCGGACAAATCGTCTGCTCAGGCTAATGTCCTTATTCAAGGAGTAGAATGTGGTTTTACAAGTGTACCTCTCCATAATGCTCATCTCAAATCAGACTTGGTCTCTGGGCCAGTTACTGTTGGTGTTAGGTCTTCTCTTCCTTTCAAAGGCATTCATTTGCTTCTTGGTAATGATCTTGCTGGGGATAAGGTTGTGCTCTACCCTATTGTAACTGACACTCCTTTGATTCATCAAGAATCTGACTCTATAGAGGAGGAAATTCCAGACCTCTATCCTTCATGTGCAGTTACTCATTCTATGGCCAAAAAGGCTATTCAAGATGATGCTGACCTGGACTTTAACCTGGCTGACCCTTCATTGGGCAGTCTTTTCATCAGGAACCTTCCAGTCCTGAGATGTCTGGGAAATCTTCAGACTTGTCCTTGTCAGGTCATTCTCATGACATTTTGTCTCGTAAACAACTTATTCATGAGCAACAACAAGCTTGTGATCTAGCGCATCTTCTACCACAGGCTGCAAATGAACAAGAGGCTACTCAAGTTCCTGTCTGTTTTTACTACAAAAATGGTGTGCTTATGAGAAAGTGGCGTCCACCTGATGTTCCTGCAGATGAAGAGTGGATGATCACCCATCAAATTGTTCTTCCAAAGTCTTATCGTCAAGAAACTCTTAGTCTGGCCCATGACAATCCTATGTCAGGTCATTTGGGTATCAAGAAGACCCTTCAACGTGTCAGAAACCATTTCTTCTGGCCGTCCATGAGGTCTGATGTGCAGGAGTACTGCAAATCCTGTCATACTTGTCAAATGGTTGGGAAGCCAAACCAGAATATTCCAAAGGCTCGACTTAAGCCCATTCTCGCTTTTGAAGAACCTTTCAGTCGGATCATCATTGACTGTGTTGGACCATTGCCGAAGACTAGATCTGGTTGTGAGTACTTACTGACTATCATGTGTGCTTTCACCTGGTTTCCTGAGGCAATTCCACTTCGTAATATCAAGGCGAAAATTATCATCAAGGCTCTTACTAAGTTTTTCTGCTTAGTTGGTCTTCCTAAGTCTATTCAGTCTGATCAAGGATCAAATTTCATGTCTGGCATATTTCAACAAGTTATGCATGAGCTTCGTATTAAACTATACAGGTCATCAGCTTACCATCCTGAGAGTTAAGGTGCTTTGGAGAGGTTCCATCAAACCCTGAAGAACATGATAAGGACCTACTGCCTGATTGGGATGAAGGTGTCCATCTTCTTCTGTTTGCTGCCCGTGAAGCTGTTCAGGAGTCTCTTAGGTTCAGTCCTTTTGAGCTCGTTTTTGGGCATTCAGTCCGTGGACCTTTGAAGCTACTGAAGGAAAAGTTGCTCACTGAAGATGATGTCCCAATGAACTTGCTTCAGTATGTCTCTGACTTCCGTAATCGTCTCTCTAAGGCTTGTGACTTTGCTAAGTCTAATCTCAAAGAAGCTCAGGGCAAAATGAAAGCCAGATATGACCTTCATTCGAAAGATAGAAGTTTTAAAACTGGTGACAAAGTTCTTGCACTATTGCCAGTTCCTAGAAACCCTCTAAGAGCCCGATATTTCTGCCCTTACACTGTCCTCAAAAAGGTCAGTGATCTAAATTACATAATTTTAACTCCTGGAAGGAGGAAACAAAAATGAATGTGTCACATCAACATGCTGAAAGAATACATTGATAGAGACACTCAGCAAAAGCCAGTCAATGTGGTAAATACAGTTGAACTGGAAAAAAGATTGTGACTGCCCCTTAGAAAATGAGCCTGGTCCAGTTAAACTTGAAAATTCAGACATTCTTCAAAATATTGATAGCAAGTTATCACACCTGGATCCATTTCAACAACAACAGCTAAAGCAGCTCGTATTTGAATATATTCACATTTTCCCTGATGTTCCATCAAGGACTGATTTGGTTTACCATGATGTCATCCTACAAGATGATGCCAAGCCTGTAAAACAGCATCCCTACAGAATGAATCCAGAGAAGCAGAAATACCTTAAACAGGAAGTCAAATATCTGCTTGAAAATGACTTTGTTGAACCAAGTCACAGTGACTGGAGTTCTCCATGCATCCTAGTTCCCAAACCCAATGGAACATATAGAATGGTGACAGACTACAGGAAAGCGAACGCTCTATCAAAAACAGACTCATATCCTATTCCCAGGATTGATGACTGCATTGACAAAGTTGGACAGTCAAAGTATGTCACAAAATTTGATCTCCTCAGGGGCTTCTGGCAGATCCCTTTAACAGATAGAGCAAAGGAGATCTCTGCCTTCGTCACACCAGATGGATTATACCAATACAAGGTCATGCCAATTGGAATGAAAAATTCTCTGGCCACCTTCCAACGTCTGGTAAACAGAGTGATTGCTGGACTACCAGGATGTGAGGCCTATATCGACGACATAATCATCACCAGTGACAGCTTCCAAGAGCACCTCACCTACATCAGAAACTTCTTTCCGAGAGTGAGTGATGCCAAGCTGACAATCAACCTTGTTAAAAGTGACTTTTGTAAAGCTACAGTTGTTTACTTAGGTCAGGTTGTAGGACAGGGTCAAGTCAAACCAGTTGATGCAAAAGTCAAAGTTATCACTGAATTTCCTGAGCCAACAACCAAAAGACAGCTCATGAGATTTCCAGGGATGGCTGGCTACTACAGAAAATTCTGTAAAAATTTCTCTATCATCTCTGAACCTTTGACAAATTTACTGAAGAAAAATGCAAAATTTGTTCAGGTTGAAAAATGTCAAAATTCGTTTGACCAGCTGAAAGCTACTCTCAAAAATGCACCAGTTCTCTTATCTCCCAATTTCAAAAAGGAGTTCAAGTTGGTAGTTAATGCCAGTGACATTGGTGCAGGTGCAGTTTTACTGCAAGAAGACACTGATGATCATCCAGTTTGTTACTTTTCCAAAAAGAAAAACTACTCAACAATTGAAAAAGAATGTTTGGCACTTGTTTTGGCTTTACAACATTTTGAAGTCTATTTGACTTGTTCAGCTACTTCCATCAAGGTCTTCAGTGATCACAATCCCCTCACATTCTTGCACAAGATCAAAAATAAGAATCAAAGATTACTGAGATGGAGTTTACTTTTGCAAGAGTATGATTTGGATATTTCTCACATCAGGGGAAAAGATAATGTAATCCCAGATACACTTTCACGCATGTAAAATTATTTCTTTATTTTATTGTGAAAAATGTAATTTTACTTTTCTATTTGATTATGAGACATACACTGGTTGTTATGTATATGATTGTTATCATGATCAATGATATGTTTGTGTAAAGTTCAATATTGTTCTGATTATAAAACTGTGTTAAATTTTAACAAAAGAAAGCTTTTAGCAAACCTTTCTTTTCTTAAAGAGGGGAGGTGTTATGTTTGATAATTTTTTTGTACAGCATTACATTTCATTTGTAAATGAAGATTTGTTACATGCTGTTTTGCTGCCTTGCTGGTCAGCTATATTTATTTTGTTAATTTTGGCACCCTCTGGTAGCGTGTATTTGTAAAATCATTAAGAAAAGACTAGTAATTTCTAGAAGCTTCTGGCACTTTCCTGCTTGGAGGGGGCAGGATTTCCCTAGAATCTTGTGGATCTTTCTGGAAAGTTGCTAGACTATAAAAAGGCTGTGATTTTAAGCACAGCAGAGAGAGCAGACAGCAGAATAGAGACAGCAGAAGAGAGCAGACCAGAGTTTTGTTTTGGCAACAGTCAAATAGTGGCATTGAAGTGTTATTGGGAATTAAATAGTGGATATATTTTTTTGTACAACTTTTTTTTTGTGTAGAATAAATTTGTTTTAGTTGTACTTGCCAGTTTTCTTTGTTGCGATTTTTCCAAGTCATAACATAACAAGTTGGCAACATTGGATACTGGCGGTGTCATGTAGGAAGCAGATAGCCAACCGGGCTCTCATTAATATTTTCCACCATCGTTTGACTCTACCATGAGCTCAACATGGAAGTTCGGAAGATCGCCCCTCGCGATTGTGTCAATATTGCAACATGCGCACATGTCTGCATACCATGTGTTCAGGTGTGCTACTACGCGTAACATCGACATAAAATACGCATGGCAACGCATTCGGGCATAAAATGTGCACATGGCAAGCATATCCTGGGCCTAACGCTGGCCCAAGTAGACAGCTAGTAGAAGCTGGACCTATTTTCTATGAGAAGTGATTTCGCTCCCGCACAGTATTGTGTGTACACAATACAACATGGTCCTAGGAGTGCATCGAAACTGTCATTGCGACACGTCCAAAAGTTCAGAAATCTCTCAATCCATGCAAATTTATCGCGTGTCACGACCATAACGTGAAGCAAGTGTCCAATAGCCGTGCTAGACTCAGGGGCGGGCTGTACAGTGGCCCAGTCACAATACACAGCAGATTCACGTGTCATTATTACCTACAGTTATCTTCGAGGAGAGTAGTAGACTGGTAGATATTCACCTTCAGAACACTGAGTTTCGCCCCGCTTCACTTTGCAGATTTCGCTTCCGTATGTCCCCACCGTAAAGGGGTGTACTGTACACACCAATGCCATCGAAGTGAAGTTCAAGTGAAAATCCAATATTGATACAACACTCCCACATTACACTTGGCATTGCCTTTATCAAAACTCCTCACATGGCAGAAATTTTGGAAGTTTAAGTGAAAATCCAATATTGTTAAATCCATTTATCGAAACTCCTAACAACATTCTTACATTAAAACCTTTCATAGACTATCAGATTTAGCATCCAACACCCTAATAAAAAGCTCATTGACATTTACATTATCTTATATTGTATTGTATTGTATTGTATTGTAATAATAGTGTACCTTAAGACTTAAAGCCATTGTAAGGGCTACTGTATTTTTAAGTGAACAAATTTGGAAGTCTAAGTTGAATTCCAATATCGATGTTCCAATGGACTGAATGAAGGGGCGGAGACCCGTATATATAGCCCCCTGCTTCACTACTCATCATAACCTGACCTTTCAGCTTGACAACTTGCTTTGTATTCAACCTGTGCAACCTGACTTGTTCAGCAGTTTAACATTCAACAGCCCTTGAAATGGCTCATATCCATTTATATTACATTACATTATATTATTAGAAACAACACTGTACCTTCAAAGGCTCAAAGGCTTTGTAAAAGGCTTAAGCATTTCCAACGCCCTTTTTTAAGGCTTGTTGCCTTGTATTGTATTGTGGGTACTCGTTTATACTGTATTATATTATTGTTATATTATTACTATCAGTTGTGAAAGTCCCTGTGAGAATCCAATAGATATAACACTGTAACATTACACTTGGCATCAGTAGTATGGATTGCAAACAAAAAAGTTGGGGTTCATAACGAAAAGCCAAAAAAAATACGGAGGCAAAGCAGGCCGATTTAAAAAAAATGTGCCTTTGATTTCTAACTTTTTTGACAAGCCTCAAGATTCAAATATTGATAATGTCATCAGTAGCCCGAGTTGCAGCAATGAAGAGATCACCACTGGTCTGATCATACCGGAGCCCTCACAGACCCAGTCGAGCGTAGACCCGGCCTGTCAGGCTGAGGCCTCAGGCCCGCACTCAGAACAGGCATCACCTGAGAAAATCTTTCCAAGTGAGGAGGACTTCACGGAGCCCAGTTTCACACCAAAAGCTGGGGACACCAACTTCGGTCATGAACCTCTTATTGACCCTGCTTTATGGCCAAATACCACAACCATTATAGACTTGTGCACTCGTAGGACAGGAGACCCACTGCCAGACCAGGCATCGCCTGAGAAAGTCTCGTCAAATCAGGAGGGGTACACTGAGACCAGTATCACATTAGGAGCTAGGGGCTCAAACTCAAACTGGTGTGAAACAGTTAATGACCTCGCCTTACGGCTAAGTGCCATTACTGGTCAAGTCGATTCTGGTTAGTAGAGGAGCAGCTGCTTTTCAAAATCAAAGTGAAAAATACTCTGCCTCAAGTAGGGATAGGACCATGGGGGGCATCACTAGGAGTTTCACAAATTCCTTAATCAAATGCTCTCTACCTAATGGCCAGTCTGTGACTAGGCAGTGGCTACTTTACTCCCCTTCATCTGGTTGCATCTTTTGTTTTGCTTGCAAACTGTTTTCAAGTAAGCACTGTAGAACCTGAATATTTGATTTGGCTCAAAATATATGTTAAAAATTATAGTGTTGGAACACATGCTCATTACACTGGTAGAATCTGAATGTTTGGGTGATCTGACACAATCCAGAGCGAGCAGTTAACTTTTATAATCCTACAGCCTGCCGGTGAGAGTGGCATCCTTTGTTCCCCACGGCGGGGGGTGGGAACCATCAAGTCTAGCAGGCCCAGCATCTCTGGAACTCAAACTCACTGGTTTCATTGAAGTTAAAGCGCAGCTACTTCAATTGGCTTAAAACAACCTAAACCTCTATCAAATTCATATTTTGTTTATGTTCAATATCCTAAAAGGAACCTAATATATATTTATCACACTATTGGGCTATAATATTCCATTTTAAGGCTTTTCCATGACAACTGCATCATTTTAGCACATATTCCTATCATGTTTGGTCTCTTTATTCTCGGGGGAGTCCAAGGAGTTGAATGGAACATGTTTCATTTCCCTTGGAATTATGGTTCATTGTTTGTAAGATTCATTCGGGCGACTACCTAGTCTGTCTATGCAAATTAATATCACCTAGGCCAGTAAAACTCTGATTCGGCCACCCCTTCCTCTACCTTGTTCGGAGGTGTGGTTTGGAGCCTTTAAAGGTACGAGATCCTAAGGGGGCGCTCTCTTCTCTTTCGGGTCTCTTCTTTTTCTGTCTCTTCTTGGGGTAAGTCACCTGTTGCCTTGCTCTGCGGGGCGGGGGAACATTTGAGTTGTCCCCGACCACGTGGAGCGACTTTAGCTCCGCGTGGTCATTCATCTGTTCCAGGTATGAAAATATTCTAAATCCTTCTAAATTATATGTAACGGTAATTGGCTTATCATTGATTTGTTTGATTCAAGTTGTGCCTACCTGGTGAATTAAATTATTGTTATTCCTTTTTCAGCTTGCGTGATTTTCCTTGATTTGTAACACTCGTATATTCTAGCCTTGTTGCGACCGGGACTTAATGGGGAATTCCTACCAAGACATGTGTAGGTAACGATGCTTCTAAGTTAGATTGGGATTATGTTCTACCCCTTAAGGATTTATGGAATACCGGCTCTTAAGGTTTAGCTATTAAGGATACCCTTGGGCGTGTATTTTATTTATATGCCGGTGTCTGGTTGATCTTTCTAAGGAGCCCTTGGGTATATATATATAATCTGGGTTCTTGATATGTTCACGCTCAGTGCTTTATTTAAGCCTCGATGCTGCTATCAAGAAAGTCTCGTTTAACCAATGGAAGTATTGTCGAATTGATTCCAGGACAGTTGCGTTTAATTAACCCTGGGGACGTATTTACTGAGCAATGATGGTTTGCGCTGCCGTATCTGATGGCAGATTTGTCTCGAAATCCACGCAGGTGTTCTCTAAATTATCAATTCTAATTCTAATTTGGAGTCAGATTTCATGCCCCGTCCCCGGACGGTGAAAAATATCCATTATATTGTGATTCACTCCAGCCAGAAGAATGCTCTAATTAAAGTTAGACTAAGAGAACACGTAAGACCTTCAACCCGGGCAATATCCGCCTTTTGGTTATTGCTTCGCTGGGATTTTACAGCAAAATGCGTTTGTCCACAGGTTTTCTGATTGGAAACATTCTGAGCGTATTGTGAGCATGAGAGGAGTGAGGAGCATAGGGCTGGCATGTTAGCATTACACAGTCGCTCCAAAAACACAGGAGGAGTTGATTTTGATCTTGTCAAACAAATTTATGCAGAGAGGTAATACTGGTGGGAAGTTTTGAAAAGAGTTGTTGCTGTAATTCAGTTTTTGGGGGAGAGGGGCCTTGCTTTCAGGGGAGATGATCAGCAGTTGGGATCGCCTCACAATGGTAATTTCTTAGGCATTGTCGAACTGTTGGCCAAATTTGACCCTTTTCAAGCTGACCGTCTCCAACGGTTTGGAGGCAAGGGCAAAGGCTCTGTGTGCTACCTCTCATCCGAAATCTGTGAGGAATTTATCCACTTAATGGGAGAAAGAACAAAGGAGGCAATTATCAGCGAGATTAAAGAGGCCAAATACTTCTCTGTTATCGTTGACTCCACTCCAGACCTTGCTCATGTGGACCAACTCACTTTTATTTTCAGGTTTGTAAATAATGGTGGAGAAGTAGTTTAACGTTTTCTGGCTTTTGAGCCTATTGAAAATCATAGTGGGAACAGTTTGGCTGAGTATGTTTTTGCAATGGTGGAGAACCTGAGCCTAGACTTAACTAACTGTCAAGGCCAGTCTTATGACAATGCAAGTAATATGACAGGAAAGTACAAATGGAGTCCAAGCTCATATGAAACGAATAAACCCATTGATTTGTTATGTCCCCTGTGCAGCACATTCATTGAATTTAGTCAGTGTCAATGCTGTTGACAGTAGCCCAGAAGTTGGCCGTTTCTTTGACTTTCTGCAATCAATGCAGAACACATTTTGTGCCTCGTCAACACACGGGTGGGGAAAGGTGTTCCGTGATACAGATGTGAAACTCACACTGAAATCTTTGTCAGGTACTCACTGGAGTTCAAGAGCTGAATCAACAAAGGCTCTTTGGAAATATTATGCATAATTGAGAGAGACATTGAACAATATTTTCAAAGATTCACAGGAGAAACGTGAAACTAGAAGCGAGGCCTCTGCTCTCTGTGGCAAGCTGGACACCCTACATATAGCTTTCATGGCACACATTTGGGATATAATACTGCAGCTGTTCCAAGCCACGAACCTGCTGTTGCAGAAACATGACATTGACATACACACAGCTACACAGCTTCTCCTTTCACTTCGTGACTTTGTGGCAGCAGAGAGAGACAATTTTGCCTTTTATGAAGGGTCAGCTTTAAATGTTACAGATTCAGTCTCCTAAGACTACAGACATGACCTCCAGTGCACAAAGAATCGCAAATGTATGGCTGATGAAAGTGCAGAGCCAGGTGTTGAATGTTGAGGAAAAGAAAAGTTTTGGATTGAAACGTTCAATGTTCTAATTGACGAACTTGTGTCTTGTCTTTACCATCGGTTAATTGCGTACACACACTTGACCAATCTTTTTCATGTTCTTTTCATTCCTGATAATATGTCCAACAGTAAGCTCACTGTAAGGGCCGAATCTCTTGCTGCAGCATATCCCACTGATCTGACCATGAGCTTGGTAGATGAACTTGTTCAGTACAAATCATTCATTTCAGAAGAACAAAAATGCCCAAATACAATGCTAAAGACCATGGTAAATTTGGATTTACAGTCCACTTTCCCAAATGTTTACATAGCACTCAGACTGTTTTTGACCCTGCCAATAACAAACTGTTAAGGGGAACAGTCATTCTCCAGACAGGCTCGAATTAAAAATGAGCTCAGGATGAAAATGTGCCAAAATCGGTTGAATTCACTCTCCCTTCTAGCAAAAGAATCAGAGTTTGTTCAACAGCTCAACTTTGATGAGTTAGTGGACGACTTTGCAAGAAGATAGAGGAGAAAGAAACCTTTGTAGAATCCTTAGGTACGGTAGTTTGGCGCGGGGGTGGGGGGTGAGCAGGGGTTCGGAGTGTTGGGTAGGGGGGCTTTGCAAACTCCTGGCCTACCTACAAAAAAAAGGCAATTTTAGACTTGGTGCTTTGTAATGACCCAGATAAAATTAGCAATGTTGAGGTACTCGAGCCACTTAGGACAAGTGATGACTCTACTGTTAATTTTGATATTTCATGGGAAGTTAAAAAGGTGTCTTCAGAAACAAAAATTTTCATGACGGGATGCGCTCATACCTAAGCAAAATAAAATGGGAGACACTCCTGGACTGAGAGTCTGTAAATGAGATGTGGGAAAGACTTAAGGGGGTTTTACTTGATTCACAATGCAAATTCATTCCAAATATGTCCAAAGGTAAGCTGAGAAAGCAGAATCCTCAGTGAATGACCTCAGTTATTCATAGAAGTTGGAGGGGAAAAAAGGAATCCTAATGAGATGTACATAAAGGATAACATTGAGAACACTAAGGCTTAACAGTGTAAAATGTGGGCTGTGGTCAAAAAAGAGCTAAGGAATGCTAGAAGACTGTATGAAAGATAAATTGCAGAAGGGGCAAAAACTAACCCTAAGCACTTCTTTCAGTACTGTAGCGGGAAAAGGGAAGTCAAAGAGGAGATTAAGTGCATAAAGAATAAATATGGATCGCTGCTATATGATAACAAGGAAATTGCGGATACCTTAAACAGTTACTTTGTTGACAATTTTACCTCAGAGCGTGCTTTTATTTGGCCAGAGGGCAGGTCCAATGCACAAGACTATTTAGCGGAAATTGAGGTTAGGAATAAAGAAGTATTAGACAAGTTCAATAACTAAAGGCAGATAAGGAGGCGGGTCCAGATGGCTTATATCCTAGAGTGCTCGGGGAAGTTAGTGAGATCATCTTTAAGCCGCTATACACCATCTTCATACGGTCTTTAGATACTGGAGAAATACCAAATGATTGGAAGCAGGGCAATATAATTCCAATATCTAAGAAAGGGGACCGTACAGAGCCAAGAAATTACAGGCCAGTCAGTTTTACTTGCATTGCATGCAAAATACTGGAATCAATCATAAAAGATGAGCTGGATTTATTTCTTGAATGTAATAATATCTTGAGGGATAGCCAACATGGTTTCCGTAAGGGAAGGTCATGCCTGACAAACCTTCTGTAGTTTTTTGAAGAAGCCACCAAGACTTATGACCAGAGCAGGGCTTATGACATCATATACTTGTATTTTCAGAAAGCATTTGATACAATACTGCATAAGAGACTAATTTTTAAAACAAGCTCCATTGGAGTTACAGGAGGTATTCTTGAGTGGATTCAAAACTGGTTACAAGACAGAACACAAAGAATGGTGGTCAGTGGTATCTCATCTGAGCTAGGTGTGGTGGGAATGGCATCACCCAGAGATCGGTGTTGGGACCCCGGCTGTTCCTCATCTACATGAATGACCTTGATAGGAATATTGAGAGCAAATTAGTTAAATTTGCATATGATACTAAATTGGGAGGTTTGGCAAATAGTTTAGGGTCCACTAAAGTGATTCAGGATGATTTGGATAGAATCCGGAATTGGGCAGAAATGTGGCAAATGAAATTTAATGTAGCAAAATGTAAAGTTGTACATGTAGGTAATAAAAACATTAAACAGGATTACTTCATGGGAGGTTTAAAACTGGAATGTGCTCCACATGAAAAAGATCTGGGAATGATTGTTGACCAAATCCTCTCAGGTTCTAGCCATTGTACCGTAGCAGTTAAAAAAAGCCAATCGGATGCTGGGATACATTGCCAAGGTATTGAATACAAATCTAAGGAGGTGATGCCTCTTATGTACAACAAATTCATCAGACCACATCTGGAGTATTGTGCACAGTTCTGTGAACCATACTTTAAGAAAGATATAGAGGCTCTAGAAAAAGTTCAGAGAAGAGCCACTAAGCTAATTCCAGGTATAAAAGATGAAAGCTATGAGAAGAGGCTGAAGATCCTTTTTCTATTTAGTCTTAGGAAAAGGAGACTTGGGGGTGATCTGATTGAGGTCTTTAAATATGTTTAAGGGATTTACAAAGTGAATTATGTAGGATTCCTTTGACCAAGTGTCGTTACTAGAACTCGGGGTCACAAATGGAAGTTGACCAAGGGTAAATTTAGCACTGATATTTGGAAATATTTATTCACTCAAAGAGTAATTTTGATGTGAAATAGCTTACCTGTCCATATTGTTGAGCCAGAGACCTTGGGGGTTAAGAGCAGGCTTGACTTAAAGCTAGATACCACTGAGTCATTGAGTATCTGAAGTGATATACAGTATTAACAATAGTATGAAGAAACCGGCAAGCCTAGTTGGGCTGGACAGCCTGTTCTTGCCATTCATGTTATGTTATATTATTGACGACAAAATAATGAGCTAAATTCAGATCAGAAAAATAATTTAGGCTAGTCAAACATTGGCCAGTGCTTTATGAAAGACAAACTGTCTGTGCTACCTTCTCCACACATCAAGTGATTTAACTTGCGCTTCATGATTGTTTTGTATAAATAAATTAAAAGACCATTTGAAGGATCTGTTAGCAATTCTGAATGACGCTGATTTAAATGCACAAAATTGCGCGTCCAGATTAATGATTTTGTCGCCGTACCATACCGTACCAGCGTGTTCTTGGAGTGAATCTATTGCTCAGTCCCTCAAGGAAGTTGCATGTCGGGATTGCAACTATTCATGCAAATTCAACCAATCCAAGCAAATTTTTCTCAGACAAAGAATTAAATCGCTAAGACATTGCAACTTTCATTGCCACTTTTTGAAAAGGCTACCACAAAATTGGGCAAAAAAATCAATAAAACAATAAAATAAAAAAAAACCCGGGAAAATCCTGGAAGGATTGTTTGTCAATTATGAGAATAAGTGAGTGCAAGTCAGGGTTAATAATGGTTTTAAAGGGAAGCTCTGGGCCCCCCCAATCTTCAGTCCTAGAGACGCCCCCAGTCGTATCAATCTTAAAAGGGACCTAACATGCTGATCCTTCTTTTAATACATATTTGTAATGTTATAATGTTGGTTGTCCATGCTCAACCTCTGAAAAGTTTCAAAACATAAGATACAGGGATTTTGCCGTAATCCAAGAACGTGATTTTGTGAGCGTGATTTCCTTTCTGAACAGCTCCTCCCGATATCTTCACAAGATCTGGGTAAAACCTGACGTCAGGTTGTGCCGTCCAATTAGTACAGACCTAGCCAGAGCCAACTACTGCACTGGACCCGCCCACACCGGAAATTATTCTAGCAGGCACTAACAACGGCAGATCATACTTTTGGAAAATACAAAAGAAGAACCGCAGATCATTTGAGGTGTAATTTTGTCAGTATCTCTCCCAAAGCTACTTGTCCGTTTACTTTTGGATGCAAAAAAAAACTAATATTTCTCTTCCAAAAGACGATGCCACTAGAAATCAGTGGGTAGCTTTTTTTGTTTGCTGGCAGCAAACAGCCACGGCCAAAGGGAACATTAGCTGTTTGTGCTCAGCATTTCACCAAAGACAGCTTTGTCAATAATGGATAATTCAACACTGAATAAGCATTTCAGCTGCTTCTCAAACCTGAAGCAGTTGCATTGATCAAGCACTTGGAGCCACAAGCTGTAAGTAACCATATAACAGCAAATAATGTAAGTAAAGCTAACGTGTTATGGGTGGCTAGCAGGACCGCTAGCAATAGTTAGCACTAACAACTGACCTCAAACGCAGGCTTTGTAAAATATCTGAAGATAAAGCCTATACCTGTCGCGAGTCGCGACTGTCCGTGACACATTGACACAAAAGCTATAAGTTGCTTTTACTGCATAAGCCAACCTGCTGTGATAGCCAGTTGATTGTGGCTGTAGCACAGCGGCTAACATAGCCAAGTAACTGTTGCTAATTTTTGTGTCCTAATTATGCAAGAGTGATATTGGGGGAAATTCTACAGAAGGTGTATAAACATAAACCTCATTTGAAGCTAACTTTTAATACTCGTTTGTAATTTGGATGCTTGGTACAACTGTTCACAGTAACAGAACTTGCTGGTTAACGTATATGCAGTAATTCTGACCGATATACTTGTGTTACTTCGGTAAGCATCAATGTGGCAGTTTCATCATAACGTTGCCCGATTGTAGCCACTACAGTTAATGGTCGCTTCACTTATCCATGACTGGGATCAGCCGGATACTTCACAAATATCTGAGCAAGCTCTCTGGTGCTACCATGAAAGCAATGCGAAACGCAGAAGCTCTGCCGGTTTACAAATGATTTCTCTGCACTACCTTGCCATAATTTCATCCCTCTTTAGAAATTGTTGTGGCTAATAAAAAGCTGAAAACGGCAGCGATTAAATAGGTAATTCTTTCCTGTAGAAGTGATCAATTCACTAGCTCCACATGAGCAACTTGTCCACACTAATAGCACTTACGGTCAGCAAAACCTGTATTATGTTCATAACAAAACCAAGCTCTCTCTAGCTGTCGCGTACTGTCCATAAAGCTGCTTTCACATCAGACATGAAACAAATTTTTCGCAGGACAGATTAGCCTTCATTCAATGTCAATGCAAACCCAGAGGAAACGAAAATCAGAAAAGAGCTATCAGAAATGTTTCATTTATTTCTCCGAGACAACAATGAGATCTGTGTGAAACCTGACTGAGACTATAGCTTATTTCTCCTGTCTCTCATTTTTTTCTCCAGAGCAAAAAGACAGACAAAAGCTCAAATTTGCCTCCTTTGACGTTTCAAAAGAGATCTCATCAAGCTCTTAAATCAGTCTCAGATTTTAGAGCTCAAATTAGCTTCCTTTTACATTTCGAAAGAGATCTCATCAAACTAAAATCAGTCTTAGATTTTAGAGCTCACATTAGCCTTTTATGTTTCAAAAGAGATCTTATCAAGCTCTAAAATCTGTCTCAGATTTTAATGTTCAAATCAGGCTCCTTTGATGAGATCTCATCAAGCAAAAAAGTCAGTCTCAGCTTTTCTCTACTTTAGCACCTCATTTTGATCTCAGGCAGAGAGATCAGAGAGCTCTGCCTCTGACCTCACTGTATTCTCATCCTAGCCTTTTTAAGTTTTTGTTAATTACTCAGTTCATGCATCTCATGGTGATCTCAGACAGAGCAAATAAAAAGCTCCCTGCAAGCACTCAGTGAATTCTCATCCAGACATTCATGCTTTTTTTTTTAAAACTGCGCTCATGAATATCTGGTGGCAAATAAATCTGTAGAGGGAGCTGCATGACTGAGATATTCCCTCAAACCATTGCTAGGAAAATGTGAACACATATGCTGAGACTTCTCATTTTAATTGATATGACATGCTTGTCTACAAATGTACAACAAAAAACAAACACCTAGGACATCTGAAACAGAAGGGTTACATAACACTGGCAAGCAAATATTACAGTATTTTTGACTAGATATCTTACCAACATTTTGGGGGTGACTTCAATAACACATTCACATGGAAATTTTCTCATTAGTAATGAGTTGTTGCAACTGCAATATTATTCCTTCTAAAAAAACTGTAAATCACAACTTTGGATTCAAATGATTCATTTTCATGTTCAGCCCTGTTGTGTTCTGGCCTTTGGCCAGAACAGTATTGCATGGTTTTAACAGTTTCATGTTCAAGATTTCATAGTTCATAGTTTCATGTTCATAGTCATAGTTTTAACAGTTTCTTGTATCAGGGTTTTGCATTTCATGTTTTACATTCCATGTCCATGTTTTTTACTTTTCCATGTTTTTGTTCATGCCAGGTCTGCCATGCCACTCCACCGCTTGTCTGCGTTCCGCCCCGTGCCTTCGTTGTTGCACATTTCTAAGCTTAATTGGCAATTAACTGTTTTTAAGTTACTAACATTTACTAACACTCACTGGGTGGTGTAATTCTTAGATAGGCACATTACTAATATTACTAATTTAGACAGGGAGTTTATTGTCATGATTCCTGCTTTGCTATTTCAAGTCTTGCTGTGCTTTTCTGTTCTCAACATTCATGCTTGCTTCCAAACTGCATGCTTAATTGGTACTTAAGCTGAGCACGCTCATTCTCTTAATGAGCAGGTCATGTCATCCAATCTCTGTCCATGTCTTGATCTTGCCATGCCTCTTGTTTCTCTCTCTCCAGGTGTTACCCCTCATGTCATGATTTCCAAGCCTTTATCTGGTTGCGGTGGAAGTTGGCTGGCAGACAGTGTCTCGCGTCTCGCATGTGCAAGTTTGTTTCTAGTCGCGTCTCTTTGCTTGTGCAAGTTTGTTTCTAGTCGCGTCTCGTTTAGCCAAGTTCTTGTCAAGTTCCCTAGTATTTGTCCTAGCCTCTCGTCTTGTGTTTATATATATTTAGTATTGTTATTTATTTTTTCTGGAGTATCTTGCCTGGAGTTTCCAGTGCCTTTTGTTTTTTGCCTTTTTGCATTTATTGTTTATAGCTCTGTGTAGCGTACTTTAGTTTGTTTTTTGCAACCCTTTGGGCCAAGTTTTTTGTTGGCCCTCGTGCCTGTTTTGTTTTGTTATAATAAAATCCTCATTCCCTTTTCCCGCATCTGGTGTCAACTGATTCCATATCAGTAGACACTGTCTCCCTGACACCAGCGGGATGGAGTGCAGGATCGCCCAGCGAGAGGCTGAGCTGCTGCATCAACGGCAGCAGATCCAGGAGCTGACAGCTGCGCTGGCCACACTGAAGGCCAGCCTTCCCCGGGCAGGTCCCAGCCAGGGCCCCATCATGCCAGCTGTCCAGCCCCGGGCTCCTGCAGCACACCAGCCACCCATCACCCCTGTGCGCCAGCCCGGCGCAGAAGCACCTCAGCTGCAGCCAGCTGTCCACCCTGGTCCTGAGCCCTGCCTTCCGCCGCCCGAAAGGTACGGTGGAGAACCAGGGTTCTGCAGGGCTTTTCTCACCTCCTGTGAGATGTGTTTCGCTCTGCAGCCCTCCACCTTCGCCTCAGAGCCGGCCCGAGTCGCCTTCGTCCTCTCCCAGCTGACGGGGCGGGCTCGCTTGTGGGGAACTGCCGCATGGCAGGCTCGGCAGCCCTGCACTACCACCTACCGGGCCTTGGCGGAGGAGCTACTGCGTGTCTTCGACCGCTCCAGGCAGGGGAGAGCCGCAGGACGGGAGCTGCTGAGGATGAGGCAGGGGAGGAGATCGGTGGCGGACTACGCCATCGATTTTCAGACGGTGGCAGCCACGTCGGGCTGGAGCAGGGAGGCGCTGTGTGACGTGTTCCTCCAGGGGCTGTCCGAACCAGTCAAAGACCGACTGCTCTTCTGTGAGATCCCTGAGTCTCCAGAGGCCCTTATAGACCTGGCCCTGCGCATCGACAGCCGCCTGGAGGAGAGGGCGCTCACCCTTGGCCCTGGCCGACGCTCTACCCCCTCTGGCCAGATCCAACCCCCGTGCCCTGATCGCGCGTCGCCTCAGGACCAGCCGAGGGGGGACGCCACCACACTCTCTCCTGGAGAGGCATCTCCCCTGGAGATCGGGAGGTCCCGGCTCACCCAGGAGGAGCGCCAACGGAGAAGGAGGTCGGGGGCGTGTTTTTACTGCGGCCAGCAGGGTCATGCGGTCCGAGGCTGTCCAAGACAACACCCACTAGCGTCTGGAGGAGTACTAGTGGGTGCTTCAGCCAAGGAAACCTCCTCCTACCGCCGGACCTGCATCCCGGTGACCCTGACCTGGGAGGGCTGCTCCCGCAAGACCACCGCCCTCATTGACTCAGGAGCTGAGGAGAGCTTCATTGACGCCAGAGCTGCCGCCGAGTGGGGGGTTCCCCTCTCCCAACTTCCCAGCCCATTGTCCATCTCAGGGCTGGGTGGGCAACCCCTTGCTAAGGTGTGCTACCAGACCATTGCCATCCAGCTGCTGGCGTCAGGCAATCACCACGAACAGGTCCGGCTGTTCGTGACCGAGACACCCCGCTCTCCCATTGTCCTGGGTCATCCGTGGTTGGCATTACATGGGCCGGTGATCGACTGGGCCCGCCATGAGGTGCGGGAGTGGAGTCCCTCCTGTTCGGCCAGCTGCCTCCTCGACTCCCGACCCTCCTGTTCGGCGGGTGGACCAGCTTCCGAGGGGAAGCCAGACGTCTCCAGAGTGCCCCCTGAATACCATGACCTGGCGGCTGTCTTTAGCAAGTCCCGTGCGGTGTCTCTGCCCCCGCACCGCCCTTATGACTGTGCTATTGACCTCCAGCCTGGTACAGCACCCCCTAGGGGGCGTGTCTTCGCCTTGTCTGAGCCAGAGAGGGGGGCCATGGACAAGTACATCCGGGAGTCCCTTGCAGCTGGCATCATCCGTCCATCCTCCTCTCCCGCGGGGGCAGGCTTCTTCTTTGTCAAGAAGAAGGATGGCTCCCTGCGCCCCTGCATCGATTACCGAGGGCTCAATAAGATCACGGTCAGGAACCGCTACCCACTTCCACTGATGTCCTCGGCGTTTGATGTCATCCAGGGGGCGGCCATATTCACCAAGCTGGACCTGCGGAATGCCTACCACCTCCTGCGCATCAGGGAGGGCGACGAATGGAAGACCGCTTTCAACACCCCTAGCGGCCACTGGGAGTACCTGGTGGTTCCATTCGGCCTGACCAACGCGCCCGCAGTGTTCCAGAACTTGGTGAATGATGTGCTCGGCGACATGATCGGGAGGTTCGTCTATGTCTACCTTGACGACATCCTGATCTTCTCCCGGGACAAGACGGAGCACACAAACCATGTTCGCCAGGTGCTCCGCCGCCTCCTCGAGAACCGCCTCTTTGTCAAGGCTGAGAAATGCGAGTTCAGCACCACCACTACCTCCTTCCTGGGGCACGTCATCTCCCCTAACCACCTGGGCATGGACGAGGAGAAGGTCAAGGCTGTGGTGGACTGGCCCGCACCCAAGGACCGCAAGGCCCTACAGAGCTTCCTGGGATTCGCCAATTTCTATAGGCGATTCGTCAGGAACTACAGCACCGTGGCAGCTCCCCTAACGGCCCTTACCTCCATCAAGGTGCCATTCTGTTGGACTCCGCAAGCCGAGGTGACCTTCTGTGAGCTGAAGAGGCGCTTCACCACCGCGCCCATCCTCACCACCCCCGACCCCGCCAAGCAGTTCATTGTGGAGGTGGATGCCTCCAATGTCGGGGTTGGTGCGGTGCTATCTCAAAGATCCAGCAATGATCAGAAGGTACACCCGTGCGCGTTCTACTCCCACCGGCTGACGCCTGCGGAGTCCAACTACGACGTCGGGAACCGGGAGCTGCTGGCGGTAAAACTGGCCCTGGAGGAATGGAGGCACTGGCTTGAGGGGGCAAGGGTTCCGTTCCTGGTCTGGACGGACCATAAAAACCTAGAGTACCTCCGTTCTGCCAAGAGGTTGACACCCAGACAAGCCAGATGGGCCCTCTTTTTCGACCGGTTCAACTTCTCCCTGGCCTACAGGCCGGGGTCCAAGAATACCAAGGCTGACGCGCTCTCCAGGCGTTTCGACGCTTCCTCGTCCAAGGGAGAGCCCAGCTCCATCCTGCCAAGTACCTGCTTCGTGAACAACGTGTGCCTCCGGATCGAGGAGCTGGTCCGCAACGCTCAGAACGGCGCAGCTACGCCCAGTGCCTGCCCTGCCAACTGCCTGTACGTCCCTGCAGCTGCCCGGTCTGACGTTCTCCAGTGGGGCCACTCCTCCAACCTGTCATGCCATCCTGGGGTCGGCCGGACCCTGCGGTTCATTCAGCGCCGTTTCTGGTGGCCCAAGATGGCAGCAGAGGTCCGGGGGTTCGTTTCTGCCTGCTCAGTCTGTTCCCGCGCCAAGTCCTCCCACGCACCTCCCTCTGGTCTGCTCCAACCACTGCCCATTCCTCACCGTCCCTGGTCCCACATAGCTCTGGACTTCGTCACTGGCCTGCCCGTCTCCCATGGAAACACCACTGTCCTCACCATAGTTGACCGGTTCTCCAAATCTGCCCACTTCGTGCCCCTTCCCAAGCTCCCCTCTGCTAAAACCACAGCTGACCTACTAATCCAGCATGTTGTCCGTCCCCATGGCATTCCTGTGGATATTGTGTCAGATCGTGGTCCCCAATTCACCTCCCAGTTCTGGAAAGCATTCTGCACATCCCTTGGCACCTCCTTCAGCCTCAGTTCCGGTTACCACCCACAGACCAATGGACAGACTGAGCGGGCCAACCAAACCCTGGAGACGGTCCTCCGATGCGTGTGCTCGACCAACCCAAGATCCTGGTCCACCATGCTACCCTGGGTCGAGTACGCCGTAAACTCCCACGCCGCCTCTGCCTCCGGCCTCTCCCCCTTCGAGTGCTGTATGGGCTACCAGCCTCCACTGTTCCCCAGCCAGGAGGAGGAAGTCGGGGTGCCTTCAGCCGGGGCATTCATCCGAGGGTGTCGCCGTGTGTGGCTGTCTGCTCGCCGCGCCTTAGTTCGGGCGGGCAAGACGATGAAGACCACGGCAGACAAGCGTCGGCGCCCAGCCCCTCACTATCGGGTCGGCCAGAAGGTCTGGTTAGCTGCGCAGGACATCCCACTCTGGGTGGAAAGCCGCAAGCTGGCTCCTCGCTTCCTGGGTCCTTTCCCCATCCAAAGAATCATCAGCCCCACTGCTGTCCGGCTCAAGCTCCCATCCACCATGCGACGTCTCCACCCAGTATTCCACGTCTCACGCCTGAGGCCTGTTGCCACCTCCCCCCTCATGCCCCCACCTGAGCCTCCGCCTCCTCCTCGGCTCATCGACGGAGGGGAGGCCTACACAGTCAAAGCCTTGCTGGATTGCCGTCGGAGGGGCCGGGGCCTCCAGTACCTCGTGGATTGGGAGGGGTACGGCCCAGAAGAGCGTTCCTGGGTCCCGGCCAGGCATATCCTAGACAAATCTCTCATCCGTGACTACCGCCAAGCCAAGCCAAGCCAAGCCATAGCCATAGTCCCAAGCCCAAGCCATGCCCAAGCCATAGCCCCATAGCCATAGCCACAGCCCCAACCCCATAGCCCATAGCCATAGCCTCTAACCTCAAGCCAAGCCATAGCCATAGTTCCAAGCCATTGCCATAGCCCAAGCCTTAGCCCCAGCTTGCTGGAGATTAAGTAACCTTGTTTATGTTTTAGTGTTTCTTGTACTGTTTCTTGGTTAGGTGTTCTGTGTCATAGGGTTTTTGTCTTGAGTATTCTCATTAGTTATTTGTCTTGTGGAATTTGTATTTAGTTATGTGCGGCTTCATGTATTTTAGTTCTTGGTGTTTTTTGTCAGCGTCAGGTGCCGCTTTTGTAAGGGGGGGGTACTGTTGTGTTCTGGCCTTTGGCCAGAACAGTATTGCATGGTTTTAACAGTTTCATGTTCAAGATTTCATAGTTCATAGTTTCATGTTCATAGTCATAGTTTTAACAGTTTCTTGTATCAGGGTTTTGCATTTCATGTTTTACATTCCATGTCCATGTTTTTTACTTTTCCATGTTTTTGTTCATGCCAGGTCTGCCATGCCACTCCACCGCTTGTCTGCGTTCCGCCCCGTGCCTTCGTTGTTGCACATTTCTAAGCTTAATTGGCAATTAACTGTTTTTAAGTTACTAACATTTACTAACACTCACTGGGTGGTGTAATTCTTAGATAGGCACATTACTAATATATTACTAATTTAGACAGGGAGTTTATTGTCATGATTCCTGCTTTGCTATTTCAAGTCTTGCTGTGCTTTTCTGTTCTCAACATTCATGCTTGCTTCCAAACTGCATGCTTAATTGGTACTTAAGCTGAGCACGCTCATTCTCTTAATGAGCAGGTCATGTCATCCAATCTCTGTCCATGTCTTGATCTTGCCATGCCTCTTGTTTCTCTCTCTCCAGGTGTTACCCCTCATGTCATGATTTCCAAGCCTTTATCTGGTTGCGGTGGAAGTTGGCTGGCAGACAGTGTCTCGCGTCTCGCATGTGCAAGTTTGTTTCTAGTCGCGTCTCTTTGCTTGTGCAAGTTTGTTTCTAGTCGCGTCTCGTTTAGCCAAGTTCTTGTCAAGTTCCCTAGTATTTGTCCTAGCCTCTCGTCTTGTGTTTATATATATTTAGTATTGTTATTTATTTTTTCTGGAGTATCTTGCCTGGAGTTTCCAGTGCCTTTTGTTTTTTGCCTTTTTGCATTTATTGTTTATAGCTCTGTGTAGCGTACTTTAGTTTGTTTTTTGCAACCCTTTGGGCCAAGTTTTTTGTTGGCCCTCGTGCCTGTTTTGTTTTGTTATAATAAAATCCTCATTCCCTTTTCCCGCATCTGGTGTCAACTGATTCCATATCAAGCCCTATATGTGGTTGGCAGGTAAACATCTAGAAAGGAGCCTAATGTTTCAATTATAGGCTCAGGGGGTAGAGCGGGTGGATTAGAAATCAGAAGATTCCTGGTTCGATCCCCAGCTCCTCCAAAGAACGTGTTGAAGTGTCCTTGAGCAATATAATGAACCCCTCACTCCTCCTGATATGTAGGTTGGTGCCTTGCATGGCAGACCCTGCCATCAGGGTAAATGTGAGGCATAGCTGTAAAGCGTTTTGAGATCATGTCAGGTGACTAGAAAGCGCTATATAAATGAAGTCCATTTACCATTTTGTCCTGGCTCAACCTATTTCTCCTTGTGAATTTTAGGAGAAATGTATGAGACAAAAATGAAACTAAATTGAGCTTTAGCAAGGTATCTCCTCTATGTCTCAAACATGACTCCTGTTGCTCAGTGTCCTGACTCACCTATTTCTCCAAGTGAATGTTAGGAGAAACATATGAGACAGCTAGAGTGTTCAGGTGAACACGTGTCGCCTGCGAAGCTTATGTGAAAGTGTGACTACCAACTGAAAGTGTGACTACCGGACAGACAGACGGACGGACAGACAGACGCCGGACAAGGTGATCCCTATGTGCCGCTATGCTTCGCAGGTGAGACAAAAATGAAACTAAATTGAGCTTTAGAAAGGTATCTCCTTTAAGTCTCCATCTGAGCACAATACTGCAATTACTAAGTGTGACCTGGTGCCAAGTGCCCCTCGCTGTGGGATGATATTGATGTGAGTGTGTGTGTGTGTGGGGGGTGTGTCTGGGCTAAGCAAGGGGAGGAGGCTGGGAATGGGTGCGCATGTGTGTTTGTGTGTGTGTGTATGCATGTGGTGGGGGGGGGGGTTGGGAATGGGTGCCTGTGTGGATCTGTGTGTGCTGAGAGAAAAAACTTTAATTCAGTAGCTCAATCCTATCATTCCCTCATTTTGTATTGGTGGTGAGCACTGGTCTCGTCCACCATGATTTAGACACCGGTTAGGCCACCATTCGCAAAAGAATGGGTCAGATTAGCAAATGTTACACCATGCTCTACATTCCTGATTAGCCTATTTAATTTATAATACATATAAATAACTAAAACAAAGCCTACAATACTATGTCCCCAGACACCCTGGGATAGTACCACCCCAAGTCATCCCCAGGGGACACTACTCCCGGAAATGTTTGCACATTTTTGGAGCCGATAGTAATAGAAGTGCCAGTAGGGTTAATGCAGTAGGAAATGTTAATCATTGCACAAAGCTTTGGACCATAGTATAAAGGCCCAAACCTGCGCCAAGTGGTAGTGTTAGTTCTCACTGCTATTGCTCCAGGAGATTCAGGTAATGCTTGTATTGTAGTTCAGGTCCCGCTGAAGGTGATAGGGCTTGTCCAGACTCAATTGAGGCAGTGCATAGTACCCAGCCTCCGACAGGCGAGTATTAGTCTTCAGAAAAGGCGATGTTTCTGTTTGTTGCTTCCTTGGCAATGCTTCCTTGTTTTTCTCACTGCGATTTTTAGGACTGTTCCACTATTCATTCATAGCCTCAGTTAAAGTTTGATCTGCGTTTGCTTTCAAAGGAAACGGGGATTAGCTCTAATTGCTTTACTGTATCTCAGTACTGTTGCTTCTAGAGCGGCCTTCTGAACCGCTTCGGCTAATATCTCCCTCTCCATTCTTAGTTCAGACAGTTCAAACTCTTATCTATATATTATGGGTATCGACTACAGACGCTTATGCGTATTATTTGTACTTGTCAGTTGCTACGTCCCCATGTGTAACTGTGTTCAAAGGGTAAAAAGTAAACTATGTGCTTGTACTTTTTGAGGTCAAAAGGGAAAAGTAGGGCAGTGAGTGTTTAAAAATTTAGTAATTATTAGGTTTATTTTATCATTATCCCTTTATCTCAGGTTCATTGACTATATAAACTCCTTTATTTTGGGCTCATGGACTATCAAGAGTATTTGCGCTCATGCACTGTTCACGGTCCTTTTCTACGGAACCGGAACCTCGACAAGTTCATTATAATATATACAAAATTTATATCATTTTCTATCTACATATACAGCGCCCTCCATAATTATTGGCACCCCTGGTTAAGATGTGTTCTTTAGCTTCTTATAAATTCAGTTTTTTCTAAATAATATAGGACCACAATGATAAAAAGAGGAAAATCCAACCTTTAATTCAAGTGCATTAATTTGGTGGGAAAACAATCCCACAATTATCAGCACCCCTGATGTTTATACTTTGCATAACCCCCTTTTGCCAACAAAACAGCACCTAATCTTCTCCTATAATGTTTCACAAGATGGGAGAATACAGAAAGAGGGATCTTCGATCATTCCTCTTTGTGCAATCTCTCTAAATCATCCAGCAACCTGGGTCCTCTCCTCTGCACTCTCCTCTTCAGCTCACTCCACAGGTTTTCAATGGGGTTGAGGTCTGGGGACTGAGATGGCCATGGCAGGAGCTTCTGTGTCTGGTGAACCATTTCTGTGTAGATTTGGCCACATAGTTCAAGCAGAGGCCCAGAGGATCACCGATCCTCCCCCATACTTCACAGTGGGCATCAGGTGCTTTTCTGCATACTCATCTTTTGTTTTCTGCCAGACCCACTTAGAGTGTTTGTCGCCAAAAAGCTCCATCTTGGTCTCATCTGACCCAAGCACACAGTCCCAGTTGAAGTCCCAGTACCGCTTAGCGAACTCCAGATGTTTGCATTTATGATTGTGAGTGAGAAAAGGTTTTTTCCGTGCATGCCTCCCAAACAGCTTGTTGGCATGTAGATAGCGCCTGATGTTTGTTTTGGAGACTTTGTGACCCCAAGATGCTACCATTTGTTGCAATTCTTTGACAGTGAGCTTTGGAGAACTTTCTATTTGTCTTACCATCCTCCTCACTGTGCGTGGTGGCAAAATAACCTTGCATCCTCGTCCAGGCTTGTTTACCACTGTTCCAGTTATTTTAAACTTCTTAATGATTCCTCTGACAGTAGATATGATCAACTTTGTAAACTACTGTAGAAATGACAGAAATACTTCAATTACATTTAATTCCTGGGAATTGTTAGGGGCGGCAATAATTGTGGTACAGGTGATTTTATTAAAAATGATTATTTCTTAGTCAGGGATTTCTTTCCCCTTAAAATTCACTTGAGTTGAAGGTTACATTTTTCTATGATTTTCAGTGTGAGAGTATGCTTCTGCAATAAAAATTGAATTTATTTTAAGGCATTTAACACATCTTAACCAGGAGAGCCAATAATTATTGAGGGCACTGTGTATATATATATATATATATATATATATATATACTGTATAACGCTAAAATGAACAATGCAGGGTATATTACGAACTCGTATAACCCAGCCTCACACACAAACTTAGCATGACAATATAACAAGTCCGCTGCAGACATTCACATGCTTCAGTGACTTTACACACAGTTATCAGATGAAGTACAAAAACGGAATAGCAAAACAAACAACAATCAGTGCACTTTCACGTATTCAATGACATTGGCAAATAACCAAGGTTTCTACTTAAGCATTCCCGCTAGCCACACAGCCCAGTTTCACACAATTCAAAAGTTTACTAGAGCAAACTCCCCTTTTACAAAAATGGCAAAACAGTCCAAACAGTTCCTCGAACAACTCTGTTTTTCTAAAACTACCGCAGCGAGGCTCGTCAGCACTTGCTAACAGCAGGCTATGCAAATGCCAATGGTAAAGACAATGTCCTCTGATGGGGAGTCTAATCCTACTCCACTAGGGCCACTGACTAGTGATACCAATGTGTCCTCTTACAGGGAGTGCAACCCGACTCCACAAAATTTCAGTGGTAATGACAAAGTACTCTTGCAAGAGTCCAACCCGAGTCAGAAACCCAATGGCAGCGACGCTTCCGCGTCCTATCAACAAATGCCCGGCAATGACGCTCCGGCGTCCTATCAATCTTTCAAGGTCTCCAGACCTCCAAATGCCTCAAAAGCAATGAAATAACGCGTCCTCATATGGGGAGTCCAACCCGACTCCACTAGGGCCACTGACTAATGACACCAATGTGTCCTCTTACAGGGACTACAACCCAACTCCATAAAATTCAGTCGTAATGACACCAATATGCCTAAAGATCATCAGTGATTCAATCACAACACTGTCCCATTCCACACTTTATTTTTTTAATCAAAATAATAGGATTCACTCTACTAATTGGCTCAAGGGCAATCAACACCTAATCAGGATGGTAAAATAAAAAAATACTCACCCTCAAGTTGATTATCGTTGGTCCAACCAGGAGATGTTTCCTATCCCATCCTCGTCGCCATCTGTTTAGACCGTTTTCTGTCTTAGAGGCAAGTCGGGACTGATGAAGTGACACACCAATGACCACTTTCCAATTGAAAAGGCTTTTATTACAATGCGCAAGGGAGGATTCTCTGCGAATGCTATGTTGGACACTAGAATCCTCCCTTGCGCATTGTAATAAAAGCCTTTTCAATTGGAAAGTGGTCATTATTGTGTCACTTCACCAGACCAGACTTGCCTCCACAACAGAAAACAGTCTTAACAGCGCGTTAAGCTTTCACACCAGACGCAAAACAAATTTTTTGCGTGACAGATTACATTCAAAGTCATGACTGCTTATCAGCAACTGCATGTTAGTTCCCGTGCTCTGCTAATTAAAAATGCTCCAGGTTAACTTTTATGCAGCATTTATGATCGGTATGCTTGTATTACTTCAGTAACCATCAATGTGGCAGTTTCATCATAACGTTGCCTGATTCTAGCCACTACAGTTGAAGCTAACCGGAGAGGTGCTGTATGTGTCTGCCAAGTTGGGCTGCAGTTAGACCAGATGCAGGTTTTGCAGAGCTTGGGGTGCGTTTTTGGGTGCTTATGAAACGATCGCTTCACTTATCCATGACCGGTGTCAGCCTGATACATCTCCAATGGCTGGCAAGCTCTCTGATACTACTAGTGAAAGCAATAGGGAAGCACACAGGCTAACGTGTTCGGTATAACAAACGGTGCATTGCCATCGATTCAGTATTAAATTCTTTCCTGTAAGAGTGATTGATTCGCTAGCTCCACATAAACAACGGTTCAGGCAGACAGAACTTACGGTCTGTAAAACCTGTATTATGTTCATGACACAACCGGAGCTCTGTCTAGCTCTCGCACGCTATCCATAATGCGCCCATTTTCCGCGACGAAAAGTTGGTCATTTCGAAGGGTCCATGTTTCCCTCTAAACTCAGACCCACCGGATTTCTACGATCTCCGGTCTACACTTGGGCATGTCGACCTGTTCTACAAATGTGTCTACATAGGGTGGATTCTAGCTTCCCCTGCATCCTAGCTAGGAGTAGTAAAACTGCTGTACTCACCAACTGTTGCCGTAGCAAATTGTTGCCGATAGCAAATTCGTGCTTGAGCTGCCAGACTTTTGCACTGCGTCTTTCACTTTCGCTGTTGCGTTTATTAGAACAAGTTAATTTCATTAGATCTATTCACATGTACTGCGTTTTATAGCAGAATTTCCCCGCTGATTCCTTAGCTCAGATGGCAGACGCGTCTCACGTTTCACTGTGACACTGCATCATCCCGCCTAGATCCGCCCCCCACAGAGCTGGCCAGTCAGAAGAAAGTAGGTACACGGGGAGTGGGGGCAATAGCGGAAGAGCTACCCCAGTGAGGCGTTTCAGGCAGAGACTACTATGGACTACAAATGGGTTTTTTTGAGGATGGCAGTACGAGCGAAATAAGTACCCTTTTTTACTTTGCGCGATCAGGAGTACTCTAAGGGGCTCAAAGACTAAAATATAAACTTGGAAAAATAGCATATTAGGTCCCCTTTAATACAAATAATGATAATGTTGAGGCCTGGAAAAACGCCAGCAGAGGGCAGAATCAAACTGTGAATTATCCATCTCTATTATGCACTCTACAGCTATGCTACAATTCCGCTGAGTCATGCAGAGCTATTTGACTTCATGGCTGCATCATTGAGTCCAATGGAGATTTTAGCTAATGCATTTCTTACATATTGTGACTTCTAACTCAAAGATGGCAAGTCCAATCTTCAAAATGGAGGTACCATATGAAAGAGGAAAGTCTGCCGAGTAAAATCTGTCAAAATTGTGTGTGTGTGTGTGGTGTCAAAAATTTGGGAATACGAGCGAGTTAGGAAACTGTGCATTTTGCCCTCACAAGCGGAATTTTCTTGTCTCATTTATCATTGGAGTTAATGTAGTTTCGGTGAGCTATCCCGTGGCTTTTCAGCTCATACAGCCAAAACCGTTAGTCCAATTGCTTCCATTGTTACATTTTCGTGACCAGTACAACCTTTGCTACAACTTGGATATAAAAATATTTGTGCGGAGTGAAAACTGTGGAAGTTAGAGCAAGTTTAAGAGAAAACTTCTTGACGGTTTTGCAGCTGTTCGCCACTCTTACCAGTGATATCACCACACTCTTAAGTTCCCAGAATTTATTGTAAAAAATATATATATATATTTTATCATTAAAAAATCATAGAAGTTACAAAAAAGTTGAACAGTAAAGAAATTATCCAAGCTTAGCATTGTTGAGAATTATATTTCAATATTTCTCATCATATTCATCATTAGATCAATTGTCATGTTGAATAACTATACTCAATAATCATAATCAATCATATTATGTAGGCAGCAGTAACACACACACACACACACATACAAAAAGTTCACATACGCATAGGGAGGGGATGAGCTGTGCAAATACACATAAAACACACACACATACAAACAGTTCACTCACAAACAGATACACACACACAAGCAATTCAATTCTCACATGTATAAGCAGCACACACATCAGCAGCACGCTTCTGTAGCTTTGATTATAAGCAGGCTTCTGTTTAGCTGATGCAAACACATAATCAGATGATGCATTTGATTTCTGTAGCTTTGATCAATATTTGTTCAGTAAAATCATTTGTTGTTACTGAAAACATAATCAATTGAATCATTTGTGTATCTGCTTGTATCCTATTCATCTGAAAGTGTTTTCTCACTCAAACTGTAATTTTCCAGTCCATTTTAGTATATGTTCCTTTTATTTTTTAAAATCCTATACTGAAAATTTTCTACCATTTTTTAACAAAACAAAGTTAAAGAGTAAACAAAAGTAAAAGACAAGATGGTTACAACCCATGAACTGTGATTGGAGCAAAGTTTGTTAGAGATGAGATGGTTACAACCCATGTATCTGGCGAGCGTAGTTTCTGGCGAGCGTAGTTGGGCTGAAAGGCCTGTTCTTGCCATTCATGTTATGTTATGTTATTTTGATTGGAGCAAAGTTGGTTGAGTTTTTCCCATAAATATTCTTCTGTAAAGAATATCGAATTAGCACTGCCTGGCCAGAGACTGCTCACTGTGGGAATAAAGATGGCTTCTGAAGATTCTGTCTCTCTCTCCAATTATACACGAACAAGGCAACCTCAAAAATATGTAAACATCTAGACAAGAAACCACAACAGCATAACATTTTCCAGTTTGAAGGACATTTCTAGCTAAAAGTATAGCTAGTAAGTAAAAAATAGCTAAAAATAGCTACATTTTGAAAAATCTGTTTCATTGTTTCCTATGGGACAAAAATACTGAAATAAAAATTAATAATGCAAAAAGTATGAAAGATATCAAGAAGATGAATACAAGCATAATTCAGAACAAGGTGATTTTTTTAAGTTTGAATGAAGTTTCTAGATGAAAGTATGTAGGAGTAGTTTGTCAGCACAAAAATCAGAGAATAAAGAAAGAAAGAGTGGGAAGAACATAAGTGTGTAAGCTTCCAGCTTGCCTACATTCTAGACGTGCACTTAAACTTTACTTTGCTTAAACTAGAAGTATACTTATTTTTTGTAAGAGTAACTGTACCTTTCAGTTCATGCCAAAAATAATTTTGTTTAGTTGGCTATATATTTGAGTAGTTCATAGAAAGTAAACTCCAAGTATACTTTCCCATCTTTATTTTAAAAGAAGTATACCAGTAGTATACTCAAATTTATTTCTTTTTTTGTGAAGGTAATCATAGGCAGCAGTCTAACCACCAGTGGAAAGAAGTCAGAGTTGTGTGTTGTGAGTAATGATGCGATACGTCGATCAGGAGCCAACCTAGTTCCTTAAAGGTAAAACAACTTTTATTTTTCTCTTTTTTTCTAGAAACGTAGGCCGACTTCCTCCAGTCTGTAGTCATGTTATTTATTGCGTGGCCACCACAGTCAGTTTCGGAAAAGAGTATTTCGCGACATGTCTCAGGCTGAACAAGGGGAATATAAAGAAGCATAGAATCACTTGAAGTATTTATTCGTCGCAGTTTATCATGCTATTAATTTACTAAGCATTTGTTTAGTGGAGTGCTGTTTCCCCCCCGCTAAATATTTCAAACATTAGACTTCAAAATGAAGTTGACAAGATGGATATTCTTATGGGTAGGTATTCCTCTTCTTTGATCCAACAACTATTATTATTCTTCTTGTTATTGTCACTGTTATTATTATTTCTTCCCTCTTAAAGTAGCGACCCTTGCTCATTACCGGAGAATGCATAAATGAGTTGTTTTCGTTCGTTAGTTTCTTGATTGATTGTAGTTTTCAGGACACAATCGATACAGACAAGAGATGAGCTTTTTAGATCTGTGAACTTGAAAACTAATGTTATTCATAACGTCCACTAAAGTTTGTGAAAGTAAATAATTTGGAAGAGGAAGCTCCCTATTATAGGCTAGCCTTCAGGCACAGTGATGGAGCAAAGCAAGTAGCTGGTTCATTTATGCGCAGGTGAATGCGTCGCATGTTTCCTGGCAAGCTGTTCAGCGATTGATTGACTGATTGTAGTTTTCAGGACACAATCGATACAGACAAGAGATGAGCTTTATAGATCTGTGAACTTGAAAACTAATGTTATTCATAACGTCCACTAAAGTTTGTGAAAGTAAATAATTTGGAAGAGGAAGCTCCCTATTATAGGCTAGCCTTCAGGCACAGTGGTGGAGCAAAGCAAGTAGCTGGTTCATTTATGCGCAGGTGAACGAGTCGCATGTTCCCTGGCAAGCTGTTCAGCGAAATACTCGAACTCTGAGATGCGAATTATGATTATCATCAAGTTGACTTTGTGGAAGAAAAGAATGTGTAGCGTGAAGTCGATTCTTGCGGAGTAATCTAAGTATGGTTCTTGAGCTTTATTGCATTTGAATTAACTCCAGACTTGACATTGAGAGGTTCTTTACTTGGCATGGACGCGCAAATTTGGACAAGGGCTGTGGGCTACTGCGTTTGTGACATCGGCGGCGACTCGCTGAATTGAGAACGAAGAATTGCAAGTCTCAAACGAACAATCACATTCAAACAGTAGCCTAGCCTACTACATCGTTCGGTTCGTAAAATTGAAAATACGAAATGACGATATATTTCCTGCATTATTTCTGTATAATGTTTTGATCTTAAACCTTACACCGTATACCTCATCACCTTTCATGAGATTCCCTGAAATAAGTGAGATTTTAGTAGTCTTTTCATTGGGGAATGAGAGAAGCCTTTTGCCCTTGTTTCGTACCAAACTAACGGAAGAAAATGCTAGTTGATTTAAATCGCGTGAGGGAGGACGAGGCAGCGCTGTCCCACACGGAAAGAACCAATATAAACATATATGCCCGAATTCAGAAAGGGTGATGATCACTCGATTATTTTAGTCACGTACAACAACTGTACGGTGGCTATAACAGAGAAGTACGCGCGTGGATAAACTCCTGTGACTTGCGCAATTCAGGTAGCCTAGAACATAATCGGGTCTTTACCCATCCGTGTACAAGTCCCCGCTTAGCCGATATGTAGTGGTGTCATGTGACACTCTGCATGAAGTGGTTTTCCCTGGCACTTATTCCCTCGGTAACACGACGACCTGCTCGACAGCAGGTTGCCTGTAATACACCCAGACACGGCGCTCGGTATACGCTTATCACGCACTGCGCGTAGGGCACCAACTGCCTGGGGGGCACCAAAAAAATCAAGCCCATAAAAAAAAAAAAAACAATATTACAGTATTTATTAATATTTAAAATAAAAGTTTGTAAAGCATGTTAATAAATATAAGTAATACAAAAATAACGTAGGCTTATTTACGCGAAAAAAAGATCAATCTCCTGTGCGGCCCTCTCATCGGTCTACCTTTGGTGCCCCCACCCCATTCCCAAGTAGTTTGCTCCATTATGCTTCAATCGCAAATTTGGCGGAAGTTTATTCCGGAGATCTGGACATGTCATCGAAAAGGCATCAAGAGTCGGGGGTGGAAAAGAAAAAAAAACTGCGAGATGATGCTCGTGCGTCACTTGCAGGTAAGACGATGTTTTAATTAACAATTATTTATTTTGTAACAGCTACGTTTACATGACCACAATAATCCAAAAACTGGGAATAATGGGGTAATGGAAATAATCTGATTTGACGCGTTTACATGTACTTCAGTAATGCGATAATCGGAAAAACCTGGTTTACGTGGTTCAGTCAATAGTTCGATTTCTTTCCAAGTACATGACGTAAAACTATTGGTCTCAGCATTGTCCTTCTCCACTCCTACCAAAAACCCGTGCTTGCTGGATGTGCGTTAGGAGTAAGGAGTGGTAGGAGAGAGTGGTGCTCAATGAATTTTCAGATGCAAATTGGAGAGAGAATTTCAGGATGTCTCGGGGAGCATTCGTGAAACTGTGTGATCAGATGAAGGATGTCATGAGCCCAGAAGAGATGACTGCTGTACCTCTAGAAATGCGAGTGGCGATTGCGTAATACGAGCTCGCTAGCTGCGGAGAGTATAGGCTGATAGCGAATCAGTTTTGTTTCAATAAAGCGTCTCAAGTTAGCTACACCCGTTTTTCCATTTGTACACATTCGCAGATAAAGAACGAAAGAAATCGGATTAACCGTAATCATGGGCCTGTCACATTTTCCTCTGCTGAGCGAAGCTTCTCCAAACTTAAGCTCATTAAAACATACCTGCGCTCATCAATGGGCCAGGAGCGTTTAAGTGGTCTGGCTGTCATCAGCATCAATGGGGAAATTGCTCAGAATCTGTCATATGATGACCTGATAGCTGATTTCGCGGCCCGGAAATTCAGACGTGTGCCTCTGTAGGGCCTCTAACAACTGGTGCTTGCATTTTAAAATTTGTATTTAAAGTTCCTTTCTCAGAACTGTGTTTACAGTTAAAAGCAGATGTTTGTTTGTTAATAGTCGTGGCAGTTATTTATTTTTTTTTAATTTAGATTATTTATTTTTATTTATTTGAGTATTTGGTGACATTGTTACTGTTTTATAAAGACTTAATTATTATTTATCTCTGTATTATTATTGTTATTATTTATCTCTATCCCAGTTTTTGAACCATTAATATTAACAACTTAATTTGTGAAATAAAGCAAAACTGACAAATACTCAGATATTGTTCATTTCTGTCAGGGGTGGGGTTGGGTGGGTGGGTATGTGGCAGGGGGAGGGGGGGGCACCACAAAGCATTTATGCTTAGGGCACCAAAATGGCTAGCGCCGGCCCTGAATACACCACACGTGTCTCCAACAACCATTTGGAATGCACCACATGCATAAAAGCGCAGGGCAGTACATAGTGGTGTACTGGAAGAAGGGCATGCTTTCGTCTTGTGAGATGGTCAGTGTCTGCTTCGATTAGGCCTAAAATATAACAGTATAGTTCTTTGTAAATTCTGTATTGCTTGACAAATTTCGTGTCGCTATTCTCTTCTAAAGGATTCGTCCTGTTTTTCGAAACCCTCAATTCGACTCCTTTTCTTTGGTCAGCGATCTCTTCCTGTGCTATTTCAATTATGCGCAAGAGATCCATGGTCATACATCCAGCCACACAAGCAAGCCAACAGAGAATTGGTAGTTTCTACTCGAGATAAACAAGCCCATTGGGGCGATTAGAATTTCTTTTTTTATATAGACAGGTGTGACTAACCATGTACGTTGGATAAACAGCAGCTGATCTGATCTCTCTTTATGAATTCGGGCCGAAATGTGTCCGCTGTTCATCACCTGTTTATACACTGTTTAGCCAAGTTAACCGTGAACAAGGGAAAAACATCCTTTATGAATTATGGGGTAGACTTTGTCTTCAAATTCATTAACCACAGTGAAATGCTCAAATAGATTTGGGGATGAAAATGACTTTTGAAAGGCATGTTTACTTGATGTACGTTCATCTGTGTATTTATTTTGTTATTTTTGTTCTATTTTGCTATATTTAGACTAAGGACCTTTGAGCCATATTCATCTAGAAACTGCATGACAGACAAGATAGAAAACATTGCATTTGGTGGATGTAACAGTGTAGTGTATAACCTTTCAGTGGATGTGTATGAGCTGTAATGATGCGAATCCAGTTTTATCTAATGTGGTGAATCTGGCAGTGACTTGAAAAAAATGCTTAATTGATGAAATAAACATAATCTAACCATTTTGTTTTTATACATTACCTTCTCTTCCACAATACACAACTCAATCTTCATGAAATGGAAATGAGTATGGTCAAGAAAGAATTGATGACCTTGTTATTGTTAATGTTTCAGGAAAAAACTGTAACAAGTAGTATTAGATATTTGTGTTGATATCAAAGCTTTTTGTCTCCTCTCACTTGTCATACTTAATAATGACCGGTTTACACATTATATGCTGTTGTCACGTGTTAACATGTATTTGGGATCAAATATGATGCCAATTTCACTTATTCACATGCGATTAATACGTTATTGCGTGAAAGTCTTGTTATCTCTGCAAGGGACTTTGGACTAATATGCAGATATTACCTTGAGTATAAAAATATGAGCTAAGCATCATGTATGACAGTTGCAAAAGTGAGATATGAGCTATACAATAGGTATGACAAACAGAACCTGCCACAGGGTATATTAGCTATAGGAAACTTATATGTCCTCTATAAGCACATATCTGTACCTGAATTTGGCCTATATGCGGCATATATGCGCATATATGTTCATATAGATTCTTTCCATGTGGGGTGCACCACCAACTGTATGCGAAAAGCATTACTAAATTATTCCCGGTCCTGGCTTTCTGTACTGAACCCTAAAATAGCCCTTACGAAAAAGAAGTTTATTCAAGTGTGCTATTAGTATACTTCTAAACTAAATAATAAGACGGTATACTTTCAGTTTACTTTTGATGTCCTTATCAGAGATATATTTAGCTTGGTAATACTTAACTTATACTGAAAAGTACACAGAAAAGTCTATTTGATTTATACTTGTACCTAAACTTTTAATCAAGATATTCTCAAGAAAAGTATAATAACGTATTAACATATTCTTGCCTTATGTTCAAGTATACTTGGCTTGCAGTTAGGCTACTATCAAAAGAATAAGCACATTACAATATTTTTTACCAGACATATTGGCTTCTTTGAAGTATACTGCAGTATAATTTTTCTCAGTTTTTACTATCTCATGAACTTACATATTCCACATATTTTTGCAGTAAGTTTGGAGTAACACGTCAGCTTTGGGGTGGCATAGCAGAGAAAATAGCATATGGGTGGAGCTGAACTTGATTTTTATACAGTGACACTAACCCACACAGAAACAGATAAACATTTGTCTGATTTTATTTGAGAATAAATTTAGCAATTCGGCCAGGATTGACAGACTTTATACATGCCCTTTCAAAAAAGAAATATACTTTAAGTTTAAGCAACATAAACTTAAAGTACCCATCTAGTTTACATCTAGGTTTTATTTTGTACTGCACATACACTTAAAAGTGAAAGTTTAAGTATGCTGTGACTTAACTTGTTGTTATACCTCTAGCATACTTTTCAATTTATGAAAGTATTAATTGAAGTATACTGCTAGTTCATTAGTTTTATACCTCTAATAAAGTTCTCAGTTCATGAAAGTATACTGTGAAGTATACTGCTAGTAAACTTAAAGATGAACTATTAGTTCACTAGTTACATACTTCTAACACAATGTCTAATTTATAAAAGTATACTTCGAAGTATACTGCAAGTAAATTCAGAGGTACTACAACCCCAACTTCGAAATAGTTGGGGCGAAGTGTAAATTATGAATAAAATCAAAATTTAAATTGTGAATAAATTCAAAATGCAATGACTTTCAGATCGCATGAGCCAATAAGTTATTTACAATAGAACATGGATAACATTTCAAATGTTGAAACTGCGACATTTTACATTTTTATCCACAAAATGAGCTTATTTCAAATTTTCTGGCTGCAACAGGTCTCAAAAAGGTTGGGACACAGGCAAAAAAGGGCTGAAAAAGCAAATAATATATAAGAGAATCAGCTGAAAGAACATTGCGCAAGTAATTATGTTAACTGGCATCAGGTGTGCAACATGATTGGCTATAAAAAGGGATGTCTTGGAGAGGCTGAGTCTCTCATAAGTAAAGATGCCCAGAGGCTCTCCAACAAGGCTTGCGTAAAAAAAATTGTGGAATACTTTAAAAACAATGTTCCCTAAAGTCAAATTGCAAAGGCTTTGAAGGTCTCATCATCAAAGTTGCATAAAATCATCAAAAGATTCAAAGAAACTGGAAAAATCTCTGTGCGTAAGGGACAAGGCTGAAGACCTTTACTGGATGCCCGCAATCTTCGGGCCCTCAGATGCCACTGCATCACTCATCGGCATGATTCTGTCATTGACATTGCTAAATGGGCCCAGGAATACTTCAAGAAACCACTGTCTGTAAACACAGTCTGCCGTGCCCTCCACAGATGCCACCTAAAACTATCATGCAAAAAGGAAGCCATTGTTGAGCATGAACCAGAAGTGCCACAGTGTTCTGTGGACCAAGGCTCATTTTAAATTGACTGTAGCAAAGTGGCAAAGTGTCCTGTGGTCACATGAGTCCAAATTTGACATTCTTGTTGGAAATCATGGGCGTAGCGTCCTCCGGGCTAAGGAGGAGAAAGACCACCCCTCCTGTTATCAGCCTTCAGGTCAAAAGCCAGCATCTCTGATGGTATGGGGATGCATTAGTGCATATGGCGTGGGACACTTGCATGTTTTAAAAATTGCCATGAATGCCGAAAGGTATATAAAGGTTTCAAAATGCAATGACTTTCAAATCACACCAGCCAGTATTTAATCCACAGTAGAACAGAGATAACATAGCAAATGTTAAAACTGAAAAAAATTACAGTTTAATCCACAAAATGAGCTCATTTCAAATTTGATGGCTGCTACAGGTCTCTTAAAAGTTGAGATAGGGGCCTGTTTACCATGGTGTAGCATCCCATCTTCTTTTTAACACAGAGTGGAGACGTCAGGGTATTGAGGAGGCACGTTTCTTGATTTTCGCCATTGGAATTTGATCCAACTCTCAGGCTTCCAGCTGCTGGAGAGTTTTGGGTCTCCTTTGACGGACCTTGCGTTTAATTATGCGCCAAATATTCTCAATCGGTGAAAGATCAGGACTGCAGGCAGGCCAGTTCAGCACACAGACTCTTCTACTATGAAGTCATGCTGTTGTAATAGCTGCAGTATGTGGTTTTGCTTTGTCCTGCTGAATTATACAAGGCCTTCCCTGGAATATATGTCATCAGAAAGGGAGCATTTGCTGCTCTAAAACCTTTATATACCTTTCAGCATTCATGGTGCTTTTTAAAACATGCAAGTGTCCCACACCATAAGCACTAATGCGCTATGCACTGATTACTTGTTAAATGTTCTTTCAGCTGATTCTTATATATTAATAGCTTTTTCGGCCATTCTTTGCCTGCGTTCTAATTTTTTTGAGACCTGCTCCAGCTAGAAAATTTGAAATAAGCTCACTTTGAGCATAAAAATGTAAAATGTATCAGTTTTAACACTTGAAATGTAATCTATGTTCTATTGTAAATAACATAATAGCTCATGTGATCTGAAAGTCATTGTATTTTGATTTTATTCACAATTTACACTTTGTCTCAACTATTTCGGAATTGGGGTTGTACTTGATGTTTACTTGAAAATATGAACTTGAAGTATATTTCTTATTTGTAAGGGAGGCTTTAAAACTCTACATCTATTTAGTAGCACTCGTGCTGCTGTTCTCCACCCACTGAATATGTTCACTTCTAACGTTAATGAAACTGCAGAACTCCTCTTAAGGGTCACTTTTATGGAAATCATCGAGGCCATTTCTGCTGCAGTGTTTCGCATATGTAATTTCCCCTTTTCTCCACAGATCACCAAGCAGTCAAAGGTTCAAGGAATTTCTAGCCTTTATCAATTGCGTTTTTGAAACTGTTTTTGGTACAGTGTTTGGTCAGCTTGTTAGCCATAACTGCCTGACTGCCTGCCCAGAGGAGTTTAGGCCGAAGGAGTTTTGCATGCAATTTCACTGTAGGCTACATCTAAGCTATTGTTCAGCTCAACAAGTAAGTGAATGGTGTCCTGTGCAACATAATTTAAAACATCATAAATAATTTTTCCCCCAATAATTTTGTTATCTTAGACATTTGCAACACCCAATCCGTAAGGGATCTGCAGTCAATTGGCTGTCGAAGGCTTTCCTTTAAGGAAGAGGCTGCTCTCGTCGTGGCGGTTCAGGGAGAAAGATCAAAGAGCAGGGCGGATTATAAAATGAAATCTCATTTTGGCCCAAATGTGGGGCCAAAACTGAAAAAATCACTGTTTTTATCATATCTCTGGAAATATTTTTCTGATTGACCTCAAATCAAGTGCAAATGAAAGGTCATGACCTGAGGATGTGTCTCACGATGACATTATACCTGTTTGGTTCAAAATTCTGACACAGGGTGGAGCTTTGTCACATAAAATTCACCATTTTTGCCATATCCTTGGAACCATTTGTCCAATTGACATAAAACTGTGGGCAACTGCAAGGTCATGACCTCACAACGTGTTACATGATGACATCATACCTGTATGGTTCAATATTTTGCCACCAGGTAGCACTGTGTGGTGGAAAACTACCATTTCGGCCATATCTTCAGAACCATTCGTCCGATTGACCTGAAATTAAGTTCAAATGAAAGTCTATTCAAGGTCTATTCAAGGATTGGGGAATTGGAGGATTGGGGGCGTTTGGGGATATACCCCAAGCAGTCACCTCCGACGGCATAAGCCTAGTTATGATATGTGCCCACTGACCAGAATGTTAAGCTTGTCAGTTTGAAGCTCAGGCTGGAGCCTATTCAAATGGCAGTCTGTGGAGCACTGGAGGTGTGGTGTTACACATACTAAAACCTAATCGATAAAAAACTGAAGGAGGGCATTACTTTCCTGCCACTGGCTATAAATCTTTATCTTCTCAGGCCAATAGTATCGCCTCCAGACTTTGAATGTGGAGTAGATGCGGCGTTTGCACTGTGAAGGAGAAACTCTGCAAATTTACCGTTCGTATTGCTCCTGTATCAAACAAGGTCCTACTTTTCTCTCTATGGAGAGAAGACAGACTCTCAACCAAACTTCGGCAATGTTTTTAAATCTTTTTGGCTATCCCTATTTGGCCTTTGGCAGCATCACTCAATTGTTCAAATGATAAAACTCCCAACTTAAGGAAAAAAGCAAAGCAAAATAACTAGAAAAGAAAATGAAGGAATTATGAATTCTTACAGATTAGCTAAAAAAACAAAAACACGCACACACACACACACACACACACACACACACACACACATCCTCACCAGCACTTGATCACCATGGGAAAAATCGGGGAGAACAGAAAAATTTCATTGACAAGTAATGCTTCCCTCAACAATCTATAATAAACGGTTCATAGATTACGAAATGGCTATTCCCCCAATGGTTGGTAAATACAGTGGCTCCAATAAGTATTTGTACACTACTTGAAAATTCGACTACATAACAGCTTTTGTATATTCGGCTAAATGCTTGCTATTGTGTGTAAAAGTGATTAAAATATTTGATAATCAATATGTTTTAAACAAATATTTAATGTCAAAATGGCATATTTGGTCAGAAAGGCAATTATCTGACCCAATAAGTAACCGTACAGTTCCATATGTGAGTCACAAAACTTATAACACTCACCTAAAATTGACTCTAGATGTTTACAGGACATGGTTGACTCACTTGGTCTGATTTGGTCAAGCGTGACCATACTGGGCACTCCCTCTGTACACAGACTGGCCTATGTAAATGGCCTGACCATGCCCATAATGTATTCCTGTGATATATGGCTAAGACAGGCGAGATACCCCGTCGAATGCGGAAGCAAATCATTCAGCTACATAAAGAAGGCCAAAGCACCAGAAAAATTGGAACTCTGCTATCGTTACGCCACACGTCCGTGCAGTACATCATCAAGAAGTACAAACAGTCTGAACGCATAGCCAATGCAGCCAGGAAAGGATGTCCCAGGAAGACCAGCCAGCGCACTGACCGGTACATCTCCCTGCTGGTACAGAGGGAGAGACAGTCCTCGGCCTCCAGTCTTGCCACCAAAGTGGAGGAAGCAACTGGAAGCCATGTTTGTGCCCAGGCCATCCGTAACCGGCTCCATGAAGTACAGTAGTGTACAAATACTTATTGGAGCCACTGTAAATCCTTATTTTTTGAAGATTGGTATGGGAGGAATATATGGTCTATAGTTGACTTGATGGACACGAATGGCAATTTCTTAACTTATGAACAATTCTCTGTGAAATATACGGAATATTCAAGAACTGCATTTTGTATTTACTCAGGTTGTCTTTGTCTAATATTAAAATTAGTTTGATCTGAAACCGTTAAGTGTGAAAAATATGCAAAAAAAAATTTCATGGCACTGTGTGTATGTGTATATATACTGTATATACACTCAACAAAAATATAAACGCAACACTTTTGTTTTTGCTCCCATTTGTCATGAGATGGACTCAAAGATCTAAAATTCATTCCAGATACACAATATTACCATTTCTCTCAAACATTGTTCACAAATCTGTCTAAATGTGTGATAGTGAGCACTTTTGCTTTGCTGAGACAATCCATCCCACCTCACAGGTGTGCCACATCAAGATGCTCATCAGACACCATGATTAGTGCACAGGTGTACCATAGACTGTCCACAATAAAAGGCCACTCTGAAATGTGCAGTTTTGTCTCACAGCAAAATGCCACAGATGGCGCAAGCATTGAGGGAGAGTGCAATTGGCATGCTGACAGCAGGAATGTCAACCAGATCTGTTGCTTGGGCATTGAATGTTCATTTCTCCACCATAAGTCGTCTCCAAAGGCGTTTCAGAGAATATAACAGTACATCCAACCGGCCTCACAACCGCAGACCACGTGTAACCACACCAGCCCAGGGCCTCCACATCCAGCAGATTCACCTCCAAGATCGTCTGAGACCAGCTACTCAGACAGCTGCTGAAACAATTGGTTTGCATAACCAAAGAATTTCTGCACAAACTGTCTCAGGGAAGCTCAACTGCATGCTCGTCGTCTTCATCGGGGTCTTAACCAGACTCCAGATCGTCGCCGTAACAGACTTGAGTGGGCAAATGCTCACATTCGATGGCGTCTGGCACGTTGGAGAGGTGTTCTCTTCACGGATGAATCTCGGTTTACATTGTTCAGGGCAGATGGCAGACAGTGTGTGTGGCGTCGTGTGGGTCAGCGCTTTGCTGATGTCAATGTTGTGGATCGAGTGGCCCATGGTGGTGGTGGGGTTATGGTATGGGCAGGCATCTGTTATGGACGAAGAACACAGGTGCATTTTATTGATGGCATTTTGAATGCACAGAGATACCATGATGAGATCCTGAGGCCCATTGTTGTGCCATGCATCCATAAACATTACCTCATGTTTCAGCAAGATAATGCACGGCCCCATGTTGCAAGGATCTGTACACAATTCTTGGAAGCTGAAAATGTCCCAGTTCTTGCATGGCCAGCATACTCACCGGACATGTCACCCATTGAGCATGTTTGGGATGTGCTTGACCGGCGTATACGACAGCGCGTACCAGTTCCCACTAATATCCAGCAACTTCGCACAGCCATTGAAGAGGAGTGGACCAACATTCCACAGGCCACAATTGACAATCTGATAAACTCTATGCGAAGAAGATGTGTTGCACTGCATGAGGCAAATGGTGGTCACACCAGATACTGACTGGTTCTGAGTCCGCAGACCCCCAATAAAGCAAAAACTGCACATTTCAGGGTGGCCTTTTATTGTGGACAGTCTAAGACCTGTGCACTAATCATGGTGTCTGATGAGTGATGAGCATCTTGATGTGGCACACCTGTAAGGTGGGATGGATTGTCTCAGCAAAGCAAAAGTGCTCACTATCACACATTTAGACAGATTTGTGAACAATGTTTGAGAGAAATGGTAATATTGTGTATCTGGAATGAATTTTAGATCTTTGAGTCCATCTCATGACAAATGGGAGCAAAAACAAAAGTGTTGCGTTTATATTTTTGTTGAGTGTATATATATATATATATATATATATATATATATATACTGTGGGGAAAATAAGTATATGACCCCTCACTGATTTTGCAGGTTTGCCCACTTAGAAAGAATGCAACGATCTACAATTTTAATCGTATATACATTCTAACAGTGAGAGACAGAATCACAAAGAAAATTCCCGAAAATCACATCATATGAATTTATAAAAATTGATAACCATCTGATGAGGAAAAATAAGTATTTGACCCCCTGGACAAATAGCATGTTAATATTTTGTAGAAAAGCCATTATTGGCCAGCACTGATGTCAAACAATTTTTATAGTTGTTGACAAGGTTTGTGCACAATTGGGCAGGGATGTTGGCCCACTCCTCCCTGCAGACAGCCTCCAAATCATTCGCCTTGCAACCCGAATTTTAAGCTCCCTCTAAAGATTTTCAATTGGATTCAGGTCTGGAGACTGGCTAAGCCACTCCAGCCCCTTGATGTACTTCTTCAGCCACTCTTTTATTGCTTTGGCGGTGTGCTTAGGGTAGTTGTCGTGCTGAAACGCCCATACTCGACCCATGTTCAGCTCTCTCACTGAGGGAAGGAGCTGTTGGTCCAGAATTCCACGGTATATGGCCCCGTCCATCCTCCCCTCAATGCAATGGAGTTGTGCCGTCCCCTTGGCTGAAAAGCACCACTGTGCTTGGTGGTGGGGATGGTGTTCTTTGGGTTGTACTCTGTGTTCTTTGCCCTCCAAACACCGCGAGTTGAGTTGAGCCCAAGAAGTTCTATTTTGGTCTCATCTGACCACATCACCTTCTTTGAGGCCTCTTCTGAGTCATCCAGGTGGTCAATGGCGAACTTCAGGCGGGCCTGTACATATGCCTTCTTGAGCAGGGGAACCTTGCATGCGCTTCAGGATTTCAATCCATGACCGCATAGTGTGTTAACAACTGTTTCTTTTGTAACTGTGGTCCCAGCTGCCTTCAGTTCATTTACCAGTTCCCTCCTTGTGATTCCTCACTGTTCGCATGATCAGGGACATCTCACGAGGCGAGACCTTGCATGGAGGCCCAGACCGAGGGAGTTTGGCGGCAGTGTGGTACTTCTTCCATTTCCTGTTAACTGCACTGACAGTTGATCTTTTCTCTCAAAGTTGCTTTGCCATTCTCTTGTAGCCCATCCCAGCCTTGTGCAGGTCAACAATCTTGTCCCTGATGTCCTTAGACAGCTCCTTGGTCTTGCCCATGGTGGAGATGTTGGAATCTGGTTGTTTGGGAGTGGGAAGGTGTCTTTTATACAGGTAATGAGGTGAGGCAGGTGTATTTGATGTAAATAATTAGTTGGGATTGGGGGTGCGTCTTAAAGAAAGACTAACTGGCATGTGGGACCCAGAATACTTGCTGTTTGGTAGGGGGTTGTGAGAAGCTGAACAGTTCCCCTCCTCACTGTCAAAAACTTTTATAAACCTTTTGGGCACTTTACCGCGATTGCGGGAGAGGGAGGCGGAAATAGAGCCCTTTCATGCTCTCATGCAAACTGGCATACACGCATCCCTGCACCAACAGTCTTGTCTGCTAATTAATAAATATGACCCAAAGTACGGTGTATAAATGTGTTGTGCTGTGCCCCAAATGTTGAATTGTTGGTACGATGTCGGTAATGTTATGACTGGGAATTTGCCGCGGGTTTGGCATTTGTATGCGTAAGACCGATTGTTTGGTCTGTCATGGTTTGATTTAATTTTATTACATCGTAATGTCAGTTTATTTCTGTTTGATTCAGTCAACGGTAATTTATAGTGTGGTACCCGCTATCTCAATTCTCCATTTTCCATTTGTATTATGTAGAAGTTTGCCCATCAGCCGGTAACAAACACTAACTTACCCCAACACATCTTGCTATTCTGTCTGCCTGCAGCCGTCCCATTGCGGAAGCGCGCTCCGCATTGGGACGGACCTTTTACATCATTCCCACCAGGGGGAGGAATGAGGCGTGTAAAGGGAAAGGGATGTTTGTTTCCTTCATTTCATAATTATTTTCTCTTTCTGTACTCTTTAGTTATTTTGGAGATGTTATTATGAACAAGTTTGAAGAAATCTAAGTATTTATGTTATGTTGCTTATATATTATAGACTTTTTGTTTGGTATTGAGTCATTCCATGCTGTCAGTTCCCCTTTTTGTTGGTTTTGTCCTATTGCCCAATTTGGGCCAATAGGTTACTTAGGTGGGGCAGCTCAGTTCTCCCTCAGACTTTAGATAGAGATGGATGCCTCTAAGTCTCTGTGTCTCTCCTGTTGTGAGGTAGAGCTCTTTTGATGTGGAACTAATGGTTTTGGCAACATTTTTGAAATTAGGTTTTTCTTTTCTTTTTCCCCTTTATCAATTGTGTTATTTTTACTTCTGATAATTAATTGCAAAACCAAAGCTGGCACAATAAATGTGGCTGTTTTTGAACCGGCAAACACCTCTCCTGCACGTTCCTTCTGTCTCTGTCTCCAAGTCCACACCCCAACTAGTGGGCGGTCTGCTGGGCTATTCCACACTTGGTGTCAGAAGTGGGATGAGTGACGCCCCTTAGGAAGCTGGAGAAACGAGGTGTAAAACGAGGACGAGGAGTTATCAAGCGCGGACGAGGTCGAGGACGAGGCCGCAAACAAAGTCAGAGAGAGTCAGTGAGCATGGATGATGTAACTGAGACGGGCTTTTCCCGGTGGCCCGTCCAAGACGAGGAGGACAAGGTCACCGGGCTGGAGGATGTACCGCAGGGAGCCGATGGAGGAGTGCCGAGCCCTGACGGGGCACAATCTGGTGAGGACATGCCAAGTGGGACAGACGTTGCCGGTCTTTACTCTCTGCTGCAGCAAACCTTGAAGTCCCAGGAGCGGGAGTTCTTTAAGCAGGAACAGCGCTGGAGAAGTGTGCAGATCCAGCTAAATCAGCTCCGAGAGGATGTTGAGGAAGGTCGCCAACAGCCAGCTGCGCCACTGCCACCACAGCCGCCTGCACCCCCGGCAGCGCCACAACCGCCAGAGCCAGCACCGCAGCCAGCAGGATTGCCGCCACGGCCAGCAGCACCACCGGGGCTGCAACCAGCACCAGTGCCATCGCCCGTCCTGCTGTATGCGCCGCGACTGCCAGCTTCACCAGCCAGTCCGAGTCCGTCGAGAGATGGAGCTGCTCCTGTTACCTGGTCACGGGCTGCCATTCCCAAGTATGAAGAAGGAGAGGACATTGAACAGTATTTAACCACATTTGAGAGGCTTGCCACAGCCTATCGCTGGCCAAGGGAAGACTGGGCTGTGTACCTGGTGCCGTATCTCAGCGGCAAGGCCCGCAGGAGAGTATGGATTATGTCAAAGTGAAAGAGGCAATCCTGCACAAATATGAAATAAATGAAGAGGTCTCCCAAAGGAGGTTTCGGGAGCCAGACATCCGGCCGGGGGAAACCCCCAGAGAGCTTTACCACCGCCTGAAGGATCTGTTCCGTAAATGGATTAGACCAGAAGAGAAGACTGTTGAAGAGGTAGCTGAAATCCTTATCTTGGAACAATTCATCCGCACCCTGTTGCCAGAGGTCAGAGTGTGGGTTAAGGAACATAACCCACAGACGGGCCAGCAGGCTGCTGGGCTGGTGGAGAACTTTGTTGCCGCTCGTCGTGGCCCGAAGACCTTCCGCAGTGATCCTGGACACAGAACCATTACTCGGGGTAAGTCAGATGGGTTTGGTGGTGGGGGTGGTCCTAAGCCTAGTGACCAAAACAGAGTAGGTGAGAAAGGCTCCCATATGCCCCATAGACAGTCTACTGCCCTGAAAGAACGTCCTGCTGACCGTCGGGTATGTTACCTCTGCGGCCAGGAGGGGCACATTAAGCCAAATTGCCCTACTAAAGAGCCCATAGGAAGCGGCCACTGTTGTCTCCCTGGTTCCGAGGGACAGTTTAGGGGTAGGTTGCAGACTGTGTTAGTGGCAATAGGTGGCAAAAGGAGATCGGTGCCCTTATAGATACTGGAAGCTCTCAAACCTTAGTCCAGCCCCATCTAGTGGACAGAGAAGATTATTTAATTGGAAAAAGCCTCACAGTTGTATGTGTAAATGGTGATGAACATGTGTATCCTGTGGCTCAAGTGTACATTGAGGTGCAAGGACAGGTTTACCGTCTTACTGTTGGTATTGTTGAGCGCCTTAGCTACCCAGTAGTCCTTGGACAGGATATTCTGATTTTACCTGAGTTAGTGCAGGCCCATAAGCCCATCAATATGGTCATCACTAGGTCTCAGGCGAAAGCCCAAACAGAAGACCCCAGTGTTCTCCTAAGGGAGCTAGCCTTTGCAGACTGTGATGTGTTACCCCCTTCTCCTGTTAAAGAAAAGAAGAGCCATAGGCAGAAGCGTAGAGAGAAGCTAGTGGGGGCTCTCCAGAAATTGCAGCTTGGGGAGGGCACCCAGACAGGGGGTGGTGCTTGGGAAGGTATGACTCAGGACATCAAGCAGTTACAGTCTCAAGATCCTAGCTTACAAGAAGCCCATAGCTAAGTCAGTAGTGTTGATGGTGTGCCTACTGGGGTCTCAGCTATGTTATTGGGTGAGACTTATTTGTTGAGAGAGGGACTGTTGTATCACCAGCCAGAGGGGAAGTCAGCAGAACAGCTAGTGGTTCCCAGTGCCCTGAGAGGGCGGGTACTCTCCCTTGGTCATAGCATCCCCTGGGCAGGGCATCTCAGTACCATTAAGACTTTTGAGAGAATTGCTGCCAGGTTTTATTGGCCAGGAGTGTATAAAGATGTCCAAGAGTACTGCAGGTCCTGTAGTATCTGTCAGCTCACTACCAAGCATAAGTCTCGCCCCTTTCCTCTTCAACCTCTCCCGATCATTGATGTTCCATTTACTCGGATAGGGATGGATATAGTTGGGCCTCTAGAAAGAACGCAGAGGGGACATCGTTATATCCTAGTTGTCTGTGATTATGCTACTCGCTATCCGGAAGCTTTCCCTCTCCGTAAGGTAACTGCCACCACTGTTTCACAAGCCATCCTTCAGCTGTTCTCTAGAGTAGGAATACCTCAAGAAATTCTTACAGATCAGGGAACAGCCTTCCTGTCCAAAAAATTAAAGCAGGTATATAGCTTATTGGGGATTAAGGGGATCAGGACCACACCCTATCACCCCCAAACTGACGGCCTGGTTGAACGTTACAATCAAACCCTCAAGGGTATGCTGCGGAAGTATGTGTCAGCGAATGGGAAAGATTGGGACCTTTGGCTGCCATACTTGCTGTTTGCTTACCGTGAGGTGCCACAAGCCTCCACCGGTTTCTCCCCATTTGAACTGTTGTATGGGAGAGCAGTGCGAGGGCCCCTGGACCTGCTGAGAGAAGCCTGGGAAGGGCCAAAAGCATCAGAGACCCAGACTGTTCTCTCCCATGTCCTGCAGATGCGGGAGAAGATGGAGGAGATGACTGAGCTGGTGCGGGGCAATTTGGAGCAAGCGCAACACCGCCAGAAGGTGTGGTACAACAAGTCTGCCAGGCAACGTACACTCCAGCCAGGGCAAAAAGTGCTCTTGCTGTTACCTACCTCGGAGAACAAGCTGCTTGCCCGGTGGCAAGGGCCCTTCATCGTCACTCGCAAGGCTGGGCCTACCACCTATGAGATTGACATGACAAGCCGGAAGAAGACCAAACAGGTGTTCCACATCAATCTCCTGAAAGAGTGGAGGGAGCGGGGGCCCCAAAGCAGTGTGCAGCTCCTGGTGCAAGCCGTGGGAGAAGAGGAAGATCATCCCGAGCAGTTCTTCCCCTTTGCAGAACTGCCTGCACCTCTTGACCTGGCCCATCTGACTCCACAGCAGCAGGGGGAGCTACAGGCTGTTATCCCTGAGGGTCTGTGCCAAGAGAGACCTGGCTTCACCACTTTGGTGGAACACTCCATCCCACTGAAGGACACAACACCAGTTCGGCAGAGGATGTATAGAATCCCCGAACGGCTTCTTCCTCTGCTCAAGGAGGAGGTGGAGGAAATGCTTTCCCTCGGCGTCATTGAACGCTCCCATAGCGAATGGAGTAATCCAGTCGTGCTGGTCCCGAAAAAGGATGGGAAGATACGCTTTTGTATAGACTTTCGCCAGGTCAATGCACAGTCGCATTTTGATGCTTACCCTATGCCCAGGCTGGAAGACCTCATTGAGCGCTTGGGTAAGGCCTGCTACATCACCACCCTCGATTTGTGCAAGGGCTACTGGCAGGTCCCCCTAGCTAAGCAAGACCGGCCCTACACCGCCTTCAGAACTCCTCAAGGATTATTCCAGTTTGTGGTGATGCCATTCGGCCTGCAGGGGGCGCCTGCCAGTTTTCAAAGACTCATGGACTGCGTTCTGGAGGGCACAGAGGCCTATGCTGCTACCTATCTGGATGACATAGTGATCTATAGCGCCACATGGAGTGACCACTTGCGTCATCTTGCCGATGTCCTGCTGCGTATCCAGAAGGCTGGGCTCACTGTGCATCCCAGAAAGTGTGACTTTGCCAGGCCAGAGGTCCGGTACCTTGGCCATGTACTGGGCAAGGGGCTGATTAGGCCGTAGAAGGACAAAGTGCAGGCCATCTGGGACTGTCCGCAGCCACAAACTAAGAAGAATGTTCGGTCGTTCCTGGGTTTGGTGGGCTGGTACCGGAGGTTTGTGCCAGACTTCGCCACCCGAGCTGCACCCCTTTCGGACCGGACTCGGATGTCGGGGTCTAATCGCGTGCAGTGGGGGCCTGAGCAGGAGCGGGCCTTCAATGACCTGAAGGGGGCACTGTGTCGAGATCCTGTGTTACAGAGCCCCGACTTTGATAAGCCCTTCACAGTGCAAACTGATGCGTCTGGCGTTGGCCTGGGCGCTGTGTTGCTCCAGGGGGAAGGGACAGAGCAGAGGCCTGTGGCATATATTAGCCGCAAGCTATACCCCCGGGAGACCAGGTATGCAGCTGTTGAACTGGAATGTCTAGCTGTTAAGTGGGCTCTGGACACCTTTAAGTATTACCTGTTAGGCAGAGACTTTGTGCTGGAAACGGACCACCGAGCTCTTCAGTGGCTTGGACGTATGAAGGACTCTAATGCCCGAATAACCCGGTGGTTTCTGGCTCTACAGCCCTACAGGTTTCAAGTCCAGTATCGTGCTGGAAAGCAGAACATTGTTGCTAACTTTCTGTCTCGCCACCCTGGTGGCGAGACTTTAGAGGGGGAGGGAAATGTGAGAAGCTGAACAGTTCCCCTCCTCACTGTCAAAAACTTTTATAAACCTTTTGGGCACTTTACCGCGATTGCGGGAGAGGGAGGCGGAAATAGAGCCCTTTCGTGCTCTCATGCAAACTGGCATACACGCATCCCTGCACCAACAGTCTTGTCTGCTAATTAATAAATATGACCCAAAATACGGTGTATAAATGTGTTGTGCTGTGCCCCAAATGTTGAATTGTTGGTACGATGTCGGTAATGTTATGACTGGGAATTTGCCGCGTGTTTGGCATTTGTATGCGTAAGACCGATTGTTTGGTCTGTCACGGTTTGATTTAATTTTATTACATCGTAATGTCAGTTTCTTTCTGTTTGATTCAGTCAACGGTAATTTATAGTGTGGTATCCGCTATCTCAATTCTCCATTTTCCATTTGTATTATGTAGAAGTTTGCCCATCAGCCGGTAACAAACACTAACTTACCCCAACACATCATGCTATTCTGTCTGCCTGCAGCCGTCCCATTGCGGAAGCGCGCTCCGCATTGGGACGGACCTTTTACATCATTCCCACCAGGGGGAGGAATGAGGCGTGTAAAGGGAAAGGGATGTTTGTTTCCTTCATTTCATAATTATTTTCTCTTTCTGTACTCTTTAGTTATTTTGGAGATGTTATTATGAACAAGTTTGAAGAAATCTAAGTATTTATGTTATGTTGCTTATATATTATAGACTTTTTGTTTGGTATTGAGTCATTCCATGCTGTCAGTTCCCCTTTTTGTTGGTTTTGTCCTATTGCCCAATTTGGGCCAATAGGTTACTTAGGTGGGGCAGCTCAGTTCTCCCTCAGACTTTAGATAGAGATGGATGCCTCTAAGTCTCTGTGTCTCTCCTGTTGTGAGGTAGAGCTCTTTTGATGTGGAACTAATGGTTTTGGCAACATTTTTGAAATTAGGTTTTTCTTTTCTTTTTCCCCTTTATCAATTGTGTTATTTTTACTTCTGATAATTAATTGCAAAACCAAAGCTGGCACAATAAATGTGGCTGTTTTTGAACCGGCAAACACCTCTCCTGCACGTTCCTTCTGTCTCTGTCTCCAAGTCCACACCCCAACTAGTGGGCGGTCTGCTGGGCTATTCCACAGGGGTCAAATACTTATTTTTCCTCATCAGATGGTTATCAATTTTTATAAATTCATATGATGTGATTTTTGGGAATTTTCTTTGCGATTCTATCTCTCACTGTTAGAATATATATATGATTAAAATTATAGATCGTTGCATTCTTTCTAAGTGGGCAAACCTGCAAAATCAGCGAGGGGTCAAATACTTATTTTCCCCACTGTATATATATATATATATATATATATACAGTACAGGCCAAAAGTTTGGACACACCTTCTCATTCAATGCGTTTCCTTTATTTTCATTGTAGATTCTCACTGAAGGCATCAAAACTATGAATGAACTCGTGGAATTATGTATGTATCTAACAGTTGTCCAATAGGGCTGTGTATCAACCTGACTTCTGCACAAAACAACTGATGGTCCCAACCCCATTGATAAGGCAAGAAATTCCATTAATTAACCCTGACAAGGCACACCTGTGAAGTGAAAACCATTTTAGGTGACTACCTCTTGAAGCTCATCAAGAGAATGCCAAGAGCGTCCAAAGCAGTAATCAGAGCAAAGGGAGGCTACTTTGAAGAAACTAAAATATAAGACATGTTTTCAGTTACAGGTATTTCACACTTTGTTGTTAAGTACATAATTCCACGTGTTCATTCATAGTTTTGATGCCTTCAGTGAGAATCTACAATGTAAATAGTCATGAAAATTAAGAAAACGCATTGAATGAGAAGGTGTGTCCAAACTTTTGGCCTGTACTGTATATATGTATGCCCTAAATTAACAGTGTAATTACCAAAATAATTTTTATGTTTCTGTAATGGTTAATCTACCAGTATGCTCAAGCTCTTTAAGTGAAATTATATTTTTATTGAGTTTAGATATTTAGTTATTGTTGTTATCCATGAATTTTTTCATTTCCCGTTTTGCAAAAAAGCAGAAAAAAATAGTTGAGCACATTATTTTTTTTATTAAATTGCCAAATATCAGTTATTTTCTTGAAATCCTTAACATAAAAATTTGTTGTAGTGGTTGAATGCAAGAATGCAAGCTGTCATCAAGGCCAAAGGAGGCCATACAAAATATAGTAGTTTTTTTTTTGGGATGGGGGGGGGTTATATGTGAACAAGAAAAGTGCCGTTCCAGGGGAAACTGGGTGGGCAAGCTGGAAGCTGCTGATAATGTGAAGTTCGAATTGCTGACAATGTGAGGTTAAAGCTGCTCGAGATGAGTTTACCCCCTCTGAAAATTAAAATTATTCGTGACTGTGGGATATTGTCCTGTTTAAAGGAATAGTTTGCATTTTTTGACATGATGTTGGGTGACAGCACTTATTTAGCAAGACCTCCGCAAGATGCAACGTTACCACACATCAAACCTAGCTACTTCATGTATTTATTCAAGATAAATTGATGATATTGCCATAAAAATATGCAGGCGACACAAGAAAAACTATGCGCGACTTCTCCAAAAAGGAAGTAGCTATTCGCCCCACAGTGGGGTGAGTTGAGGGGAATACATCAGCTATCTTAATAGTGTTTTCCCATTTTTTTATGACAGGTGGTCTAATAAATTGGTTAGGCACTATATATACATACCCCATAAATGATTAAAAATCGATGTGATACAACCCAAGAGATACAGGTTTGGTATCACTCACGTGTAATAAAACTTTCTTGCATTGTGACTGGTCAGATTCCATTCATTGGCAAACACATTGAGTTCGTAACGTTACCAATCCTCCGGCTGATAGCCGTTAACCATCGCTAGCATTAATTTCTAGTTCCAGGGGATGAATAATTCACTAGCTAGCATTTAAGCATATTTAAAAAGTATGTGGGGTGCTTTTCCTATACTTCCTTGTACAGTTGTGTACATTCGCTGTACATTACATTATATGTATATTCCCTGAAAATTGAACATTTGATGGGAATATTTCATCCTGAAATAGGCAAATATATAACTTTCTCTCACTTTTACCACAAAATATAGGTCTTAGACTGTTACATATCTCAAATTGAGGAGGTTTGGAGTTGGCCCCGGGGTCTTACTGGGCCCCCCAAAAAGGGACTTTTTGTGCTGCATCCGACTTTGAAAGGGTTAGTCTAAAAAAAACTAAAGATATAATAAGAGGTTTTTTACATCTAATAAAGTTTAAAAATTCTACATGAAATCAAAGATTTATGTCTTATGTTTTTCTGAAGTATGTTCCATCACGATTGAATTACAAGGGTCTCAAAAGTGAAAAAAATTTGTCCATTTCCAAATTTTTGGCAACTTTGAGGACCCACTGCACAGCAACCAAAGACTTTTTCAGGAATTTCTCTTTTCACTTCCCAAGACATAAACCTTGTCCTTCATCATGCTCATATACAGTCATGAATCTATTGCAGTTATCATGTGACAGGGAACTTTCTGAGGGGCATTTTACACAATCTCTGTACAGTGTCATCTAGTGGCCTTTTTTCAAACTGCTGTAAAACCCATACCGATTTCCGAAAAATTTGGCAGAGGTGTTATTTGGGCCAAAATAAATAAATGAGCAAAGCTACAGGAAAATGTAAGACCATGATGGCCAAAATTGTATCCCAAGCTTTCTCTCTTAATAATAATAATAATGCATCAATTTTATATAGCGCTTTTTTGGACACTCAAAGACGCTTTACAATGGAGGCATTATTCATTCACACTCTGATGGTGGTAAACTACATTTTTGTAGCCACAGCTGCCCTGCTCTTGGCATGGAATGACCCTTTTCTGTTCAGTGTTCAATGATGCCTCCCACTAGAGCCTATGCCAAAAGGTTCCCGAGTTACGGAAGAGGGCGTGGTAAAAGTGTAGATTTGGGGCTCACCACCAATGAAAAAGGAACTCCGATTGTTCCAATGATGGCCTCCACAAGTGCCCACCACAACCAGTTCATGAGTTGTGAAAGGTGAAGTGGCAAAAAATGCTGTGTACGTATGTGTGTGTGTGTGCGCGCACGCACGCACGTATGTGTGTGTCTGTATGTGTATGTCTGTCTACCCGTGTGTCTGCATGTGTGTGTCTCTTTCCACAAAGTTTGGTAACGTCACGCGAATCAGGAATTATTTGCCTTTTTGTTATTGGCCAGCATCACTGTCACACGCCTTTTTGGCCAATTGGCACAAACAGTTAATAGGCATTCCATTGACTCAGGACTAACCTTTCCACAAAATTTAGTGCAAGTCTGTACATCCATTTTGGAAGTTATGTGTGGTTTTGAGATAAGCCAGTCCCATTTGCACAGCCCCTTGTTGCCACCTGGCATGAACACAAGCACAAACCTCATCCTCGACACACACACAATTGACATGCATGCCAAACTTCAACCTCCGAGGGCGAAGACTGCGGCTAAGAAGGGGTGGAGGCATTTTTGTGGACTAACCAACTGACCAACAGAGCATGCTATAGAGATGCAGGTCAGAGCTAATCTGTTAGCACTGATTGTATATGAATGAAAACATAACTTAACCTCTCTCTCCTGGTGCCGCTTCTGACTACTGCCACTTTCATGCTGTACCTTGAAATGGAATGCATCTAATGTTTCGCTCACTGTTCTGACAGCATTCTGGGTGATAAACGTGGACTACTACATCATGGGCAATACTAGGTTGACTACTACTCCACAGGTAGTTCTGGTTGAACTTTGGGCTATTTTATTGACATTCAATAATTTTCCGTCAGCAATAGTGCAACACTGCTGGTTTTCCATACACTCTAGTTTCAGATGCTCTCTTGGGCGTGATTTGCACCTTAAAGCAACATTTATCATTTCTGTGAGATGGGGGAACTTGTCTCATCTGCTTGCTCATATGAGAAGTCTTGGCATGTGATTTCACTCTGTGAAACCAGCCTTAAAGATGTTACGTAAAATTGTTAATGCCATCCATCATTACTCTCATCATTATCACAAAATCTCAAGCAAGGAGAATAGCAGAAAATGTCAGAATGGTTGCCAAAAATACAGATTCTCATAATCCAATGTGTTGGTATAGTCACCCATTAAAAATTCAGCAAAGTTCTGATTCTCTGCATTAGAAAAATAAACTAATGAAGAGGTACCACCATGGAAAACTTACTCAGTCCAGTAATTATTAAAGGTAATTCATTCAGATACTTCTATCACAAAAAAAAAAAAACAGAGCCGTCCACATGCTTATGACATGTTTATCTGTCATGGAGGCCCCTTCTGTATTTTAGTGGGCTGTTTAGGGTATGAACCAGGCATGTTTTGGGTCAGGGTGCATGACATGTCTGGTTACTGTCAACAAGAAATTTTTTTCATGGAAATTCAATGCATTTAGGGCTAAAATCCATGCTTTCATTGAAAAGTTTTGAGTGAAAAGGAAGAACATTTTTCATTTTAATTTATTAATAGTAACGACTTATCATTTTACTGGTTTTATTGGGAAAATTCAGAGAAACAGCTTTAATTCAGGAGTGTCTGTAAAATGAATGGTCCATGATCACCTTGCTCTTAATTAACCGTGCTGCATTCATTCTTTAATGTAATCGCTCTGGGACCTCTCATTGATTGCAATTGCAATTATTGACTGATTAACCTCCACCAATAATATTCAAGAAATAAACTGAAGTCCTGTCATGACCAAAAAAAAAAACTTGTTTAATAGGGAATTAGAGAGTCTAGCTGTTAGTTGTTCACCTGCAACGGGCCTATTCTAACCTTTCGCCAGGTCTGAACCCCCCACCCTCACCCTTTATAATGTTTTTGGTCAAAATGCAGGTGTCCTTGTGTCATGATCTCTCATATGTGTTGGCAGATAAGACAAGTTTACCAATCTCACAGAATGAGAAAAATGTTTTTTTTTTTTTTTTAATTCAGATTGACTCTCAGATTACCAAGGAACAGAGAGTAGTAAGTGGTGTAATTGGATGCAGATAGGACAGCTCAAAAACAGGAAAGATGTACTGGTAAGGCATCGGTTTGCTTTTGGTTTTTTTTTTTTAAACTTCCGTTTGCTCATGGCAGGAAAAAGGCTGTCAAACTGAAGTGGCGAGTGGCAGTCAGCGAGGTGAAAATTCTCTGGGAGGGAAATTTTCTTTAAAACAAATAAATGAAGGGCTCAGAATTAGATGGTCTAACCCACAGAACATTGTTTTTGAGATAATAGATTTTAAAAAATATATATATTAAAAAAATATATATATATATTACCCAGGATGTTGTTCACAGCACAGGTATAAAACACATCATGACGCAAATTTTGTGTCATGAATCTTATGAACATCTGCCACAAAATGGTCCAAACTCTAATTTTCACTTTTTGGAGTTAGACCACTCTGGTTCTCAACCCTTCAATTGGCCTTATATTATTTTCATTCATTTTTCTTGCCTGGTGGAGTGCCCGTCCATTTGCTGCTTTAGTGCTACTGGTGCAAGCAGCTTTCTTCACTTCTGGAGACCTGCTCAACCAAACAATTTCAAGCCTGGCACTGCGCTTCCTTTGGTCGTCAGCAGAACACCCACCAAGTTTGACGATGTTCAGATAAATGGCTCTTGAGATGCGCAAAGGACTCATAACAATGCATACATACAAACAAACAAACACACTCACACACACACACACACACACACACATTCCTTGCTTTACAATATGACTGACAAGCATGTTAGAAATTTTTAGGAATTAATTCACAAGTATATATACATGTTGTTGAGGAGATCATGCATATGCCACTTCAATTTAGAAAAAATTTGCTTTATCTCCAAATACACTTTACAAGATGGAAGCAATATTTGCTATAATTTCAGCATCAAGATTATTTAAAAACTGTGCATTGCACGTCTTTGCCATTCGCCAGGCATAAATACAGAAAAAGTGGGGGAGCAGCAATGGGTCATGAAAGGAATGTAGATGTACTATGAAAGCAGGCTATTTGGAATGTTTCCTTTGGTCTCCCGAAGGCCCCATTAAAAAATTTTACGTTCGTTTCGGTTTTAGAGTTTCCTTGTTCTCAACTCGCGCCGATCGGCCATATCATTACAACCAGCAGCGAGAGTGGAGAACAAGATTGACTTTTGTCCTCCACACCTGCTGATGTCCAGGAAAATATGTTGAATTGTACATTAGTTTGCTAGCTAGCTTGTCAACCAGCTAGCATTCACTACAATGGATGTGGTTACCCTACACATAGCCCATAAAATTAACACACAAGAAAAAAAATCAACAATTTATTGCTAATACTGAAATAGCAAGCAAGTTAGCAACGTCTTTAGCAAGCTAAAGTGATATAAAATTCAATTATGCTATAGCCAGCTAGGTAGATAGCCAACTGGTTAGCGGGGTAAAAGGCTAAACTTCGCTAACACTGAAATAGCGAGCAAAAAGTATTGAAACAAAGGTAACCTAAGGAGTCACTTGGGCGCAGAGTAGTTAGTTGCTAGGCCAGGCAAGCAGGGATATTTTGTGCTGTGGTCTGCCTCAGAATACAGTGGGCTACACTGATTTTATACCGGCATGGAACGCAGCTCAGCCAATCACAATTAAGGATGGGAAGCACCCGTTTTATAATTCATGGTAAATCAGATCACGGTTTTTGCTCACATTTGAGGTTCTCTTCAAACATTTTGCATATGATATTTGATACCAAAAAAAGACAAAAAAGAAGCTCCATTTGGAAGAAAAAGAAACATTTTGGCTGCATTTTAAGAATTGCTCAATTTGTATGAGCCAATCATCAGCAATAATGGGTGCAGTATGGTTTGGTGCCATCCATCCATCTGTCTGTGCATCCGTGAAGTCTTTTGTAAATGTAACTTGTTCTACAGATTTTTGTTGATCGTCCCTGAAATTAAGTCACATGATTGTATATGGCTGAAGGTACGCAAGAGCTTTTTTGAGAACTGAGATATTTATAGTGAGAGTCATGCCACTTTCCTATATTAGCCTTGTAAATGCTACTAGTCCAAGACTTTGCTAATTATTCTGCAATTTTCAATATGGCTGTCTTGGCAGCCATCGAGAATTTGTTTTCTGTTCTTTGTCGATTTAATGGAGAATGAATTATCCAATGAAATTCACGTTGAACACAAATTGATAAAATTTGGAAGGGCCACTGACGAAATGGTGTGCAAGCAATCAAAATGACTGAAAGGCACAAGCAGATGTCATTTTTATTATTACTGGCCCTTGAAAAAGGGAAAAAGTGCAAAATGGGAGGTTTTGGGGCCCAGGCAATTCACCAAAGTACAGTATGTACATATGGACGTTTCTATACTTATTTCTATATACTATACTATAATATATTACTGTATTTGATCAATATTATGCCAATTCCAAGGGCTCAAACTGTTATGATTCTGTTGTGTCTGACAATTTTTTCGTGATGTTTCTGATTCCAAGCCATGTTTTTTGATTTAGTCCATGCCATGTTTTGTATTTTTCCTGTCTTCCTTTGTCCTGCATTCCTTGACATATTTCATAGTCTCTGTTTATATTTTCATTCCGGTTCATGTTCTTGCAATGCATTGCACATTGTCTCCCTTGTCTGGTCATATGTGATGTGACAGTTTTATTCCCCAGTCTTGTGTGCCACATTTTCAGGTGATTTCATGGTTTCTGGGTTTCCAAACATTCCTTCCAATCTTGTTTGCTTCCTTCGCCTTACTGTACAATCTTTACTAACAATACTAACAGTTTCTTATTTTAGATAAATTACTAACATTAACTAATATTGTTTATAGTACTAACTTACTAACAAGCACTAGGGATTGTATAGCTGCAGATTACTAATTGACTAATGAGCTCTCAGCACACGCTCTGCTCCAGTCTCCGCCCCTTGCCTTTACTCAATTTACTTTGCTGTGCTTCAGCGAATTCTCCGCACCTGGTTAAACAGTGTTCTGCCTCTCACTCTGTGCACTTCAGAACTCCCTAACCGTAGTTGTCTGTTTGTCATAGGTTGTCTGTGTAATCCCTGTCCGCATTTTGGCTTTCGCCAATTTCATGTGGCTAGGTACTTCCTCTTGTTCATTCCCTTGTTAATTAGCCTGATCCAGCTCACCTGTTCCCTATTATAGCATGTTACTTCCCGTATGTGTATTTAAGCAGTCATTTCACCACCAGCTCATGTCAGAACATTTTCCCTGTGCTGTGATCATTTATGCCTTGTACTCTTAGTGTTATACTTCTGACTGGAACGTCCCGGATTTTGATTTTGGCTTTGTCTTTGAGATTCCTGTGCCCGTGTACCGTATCTGTTTTTCCTGACCCTGAGTTTTGTGTTTGCTGCACTGTTTACGAACTGGACTATGTCTACTGGATTTTGACTTTGGCTCTGTCAATGATATTCCTGTGCTCGTGCATCAAACCTGCTTTGCCCGACTCTGAGTTTTGTGTTCGCTGCCCTATGTACGAATTGGATCGCGACTACTCGATTCTGATTGTGGACTCTACCATTGTATACTGCCCTGCAGGGGGTTCCACCCCAGATCCAATAAAGAACAAGTTTACTGGATATTTTTGGTCTTGCTTCTGGTTCCTAAACGCTACCTCACACAAACCTCATCAAAATCCAAGATATGGCAAGAATTTTGGGTACTTTGACAGACTGCCTTGGGCCCCAAAAAGACTCCTTTTGCCCTTATTTTCATTTGCAAGGGTCAATAATGACAAATGACATCTGCTTGTGCCTTTCAGTTATTTAGAGCTGTTGCAGTCTATTTTTTTCTGTGTCCCTACCAAATTCTAAGGCTCTGGGATTGAAACATCTATTGAGTCCTCAAAATGGCTTACAGCCCTATAGGTTCTACATTGGGGGGGGGGGCAATGACTGCATTTTCTGTGGCAAAAAAATTGCAATTTGGGAAATTCAGCCAAAATATTTCACAGAATGAACTTTTTTGTTGTCAAATAGGATACATAAAGTTTGATCAAAATCTAAAATACAGACAAAAACCTCCATCTGAGTTGATCTGGAATGACCCCAATATGTATCCACTAATAATACTGATAACATGTACAAAACCCAAAACCAGTGAAGTTGGCACGTTGTGTAAATCGTAAATAAAAACAGAATACAATGATTTGCAAATCCTTTTCAACCTATATTCAATTGAACACACTGCAAAGACAAGTTACTTAATGTTCGAACAGGTAAACTTAGTAATTTTTTGCAAATATTAGCTCATTTGGAATTTGATGCCTGCAACATGTTTCAAAAAAGCTGGTACAAGTGGCAAAAAAGACTGAGAGAGTTGAGGAATGCTCATCAAACACTTATTTGGCACATCCCACAGGTGAACGGGCTGATTGGGAACAAGCGGGTGCCATGATTGGGTATAAAAGCAGCTTCCCTGAAATGCTCAGACATTCACAAACAAGGATGGGGCGAGGGTCACCACTTAGTGAACAAATGCGTGAGCTGATTGTCCAACAGTTTAAAAACAACATTCCTCAACGAGCTATTGCAAGAAATTTAGGGATTTCATCATCTACGGTCCGTAATATCGTCAAAAGGTTCAGAGAATCTGGAGAAATCACTGCACGTCAGCGACAAGGCCGAAAACCAACATTGAATGCCCGTGACCTTTGATCCCTCAGGCGGTAATGCATCAAAAACCGACATCAGTGTGTAAAGGACATCACCACATGGGCTCAGAAACACTTCAGAAAACCACTGTCAGTAACTACAGTTCTTCGCTACATCTGCAACTGCAAGTTAAAACTCTACAATGCAAAGCGAAAGCCATTTATCAACAGCACCCAGAAACGCCGCCGGCTTCGCTGGGCCCAAGCTCATCTAAGATGGACTGATGCAAAGTGGAAAAGTGTTCTGTGGTCTGACGAGTCCACATTTCAAATTGTTTTTGGAAACTGTGGACGTTGTGTCCTTCGGAGCAAAGAGGAAAAGAACCATCTGGACTGTTATAGGCGCAAAGTTCAAAAGCCAGCATCTGTGATGGTATGGGGGTATATTAGTGCCCAAGGCATGGGCAACTTACACATATGTGAAGGCACCATTAATGCTGAAAGGTACATACAGGTTTTGGAGCAACATATGTTGCCATCCAAACAACGTCTTTTTCATGGACACCCCTGCTTATTTCAGCAAGACAATGCCAAGCCACATTCTGCACGTGTTACAACAGCATGGCTCCGTAGTAAGAGTGCGGGTATTAGACTGGCCTGCCTGTAGTCCAGACCTGTCTCCCATTGAAAATGTGTGGTGCATTATGAAGCGTAAAATACGACAACGGAGACCCCGGACTGTTGAACAACTTAAGCTGTACATCAAGCAAGAATGGGAAAGAGTTCCACCTGAAAAGCTTCAAAAATTGGTCTCCTCAGTTCCCAAACGTTTACTGAGTGTCATTAAAAGGAAAGGCGATGTAACACAGTGGTAAAAAGGCCCCTGTGCCAACTTTTTTGCAATGTGTTGCTGCCTTTAAATTCTAAGTTAATGATTATTTGCAAAAAAAATAAAAAATTTTCTCGGTTTGAACATTAAACATCTTCTCTTTGCAGTGTATTCAATTGAATATAAGTTGAAAAGGATTTGCAAATCATTGTATTCTGTTTTTATTTACGATTTACAAAACGTGCCAACTTCACTGGTTTTGGGTTTTGTATACAATGCCAATAAATATTTCATAACTTGCTAAATGATACAATTGTCGGGAGCAAGCTGCTTGTGATGGTAGTGCGTATTTTGTAAATTAGATCTTGAAAGGATGATCACTGATGACAGGCTGAGGCCAATTTACAGTTTAAGAATTTTTCCATCCCACCTCATTTCTGCTCACCATTTATTAAAAGTGTTAATGAGACCCTCGTGTTGTCTCCATACTTTACAGATTATGTCTTTAGTAACGGTCTCTCTTGGAAATGTCCCTCCTGAATCCACTCACCCACTGTGGGGTATCCTGAGAAGGTATCCCAGGTGGAATGAACCGATTAAGAGCAGAAGAGCACTTCACGACAGGCCAGCAGTCTGCAAGGTGGAGGATCTCACAGCAGATCCAGATAAGTGCTGTCTGAAGTGTCCTCCAGGTGGGTGGACATGGCTTTATCTTGGATATATGTAGTTGACATGAGCTTTAAGATCTGTCTGAGAATACAGTGGTGTTTGGGAGCTGGAGTTTAAGTCGGTATTGGCATGCCAACGTCTGGGCCTGTCACAGAGGGCTGCAGTTCCTCCTAGCTTTTGCTTTGTCCTTTCAGTTCGTGACTTTTGCATGATTGCATTAGCAAAATAACTGTACTGTGATTTCACATAATTTACAGAATATTTTGCACATTCAGCAGCCAGACTTCAGACATCATTGCATATCACTCTTGAGTTAAAGAAGGATGAAAAGTTAGATTTAGCCTTTCCCTTGAGTTCCTGATTTTTGGTACAGAGTGAATCACCGTACGACATTAAACCACCACTTACTTTAAAAATTACCATGGTGACCTACTACCTATGTTTCACCTGTCATCACCTGTCAAGGTACCATTTTGCAACCTAGAATTCACCTCGCAGCTGAACAAAATCTTACTAAGCATTTTGATCTTGCATTTAGATTTAATCAAGTATTTCTGTTACTTTTTTAAGAGAAAAAAATTCTGCCCTTGATATGAAGTCATTTTGACTCATTTCTAGATTTGTTCATGGGGTCAAGTGAAATTGCTTTACCCCATGAACAAATCTGGAAATTAGTCAAAATTATTTCAAATCAGGGACAGAATTTATTTTTCCCAGAAAAAAGGAAAAAGAAACAGTGTTTAAGTCTAAATACAAGATTAAAATGTTCACTATGATTTTGTTTTGGTAGTGTTGTACAGCGAAAATTTTTTTCTTTTTGCTTTTGCCCTTTATGGTAGGATATCATCGCAACAAGGCGTCCATGTGCAGAGACCAATCTAGCGAAGGGGCAAAATGTTTGCCCTGTACCAGTGGAACCTACACCGAGAGGGAGAACCAAAGGGATGAGTGCATGCGGTGCAGTTACTGTGACGAAGCACGTAAGTTTATTGGCATCTGTTAGTCTAGGGTATATCTTGATGGTGATCCCAGACTTGCAAATGCCTCACACATGCACACTTGACTGCTAGACAACGGCTGGCGCACACAGAACTGCCAGCTCTTTGTGTCTCAGAGACTTCGGAAAATATCACAATTACGTGATTCTCTGCGTAGCAGTTGCTTATGTGAATGTGTTTAATATTAAAGTGCAATACCCAAATGTTATTGTGCAATAAATGGTCAGCTAACTGGTTAGCGATTTGGTGAATGGACTTGACGCTTCTTATGGCAAAATGGCAATGTTCCACTGTGATAGAGCAAAATACAGATCTCAAAATACCTTTGCATATCTAGGGTTAACATTCTAGATATGAACAGTACTGAATGGACTAAAGAGGGTAACAGGTGAGGGGTACACAGCCATCACAGCCATCCCGAAGCAAAAATTAAAACTGGGGGGGGGAGAGTGTCTCTTCAGGGTATTGCCTAGCTTTAATATTCTGCTTGGAAACTCCAGGGTGTGATCTGCTGAGATAGGGGAGAATTGTGGAGCTAGAAGACATTTCATGTATAGTATACTATTTGTTTGAATATGAGTGTGTGTCAATATGCATGAAAGTGTGGGTGGAATGAGGACATTCCAGATATTTACTTTTCACTGCAGTTAATGCCAAAGAGTTGAAGCTGTGTACGCAAGACCACAACACTCAGTGCGGCTGCAAGGAAGGATACTACATGTACGACCGGAGCCAGACCAACTTTGAATGCTCGAAGTGCAGGGAATGCCTCAATCGAAGCGTGCACTCCGCTTGTAAGTGCCATATTTGTGATGCTTTACTAAAAGTTTGGTACATTGAGGAAAGGGCAGCTGGATCAAGTCATCATTGGTCCATAATTAACCCTAATTATAAGCTGAATTTTTTGTTTTAACAAACACAGTTTGGCAGGTTAAGTCACTTAAGTCACAAACACTAAAGCCAACTGTCTTAAAAAAAAAAAAAATAAATAAAATAAATTCTTCCATCCACAGGCAATTTTTCCTGAGGAATACAGTGCAAGATATGAAATTAACAGATCTCTTTTTTTTTCCACAAAGAAGACAAGAAGGTAGTAGGAAAGGTCTTGCTGCACTGGCTGTGTTTGATATTGGCATTAAATTGCCCCGCCTGCTAAAATGCCATATTTCATCACCATGGAGCTGTTAAACAGCCATACTGTTAGTTACAATTTAAGGTGCTTCTGCGGCATTGATTTTAGTTCATAACTGGCAAAACTAGGCCTGAATGGGAGGCAGAGGGCTTACCTTTTTATGAAAAAATATCTGCTCATTTTGAATTTGATCCCAGTGGCACATTACTGAAAAGTTGGGATGGGGGCAACAAATTACTGGAAATGTTGTATGAAGCTACAATAATTCATCTTTTGGAATATCTCTCAGCTAAATAAGTTAGTTGACAAGTTAGTGCCATGATTGGGTGAAAAAGGAGCGTCACAGAGAGGCTGAGTCTTTCAATCTTAAAAATGGCAAGGGCTTCACGTCTTTCTGAAAAACTGCATGGGCACATGGTTCAACAATTTAAGAATAACGTCTCTCACCATAAAATTGCAAAGAATTTGGGTATTTCATTACTATGGTACATGATATCATTAAAAGAATTAGAGAATTCAAAGAAATCTCTGTATGCAAGGGACAAGGCCAAAAACAATATTAAATGGCCATCTTCAGGCCCACAGATGGCACTGCATTAAAACAAGCAGGATTCAGTAGTGGTAATCTCTGCAAACTGCATGTTAAAACCATATATGAGATCATACATACATGGGCCCAAGTTGATCCATCAAAATGTGAAGTTATTTTTGGAAATCACAGATGCTGTGCCATCTAGGCAAAAGAACAAACAGTTCAAAAGCAGCATTCATGGCAGTATGGGAATGCATTACAGCACATGGCATGGGCAGCATGCACATTTGTGAAAACACCTTTAATGCTAAGCAATATATACAGGTTTTGGAGCAACATATACTGTAATCCAGCCTCTTTTTCAGAGCTTGATTTCGGCAAGACAGTTTCAACCACCAGATTCCGCTCATATGTCAATAACATGGCTCTGTAGTAAAAAGACTCAAGGTCCAAGGTTTCCGTCTTAGTACCCAACTGTAAAATTGGTAATGCAGAATGGAGATATGGCTACCCAAAATTACATTGAAGAGTCAAAAAAATTAAAAAGAAATAAGTAAAAACAGAACATCACAATACTAAAAATACAACTTCACAAGACAAAAATACTGAACACTCTCAAGCATACATCAATAGAGTAGTGAAGTGATAATGTCAGGCTGGTGTCTGAAGTAAAAGTTCCCATTCATTTTACTCATAGACTTTTAAAAATATTCACTTTTGAATCACTTCCCGTTGTTTTCAAGCCCCCATCTTTTTCAAGATTTTGTGTCATATTTCCAAGTAACTACAAATATAATTTTTCTTGACCGGAGTCAGCTGCCCTACAAAGGCTTAGAGCAGTAACTAGTAAAAAATGGCTTCAGAGTATGTTTGCTGTCCCAACAAAGGAGTAGTTGGCACATCTATGATAGATAATGATTAATTGATTTGCCATGGTATAATTTCTATCCAAATAAATCCAGACCTCCGTATACTTTCTGGCCCAAAACTGCACAACTCACATTGTATCCAATGTGTAGTTACTGCACTTTGGCTTTGTAGGGCAGTAAAATTCAAATCATTTTAATTTTTCGCCACCATGCTAATCCTTTTTGTAGTCTAAAAACTATACGTCCCATGATCCTCCTTATTCCCGCGCTGAACGAGTTCATGTAACGTGTAATAAATTTCCAGCACCTTGCGATAGCCATTTGTTTGCTTTGCTTTAGCCTCTCTATGTTCTACTATAATGTTCTGGTTTTGCTTTACTTGGGAGATGTCAAGTTTTGCAATTAGCGCCAATTTACTGTAATAGCCAAGCATCTTTGGCTAACATTTGCTTGCTTAAAAACTCTTTAGCTAACAAATGAGCTAATCAGCTTTGTAAACCCATAACTGACAGCGAACTTGCTGATAGCAAGCTAACTTAGCCAGCAAGCTAGTTCATCTAGTTGGCTAACTTAATATTTGGTGCATTTTGCTCAATGCCAGCTTGTAAAATGCTCGCAACACAATGCTAGCTAAGTAGCCAAATAATGGTTATTCACTGTTTTTATTGACTTAGATAGCTCGCTAGCTTAGCTCGTTATATTTAGTGAATAATCAAGCTAGCTAGCTTGCGAAATAACAGTAAGTGACATATATAATAACCAAGTATTCCTGGGCCCATTTGGTAATGTCAATGACAGATTCATGCCAGTGAGTGATGTAGTGGCATCTGAGGGCCCGAAGATCACAGGCATCCAGTAAAGGTCTTCGGCCTTGTCCCTTACTCACAGAGATTTTTCCAGTTTCTTTGAATCTTTTGATGATGTTATGCACTGTCAATGATGAGACCTTCAAAGCCTTTGCAATTTGACGTTGAGGAACCCTGTTTTTAATGTATTCCACAATATTTTTACGCAAGTCTTCACAGGTTGGAGAGCCTCTGGCCATCTTTACTTCTGAGAGACTCAGCCTGTCTAAGACAACCCTTTTATAGCCAATCATGTTACACACCTGAATGCAGTTAACTTAATTACTTGCTAAATATTCTTTCAGCTCATTCTCCTGTATATTAATTGCTTTTTCAACCCTTTCTTGCCTGTGTCCCAACTTTTTTGAGACCTGGTGCAGCCAGAAAATTTGAAATGACCTCATTTTGTGGATAAAATTGTAAAATTTCTCAGATTCAACTTTTGAAATCTTATCTATTTCTCTTGTCAATAACATATTGGCTCATGTGATCTGAAATTCATTGCATTTTGATTTTATTCACAATTTACACTTCTTCCCTACTATACTGAGTACAAATGAAAACGCACCACTCACGAAATCTGGAATAGCTCCACGGATTGATATGTGAAGTATATACGTATGACGCATTTCAGATAATGAATGATTTAAGAAGACATGTAAACATCATTCAATTTCATTCACGATAATGTTAATGCGCGAGAGAGGTTTAACTGGTGTAGGGGTCAAACAGGAAAGTCAATAACGGGTGTGACCGCCATTTGCATTGACACATGCGGTGCATCGTCGTCGCATGGAGTTGATCAGTCTCTGGATAGTGTTCTGAGGGATAGCATTCCACTCCTGAACAAGGGCAAAGTTCTCGGATGTTGTCCATCTGGCGTCGACGTGAAAGACGTCGTCCAATTTCATCCCATAAGTGCTCGATAGGGGAGAGGTCGGGTGACAGAGCTGGCAACTGAAGCACGGGGATGTTCTGCTGTGCAAGGTACTGCATGGACACCCTTCCAGTGTGTGCTCTAGCGTTGTCCTGTTGGAACGTGCGGACATCGTGGTGTTGGTTGAAGAACGGCACAACATGGTTCTGCAGCACCTGGTCCCGGTAGTAGACGCCGTTCACCCTTCCTCTGCAGATATGGAGAGGGGTTCTGTGACGGTAGCTTATTCCACCCCACTCCATAACGCTGCCACCACCCCAACGGTTCGTTTGAACGACACAATCGGCGTTATAATGTTCACCACGTCTCCGCCAAACACGTATACGGCCATCTGCGTTCCTTAAGTGAAATCGTGACTCGTCAGAAAAGATGACACCGTGCCATTGTAGTAGTCGCCAATTCTGGTGCCTATTGGCCCACTGTAGACGCTGGTTTCGGTGACAACCCGTCAATGGGGCCGAAATAAGGACGTCGTGCACGCAGGCCTGCAGCTCGCAGACGGTTCCGTACGGTGTTGGGGTGAATGAATCTACGTCGTCCTTGGACTTGAGCAGCCGTTCTTGTCGCTGGTAGTGTTCGGTCTCGGACATGATCCCGTACGATCTGACGGTCCTGACGTGCCGTTGTCACACGTTGTTGACCCGGTCGAGGACGGTCCCAGTGCTCCCCATTTGCAGAAACCTTTGATGGAGTCTTGCGATCGTTGTGTGCGCGCAGTGTAGTCGTCTGGCAATTTCCCTGGTGCTGGCGCCAATTTGAAGCATGCCTATGGCACCTTCCCGTTCAGGGGCATCTTTATTTAAAGATTGCACTTAATCATAATGTTTTAAGCATTTAAAAGAATAGGTTGCATTTGCAGTGAAGTGTAGTTGCACACTGGTTGCTGTGTGAAAGTAATTTATTTAATTACCAACGCTTCTTATGTCAAAGCGTTGGTGATTGAATAATTTAGTAAATAGGATATTAATACATCGTGAAAGTTCTACGCATGGCATGCATTTAAACTAATTTTATATGGATGCCAAGGGAAGAATTTTCAAGGTAGCAAAGTCATTCATCAGGTCTTTACAGTTAGGCATTTGGGAGTTGTAGGAAGGCGATAATATGAGATTGTATAAATGTCAATTATTTAATGAAACAAAATCTAAACCTTATCTAAATACAATCTTTAGCAACATTTACTACATAACACTCTACTTCAGGATGGAATTTCAAGAAATTTCATCTAGCTAGAGAAGCCATTTCTAAAGAAATTTCGAGTGTGAATGCTGAAAGCTGAAGCCACACTGTGATGCTGTCTTGAATACAATAACGTTTGAATGATTTGAATGTTAGCTTATGTTGTTAGCAGTTATGCTAACAATGCTAATCATGCTAGCCGTGTTACTCAGCTAACTTAGCTAATGTGAGAAGTCGAATGAAGTCTCTAGGAGAAAGTATGCCGAAGTTATAGATGTTAAAAGTAGCACAAGAGTTTAAAGAGTTTGAAGACTGTTTCAATGCATTTCTGTTCGACCAAAAATAAGAAAAAGTGAAATATTTTAAAGAGTATAAATAGTATAGCAATAATGTCCAGAAAAATCTGCATGTACAGCCAATCAGTGACCTTGTGCCGGACTTCTGAAGGAGTGTCTTGAGACAGTTAATTTTTTTCTCTTCACTGGCCTTGCACTAATAATGTAAAAATAACCGAGATTGTGTAGGCTTATTCTAGAAAATATGAATGCTCTAAACAGATCATTTTTATCAATCCTAGTTGGAAACAATAAAAATGATTGGCAGGATTGGAAACGCCCACCGCATTTTCAAATGAAGGACACAAAGATTTTGCATCCTGGAGCTGGCTTCAGCGACTATACCAACTACTATACCAGAAATTCTTTCACTGAGTTTGATACAGAATTATTCTTTTACAGCCATATCTATCTTCGTCTCCGAAAAACGACAATGTTGAGGTCTGGAAAAAGGCCAGCAGAGGGCAGAATCAAACCGCAAATGATACATATCTAAGGTTTGAGTTTGGCTGAGTCATTTAGTCCGATGGAGATTTTATCGCAGGCATTTCTTACATATTGCGACTTCTAACTCAAAGATGCTTAAGTCTTTTCTAGGAAATGGATACCATACGAAAGAGGAGAGTCTGCTGAGTAATATGTGTCAAAATTGTGTTCGTAGTGCCAAAAATATGGAAACAAGCAAGTTAGAAAACATTGGAGTTGATGGAGCTTCGGTGACCGATCCCATCGCATTTCGGCTCATACAGCCAAAACCGTTTGTCCAATTGCTTCCGTAGTTACATTTTCGTGACCAACACAACTTTTGCGACAACTTGGATATCAAAATATTTATGGGGACTGATAACTGTAGGAGTTAGAGCAAGTTTAAAAGGAGACCTCTGGACCGTTTTGCTGATGTTCGTCACTCTAGCTGCGATTTCTTCACACTCTAAGTTCCAAGAATTAATTGTAAAAAAATGTTTTTTTAATTATTATTACAAAATTATAGAAGTTACAAAACAGGTTTAACGGTAAATAAATTATCCAAGCATAGCTTAACATTTTACAGTTTGAATGACATTTCTAGCTAAAAGTATGACAGAGTTAAAAATAGCTGAAAATAACTACATTTTAAAAGATCTGTATCATTGTTTCTAATGGGACAAAAAATAAGAAAAAGTGAAATGTTTTAAAAAGTATCAATAGTATGAAAGAGAACAGTAATTGCAATAATGCTGCACTTTTTCATATGAATTGTTGAAATAGCACAAAGTATGAAGGACTAGTTTAGTAGCGTAGAAAGGCAGAAGAAGTAAGAATAATAATAACTAGAGAAGCTATTTCTGAAGAAATTGCGAGTGAGAATGCTGAAAGCTGAAGCCACACTGTGATGCTCTCTTGAATACAATAAAGTTTGAATGATTTGAATGTTTGCTGACACCACACTGATTAGCAGTTATGCTAACAATGCTAACAACGTTACCTAGCTAATTGAATTAATGGTATTAGCAGTTATACTAACTTTGCTAACAATGCTAACCATGCAAACCACATTACCTAGCTAACTTAATTAATGTTTTTTGCCATTATGCTAACTATACTAACTTAATTAGTTAGTATAGCTAACTAGCTAACTTAATTAATAATATTAGCGGTAATGCTAACTATGCTAGCAATGCTAACCCCGTCGCTCATCTAACATAACTAATGTTGTGAGCAGCTATTCTAACTATGCTAGCAATGCTAACCATGCTGACCACGTTACTTAGCTGACTTAATTAATGTTGTTAGCTGTTATGCTAACAATGCTAACCACGATACTTTGCTTACTTCGCTAATGTTGTTAGCAGTTATGCTAACTATGCTTACCATGCTAACCATACTAACCATGTTGCTTAGCTAATTTAGCTAATGTTGTTAGAGGTTATGCTAACTATGCTAACCACGTTACCTAGCTAACTTAATTAATGTTGTTAGCCGTTATGCTACCAATGCTAACAATACTAACATGCTAACCACATGACCATGGTAACCATGTTACTCAGCTAACTTAGCTAATGTGAGAACATAACATAACATGAATGGCAAGAACAGGCCGTTCAGCCCAATTACGCTCACCAGTTTCTGTATACTATTGTGAATATATCCCTTCAGATACTCAATGGCTCAATGGTATCTAGCTTTAAGTCAAGCCTGCTCTTGAAATCCCCCAAGGACTCGGCCTCAACAATATGGTCAGGCAAGCTATTCCACATTGAAATTACTCTTTGGGTGAAGAAATATTTCCTATTATCAGTGCTAAATTTACCTTAGGTCAATTTCCATTTGTGACCCCGAGTTCTACTCACAACACTTGGTTGAAGGAATGCTACATAATTCACTTTGTTAATCCCTTTAACATATTTAAAGACCTGAATCAAATCACCCCTTAGTCTCCTTTTCCTAAGACTTAAGAGATTAAGGATCTTCAGCCTCTTCTCGTAGTTTTCATCTTTTATACCTGGAATAAGCTTAGTGGCTCTTCTCTGAACCTTCTCTAGAGCCTCTGTATCTTTCTTAAAGTATGGTCCCCAGAACTGTACACAATACTCCAGATGTGGTCTGATGAGTGTGTTGTACAAAAGAAGCATCACCTCCTTAGATTTGTACTCAATACTTTTGGCAATGTATCCCAGCATCCGATTGGCTTTTTTAACTGCTACGGCACAATGGCTGGAGCCTGTGAGGGTCTGGTCAACAATCACTTCCAGATCTTTTTCGTGTGCAGCACATTCCAGTTTTTAACCTCCCTTGAAGTAATCCCATTAGATGTTTTTATTACCTACATGTACAACTTTACATTTTGCTACATTAAATTTCATTTGCCACATTTCTGGCCAATTCTGCATTCTATCCAAATCATCCTGAATCACTTTAGGGGACCCTAAGCTATTTGCCAAACCCACCCATTAAGTATCATCTGCAAATTTAACCAATAATATCTGCTCTCAATATCAAGGTCATCCCTATCAAGGTCATTAATGTAGATGAGGAACAGCAGGGGTCCCAACACCGATTCCTGGGGGAAGCCACTACCAACCATACCTAGCTCAGATGAGATACCACTGACCACCACTCTTTGTATTCTGTCGAATGAAGACTCTAGGAGAAAATTTGCTGAAGGTATAGAGGTTCAAAGTAGCACAAGAGTTTGAAGACTGTTTCAATGCATTTATATGGGACAAAGAAATAAAAAAAGTGAAATATTTGAAAAAGTACAAATGGTATGAAAGAGAAGAGTAAAAAAAGAAAAAGCTGCATATTTTGACATATGAATTGTTGAAATGGCACAAAGTATGTAGCACTAGTTTAACCCTATAATGCCCAAAGACGTCATTATAGGAAAAATATGACCCAGTAATATTTTTGAAGCATTGAAGGGTAGTATTCAGATCCACTGTTTATCATTAGATTTTGTGACAGCAAAATATACAATGCTGAATAGATTAAACTCTAATTCCAGGAGTATCATATCTGATGCAGCCAAAAATCAGCAACCCTCCAGAACTCAACACTCGAAATTTCAAATTATTTATATGCTCTCTACTATCTATAGCTATCCCTTAACATGCATTAGAATATGTTTTTGTGTAATATTTACCTTGGAAAGCTGAACGTCACTGCCAAAGTCCAAGGAAATTCATGAATTCCCATTCACATGGGACCTACTATCTTGAAGTGAGAGACTCGGGGAGAGACTACGCTTGTAATATCACTTCTTTCATCCAGGTGGCAGCACTGTGTATCAGATATGATAAAGTGAGCAGTAGAGGTTGCGTTGCATCTTACCAGGTGGGAATGGTCCTTCAAATTTGGTGTATCATATATGATACAGGGGGCATTATAGGGTTAAAAGCATAGAACGGCGGAAGAAGTAAGAATAGTAAGTATAAAGAAAATGGCTGACATGAAAAACAATAGTGTGAATACTTTTGTTTAGCCTTTATGATTTCTACTTTCACCTCTCTTTTAGCTGCATCCATTATAGAAGGTCCTACCTGGCTAAAGGAAAGCTTCTTCTTCATTAGAGAAGATTTAACTGCTTCAGACATCCAAGGTTTATTATCAGGATAAACCTTGATGTTTTTGATAGGAATGACCATTCTCTCACAAAAAGTATCAGAAGAACAGATCACTTCAGTGAGTTCAGCAACATCTTTATAAGAGTCTTTTGAACATCTCCGAGTTGGTACAGTCAAAGCATCCTTGGAGATCTCTTACCAGATTTTAACCTCCTTGGTTTGGACTTTTTCCCTCTTCAAAACAGTTTTGTAAGTAAGGAGAAGGAGCACACTATGGTTAGCGGAACCTCATGGAGGCAGCAAGATTGATTCATAAGCTCGCTTAACTGATCCATTACAACAGTCGAGACCTGTCTACCACCAAAAATATTCGGCACTTGGAAACAAAAATAGACAAAGGAAGCCACAGAGTATTAAGTAGCTGAATACAACATCAAGCAAGAATGGGGAAACATTTTACATTCAAAAATACAGCAGTTGATCCCCTCAGTTCTCAAACATTTGCAGAGTATTGTTGAAAGAAGAGGAGACAGAACACCCGCTGCAACTTTCTTGAAATGTGTCGCTGGCATCAAATTTTAAATTATTGTATATTTTTAAGGAACTACAGAATTTATCAGTTTCAATATTTCACATGTTGTCTTTGTACCATTTTTAATTAAATATGTGTGGAGTTTAAATGATTTACAAATCATTTCATTCTGTTTTTATTTACATTTTACTCGAAGTCCCAAGATCTTTGGAAACAGGGTTACAGTTCAAAAAAAAGTGACAGAAGAATTTTAAAATTTATTCATTGTGAGTTATCTAGTATTGTCTAAAGCTTCCCTATATTTTGATAATGTCAAATTAAACTGTGCCGAAAATGATAGAAAACATTCAAAATTAAACAATTTTGCTATGTTACATTTTATGAGCATATTTTCTGGGTGATAATTTCAATGTTCCACACTAAACAGGCCAGTTGTGACCAAATATAGAGCTATTATAATTGTCTAGTCAGATTTTGGCTAATTTCAGCATTCCTCCTTCCGTAATGGACTTCAGGCTACCAATCAGAATGGTACCACAAGAAAAGAGAAAAAAGGTTCCAAAAGGTTTCCCTGTATTCTCCCTCTTTTTGCATCTGTTGTTCTTGCCTTGGGAGCCTGATGTTGGCAGGGCTAGTGGGTGACTAGGTCTAATTTTTTGTTTCCTCTGTTTTTTTCCTCCCTCAGGTTCACAGGAAAGTAATGCCCGCTGTGGGTCTTGTAATTTTGGCTTTTATGAAGATGAACAGAATCGATGTCAGCCCTGTACAGTGTAAGCTAATGCAACTTGCAACATTTCAAGTCAATTTTCCAGAGTATCACCACAGAGTTAACCCTAGTAGCCCTGTCCCAGGGCTTTTGGCAAGTTTTGCCATGGTGCTCTATGAAGTGTACTGTGACAGTTTTCTTGTGAAGAGCACTATACAAACAAATGTGGATATTGATGAAATTGAAACTTCGCAATGAGTTCAAAATTGAGCAATGACCTGAATGTAATTCTGTCCAGTTCAAAAATATCAGAACAGCTAGGCCACTTCCTTTGTTTTTACTATATGCAAATACATATACAAATACAAATGCAGTCTTCAGAAGCAAAGGAAAAAACCAAGAGTAGACATTCAGAACTATGTAACAATGACTGGACCGTAGCAAAGCATGGACCAGCTCAAGAAATGCAAATGTCCCTGACTGAGTGAATGATGAGTGAGTGATTAGGTTACCCCTTTGGCCAGCTGAGTGGCGCCATGGTTGTAACTCTGCACCGTAAAAGCTGTGCCTTTTCCTTGTTAGTTTACCCGCAAGCCCAAATTTTAAATGAGGACATATAATTATTAGTTTGAATCGAGAATTGTTGAGCAAGTTTGAACCATAGTTCGAATTTTAAGTTACAACCCAGGTGCACACAGTCCTCAAGTCATCCAGTACAGCCATATACAAAGTTTTGACTGAGCCCTTTTTAATCAGTTAAACCAGGATACATCTGGGCAACAAGAAACACCTGTCAGTCATGTTCCAATATTTGTGCTCACCTAAACTTTGGGTGATCTGAGAAAATATCTCTTTTAGTCCAAGTTGTGGAGAAAATCTAGATGAAAATAAAAATAACAGCCGGGATTCAGATGTGTCCTCTACACTACATATTTTGATCTCATACTCCAATTGTATTGATTGTATAGCAAAACAAGGAACTTGACTTCACTGTTACAATACCTCTGGAGGGGACTGTATAATTTTGTTTTCACAGTATATTATTGAATTTTTTAATTCATATTCTAGCTCCCTGAACATGCCAAACGTGTACTGTACCATCACAATCCTTGTGTGCATGCCTTCTGTGTCTCCTCGCTTTCAGCAACTCTTGTGTCTATTAGAAGTAATGTCTCCTTCAGTTGGTTTACTTCTCGTGTCCTCTCTTAATCCTCGACCGTCTTGTTTCAAAGTTACCCAACCTCTTGTGTGTGTGACGTATTTATACTTCTCTCTTGAGTAGCAAGTAAGTGGACTGAAATGCGTTACATCTCCTTAGAACCAGTCAGTGTTTCCTATAGTAAACTCTTTGTCTTTTGACAGTAAAAAGTATTGTTTAATGATGGTAATTCACAGAAGTGTCATTCCCTATCTTGTCATTAAGAACAAGCTCCCAAGCCTTTCTCACGATCTCCAAGATTGGGACCGCATTCCTGTTGATCCTGTCCCAGGCTGTTCCTCTATCCAATGTATTAGGATCAAGCTCCAAATCCTTCTACGGTCATCAAGATTGGAACTGCGTTCCTCTTAAGCAGCTCCATCCTGCCTTGAGACAGTTCAGCTCTAGCAAAGCGTGCGCTTCATCTGGCTGTCATCCTGAAAAGTCACTGGCCGGGGATTGGCTACTCATACATGTCTTCACCCATAACATATCACTTTAACTGTGTTATTCACTTCTTGGCTTGGTCCTGCTGTTACCATGTTACTATAAGTAAATCCCATCATTGGATTTCATGGTGCCTCTGCACTTGAAATAATTTTAACATGTTTAACATAACATGACATGACATGACATGAATGGCGAGAACAGGCTGTTCAGCCCAACTAGGTACGCCAGTTTCTTTATAATATTGTGAATATATCACTTCAGATACTCAATGACACAATGGTATCTAGCTTTAAGTCAAGCCTGCTCATGAAAACTCCCAAGGTCTCTGCCTCAACAATATGGTCAGGCAAGCTATTCCATATTGAAATTACTCTTTGGGTGAAGAAATATTTCCAAATATCAGTGCTAAATTTACCTTTAGTCAGCTTCCATTTGTGACCCCGAGTTCTACTAACAGTTGTACTAACAGTACAAGCCAGCCTGAGGAATGGAATCAGCGGAGATGCCAAGGTTGGTTGACACCCTGAGTTTCCAGAGTGTGCAGATTGATCAGCATGAGGAGGAACTCCGTCAGCTTTGCCAGTCCATTGGTGCTCTCTCCAGTCAACTAGTGGCAACTAAGGATGCTTCACAGGATTTTGCTTCACTCAAGCAGCTGGCGCCATTCTGCAGCAGACCCTCCCTCAAGCGTGAGCGCATCGGGAGGCAAACTTTACAGTTCTAGACTCTTACTGTGGTGACCTACCACCTGTCACTGTTTCCTCACTCAGTGCACAAAGGTCTTGAAACTAAATGTTTATTCCCCACTGGATGTTCCTTAGTTGCACTGGTCATCACTCACCTCACTGGACATGCCACATACTGGGCTGCCACCTATTGGGAGGCAGGGGATCCTGCAATATCGTCATTTGCTGCCTTTAATTAAGAGATGAGAAAGGTATTTGACCCACCCATGACATTGCCTCAAAGCTATTCCAGCTGCGTCAAGACAACCTGTCAGTACCATAGTATTCCATGATCATCCATATCCTGGCTGCCTCTATGCACTGGTGATGCCGAGAAATTTTACGACACCTACTTGTTTGGGTTGACAGACAAGTCCAGGATGAGTTAACCACCTGCATCATTCCCCCAGATCAGGACCATTTCATCAATTTGGTGCTCAGAATTGACATCCCTCTGCAAGAACAGCAGTTGGACTGGCGACCAAGGTTGTAGGCACCTTCCTTGCCCGAATCCCAGAATTCTCAACCCCTCATTACTCAGGTTTATCCCCACCTGGCTCCTGCAGTATTCATGGCTGTTCACTTGGCTCGACTTCACACGCTGCACCCTGAAGAAAGGCTGCACAGTATAAGGCTGAATCTATGCCTGTTTTGCTCATTCCATTGCTGGCAAGGTTGCTCCAGAACCACCTGGGCTTTAGTCGACTCAGGCGGTGAGGTTCCCAAACATACCAATGCCAGTATCTTTCTAGTCCCAGGAGCTCACAGGGATAACCATTCCTGACGTTACTGTGGTAATTTGGCCAGAGCCCATGCTAACCCCAGGTAAACACACCAAAGAGTTGGCGTTTCTCTTCATGGTGTCACCGCATGCATGCCCCGGTGATGTTATGAAGGCCCTGACTTGAATAAGGACTGGTCTTTGAGATCTATTCTGGAGTAGAGTTCCTCATGCTGAAAGTCCTGTCTTCTTGTTGCTTTGAGCCTTATCGCATCACCGTCCTCTGACCACCATGAGTGGCCGGACCTGAAGGGCATTCCCCTCATCAATTTAAACCTCCACATGGCATTCAGCAAGTTCCAAATGACATTACTCACTCCATACAGACAAAATTATTGTTGTTATTGTGGTGCCCACAGCTAGTTTTCTCTGAAAATGAAGAGTTTAGCTTGGTACTATGCTAGGTGGATAGCTATCTGACCGAAGTTGGTGCTCTATAGAGCCAATGTTCGACTGACTTAGTATTCTTTATTCCCAGACATATACCAACGTTCTGTCCTTTCACATATATAAAGTATATGCACAGTTATACATAAAATTTGTAATCTCTTTGGTATGAAGCTGGGTTGGTTGTAAATTGGAAAAGAATGTTTGCGGTGACTGTTAAATTATGTCAACATGCAAGACTTTTACTAGTAGTCAGTACAGTGTACAGTTTTGTAGCGTTGGTGAGTTTCAGTAAAAAAAAAAAAAAACAAATTCTCTACATTTTTGCATTACTATGAGAATTGGAGAGCAGGCTTCAGTGTTAATTCTATGATTTCCCTAAGGTATGGTGATTGGGTATGAAAAAGGGTGCAGTAGTCGTGTTTAGCGAGTAGTTGCCCTGATAAAGGGAACAGACATCCTAGCATGTAAGTTGCACTCTGCCTAAAAAAGGGCAGGTCATTTGTAGTGGAAACTTACATGCCTTCATTCCTAACACTCGCCCATGATGTCTCGCCTTATGGGATGCCCGCTGTCTGGAGGGCGGGGTTTCTTTTACAGACTTCCTATTTCCGTGCGTACTAAGTAATAGGCCGTTTCTCAATTTGCGTTCTTCTCTGTACTTCTGTTCTTGTGAACTGGAGAAACGTCATCCGTCTGAGACCAAGTACTTTCTCAATTCAAAGTTCGCATCTCGATCTCGACGAGAACGGTTACCAGTCACGGAAGTGTTCTTGACACGCCCATTTTTCCGAGGATGCGTCGGATGGTAATTTGTGTGAACTTGACAGCATGCATAACCCAGAATTCTTTTCGGCATCCATGCGCGAGCGGGGCGCAATATTTTTTTAGCTTCGACCGAGCAACTCTATGAACGCTTCTGTCTGTCTGTCCATCTGTCCTTCCGTCTGTGACACCTTTTTCACCATGTTCCTATTGTCGTATAATCATGAAATTTTCAGGAGCTATTGATCCTCACCAAAGTGATGTCCATGCACAAGGTCGAGGTCAAAGGTCAAAGGTCAAGTTCACAGAGGTCACGACCTTGTTTGCGGGTTTTCGTGCTGTAACTCCAGTTAGAATTCATGGATCGCTATGAAATTTTGGAAATAGCTTCTAGGCATAGAGGAGGTGTTCCCTATTGTTTTTCAAGGTCATCTGTCAAATCCCAAGGTCGCACAGGTAAAAAAAGTGTCAATTTTGCTCGATTTGACGGTTTTCGCACCATAACTCAAGTTCAATTCAATGAATGGCTATGAAATCATAGAGCAAGCTTCTTGGAATAGAGGAGGGGTTCCCTATTGATTTTCAAGGTCATCTGTCGAATCCCAAGGTCACACTGGTCAAAAAAGTGTCGATTTTCCCCCGATTTCACAGTTTTCGCACCGTAACTCGAGTTTAACTTGATGGATGGCTATTAAATCTTACAACAAGCTTCTTGGTACAGAGGAAGGGTTCCCTATTGATTTTCAAGGTCATTTGCCAATTTCGAGGTCACACTTGTACAAGAAACCACCAGTCATGGACACTAGGCCATGTGACGGATGCTAGGCCAGGTCGCAGCTATTAGATCCCTCTGATCTACTTGTTCCCATACCATTAATGCGTCGCTATTCTGGAATTCTAGTCCCCCTACCGTTTGCCTGCAGTGTTACTCGCCAGCGCGCTGTTAGGCAACGTAGCTATAAATAGTACAGCTAGCGCGCCAGTGTATTTAAATACATAGTCAACTGGCTTGCGAGCTGAAATAGCTGTAGTTCACTTACAATGATCGAAATATACCCCCGAAGTGTTTACACTGACAGAATAAAGCAACAGTTCGCGTACACAGTCATACTCCTTAGCGAGCTAGTTGGCTTCCTAGATAGCAAGCTCCTCCGCTCCGGATCTGCCCCGGCCCTGAGCCAGTGTTCTGTCAAATTTTGCTCCCTTGTCAAAAAATGCTACCGTAATGCAACGCGATCGTAAAGTCCTAGTTATCGCCTTGATATTGCAGTGTGCATGAGTTTACAGAGGTGAATCTGTCGTTATTTGTTACCTTATTATACCATAAGCAGATTTTATAACGAGTTGGATAAGTTTGTTCGAAGACATAACATAACATAACATAACATGAATGGCAAGGACAGGCCTTTCAGCCCAACTAAGCTCGCCAGTTTCTTTATACTATTGTGTATATATCCCTTCAGATACTAAATGACTCAATGGTATCTAGCATTAGGTCAAGCCTGCTCTTGAAAACCCCCAAGGTCTCTGCCTCAACAATATGGTCAGGTAAGCTATTCCACATTGAAATTACTCTTTGGGTGAAGAAATACTTCCGAATATCAGTGCTAAATTTACCTTTGGTCAACTTACATTTGTGACCCTGAGTTCTACTCACAACACTTGGTCAAAGGAATCCCACATGATTCACTTTGTTAATCCCTTTCACATATTTAAAGACCTCAATCAAATCACCCCTGAGTCTCCTTTACCTAAGACTAAAGAGATTAAGGATCTTCAGCCTCTTCTTGTAGCTTTCATCTTTTATACCTGGAATAAGCTTGGTGGCTCTTCTCTGAACTTTCTCTAGAGCCTCTATATCTCTCTTAAAGTATGGTCCCCAGAAATGTACACAATACTCCAGGTGTGGTCTAACAAACGTGTTGTACGAAAGAAAGGCATCACCTCCTTAGATTTGTACTCAATACTTTTGGCAATGTATCCCAGCATCCGATTAACTTTTTTAACTGCTACGGCACAATAGCTAGAACCTGCGAGGGTTTGGTTAACAATCACTCCCAGATCTTTCTCTTATGCAGCAAATTCCAGTTTTAAACCTCCCATGAAGTAATCCCGTCTAATGTTTTTATTACCTACATGTACAACTTTACATTTTGCGAGATTAAATTTCATTTGCCTCATTTCTGCCCAATTCTGGATTCTATCCAAATCGTCCTGAATCACTTTAGTGGACCCTAGACTATTTGCCAAACCCCCCAATTTAGTATCATCTGCAAATTTAACCAATCTGCTCTCAATATTCCTATCAAGGTCATTAATGTAAATGAGGAACAGCAGGGGTCCCAACACCGATCCCTGGGGGACGCCACTCTCCACCATACTCAGCTCAGATGAGATATCACTAACCACTACTCTTTGTGTTCTGTCCTGTAACCAGTTTTGAATCCACTTCAGAATACCTCCTGTAACTCCAATGGAGCTCATTTTAAAAATTAGTCTCTTATGCGGTACCGTATTGAATGCTTTCTGAAAATCCAATTATATGATGTCATAAGCCCTGCTCCGGTCGTAAGTCCTGGTGGCCTCTTCAAAAAATTCCAGAAGGTTTGTTAGGCATGACCTTCCCTTCCGAAAAACATGTTGGCTATCCCTCAAGATACTATTACGTTCAAGAAATAAGTCCAGCTCACCTTTTATGATAGATTCCAATATTTTGCACAAAATGCAAGTTAAACTCACTGGCCTGTAGTTTCCTGGCTCGGTACAGTCCCCTTTCTTATATATTGGTATTATATTGCCCTATTTCCAATCATTTGGTATTTCTCCAGTTTCTAACGACCGTCTGAAAATGGCGGATAGCGGCTTAAAGATGAACTCACCAGCTTCCCTGAGCACTCTAGGATATAAGCCATCAGGACCCGCCGCCTTATCTGCTTTTAGATTATGCAACTTGTCTAATACTTTGTTATCCCGAACCTCAATTTCCGCTAAATAATCTTGAGCATTTGACATGCCCTCTGGCCAAATAAAGACCCCCTCTGAGGTAAAATTCTCAACAAAGTAACTGTTTAAGGCATCCGCAATATGCTTGCTATCATATACCAGCGATCCATTTTTATTCTTTATGCACTTAACCTGCTCTTTAACGTTCCTTTTTCTGCTACAGTACTGAAAGAAGCGCTTAGGGCTAGTTTTTGCCCCCTTTGCAATTTGTCTTTCATACAGTCTTCTAGCATTCCTCAGCTCTTTTTTGACCACAGCCCGCATTTTACAGTATTCAGCCCTAGTATTCTCATTGTTATCCTTTATGTACATCTTATAAAGATTCCTCTTTTCCCTCAAAATCCTACGAATACTTTTGGTCATCCACTGAGGATTCTGCTTTTGCAGCATACTTTTGGACTCCTTCGGAATGAATCTGCATTGTGATTCAAGTAAAACCCCCTTAAATCTTTCCCACATCTCATTTACGGGCTTACAGTCCAGGAGTGTCTCCCATTTTATTTCAGCTAGATATGAGCGCATCCTGTCAAAATTTGCTGGTCTAAAATGGAAAATTTTTCTTTTAGAATACACCTTTTTAACTTCCCACGAAACATCAAATTTAACAGCAGTGATCACTTGTCCCCAAGTGGCTCCAGTACCTCAACATTGCTAATTCTATCGGGGTCATTACAGGGCACCAAGTCTAAAATTGCCTTCTCTCTGGTAGGTTTATTAACATACTGCACCAAGAAATTATCATTCATAACATCTAGAAATTCTTCCTCCCCCCTACCCTGTACTTTCACCATTTCCCACTTGATACCAGGATAATTGAAGTCTCCCATGATAATAGTCCCACCACCACTACAAGCTTGTGTAATCCTCATAAAAAAAAGCATTTTATTTGATTGTACTGTCCAAAGCTGGTGGTCGATAGCATACTCCTATGTTTAAACCTGTCTAGTGTTTGCCAATGAGCCTGACCCAGATATCTTCACAGGACAATTGTTCAATTTCGAGAATTTCCTGGACATTAATGTTTTCGTTCACATAGAGTGCTATACCCCCTCCTCGCCTATTACATATATCCTTCCTAAAGAGCTTATAACCTTCTACAAAACCCAAAACCAGTGAAGTTGGCACGTTATGTAAATCGTGGATAAAAACAGAATACAATGATTTGCAAATCCTTTTCAACTTATATTCAATTGAATACATTGCAAAGACAAGATGTTTAATGTTCAAACTGAGAAACTTTATTTTTTTTTGCAAGTAATCATTAACTTAGAATTTAAAGGCGGCAACACATTGCATAAAAGTTGGCACAGGGGCCTTTATACCACTATGTTACATCGCCTTTCCTTTTAACGACACTCAGTAAACGTTTGGGAACTGAGGAGACCAATTTTTGAAGCTTTTCAGGTGGAACTCTTTCCCATTCTTGCTTGATGTACAGCTTAAGTTGTTCAACAGTCCGGGGTCTCCGTTGTCGTATTTTACCCTTCATAATGCGCCACACGTTTTCAATGGGAGACAGGTCTGGACTACAGACAGGCCATTCTAGTACCCGCACTCTTTTATTACGGAGCCATGCTGTTGTAACACGTGCAGAATGTGGCTTGGCATTGTCTTGCTGAAATAAGCAGGGGCGTCCATGAAAAAGACGTTGCATGGATGGCTGCATATGTTGCTCCAAAACCTGTATGTACCTTTCAGCATTAATGGTGTCTTCACATATGTGTAAGTTGCCCATGCCTTGGGCACTAATACAGCCCCATACCATCACAGATGCTGGCTTTTGAACTTTGCGCCTATAACAGTCCAGATGGTTCTTTTCCTCTTTGGTCCGGAGTACACGACGTCCACAGTTTCCAAAAACAATTTGAAATGTGGACTTGTCAGACCACACAACACTTTTCCACTTTGCATCAGTCCATCTTAGATGAGCTTGGGCCCAGCGAAGCCGGCAGGCGTTTCTGGGTGCTGTTGATAAATGGCTTTCGCTTTGCATTGTAGAGTTTTAACTTGCATTTGCAGATGTAGCGACGAACTGTAGTTACTGACAGTGGTTTTCTGAAGTGTTCCTGAGCCCATGTGGTGATGTCCTTTACACACTGATGTCGGTTTTTGATGCAGTACCGCCTGAGGGATCGAAGGTCACTTACTGCACGCTTACATGCAGTGATTTCTCCAGATTCTCTGAAACTTTTGACAATATTACGGATCGTAGATGCTGATAATCCCTAAATTTCTTGCAATAGCTCGTTGAGGAATGTTGTTTTTAAACTGTTCGACAATCAGCTCACGCATTTGTTCACTAAGTGGTGACCCTCGCCCCATCCTTGTTTGTGAATGACTGAGGATTTCAGGGAAGCTGCTTTTATACCTAATCATGGCACCCACCTGTTCCCAATTAGCTCGTTCACCTGTGGGATGTTCCAAATACGAGTTTGATGAGCATTCCTCAACTCTCTCAGTCTTTTTTGCCACTTGTGCCAGCTTTTTTGAAACATGTTGCAGGCATCAAATTCCAAATGAGCTAATATTTGCAAAAAATTACAAAGTTTATTCGTTCGAACATTAAATAACTTGTCTTTGCAGTGTATTCAATTGAATATAGGTTGAAAAGGATTTGCAAATCATTATATTCTGTTTTTATTTACGATTTACACAACGTGCCAACTTCACTGGTTTTACGTTTTGTATATTATATTCATCTCCATCCTCTTCACATAGCCATGTCTCTGTAATCCTAACTATGTCATAGCCCTCACTGATCACTACAGCCTCAAGTTCTGGAAATTAATTTTTTATGCTTTTTGCATTTAAATAAAAACATTTAAGGTTATTACTAATGCTCTTCTCCCTTGATTTTCCATGTGGCCGCCGCCTCGAGCCCCTCACTACGCTTTGTTGCTTTAGAAGTAAAACATCGATAGTGCATGTTACGCCGTCAGCTTCCATCGGGGCAGTCTGCATTTCCCTATGTGTAACACTCACTAACCTCCCTGCCCGCCAAGTCCCTAGTTTAAATAATCCTTTGCTACCCTCAACATACGCTGGCTCAGTGCAAAGGTACCGGGCCAACGTATGTTGAGCTTATGCCCATATACGCCATTATCATCTAGTTTCTGCATTTTCAGGAAAATCCAGCGTGTACATGCAAATATCTGTGCGCTTACAGGTCGGAATTCGCACTGAAAATGAATCTATTTTTATGATTTTTGAAGATAGTTAAGATATGATCGAGGAAACAGCCCAAGATTTTAGGTTTGCGCAAGCGCAGAACCGCGAGGTAGCATATTTTGATGGGAAGCAGATCTGGAGTGGAGGTGCTTGCTATCTGGGTAGCAAGTGATATTGAACTGTGTGTCATAACAAGCACGACAATGTAGTTACATGGCCAGCTAGCTAGCAAGCTAAAAAGGCGACAGTTCGCTCACAATGGAATGGTCGCGAGCGAGCTATTTGGTTAGCTAGCTAGCAAGATAAAGAGACATCGATATCTATAATGTTAAAGAGCTAGCATGCCAATGTATTTAACATCCTAACAGTGGCGGCTCGTGAATTGGCAACAGGGGAAGCCCAAACAATCCCTCAAAGTTAATAATTGTTCATGACCTGTTTTCAATCATTTATTTAAATTACCATAACAGAAACTCCGAAAACGCTCTACATTATCAGATGTGGCCAGTTTTCATTTATAACGCATAGGCCTACTGATTACCACTCCTGACCTCTCACGCTTTTATTTACTCAGGGGTTGGGTTTGGAAGCAATGCATTTGTTTCGTGATTGTTTAAATGAAATAAAGTAATTTGAAACGTCTTTGTGCAATTCCATTGCTTCAAACTCCTCCATGCACTAGTACTTAAATTCCACGCGAAAATCTCTTACATACGCGTTGATAGATTAATTGCTGTCTACAGCAGAGGAACATAAAAATGCCACTTTAACTCACGCCGAATGCGTGACAGTCGACAGGTCCGTGTTATTAGTGAAAACTGGCCGCACCAGATAATGTTAAGTTTTCGGAGTGGCTGATATAGTAATTTAAATGAATGATTGAAAATGGGTCATGAACAATCATTAACTTTGAGGGATTGTTTGGGCTTCCCCTGTTGCCAATTCACGAGCCGCCACTGCATCCTAAATCGCTTTCACTTGGGACGCGAAACGAATTCTTCGCACGACAGATTACACTCACAGTCAATGCGAAAACGCGTGTATTGGCGTCTTTTCATTGACTTTGAATGTAACCTGTCGTGCGATAAATTCGTTTCGTGTCCAGTATGAAAGCGGCTTAAGTCTTTTGTTGCAATATTCGCTGGCTATTTCTTGGCTGAATACTCTTCTGGTGATTTTAAGGCGAGGAACTATTATCCGAGTACATTTGGAATATTGCATGCTTTACGATGTTTTATGTCGAATATGCTCCACTGTTTTCGGAGTAGAGAAACTCCGCAACAGCCAGCGGAACGTAGCGATGCTCAGCACCTCAAGTAGCTCACGCTCACAGACCCCTCTTTCCCCACAGAAAACATTGCTGGGGGGAAAGGGGATGATTGCGTGATGGCAGAGGAAGTCGCAGCTTACTGCTTGGCGTAGGCTATTGTGTAATACTAGCGAGAACGCATCATCTCAAACCGTCGACAGCCCCCTGAGTGTTCCTAGCCTTGGAAGTGCACATTGTGTTTGCATTTCATTTTAAGTAAACCGGTGAATATAATCAGAAGTTGAAATGCCGAAACCAGCGAAGACGACGACGTTGACGTCCTCAAGTACGTTCCTGCTCCAATTGCAGAAAGACTGTACTCTTGTCCTCCCGTCCACAGAGAGTTCGTTCTTTCATCTGAACTCGGCATGTCCAGACTCAAGGGCCGTTTCTCAATATGCGTTCCTCTCTGAACTTCTGTTCTTGTGAACTTGAGAAACGTCATCCCTCTGAGACCATGTACTGTCTCAATTCAAAGTTTGCATCTCGACGAGAACGGTTAGCAGTCCCGGAAGTGTTCTTGATATGCCCATTTTTCCGAGGATGCATCGGATGGTAACTTGTGTGAACTTGACAGCCCGCATATCCCAGAATTCTTTTCGGCATCTGTTCCACTCCCAAGAGAGACGTTTCCCAAAAGCGTAGTTGCTAACTAAATTAGCAACTTACATAGTTCGTCCATTCACAATCAATGGTTCTAACTATGTAAGTTAGCATCTGTGCTTTCGGGAAATGCACCCCAGGATCGGTAAAACTGCTTTCACACTGGACGCGAAACGAATTTCTTGGACAACAGGTTTAAGTTACATTCAAAGTCAATGCAAAGACGCAAATTCGCGTCTTTGCATTGACTTTTAATGTAATGTGTCGGTACTCGTTCGCTATTTCTTAGCTAAATACTATTCTGCTAATTTTCAGGCGAGGAACTATTATCTGTGTACATTTGGAATATTGGCAGCTTTACGATGTTTTACGTCGAATATGCTCCAGTGTTTTTGTAGTAGAAAAGGTCCGCATTAGCCGGCGGAACGTAGCTAAGCACCTTAACTAGCTCACGCTCACAGACCCCTCTTCCCCCGCAGCTAACTGGGGAAAAAAGGATGAACACGGAGGAAGTCGTGGCTCACTGGCTGGCGTATTTCGTATTACCAATGAGAACGCATCGTCTCAAACCGTCGATGGCATTCTGAGTGCTCGTAGCCTTGGAAGTGCACTCTTCCTAGAACGACTAGCGAGAACGTTCCTCCCAAGAATGCAAGTTTGTTCTTAGCATTCTTGGTATTGAGAAACGGCCAAGGATTTACAAGTACGAACTTGGTGTACTTGTTATTGAGAAACGGCCATAGGCTTGGGACCTGAAACCCAGTTCCGTTTTGTAACCGGTTCCAAATGTCAAAAATTCGTGTTTTCAATAAGGCAAGCTCATTTCGGTTCCGCTTCTTGGTTCCTTGTCACTTATCAAATCACTTACCCCAAGTGGCGCAATGTTCATTATTATTCATTCATTATTATTATATATCATATATTTTATGTATCGTTAAGGACCTGCTTGAAGATACGCGTCTGGTCATTTTTTCATAAAACAAGGTCCTTGATGCTACACAAATAACTTGGGAATTAACCTCTTTGAGAGGCGCAATGTTCCCAAAACAATTCTATTTACCATTTCGCCGTGCTTGCTAGTATGGTGCATCGTGCATGCATAACGTTTGATAAATGAGAAACAAGCGATGACATTGCGGATCGTGTGAAACGCTCCAAAGCCTGGCTCAGTATAACAAAAACTGACCGTGATACAGCTAAGTGCAACGCGTGTGGTTAAATGTTGTCATGCAAAGGGGGATCCACCTGTAACATGACGAAACATCTTATTCAACACTGCATTAATCCAAGAGAACGCACCGTGTTCGACTCGCTACGAGATTCTGCTAATCGGTCTTTGTCAGTGACGTATGCTAACTAGCGGACACGCCCCCCGGGGCCAGTTTGATTGTACAGCGGAATGTAAACAAACCAGCACAGGAGGAGCTGTCCGGTGAAGTTGCAGTTAGTAGCAGTTAGTCAGTATATCAGTTTTTATTCCGTTTACTCAGTCGCCACTCTGGACAAGAATAAGAAGGACGAGAGGATCCCGTACAGGGACAAACACATCAAGGAGGCCAGGAATCGGTATTTGGCTAAATTGTCGACAATCAATAACATAGATCCGTACGACCTCACAACTAAGAATGGAGCTCCGACGCCACATTATTGCCTCCAACTTCATCACTGGATATAACAAACTACCTCGTTTACGGTATCAGCGCGCGCACATATGAACAGTTCAGAAAGTACACTCAACAAAAATATAAACGCAACACTTTTGTTTTTTTATTGTGGACAGTCTAAGGTACACCTGTGCACTAATCATGCTGTCTGATGAGCATCTTGATGTGGCACACCTGTGAGGTGGGATGGATTGTCTCAGCAAAGCAAAAGTGCTCACCATCACACATTTAGACAGATTTGTGAACAATGTTTGAGAGAAATGGTAATATTGTGTATCTGGAATGAATTTTAGATCTTTGAGTCCATCTCATGACAAATGGGAGCAAAAACAAAAGTGTTGCGTTTATATTTTTGTTGAGTGTATAAATCTCTCGAAGCTCACGGACATTTCACGAATGGCTGGATGCAGGATCTGTTCACATTCCGACCGCAGGACTGCGGCAACACAGTCGTCACTGCAAAGGTAAGCTAACTTGGGTGTAATCAAGTGAAGTTACGGTTGGTGGTGACAGTTAGTTGGACGTTGGCTTGTTTTTGCCTTTATGAAAATGCCGAGAACAAACACGCATGAAGGGAGACATGGTGTCGAAAGTGATGCCCTTCCGTCTCACCGCTGCGACCCAGGCCATCTGACGCCTCTTCGTTATTTCTTCAACCTGCGGTCCGTTACCTCTTTTCCAAGTGGGAAACCGAATAAATCTCACGTTGTGGTCAACTTCTCTACCATTTCTGTCGTGTGACTTACTATGGAAGCCTATCACGCAACACGAGTGTCCCATTATATCAAAGATAATGCCGCACGAAGAGACGATGCTCACTGTTGAGTTGTTTACAACGAGTGACCCTCCAAAATGGCGATTCGACCCACATTGCACTGCGGCTGTCGCAAGCGTTACGTCACCTGACAAAGACCAATCGCAGTACCCAAAGGTACGGCCAGTAGCAGTTCTGATTGCAGCAGCAGCGGCCCCGTTTTCAGTATGCCAACAGGTGTTAAACAAACTTTACTGTCGCATCTACTCCTCAAATTGGTCGTGTTTTAGATACGTTTTAATTGTCTATTTTTTTAGATTCCAATGCTAATTGCGTCCCCCCTGCCACACTGCAAAATGCGGTCAATCCATTCTCTTTAGCAATGAAGGGAAAGCTGAGCAAAGAGAAGGAGGATGAGTGCCACCATGTGGTGACAAGATTTGTGGTAAAGTGGTATTTCTATTTATTTAAGTATTTTAATGCTTATTTTTGTTAATGTTGTTTTTGATTTTTATTCTAATCATTCGTAAGTGGATATGTATATTATTCCCAACGATGGCACACAGTAAAAGCCTCGTGTAGGCAAATAGATACAAGCCAAATTTTGTTCCTGGAATACTTGTCATTTTGGAATGATTTTGGAACCGGAAATAAGATTCGATAGGAACCGGAATCGGAACCGAATTGGGTTTTTTTTTTTTTTTTTTATTTCTGCTAGCAACTCATACAATCAATGTTGACAAACAAACATATAGCACAAAAACAAACAAGAATGTCAGAGGACAACAGCTTAATCAACAAAAATGTTATAAAAAATACATAAATAAATAGTTCTGATGGCTTTACGGTTTCTGGAACATTTTATTGTGCCAATATATTGTTTGAATTTCTTTTAGAAGACAAAATGTTGGGCTATGTTTTGAAAATTTGGATTTGTGTATATGATATTTAGCAAGTATTAGAATTAATGATGTTAAATTGGTCTCTGTGAAGCATTATCACCCCAGAGGGTACAGCATCAAAAACTATAGCGTATTCCTTTCGTGGTATAGGGATACTGTATTTCTCTAACAGTTCAGAGTAAGACATTGTAGTACCATTAGTATTGAGAAGTTGCTTAACCAAATAAATTCCATGGGAAAACCAGTTTTCCAAAAATAAAGATTTATGTTTATATAAAATGTCTCTATTATTCCAAATGTAGCATCTATGGGGGAAAAGTTATGTTTGTTTGTCAAAGACCAGGAAAGGAGCGCTTGTTTATGAAAATTAGCCAGTTTCAGTGGGACTTTTTCAATATCATAGTTGCATAATGTAACAAAGTTAAAGCCACCAAGTTTACAGAATAAAAAATTGGGAATGAAGGTCCAAACGGAGGTCGGGTTTTTGAGAAATGGTCTGATCCAATTTATTTTTAAAGTATTATTAAGGGTTAGAAAATCGAAAAAGTTCAGTCTGCCCTTTTCATAGGAATTCATTAAGATAGAATACACCACATTAGGGAAATCTATTTTTCCATACAAAATTATAAAGAATGTTATCAATGGACCTAGATGTTTGTTTATCTACAGCAAGGGATAATGCTGCATATGTCAGACGAGAAATGCCCTCTGCATTAGAAAGCAAAATTCTGCCTCTAATAGATAAATCTCTTTGGAGCCACGAGTTTAGTTTTTTCTGTACATGTCTGGTTATAGGATCAGAATTAAGAGTACATCTAATGTTTTGGTTTTTGTTGATAGTAATTCCAAAATATGTGACTGAGTCTTTTACTGGAATTTTGGAAATGGAGGGAGCAGTGCAATTTTTTAGGGGTAGCAGCTCACATTTGCTGATGTTCAAATAGAGTTCAGAAACCCGATAAAAAATATTTATTATGTCAACGGCTACTGGGACCTGAGAGGCGTCCTTTATAAATAAAGGGGTATCATCAGCCAATTTGCTTATAATAATCTCTTTTTCAGCTATTGTGATACCTTTCAGGAGACTGAGCTTAATAAAATCTGATAGTAATTGGGCACGAAATAAGAAAAGATAGCCAGAAATCGGGCACCCTTGTCTAACACCGCATTTTAAATCAACTCTTGGAGAGGTACCAGCATACAATTTGATTGAGCAATTTGCATTTTTGTACATGGTTCTGATGGCTGCAGAAAAGTAAGGCTGCCAAAACCAAATTTTCTTAAGGCTTGAAATACAAAGCAGTGTTCAGCAATGTCAAATGCTTTACAGCAATCTAGGGACAAGATAAAACATTTCTGCATGAATCAGAGTAGTCAATCTGATCAAGTACAAGCCTGATATTATTAGATATATGTTGACGTCTCATAAAACCACTTTTTGTTTCATCAAAAATGAAATCTAGAGTTGATTTTAATCTATTGGCAAAAATTTGAGCTTGGATTTTGTAATCATTGTGAAGAAGGCAGATAGGTCACTACTTATCAATGAAGAACGGGTCTTTTTTCGGCTTTGGGATTAAAGTTAAAAGTCCTTGAGATAGAGATGGAGGAAGAGTTAGATTTTTTTATGCTTTCTAAAAAATACACCATGGAGGAAAGGGGATAGTTGATCTGCAAAGTGTAAGAAGAGGTCAGAGGAACACCAGGTGCAGGATCCAGAAGTGTTTATTGAAACACAAAACACTAAGGGAAAAGTGGCAGACACGCCAGAAACAAAACACAGAGCACAAGCACTGAAAAATAGGAGAACTAAGGTACTCTGCCAAAGGCAGGGGGAAACAGAAATACACTCTCCAAGAGAGGATAAACTAAGAAAACAAAAACTGAGCCTAACTATTCTGACGGACACACTGGGAGACTTATACACGGGGCAGACAAGACTCAAGGGCAGCAAACAGAAAGACTCGGGAATCATACACGGGAGACACTCAGAACGCACGAGGAGCTGGGACTTCACCATGTAGACAAATACGAGGAACCGTCTGACAATCGCATGGAGAACTGGAGCTTATGTAATCACGAGAGGACGGGGGGACTCGGAATGCAATCACACTGAAACAGAAACACATGGGATTAATAAACAATCACACGAGGACCAAGTTAACAATAATGGCTCGAGACAAGACGCTGAGATGAGCAATCAAGCTAGACAGTTTAGATAAGTCAATCTAAACGTGACGAGGAAAAAGCACCACAAGAAAAGCGAAAGGAAAAGCACAGTTTAAATGTAGTTAAACAGGGAGCTCAGATTGAAATCACAAAAGCCAGAAACACATACGTTCGCTAAATGAGTTAATCAAGGTTAATACTACGTGACGAAATATTTACAATCACCCTTAACCCCTTTGTGCAGAAGCCAAATTTGGCTATTTATGAGTTACCCACTTTAATGCTGTATAATTCAAGATTTAAGCTTCATAAAGAGGAAAAATGTGGCTCAATTCAGAAAAGACACTTACAGCATTTAGAATTACATTGTATTTCAGTTTATTTTCATGATTTTGGTCGAGAAAATGAGCTGCAAACATGAGAAATCTTCATGAGAATTCACCATTGAAATTGCAAAAAAAATAATTCAGAGGATTGAAAAACTGCTGGGGCTTAAAACTATACATTTCTGCTGTCATAAACTCCTTGACCACAAGTAGAATGCATCTTCAACATTACATTCAAGATTACCTACATGCTATTAGCCAAATTATACAGCTATCCAAGTGTCTCCCCAAAGTCTCAAAATTATTTCCTGTCAAATCATAGTAAAATCAGGTATATAACACAAATAAAGTGTTAAGGCATGAAATTTTATATGAACAAATGGTTTTCTGGTTGAGCTTAGTATGAATTTATCAATCTCAGTGCAGTTGAATATTAGTGGTCACCAGTAATCTCTCCAGACACAAAACATGCCTTTTCTCCAGAATAAAGTTTATAGTTTTGTCCATTTTTCTCAAGTCTCCCAAGCCAGCACAAACACGCATTGCATTTTATACAACTGCTGATTAAACAGTCAGAACATTCACCCTGTAATGAAAGTTACCAGTTCCCAAACTCACAACCTCATTTCAACCCTTATAAAGGAACAAGTACAACTCACTAACTCAGGAATATCTGAATTCTGAAATATACCTTATTTTAACAGAACAGACATTCCACTTTCAGGGAACATCACGCAATATATATTCCTCCCTAGATTCAACAGAACGGTGCAATGATCGTACCAGGGGGTCCACCTAAATGCATGGGCTGTTCACTTTTAAACAGGAAAAAACGTTGGCATTCAACTTTGTTGAGTACGGTATACATTCCAAAACAGAAAGCAAAACTAGCAGCCTACCGTTTTTCACGAATCCCTCCAGAAACAGATGTATCGAGTAGAGGGAACCCTCCGGTCCTGTTTCATTCAAAATAATTCCAATTGACCATGTCCTTATCTTATTTAAATCCTCTAAATATAACTGAACACTTCAAGGCCAGTTTTGCGCGTCTTTTTTCTGTATATATATAGATATATCGCATCTGTTTCAGCCGCTTAATGCGCGCAACTTAAACAGGATACAACCGAGCCTGCTGATTCGCATAGGCTTGTATGCTCTGTGTTTGTCCAATCTATATGTTTCACTTACTGTAGAACGTTTAAACACTCGGGAATTGGATAAGAAACGAGCCAATCAATACGTTGTTACGTTGTCAATACGTGAAGTCTAACTGCGCAGTTAGGCAGAAGAGCTTGAATGTATTATTGAGTGATTGACTATCAACGTCTCGGGTACTCGGGTGGATATAAGGAAGCGCTGGATTTGTCAATGAAGGAATCTACACGAAAATCCACGGTAGGGAACTACGAATTTTTTGCATTTGTTGACGTAATTGATAGTAGAATGTGAGCAATACCATGTCGAATTTTTTGCTTCAGAAAACCGATTTTTCTGAACCACTAATTGGAATGCCGTTGGCTCACTGTTGCTAAAGTGGTTGCGACATAGGAAAACGATTTTTTCTGTAGCAAAAGATCATTTTTAAAAACTGCTGGATCGATGCTATGGGCAAGGATATTGACCAGCTTACACATCAGGCTTAGTTGAGGAGTTTAATTCATGCAACTCTCGAAAAATAGGAAGTGGAGTGAACTTCTCCATATTCAAAACCGCGTTCGAGGTCTGCTTGCTTGTGAATACTCAATAACTGATCCGGGGGTGCCATCTAGTGATCGAGTACAGTAACAGCGTGCTTAAATTTGCAGGTCTATAGACGCACGCGTCTACATCTGCAGAAAGGGGTTAATAAGTGCTGGTTAGTACGTGTTAGTAATATCCTATCAGAGAATGCATTCACTCAGTTTTGCGAGACCCGGAATAAAAGACAGCTGGAAGCAATGAATGAAATACCAAAGCCAAACCGAAAGTAGAAACGTGATTGGACGACGAGACACAGGCACACTGAAGGCAATCACGCGACACCACTGGAAACAGATTGGGAACGATTGTCAGACGGCTGAACTGAGAGCTGGAAATGAAAGAAACGAAAGTAAATCACAAGCACAAATAGGCACGGGACAACACACGAAAGGGCAGAATCATAACACAAAGTATATTATTTGTTTTTTATACTCCTGCAAACTAGTATCGTTTTCAGTATCGTTGTAAGTTCCGCTTGATCTGCTATGATTTTAATGTACTCTTGTTTAAAGTGACATACAAGTTCGTTCGGGCTGGATTCCAGTCGTTATATTGTGCACGCTAGGTATAAATATGTATTACTATGTAATACTTGTATGGAACATGTCACTGGTAATAAATAAACATACATACATACATACATACACACTTATATATATTAAATTCAGAAGTGAAGCCATCAACTCCAGGGGATTTATTAAGTTTTAAGCGTTTTAATGGCCAGTAAAACTTCATTTGGAGTTATTGGACTGTCACAGAATTGTTTTTGTTCATTGTTGATGACTTTTGTTTCAGTAAGGCTTTCAAAGAATTTGTCAGCTTCGATTAGATTATATTGTGAGTCATATAAATTGCTATAAAACGTGGCACAATAATTAGCTATGCTATGCGGTCATCGGTAATAATACCATTTACATTGAGTTTTTGAATACAGTTGTTTTTACCGTGAGATCTTTCCAAGTGGAAAAAATAAGCAGTCTTTTATACAATTATTATACCATTATTTTTCCTCCAACCACCTTCTCCTGGATCTCACAAAGGCTCCCTCAGCTTTCCTTCTGTACATTTTAATTTATTTTGTTGAGAAATTAAATCCTGAACATCAATTCCTGATAAGTTTTCAGGCAAAATTTAAGATTGAACAGTAATTCTAGAAATTACCTCAGTCTCTTTGATTTTCCTAGATTTAGATAAAGAGGCCCCATACTCTCTTAAATATTTTGCTGCCTCAAATTTAAAAAGTTTCCAATTTCTGAAAAAGCATTTTTGATTGAACCCTTGTTCCGAAAATAGCAAATTAACATTTGGATCTTTTTAAATTCCAGAATCTTCTTTTAAAAGAGAGTTATTGAATTTTCAATATGAGCTTCTAATTGTTTGAGTAGTAGTAGTAGATGACGTTTAAAGACACAGCTCTGTGGTCTGTAGGTGGAGTTGTTATAATATTAGCAGAAATCTTATTCTTATTTAAACAATTAGAAACCGACCAATAATCTATGTGGAAAGTGATAAGCAAGCCTTATTATTCCATGTAAAAGCTTTAAGATTAGAATATTTTCCTTCCAGATGTCTACCAAATAAAATTTTCACATGAATACAAACAGATTAGAAGCAGAAGAATAGTTTGTATTAGGAGGCCACCTGTCTACTGAGTTATTTAAGGCAATGTTGAAGTCACCACCCACAAATAATAAAGCATTTGGATACTTGGATAACCAGGGTTAAAAATGCTAAGGTGTTGAACAAGAGGTCATTTTCAAGTTTAGAGTTATATCCATATAAGTTGGCAAGAAGGACAATATTGCTGTTGACATTAAGGGCTCACATTTCGTAGACCAGGCGCAGGCGCGGCGCATGGGGGGTGCGCCGCGCCAACGGGGTGTGTCCAGGCGTATGTGGCAATTTCGTGCCCGGCGTAGCCTGGCGCAAGTACTCCTCCTTCCCGCCTCTGCCCCTCCTTCCAGCGCAAGTTGGCAAAGAAGGCGTGTTTGGGTATAACACAGCCGAGTCAAATATTCACCAGTCAAATGAGCTCCTCACCTCACCTTTAATGTGTTAGAATATAGAAGGCGACACAGCCGAGTCAATTCTTGCTCACTGGCAAGAGAAACGATGTATAGCATGTTCCTATTATTATAAACTGTTGCTGCTTAAAATTTTGTGATTAACATGCATGTACAACAAAACCAGATAAGTTACACATTTATTTTCAATATGTGATCTAAACTCAGTAGGAGATCATAGCAATCAGGCTGTATTCCTTTCCCCAACTAAAGACGATAAAACCTAAGTGACAATAATAGTAGCCTAGTATTAAGCCGCTTGCACACTGGACGCGAAACGAATTTTTCGCTCGACAGATTGCGTCATGTGTCTAAAAGTCTGACAGGGTTTTAATAAATCTCAGTGTCCGACAGTCTATTATTGTTTTTAATTTCTTCAAATCTACTGACTCTTTTAGATATTAAACGAAAGTGTTTGAAAAGAGGGCTCAGTTCTTCAGGATGAGTACCGTGAATTTCAATCAATGTTTCTGTTTAAGCTCTGCTCAATAAAGCGAGTCGACACTGGCGCGAGACAATGTACAATGCCTCCGTGTCTGACATCCAAAAAAAAAGGACGATTAGAACATTGATAACGAAATAAAGAATAAAAAGAAACATTTTAACAACAGAGCATCCAATGAACACTGCGATTTATTTATTGGCGGGTCATCTTTGTTGGATATCCCGTTTGTTGCTGATATATTTTTATTCTTTATTTCGTTATAAATCTGTTCTCATATCAATACTTTTACTTTTTTCTGGCTGCTGGACATGGAGTAATTTGCATTTCGTGTCGGACAGTCTTGATCGTGCATGCGATGATTTCTTCACTCTGTCAGTGTTCATGGAATTGATTTGCTCACGCATTATTTTATCTCTGCTGTGGAAATAAAGCGTGAATCTGTTCGATCCATCTGACTAATTTTCAAACGAAAGACCGAATAAATACTGATGTCTATCTTCAACGGAAGAAAACAGATGAATAGGCTAAAAAGACCAAGAAAAGTCGACAGCTATCAATTTGCATTTTGTGAAGGCCGAACACAAACATAGCCAAGTTTGCACGTCTAATAATTCCTGGAATACTTGGAAAAATTAGAACTTTTATGACTCTCGGACACAGAGCTATATTGAAACCCTGTCCGAATATTGCGTCTTTGCATTGACTTTGTCTGTAATCAGTCGTGCGAAAAATTCGTTTCGCGTCCAGTGTGCTAGCGGCTTTAATGAGCATAGAACGCAAGCATTCGATAAATATATATTATATAGTTTGTGGTTGGCTGAGAAAGATGGGAAGTCGTTAGTTTGCATCACAGATTCAGTTGCGTTGATTAAGCCAGGTCAAGTTTCCATTACGCGTGGCAACCGCCTGACATCAGGATAATCGATATAGATACTATAATTTATGTCCTTATTCAGATAGTTACATTAAATAGTGCTTCCTGTAATTATTTCTTGCATTGAAATGTGCCTGACATTCTGTAAACCTGCCTGTGAGGTTTCGGTGACGTGTGCGCACTCTGCGCTAGTCAGCCAAATTACCACTGCACAGAAATTAAACCAGGTTGGAGCCGGCGAGTTTTCTGCGCAACTCCAGCTGAGACTTTTTTTACGAAATTGTCACTGCGTCTTGATGAATATGTGACACCTCCCCCTACCACGCTGTCACACCCATCTCGGCGCACCTTCGTCTACGGAAGGCTGCGCACCTCACAAAATTACCACTGCGCGGGCTGCGCCTCGCTACGCCACCTGCGCTGCGCCAGGAAATTAGAGCCCTAAGGATTAATTTTACAAAATGGCCATTGGGATCACTGTCTGAGTGCAAAATGACATTATCGAGTTATTTTTTAAGATTGCAAGAACCCCTGCTGACCTTTCTGAGCCATGTGAAAACCGCACATCATTTTCCAAAAAGAAACATCATTTGTCACTGTATGAGTCTCTTGGAAAAAAACAAAAATCCCATTTCTGCTGTTTTGCAAATAAAAATAATGCTTTGCATTTATTGTTGTCTCTCAGACCCCTGACATTGAGTGAAAGAACAGATAATGACAAAGTGAAATAAGGGAAAATCGGTTGACAGTGACCACCCCTTAACAAAAGTTACCATAAGTAGGAGCAATAATAAAGGGATTAACCTTATATTCATAGGCCCTAGTATTTAAACCAAATATGAACGAATAAGCTCTGAATTTGCACTTTGAAAAGGGCACTGATATTCAAGAATAGCATAAAGATATAAACTGAAACTCTCAGGCATTAGTGCTTTAAACAAGCCTATAGCCCTTTGTACGTGCATTATTGCTTTTATTAAGCCTGTATATAAAAAAAATACTAAAAGTTTAAGACCGGCTCGATCAACCAACTAACCATCAACTAGGAGTCCGTTCGAGCAGGTGCAGGTTTTGTTTTCAGTGGATTCACCAAGTCCAACAAAAATTGAAAAGGATTAACCGAGGGCTTGAAGTGTTCATTTGAGCGCGTGCTGGTTGACTTTAATGGATAATGCAAATCCAACACAAATTGAAAAAGATTTAGGGGTTTAGGAGTGTCCATTTGAGCAGATGCAGGTTGTGTTTTCCACGAATATAAAGTCCGAAAAAATGAAAACGATTTGCGGAGGTCTTGAAGTGTCCATTTGAGCAGGTGTAGGACGAATCCCTTGTGGGGGCTGATGTGGGTGAATCATCTTCCTCTCTATTATCACACGGACCCCAGCAAAGTGTGCCTTTTTCCGTCTTTCCTTGCAGCATCAATCAGAGACCAAAGCTTCTCACGCAGATCCTTGTCTACAGCAGTAAGATCCTCCGTGAATCTCAGCTTGTTTTCCGAGAGAAAACTGCAGCTTTTCACCTTTTTCCAAACTAGGTCGCGCGATGACCGATTGGAGAAACGGATGATGGTCGTTCTCGCTCTTTTCTGCTTGTCATTAAAGTCACCCAGACGATGTATTATGTCAATTTCATCTCTGATCTTTGACACGTTCTTCCCAACAACAGCACAGCAAATGTCGGCAACTTTAGCCTTGATGTTTTCTTGTTGGTTTTATGGGATTCCGTGCAGCCTCAGGTTCCACCCATGTTGGTACCTTTCGGTTTCATTTATTTTCACTTCAAAGTCTGATAGTGTTTGTACATTATTACCGCCAGAGTGCTTCAACGCTTTCATGTCCATTTTTAACATTTCAACCTCAGTAAAAACAAAGTCAATTGATTTTTTTCGGTGTCGATGCTGATAGTACTGAGATTTATCATACTCTCTAAATGATCTTTGCGCTCGTTTATTAATTTAGCAATATTGTTCTGCAGCTCAGTAAGCATTAAGTTACCTTTCAGCCTCTTACCGTCTGGTTTGGCCGGAGTATCAGGGTCAGAGTCTGGCAGCGGCGATAGTACCGGGCTGTGTCTGCCTGCGCAGGAGTCGGTATAGTCATGCTCTGCGATGGCTTTCACAGTCTGGGCACCTGAGGTTTTATCAATTGCTAAGGTGCCTTTGGAAGTGTTGGTTACCTTCTTAGCGGAGAGCACTTTCCCCTTCTCTTTGCGTCTGACACCGCATTCAGCCCGGGACATGATAACTGTTCAACTTTGTGGGACGTTAGCCTAGCTGAAAAGGTAGCTTGCTGTTCACAGCCCACGTGCCACAAGTTACACTTGATGAACTAAGGTGAAAAAAAGAGTTGGAGGAGCACCGTCTTGGACAAATTGACCAAGGAGATATAAGGAGGTTTGTAAAAAAGTCGGTAACACTTTACTTGAAGGTATCGTCATAAGAGTGACATGACACAGTCATGAACGTGCCATAAACATTATGTAAATGTCACAAAAGTTGTCATTAAGTGCCATTCGGTTTTTGAGATGACAAGTTGACATTGTTTGGGTTGTCTTGATTATGGCAACTTCGTCATAAGAGTGATATGACTGTCATAATTGTTACATGACATATGTAACAGTTATGACAGTGCCATGTCACTCTTATGACGGTACCTTCAAGTAAAGTGTAACCAAAAAAGGCTTGTTACAAAAATAGCTCGAAAAAAAGGGTAAAGAAGGGTGAAAACTGAGAACGCCGATTCAGCTGCGAAGAAACACATCTGCTCTAGTCGCCATCTTGCGCGACCAGCCCCAATTCAATAAAATTCTAACGAATCCCATCCCTAGTGTTGACGCAACTATTGCGCCATTTCGGCTGCAGCTGCTATTTAATTCAGAGACAGAGAAGCTCACTATCAATGGCCTGTAAAGCAGCCCTGTAGAGACCCAGGATGCAGTATAGTAGGGCTTGCCTCAGGCTCGACTGGCTCTGTGGGTAACATCGACCCAGATAACATGAAAAGGATAAAACAGTTTTAACTTTTGTACTATACTTTCTGTCTTCATATACACGATTGCGTGACAAAGATTTTTTTTTAGAGTTCAAATTATAGACTGTTATTTTATGTAAGTGTACGTATGTTGAATGTTGGCGCATGACTGCACGCGCACTTAGGGTGGTACTGTCATGGTTTTTGCAGGCTGGCGAGCTTTCTTTGTTTCTCTTGTCCGGGACGATATCGTTTTGCCCACAATCGGATTCTTTGGCCAGCTGGCATTAATTGTGGGCGGTGCCCGGACTCTATTTAAACCCAAGTTCCGCCTCGCCGCCTTTGCTAGAGTGTCAGTGTTTCTATGCACAATAGCTGGTAAGGTCTCTAGCTGGAGAATTGTTTGAGGAATTAACTGCAAAGGGTAAAGGGCTAGTTAGCGAGGGAATCTTTCTCTCTTTTCTGCCTCTTTCTGGGCACCGTCTGGTGCTATATCTTTTTATCTCGGTTTCTGAGATTTTTTCATTTTATTTTGTTCTGTCGAGCTCACTATGCTTCCTTTTGTTCCCGGACTAGATCTTTGTCCGTTGGAAGTGCGAGTCTCTCTCTCTCCTTTTGTTGGTTTGTCTTTCTTATTTTGCTGGACTTCCTTTCGTTGCGGCCGCTGCTTTTGGCGTCTTGAGAAACCAGCCATCACAGGTACTCCTATTACATTAGTTCTTTTTTGGCATTTAAAAATTTTGGACTGGTCATGTTTTATAACATGCTGTACCTTTTTGAGTGCACTGTACCTGTATTTGGTAATAGCCCATGTGTTCTGCATTTGTAATGCTCAGAGTCACCACCAGTTTACAACCAAACAAGCTTTATGCCAAAGGGATTACAAATTTTATGTATAACTGTATGTGCTTGTATATTTCAAAAGACTGAACTTTGTTATATATCTGGCAATATGGAATGTTAGGTTGGAAGAACCATTAGCTCTTTAGAGCGCCACCTTTTGTAAGAAAGCTATCTACACAGTATAGTACCAAACCTAGGTCTTCACTTTCTGAGAAAACTAGCTTTGTGTATCACAATTTAAAAAAATTCTTTGGCACATTGCTGGGATGGCCAGTACTTGCATCTAGCCTACAATGCCCCGTGGAGGTGAATTTATTCGACTTTTGACGTTTAAAATCATCTACACTGAAAATACTACCGTTGAAATTTTACTAATGCTGTAATATACCCGAAAGGGACCATGTATCCAGAGAATTTCAAATCTCGATCTTGGTGGGTAAACAAAATAATGCCACCTAAACATTGGCACAGTCTGCTTTGAAATGGTCCGTTTTGAGTTTTCCTCCAACTTTTGCTCCGTCTAGCTTGAAAGTGTAGATACTACTAAAGAAATGCTTGATATTCCTGAAAATAGAGTTCCAACAGCACAACAAACGGCATTTATCACCATGGAACATATCTGGGTTACTGAGAAAATATACAGCAAACATACACCAAAATCAATTTCGACCATCTTTCCCGGCATCCATTACACTAACCCAGCAAGACACCAAGGGAATATTATCTGAAATTGATACTTTTGTTGTGAGTTATCAAGAATGCTTTATTATGTGTTTGGTATATGTCTGATATATCATTTTATTCCTATTCCCATTTTCAATTTTTACTGTGATTTCTCAATTTCAGCTCAATAGCATAGTTACCCAGCTTGGCGCTGATGTGTTGCTAATGTCTATCCAGACTGAAAGTGTGACAGGTCATGATAAAAGTATAACACATCTGGTACTGTGTACCCTTAAGTCATCATAATTGATGTAAAATGTGGTGTCAAAAGCAAAGTTGAGCCACTTTAGTGGCTTCCAGGTGGCACCACCGGCAGACTTCTTGAGATATGGACCTAAAAATTTGGCTTTTTCTGTGAGTCTACCATATCTACCTATGTGCCAAGTTTCATTCAATTCCAGGGGCGTCAACTCCTCAACTTCTTCAAAAAGTGCCATTTTCTCACAGAATGGCTCTTAAATTTCTTGGGATTTCTTTTGACACTTCTAGAGACAACGCCTCCAAACCAGGCTGTGAACATCAATCAACTATGGCTCCCAGCCCCCCAAGGAACATACCTCAAAGGACAGGTACGATTTAACAGCAATTCAGTGTATGGCATCATGTACTAAATGCACAATTAACAAACAGAAGATGTCAGTATTTAGTTTTCATTTATAGAAGGCAAAGGTTTTCAACTGTGCTATGCGAATTATTTTAAGTAAAAATGGACATAAAATATTTTAGCAGAACAGTCCTTGTCATGCAGGACATCTCACAGTTCCCACAGATCTTTATATCTTTAATGTTAACTGATGATTTTGGGTACATAATTATGTGGACAGCAACACAACTTGTGTTGTTTTGGCTCTTTAAGTTAACCCGCCTTGTGATATTTGAAAATGTGTCGATAAAACCATGATTATCAAGGTAGGCGGCGAGCTAAACTTTCAGGGTATTTCCATCCAAAACGACAATTGATGGAATTGTAGCCCTTTTATAGCCATCAGCACATCCATCCGTCTGTCCGCATGCAATCATTTTGTTCCAGAGCAGATCTTGAATACAGTTGAATATTTTTTTACAAAACTTGCTGTGCATAGTAATCAGGTGCTATACTGGTGCCTCTTGATATTTTGGGATGTCTGAGATTAGATTGTGGGGGCTGGGCGGATATGTCATCTTTTGATGATTCTCTACAGTCACCCATTTTATGGAATCATTAGTTATCTGCTCTGCACTCAATGCGCAAGGTCTTTTACTGACAGTCATCACGTCGCTAGAAAGTGCCCATAGTTCCTGGTGATGCCTCGTCAGGCGTTTACTACAGCAGTCTGCCGTTATAGTTTATCCCTGGAGTGTTTAGCCTTCAGTCCTTTCAGCCAGCGAGATGCACAGTAACCAGGTTGTATGATTAACTAGGCTCGTCGAGAACATGCTAATTTTTGGCCCTAAAAACCTCCTCCAATGCTGTAGCTGAGTCAAAGGAGAGATAAACTGCCACTCTTGCAGAAAAAAAGAAATACTTTAAACTGAATGTGCACCAAGTTCACAGTGGAAAGCAGGGAAAAAAAAACCAATGAGCAAAAACACAATGGAATTCTTGCTCGTGAAAAAGGAAGTGAAAAAACAGCATGTCTTTTATAAAACATCGGTATTATAATACAGACCACTAGGTTACTTGCCCTCCTGAGAGTTCTTACGCATTTAATTGGATCAGAGCAGATGAGACATTTCTGTTCACCACTGAAGACATGAAGCAATCATCAGCAGTGACATCAGCAATAACAAGTCAACCAGTACATACCAGGACCAAACCGCAAACCTTATTTAATCCTTTGCATCCCAGCCCAGGTATGTGCGCCAAATAATGGCATTACTGTGTGCTAAGTCATACTCTGTATTGTAATGCTTAAAAAAATAGTGTCTTGAGTATTGAATATTCACATAAACGAGGCTCTTTGTCTCTTGTCTCTTTGTCTAATTTGCACTGTTTAAAGAACTTAATTTTTTGACTAGAGGCTAGTGAGACCTTTTTTTTTTTAGCTCACCGGCCATCAGGCTGTCAGCTATTGTGATCAGGCAGCCTCCAGCATCACAGTCGTGATTGTGATCGTTGTCGTGATCGTGATCGACATCCATCAGCAAAATCTTTAAAAATGTTCTTCTCCAAAATTACTGGCTGGATTTTATTCAAATTTGGTAGGGAGTTTCCTTGGGAGACTGTCTACCAAGACTGTTCACAGTTTTGAAAATGTTTAATTTTTTGATTGTTAACTGATCTTTTCTAATGAAATTTTCCCCAGTGGGTCATTCCATGTCAAATCAACCAATGGCAGAAAAGTTGACGTCTCAGAATTTCTTCAAATTTTAACCAGTTGTGAAGTGACCATATTTGAGAACATCTGCAAATTTTCTAAGGGTTTTGATGTAAATTGTGACCCTCAGCCCCATAAATATGAGAGGGGGGGTGCATGCCCAAAATCGCACCCCTTATTCTGAACAGGTTTTCAAATGCCTGTAACTGGAAAGATATACAACTTAGACGACTAAAATTTGGTAATTCCACAGATATTTTTGTAAAGAATACCTGACCAAAATTTGGCAGAGTTTGATCAAATAAATATGGTTATTTTGGCTGCCCCAAAATGGAAAAAAAAGGCATTTTTACTTTTTCCGAGAACGATTTTGTTGGTCTCTTTTGGCCTGTTATATTTTACCGACATAGTTCAAATTGCTGCCATATATTGTCAGACACCCTGACTACCACTCTGTATTTCATGGAGCAAGTAACTATCATACTTTCTCTACAAAACCCAAAACCAGTGAAGTTGGCATGTTGTGTAAATCGTGAATAAAAACAGAATACAATGATTTGCAAATCCTTTTCAACCTGTATTCAATTGAATACACTGCAAAGACAAGTTATTTAATGTTTGAACTGGTAAACTTCGTAATTTTTTGCAAATATTAGCTCATTTGGAATTTGATGCCTGCAACATGTTTCAAAAAAGCTGGCACAAGTGGCAAAAAAGACTGAGAGAGTTGAGGAATGCTCACATTCAACATTCCTCAATGAGCTATTGCAAGAAATGTAGGGATTTCATCATCCACGGTCTGTAATATCATAAGGTTCAGAAAATCTGAAGAAATCACTGCAGGTAAGCGACAAGGCGGAAAACCAACATTGAATGCCCGTGACCTTCGATCCCTCAGGCGGTACTGCATCAAAAACCGACATCAGTGTGTAAAGGACATCACCACATGGGCTCAGGAACACTTCAGAAAACCACTGTCAGTAACTACAGTTCCTCGCTACATCTGCAAGGGCAAGTTAATACTCTAAAACAATGCAAAGCGAAAGCCATTTATCAACAGCACCCAGAAACACCTCCGGCTTCGCTGGGCCCAAGCTCATCTAAGATGGACTGATACAAAGTGGAAAAGTGTTTTGTGGTCTGACGAGTCCACATTTCAGATTGTTTTTGGAAACATTGGACGTTGTGTCCTCCGGACCAAAGAGGAAAAGAACCATCCGGACTGTTATACACGCAAAGTTCAAAAGCCAGCATCTGTGATGGTATGGGGGTGTATTAGTACCCAAGGCATGGGCAACTTACACATATGTGAAGGCACCATTAATGCTGAAAGGTACATACAGGTTTTGGAGCAACATATGTTGCCATCCAAGCAACATCTTTTTCATGGACCCCCCTGCTTATTTCAGCAAGACAATGCCAAGCCACATTCTGCACGTGTTACAACAGCATGGCTCCATAGTAAAAGAGTGCGGGTACTAGACTGGCCTGTCTGTAGTCCATACCTGTCTCCCATTGAAAATGTGGCGCATTATGAAGCGTGAAATACGACAACGGAGACCTCGGACTGTTGAACAACTTAAGCTGTTCATCAAGCAAGAATGGGAAAGAGTTCCACCTGAAAAGCTTCAAAAATTGGTCTCCTCTGTTCCCAAACGTTTACTGTCGTAAAAAGGCCCTTGTGCCAACTTTTTTGCAATGTGTTGCTGCCTTTAAATTCTAAGTTGATTATTTGCAAAAAAAAAAAAAAAATTAAGTTTCTCAGTTTGAATATTAAACATCGTCTTTGCAGTGTATTCAATTGAATATAAGTTGAAAAGGATTTGCAAATCATTGTATTCTGTTTTTATCTACGATTTACATAACGTGCCAACTTCACTGGTTTTGGGTTTTGTATTATTGACCCTTCGAATTTTGCCATTTTTGCTCAATTTGGGAGGCAAAAATGAAGATGTGGGACAGGTCCTAGGATCACCAAATTTGGCCTGTTCACGGATCTCAAGTGTCAAAACAACATTAAAATTCTAGGATGGTTTTCTGTCCCATTCAGATTTTATTGAAAGTTGAAAATAGGTTTTTTTCTCAATAATCGGATTTGCAATATCTATCATTTTATGCACTTTTCATACATTTCAAGCCCCTGTCAACCACAGTTGACCGCAAAGAATGTCCTGAATGGGATTTGGTTCCCTGGCAGGGCTTCTACCATTATCATTCTGATATTAGGCCATTATGTCTCCATTGCAACACCCTAAAGTTTTGCACTTCTTGAAATAGCTGCTGACATCAGCACTAATCCACTGTGCAGTGTGCAGTGTACAGTCTATTCAAGCACCATTGAATCTCTGATAAGCTTTTCTGAGAAATGCTGAAAGATTGGCAGTTATTTGGCCTGTGAGCTACATGTAATGAACGTACGGAGACTCCAATCGCGGTTCAAGCTCGGAAGAGCATCTTTTATTAACATTACCGTTGCTCATGGTCAGACAGAAACAGAGGTCAATAGCCAGAAATCAGGAATATCACAAAAACACTCAATCTTCGTCAGGGACAGGCAAAATGTCAAAAAACCAGGAAATCAGTCAGCACAGAATACAGAAACAAAGGGAAACTAACCTAAGGGAATGGGGAAAAGGGAAAGGGGAATTGGAAGGGAAGAGGGAGACTCAGAAATTAACTAAACAGTCAAAGTATAAAGGGAACTGGGGAAAAACGGGAGACTCTCAAACTCACCACACTCACTCGAGAAAATACAATCAATAACTAGAGTACAGAAAATCACAAAGGACAAAAACTCTCAATCATCGCAAAAACACACTGAGAAAAAGCGCAGAGACGGAACGAACAGGCAGAGCAAGGAACGGTCACAAATCAACAAAGACAAGCGGAAAAGTGGGGTCTTTATAAACAAGCAAATTAGAGTGTTTAGCCCAAGAAATGAAGGACAGCTGAGAGGAGGCAGAATCTAGAACAGCAAAGGAAAGTGATAGGACAGATTGAACAAGTCGGTGTGCCCTGCTTCTTCAAACTAACTAATCACCGTGCCTAACTACTCTGCTCTAATGTGTAGTCCTACCCATTTCTAATCACCAGTGCCTCAGCTAAACTATTCTCAGGTGCAGACAGTTAACAAGCACAGGAAGAGGGAAGCAGGAAGTACCCAACCAGAAAAGACAGGGGAAAAGACTGTGAATGGAAACAAGACACCACACTTAGACACACAAGGGAGCGAGTGACAAAAGACAAGCATTCATGAAACATGAACAATCACACTAGAAGTAAATCTAACACAAAGAAACAAATAATTCTAAACATCATGAAACTGAAAACATACAAAAACAAAGCATAAATACGTAATTCACAACACTACAGGGCTATTGGTCCCTTTTTTTTCTTTTTTTTTTACAAATGTGTAAGATTCTGTTCTGTTCCATGCTAAAAAATACATGCATGCACTGCGTTTTCCCTGACAAATAGATGAGTGCACTCAATTCATGCATTTCTCACTTTATCAGTAGTTTGTGGCATGATCTCAACCAATATCCTGTTCTGAAAGGAAGTGTTTCCCATGCATAAATACCCCAGATAAGTTTCCAGAAGTATTGAAAGTGCAAATCTTTACATCTCAAAGGCAGCTTTGATGTTAACCATCAACAGGTGGCAAGAACACTTTCTTTTAAGTGTGTGATTTTCCAAATATCAGCCTCTGACATTCTCCAGAGCTGAATAAAATCTTAGTAGATTATTGACATTATTGATTTGGCCTTACCTGTCAGTGTTAATAAAATATTTAACAACCATATTTGTTAGATGTTGCATCTATATTATTGTAGGACCCCAATGAAAGAGAGAGAGAGTCTGAGAAATGTTATACACAGGCATCTGCTTCATTGGAGCAGGGTGGCTTACCTTGGTGGCATGATGGTATAGTGGCAAGCGAGATAGTACGTTCTATCTGACTCGTTGTGGGTTTTTTTTCTAAATTACCCAGTATACTGCAAAGTTCCCCATGTGAGGTGGGCTGGTCAGCCTAGTGAACATGCTAATGTGCAAACTTGGTGGCGTGACGACGAAGTGGTTAGCACGTTAGCATCTTCTGTATGAGTCTGTGCAGGTTTTCTTGTAGGCACCCCAATATACTACAAAATACCACACATGAGGCAGGCTGGGTAGTCTAGTGAAAAGTTGCTTCACTGGCATATCTGTTATCTCTACCACAAGGCGCATGACTAAGGCTCTTAACTCCCAAAACTGCATTAGGGGCTTTATCCCTGTTCCTCTCTCCAGCCCTTCCTACTCGCCGCTGTCCTCCCCAAAATTTCTCCCAGACCATCCTTATAATTAAGAATTTATTGGTAAGTGATGTGCCTGGTTAAGTAGAAGTATTAAAAGCATTCCTAGGGCATGCAGATCGGGTTACTTATTGGGGAGAGAACAGGGCATTGTGCCTTTTAATATTCTCAGTCAACCCACCCTGTGCAAATGAAGGTTACATTTAAAAGTCTTGTGATTGGCCATTTTCAGGTCCTCCCTTCACTGACTCCCAGGCGCTGGTGTTTATGATCTGCACGGTGCTGATGCTCATTTTGGGCAGTTTATTGTGCTACCTTCTGAAGCGCAGAGCATGCTTTGAGAGGGTGACTGCGCGCTTCGGCCAGATAGAAGCCGCCAAGCAGTCCTATCAATTTCACCCAGTCAGTGACACGCCACAAGTCAAGGCAGATGCCAACATATCAGGTAAATGTAAGATTGTTTACTTTCACTATATCTGAAAGATAAAATACTAATACAGCAAAATGAATATACTGTAGTGTGTCCAGTGAAATATTTGGACAGTGATGATACCATTATAAGGACCTGAACTTTGTTCACACTTAATTTGGATGAAAACATAAGTGTTCACATTCATGTGGAAAGAATGCCCAGTGTACACAGTACTGCCTATCACATGCCTGCAGGTCATCAGGGCCTACTGTTTGACAGTTCAAAATTGTCAGCTCTCTGGTATGAAACCATGTTGATGATAGCTAAAGAAATGGTTGCAAGCTGGCATGTGACCGTATCACAGGATCACTCACTATTAAGCTGCACTTTTCCCCCCACAGGTACCTGCGCAATTGGGCTGACAAGAGATGATTGCTCAGGTGAAGCTTTTGAACTTAGAATTTATTCACTAATTCTTCAAGTGATAAATACGAACTACAATGCCTATATCCTGTTACAACATTTCAATATCCCACTTACTTCTAATACTTTTAATATTGCCCATTTAGGATGCTGATGTCCTGACTTGTGCTATCAGAAGCAATCCCAGTTTCTTTCCCTAAGCTCATGGATTTAAATGAGTGTATATGAGATGCCCAAATGTATTAGAGAATATAGCTCAGTTGATCATTTTAAGTCTAGTTGAAGACTTTTCTCTTTAAAAGAGTTATTATGATGATGATGATTATGATGATGACGATGATGATGATGATGATGATGATGATGATGATGATGATGATTATTAGTATTGTGGTGTCTGAGAGTCAGTTAAGAGAGTAGGTAGATGCTGATAATTTTGAAGTCCTGGAAAGCATTCCGTTGCAAAGGTATTGAAGATATGGGTGCTAAAAATCCCTATGTCACATTTTGGACGATACAAATTCACCATAAAAACATGGTCTATTTGTCTAGCCAAGGCTATAAATGGAGAATCAAGTGCTAAAAGTACTCAAGTTACAAAATGTCCATTTTGAGAAAATCAGCTTGGGTAACTATAAAAGACGTTCTACCATCCTTACATCACGGTGTGTGAAAATATTACTTCAGTGTTTTTGTACTGGGCTCTGTAATTAAGTTAAATTGATGAAATATTACAGGAAAAAAAATACTGTATCACAACTGACAACCAGCGGCTAAAAGGCCCTCAATGTTAGAGTTCTGAGACAGAGTTTGAACATTAGGATTCAAGAAAATCTGGTCCTGGAGTCATTCTGTTTCCATTGTGTTATTGGGCACTGTTTGAAAGTGAAATAATTTTTTCCCCCGTTTTCCCTTTTCTCATGGCCGAACATTTCCCCCTTGTATGCTCGTAAAAGCCATTGCCTACTGGTTTATTGTTTTTACCCTAAAATTAATGTTTCCCTTTCTACAAAAGAAAGAAAACTGGGTTTTGTGCCATGGAAACAAAATGGCTGCTATTCTTGATTTGCCACTACACTCTGGAGAGTCTCTAGTCATTGTTACTGAATACGGCTGTAATGTTCAAATTGTTTGGCTAAATAATAATTTCACATATCTGCAAAACTTCTGTTTGTTTGATTTGCACAGATCAATGTTTTCAGGACAACAAAGACCCCATTAAAATGGTATGTATTCTGTTTTTTAAGTTTGCAAATAATTGAAATTTTCATGATAAATAGCCTAGACAATAAAAATTTTCATCATTTAAAAATGTGCCAACGCATCTTAACGCATACTTTCATGCACGTTTGTTTGGCACAAGTTTGGTTGTTTGTTTTGACTCATCGTAAATCATTTTTATGTTGCACATGTCAAAGACCTGTCAACAGATTCCAGACCTGGGCCGACCCCTAGATGTCTCCTCAGAAATGCAAGTGAACACAGGCAGTTGCAGTGCAGCTATGACCCTGCTAACAGATGCTGAGCCCCAAAGTAAATATCACATTGCTGAATTTTTCTTTCCTTTCATCCTGCTATATACTTTATTTTCAAATGACATTTCACCACACAAACAATTTTTACACAATAGAATAGCAGTAGAGAGAGTTTGAACCAATTAAAATAAATTACACATGGAAAATTCTGAAATATTGGACTAAATAACAATGAAGAACACACAGCACAAAAATGCTAAGAAGATATTATATACAGCACCCTCCATAATTATTGGCACCCTTGGTTAAGATGTGTTAAAAGCCTTAAAATAATTTTTATTGCAGAAGCATACTCTCACACTGAAAATAGCAGAAAAATGCAGCCTTCAACTCAAGTGAATTTTAAAAGGAAAAAAAAAATCCCTGACGAAGAAATAATTATTTTTCATAAAATCACCTGATCCACAATTATTGGCACCCCTAACAATTCCTAGGAATTAAATGTAATTGAAGTATTTCTGTCATTTCTACAGTAATTTACAAAGTTGGTCAGAGGTATCTGGGAACATTTAATTAGTAAATCATCACTTCCTGTTTCCCTGGAGTATAAATATGACATGACACAGAGGCCAAATTGTCTTATCCACTCTTCAACATGGAAAAGACAAAGGAACACACCATTCAAGTAAGGCAGATGTGTGTCGACCTTCACAAGTCAGGCAATGGCTACAAGAAAATAGCCACTCGCCTGCACCTGCCCATATCTACTGTCAGAGGAATCATTAAGAAGATTAAAACAACTGGAACAGTGGTAAACAAGCCTGGACGAGGACGAAAGGTTATTTTGCCACCACGCACAGTGAGGAGGATGGCAAGAGAAATAAAAAGTTCTCCAAAGCTCACTGTTAAAGAATTGCAACAAATGGTAGCATCTTGGGGTCACAAAGTCTCCAAAACAACCATCAGGTGCTATCTACACGCCAAGAACTGTTTAGGAGGCATGCACGGAAAAAACCTTTTCTCACTCACAATCATAAACCCAAACGTCTGGAGTTTGCTAAGCGGTACTGGGACTTCAACTGGGACCGTGTGCTTTGGTCAGATGAGACCAAGATAGGGCTTTTTGGCAACAAACACTCTGAGTGGGTCTGGCGGAACACAAAAGATGAGTATGCAGAAAAGCACCTCATGCCCACTGTGAAGTATGGGGGAGGATCAGTGATGCTGTGGGCCTGTTTCTCTTCCAGAGGCCCTGGGAACCTTGTTAGGGTGCATGGCATCATGAACGCTTTGAAATACCAGAACATTGGGTTGTCACTGGGTCTTTCAGTAAGATAATGACCCTAAACAAGTGGCCAAATCTACACAAAAATGGTTCACCAGACACAGAATCAAGCTCCTCCCATGGCCATCTCAGTCCCCAGACCTCAACCCCATTGAAAACCTGTGGAGTGAGCTGAAGAGGAAAGTGCAGAGGAGAGGACCCAGGTCGCTGGATGATTTAGAGAGAGTGTGCAAAGAGGAATGGTCGAAGATCCCTCTTCCTGTATTCTCTTGTGGAACATTATAGGAGAACATTAGGTGCTGCTTTGTTGGCAAAAGGGGGTTGTACAAAGTATTAACATCAGGGGTGCTAATAATTATGGTAATTATTTTTTTTTCCCACCGAATACATGCACTTGAATTAAAGGTTGGATTTTCCTCTTTTTTTCATTGTGGTCCTATATAATTTAGAAAAAAACTGAATTTATTAAAAGCTAAAGAACACATCTTAACCAGGGGTGCCAATAATTATGGAGGGCGCAGTTTTGAATACTGTCCCTCTTGGTGAAGAGGCACTTGGAAGTAAAAATGCCTATGTATTGGACATTGATTATAGCTGGTTTCAGACAAAATGTTACATGTAAACTTATCTAAATACTTGTAGACCAGGAATAAGCAGAGGTCATAAGCTCATGCTTGAATTAGCATTACCTGTCGGATACAGGAGGAATAAAGAAGATAAGATTTTTATTTCTTTCTCAACTTTGAGGTGGCTCATGATCCTTATTTTAAAATACACTGCAATTTAATAATTCAATTTCCAGATATGACTTAGCTGACTCATTAGTTAGTTTTTGTAAGCTCAACCCACGTATTCACTCATTTTTTGCTAAATATGCACAGGTTTTACTTGCGTTAATTACCTCAAATGGTAAAAATAATATATGAGAAGTCAAAAAGAAAGTTGTCTCAATAACCCCTCTGTGCAGATGTGTATACAATAAGAATAGTATACAAACCTGTGCGTAAAAGTAAGGTAGGTTGTTTTCTCCTAATGTTGGGCACGGTTGCACAGCTGAAAATGACGCAATTTCAAAGAAAAAAAGACAACCAAAACCGGCCTGAAGTGTTCAGTTACATTTACGGGATTTAAGTGAGGTACGGACATGGTCAATGGGAATTATTCCGAATGAAACAGGACTGGAGGGTTCCTCCTACCCCATGCATCTGTCTCTGGAGGAGGGATTCAATGAAGAAAGGTTATACTGCTACTCTGTTTGCATTTTGCTCAATGTGGCTTTTTGTGTTCCAACTTATAGCGTGTGCAACAAAATTGAATGCTGAGGTTTTCGTTTCTTCAAAATGCAAGCAGCTCACACACTTTGGTAGACCCCCTGGTACGTTCATTGCACCATTCTGTTCAATTTGGGGTGGAAAATTGCCTGATTATTCCTGGTAATGGAATGTTTGTTATGTTAAAATAAGGTATATGTGAGATATTACTGAGTTAGTGAGTTATACTCATTCCTTCTAAGGTGTGGTAAGTGTTTATATAAGGTTGCGAGCCTGGAAGTGGGAACTGCTGGCTTTTCATTGCAGGGTGAATGTTCTTACTGTTAAATAAGTAGTTCCTTCAATGAGTATGTGTGCTGGCTAGTGGGAATGTGAAGAAAAATTGACAAAATTCTAAACTTCATCATGCAGAAAAGGCATGTTTTGTGTTTGGAGAGGTTACTGGTGACCATAAATGTACAACATACAACTGCACCTATATTGATAAACTCATGCTAAATTCAACGAGAAAATCATTACTTCATATTGAATTTCATGCATCAAAAGTTGATATGTTGTAAATATATGATTATTTTATGATTTGATAGTGCACCATTTTGGGGGATATTAGAGTTTGGGAAGCCACCTGGAGAGCTGTCTGATTTGGCTCCTAGAGAGGTGGTCATTTAGAATTTGATATGGAGATTAATTGTACTTGTGGTCAAGGAGTTTGTGATCCCAGAAATGTATAGTTTTAACCCCCAGCCATTTTTCAATTCTCAATACAACCCTACAGACTAACTTTTGGACCTAGGAGCGCATGCACTCCCAACCTGAAAAAGTTGGGCACGCAGGCCAAAATTTAGGTGCGCAGGCCAAAACAGTGGTCACGCAAAGTACCATGTTACTTTTCTGAATATTTACAAGCCCAAGTAAAGATACCTGAACAGACAATCAGGTGTTGCTGCATTTACGAAACATTATCAGAAAGCACTTTGTGAACTGAAAAGTAGATATTGATGTTCACAAAAATGTTTGAAAAATGTATAAATGCAGTTATCATTTTGGAGAGTTATAATACGAGTCTAAATGTATGTACAAGTCTCCATTTCCCCAAGGGACAGCTTTTCATCCAACCCTCCCCTGTGCATAAACGGGATCATTCATAGAAAAATTATGGCCAGATTTAGATGAACACCGTCCTAAAACCAACATATGGGGATAAATCAATGAATAACTCCCAATTATCACAGTGGTAGTTCTAAAATGTATCACTGTTATTGTTGCTGCCATCCCAAGGAACAATTTGACACCAAACATGGCTTAATTGCTTTGAAAATATGAGACCCAGGAGGAATTGAATAATAATAATTATTATTATTCATAATAATTATAATAATAATAATTTGGCTACTTTTTTATCACAAATTGAAGGTTTAATATTAAAATTAATATAGTTCCTGAAGTGATCACCCTAAATATTTGATAAAAAGTAGGCGCAGCATGCCAAGTTCGTTTGCTCAAAGTTTCAAGAAATTATTTTCCGATAATAGTGTAGTAGGACGGCTTATTATAATAATAATTAGGCCTATTATTTTTATTTACCAGTTTTTTTTGTCATTTTGCTATTTCGATTTTGCACATTTCGAAGGGTAACGGAAACACACACAGAGAGTGAGGACGATGTCCGACGTTATTAGCCTCAAAAAAGCAGTCTGCTTTGTGACCGTACACTGCTCGTGACACAGACTCATATTTGAGGCATTGTGCTGATGAGCCTATGGTCGGCAGGCATCACATAGTTTTTGAATCAGTTTTGAACATTTGCTGCAATCGACAAAATACTATTTAGTCCCCCCAGGAATCAGCGGAGAAAAAGTGTTGATTCCGCGGAGAACATTCCTAATTCTGCGGAGAGAAATTCTTGATTCCGCGGCTTGAAAGTTGATTTTCTGTGGGCATTAAAAAAAACCTAAAATGACCAGTTATAAAGCAAATTTATGTAATAATGAAGCAAAAATTCTCTTATGAAATTATTTGCAATACCAAAACACTGCGAAACATTGTGGTTATAAAATAAGCAGCATCACTATTCTTTTTGTCCCTCTTGAGCAGATTTATTTGCATAACTTATAAAGTGCAAAACATTTCACCAAACTATGGGTGAACGAGGCTTAGTAACTGAACAAGTGCCAAAGATCAAAGTAAAGATTTAAACAAAGTGTACATTATTCACTGTATCCTCAGGATATTGTAAACGTTACTGCATACCATAGACTGTATAAAAAGATGGAGGAAGCTACCGTGATGTCACCCACTGGTTCGAGGATGAAGAAGTGAATCGAAGATCCGGGGAGGAACGTGGCTCTGGATCTGACCGTATCGGACGAGGACCAGAGGCTTTATACTTTATTCTAGTTTATATGGGACCATAATTCACGAAAATGAATGTCATGATATATCGAAGGAGACCTGAAACTTGCCATAGCTAACATAAAATGATGTGAAAAATCATTATTTAAATTAAAAATCAGGTCGGAAAGTAGGATCATTTTCTCATAGACTTCTATTGCATTGAACTTCTTTCTGCAACCACTGACGTCGCCATCTGTTGGCCATTAAATAGAATGCCATTCTACGGTACTTTCACATGGGCTTCTTTTTTCAAATCAGGGTGCTGCGTCCATCTTTTTATATAGTTTATGCTGCATTCAGCAGAAAAAAATCAGTTTCCGTAACCGGCAGCACCAGCTGTGAGTCTTAGATCCCGTTTTATCTGACCGCAAAATCTAGCGGCCGGGATGAAAAATACATGTAAAATATAAAATTCTGCACCTCGCCCTATATTCCGCGGACTGCTTAGATTTCCGCGGAGGGCTTTGAAATCCGCGGTAAATTCCGCGATCGCGGAATCGCGGATTCCTGGGGGGACTAACTATTCCTCTGACAGCTGGCCAATTATCGGGACCCCTAAGAAAACAGACTATAAATCTATAAGCGCAGCTTTTCTCATCTTTATTGTACTCTAATGGGAATAAATAATCTTGCACTTGGACCAACCAGTCGCTGATTTCATACATACTGCATGAATAATGTACATGTAGAGAATGTACATAATAATAATAATAATAATAGTAATAATAATGTAATGTACAGAACTTCAGATCAGAGAGGAAGTGCGCATCCAACCCAGTCCATCAGGATAGAAGGTTATCGATTGATATTGAAACGCTAAATAAAACCATACACCACTGGATGCAAGCACCCATAGCTGGTATCAACAAGACTCACAACTGTCACGAACAGTCTACGGTCACGAAGCAGTCTGTGTTTTTGTGCTACTAATGTCGGACATCGTTCTCGCTCTCCGGGTGTGTTTCCATTGGGCTACCCTTAGAAATGCACAAAATCTAAATAACGAAATAAAAACCCGGTAATGAAAACACTTTCTGATATCATGAAATTTGCTCTCCGATCTGCAGTATTAGACACTGAAGCCAAGGCCAAATACTTATACTTTTGGGACTTCTGCAGCAGACCAGCTAGTGTACTTGTAATTTGGCGTATTGTGGAGCATTTACATCGTTATAGTCCGACAAGGTTTTAGAAATTTGCCGAGCGCACAACTCAGCTGACAGTGACAAGCTCGTATGCTTTTCCATTCTCATCGATACATGAGTACAGCCGAGCTGAAATTTGCTGAATGCACCAGCCGATCAGTGATTGGCTGATGTAGCTACGTAATTGTATCAACCGACCTGCAGAAAAAAAATTGCGGCAGGTGTTCCGTCAAATTTTGCTCCCTTGTCAAAAAATGCTACCTTTTGCCCTGTTTACACCAAAATACGACTGAAATGGCGACTGCTGCGACTTGTGAGATCACTTCACAAGGATTTGAGGAACTCGCAAAAGTCTTGAATACTCTCCAATCTAATCGCTAATTTGCGTTCACACCAAGCTACCAGTGAGACCACATTTGAGATATATTAATAAAAATTAGGCGATCTATGCGTCATAATTTTTAATGACTCTCCTTTATCTTGTTTGGTCTCTCTTGGTCTTGTGGTGTTGATGCGATCGTTGCAGCAATTTAAGAACCGATTAAAACAATGGGTTTATATAGGAAACCCACTCTTAGAAAGAGTCGCATGGAAGCTCGCCATTGGTCGCAATTTCACTCTCACTGATCGCCATTGGTCAAATTTCGATCCCATCCATCACTGATACTCTCGGAATTTCACTCGCCATGACTTTTTTGCTCTTGAAGGCATTGCAATGGGCTCTTGTTCAGCTCGCAAAAACGATCGCCATTGTCGCATAATGAAAAATATTCCGATATTTGGAGATTATTTATGCAACCTATTTGAGAGTCCATCCAGAGTCCATCAAGACCTGTGAGACCGAGTGAAGAGTAACTTGAGAGTTATGAGAGCTCATTACGACTGTTTTTGAGATCTGCATTTATTTCTGAGCACTCGCACTAAAGTTATGCGATTTTTTTTTAACAGCTCAAAACAATCGTAAACCCCTTCAAGATTGATAGAGAGTGAAAGAGATCAGAGAGATTGAAATTGAGACCATTGAGAGTTTATTGAGAGTCACTTGCAACCTCATCAAGAGTCAGTGAGAGTGATGGCGATTTTTGTCCATTTTTCGGTCGCAACCTGCTCGCAAGTTCGGTGTAAACAGGGTTTTAATGCAAGTCTTTGTTTTCGCCTTGAATTCCTTGATATTGCAATATGAATTAGTTTACAGTGGTAACTTTTATTTGTAAGCTTATCATAACATAAGCACATTTTATAACGAGTTGGATAAGCTTGTTCAAAGATAGGTGCCCATATACGCCATTCTCATCTAATTTCTGCATTTTCAGGAAAACCCAGCATGTACATGCAAATATATGTACGCTAACAGGTTGAAATGCGCACTGAAAATAAATTTATTTTTATGATTTTTGAAGACTCTTAAGATATGAGTGAGGAAACAGCCCGAGATTTTAGGTTTGCGCAAGCACAGAACCGCGAGGTAGCATATTTTGATAGGTAGCAAAATTTGTCAGAACGCCGGCGGCTGATAATTAGGGAGTAAATCGCTGACCAGAATAGACGCACAGTGCATGAAGTGTTGGTCGCGCAGTGCGCGACCGATGTGAGAATGTAAGTAGAAAAACATAAATCTTGGTCGCAAATGCGACCATTCTGGCATGTGTTACCGAGTTTGGTCTTATACAGAAACAATCTCTCCACATCAAAGATTGGAATAACTTCTTTTTGCTTGATTCATTGGCCATGATGTGAACAGACAGCTAATATGAATGCTGCAATGTGGCAATTTTATGCTGTACTCCGCATTGGCTTCTCATGCATTATAGGGCAGAGCTAATAAGCATAGCTTTATTTATGTATTTTGGCTCATCCTCTCCTTTTACTTACCCTGAAGCCTTACCAAATGTTTTTCACTTCAAGTTTACAATGTGCTTAGAAATGAGTGTTTTTAACCTAGAAGGTAAATTCTCTCAAACAGCTCAAGGCTTTAGTTTGTCTCTGACATACTCCACTGGGGAGTACTTATGATAAGAAACTGTGAGGGCTTTCTGTTAGTGGTCTGGATGATGCGTTTGCTCTTAAGCCACAAAAACTCCCAGGCCTCAGTACCGTCTGTGTATCTTTTCTCTCTTTTTTTGTTAGTCATACCTTTTATCTGGCTGCCTGCCTGTCACAAGCATGTATGTGTGTGGGCGTAATCTGAAAGTGTGATCTTCAGAGGAAGTGTTCAATCTGATATTAAAGAGTAGGCGTGTTCGCTTCTCCCACAATATGTGCATTGCAGTGTTCTCAACTCAGCCCGCAGCATTGGGATTGAAATAATGGACATGAGCAAAAATTCGGGCCAGCCCTGACCTTTTGAGGGCACTTCTCGTATTTTGCTTTCCATTCCCGGACTTATCCCTCTTACCCGAAACATTTGGGGCGGTAATAGTAGTATTGATCGATTTTTTTTTTTTTAGAGAAATAAGCAAGTGAGTGTTACATGATGTACAGGTTAAATACAGCACACAAGTAATGACAGAACTAATTTGGGCATGCCCTGATTGCTCCGGCCCAAGGATTCAGTGTTTTTGTAATTAAGCTCATGTTGAAGTATATACACACTATTCTTCCAGTAGTTTACAAGTTTAACCTGGAGGGGCTTTCTTTCTCTTTTTTTTTTTTAAAGAAATACAGGAATCCCAAAACTGGGATTTGGAAATGTCACACTTAAAATTTTACCAAAATTTGACCTACGCTAACTGTCTATGATTTTTAAAACCTAACTCAAAAAACTCTAATTCTGTCTGTCAGAGGAAATTTCCCTCGCTGCTCACGTCATATTTTAAAAAGTGGTTTTGGCGTCACGCCTCGGTCAGGGCGGAGAATGAGAATATTCCTCTCAACCACGACCATATTTCGACTACTCTTGACATTTACATTTTAGAAAACCCCTCACCCACTGACGGCCCTCTGCTGGTTATTTGGAAGAACACAATCACGAAGGGTCTTGCACAAAAAATACCTGGCTGATCAGTGTACGGTTGTTTAATCTTGTTTTGTTCATTACGAAATAAATGTGAATAAAACTTCATTAATAAATGTAGTATTGTCCAGTATTCATGTTTCTACGGTAAACTAGTATTAAAAAAATCAAGTGTCGTCATGTGAAGCCCAACTTTCCTCGTTATTGAATGTTCTTAAATAAATGTGAACAAAACTTAATTAATAAATGTAGTATTGTCCAGTATTCATGTTTCTACGGTAAACTAGTATTGAAAAAATCAAGTGTCGTCATGTGAAGCCCAACTTTCCTCGTTATTGAATGTTCTTAAAGAGCTTAGGACATGAAATTCAGCTCATCAGTTTTTTATGTGATAAAATCCTACAAAGTACCAATCTTGAACAATTAGTGATGGTTTTAATATCCAACACGCCGTGCACAGAAACAATTGTAGAGCCGGTATAATAATCATTCCGCTACTTGGCTGGCAAGAGTTGTACAGAATTTTCGGTACAGGCGGAGACACTGACAATTAGCTGTCTTCATTGCTCGAGTACTCAGGCTGGAATCTGTATGTTTCTGAATCCCTTGTTAAGCTGCTTTCACACCGGATGCAAAACAATTTTTTTCGCACGACAGATTACATTCAAAGTCAATGCAAAGATGCGAAGACAGGCGAAACGTATTAGCCTCTTTGCATTGACTTTGAAAGTAATCTGTCAAAATTGTTTCGCGTCTGGTGTGAAAGCAGCTTTATGTTGAGTTTCCTCATCTTCCATAGAAAGGTACTCTTCTTCATCAAAACAGACAGATTCAATTGAAAATTCTGAGGAACTATCGGTATCTGACTCGGATGCCATCGTTGTTGGACGCACAATCGCCCACCGTGAACAACTTCTAACGTGACCACACCGGGGAGTGAGAGAATCGATTTTCTGTCGCTCAGAATGTTTATTAATGAGGGGGCGGGGCAAGTAACAAAAAATAGCGATTTTTGTTAAAAATTATTTTCAACATTTTTTTTTTTTTAGGTAGACGATGGGAATTCTTTCAATTGAACCCTTTTATATTCATAAACTCGCTCAGTGCATGTCCTAAGCTCTTTCAATGCCTCTGTATGTTACATTACAACAATAGTCACCATTCCATAACAATCTGTTGAAAGGCCGTCGATCAATTAATCTAGGCTTATATTTTGTTGGCATGGTCACCAATTGCGGAGTATTATGTTTTGTTCATTTGTTTCCTCCAGCCAAACACTTAGATTAATCCCGTGCCTATCAGACAATGCGCCGGCAGTTTTATCAGATTACATGGAGTGTTATTGGAGTCAGATGAGCAGTTTATTGGTTTGTTTGCCATTTCCCCATAGCACTGCGAGAGGACCTGCACGCGGCTGATGCCTTAACAGCGCCGGTGCTCTACGCCATCATCCAGGAAGTTCCGGCACGACGCTGGAAAGAGTTCCTGCGACTTCTGTCCGTGCCGGATATCCAGATGGAGCGCGTGGAGATGGAAGCGGGACTCTGCTACCTGGAACAGCAGTACCAGATGCTGCGGCTGTGGAGTCAGAGAGGAGGCGTGACTCTGGAAGCCGTCTACTCTGCCCTGCGCAGCATGAACTTAGCAGGCTGTGCGGAGGAACTGCAGGAGAAACTAAAAGGGCAGTAGCAGCAAGCGGCCTGAATATCCTGCGTGGGGACAGTGGAAGGCTTTCAACCTCTAGTGGTTACTGGCGGTATTGCAGCTTGTTCAGCCTGAGCTGTGCAGAAAGGAAAATTTCCCAGTGAGGTCCATTAATTCAAACGAAGACTTCACCACGATGGAGCCATGCTATTTTGAACCGGATTTATAAACCTTAAAAATTGGTCGCACCAAACAATTTTTTTCGGATTGATTTTTATCCCCTGAACTTCCAAGAAATGGGTGCATCCGACTTCTGTTATGAGCAAGGAACCTTCCCTGACAGCGGACATGCACTGAGAATATTTGGCTGGTTGCCATAACAGGGAGCATCCAAGTTATCGATGGATGCATCTCAGTCCTCTTAAATTGCTTCCAAGTTTCCCTCACTTGCGTCTTTTCCTTGACTCTTATTCCCTCCCACTGAGGATACATGGAGAGACTCAAGGACACCATGCGAGGAGAAAAGAAACAAGGAAATTCTTTCAGAGAGATGAGACGTCCTTTCCTCTGAAGCGTCACGTGAAGTGACGTTAGTTTCTAATGACGGCACACAGCTGGATTTGTCGCCAGCGTCTGTTGTTACTGATTGACGTCTTAGCTTTGAGCTGAAAGTGTTATGGGATGGCTGCTCCTGTGTGTCCTCACTCATGGCTCCTTAGAGCTCTCTCATCACAGCAGAAATAAGAGCTTTGAGATGGCCAGCAAGATGGTGGATCGGGAGCGATATTCAAATGAAGTGAGGATCGAGGAGTGAGAAAAAAACCGATAAGAAGATTGAGATGTACAATCTTTCACCAAAGAAAGGAGGCAATTTGTCACCTTTGTTGCTTCCTTCCATCAGGGAAACACAGAATCAAACTTGCAATAAACGAATCATGGATTATGGACTACAATCCTTTGCAACTGTACTGACTGGATAGGTCATTCGCCGTCGCTTTCCAGTTGGGTCAACCGTGTCATTACCATTCGCTGTCAAGTGCAGAAAGGACGTCAAATTTTTCTCAAATGTGTCCCAAGGTAACTCAAAATAATCTTGCTGCTGCTTTCTCTTGACCTGTTTGACATTTTCAGTCAAGGTTAAGGAAAAGTGGAGTGGACGATAAATAGGCTGCCTGTTAAAAAAATTCAGATGCACCCACAGATTCTAGATTTTTTTTTTTCATTCACATTCATTCCTATCCCATTCAGGTACTCAGTGCACACGCTCTGGTACCTAGTAAAGCTCCCGAGCGTCTATTGTGTGGCACCAAGTATCATAATCAAACATTGGTGCGTCCATGAATTGGCCTCTGCAGTCGAGAGTCAATGAACAGGTCCTAAAGGACTGTAGAGAACCGGTAAGAGGAAGTTATCTTAGTTCGTAAATATTTCATTGTTTTTAGCCACTAGCTGCTTGAACACAATGCACAAGGAAAGGAAGAGGGGGGTGAGGTGCGAACCTGGAAGGGGGGCAGGGGTGAAGTGTTTGGGGGGCGGGTTGCTGGACAGCCCAGCAGATCATAAAATGGTCAAATCAGTTACTGAATGTCTAATTAGTATGATTCAGGCAGCAGAAGTCTAGATCACCCCTCTTAACCAGGATGACAACTTCATCAAACTCAAGACTGTTGTCCCTTCCCAGCACTCCTGGTTTGCATACAGAATGAGTCCCATTCTCATGTTAGGGAGGGAGGGGTTATGCGGTAAATGAGAGGGTATGGAGGCTATGGCTTCAAGAGTGTGATCTCCGTGCATCACCATATGGCAGTGTTCTATCCACAGCAGTGCTCTCAAGTAGTGGGTCCAGTCCATCAGGTGCATTCTATCTTTTATATATACCCAACCATTCATGGTTCTCATTCGTCCCTGATAATTACAAAGACTGTTTATGGTACTGATTGGCCGGACTGTTCTCAAAATCACGTTTGGAGGAATTGGACTAACTCAGAAACCAATGGAGGCCACTGCCAAATCAACCAAAGAGTGGGGCGGCAATAGTACTTTGAAAGCCAACTTGGGTGCATAAAAATATACTAGCTGAGTTTCCACACAGAGGCATTTTCTGTGAACTTCTGCTAAACTGCTGACTGAGAGGCAGGCTCTGACTTTAGCTTGTCATACAGATAAGCTAAGTGCAGGCAAACACCAGCCTCTTACATGCTCATCTATAAACGGAGCACATTTCCGATTAGCAAGCAGAGATAAGAAAGGCCAGGCAAAGTGATGACTGCCAAACATGACAGGATGCTTGAAAGACTGCCTGCCCCAGACGCTTCCTGGAACTGCTCTCCTTGTTCAACTGGTTTCATAGAATTTGGTACTTTAGAAATGGTGTGACATTTTTTTCTTCAACAATTTCTGAATGTCAAAGTTTACAATTGTATGGACATCCACATTTTTATGCAGTAAAATGTAATTTATAAGTCAAAAATGTCACTGTGAACCACAGGAATATGTAGACTTTTTTTGTCAAGTCGTCATGTTTTTGAAACATTTTTCTTCAATATGTAATGCCTAACAAGTCCAGATCAGTATTCCAGCAAAGTGGATGAGAAGTGTGGTTGAGGCTGCATTGCCAGTCCTCAGCATGTATGCATGTATACATCAGCATATATGCACCCATTAATGTCAGGGTATTTGCGTCCATATTGGCCGCAGGATTTACTGACCCCAACTGCCATTTTTGGGAAACAAAGGCAACTGGACACACAGGTGCTGGTCAACGAATTAGAATAATTTGAAATAGTGTAATCATAAAATTTTTTAATGCATTTTTTGTGCAGAAAGCAAATCAGGTGTTCACTGCGCCTGTCCTACTTGTTAGAGTAATCACAGAACTCACTACCTGTAAAAACTTTGCTCAGCTGAGCTTTCCAAAAGGCCCATTTAGGCCATATAACTGTGACAATGTTGTCACAGTTAAACAATTAGACAATTAGAATAATGGACGAACTGTTTCACTGAATTAGAATAATTTTTATTATAATTAGAATCATCACTTTCTCAGTATTTTGTGGCTGCCCCCTTGGCTTGTATGACTGCCTGAAGTCTCTGCGGCATCGATTTGACCAGCTTGTCGCAAGTTTCTACACTCACTGCTTCCTAGGCTGTGGCGATGTTCTGCTTCAGTTGGTCCAGCGTAGTTGGCCTTCTGTCGCGAATTATCCGCTTGACGATGGCCCAAAGGTTTTCAATGACATTGAGGTCAGGCTAGTTGGCCGGCCATGCCAAAACTTCAAGCTGTTTTTCGGCGAACCAATCTTTGGTCGACTTTGCCGCATGAGCCGGTGCAAGATCCTGTTGAAATATGAGGTCTTCTTCACCGAATTGTTCCTCAACAGTCGGAATTAGGAATGTTTCCAGAACATGTTGTTATACGACAGCATTGACAGTCTTCTTGAGGAAGCAGAGTGTCCCTACACCCCGAGTGGACATGCATACCCAGACCGTAACGCTCTGGGGAAACTTGACGGATCTTTTCACGGCCTCGTGGTTGTAGGTTTCGCCACCACAACGCCAGACACGAGGACCTTGGTCACCGAAGGAGATGCAAAATCGTAATTCGCCACTGAAGACCACTTTCTGTCAGTCTTCAGCAGTCCACTCGCCGTGTTCTTTGGCCCACTTCAGCAGTTTCTCCATTTGTTTCTTGTTCAGCATTAGTTTTACTGCTGGAACGCGAGATTTGAAGCCGAGTTCGCGCAGACGACGGTAAGTGGTTGATCTCGAGACGTTAGTGCTGGTCTGCTCATTCCACAAGTCGCTGAGCTCGGAAGTGGACTTGAACCAGTTGCTGACTCCGATCTTTCTCAGCTGCTTGTTGTCGCAAGCAGAAGTTTTTCGGACGCCGAAACAATTGGTGCGCTTGCTCCAGTCTTTCTTGAGAGCTTTGCAGACGGAAGACTGGCTGATGCCGAGCTGCTCAGCAATTTTAGTTTGGGTCAAGCCTTGTTGGCGAAGGGTTGGATTTGAGCCACTATTCCAGTTGAGAGGTCGCTCTGCTTACCCATGATTGATTTTACAACTTAGAAATTCTACTCAACCCTGACATTATACTGCACAGTGAACACTCTTCACAGAAAACAAAAACTCAAGCACTTATTTCTAATTCAATGAAATGACTTATGAATTATTCTAATTCAATGAAACAACAGTGTCACAGTTAAATGGCCTAAATGGGCCTTTTGGAAAGCTCAGCTGAGCAAATTTTTTACAGGTTGCGAGTTCTGTGATTACTCTAACAAGTAGGACAGGCGCGGTGAACACCCTGATTTGCTTTCTGCACAAAAAATGCATTAAAAAAATGTAACGATTGCACTATTTCAAATTATTCTAAATCGTTGACCAGCACCTGTATATAGACACTGTATCTGCCAGTTCTTTAGATGCAGATTTAGTCTTATCTTGTTCATAATTTTTTTTCCTTGGCACATCTACATCAAACACTCAGTTAAAGTCTATGACAAAGCTTAGTCTGCGTCTGAAACAAGCCCTGGATATTTTATTTGGGTGTGCATCCCTTTTGGTTAACGACAGCTTAAGTTTGCGATTGATTTCCACCTATGAGCCAAAATATTATCATCACCAACCTAATATGCTGTTGGTTCCCCACGAGTTGCCAAAACAACTCCGTCAAACTGACATCCAGGTGAATGCCTGCACTCGGGGTCTCAGCAGAAAATTTTTCAGAGCATTGCACCCCCTCCCCTAGCTTGTTATTTTCCCACAGTGCACCCTGATGTCATTGCTTCCCGAGGTAATTAGTGCACACACACACACACACCTGGCTAATGTACTGGATTCAAAAGAAAATGGGACTTTTCAGACCAGGCGACCTGCTTCCATTGCTCAATACCTTTGAGTCCGAAGTCCATGTCCAGTGCTCTAGTGCCCATTGTGTTTTCGAGGGTTGTATGGGGGCAGAATGGGTACTCTGACTGGTCTATGACCACAAAGCCCCTCATGCCTTAGGTTGCAGTGCAGTGTGTGGGGCAATATATCCCTCCTGTAACCATCTTTAAAATTTTCTGTGGCTTGTGCCACAATCACTCATGTCACTTTAAACCAGACAGGATAGCCTTGACATAGGATGTCAATGAGCCTTGAATGCTCAACACCATATCATCAGGCATGGCTTTGTCCCATATTGGCTGTTCTTGGGAGAGAAAATAGTGGCACTCACCATGAGCCATCCACAATCCCTGCCTCTTTGGAGATGCAAGGTAACAATTTGGCCCTTGTCATAGTTGCTCAGTCTGGTCCCATTTCTCCCAAATCCAACTCATCGACTAGTGGATGCGACAGTTTGCTTAATGTCTAAGGTCTGTTTACGGACATGCACCACTGTAACAAGATAATAAATGTTATTTGCATCATCTGTGAGTGGTCATAATCTTTTGGCTCGTTGTAGCATATCAACAAATGCAGGGCATCTTCCCTTCCATTTGCCAGTCACTGTTCCCAAACTTTTAATGCATAGCGTGCATTTATCATTGTCAAGTGATAATCAGGGAAATGTGCATAATTAGCACAATTTATAGTGCACTTACTGAGGGAATGTTCTCTTGGAATTAGAGTTCTCAGATTCCAGGAGGGTTTGGAGTATGTTCCTGCTTACTATACTGCAGTCAACCATTTCAACAACCAGTGCTTGAGTATTTTCTTTACAAATAGAAAAAAAAGGGTTTTTGCTTAGTTTTGAGTGATTGATTAGCTACCACAGCACAAAGCTAACAATACTGTTGGTATGAATTGATATGCCCAATAAACACATTATTAATTAATGAAAGGCTACACCTCTTCACATATTGAGTGATTCGATTTATTACAATACAGCTTCCAAATATACAGTAAAAGATACAGTCACAATTAAGTAACTAGGAGGGATTACAACACTGGTGAATGAGAATAACACCTGTACCAAGAGAAAAAAAAATTGAAAGGAAAATTAAAAATAAGTAGATACACTATTTTAAAAAAATATATAAAAACCTGTTTCAGTTTATAGAATAAAATGACTAGTTACAGTACTAATATGAGCATAGTTCTGTGACTTTCACATTATGACCACTAGATGGCGCTAAACCCTAAGGGTCTCGCTGATCTCGTCTTTCAGTTGCGTTTCCAAATAACTGGTTATAAGTACAATCGTACAATTGTTCACTGTATTAAGAAAGGTGAAAATTTTAGGATTTGTACATTAACGGTCCAGTTTATGTATTAACTGTCACAGTGAACACTCAAGCGAACAAGCGCCCATCACAGCAAAGATTTGCCTGATCTTTCGAAGTGTATTTGAAGCTTTTCAGAGAAATTACTTCTTGGTCAATGTAACTGAGAATATGGAAAACCACAGTATATATTTTTTATATCATTATTTCAGTGGTCTTGTGATTTATAGTACATTTTTAAAAACTAGCCATCCACAATCTGGCTTTCAAAACAAAACTGGGGTGCGTTTCCCAAAAGCATAGTTGCTAATGAAGTCAGCAACTTACTGTGCATAATTTGTCCATTCACAGTCAATGGTTCCAACTATGTAAATTAGCATCTGTGCTTTTAGGAAACACACCCCTGGTCAAATAAGGTGCATTAAGCTCAGGATCTACCATACTGAGGGACTTGTGGAACTGCATCAGTTGTCATCACACATTTAGTTGCACTTACAGACTATTTTAAATTAGAATATGAACTTCAGAGTATGACAAGTCTGCTAAAGTTAGTTTACTTCAGTAATACTGCCAGTATCTATTTTCTATTTCCTTCACATATGCTCACAGAGACCATTTCAAAAAAACATCTAAACTTGACAATCGAATACAAAAATACAGAAACATATAGTATCAGCAGTATCTGTTGGAGCACTTTGCAAAATAATGCACCACATCTGTAGGAGGACATTAATAACATGATCTGAAAGTAGTTACAGTACAGCCCAGCTCAATCATAGAAAATAATGTTTCAAATGAACAAAAATGGCTGAGACTTACAATCTCACTAAGTGTCGAGTACAACATTGTTAGAAACTTCTAGCTCTTCTGCCAACAAAAGGAGTGGCATTACTCAAACAGAAAGTGCACGCCTCAGAGGTTTGGTATAACCTTTGCTCCGGGACTAACTCCGCCTTTTTTGCGCAGGATGGCCGTAGTCAGCCTTGGCTCTGCATTGGTTAGACCACAGAACATCTTCAACATGGAGATGCATCAGGTAGTGAAAGGATGCCACCAGGAAACGGACAGTCCGAGGGAACAACTGCGGCTTGGCAGCTAAGGCTCAGGAAGGTTGTTTGTTAAAGTTAAAGAGTAAGCACAGTAACTTCGGTGTAGCCGTTATGCCCTTGAGCAACCACCAAACCCCACCCTGCTCCACAGGGTCCATAGGCCATCTAATCGTGGGAGCGCAAGAAGCCCAGGAACTGGGGAGGGCTTTATCTGATGGGGTGCAAGATAACTGGGGTCTGGATTGGTAGCTTCTACCATGTTCATTCAGTCCCCAAAATCTTGGCGCCATGGCAACCATATACACTAAATTTAAAAATGTTGAGAAATGAGGGATGGTAAGGTGTGCAAATTCAGAAATGGGCTATGTTGTAAGCATGAATGAAAAACATTCATAACTGTTAACTGAAAACTGCTCCATGATTCCCCAGCCAAGGCCCTTCAATTCCACATGCAGGGCCCCTTGATTTCCTCTGAGGATCCCTGGTTCCCCATCCATGGCCCCTTGATTCCACACGCGGGGCTTCTTGATTCCCTAAACGGAGACCCTTGAATTCCCACTGCAGTCCCCTTGACTTCCCAACCAGAGCATGTAGAGTCACCATTCAGCTACCCTCCTGCTCTCCTTGTCCCCCCCCCCCCCCTCAGCACACCACTTTTCCACTCTCCTGTACCGCTGCATGTGCCTCCTTAGTGGGGTCTGGCTGTTCCTCCTCTTTGGAGAGGGGGAGATCCTGGTTTGGGGAGGGGTTACAGTTACTGTCTGTGACGGGGCTGGTAGGAGTGGAGCAGAGCTGGGTGCCAGGTGGGAGGTGGCAGCTGATGGTAGCACTGATTTTGAGAGTGACGCCAGGATTACTTGCCTGTAGACTTTCTGTGAGGGAGGATTACAGTGTGTCAGACTTGACTGTTACCCACCCATGCCAAGCAGCAAATGCACAGTTCACTTATGTAAAAATAGAGAAGTCTGGAAGCATTCAGACAGTAGCATGGTTTTTCAAAGGGCAGTAATTCATACATGCTTCACTCCGCATTGGTCAATACACCCTCAAATTAAAATGGAGACTACCAGCTAAAAGCTAGAAAGTGTTTACAGTACCAGTTAAAAGTCTGCGTACACACTAATCATGTTTCATGCACTTCAGTCACATTTAAGCCTTTTACGTCTGTATATGGCAGGAGGCAAAATAACTATAGTCAGATATAAAAACTAACATTTTCAGAATAGTATCATAAAGTTTAGATGTAATTGACACAGCATAATGGCAGAATTAACAGGCAAGCAATTTTCCCCCTTTTCCAACAATTCAAGAAGAAAAATCAAGCTAGCTGGGTACAGAGTGAGCAAGAGATAAACAAGCAGTAACCCACCAATCGACCCAGCAGGTTCAAAAATACTGGGGGATTTACTCTTTTCATTTTTACCTCTAAATGCAAGAAAATTAAGGACAAAAATCAATGACTGGTGATGAATGTCGATACCGAGAACAGGAATTGCAGCCCTTTACTACAGTTCACTGTTCTGAAACTTACAGACCTCACTGTATGTTCTGGGCACCACACAGAAACAAAGTGTTAGGAAATCAGGGTGGGGAAAGGACAAAGAAGGGCAAGAAAAGTAGTTCCAGATATACAGCAAAGAGAAGGTTGTGAAGAATGATGTAAGCTAGTCTACTGCAGCTTACTTACCATGGCACAAATTTCTTTCTTGAGAGCGTTGAATAATTGGACTGAAGCTTTGAGTCGCCAACTCAGGATCTGCCGGGGATCTGGGATCAGCACAGCTGAAGGATGAGGACGAGATCGAAGAGTTGCTGGAGTCCTTTTCTCCAAGCAGGCTCTGCCGCTCAGGAGGACGGGGGCGGAAGGAGTCCTGATGGCAGAGCACTCCAGACGGCTGAGAACAAAAACAGATCTTTCCCAGACCAGGGCCTTCTGGTTCAGCCTACAATGCTGACTGCCCAACTGAGCAGTGTATGTCTAAATGATAAAATGCCTGCAGTCGATGAAGCTCAAAACTCACCTTGCTGGCCTCCTTCTTATTGTTATTGTTTGTGTCACCTGTCAAAAATACACAAAAATATTGACTTTCATATAAATGAGGTCTATGATTATACAGATAAACTATGAATAGCCATTTAAAATAGTGTTTACATACAGAATCAATGAAGGCTGAAGTGGTGACAATGGTGTTTGAAATGCGTTCATTAAATGAGACGACGGTAATGCACCTTCACAAAGTTGACTAAAATATTTCCAAACAGGGTTTTTTTTGCTGAAAATGTGAGTAGGTATCGGGAGTGACACTGCCGCAACCAGTGGCGTAGCCAGCGAGGCTGCTAAGACACGTCCCTTTTTGACTGCAATTAGTAGTTCTCAATCATTTTCCTTCATTGACGCGTTTTGCAATTATCGTAATTGCCAACCAAAGACACGGTTTCTCTCCATATGCGATCAAACAGTAACAGTAACAGCTAAATTCAGTACAGTTGTGGAGCAATAACAGAATTGGGTTGCTCGAAACTTCCTTTTAAAACAATTATTAGTCCTGACCTGTTCTCAGTCATTCTCATAATTAACAGAAGGTTCACTCCGAGAGCACTCCACAGTTAACAGGTGCTGCGGGTTCTCCCCTATTAGGTAAGACAACAGTCATTCATCTGGACGTGTATTTGCTGTATTTAAATCAACGTCACTCAAAATTGCATACTTATTGACTCTCACGCAAATAGCTTGAGCCGCATGCTTTTTATAGCCTATTTAACTTCCGAATGCCACTTTTTTTTTTCAAACCCGCACAATACCAAGAATGAAAGTCTAGTTCAATAATCGCAAAGCATTGGCCTATTAAGTAGCTAAATTATTTTTCTGTACTGAATTAGCCCATGATTTCATCGCTGTTAGATTGCATATGGAGAGAAACCATGTCTTCAGTTACCAATTAAGATAATTGGAAAACGCGTCAATAAAGGAAAATGATTGAGAACTACTAATTGCAGTCAAGGGACATGTCTTAGCACCCCTGCTGGCCACACCACTGGCTGCACCGATATATAAATAAGGTGCCTCACTAATGTGTCTGAGTGCTAAAGTGTCAAGTTTTTGAAATAGGAGCGTTAATTTTCACATCCTCACCTTTCCTCTTTCTGTAAAGAATGACAGCCAATAGTCCAGTCAGAACCAACAGCAAAGCAGCAGGGACCATAACCCCTGCAGGAGACAGAGAGGAAACAGTCAAAGAGCGTGTCTCAAAAACTAAAACTTTGAGATGAATTCTTTTGTTAAAAGAGCTATACAAATAAAATTGAATTGAATTAAAGTGCATTGCTTGTGGTGTTGAAAAAAAGGTCATAGGGTGACCTACATCAATAACTGTTTACTCTGCTTTGAGAAGAACTAAGACACGAACTGTCACATGATTCCCATCAAAGCTGTTATTGCAATTGAAAATGTAAAGTTTGACTATGTGGTGGTGCACTACAGGAAAGGTTACAGGGTCACACAAAACAATAAGGTCAATGCTCTATGCCCCAGGAATGGACACAAGACGTTTCATGCAATTCCCATAAAAAAAACTTTTCTAGTTATTGCTCTTACACCAAGGACTGGTGGCAGCGGCATCCAAGGTAAGGTGAATCCATAAGATCCCAGGGATATAAATGAGTAAATTCTTATGTTTTAATGGCAGCAATTATGGCAGTGATTACAGTATGTCTCGGTGAGCAAAAAAGTATGAGACGAGATTTCAAGTCAAAACTAAAAATTGTTTGATTATCATCAGGTGCTCTTAAAAAAGAAAAAGAAGCCTGAAAGAAATTATGCGTTTCAGGGTCAGAGGTTGAGAACACACTGCTGAAAATCACGTAGCACTGGCGCTACCGCTAGGGGGACGTTGGCTTTGAGAGTTAAGGAGAATTAGGCCAATCACTTACATTACTATATACTTACCAATTATGGTGGCAACAATGTCCCCTTGCTCAGTTTTTTTGGACCCTAAGGGCCTTAGGCTTTGAGGGCCTACACTTGTGTCAGTGGTAGCAAAAGTCCGGTAAGCAGCTTGAGTTTTTGTTGTGCGTGGACCAGGGGTGGCTGTGGTTCTGGTGGTTGTTTTGGTTCTGGTGGTGGCCATTGGCATGGTGGTGGTCAGGATCTTCACCATCGGGCCACAAATGCTGTCAGACGTGGCACTGCCAGGGGTAAGACTTGTCCTTCCCTGGGATTCACAACTACCAGGGAAAAAATTGAGTGGATCAGTATCATCCATTGAGTCCAAGTGTGCAATGTTTAATATGATACCGTGTGGACATAAAGAACCTGGGTCAGGTTCATAAAGAGAAATCTGTAAACCTCTAGATGGTGTCTCATTTTTTGCTTTTTTGCCCAGTACATTAGTACATCAATTTTTAAAACAGCGGGCATGAGGTTAAAGCAAATATTGTCATGTTCATTTGATTAGGGGGTATTAGGAATTTCAGCCCTTTTTATATTGTCACTGTAAATCTACCTAAAAACTGTCTATTGTAACTGATTTGAAATACTCTAAAGAAGTATGAGCCCTGTAGTCTGGATCCAGGATGCTGTATTCTGTTTGCTACTTGTAACTGATGGAAAGTGACATTTCTGTTAAAGTGAAGACATTTAAGCTATGCCCAAGAGTACACTGACCATACCTCAGCTCAAGGAGTTTAACACACAACTTTCAACTTACAAATCCATTCCTTAACCAGGCCTGTCTGCACCCACATATACACTATTGGTCAAAAGTTTTTATACATTTTGCTTGTGCTTTAGGGATGTCTATTTTTACCTCCGCCAACAAGTAGGAGGGAGGTTATGTTTTTGCCCCAAAATGTCTGTCTGCCTGCTTGTCTGTCTGTAAGCAGGATTGTGGAAAATGTTCAGAAACAATTGGGATGAAACTTAGATGGAAGGTTAGCTATATAAAAAGTGCATAGATTTTCACAAAGGAAGGTCAAAGGTCAAAGTGAACATTTCAGAAAAGGTCAAAAACACTTCCGAGGGCACAGGAAACACAAGCAAAGTTAACGCAAACAACCTAAAATAACACAACGTCAGATGTGAGTCAAAAGCTGGGTGGCGATTTGGATAAATCTAAGATCTAAAGTGTTTTTTCCAGCAGAGTTAGCATAGATAATTCGCGAGTAAAAAGCAGGGGGAAAATGTGACTCAAAGGTCATAGCAGGGACATGCTCCAATGCGCACGACTAATTATAATAGACTAATAATAAAATTAATGCCTTTGCACTTGGTTAGGGGCAATTTCACCTTCAGCTAACAAGTGAAGCATTAAGCTGTTTGATCATTTGATACACGCTGTAGGCGGGGTTAAAATCTCACCTTGGACTCAGTGACATATCATTAGCCTCATAGCATAGTTGCCCATCTCATTTTTTTAAAGGTCTTTTTATTTTTATTTATTTTAATTATTTAACACAGTGGATTTTATGTTTTTAAGGTGTTGAGAAAAAAGCAAAAAAATAGCATTTTTCTGCCGACACTAAAACATAGGTAGTCAATATCTCAATTTGGCAAAAATATGACTTAGACAATTATGTTATGAGGCTAACAATACTTCTTCTTTCCTCTTTAACTGCTTGAAAACTCTGGAGTTACAAAAAGATTCAAATGGCAGTGTCATCCTAAGTTTGCTTTGGTGTAAACGACTGCAGACACACTCACTCAGTGTGCCTTTGACATGACTCAGTGTAGGACGTGATGTCGGAGAACGTTCCTCCGGGGCAGGGTGCACAACTTACATCAGAGTCATCAGTGCCTGTAATATAATATACAGAATAAGTCCAGTTCGTCACTATATCTCTACAGCACATTACACCTGGAAAAAACATATCAGAGACACGATAAATTCCAGCTCCCTGTTTCTGTAATCCAGGAATAACATAAAAAATGGACTGCAAGACCTTGGCCCTCTCACACCACAACTCAAGAGTCACACAGTCACTTTGGATGGCATCTACTTACACTGAAAATCCAATCATAAGTCAGCCTCAACCAGTATTTTGAGGCAGAGATATAGTACATAGGGTGAGACTGTTTAAAAATGTATGCTTGCCAAAGGAATAATCAAATATGGCATGTGAAGCATACTGTAACATAACTCCGGTAAATACGATTTACCTCAGAAGTCATAAAACAGTCTTTTTTGCAGCATACATAACCAAGGTCCCTGATTTTGGTTCCCCACGATAGTATACACTGCTCAGTTTAAGCCCTAATATGGGGGAAAATTCTTGCGCCAAACAACATTTTAATTTTACTTGTCTCACCCCACCATCATCCACACTGGTTCACTTCTACACAATATTTGACTCACTGCAAGCCTAGGGTGGAAGCTGCCATTTATACAAATTTCAGTTCAAAGCACTCCTGCGCCACATCATTCAATAAATTACAGCCTGAGCTGCTGACTCAAAATCCTGAAATGGGTCACACCTTTTTTCTTCATCTCTTAAAGCACTGGTAACCAACCCGGTTCCTGGAAATCTGCCATGCTGAGGGTTTTCATTTCAACCCTCCACTGGGACACCAGACTCCACCTATTAGCAGCTCAACAAAATCTCTAGCTGTAGAATAAGCCCTGCTTTTCCAGGGTGTGTGGAAGCCTACTGGTTACCGTAGGGTTGGTTAGCACTACTTTCTGGGTCTTGTGCAGGAGCATACCCTGTTCGGAGACCCCCTGTCCTGGAGGGCAGGTGGAGAATTCCAAGCATTCCAAGCACTGCTCACGCTCTCTCAGAGAACAGTAGGTCCCTCGTTTGCAAGCGCACACTGCATCAGAGGAGGTGCTGCAGGTCTGAATGTACATGAGGCCTATGTCTGCCGGGCAAAATACAACATTATCAAACACGCACACACCCAAACACAAACACTTGCACACACATGCACATACACACACAGGCACACACACACACACACACACACACACACACACACGCTCACGCGCGCGCACACACACATGCACAGCACCTACCCTCTCGGCACTGCTTGCACTTAAAGCAGTTTTTGACATGATTCAAAGTCTCCATGTAGGTTCCCACGTTGCACCTTTCACAGATGGTATCCGAGGAAACAGTGCAGGCATTCTTCACATGAAACCCTGTGTAAACATGATCCCATCATCACAGCTTCGATTTCTACAAGAACACTTTATACATTTAAAACTCTTTGGACAGTACAGAACAACTAAATAGCAGACAATCTATCTACTTTGCCTTTTCACTTTTCTGACAGAAACGACAGGCAGTTACAGTGAGAGACTGGATCACTGAACAGTTTAGGCATAGTTTGCAATCAAACTCAAAATTGCAAATAAGGATTGGGGGCTGAATATTCTTATAAAAAAATCCAACAAGGGAGAACAGCACACAAAAATAATGAAACTTAGAGTCCTTTGCTCACTTTTAATTTAACACTAACGTTTCATTGTTTGCCTTCATTAGAGTATTATTTTTAATTTAAGCACACATTCTGATTGTGGGTCTTTAGTGAAAACACACTTTTTCTTCTTTATATTTATTCTTCTATGGATTCATAGTCAGCCACAGTGATGTGCCACGGAAGGCCAAGAGTATGTAGGTTTTCATTCCAATCATAAACATTACAACTGCTGATAACATCAATTAGTTCCCTCCTATGTGCTTGAAGGTTTTCTAATCAGTGAAATCAGCAGGTGCAGTGATCGGCTGGAATGAAATCTGTCACAAATTTCAGAGCATAACCAAGTGAAAATCACTGGTATTTGCCAAAATCTGCCATCATGAACACTACTGAAGGACACAGCTTTCAGAGCTGAGTGTATTTAGAGTCAGTCCGTGGTCAAGAGAGAGCAATTTGGAACATGAACAGACTGGCAAGGCAAGGCGTAGTCAAAAAGACTGGTCTGAGGTCAGTTACCGAGCTAGCAAGCCAAATGAACCAGGGCGCACTGGGCACGTGCACACCCTCGAACTGCAGAGAAGGAAGAACTGTAAGAAGCCTCTCGCCAAGACTGCGGACAGTTGAAGAGTTTTACCAAATAAATAGGTTCTTGGTCTTCAGAAGTATAAACAGCAAAGCCGGAGAACACAAGAAAACAATCCAGCAAAGGGACAATGGAGGCCAGAAACTTAAATACACAAGACGACAATCAACAAAGTAGAAATGCTTGTGAAAGCACAAGGAGTGATACAAGGAGGGAGGAGAACAGAACAAGACAATAATTAATAAATGAGGATAAATCAACTAAACAAAACCAAAGCTAATGAGGACAACTAATAAGGAAATAATAAAATAAAATAAAAACAAATAAGGAAACACAAAGGAAGTGACTGAAAATATGCATGGTTTGGGCCCTCCATGGCACATGATTGGGCAAGACTTGGTCTATACAGACTCACTTAAGCCCGATTTGCCACATTCACAAATGGGAAATACAGCAATGGCATGCTCAATTCTGTTTTTCTTCAATGTTTACGCACAAAGGGGTCTATTCTCCCATTAGCGCGTAAGTCCTTTTTTACGCGCTTCGAGTTAAGCGCTTTTGAGTTACGCGCATTCTCCCCTATGCGCTTCGATCACGCCCACAGCGCCTAACTTCAGAATGTAGGCGGCCTTATGAAAGAGGTGTGACTGATCCAAAAGAGAGGCAGACTCTGTAACAAGCTCATTGATTATGGCTATCAGGAAAACATGGAAAAAGGATTTTCTGATTAACTATGACAATGCAATTGTGGTCCATGGAAAACGCAAACCAGACTTTAAATTTGAATATCGTCGGCCTGCTGATAAAACCTCGTATCTCCAAACTGACAAGAAACGAAAACTCGTATGTCCATTATTCTTACATGCAGAATTAAACATTTTTTATTTTAAACTATATTTATCCATTTATATTATTTTATTACTATTAAATTTTATATTTATTTTTTATTTTCCTGTGAAGTTTGTCATTTTGAAGATATGAGGTTTTATATGCCGCTGTAATAGTAGGCCTGTACCAATTACAAGAAGTAATTCAGTCATCTCTTTTTTTATTCCCCGCCGCGCGATTAGCGTTGGTTATAGCATTGGGCTCCGTCCGTCCGACACATAAAATTGAGGCGGCGGGGGATATTGCCATGTTTTTGGCAAACACTTGTTATTTCTTATTCTAGCCACCATAGCATTAAAGCTATGCAAACAAACAAATTGCCGCGATAATGAAATAATAAAGAATTTAGCGTTTCTCAACCAGAGCAATCAGATCATTGAAAATGGCCCCTCTTACACCAGCCAGTTTGTTCCGTGGAAGACAGTAGGCCATGTGCTAAGGCTGAAAATATGCCTAGAAAATGGTTTTTGTTCCAACGACTGGGTAATACTTTATTTTTGCATAATTATAACCAGAAAAACATGCTATCAAAGTAACCAAAAGTTCTCCACTGAAAAGTTTGCAGTTTTTGCAGAAACAAATACCATTTCAGGGGCAAAGGGAAATATAGTCGGGGTCAAAAATCTGATGTCATCGGATTGTAACAAGTTTGGTATCAAACTGTAGGTCTATGAATGTGCTTCAAGGAAATATGTGTCCCAATCCGCTGGCCAGCCCCTGTGCCTCTGTAGAGGGGGTTGAATTCTGAGAAAATGAGATTTTGGCCCCTTACCATGGGGCCCAGGGGCAAGTGAGCAAGCTCAAACATGTAGTATTCAAATATGTTTCGTTAGACCTTTCAAATGACACCCATGTCAATGGGGTCCACAAACCCATTTTAAGTCATTTGAAAGGTCTAACTAAACATACTTGAATACAACATATTTGATCCTCCTCACTACAGGGAAGAAGACAAAGGGAACATTCTAGTCACACAAAAAGATCAAACTACTCCGATGTCAGGTTTGCAACTAAAGGACATAAAAACGCTTTAACAAGGATTCTTACCCCGCACGCGATCATCTCCCCGCCCCAAAACCGCCTCAGCAATGACGGAATTCCATATCCATAGCCTATCATATCCTATTTGATTTGAGCGACACATTCACTTGAACTTGTGCCTAATACTTTATCATAATCAATTATCCCATTCCCATTTACTGATAATGATTCTTTCCATGTCGGCTATTCTTTGTAGGCTAAAATTGATTAACAAATCGGTAGTGCTTTGGTATTGGCCAGGGTAGGGCTTCATCTAGAGTAGCCTGTTTAATAATATCTTTATTCACACATGAAAATACACAGCATTATCAATGGTAAAAAAAAAAATTTACAAAGACACGGTTTAGATAATACAGATATCCTCAATTAGAAAATCAATCTCCTCACTCTTGAGAATATCACAACTTTTTAAATTATCACGAACATATAGGGCAGTCGCATTTGTTAAAAGAACATGAAGACAATGATAACGACGTCGAGCCGAAGCTGAAAACCAAAATTCACAGATGTTGGTGTTGTATGGCAAGCGAGCACTGAAGGCTGATCCCAGGAATTAAGCTGCGAATCGTTCTGGATGTGGCTTAGATGGGGAGATGTAAGCGCAGTATCCCCGATTTAAAGCATAAATGGAGAGATCTGCGGGGCGCTGTAAACGCCAGGCTCTCTGCACACCGGAGAAGTGGACACGCAGCAGGTGGTTCGCAACCATCATCCCCTGTGCATTTCACTGCACCGGAGGAGGGGAAGGCATCCACTCTTTCTGCAGTGTAAGTGCATGGAGAACAACTGTGTCAGACACCTTGACACAGACGCCTGTGATGTGTATGACATCACCAGCCACTCTCTGGAACGACTCAGATGCCAGGAGCGACAGCACAGTTCTCACGTTGATGATCACGGGTATGTTTTGTGGATAATTGCTGCGGCTGGATAGCTGTTCATCCAGAAGTCGGCAAAGATAGATGATTGCCTCATGCACGGTCCAGACGAAAGCGCTGGATGCCCTCGATTTTTGTTAGTCCCAGGATGTCCAAGCGAATATATGCGTGTTCGTCTTCGAGCTCGGCGCGCTCCTCTTACTCTTTCCCAATCACGCAAGAGTGCAAGCAAATGCAGGACTGGCATTTCGGTTTTAGATTTTGAGGGCATGGTAGAATGATGGTCTTATGTATACTCGTATTAATTGTTTTGCGCTTGTAATTGAACTGATTGGAGAATTGGCTGATGCGTAATATCATGTGACGATTTCGTTTGACAAATTATTATGGCTTTGAGAAATGTAGTTTAGAAATAAGGAAGAACAATCGAATATTAAATGTCTCAACCTTTACCATATTAAATAAAATAAAATTAATGTTAAAATTCGGCCGATAACCGACATCAAACGCAATATTCCATTTCGCCTTATGTTGGCGCTTGACCTTAATACAGCCCTCAAAAGCGCTTAACAGAAAAAGCGCATAAGCCAGGGGGAGAATACGCATGAGTGTTATTTGCATGAGAAACTCCCGTAAACGCCCCGATTTTGGCCTTGCTCCGCCCCAAGCGCGTAACTGCCTTCGGGCCGCGTAATGCACAGACTTAAGTCGAGGGGAGAATACGCGTAGGCTGAAAAGCGCGTAGCTACGCGCTTTTTTGGACCTACGCGCATGGGAGAATAGACCCCAAAGAGCAGCATAAGTTATTTTATTTCATTTAAGAGGGAAGCTACATTGTATTTAAGCTTTGCCAGGCAAACTTCCCTCACATCTAACTAAGCTTTTATCCATCAAAATCAGAAGTCAGCATACCAGACCACTAGAGTTGATTTTGTTAGAGGCTCCCATGACTGGAATAAATTTGGGCGGTGCACAGCAAAAATCGCAGTGTTATCTGAACTCCAGTAGTGTTTATTTGAGACCAGTTGGTCTCATATAAACTCAACTGGAGTTCAGTTAACACTGGGACGTTTGCTGTGCTCCTCTTTTAGTGTATTCCCACATTGTACGTGGAATAATGTCCAGGATACTTTGAAGCTAGATTGCCTTATCCCCTTCTGTCCTTCAAGCAAATCAAGCAAAGCAAATCCTCATCAAATTGACCTTGTAGGGAAATGGTTTCACTGTACCAGGAGAATAGAACAATTAAGCAAGCAGTTACTGGGTCCCACCCAAGTCAATGATAAACAACTCCTTCCTCCAGACAAGCCTTGCAGGCCAGCTATTTGGCTGTTGAAAGTCTTTCCAGGGGGCACTCATTTAATGCAAGTAACTGAACCTCAAGGGAAGAACAATATTGTGCTGTACTGCCACTCGTCATCTAGCAGGTCATGCCTACCTAACCAATGATGCACTGCCCCCCAACACAATGCTGCGCTAGTTACCCTGCTGGCAATTGCAGTGCATATTTTCCAGAAAACGTTGCTTGGTGACTCAGTCTTGCCGTAATTCTCATACTGTGCAAACAAACTAGGAGGCCATGAATGGTGTGCACGCATAACTAATGTGTTTCATAACTTCTGGACTAGAGGTGACATGCATAACACCTGCAAGCTCTGACAGACTGCTTAATAAGCTATCACTTTGACACTGATTGAACTTCAGCTGGGAAATGAGCAGAAGTCTTATGGTCCAAAGCCAGCTGACATGTGCTGCTGATCCCAGACCAGTGACACAATGAATGTAAAAAAACAGTTTTAGGAGGGGGGATGCTTCCTTTTTGAAGTGCATTTATTCACTGTGGGGTCTATTCTCCCATTAGCGCATAAGTCTTTTTTTACGCGCTTCGAGTTAAGCGCATTTGAGTTACGCGTATTCTCCCCTACTCGCTTCGATCACGCCCACAGCGCTTAACTTCAGAATGTATGCGGCCTTATGAAAGAGGTGTGACTGATGCAAAAGAGAGGAAGACTCTGTACAAAGCTCATTAATTATGGCTATCAGGAAAACATGGAAAAAGGATTTTCTGATTAACCATGAAAACGCATTTGTGGCCCAAGATATCCTCAATTAGAAAATCCATCCCCTCACTCGTGAGAATATCACAACTTTTTAGATTATCACAAACATACAGGGCAGTCGCATTTGTTAATAGAACATGGAAGACAATGATGGCGACGTCGAGCCAAAGCCGAAAACCAAATTTCACAGATGTTGGTGTTGTATGGCAAGCAAGCAATGAAGGCTGATCCGAGGAATTAATCTGCGAATTGTTCTGGATGTGGCTTCGGTGGGGAGATGTAAGCGCAGTATCCCCGATTTAAAGCATAAATGGAGAGATCTGCGGGGCGCTGTAAAAGCCAGGTTCTCTGCACACCGGAGAAGTGGACACGCAACAGGTGGTGGGCAACCATCATCCCCTGTGCATTTCACTGCACAGGAGGAGGGGATGGCATCCACTCTTTCTGCAGTGGAAGTGCATGGAGAAGAACTTGAAGCGCCAACGAACTGCGTCAGACACCTTGACACAGACGCCTGTGATGTGAATGACATCACCAGCCACTCTCTGAAACGACCCAGATGCCAGGAGCGACAGCGCAGTTCTGACGTTGATGACCACGGGTATGTTTTGTGGATAATTGCTACGGCTGGATAGCTGTTCATCCAGAAGTCGGCAAAGATAGATGATTGCCTCATGCACGGTCCAGGCGAAAGCGCTGGATGCACTCGATGTTTGTTTGTCCCAGGATGTCCAAACGAAGCCGACATATGCGCGTTCGTCTTCCAGCTCGGCGCGCTCCTCTTACTCTTTCCCAATCACGCAAGAGTGCAAGCAAATGCAGGACTGGCATTTTGGCTTTAGATTTTGAGGGCATGGTAGAATGATGGTCTTATGTATACTCGTATTAATTAATTGTTTTGCGTTTGTAATTTAACTGATTGGAGAAGAGGCTGATGCGTAATATCATGTGATGATTTCGTTTGATAAATTATCATGGCTTTGAGAAATGTAGTTTAGAAATAAGGAAGAACAATCGAATATTAAATGTCTCAACCTTTACCATGTTAAATTAAATAAAAGTAATGTTAAAATTCGGCCTATAACCGACATCAAACGCAATATTCAATTTCGCCTAACGTTGGTGCTTGACCTTAATACAGCCCTCAAAAGCGCTTAACGCGTAAGCCAGGGGGAGAATACGCGTGAGTGTTATTTGCATGAGAAACGCCCGGAAACGCCCCGATTTTGGCCTTGCTCCGCCCCAAACGCGTAACTGCCTTCAAGGCGCGTAATGCACAGACTTAAGTCGAGGGGAGAATTCGCGTAGGCTGAATAGACCCCTGTATGAACATAAAGTACCCTAATCTCACCCATGCCCAAATTCTGACTACCTGTTATATTGCCAATGCCTGGCAATGTTGTTGCTTATACCAGGCTGGATTTGTGATTTGGATTTGTGATCGTTGAAGGGGCAGTCGGAATTGGGGCTCTATGTTACATTTTTTTCTCTTTCTGCAGGAAGGTATAAACAACAAGTTTACTGACTTGGCAGAAAATATTTACAGATCCAGAACAGCAATACCAAACAGGTTACATCTACACCAGATCTTTGACCTAATTTGCGACTACATGCTCACCGCTGCAGCAAACTTGGTGCACAGAAGCATCAAATTTCTCATCAGTTATATGGGTGCCATAGCAACCGCTCTGACAAGCATGCAATAAACACCCACCCCCAAGCACACTTGACAGAGACATTTGCACATGCATGACCACTCCCATACAGCAAACAATAGCAACACAGACAAACAACAAATACCACAACTCATTCTGCTTCACAAAGTTAGCGCATCTTAAAACCTTGTCAAACCAAGAACAAGAAAAAGAGGCAAACTCACAGTGCCGGGGCCAATACTAAAATAGTAGGAGCAATGGTCCTTTGCACACTCTGTTTCAGCACCCTTGTTCTCCAGTTGCTTGAGTAATAACAGTGAGAAAAATGACTAGCTTTATTAAACCAAAATACAATCACTAATCTAACGAAAACAAAGACGTCGTCAGTTCAGGCCGTTTAGGTGAGTATTAGCTTCGGCCTAGACCTTTACGGTGATTATTTTTATTTTTTCCTTTCTATTTCAAAGGCTTAGTGTTTAGTTGAATTGTGGAAAATTGTTTCTTTAATTGAAAAAATGAAAATAAGGACAAAAATGAACATTCAAATCAACTCAGAACAGTTGAGATCATTAGACACAGGTGATTGCTGAATGCATATCAAGCACATCTCTCTTATTGTGAGTGTGGCTTCACTGGACTGCAAAGCCTGCACAGAATCCTCAGCATTACTGTAGAGAGGCCTGGGCTCAGCTCGGCTCGACAATGAGCGCGCAAGCTTGTGAATCACTTCCTGTGTGGAATGCCCCGACCTCGCATTCGAGCTCGGTGACTAGCCGGTAGCCAGGAAGTGAGGTGGATGCCACTCTCTCTACGTTTCCTCAACTCTGACCTCAGCAGCAGAGCGAAGCGGCGCTCTTTACAGTCATGAGAGAGTACTTTACGGAAAAACATGCTCATGGCACGCCCACCACACACGCACACTCACGTTTTCATTTCAAGCGCACGCTCTGCTCATGGCAGGGTATGGTAGAAGAATTTGAGCCAGGAAAAAAAGACAGCAAAAAGGTGCAAAGTGTCAGCGTAACCAAAAAAGCTTTTATTAAATTTTCCTTTTTCAAAAACTAATGTATGTGCCTACAGTGTGGACAGCAATGCTAACTCCCAATATCAGTTATAACAGAGGTCGCTGTATTTAGAGACAAATAGGATGAAAGTAATCATGCATTAAATGGTGAAATGTTGTCCCTATTATGCCTCCACTGGTACATCTGAGATTTATACCTATATAGTCCACAAAGAAGGTCAAAGCAGTAGCTGCACAGCACTGACCAGATAAGGAACTATTCATCTGTGTCAATTTATTGGTAATTGTGATTGCATTTTTAGCCTATTATTGATTTATTAAAAATGTATTTATGTGCAGGGCCAGGTTGAGACTCAAGTCTCCTTTACAACAGGGCCCCACATTACAAAACATTAACACATAGTGCATTATGTAAAAAATGGATGCCGGTGCAATAATAATATAATAAACAATTCTGACATCAAAGAAGCCAGTTTCTGGTCCATTTGGACACCAGTTCAAGGTATTTGGAACATTCTAATGAATTTAGTTCCGCCCATCTCTGTTCTAACCTAAACCCCCATCATTACGAGCAGGTCAGACAGCAAATATAAGCAACTAGAAGTCAACTAGAGCTAAGGAGTGAATGCAATTTAAAAAAGCAACCATATGTATCTAGAGAACAGACTCAAGAATAGATAAATGACCACACATATGTTTACAAACTTTTACATGGGGTAGAGTTGTGGGCTCAGACCCTGTCCTCAGTAAAGTGCTTTTGGGTCAATTTCAATTGAGAAAAGCGCTAAACATAGAGGGTTGAATTGATCTTTATCATGTCAAAGGGGGAAATGGGAGCTCAGAAAAGGAAAAAAGGGTGACTTATACTGAAATATCAGCAGAAACATAATTAATCTTTCATAAGAAAAAATTCAGGCATCAGAACTTCATGGGCGCAGTGCCATACCTGGTGCACAAGAGCTGCAGCAAAGCTTCCACTTCCGGTCATAGTACTCGCCCTGGTCCAAGCAGCTTCCGTTAGAGCTTGGGTAGGGCAGCGAAATCATCTATAAAGGACATGGTCATGAGAACACACAACAATAAGTGCAATTTGCAAAAACCAAGCTTAAATTAACCTGAGACATCTGGTCACATTTTGGACATAATGGTGTAAGGAGTGCTGCAAAACGCACACTCAATTGAAATGCCTTTCTTTAAATAAGTCCAGATCAAGAAGCATACTTTACTGTACTGTATCTGTGAAAATAAATCAGTAAATCACGCATTAAAAGTGGGTCATTCTTGAATAGAACAAAACACAAGGGTTAAACAGATTTTTTGCATGTTCCTCAGACAATCATGAAGAACAATTTGTGTATAATAAAATTCATTGTTCGTCTTAGCAGCGCTAAGTCCCTTTGGCAAGGAACCTGGAAAATACATCATGTAACAGAACTTTAGTTTATTTAACATAGCACTACAAATGATCAACTGTTAAATGAAGGATGGCGACGATACACTCGCTTGGATAATGAAATTGGACGGACAAAATAATAATGAGAACAAAAACTGAGACAAATATGAAATCAAACATATCTAGAGGCTGATTACCGACTATGCTTCACCAAACAGCGATGGTTAAAGATATGGCACCAGAACTCATATAAAACGTTTCAAAATAAGACCACTGCTCTGGGATCAGCTCTGTCTTTCTGAGGACAATAAATGAGGCATGGTTAAGGAGCAGGGAAAGTTGATCCTAGAATAGCACTTCTTCAATCAGAGTGTTTGTGAATATGGTTCCTAGCCTTTGGATCCCCATCCTCTAATATCTATTTTCAGTGTCCATGAACATTAAATTTGCCTCACTATAAGAGAAAGAGTAATTAATCCTGAAATGGCAAGATTAATTCCTTACTAACTAGCAGTACATTTCTTCACTGGAGGGACTCCATGCCCGCAACTCCAAAATCCAAACGACTGAAAGACCTACTTTTGTAATATCCCTTATTTACTTGGGAAAAAAATTAACTAATTTTTGGAGGTTCAACTGAAAAGGTTCATAGGTTGCAGAACCCAGATCTTTCATGTTAACTCGCTATTCCTTCTTTGTAGAAATCTTCATGCTGACAGTAAGTTAACTGGATGTTCATATTTTCTGTTCATCCTGGTCCATGAAAAATTGGGATGGAAATAAATTTAAAATTTAGAGCTCCTGATATAGTCTCACAATAAAAATACTCTTTAAAAAAAGATGTGATAAAGAAAAGATTTAAAAAATTCAATGAAATACTTGAAATTTATTGTTGCAGTTCATCACCCCAGCATTGAACATTCACTTAACCCCATTAGACCTACGGACCCATATTGCGGTCTGTCAATTTCAAATCTGCAAGTGTGTCCTGCTGAATTTCAAGGAAATGTGTAAAATGATGTGCAATATCCAGTTGTTTTCCATTGAATGTAATGCTGTGGCCACAAAAACATGGCGTCCTGGGATCGAATATTTCTTTCAATATAAGTGTGACGTAGCCTCATGGAAGCACTGCAACCAGAAGATAGAGAATATGTACAGGAAATAGTCTTAAACTATGGATGAAATTTTTTTTTTTTTTTTTTTAATTCTGAACCTACTCAAGGTAAAACTTACGTCGAAAGTTACAGTTAAACGGGCTAATATTTACATAGCACATCTAGTGCAAGTTGTGAACACCATCCCAACCACTGCCCCGAACGCAGTTCTGAGTTTCAGAAGTCCACCAACACAGAGTTAGAGATGACTGGTCAAGCACGCTCCTCATCATTGCCAAACTACTACACGTCACAGCATGCTGATTGGTCACATCGAGGAGCAAAGGTGAGGGGCTTGGGCAATCACAAGTTTCCTCATTCTCTTCTTCCCAGTTTACAGAAGGGTGTCCGAAAAGCCAGACGCAAAACCTCATTCCCCTGACTGGTGCACTTCAATCCAGTCATGACCTTATTTTCTATTCATTGTCTGTCTTTAGTCAGCATGTAAGAGAGAAAAAAAAAGAGGAAGGCCTTTCAATTATAAAATATTTCCATTGTGACTGAACGTGCAAACATACGCCATTACTGCTTGTGTATTCTTTCGCATTTGTTATGATCCAGACAAGGAACCAAATGCAGATTCAGGGTACAATCTATAATAAATTATTTATTGACAGGAGTATATTGATAGAAGAGAGAAAGGCCACAGCCCAGAACTGTCAAGTTGGTAACGGGGCCTGTCCGCACCCAGGCCAGTGGCCATCCCAGAGCAAAGGCCAGGTGGTGAATCCTCTTTGCAGAAGCAGGTCTGCTTGATGGTTAGAACCAAAGGGTTTGGCAGGAGCACAGTACCAATCATGGAGACGTATGAAGGCTTGGGATGTGTTCCTAATAAACTGACTCAGAGGTATAGACAAGAAGAATGGATTAACAAGACCATGGTCCCAATCCTGGAGACCGTGATAAAGGCTTGGGGCCTGTTCCTATTCATTAAAGTTCAAAGAGTAATTACATTTTTCTCTGTCATTAATTTAACAAAACACACAGAAAAAGAGCTTAACCAAATGCTAGAATAAAAAAAAACTGGTTGGAAGGTTTAGTATGGTATGAACTATGACAATACAGCAACTACATTTAAAGCACAATGAACTTACATAGACAGGACATTCACAGAAGGTGCGAGGCATACAAATGTTAACACTTCGAAGCGATGAAGGACACAATACAAAAACTAATTAAAAGAGACAAAACTTCAAAAACATGCACAGCTGGAACAGAGGAGAAACCAATTTAGAACACGTAAGGGTTGTGACAGTATGCTTATCCTGTTTTATTCTGAGTCAATGCACAGTCAAATTTTGCATTTAAGACCAGTATCACAGACATACAAATTAACCATAGGCCTACACTCAATTAAATTTTGAACAGACAATCTCCCATAAAAAACAACTTCCACCAGAACTGAGCTAAGACTGAGTCTGTGAAACGGGCCCATAATTTGGAACTGGTTGTCATGCCGGAAGACAGAACACAAAAAAGGTGAATGAGAATCACTTAGCAAAGCTAAAAACAGGATCACAAAAAAGCCACCACTTCTGATTATATATGCTGACTATAATACCTCGTTCAGACACACCTGCGGATGTGCAGCTAGGATTGTGTTGGCGTCTGTGAAATATAGCAGTGATGTCTCTAAGCGATGAAGCTTGACTGCCTCTCTGCCCACACATCCCACCTCGCAGCAGTTTCACTTCCACCCTATAAAGTCTGTTTGTTCACGATTTCTAAAAGTAGAAACCCTGCCCACAGTCTGAAATACAAAAAAAACAGCAGAGAAAACAGAAAAGGCAGCTAATACCAATATTATATAAAAAACTTGCCAGAGAAGGCCGCCAGGATAAGCAACAGTACAAAAGTCCCTTCAGCACAATAATCTTGACGGCCTGTCAAGAGGCTATTATCAAGATGGCTCCTTGCTAATGTCCTCAAATTAGACGTGGTGTATGAGTAACAGTCGGAGACAGCTTTTCAATCTAAAACCAAATGCTTTTTAAATGAAATGTTAAAATAAAAAATTTCCCCAAATGAAATGTCCATAGAAGTTGTAATTGCAGTATATCAACTTAAAACTGACTGAAACAAAATCAGAAAGCATCATATTTTAATAATTAAGCTAATTGGCTCAGGCAACATTACTTTCAGAAATGAGGATTTATATTTTCTTTGCATTCCATTCTCATACAGTAATACTTTATTTTAAATGACATGCATTCCATTGATTAATAATGGTTTACCACCCTATTTGGAAATAACTGGGACAAAGCATAAATTGTGCATAAAATAAAAACGCATTGACTTTCAAATCACACCAACCAGTATTTTATTCATAATAGAACAGAGATAAAATAGCAAATGTTGAAAGAGAGAAATTATACAATTTTATTCACAAATGAGCTCATTTCAAATTTGATGGCTGTTACAGGTCTCAAAAAGTTGGGACAGGGGCCTGTTTACCATGGAGTAGCATCCTCTCTTCTTTTCAACACAGAGTGGAGGCGTCTGGGCATTGAGGAGACTTTCAAGTTTCTTGAGTTTAGCCATTGGAATTTGATCCCACCCCTGTTTAATACAGGCTTCCAGCTGCTGGACAGTTTTGGGTCACCTTTAATGGACTTTTTGTTTAATTATGTGCCAAATTTTCTCAAGCGGTGAAAGATCAGGACTGCAGGCAGGCCAGTTCAGCACACGGACTCTTCTACTACAAAGCCATGCTGCTGTAATAGCTGCAGTATGTGGTTTTGCATTGTCCTGCTGAAATACACAAGGCCTTCCCTGAAATAGATGTCATCTAGAGCAGTGTTTCTCAAACCTCTCCTGGAGGACCACCTGCCCTGCCTGTTTTAGATCTTTCCCTGCCCCAGCACAGGTGATTCAAATAATCAGGATGTTCTCAATCAGCTTTAGAGGGTCAATAACAAGCTGATAATTTTAATCACCTGTGCTAAAACAGGGAAAGATCTAAAACATGCAGGACAGGTGGTCCTCCAGGAGAGGTTTGAGAAGCACTGATCTAGAGGGTAGCATATGTTGCTCTAAAACCTTTATATACCTTCCAGCATTCGTGGTGCTTTTAAAACATGCAAGTGTCCCATACCATTATGCACTAATGCATCCCCATACCATCAGAGATGCTGGCTTTTGAACTTAACGCTGATTTGAACTTAACGCTTTCTCCTCCTTAGCCCAGAGGGCACAATGCCCATGATTTCCAACAAGAATGTCAAATTTGAACTCCTCTGACCACAGGACACTTTGCCACTTTGCTACAGTCCATTTTAAATGAGCTTTGTCCCACAGAGCATGGTGGTGCTTCTGGATCATGCTCAACAATGGCTTCCTTTTGCATGATAGAGTTTAGGTGGCATCTGTGGATGGCATGGTGGACTGTGTTTACAGACAGTGGTTTCTTGAAGTATTCCTGGGTCCATTTAGTAATGTCAATGACAGAATCATGCCGGTGAGTGATGCAATGGCATCTGGGGGCCTGAAGATCACAGGCATCCAGTAAAGGTCTTCAGCCTTGTCCCTAACGCAAAGAGATTTTTCCAATTTCTCTGAATCTTTTGAAGATGATATGCACTGTTGATGATGAAGCCTTCAAAGCCTTTGCAATTTAACATTGAGGAACATTGTTTTTAAAGTATTCCACAATTTGTTTGCGCAAGCCTTCACAGGTTGGAGAGCCTCTGGCCATCTGGCCAATCACATACCCGATTCCAGTTAACTTAATTACTTGCTAAATGTTCTTTCAGTTGATTCTCTTATATATCAATTGCTTTTTCAGCCCTTTTTTGCCCGTATCCCAACTTTTTTGAGACCTGTTGCAGCCGGAAGATTTGAAATTAGCTCATTTTGCAGATAAAAATGTAAAATGTCTCAGTTTCAACATTTGAAACGTTATCTGTGCCCTATTGTAAATAACATATTGGCTCATGTGATCTGAAAGTCTCGGCATTTTGATTTATTCACAATTTACACTTCGTCCCAACAATTGGGGTTGTACAAAAAAGTTAAAATGCATTTATTTCCAATGCAGTGATGCTTTATTTTAGAATTAGAACTTTTTCTTTGATGAGTAGCAGCTTTAAAAGTCACATTAATTCCCATGAAGTCATATTCTGTGTAAAAAGTAAATCCATAATTAATCCCTGTTTGTTATTAATCCCTGTTGGCAGCGGTGTACAGTCCGGATTCAGAAAGTACTTGGTAAAAATCCTCCCCAGAACTTTATTCCAACCACCTGGATTTACTTCGGACAGGAGATAGAGCCAATATGAGTGATCAGCTCATTCTGTGGGAGGGAGAAAAACTTGGCAGGACTTTTACTTTCTGACCCCTGGATTTTACACCCTCTGCCCGTTGGTTTTCAATTTATTTCTTTCACATCAATTTGTCATATAACTGGACCTGGCTGAATACATTTTTCAGCTCTCCTGATAGACCCCAAATAAATTATATCAATAATGCTTTACCCCATAAAACCTATGGATGCATATGTGGGTTCCTCAAATGCAGCTGCTATATTCAATCCTGCGGAACTTCAAGCCATTTTTGATTCTAGTGGACATTCTACAGTTTCAAACTATCCCAAATACACCCAGTTTAATTACAGGGAAATATGAATAAAATGATGTACAACATTTGAATATTTTCATTTGATGTTGTGATCATGTTATGACCAAAAAAAAAAAAAAAACACAGCATCCTGGGTCTGAATATTTCTCTCAATATAAGTATGATTTAGCCTCAGTGAAGCCCTGCAACTAGCAGACTCAGAATATATGACATTGTGTATATGACACTGTCCAGCAATATTAAAAAAAAAGTTTTTTTATATTGAATGTAGTTAAGGGAAAACTTCATGGAAGAAGTATGAGTTTAAGGGTTAAAGCTCCCCTAAATCCTTCTGTGAAGACAGAAACAATTACTGATTCATGGTGAGGCCCTCTGGCACAGGACATGACTTACATGGGGAGAAAAAGACTTGAAACCTAAAACAGGTAAGCAGGCCTACCTCAGTACTCCATCGCTCTTTCAACCAGCACAACATATTTTGGTTCCCAGAATGTCTGGGCAACGTTATTTTTTGGTTGTGGGAACATTCCCTAAAGGGCGATTCTATGCCTGTCATACGGGACATTTAGACAGTATTTTACATCCAGAAAATAAAAGATTGACTGGCTTTAAAGTAGGGTGTGACCTTTAAATTCTGCTACCACACTTCTACATTCTTCAATGATCAAACCGATTCATTTCCATTTTGGGAGGGTGAAATATGCAAAATTGTAATCTGTCCTACAGGAAGCAGAGAAATCACAATTTTTTGTTTCCAACTAAGTCTTTTCAAGAACTCTGTGAATTGGCTCTTGAAAACTTTACAAAAATCTTCAAGAAATATTGGTGAGAGTCGGCTGTATTGTGTTAAAGCAGTTTTATTCAAAAAAAAAAAAAAATCAACAAGACATGAATTCAACAGGGTTTAAAAATTCTAGGGGGTATCTGTCGCATGAGACAGAAAAAACCTTGTACGGGACGCTCTGAATTAAGTTTAGATGGTTACTGAATCACTGCCCCCACCTGCTACTGCACTTGAAACTTGAACAGCTAAAGCTAAATAAATAATAACTGATAAATTTGCAACAATTAATGTCCCCTCAGTTAGTTCTGGTCCTGTGATAATTCTGTACCTGTTGTACAGGACGAAATATCTGTCCTACGGGACAACTACTATCTGTTAAAACCAATCAATTTTTCAATCAAGTTCTTTTTTTTTCAGAACACAATTTGAAATTCTACCATAACAAACAGTGCATATGAAGAGTTTTATCGCAAAACAGGTTAACCTCACTAAGTCTGAGTTGAGAAAAATTGCCTTCTGTGTAATTACCATTTCTGTAAATCTTTGAATAATGGTCTTTTCTGCTATTGTATATGAGCCAAATGGTAACCAATTGGCATATTCATTTCAAATCCAGCCACAGGAATATTCTTGAAAAAGACCAAAAAGTTACAATTTTTTGCAAAACGAGTTAAATCCATAGCTTGCTTTTATTGCAAAACGGGTTAAATCCAATAGAACAAGTATGTTTCTTTGTTGTGGTGCCGGGAAACTATTCATTCAATATTGCTAAATAGCACATAATTACACACTCACAGTCCTGTGCACATTCACATACCCCCCCACACATGCACACACACACACGTGCCCGCACATGCGCACACACACACACTCACACCCACGACACCACCAAATGTCAGTCTTGGTTCATTTGACACACAAACACTATGGTCCTGAAACACAAACGTGCGTGCATGTAAAAAAAAATTACACACACATACACAAACACGCACGCACACACACGCTAACACGTGCACGCACACACGACACCACCCAGTGGCAGTCCTTGTTCACTGGACAAACACTATGGTCCTGAAACACAAACGTAAGTGTGCATGTAAACATAACACACACATACACAACCACACATAAGCATGCACATACACATATACACATGTACACACACTCACACATACACGCCACCCAACATCAGTCTTGGTTCATTGGACACACAAACACTGTGGTCCTGAAACACAAAAGTAAGTGCATGTAACAAAAATACTCACACACATACACAGACAACCACGCATCCAATCAAGCAAACACACACACACAAACACAAAATATTATACGCTCATGCACATAAAACACTAATTCCTTGTTGTTTAGTTGAGAAACTTTAATTCTAAAGGTGGATTTAACCCGTTTTGCAAACAAACGGAGGTGGCACTTCAGCCGTTTTGCAAAGAAACATAAATTTCGCCGATTAAAAGCTCTGAATATATTTCACCTATCAAAAATCTGATTTCACATCAACGTAAGACTATCTTTTCTCTATTGTTTGAGATAATAAACAAGCAAAATGTGGATTTGGTGGTTACCTGTTTTGCGTTCAAACTCTTCATATACTGCCCATAATTATTATTATGTGCATTATAATAAGCTGACCAGTAATCATGACATTTTTTAACTTCAAAAATTACTATCGGTTCATCATTCCATTGACAACTTGGAGCTGCATGTAGCCTCAGGGTGCTTTCACACTTGGGACTCGGGCACGGTTCCGAGTATATTTGACCCCAAAATCCGATTCACTTGGTAAGTGTGAACACAAGCGTACCGTGCTCTGGCACGGTATGCAACTTCGCTTGGTAGAGGTGGACTCGTGCACGGTTTATTCGTACTCGTACTGAATGTGAAAGCAACCGTGCTTGACATCTTAATTATTGCACTGTTTTGTTCTGACACACATAGTGGCAAAAGGATCTCTCTGGTCAAACAAAGAAATAAATTGAGCAGAAGAAATTAAATGCGTGCTCAAAATTTGGGCAGATGAAAAAAAAAAAAAAACAGAATCACAACTGGATACTACACACAGGAACACAGAGATTCATGGAATAATGTGCAAGTATTTACATTTGCGTGGTTATCGCAGAACAATAGAACAGTGCCATGACAAATTAGAGAAAGTACGGCTGCAGTATCTTAAAAGTGCAGCAGAACATGATGGGAGGGTCTAGCAGTTTTAGTGATGAAAAAGATCAATTTCCGTGGCTGCTTCTTCTTCTATGTGTACATTTTTCTATTTAAAAACCACCTAGGTGCATACAGCTACCATCTGTATTGGAATTTTGATGAAATAAAGCCATACTTGGGCACGGTATGACATTGCTAGTGTGAAAGCTGTGGCCGTACTATCGCACGGTACGGAACAATCGTTCCTAGTGTGAAAGTGCCCTTAGGCCCAGGGCCTATGGAGTTTTCAGGGGCAAAAATGTCCTCACCCAAGTGTTGACAAAGGATTATACTCTTTCTCATTTGAAGAGTTCATTACATGTGCTTTATTTTACACATTTTTATTCAGCCGGTCTGACAGTGAATAGAATGTACACAACCACAGTGCATGTTAATGCATGAGACAGTCAGTCAGGCCTTTTCTGTCTTTCTAATGCAAAAAAAACTGATGAAATACACGGACATGGCAGATGTTACTTTCACAAATATCTTCATTTAACAATTCCTTTATTTTCAAAACATTTTCAATGTTTTACTGACCTCTGAATTGGCGACTGATGCCATAAAGAAACAGCTGCTTGCATACCCTTGAAAGAGTCAGTTGCCTTCCCTCAGTGGAATTTTCCATTCACTAATGCCCCCTATTAATCTTTTTTTTCGGGCAGAACAAACCCACTGAGAAGTAGCTGCATAGAGATTTGTTTTAAGCAGTTCTGTAAAGGACTGTACCAATGATCTGTCATACAGGACAATACTTTTCAGGCTAATTATGTATAAACTAATAAATGGAATTATGGGGAGACACTAGCATTTTAGTACCTTTAGTCAAAAATTAGAGGATTTGTAATAAAAAAGTTTCCAGCTCAAAAGATAAAAAATGACAAAACCTTTTTGCCTTCAATCTGTCGGTTTAAGGTATTTGGCTCAGGACCCACTCTACATGCAACTCAATGCTACAGACATCACAGTGGTTGAATAGCCGCTATGAGAATGACAACATCAACATGAGTCCATGGGTTCAAATCCCCCTTTTATGGTATCACTATCATCACTCTTTTCTGAACTGCCCAAACCAGTTAGGGTTAGAGAAAGCAAAAGCTGAACAGACAATAAAAGCTCTGCGATTGGTTCCTTCTAGCAAACAAAAATGGAATCACGTTTCCACATTGGCTGATGACTTCGCAGAATTTGACTATTTTCCTCCTTGACTTGGCGGGTTTTGACACGTTCGCTTTTTCCATTACAATTTATAACACAATTTAGGAGGTTTTAAAAGTTGAGCAATCAGTAGAACATGCGCAGGTGCCTAAAGAGAGGCCAAGGGAGATATCTCATTCATTTCAAGGAGGTTTTGCAAGTCGACTCCTCATATAGATATCTCTATCCCTGAGATATCTTGGCACTTATTTTACTGAATTTTTTCCTTTGAAGAGCTTTCTTTTAATGGATACCCCACCTTAGCTTCTTTGTTTCGCCATTTATTGCATCGCTCACTTGTAGCTGACACAGCTTAGACCTACCTACCAGTCATCACATTACTTTCATGACCGATTTGACTGATCCTTAATACACTATATGGCCAAAAGTCAGCAAACAGCTGACCATCACATCTTTTCAAGCTTATTAGACATCTCATTCAAAAACTGTAAGCTTTAATATGGAGTGAGATCCCCTGTGCAGCAATAACAAGTACCGCTCTTCTAGCAAAGCTTTCAACAACATGTGGCTGTGGGAATTAGTGCCCATTCAGCCAAAGCAACATTTGTGAGCTCAGGAGTGAATGCTGAGTGAAGAGGCCTGTCTCGCAATTCGCTGCTGAAGTCGTGATGTCACTCCGAGGTCAACCTGCCACAGCTATGGCAACTGGCTCATGCCGAACAAATCAAACAACTTGCGCAGTGGTTATTGCCGTGGCCCTCGTGTCTATGTATGAAATTATGCTTTATTTTAAGCAATCTTAAACCCAAACTATGCTCATTATTACAGAACAGAAAGCATTTTTCAGTATATTTTGATTGTCAAATATTGGGTATTTTGTGCAGTGTGTTAAGTGTACGAGTGAATGTGATACTATGCTGTGAGCGTGAACCACTATCAAGGAAGTGAGTGTTGACAGTAAAAGAAATGGACGGCGGGATGGCGCTATTTTCAACGGGAGAGAACGAAGCTCAATTGAAGAAGTTTTCATTGCTTTTCGTTATGGGCTTCTGGTCTAAACAGTGTGGTTATTTACGACCTGTGCGACAGAAAGTCGCGGGCATTTCACGTCACTTTTAGCCTAGCCTAGTGCAATCGGCTAAAAATGCTTAGTATTAGACCATAACGCTACATACTATACTCGCTGATATGAAGGTTCATAATGTGCTTAGTGTAAAGTTATTTGATATCAAATGTCAGGCAAAATGAATGGGGGTGAGTGCAGAAGCTACTGCTAGTTGAGCGTCTGCTATCTTCCAGAGCGTTCAATTGAGATTTAACTTCCGGGTGTATTCCTAACCCCTTGGTGTTGACCCCAGTGGAAGGGATGCCACACTATTTCAGCGAAATGGTGTTCAACGGGGTTAAGGTCAGGGCTCTGTGCTTGTCAATCGAGTTCCTTCACACCAGACTTGTCAAACCATGTCTTTATTGACCTCGCCTTGTGCACATGAGCAGAGTCACCAAGAATAAGAAATGGCTTTCACCAAACGGTTATCACAAAGTTTGAAACAGTCAATTGCCTTAAACATCTTTGTATCCCGTAGCACTTAGATTACTCTTCTCTGGAGTGAAGGGGCCTAACTTACAACCTGACCCTAGACCATCATCCCTCCTGCACCAAACGTCATAGTATGCATTCTTCAAGGCAACATTTTCCAGGTATCCGCCAAACCCAGATTCATCCATCAGACAGCCAGATAGTGAAGCACCATTCATCATACCAAAGAACACGCTTCCTCTGCTCCAGAGTCCAGTTGCAGTGCGCTTAGCACCATTCCAGCTGACGTTTAGCATTGTGCATGGTGATGTGAGGCTTGTTTGCAGCTACTTGGCAATGGAAACTCATTTTTTGTAGCTTTCAGCACTAAGGTCATGTGTTGATGTTGATTCCTTAGGCACTTTGGAATGCTGTAGTGAGTCATGCAACAGATGATGGGCGATGCCCACGCTCTATGCCCTACAGTACTTGTTGGCCCTGCTCTGTTAGCTTGCATGGTCAACCACTTTGTGGTTGAGTTGCAATGTTCCAAGGCATTTGTACTTCACAATAATATCACGTATAGTTGACTGGGGCTTATCTAGATGGGCAGAAATTCCGAAAACTGATTTTTCACAAAGTTGGCATCTAATGACAGTGCCACATTTAAAATCACTGACCTCTTTTTACGACCTATTCTTAATCCAAAATATTCATAAGGAGATTCCATGCCTCTGTGCCGGATTTCAATACACCTATTGGCAATGGGTCTGGGTGAAACACCTAAAACTTAAATTGCTAGAGCTGTCCACTGACTTTTGGCCATGCAGTACATTTCGCCTTACTCATGTTATTTAACTGTTTCAATGATTTCCCTCATGAAGGTATTGAATGCCGCTCAGGATAAAAATCTTGGAAATTATTGGGAAGTAATATACAGTGGTTTCCCCCTGTAGTAGTCACATCACAAACGTGAGCACTACTACGATCGACCCATCAGCGTCTGTTGGTCCACAAGTTGCAAAATGGTCACATATCTTGAAGCACGCAGTGTCACATGACTGGAAGTAACAAAATTTCGCAAACAGGAAGGGACAAAAGGAGAACCAGCCTTGGAGACTATTCATTTTGTCACATACAGAAAGTTGCAATGTTTCTGCATTTTCTTCCTGCTCAACCACATGCATTCTCATAGTAAAAACACTTTAACGCCCTTTAAAGTTCCTTTGGACATAAGGATGCATATTTAAAGCAGAAGCTGTTAAGAAAATGTTGAAAAATATTCATCATTACCATTTCACCAAAAACAATCTAAGATCAAGGCCTTGTGCTGTGCTCTCACAAGTAACTGAATCAATCATTCCCATCAGTAATTTATTCACGCGGACCTCTTCGTTTTGACATGGCTGTGCTCAGAAACATTCAAATTCCAGATTAGCTGCAGAAGAAATGTACAAAGAAAAAACTTTCAAAAAAGCCCTCGCACCAGCGCGGATATGAGCATTTCTGATTCTGATTCCTTCATCAGCACTCAATTCAATCTCATTGATGATTGACAATATTACCACTGCCCTAGACAGTAAGCTCCCTAGTAACAAAACACCCCCTTCCAGGTGATAACTGGACTGAAAAGCTAAATACCAAACCTGATTTATCACTCCACATGAATCCATCACTCATGATCATGAGTCATGTCATTTACTGACAGAAAGCCAGACAATGCAAACAACCAAGGGCAAACCTATGGCATTATGGGGACTCCCTCAGATAACAGCGATGGGATTTCCACAAAGCCATTACACCCAATGACCTTCACACTTCCTCATCAAGGAGGATTTGGAAGGGGGTGTTCAGAAAAATAAAGCCAGTTTCATGGTTCCACCTCATGTCCCTATGGCCTTTTCAAGTTCTCTATTCCTGGTAAAAGTCAATAACTGATTTCTCCTGGCGGTGATCAGAAGAACTGAAACAGCGTTTCACAGCCTTTTGTCCAATGAGCCATTTTAAAACAATATTCCTTATGTTTTTTGATTGAAACCAAGATAAGGAAACCAGGAACAATGTATTACCTGCACAAAAGCCCATTGGTCTCTCAGTTTTGATAATGAAGTACTTCCCCATGAACCTTTACAATGAATAATAACAAGAGCAACGCAGAGTGTGGCATATGCCTCCACCAGTATGTTTAATTGCGGTTAAGATTGAATAGGTAGCTAGTTCAGCATGGTGAATAGAGAGAGTGAATAATGCTGAAAGTTTGACATTTCAAAAGAACACTGGTTTTCGAATGAAGATGAGGCGTTCTTAAGTCATTGTGTGGAAATGGAAATCAAGATGGCTGCCATAGCGGCCATATTGAATATCGCACAGTGATGGTTTTTGAAAGGAACCCTCCTCTACCCACCCCCCATACACCACCTAGAAATGAGATGGATTGGAAGAGGCGTTCTTTAGTTATTGCGTAGAAATGAGAAGTTTACGGCCAGAGGCCCGAACGGGCGGATGGAAAGAGCGTTGACATAATAAAGGGCGTGCACGCCATACAGCGACAGCTTCTCCAGTGGTTGAGGTGTCCAACCCATTCCAGCCCTAGCAGGAACTCAACTAGGCCCCTAACCCTGAGAGTGAGGGGACTGAAGAGCAGCAGCTCACCCTATTGGCCTCTACCCCTCAGAAAAGAGAGTTACTGATAGTGGGGGACTAGATAGCTTAGTCTGTTCGCGCGACAAGGAGTCTCGTACGGTGTGCTGCCTGCGTGTTGCCCAGGTAGGAGACCTCCTGGAGCGTGCGGACAAGCTTCTGGCCAGAGCGGGGAGGGATCCAGTTGTCATGGTCCATGTTGGGACAAATAACAAACAGTACAGCCGCCGTTAAAACCAAATAGACGCCGTTAGTTCACGCCCTGTTATCTCGAACATTTCGCAATTCTTACCCATTTCTAACCACGATCTAACCAATGAGCCGTATCACAGGACAATTTACCGCCAGTAATAACCATATGTGGCTCCGCGGAACTGAATGTAGTACCGCGTGTAAGTTATAGAATAGAGGGCATTTTGACTGTTAGAATTACGTGTATTTGCCGTTATGTCTTTTAACATCTTTTTATTTTCTCTTGCAGCGAAAGTACAAGTGAGAGCTTATGCGACCTCTGGAAAGCGCGTGGCTGATCCTCTGTTTAAAAAGCCTAGCTTGAACAAGAAAAAAATAGCCTATTATGAAAAATTCGACAGCGAAATATAAGAAATTGTGTTCTTGAAGGAAATTTTTTTGGTATTTTAACTATGTCTTTTTATAGCAGATCTTCAGCGAAGATCTTATAGATCTTCAGCGAAGTTTGCCGCAATTGATTTATTGGTTTTGAAAAGCCAGCCGCAATATAAATAAACAAATTGGCAATATACAACTTAATAGCCTGTGAGCTTTGCTCACGTTATTCTCTGAAATTATGCGTTTTCGGACCTGCAGAGGTGTGAGGTTGTCTCGCGCCAAGGAGTCAATCGTCGTCCTAAACTCTGGGGAAATGCATCGTATCGTGACAGGTTCCATAGTTGGGAATGTGATGTCAGTTTACGGTTGGGCATTTTATAGAAAATTTCTGCCATGCGCTGACCAGGTCATTAATTCTTTAATAGGCTACAATGAGCTTAAAGGGAATATTAGGGTGACAATGAGTGATAAATAGAGATGACACGAACTGAGCTGTATTGAATCAGTGCCAAGTGTATCCGCTTTTAATTCCGTGAATTCAGTAAACGAAAGAGCCATTCAGTTTTAAGTGACAATGTCCTTTAGAGAAAAGATATTGAGCAGATCTTTTTTTAAATTCCGTTTCCTTATTGATAGATATAGAATAAGCTTACTAAACATCCTGTGTAAGGTTCCGCAAATAGTTTATTTTGCTTTTTTTAGAGCATTCAAGAGTCGTTATGGTCGAACTAAATTCATATTGTACGCAATTATTTTATAGTTGCAAGCTTTGCGCACATTAGGCTATGTTTGAACATCTGAATGGTTATCTAAATGGTTCCCAGATAACATGCCGGAGTTGGCCCAACGTTGTCACAGACTTTGGCCTGATATCACACGCCAACGATGGGCCAACGTCATTTTGGCCGTCGGGGACACGTTGGGCCAACATTGTATTGCCAACATATGTGTAAAGGTTGGCAATAAGTTGGCTCATAACCCATTACTAAGGGAAGGATCACAACAAGCCCTCCAACTTGAATTAGTCTCCCATCCAGGTACTAACCAGGACTATATCTGCTTAGCTTCAGCAACACATAGGAGAGGATCAAATAGTGCCAAGTTATAATATCTATTTACACAGCAATTATTAATCAAGTCATTACAATCAAACAATTACACAACTTAATTTTAATTTAAAAAAAATGTAATTTAATTAATTAATGTTTGCCTTATGTTGGTTCAATGTTGGCCCAACGTTGGAATTCCAACTCTGACGCTGCCAACCTTTGCCAACGTTGGGCCAACATTGAACCAACGTAAGGCAAACAACCAAATAAATAGGTCAGGCATCTAACGTTGGTTCAATGTTGGCCCAACGTTGGAATTCCAACTCTGACGCTGCCAACCATTGCCAACGTTGGGCCAACGCCTGCTATGTTATCTGGGTTATGAGAAGTCATTAAAACAAATAAGCAGACGATGCAAAACGTTTGAAAATTAGCTTAAAATTGCCAATTAGGATTTTAAAACGAAACACTAGAGAAATCTAAAAACATTCAAGTTCTTTCCCTAAATGAATTTTACTGAGACGGGGTGCGAGTAGGCCCTAATCTTCGATATGCAGTGGGTTGACCGGTTCCGCAATTTGACCGATTCCGCAATTTGCAGAAATCAAACTTTTTTTTGCGGGAAAACGACTTCGCTGTCAGCCTTGAGTTAGACACCGCTAGAACGGTAAATTATCGTGGATTTAACTCTTAACTATCGTTTCGAGATATTCGGCTTCATAGAGAAATAAATGCCCGATAACTGTTGCTTGCCGTTGCAGCAGTAGGCTACCAAATCAACGCTTGTGATAAGGCGCACTGTGCAGTGTATGGCCGTTAAACACGTGTTTTCCTGGGATTCATCACATTATTAGTGTCATTATGATCAGAAATTATCGTATAATTGACCTTATAAATCCCAATTTCGTACTATTGATACTTTTTCATCAACACCCATTGGAGTGACTGCTTGTCATTTGACTAGTTCCGCAAACGCCATTTTGTGGGTTTTCAAACTTGTTTATTTTTTCTGACAAAAATTTATGAAAGTTTATTGTAGTCAGTGTGAAATAGAACATTTCCCCTCCCATCATAACGTTTTTCTGTGGCTCAACGGGCTGATCATGACTCATATCCTGTGTTATTCTGAACTTGTAGTCTCATCCTGATAATTTTAACGTATACTTGGCATTTACTAGGCCTACTTGAATTGGAAAGAGTAGAAAGAATCATCCGTAGTCGCTGATAGCAGTTGAATATCGATGGATGCACAAATCATCGTGAACATCGTGAAGGCCAGCGCACGTGGATTCCAGCTGACACAATGTCGACACACGGAACAGTTAGCCATGAATTTGACCAATTACTGCGATATCCCCAAAAGAGTAATGCTGGCTAAAATTGGTGGAAAATACATGGGTCTGTTTCGTTGTGGCCAGGGGCACGCAATAATGCCAATAAACAAAGAATATCATAAGCTCGGCCCGACAAAGGGCGCTGTTTGCGAAACTGGAAATTATTTGCGGAACCAGTCGAAGGACGTGCCACTGAAAAATGACTGTGCAAGGCTTTATTCCTAATGACTGAAGAGAACTAACTGATCCACAAAAAGCGTGAGTAATTTCCGCAAATTCGTGAACAGATAACTTTCCACAAGCGAATTCTGTATCGATACCAGACGCTTCAAACAAATTCCATTTGCGGAACCGGTCAACGTGCTGTAGGAATGGATAGGCTATACTAAATTTCAGGTTTGCAACAGGAAAAATATTCGGCTATATTTCGGCACCTGAGTGTAAAATAGGCCTAATAGTAGGCTACATAAAAGCATGTATTATCTCCGAACATAAAATATTGCAGAAATGATACCTGACAAATAAAATCCTCACCAAAAATAGCATGATATTTAATAATCCAATTGCGTATTATACCGTACTAAAGTTTTAAATAGTAGCACAGGTTGAGCAAACTGTATCGTCAAATATAAAAAGGTTTGCAGAAATGATTACCGGCAACATCACCCCCGCTAAAGCAAATTAATATTTTATGTAGGCTTACCAGTGGCGTGCACAGATAGACTGTAGGTGGTGCTATAGCACCTGCCCTTTGCCATGTGGACCAAGCAAGCGCCCTTTTGAAAGTTTTTTGTTTTTTTCGCGTGAACGCGATTTTCTCAGTCACATTTTGTATGAGGTCTATTCTCCCATGCGCGTAAGTCGATAAAAGCGCGTAGCTTCGCGCTTTTCAGCCTGCGCGTATTCTCCCCTCGACCGTAGACGTCGGCACAGCATTAAGCTATGTTTCCATTTATATGGCTGAAGTCAGGCGCCGGTGCAGACACGGGTACGTCAAAAATCGCATATCGTTGTCTTTATATGAAGTGTTTCCATCTACGCGATTTTCACCCGGCTCCTGGAGCGGAGCCGCATGCGTATTTTTCTGATCTGATCGATTCCAGCTTCAGCGCACGTCTTAGATGAGCTTGGGCCCAGCGAAGCCGGCGGCGTTTCTGAGTGCTGTTGATAAATGGCTTTCGCTTTGCATTGTAGAGTTTTAACTTGCACTTGCAGATGTAGCGACAAACTGTAGTTACTTACAGTGGTTTTCTGAAGTGTTCCTGAGCCCATGTGGTGATGTCCTTTACACACTGATGTCGGTTTTTGATGCAGTACCGCCTGAGGGATCGAAGGTCACGGGCATTCAATGTTGGTTTCCGGCCTTGTCGCTTACATGCAGTGATTTCTCCAGATTCTCTGAACCTTTTGAATATATTACCGACTGTAGATGATGAAATCCCTAAATCTCTTGCAATTGCTCGTTGAGGAATGTTGTTTTTAACCTGTTCGACAATCAGCTCACGCATTTATTCACTAAGTGGTGACCCTCGCCCCATCCTTGTTAGTAAATGACTAAGTATTTCAGGGAAGCTGCTTTTATACCCAGTCATGGCACCCACCTGTTGCCAATTAGCCCGTTCACCTGTGGGATGTTCCAAATAAGTGTTTGATGAGCATATTTCAACTCTCTCAGTCTTTTTTGCCACTTGTGTCAGCTTTTTTGAAACATGTTGCAGGCATCAAATTCCAAATGAGCTAATATTTGCAAAAGATTACAAAGTTTACCTGTTCGAACATTAAGTAACTTGTCTTTGCAGTGTATTCAATTGAAGAAAGGTTGAAAAGGATTTGCAAATCATTGTATTCTGTTTTTATTTACGATTTACACAACATGCCAACTTAGCTGGTTTTGGGTTTTGTAATAAGCGAGGAGGGGGCGTAGCACTCTATGTGAACGAAAACATTAATGTACTGAAAATTCCCGAAACTGAACATTCCTTGTCCTGTGAAGATGTCTGGGTCAGGCTCACTGGCAAACAAGATACAGGTTTAAACATAGGAGTATGCTATCGACCACCAGCTTTGGACAGTACGATCAATGAAATGCTTTTTAGGAGTGTTGAGAAACAGGATTTTTTGGGTGTTGGCAATATGAGTTGAGCCAGACGGTTTTGGTCAATGGGTAATGAATGTGCATTAGGTGATAAAGAGAAGCCATCAGGTTCTGAAAGGACATTTCGCCTATTTGCCACTCCCAGCTCGGAGCTCCGTTTGTCTTCAGTTCCAACAGGACAATAGGCACTAGCACCTTTTAATTGGAGGCTCCATATGCCCACATATGGTTCAGGAGAGGCCCAATTGTAGAGTACTGCTTTTTATCAATGTGTAAACCCTGGAACCAATCAGCAACAACTTCTGATAACATTAAAGAAGTCATATGCCAATGTCTGTGCTGTACTTAACATGTATAAAGCTTCTTACAAAATGAAGGAATTTTAGAACTTTGCATCACGCTGTTGTTCTCACGGCCGTGTAATAAACTCTTTCCTGCTTTGCCGCGAACACCGGGGTCTACTTCTTCATCGGGACAACGTTCTTGGTTTTTTATTAATTTACCAACAGAAGGATTACGCAAGCTTGTAGAGGTGGTGGGACAATTATTATGGCAGACTTAAATTATCCTGGTATCAATTGGGAAATGGTGAAAGGACAGGGTAGGGGGGAGGAAAATTTTCTAGATGTTACAAATGATAATTTCTTGGTGCAGTATGTTAATAAACCTACCAAACAGAAGGCAATTTTGGACTTAGTTCTCTGCAATGACCCTGATAGAATTAGCAATGTTGAGGTACTGGAGCCACTTGGGACAAGTGATCACTCTGCTGTTGATTTTAATGTTTCTTGGGAAGTTAAAAAGGTGTATTCTAAAAGAAAAATCTTCAATTTTAGGCGAGCAAACTTTGACAGGATGCGCTCATATCTAGGTGAAATAAAATGGGAGACACTCCTGGACTGTGAGTCCGTAAATGAGAAGTGAGAAAGATTTAAGGGAGTTTTACTTGAATGACAATGCAGATTCATTCCAAAGGTGTCCAAAAGTAAGCTGAAAAAGCAGAATCCTCAGTGGATCACCAAAAGCATTCGTAGGATTTTGAGGGAAGAGAGGAATCTTTATAAGATGTACATAAAGGATAACAATGAGAACACTAAGGCTGAATACTGTAAAATGTGGGCTGTGGTCAAAAAAGAGTTGAGGAATGCTAGAAGACTGTATGAAAGACAAATTGTAGTGGGGGCAAAAACTAACCCTAAGTGCTTCTTTCAGTACTGTAGCAGAAAAAGGAAAGCTAAAGAGCAGGTTAAGTGCATATAGAATAAAAACGAATCGCTGCTATATGATAACAAGCATATTGCGGAAGTCTTAAACAGTTACTTTGTTGAGAATTTTACCTCAGAGGGGGTCTTTATTTGGCCAGAGGGCATGTCAAATGCTCAAGGTTATTCAGCGGAAATTGAGGTTCCGGATAACAAAGAATTAGACAAGTTGCATAAACTAAAGGCAGATAAGGCAGCGGGTCCTGATGGCTTATATCCTAGAGTGCTCAAGGAAGTTGGTGAGATTATCTTTAAGCCACTATCCAACATCTTCAGACAGTCTTTAGAAATTGGAGAAATACCAAATGATTGGAAACAGGGCAATATAATACCAATATATAAAAAAGGGGACCGTACCGAGCCAGGAAACCACAGGCCAGTCAGTTTTACTTGCATTGCGTGCAAAATATTGGAATCTATCATAAAAGATGAGCAGGATATATTTCTTGAAAGTAGCAGTATCTTGAGGGATAGCCAACATGGTTTTCAGAAGGGACGGTCATGCCTAAGAAACCGTCTGGAGTTTTTTGAAGAGGCCACCAGGACTTATGACCAGAGCAGGACTTATGACATCATATACTTGGATTTTCAGAAAGCATTCGATACAGTACTGCATAAGAGACTAATTTTCAAAATGAGCTCCATTGGAGTTACAGGAGGTATTCTGAAGTGGATTTAAAACTGGTTTCAGGACAGAACACAAAGAGTGGTGGTCAGTGGTATCTCATCTGAGCTAGGTATGGTGGGGAGTGGCGTCCCCCAGGGATCGGTGTTGGGACCCCTGCTGTTCCTCATCTACATTAATGACCTTGATTGGAATATTGAGAGCAGATTGGTTAAATTTGCAGATGACACTAAATTGGGGGGTTTGGCAAATAGTTTAGGGTCCACTAAAGTGATTTAGGACGATTTGGATAGAATCCAGAATTGAGCAGAAATGTGGCAAATGAAATTTAATGTAGCAAAATGTAAAGTTGTACATGTAGGTAATAAAAACATTAGACAGGATTACTTCATGAGAGGTTTAAAACTGGAATGTGCTGCACAAGAGAAAGATCTGAGAGCGATTGTTGACCAAACCCTAACAGGTTCTAGCCATTGTGCCGTAGCAGTTAAAAAAGCTAATCGGATGCTGGGATACATTGCCAAAAGTATTGAGTACAAATCTAAGGAGGTGATACTTCTTTTGTTCAACAATTACGTTAGACCACATCTGGAGTATAGTGTACAGTTCTGGGGACCATACTTTAAGAAAGATATAGAGGCTCTAGAGAAAGTTCAGAGAAGAGCCACTAGGCTTATTCCAGGTATAAAAGATGAAAGCTACGAGAAGAGGCTGAAGATCCTTAATCTCTTTAGTCTTATGAGAAGGAGGCTCAGGGGTGATTTGATTGAGGTCTTTAAATATGTTAAAGGGATTAACAAAGTGAATTATGCAGGATTCCTTCGACCAAGTGTTGTGAGTAGAACTCGGGGTCACAAATTGAAGTTGACAAAAGGTAAATTTAGCACTGATATTTGGAAATATTTCTTCACCCAAAGAGCAATTTCAATGTGGAATAGCTTGCCTAGCCATATTGTTGAGGCAGAGACCTTGGGGGTTTTGAAGAGCAGGCTTGACTTAAAGCTAGATACCATTGAGTCATTCAGTATCTCAAGGGATATTTTCACAATAGTATAAAGAAACTGGCAACCTTAGTTGGGCTGAAAGGCCTGTTCTTGCCATGCATGTTATGTTCAAATAGTTTTGGCCACATTTTGAACCCCCTACCAAATGACTTTGCTCACCCGAGATAAAAGAAAATTACTAATGCCGAGATAGAATCTGAGGAACCACAAATAATTGATTAAATAATTTATTTATTTATTAACCTAGGAAACCCTAAGCAGCAGTCACAATAGGAACCCCGGGGAAAATATGTAAATGGATTATAAGCCTGTTTTAACAGGGGCTTAGTTTCAGTTAACAGACATGAAGTACCAGATTGAGCCAAACTGTATATGTAATAATAAGCACTCCTAATATGCCGGCTTGAGTTTATATAGTCCCAGATTAGCGACTAAATTTGGCTGTTTGCTCACCGAGTTGTTACAGGGGGAAAAAGGGGAAAATACGGGGGAAAGATTCTCCCTGCCTCTATTGCGACAAAGGTTATACCTCGACAGCAAATCATCTAATCTCTATTATTGTTTGATCTATTATTATTTTATCTATTATTATCTATTATAATAGCGGGGGCAAATGCACGGCAAGCTCAACCACTATTGAAATAAATTTTTTTGTCTTGAATATTTCTGCCCGCTATTTTAATAATTTACTACAATAGTGGTTGACTTTACCGTGCATTCACAACCGCTATTTTAATAACTTATGGTGGTGGGGGGGATCTGAGAAAAACATAAAACGATAAAGGTAACGTTTATTTATTAGATTATATGATTATATTATGATTATATTATAGATTATACCTCGCCTTCCATTGTTGATAAAATTAATGTCATGTCACTTGCATCTGGCGAAATGAACGGTGAACTTTTTCTCGTAGTGGCTATCCACCCGGACATCAGCTAGCAAAATACTGTTCAACTGACTGCTGGCCAATTAGTGGGACCGACCCCAAAGAAATATACTATAAATCTATAACCGCATCAAATTTATCGTACTCTAATGAAAATAAATAAATCATTTTGCACCTGGACCCAGCAGTCACTGATTTCATACATGCTGCGTGAATAATCCTCAACATGTGGGACTTCACATCAGAGTGGAAGGGAGCATCCAATCTGATCCATCACGATAGAAGATCAGAAATTGATGTTGATACGAGCCGTGGATGCATGCATCCAGTGGCAAACGGTTTTATTTGGCTTGCTCGTATCAACAACAAAAGCTAACCCTCTATCCTTATGGATGAGATTGGATGCGCTCTTCCACTCTGGTCTAAAATCCCGCATGTACATGATTATTCGCGCAGCATATATGAAGTCGGTGGTCCAGGTGCAAGGTGATTTATTTTCATTCGAGTACGATAAAGATGAGAAAAGCTGCGGTTCTTAGATGTAAAGTCTATATTCTTCGGGGTTCCGATAATTAGCCAGCAGTCAGTTGAGAAGTATTTTGTCGATTGTAGCAGATGTTCAAAATACTGGTTCAGAGACTATCTACCCCAAAATACTCCAGTGAGGATCATATGCTTATCAGCGCAATGCCTCAACTAGGAGCCTGCGTCACGGACAGTCTACGGTCACAAAGAAGTCGGACATCGTCCTCACTTTCTGATATCACGGAATTTGCGCTCTGATCCACAGTATTAGTTATGGAGTTAAATTACAGCCAAAAACTAATATACAAACCGAACATGTTTTACAAATGCACAACGATTCACAAACAAATGCAATGTGATTTGCAAATACAAAAATTACTCACTTGCAAACAAAGTGTGGTTTGTAAATACAAAAATGATTTGCATACAAACACAGCGTGGTTTGCAAATATAAAAATGATTCACATACAAACAAGGTGTGGTTTGCAAATATAAAAAAGATTTGCAAACAAATACAGTGTGGTTTGCAAATACAAAACACCATTAGCAGGCGAATGTATTGAGTTTTACAAATACAAAACGTTACACGTTTAAAAAAAAATTTTAAGCTCATTGAACTTGAGATGACAAGTTGAGGTAATATTCAACTTATAATCTTAAATTCAGTTAACCTGAAATTTTAAGGCAGCCTGGACACTTTTTTCAGCTGAGACAACTTTTTTTTTAACAGTGTATTCAGCATTTACGCTTTAACTTAGGTTTTGTGACATTTTCCAGCGATGCCGAGCTCCACACGAAAACGCTGCACTCCAGACAAAGCCATTAAAATGGCTCCAAAAAGTTGTACCAAAAGAGGTCACTCAAGAAATATTCCACGCATTTTATTGGCTGAGAATGGTTGGGTAAATAAGAGAACAAACAGGGACAATTCGCCCTGCGGTTTCGCGTAATATTCCATGCATTTTAAGGACAGAGAATGGTTGAGTAAATAAAAGAACAGACACGGACAATTCGCCCAACGGTTGGGGGAATAACCACTCTGACGCGGGAAATTCGCCCAAAGATTGGGGGAATAGCCACTCCGAAAAGTTTTTTTCAAGTATTCCGAAATATTAGATGTACAAACTTGGCCATGTTTGTGTTCGACCTTCACAAATGCAAATTGATAGCTGTTGACTTTTCTTGGTCTTTTTATTCTTCTGTTTTCTTTAGTTGAAGATAGACAACAGTCTTTATTCTGTCTTACTTTTGAAAATTAGTCAGATGGATCGAACAGATTCACGCTTTATTTCCACACCAGAGATAAAATGGTGCTTGTAGTCAGTGAGCAAATCAATTCCATGACCATTGACATTGTAAATTAAATACTGCACGCACAATCAAGACTGTCGGACGCCAAATGCAAAATACTCCATGTCCGGCAGACAGCAGAAAGTAAAAGTATTGATATGAGAGCAGATTTATAACGAAATAAAGAATAAAAATGCAAGGGACAAGGCCAATTGCATCATATCTTCTTTTAACAACACTGTAAATGATTGGGAACTGAGGAGAACAATTACTGTAGTTTTGAAAGCAAAATGTTTTACCATTCTTGCTTAATGGGGGATTTCAGGTGCTCGACACTTTGTCATGTTTTTCATTTCGTACTGTGCCAAATGTTTTCATCAGGTGACAGTTCTGGACAGCAGGCAGGCCAGTTTAACACCCAGATCCTTTTACTGTGGAGACATGTTGTTGCAATGCCTGCAAAATGTTTTGGCACTGTTTAACTGAAATAAGCAAAGCCATCCCCAAAAAATACATTTTCTGGCAGGCAGCATATGTCGCTTGTAAACCTATCTATATCATTCAGCTTTAATGGTGCAATGTGCAAGTCACCCATGCCACATGCATTAATGCACCCCAATGCCATCATGGATGCTAGGTTTTAAACTGCGCACTTATAACAAGCTGAGTGGTCCCTCTCAACCTCAGCCCAGAGGGCATGGCATCTATGAAATTCACTAGTTCTCCACTTTACCTGTCCATCTTAAATGGGCTCGGGCCCAGAGGAGGCGGCAGCATTTCTTGATTTTCTTTGTGTAAGGTTTAATCTTTACATGGCGAAGTTTTACCTTGCATTTGTGGAAGTAGCGAGGAACAGTGTTTAGTGACAGTGGTTTTCAACAGAGTTCCTGAGTCCATGTAGTGATTTCCACAACAAAATCCGGTTGTTTTTAATGCAGAGCCACTTGAAGGCCTGAAGATCATGGCCATTCAGTATTTGTTCTTGGCCTTGTCCTTTGTGGACCAAAATTTCTCTGGATTTTATGCATCTTTAAATGACATTATCCCCAAATTCTTTTGAAAGAGAAGTATTCTTTACACTGAGAAATGTTATTTTTAAATTGCTATGCTATTTTCTAATGAATTCTTTTGTGGAGTGGTGAAGCCCTGGCCATCTTTACTTCTGAAAGATTCAGCCTACTTCTAAAAGACTCAGCCTTCTATACGCAATCATATTTGACCTGTTGCCAATAAACCAAATTACTGTGGCTGCGAGATGTTTCACCAGGTGTATATTCTATGTATAATGCAACCTTCCCAATTTGTTTCCCCAGTCCCAACTTTAGGGAATTGGATTGTAGCTTTTCAACATGTAGCCTATGTCTTTGGACGGTGTGAGGAAACCAGAGGAACGGGAGGAAACCAGAGTACCAGGAGGAAACGCAACCAAGCATGGGGACAATGCAGAAACATTGAGGATTTTCGTCTTGCTATGGGGTGACAGTGCTACCCTCAGTCTCACCATGTTGACCATTTGAGGGGGAAGCGCATTCTGTTCCACAATAATCAAAAACAGCATTACTTCAGATTACTTCTTCTTCTTCTCCCAATATGAATGTTCAGTAATTTAGTCTTATCCCAAAAAGCACTATTGGGCAACAGGATTTTTGGGTATTTGCAATATGTGGTGAGCCAGATGGTTTGATCAATAGGCATTGAATGTGTATTAGGAGATCAAGAGAAGCCGTCCGGTCTGACAGGACATATCGCCTATTTTTGACTTCCAGCTGGGATCTCCAATGTCTTCAGTTCCGACAGGACACAATACGCACTAGCGCCTTTTAGTTGGAGGTTTTGTAGGCCCACATATGGAGCTCACTTTTGAGGGTTGGGAATCTATTGAACCAATTAAGTTGAGTGGTTCAGGAGAGGCCCAATTGTGGAGTATTCCTTTTTATCAATGTGAAAACCCTAGAACCAATCAGCAACAACTTCTGATTAGATTAAAGAAATCATACGCAAATATCTGTAACATGTACAAAGTTTCTTACGAAATTAAGGAATTTTGGAACTCTGCATCACGCTGTTGTTCCCACGGCCGGCTGTGTAAAACCTTTTTCCTGCTTTTGTTACGAACATCGGAGTCTGCTTCTTCATCGGGACAATGTTCTTGCTTTTTATTAATTTACCAACAGCACCAATGTTCAGAAAAAAGTCAAAAAACTTTATTATGCTATTATGGAAATACTCAAGGAATTCCATAATACAATTCTATAAGCAAAAAAAAAAAAAGGACAATGGGGTGTCAGAAACATTTTATTTCCAATGTCAGAAAAAACCCCAGCATCAGAAGCCTAGCAGAACTGCATCTGGTGGAACATCTCACAGGTAAATAGATTAACTGGCAACGGGTAAGTGACATGAATGGGTATTAATAGAGCATCTCAAGAGAGGCTGAGTCTTTTGGAAGATGGTGAGGGCTTCACCACTCTGCAACAGACCACATGGGAAAATTGTTCAACAGTTTAAGAATGACATTGGTAAGAAACTGGGGATTTAATCGTCAACTGTGTGTAATATCATAAAATTATTCAGAGGATCCAGAAAAATCTCTGCATGCAAGGGACAAGGCCAAATACGACTATTGAATGGCTATCACATTCAGGCCTTCAGGTGGCACTGCTTTAAAAACAAACAGTATTCTGTTGTGGAAATCAATGCGAGGGCTCAGGAACACCTCTGAAAACCATTCTCAGTGAGCACAATTTAGGACTGCATCAACAAATGCAAGTTATAATTTTACTATGTAAAGAAAAAAAAATCCATAAATAAACAAGATCCAGAAAGGCTACCGCCTTCTCTGGGCCAAAGCTCATTTATGATGGCCTGAGACAAAGTGGAAGACTATCCTGTGGTCTGATCAATCAAAATCTGAATTTTTTCTTTTTTTGGGGAAATCAAGGATGCCACGTCCTCTGGGCTAAGAAGGAGAGGGAGCATCTGGCTTTTTATCAGAGCACAGTTCAAAAGCCAGCATCCATGATAGTTTGGGGGTGCATTAGTGCAAGAGGTATGGGTAACTTGCACATCCCTGACCCCTTTTCCATGAAAAAGAATCTGGTGCTAGTGCTGTGCTGGTGCTAGTGCAAGTGCTTGGTTGGTTCAACCCACGCACCTCCTAAGAACCAGTTTGCTTTTCCATCGTTCAGGAGCCAAATCAGAGCCACATGATTACGTCACCATATAACGTCAGTACATCTGGCAATACAGAAATACAGTATGGACTGCAGGAAAATATGAATAACAAGAGCAACGCAGAGCATGGCATATGCCCCCGCCTGTATGTTGATCAAGGGCATATTGAGATATTAGATATCGCACGACGCTGGTTTGCGAAAGGAACCTTCCTCTAGCCACTCCCAATACGCCATTAAGAAATGGCATCAATCCGACAAGGGATTCTATGGTTATCCCACGGAAAAGAAAAGTTAACGGATGACGGACGGACGACGGAGGGACATGGTGTCGACATAATGCCCCCTTTCCTCTTTGGAGGGCGGGGGCATATAAATTTAAAACTGAAATAATGTTTGTATTCCTACGCTCAGTAATACTATTATTGTCACTGAGGTTTTATCATTTTTACAGGGGGAAAGGAATATCACCTACGAGATTGCCACGATCTCGCGCTGGGTTAAAATCAGATATTTAAAAAGTGGAAAATTGGAAAGTGGAGCAAGCATTATATTTGTACCGTTGTCTTGCATTGTAGTCCATGCATATTAAAAATACCAAAACCTTGTGCAGCAATAGGGTGTAATAATAGGAACACACTATCCATATTTTATTTTCCCAAGAATGCAGACAAGTAAGAAATAAATGAGCGACTGCCATATTTAATTCCAGCTTCATGTGTTTGAATGATCTAATGTCGTTTCATTATGAAATGCCATTCAGGCTCGCTAATACGGCAATTAACAGTAATTCGCAAACATCTCGGCCGTTGTTTTGAAAACGGAGGTACAGTGTTTACGCTGGCCTTGTTGATCGCTAAAACTCTGCCCCCACTCCCTGACTTAATCGGTGCTTGGCTCTAGACCAGCAAGGAGTTTGTGCTTGCTCTGCCACCTGTTTTGAGAGCCAGGAACTGGTACTTAGGCTGCGGAAAAGCAAAGAACCGGTGTCAAGTCAGGCTCTGGCTCTGAACTAACATTAGTGGAAAGGGGGTATGTGAAGACAGCATTAATGCTGAACAATACATGCAGGTTTTGGAGCAACATATGAAGCCATCCAGACACTTTTTTTCTCCTAAAACTTTGCTTCTATCAGCAAGAGAATGCCAAATCGCATTCTGCACGTGTTATAACATCATGGATCCATAGTAAAAGAGTCCGGGTGCTAAACTGACCTGCCTGCAGTCCAGACAGATCACCCAATGAAAAATTTAGCGCACAAATGTGACATAAGAGTGTTGAAAAAAGTGTTGAGAAGCTGAAATCTGAAATCAAGCAACAATGAGAAAACATTTTGCTTTCAAAACTACAGTAATCGATCTCCTCAGTTCCATAACACTTACAGGGTGTTGTGAAGAGATGATTTAACACAATGATAAACATGGCCCCGTCCCATTTTTTTAAACATGTTGCTGGCATCAAATTCAAAATGAAAAGATATTTTTCAAAAACAATACAATTTCTCATTTTGTTCGATTTTCAATTTATACTAGAGTTAAAATGATTTGCCAATAATTGCAGTCTCTTTTTATTTATATTTTCCACAATGTCCCAACTTTTCTCGAAACGAGGTTGTAGAAAGGGTGCCAGTGTTTTGAATGGCACAACACACAGAGAGCTGTCCATGATTCTACATTACACCATGCAGTCGCTTCATGGTAGTGTAGACTCCCAAAAATTGTACGAACTACTGCATGATAGAGAAACCGAATAATTGGCAAGGCTTCAGCCCATCTCCCCCCTCTGTTTAGTAATCAGGGTTAAAATGGCAGGGTCCCCAAATATGGCCCTCAAATTTAAATCCAGCCCTGGTCTCCTTTCCCTCCTGGCAAATATTGAAAAATTATTGTTTTTATTTGACTACATATATATTTTTTTTTAAACCTGACTCTAAGGTTCAGGGAGAATGAGAAAGCCATCAAGTCATAGCCCACGATTTAGGAAAGACTAAGGCAATGTTAGGGTTAGGACTAGGGTCAGGGTTAGGGATAGGGTCGGCAATGGATAAGGGATAGAAACGCCATTTTTGGAATGTATAAAATGTACCTTATACACTTAAAAAAGGAGGGGGGCGGGGGGACGGGTGGAAGTTATTATGAATAATTTATTACCTTAATTCAGGGTACCGTCCAACAAATTTGCTTTTTCCTAATCACTGAAACTGGAAATACATTATGTTTGATGTCCGACGCACCACTGTTCTGCATTCATTGTTTTGTTGTTTTTTTTTAGTTATAGCCTACGTTAGTGATGCCACAACCATTTTTCGTAATATAATCTAACAAAGTAGAACTAGTGATGCGTAGAAAGACTGTTTTCTGAGGACAAGCGTTGTTTGTCCCTAGCACAAGATCAGTAGCCAACTGGTTGCACTTTATCCTTACGAAACAGTCCGTATTGCTGGATCGCGGAATGTCGACACAGCAGGTGTTTTCTTCTCTTTGCGAGACAGCCAAACCAATTAATTAAATTTGATCAATTTTTATTTTTCATGTACATTCATCATATTCAATGATTCATCGATTCAAAGAGAAATTAAAATTTGATAGTTCTACGATCTGGTCTCCGGACTCTGAGTGTCTATATTAACACAGGGTTCGTAAATTGCAGATATTCAGATAATATTTCGGGAAGTGCATATTTTTCTTAGTAAAACCCAGTTTGGGTAATGCTTAGCCTTCACAACCAAAAAGAACGGAAATAAAATTCCAAGAAAAAGCATTGGAAGCGTAAAAATATCGTCTATTACGACTTATCACAGACAATCGATACACTGTAATTAACGTTTAAGAAGGAAATAACAGTTTTTATCCGAAATGAGAACATGCAAAATACCTCACCTTGTTCAATGCAAGAGGAATCACGCCAGCAATCAGCAAGATCCACATTTTCTTAACTCACGAAAGGTTTTCCTCCAGATAAATCTACTCCTCTGCAAATAATATTGGCGATCAGATTACATAAATTTTAAGTAGCATGAGTCAATTTTTGACAACAGCAAACTTAAGGCGATATCGTGTTACTTCAACTACCTGACCTTCGTTCATAGTCCACAGTTCCCACGCTCGCCGAAGGACTCCACCCGCCCTCATTTCTTGCTTCCGTATAGGTTCTTGCCAATAGGATCATTTCAGCAAAAGCATGAAATATGAGTGCTCAGTAGCTACGGCTACCATGCAGGTTGCAGTGCATTTTCTATTGAAGTTTGGCCCTGTTTAATTCAGTATGGGGATTGGGAATGTTGGATGGCAGTAGGTTGCAAATAGCCTCTCGGAAGACGTATGACTGTGTTGCACCACTGGGCTGGCTCCTTCTACTGGTAACGGTGGCTTATGTAGTATCCTTTATAACATGGCCAAAATAAATGACACAGAGCCACATAGTGAGGAAATATTGCATTTACATAGCATCTCCTCATGGACACTCAAAGCACTTCACAGATATGAGGTAATCTCTCCATCTCTCAATGTGCAGCACCATCCTGGATGATGTGCCAGCAGCCGTTTTGCTCCAGAATGCTCACCACGCATCATCTTGAGGTGGAGCGATAGCGGACAAATTGCATGGCTGATTAGATCAGGGGCTGATTAGTGGCAGGTTGAAAGAGCCAAGTTGGGAATTTAGCCAGGACACCAGGGAACCCCCTACCCTTGTCGAAGAATGTCATTGCACCTATAATGACCGCATTGAGTTAGACCTTTGGTTTAAGGGGACTTATAGTTAAGAAAACATTTTTCCAAGATATTCACCTTTTAAACTAAGAATTATCATCAAAATAATTCTATTAGAAATTACAACTTAAAACACTGAGTTTCTGCTGCATCATATCAGCGATTGCCATGGCAACGGCTGTTTTAATGAATATATAGATACTTAGAGAAACAGGGTTATTGAGATGACTAAACAGTGTTTGGTTATAATTTCTGCTGTAATGTGAAGGAATCTGCTTGACTGCGAGTTATAATCTGATTCTATCCTTGCTAATGTGTCTTCATTTTGCATTGCATGTACAAAACCCAAAACCAGTGAAGTTGGCACGTTGTGTAAATCGTAAATAAAAACAGAATACCATTATTTGCAAATCCTTTTCATCCTATATTCAAATGACTACACTGCAAAGACAAGTTACTTAATGTTCGAACAGGTAAACTTTGTAATTTTTTGCAAATATTAGCTAATTTGGAATTTGATGCCTGCAACATGTTTCAAAAAAAGCTGGCACAAGTGGCAAAAAAGACTGAGAGAGTTGAGGAATGCTCAAACACTTATTTGGAACATCCCACAGGTGAACGGGCTAATTGGCAACAGGTGGGTGCCATGATTGGGTATAAAAGCAGCTTCCCTAAAATGCTCAGTCATTCACAAACAAGGATGGGGCGAGGGTCACCACTTAGTGAACAAATGCGTGAGCTGATTGTCGAACATTTTAAAAACAACATTCCTCAACGAGCTATTGCAAGAAATTTAGGGATTTCATCATCTACGGTCCGTAATATCGTCAAAAAGGTGCCAAGCACCTTGACAATGCCAAGCCACATTCTGCACGTGTTACAACAGCATGGCTCCGTAGTAAAAGAGTGCGGGTACTAGACTGGCCTGCCTGTAGTCCAGACCTGTCTCCCATTGAAAATGTGTGGCACATTATGAAGCGCAAAATACAACAACGGAGACCCCGGACTGTTGAACAACTTAAGCTGTACATCAAGCAAGAATAGGAAAGAGTTCCACCTGAAAACTTCAAAAATTGGTCTCCTCAGTTCCCACACGTTTACTGAGTGTCGTTAAAAGGAAAGGCGATGTAACACAGAGGAAAAAACACCCTGAGCTAACTTTTTTGAAATGTGTTGCAGCCTTTAAATTCTAAGTTAATGATTATTTGCAAAAAAAGTTTCTCAGTTTGAACATTAAACATCTTGTCTTTGCAGTGTATTCAATTGAATATAAATTGAAAAGGATCTGCAAATCATTGTATTCTGTTTTTATCTACGATTTACATAACGTGCCAACTTCACTGGTTTTGGGTTTTGTAGTTTTTATGGAAAATACGGAGCCGGGGAAGTGCCATGACACAAAAAAAATATAAGATGTGGCCACGAGATATAAGTCGTTCCCACGATTTAGCTATCTCATTCCCACAACTTAGTTATTTTGTGGCCACAACATATAAGTAGTTCCCACAACTTACTTATTTTGTGGTCACGAGATACAAGTCATTCCTATGATTCATCTATTACACGGCCACCAGATATGAGTCGTTACCGCAAGTTAAATTAACAAAATTGAGGGAACGAGTTATATGTTGTGGCTATAAGTTAACTAAATCGTGGGAAGGAGTTGTATTTCTTGGTCACATATTAGTTAAATTGTGGGAATGAGTTAATTAAATTGAGGGAACAAGTTATAACACGTGGCCACAGATTAACTAAAGTGTGGGAACTAGCTACTTTTATCTCGTGAGCACAACACAAAATATTATCTTTTTTCATGTCATTGCACTTCCTGGGCTCTGTCGAAAATTTTTAGGATTAAAGGCACTATTTTAGTGCTATAACCAAAGGATATTGAGAATATTAACTGGTTTGCCAACCTCCAATAATCATAGAAAGAGAGGTATTTTTCTCAGTCTATGATCATAGGCAATGGCAAACTGGCTTACAATCCTCACATCCTTCGGCTAAAGTGCTAAAATAGCACTTTTAATCCTTGAATTTCCGTAGAAAAAAAACTCCATAATATACTTAGCGCCATTAAAAACGCAACAGTGAGGTATGTACTGTATTTGTGGCTAATTGAAGAATCAATTGATTTTTATTGCTTTTCCAGTGAGGCACGAGTGGAAAGAAAGAAAAGCGAGTGGTATTGTAATCCTGACGTGCGCCACGTGAATGCGCCAAGTACTTCAGTAATAACAAACACTGAGCTGTTTGTGATGTATACAATGACCCTTGACTTGTTCTTTTGGGTGTGGTCAATACGAAGACAAAAAAAGAAAAATGCTACTGCGTCAAGAAAATGTCTTGTGGCACAGGAGAGAGAAAAAGAGCCATTGGGCAGGTCTCAGCTGCTGACTCGTGATGCGTCATTTGCACTGTTCCCGTTCAACCATCAGTCGGCTGTCTATCCGAGAATGGAACACAGGCACTGTCACTGACCAACCCTGCTTAGGGCAGCCACGAGTGACTTAAGGCCCGTTTCCACCGCAGGACCTTCAGAGTAATTTTTACGGGGCCGGGGCCATTGTTGCGTGTCTCCACCGCTGGAACCACCCCCAAAGGACAGAGTACTAGAACTTTCACAGGGGCTAAAAAAGTCCCTGCCTCGGAGTAGGTACTCTGAACGGCCCCGAAAAACTCCTGGATGGGGCTTGGGGTTTACTTGGCGCTGATTGGATTTACTCAGGGCAGGATGTAACGTCTACAGAAAACAACAAAATAGCCAGCATTTTTAAAACTCAGCACACGACGAGGGGTCACATTTTTAAAAGGAGTTCTCCTACTTCGCCCTCTCAGTGGAGACACGGCAGTTGAGAGGGCCAAGTGAGAGGACATTCCTGTAGTAGTTCCTGCCCCCCCCAAATACAACCAGGAACTTCTTCGGTGGAAACGGGCCTAATGGTAGCTCAAGAGCGCAATATCTGGTTACAGCCTGTACGTAACAGATTCTGGACTACAACCCAAACTGATCATGAAACGACGGGTCCGAGACATCTGAGGGTGAGCACAAGTTCCATTCAATGCCGTTGATATGAGCAACACATGCGTGTGCATGGACTTCACAGAAAACCCAGTTTTTGCCCATTTACGCATGGCTGCGCGGTTGGTCAGCGACGGTCCCTGTTTTCCATTCTCAGACAGAAACAGGGAAATAAAGTGCCAAAAAAGACACAGAGGCAGGTGCCCCCAGTCAGAAGTGAAGAGTTCCTACTCCTGCTAATATACAAAAAATGGGTTTTCTATAGGGGCCGTTTGCACGCACGTTTTGCTCACGTAGATGGCGTGTACTTGCAGTACACAAACAGTACTTGCGCTCACCCTTAATCGTCTCGGACCCCTCGTCTCCTGATCAGTTTGGGCCGGAATCTGTCACGTACAGGCTGGTACCAGATGTGGCGCTCTTGAGCTACCATTGTCACTCGTAGCTGCCCTAAGTGGGGTCGGTCAGTGACAGTGCCTGTGTTCTATTCTCGGATAGACAGCTGACTGATTGTTGAATGGTGCAGTGCAAACGACGCACCACCTCACAACGGCTGAGACCAGCCCGTAACTTGCCAATGGCTCTTTTTCTCTCTTATGTGCCACAAGTCGTTCCATTTTCTTGACGCAGTAGCATTTTTCTTTTTTTTTGTAGGCTTTACGAAAGCTATTGACCACACCCAAAAGAACAAGTCAAGTGTCACTGTACACATCACAAACAGCTCGATGTTTGTTATAACTGAAGTAACTTTGACTTCCTGAAACATGCCCAAGTGTACTGATGGGGAATTGTGAATAAATGGTGTCCTGTTTCGCAATTGCAACATCAAAATTGCAGCTTTGTGCTTCCTGCTTCCTTTGAGCTTCCTGGCTCTAAGGCATGGATTATCATCAAAACATTTGATAAAAAAATGATTAAAAACATAAAGTAATATAGACCATTTCAATAATATTAATTTAAAAACAAAATGAAACATGCATTTTTGGGACTTGCATTATCAGAGCTCATTGATTAATGAGACAGCTTTTAATTTTTTAAAACTTTTAAGGATATTTAAAAAAGAAATTAAGCCAGTAGTGAAACCCAATTTTATTAGTGTGTGCAAATCTAATGACTCACCGTGTTTCACAAGTTTAACTTCATCGGCACTCTGGTTTTGGGTAACACGGGAGGGATCAGTGTTGTTTCAACTGGAGGAAATGTGAGAATGTGACTGATTAAAACACGCACAGTCAGACTCAGAACCTGTCCTGCTTTCCTGTTACTCCACTATAGGACCCCATCGATTCTGAGAACCAGATTAACCGGCACATTTCCTGTAATGAAATATGGCTAACTGTCACAAACATAGTTTCACATTCACCCGAGTTCAGAATTCAGTTGTATACACAGATGTGCAAGTACTCACATTCACAAACACGTGCATGCGTGTCTCCACATGCGCATGCACACAATTTCATGCATGCACACTCACATGCCATATGCACACACATACATGCTTAAACACACACAAAATTTAGTCTTGAGCGGAAACAAAACTAGGGCCGTCCCCAGCCCTTCTTAGACTGAGACCTGTTGACTAACAAGTCACCACTGTGGAACAAAGTCAGATGTATTTGCTTGCTTTAATTCAGAATCTTTCCATCTTAAATCAAGTAAAAAATAAATAAAGTTGAAGGCTACTTGAATTAAACAAGTAGAATGGCAGGTTCTTATAATGTATTCAAGTGTTTATAAGTTCTTATCTCTTGATCTTTTAAATTAGTCATCCCACGCATACAGTAAGTGGCTGTACAAATGGCACATGCATTTTTCTAATTGTGTTCGCTTTTGCCAGCACCCTCAAGCAATTCCACACAAATTGAAACTGAACAAAAAAAGAAACAAGAGGAAAGTAAGTCCAAGAAAAGTTGTTAACCTTGTTGCGGAGTTAAACTTTTATACTTTATCTACATCATGTCATGCTTCTGAAAAATCAAACACATGCTGTAACACTTAGTTTGTACCATGGCCAACATGAAAGACATTTTGGCTTGGCAGTAAAGGCAGCAGTGTACGAAAACCTCCCCATCCCACACAAATGGACGAGTACATCTTGCTCGGAACTCTTGGTTTCAATCATCACGTAGAAAAGAAAGGTCAAGTACACCGTAATACTGCTCTTCTGCCAAAATGATGGAGCTAATCTGCTAAATCTTCTGCTTGTCACTTACCTTACTTCGTGTACACATGCATGCTTGTTTGAGCCCCAGAGTAGTACATGTAAAATACTGGTTGGTGTATCAAAATAGTGTTGTTATATTACTAATTAAATAACAAACATTTTCCTATATGTGTGCATTTTGCAGAACAGTTGAACTCCACCAATGTTTAAACTGTCACTGAGATAGGTATGAAATTGTGTTATATACAAGTGCAGGGCAGAGGTGGGGAGCACTGTCACTTCACAGCAAGAAGGCCATGGATCTGAGGCTTACCCACATTTACAGTCTTAGGATTTGGTAAGTGGCCACTCAAGTGATGTATTTCCGGGATCTGGCCAAAGTATATATGTAGGCGTAAAGACTTTATGAAAAGTGAGGTTTTGTTATCTTGCGTTGAGACACACTTGAAAGGAAAATGTTTCCAGTTGAGGCAGCAGTTTAAGGAATTTATGAAATGAAAATGATATAAAGAGGATGTGTAATCTAAATAAATCTGTGCGTGGGGATCTAACTAGTGATCTCAGTATTTAAACAACAAACACTGAAACGTCGCCCAAAATAATAAAGAAATATAGCAATAAATTAGCCAATAAAGGCATTAATGAGTAAGAAATCAATTAAATCAGTTTCTTAATTTACACTGTACACACTACCAAATGACAGAAGCTGCAGTATCGTGATGTAACTTTTTTCAATGGACTCTTGAACGTCATCCTAATCCTACTTCTTCCTTTCTGCTTTCAAAATCCTGATGCATTGTGAGATGCGCTTAGCTCTTGATACTTCTTTGAAGCGTATTAGCATAAGGGTTTATGAAGTGTAGATTAAATGCACCTGGGCATTTTTAGAGATGGGAAAGTCTTCCTCTCTTACTTGGTGACTTGTGAACGTCCACACTAGACCGCAAAACTGTGAGCGAGGTATAGGGAAGAAGCCAGAGTCTTGGCATCGGTCTGCTCATAAATTGGTATCCTCCAACCTCATGTCTGAGTAAGGCCAACTCATGAAGAGAGATAATCAGCTGCAGATAATTTCATATGCTTCAGTAGAAGGCATGGGCAGGCCAACGGTCTTCTGAATCAACAGTAAAGGCTGTCGTGGTCATTGCTTCATAAGTGTGATTGGACATTCCAAACTGGAGCACATTATCTGTACGGCAGTTGGGTTAGGGGGTAAACTTACACCTGAGGCATTTGAATGGGGCTCACAGCAGGAGGATCAAACTCCAGCACAGCCACAAATAAGATCAGTGCAGCAGTTAGGCCCTTGTGAGAGCCCTTTAATCCCACATTACTCCAGGGGGAACTGGCCCCTGCTAAGCAAAAAGCCTTTGTTGCTTTACATAAATCTTGCTAAATAATTCATGTTAACCATTACAATGGTTACAATGACCTGTGAAACCACATTCTAGTCATGGTAACAGTGAAATTTGAACACGTCTTTGTTTTTTCACCATGAATGCCAAAATTTTTGAGAAAAACCACACCTCTGACTATTTCTAGTTATGTATTTCTACAGGAAGACTATCACTTTCATTTTCTGATAGCTTCCTGACATCAATCAGAGATACCAACCAGGGGCAGGTTCATGTTTGCTGCTTGTTCCTCAAAAGACAGGAAAAGAACTGTGAAAGCATTTTATTTGTGAATCATCGTTACAACAATTGCAAGAAGCAATAGACAAGCAATTTTTCACAATCAAATGCTTTACACTTTATTTTAAATTTTAAACTATTCTAATGAGAGTATTATTAATATTGCATCTATTCATTAAAAATGTAAGGTTATTATTATTTACAAATATTGGTGCCAAGATCCTGTGGCAAGAAATGCGCTGTTTAAACTGCAGCCCATCTCACACACTGGAAACTTCAAGAATGAATCAGAAAAATAATCTTAATCGTCCCAGTTAGCAAAATTCTTCTGGTCCATATCTGGCCGACACCTGCCCACACCTGACACGTTCATTTGGCCCACATACCGCATGGAATGATGGCACTTGGGCACTCCGTTACTGTTTGCCAGAGCTTGGGCACAATCAAGCCATAACAATGCCAGATGTCAGCCAAGAAAATATGATGCAGCAAATGAGGGCCAGTTTTAGTTCACTTACAGACTGACCATTGTCACTCTACTAAATATTTGCCAATTGTGGGCCATATTTGTTTTGTGATATTCGGGCCAAATTCAGTATTTACACATGGGCCACTATAGGCTCACATCTATTTTGTGCGGGCCAAAAGAATGCGAAAAGTGCCGGATCGTTGCCTGATGTGGCCCACATCTGTATGCTATCTGGATTGAATACGCTCCTCTTATCCATGTATCCATGTATCATACGTGATGTATGAGTGCATTTCAATTAAAAAATCACCATCTAAACAACAATTAAAATTGCTTTCAAAATCAGGGCCAATATGCAGCACTTAGTACAATATGTAATACAGTAAATATGACTCAGTGGCATGCCATGCAAACCACCAGCCAGAATGAAATACTTTGTCTGCAAATTCTCAACTGCTGTTGGCAGTGGTTGCAATTCATGATGCAAACATTTCAAACAGTACAACAGTCCTGGGCTAAAATACACCGTGAACTGTGCGGCAAAACTGGGAAGTAGAGAAAAAACTAGAAAAGTCAGTCACCTGCAACCACAGTAGTATCCACATACGCCTGCACGTTTTCATGGAACTGATATCAGTATCAAAAATCATGATAATAACAACCAAGTAAGTGTATTGAAGATTCACTGACTAGAAAATGAGAGCCACTTCCTTTTTTCAATGAAACCACGTGCTGCACTCTCTTGGAGTAGGGCTCAGGCCCCAGAACTTTGCAATTGGCTTAAAATCTTTTTCTGCTGAGGAAAACAAAGAAAAAGTAGAAACTAAATGTTATGAGATTTTTTTTAAATTCATGGCAAATACAAAGAGAGGGCTTTATCCGTCAATAATTTATTTATTAATATTATTTATAATCAAGCCATTTTTTAACCAAAACTGCCAAGTTTTGGCCTTTTAGAAAAATACGGAGTTGGCTCTCGGGCGACAAGAAGGAAATCTCCGTGGTGGCGGCATAGTAACTGCTGATCCATAGTATCCCATGATACTTCCATACAGGAGATGCCTTATTCAGAGAGGAGGACATAAAGCAGTACAGTCAACTTCCTCTGCCTCACTGGGTCCATGAAGTTTGTTCATTCCAATGTAGCCTCCAAAAGTAAGAAGGTTTTTTTTTTTTAAAGATTATTTTTTCAGAGAATTTTTCTCTTATTTGACTGTTATACAGTGTAGAGAGACAGGAAGGCTGGGGAGAAGAATGGGGGAAGACATGCAGCAAATGACCCAAGCCGGAATCGAACCCAGGTCACTGCGGCCTTTATGCCTTTATGGTGGACGCGCTTAGTTCGATGAACCACCGGAGCATCCAAACACAGTAAGAAGTTAATGATAAAATCAGCTCTTGAGTGAAAAACAGCCTTACTGGACTCCAATGTGCTCTGTTACACTTGACTAAAGGGTTGTGCATTTCACTGCAGACTCCAGGAGCTTTCAGTGGAGTCCTCAAACTGCTCCTTATAGTTCACATTCTGTTCTTTGTCACAGTATGGGCCTGACCTCTATCAGTTTCTCTCCTCTCCACTAGGCTTCTTGCTTTCTTTTTTTTTTTTTGCTGCCGCAAGGTCCTAAACAGTGATAAAATTTTAAAGGGCTGAAATTCCCATACAATGTATTCGACATGGATGTACATACCCTGAAATTAAAGCCGATGGTAGGCACTTTTGATAATTTTCAGGACACAAACATCCATATCAAGTGAACCGCATGCAGTACAAGCCTCAAGGTATATCCATTTCTCTTATGTCCATGTGGTGGTTCTTCTCTCACTTTCCAGTGGCCGGGATGGGATAGCACAACTCATCCTTGTCTGCCTCCTCCACACATCCACTAGAATGGTCCCCATGCAGCCCTTTGTTCCTAAAGAAAGGGCAGCCAATTTCCTCGCGGGACTCTTCCAGAGGAGCGTCAGTGACGATCTGTCCTTCTTCCAGGTTTTTCAATTCCTCTTCCAAGTCCTCGCCCTTCTGCTCCGACGCACTGGTGCCCAGAATCACCGTCCCCGGGGAGTAGATGAAGATCGATCCTAAGGTCAAATTCATCACACTTAGCAGGCAAAGTAAAAGAACACCTTCTGCACCATGAGGTCTGAAAGTATCTACAAATGGCGCAGTTATTGCCGACTTGTAATTTACCAATGCAGTTAATTTAAAATGAAAGTACAGACCCCCAATTTAAAGCCACCAACATGCATCCGATTTTAAGAGTGGCATGTAGGATGCCCTTCAAAAGTTTTGTCCCTGTGAGCAAATGCTTACAGATCTCACTGTAGATCAGAACAAGTCAAAATTCTCACTTTTCACTTTGGCGGGATCAACACAATGCCACACAGAGCATATTTAAGGCTACACAATATCAGGGTGAATGCAAGGCCGCTCTGGGTCAGAAGACGAGATGTACAACTATGTAGCTAATTGAAGGACAGCTAGCAGTTCCTGCATTGTCTCTTCAAGAAAACAAAATGGCAATAAATAAAAGGACAATGCAAGCGGCCTAAATGTACTCTTCACATTGTTCATTAGCAGAAGAGACAATGTGTTTTGACCTCGGCAAGAATGTACGCACGGTCCAGTGGGAAATATCTACATTCATAAAAACGGAAACCCTACCCATGACTCAGGAAATTAGGAAACGTTCTGAAATAACAAAGGTTCTGATACTCAGTGAAACCACTTCCTGCTGTTGTTGTTAAGCTGATTGAAAATGCACAGAGCTGCAGTGAAGATTGAGAGGAACTGCCGATGCAGCTCTTTCTCATGCAGAAGGTTCAACCTGGATGTACTGCACTGAGCCTGCACAGAATATTTATTTATTTATTTATTTATACTGGGAGTCCGATTGAGAGCAAGCTCTCTTTTGCAACGGAGCCCTGTTGCGAACAATAGCAAACAACCAAGAACAATGAATAAAAACAATGACTGCATTGCTCATGTACATTCCAGCTTTGTGGCAGCCAATAAAAGACATTTAAAACAATCAATTGAAATAAGACTTTCCAACTTTAAAGACTCTTGAAGCCTATTCCATTTCTGTGGAGCAGAAATAGAGCAGAATATGGAGCAGAAATAATATACAGGACCAGTGGTAATACTTTACAAAAAGGTCCCAGGGAAGTGGCATTAGCTCATGGGGCTGTTAACAACCAACCACTGAAAACTTAGATAATACATAATTAATTCTTGCTGCCCACCTCATTAGCTAATGTCAATTAACATCAGGATGAATACCTGTTCATGAACAAGTAATCGCATCCTATGCTTTGCAAATGCATAAATAATGATCATATTATCATGCTTGATTCAAATCTATGTACATCATTAACTGATGATAACAGCTGTTAGAGGTCACATAACCTTATGATAAATTCTTCAAATCATCACTCTCAACACATGGGGTTCTCAGTGCGCCACCTTTTGGTTGGATGACCTTCTAGTTCCGTGACCCTTTCACAAGGACAAAGGTTTGAAAGTGGTTTTGGGTTGCCAGAAGGATACTAAACAAATTTGGCTGGGGTAGCCTCGTTAGAACGTCAGCAATTTTGGAAGGGGTCTATATGGGTCAAATTACAAAATGTCCCAGTCTTCTTGAAATGTCTGCCAAATTACTCAATTAGGAATACACAGTCCAAAAATAAATAGTTTGTCCTATCTCTGACCTTCAATTAAATGACTATGACTGGAAATGTACGAAAGGTCAACGCACTTTTGGTCACTTTTTACCAATAATGTTAAGATTGCCCAATTTGAATGAATTTGGTAACTGATTACATGCACTGTTGTATGACAAATTCAGCTAAGCAACTTTTAAAAGCTAAAATTGCATTCTTAATCTTGAAATTTCATAATCAAATAAAATTTATGGATATGAGTTAACTTGTATTCCAGCGTGATGTTTCAATGTTCTAACCCATGTTTAACTAAGACCTTAAACTATTACAATAATAGTTGTACTAATAGTTGCAGGCCCACAAGAATCTGACACATATTAAAATTTTAGTTATTATGATGATCAGTCTGACAATGAGTGGAGCCATGAATTGTGATTGGAAAAAGTGCCGAGTGACTTTTTGTATTATACACAATCAGCTACTTGACCCAATGGTGGAGTTCACTGACTTTATGTTCAAAGATGATATTTTTGGTAATCATTTTGCAATTTCGAGGCTAAGACTGCCATTTTGGTTTTAAAAGTTGCTTAGTTGAATTTTTCACATCAGAAAATATAGTTAAACACTGTTTTGGTTCATCAAATTGGGCAATCTCAACATTACTGGTAAATTTGACCTTTGACCAAAAGTGCGTCAACCGTTCCACATTTCCAGTCATAGTAACTTAATGGTCAAATAAGGCAAAAATTATATTTTAGATTCTGACTAAAAGAACTAATTTGGTTTGCATTTCAACAATACTGAGACATTCTAATTTTGACCCCTCAATGAACAAACGAAGAGACGCCTGCATACTTACTCCAAGCCACCAGGAAAATTTTAAATTTATTACATAAGAACAAAGTTGGGACATTTTCTAATTTGAGCCATGCTGACCCCATGTTGACCCCTACCAAAGATTGCCAACATTTTGAAGATGGTTACCCAAGCAAGATGTGTTTAGCATCCTTCATGCAACCCAAAACCTTATTCAAATATTTGTCCCCATGAAAGTGTTACGGAACCTTAAGATTGTTGCTCAACATTTCTCACACTCTGAAGACTAACTTGTTTGAGTTTATTATAAGTTAAGTTCTTTTGATAGATTTTTTTTCTGATATTTTACTTGGGTCTACTCTTCTTATTGTTGCCAGGTTTTTACCAGTCAGGAAAGTTTTCATGAAGTTTTGTTTCTACTGGTCACTGAGCAGCAGGGTTAGAGAAACATAGCCCAACATGTTTTAGAGGTTTCTCTGCTCTAACAAACCTGATTGAAATGAATTCAACTTCTCTGAATTAGAGCATCTGCTAAATGCTTCGTTTTAATGTAAAGTGACTGTTCAGGCTTGAGCACTGTATCAGTTCAAATGAGCTGTGTTGCACTCACCCACAGTGTTGCTGACGTTCTCTCTTCCTCTGGAATGGTCCACAGTGACCTGCTGAAGGCCCCCACTGGACAGTACTTCCACATCAGCACCAGGAACCTCTCCTTTCTGACTAACCACTGGGTGGATGGCAGCTCGACTGGGGTTTCCACCAGACAAAAGATGCTTCATAGTCTCAAGAGTGGTTGGGTCCTGGTACAATAGCCACCGTTTTTGTTTGGCCAGATGAAACATGGATGAAATACAAACAAGCACAAATTCATTCCACACCCCCAGTAGTGAAACTAACCCCAGACCTCCCCTCCAATCATTAACCCTTTTCTGCGGATGTAGACGCTCGCGTCTATACAACTGCAACTTTAAGCACTTAGTTACAGTACTCGACCACGAGATGGCACCCCCGGATCAGCTATTGAATTTTCACAAGCGGGCAGAGCTGAAACGCTATTTTGAGTATGGAAAAGTTCCCTCCAATCCCTGTTTTTCAGGAGATGCATGAATTAAACTTCTAAGCTAAGCCTGGTGTGCAAACTGGTCAATATCCTCGCCCATAGTATCGATCCAGTAGTTTTGAAAAATTATCACTTGCGACAGAAAAAAACTTAGCACCCAGTAGCAACCATTTTAGCTACAGTGAGCCAACAGTATTCCAACTAGTGGTTAAAAAATACGTTTTGTGAAGCAAAAAATCCGACATTGTATTGATTCTCTCACATTCTACTGTCAATTACAGTCATCACTCACACAAATATGCGTACTTCCCTCCCATGGATTAACGCGTAGATTCCTCCATTGACAAATTCAGCGCTTCCTTCTGTCCACCCAAGTACTAGTGTCGATAGCCAGTCACTCAATTATATACTCAGATTCATCTGCGTAACTCTACAGTTATAGTTCATGCCCTCGTGAAACTTCCCCGGTAGTGATGTATTGATAGACTCGTTTCTTATCCAATTCCCGAGGTGTTTAAACTTTCCTCAATAACTGAAATACATTGATCGGACAATATGAATAGGATACAAAGCTAAGCGTAAAAGTAAGGTCGGTTGTATTCTACGAATGTTGGCCTCGGTTCGCAGCTGAAAATGATGCGATATCAAAGAAACAAAGACACCCGAAACCGGCCTGAAGTATTCAGTTTCATTTACGAGATGAATGTTGTATGGATGCGGTCAATGGGAATTATTCCGAATGAAACAGTACTGGAGGGTTCCTTCTACCCGATACATCTGTCTCTGCAGGAGGGCATCAATGAAGAAAAGAGGTTATACTTCTACTGTTTGTATTTTGCTCAATATAGCTTTTTGCTGTAGAATTTATACCGCGTTTAAAGACATCGAATGCTGAGGTTTTCGTTTCTCCAAATGCATGCAGCTCTTGCACGTCAGTAGATCCCTCGGTACGTTAATTACACCATTCTGTTGAATATGGAGGCATATGTCGTTTGACTTTTCCTGAAAGTGAAATTTCTGTTCTGTAAAAATAAGGTATATTGCAGAATTCAGATATTACTGAGTTAGTGAGTTTTTACCCTTGTAATGTGTTAGGTTATGAGCTTGGATGTGAGAGCGGTTAGCTTTTCATTGCAGGGTGAGTTTTATGCCTGTTTAATCAGCACTTTATTTAATGCTTGGGGGACTTCAGAGAAAAATGGACAATATTGTGAACTTTATTATGGAGAAAAGGCATGTTTTATGTTTAGAGAGGTTACTGGTGACCAATGATGTTCAACTGCTCTGATATTGATAAATTCATGCTAAACTCAACCAGAAAATCATCAAGATATGCTGAATTTCATGCCCCAAAAGTTAATTTGTGTTAAATATATGATAAATGTATGATTTGACACTGAACCACTCTAATGAATCTTAGACTTTGGGAAGACACCTGGATAGCTGTCTAATTTGGCTCATAGCAAGCGGGTTATCTAGAATGTAATGTTCAAGACGAACTGTACTTGTGGTCAAGAAGTTTATGATCCCAGAAATGTATAGATTTAAGCCCCAGCAGTTTTTCAATTGTCAGTATTATTTTTTTTTGCTATTTCAATTGTGAATTCTCATGAAGATTTTTTATGTTTGCAGCCCCTTTTCTCCACCAAAATTATAAAAATAAACTGAAGTACGATGGGAGTCTAAATGCTTCAAGTGTCTAGACTCAATTGAGCCAAAGTTTTTCTGTCTGTAAAGCTGCAATCTTGAATTATAAAGCCTTAAATCAGGTAACACCTAAAAAGCCAGATTTGGCTTCTGCGCAACCTAATAACCTAATACATCCTGGGTTATGCACCTGCCTGTATTGGTGCAGCTATCGATTTTGGCATGATTCTGTCATCTCATGCCATGACTAAAATTGATTATATATCTAACTAACATCTAAATGTTTGATGGGATTAGTGAGCTTGTGAAAGATTTGTTTGCAATTTTTTTTAATAGTGTGCCAGAGTTAACTCTATCCCACCAGGCCTACATGAGAACAAAATGGCTGAGGAAAAACTGCCACAAAAAAAATTCATTAAAATATTTCATTTTTTCATGCCGTAGGCTGTTCATCTTTTGACGATAAATAACTCCATTCTGAAAAAATTTCCATGAGAAAACTCATCTGGACTACTATTTAGGTCCATTTCCCAGTCACTTTCCATCATTTTCATCAATAATTTTTGAGTGATGAGCTGCAAAAACTTAATGGGTCAAAATGCATAAACAATGTTTGTCATGTGCAAGCAATCGTAAGCAAAGGATTTCTCAAGAAAATAATCGAACATTTTCATATTCGGGTATCATTGGAAAGATCAGATTCTTAGCTTATTTTGACATATAACATGAAGTAATCTGTAATATGGAAGAAGTATGATTGGGGAAAGTAAATTCACCTCTCGCGTCCGTCATATCTGACCGGGATTAGGCAGTGCCGTCGATAGAGTTAATGGTGAATGCAAACTGATGAATGCCAGTCACTGAATTTCTAAGTGCACAATATGAACGTGCCACATCTTTCCATTTATTTTTATTTTACCAAATAATTTGCTCATTGAGATCAATGATCTCTTTCATAAGGGAAACCTGGCCAAGAGAGCCAGCAACACATGTCTATATCACAAAATCAAAAACAGTATACACAACACTGAGAAGCAAAACAGTGCAAGTACAGAGCATAAATACAAATTTTAAATAGCAATCATATAAACTGTAAATTCTGAGATGACAATGATGGGAATTGGAGCAACACTTGCTGAGACTATGCCTGTTCAGAAGCCCAAACCCCACTATGAAGAACAACTACCAGGTCATCTCTCTGCAGAAGGTCAAGCACAAACTAGGACATCAGAAAAAGGCTGTATATACAGCATACTGTAGATTTGACCTACTTCTTATTTATCAGACATGGCAAGGTGAGATACTCACATTTTTCCTGAGCGGCAGACCTGAGATCAACCACAAGAAAATATTAATTACAAAGTGTTGAATATAAACCCATTTCCTTGCCTGATCATTATTGTTGTTGATGATACCATTGTGTGTGTGTTTTCAATTGTAATGTAGTATGCGCATTATTTTTGTGTGACGTATATCATTTTGCAAGTTTTAATGGGCCTATTGTCAAAGACCTTTGAAGACTTCACAATGGCCTATGGCAGTTGACTTTCAAAAGTTACAATTTAACCCCTTACGAACTACGGTACAGGGGCGTAGTATTACGGATTATAAATACAGCATTTTTCCAAATCGCAACATTTTCAAGCGGCATATCCACATTTCGCGAAGAAACTCGGCCAAAAGCTCATATAAACCATTTTTACCTCAACCAAACACAATTCAAGCCCCAAGCAAGTAAATAAGCATGCAGCAGAACATAGGATAAAATCATATCAGCGCTGAATCGCCAGGATTTCTGCTGAATTCGTGCCATACATAAAAACGATACCTCAAATAAAATAGGAAAGTCCACAGAATGCAACGATATGACCCCTGTCATTTCAAACCGACACCACATTGCAAGAACAGCAGGCATACACTTTACAGTCTACAGAGATGAGCAGAAAAAAATTCTTACCTTTGATATTTTGCAATAAAAAAACTGCTCAAGGGTAAATCTGTGCTTGCTATTGTTGGCCCAATGTGTTCGTGTTATAACGAAACTAGATCTGCCGGGATCCTAGCATGTTCTTTCCCAGGGCGTTGCTTCAAATATCTCAGCTCCGTAGGATTCAGCTTCCTTACAATGTAATTTACTATCTGCTTTCGGCTTGTGATGCTGTCAGTAAGACTATGCCGGTAGGAATTTGATTGTATGAGTCCTGATGATTCTAACGAACTCTAAACCACCTTAATGGCAGAAACCTAGCCTGAGCTTCAGCCTTACGTTCTGAGTGCGTCAAGCTGAGTCCATGGGACATATGAATGTTCTTGAATAGCGCGACAATATAAACGCATAACTAGTTTGTTTGAGGTATTGTCTGAATAATTATCCGCGAAATATTCAACATTCATTTTCAAAGTCATTTTCTGACAGAATCTTTGCACTATTGCGCACAAAAACTGAGACTACAACAGTACAGTATATATTTTCCTTACCCATTCGTTGAATGCGCAATTTGACCATAGACTGTTGTCGATTGGCGCAGCCTATTGGATAAAATTCCGCGCTGCTGAAAGGAAATTGTGAAGGTACGATTCCTGATCGGAGTACCTTTTTTTTTATTTTTTTATTTTTTGGAAATAATCGCAGTTGCCTTCTAAAAATAATCGCTGGGGTTTTTGTTATTCTTAGTTTTCTTTAACATATTTTCACATTGCCTTTGTATTTATCATTTTACTTATTTGTTTTGTTTTTTAATAAATATGCTCCAGTGGAGTCAAACTTAATTTTCATTGTATGTATTATCTTTGAATGGGAAATTGTATAGGCAACAAAACTGGCAGAAATACTAATAAATTTTTTTTAATTCTAAAAATTAAAAAAATGTTGTATTTGGATGGAATGGATGCCTGTTGTGATATACAAGTGAAATTTTATAGGTTTTACAGCTTGGTATCTGAGAAATCTGAAATGGAACACAAGGTACCTACATTGCCAAAATAGAGAAGCCACCTAGACATTCCTCTCTAATTTTGCTCTGATTGACCTGATCAGAATAAACTTTGGGACAGATAATGACATTATGTGCTGTCATTTTTTTGAAGTTTCAGGCTATAACTTGCCAAATCGAAGCAAAACTTTGTTAGGTGCAAAATGAGATCTTTCATTTACGCTGTGTTCCATCTCCATTCACTTTGACTCAGTGACATACACTCCTGATCAAAATCTTAAGACCAGTTAAAAAATTGCAAGAATTTGCATTTTGCACTGTTGTATCTTAAGAAGGTTCTAAGTAGAGTTTCAAAATGCAAAAAGAAGAAATGGGAACAAGAGACCAAATGTTTTGAGCAGGCAATTTATTGAAAAGAACAATTTAACTGAAATAGGCTGTTCATCAGCTGATCAAAAGTTTAAGACCACATCCTTTAAAAGCCCAAATCTGTGGAAGAAATTTGGATTCCATGTCATTTTCTGTCAAGAAATCACACTGTCAAGACCTCTTGATGGGAAAAGCAAAAAAACTCACTGCCTTCGAACGTGGCAGGATTGTTGAGCTGCATAGACAAGGCCTCTCACAGCGTGCCATCGCTGCTGAGGTTGGACGCAGTAAGACAGTCATTTTGCATTTCTTAAAAGATCCTGAGGTTTATGGAACAAAAAAATCAAGTGGTAGACCCAAAAAAATCTCACCGGCTCTGAGCCGGAGGATCCGAATGGCTGTCCGTCAAGACACGGGACGATCCTCATCCCAAATTAAGGCCATTACTGGTGCTGACTGCAACCCAATAACCATCAGACAGCATCTGCAAAGGAACGGCTTCAAAAACAAAAAACGTCTTTAAAGGCCACATCTCCTTCAACGCCACAAAATTGCCCGTTTGGCCTTTGCAAGGGAGCACCAAACATGGGACGTTCAAAGTTGGAAGAAAGTTTTATTCTCTGATGAGGAAAATTTAACCTTGATGGTCCTGATGGCTTCCAACGCTACTGGCATGACAAGGAGATGCCACCTGAGATTTTTTCAACACGGCACAGCGGAGGGGGCGCCATCATGATCTGGGGTGCTTTTTCCTTCAATGGAACAATGGAGCTCCAGGTTGTGCAGGGGCGTCAAACAGCAGCTGGCTACGTGGAGATGTTGCAGCGGGCATCCCTCATGACTGAGGGCCCTCGTCTGTGTGGTGATGACTGGGTCTTTCAGCAGGACAATGCTGCAATTCACAATGCCCGTCTGACAAAGGATTTTTTTCAGGAGAATAACATCACTCTTTTGGATCATCCTGCATGTTCCCCTGATCTAAATCCAATTGAGAACATTTGGGGATGGATGGCAAGGGAAGTTTACAAAAATGGACATCAGTTCCAGACAGTGGATGCCCTTCGTGAAGCCATCTTCACCACTTGGAGCAACATTCCTACAAGCCTTTTGGAAACACTCGCATCAAGCATGCCAACACGAATTTTTGAAGTGATCAACAATAATGGTGGAGCTACTCATTACTGAGTCTGTTTTTGAGACTTTAATTTCTGTTTTAGGAGTTTTTTTGAGCTATGGTCTTAAACTTTTGATCAGCTGATGAACAGCCTATTTTAGTTAAATTGTTCTTTTCAATAAATTGCCTGCTCAAAACATTTAGTCTCTTGCTCACATTTCTTCTTTTTGCATTTTGAAACTCTACTTAGAACCTTCTTATGATACAACAGTGCAAAACGTAAATTCTTGCAATTTTTTAACTGGTCTTAAGATCAGGAGTGTATATAGTGATTTTTACACCAGGTATGAAATCCCAAATAGTTTTACCTTTATTGCGATACCAAGATTATTCAAGTGGACCAAGCAGTCGCAGAGATATACTCATTTCATTTTGGGCTTGCCATTTTCAAAAAAGAGGCTCAGGGCTTAAGGGGTTAAAGTTTAGAATATTGTATGAACGCATTGGCTGGGCTTTCATACACATTTTGTGCGTGTTTCCATTCAACAATGCCTGTTTGCCTTTTATTAGCCTCATATCATAATTGCCCATCTCATTTTTTAAGGTTTTTTTTAAATAATTTATCTATGTATTTATTTATTTATATTATTTAAGAGATTAACTTTAAAAAAATTAAGGTTTTGAGAAAAAAAGCAAAAACACATTTTTCACCAACATGAAAGAACAGGCAGACTATATCTCAATTTGGCAAAATTATGACTTAAGCAACTATGCAGACAATTTCTTCTTCTTCTGAGTTTTATTGGTGATTGGAAAAATGAACTACCGGCATTTACTCTACAAAAATATGACACTGAAGATTGGCTGAACTAAAAAGAAGAAAAAAATTATTTCCCTTCACCCTAATCCACAATCTACAATGACAATGTGTGCTCTTATATACAACCCCAATTCCGAAATAGTTGGGACAAAGTGTAAATTGTGAATAAAATCAAAATGCAATAACTTTCAGATCACATGAGCCAATATGTTATTTACAATAGAACATAGATAACATTTCAAATGTTGAAACTGAGACATTTTACATTTTTATCCACAAAATGAGCTTATTTCATATTTTCTGGCTGCAACAGGTCTCAAAAAAGTTGGGACACAGGAAAAAAGGGCTGAAAAAGCAAGTAATATATTAGAGAATCAGCTGAAAGAACATTTAGCAAGTAATTAAGTTAACTGGCATCAGGTGTGTAACATGATTGGCTCTAAAAGGGATGTTTTAGGGAGGCTGAGTCTCTCAGAAGTAAAGATGGCCAGAGGCCAACCTGTGAAGGTTTGTGTAAAAAAAAAATTGTGGAATACTTTAAAAACAATGTTCTTCAATGTCAAATTAAAAGGGCTTTGAAGGTCTCATCATCAACAGTGCAAAACATCATCAAAAGATCAGAGAAACTGGAAAAATCTCTGTGCATTAGGGACAAGGCCGAAGACCTTTTCTGGATGCCCATGATCTTCAGGCCCTCAGACGCCACTGCCTCACTCACTGGCATGATTCTGTCATTGACATTAATAAATGGGCCCAGGAATACTTCAAGAAACCACTGTCTGTAAAAACAGTCTGCCGTGCCACCCACAGATGCCACCTAAAACTCTATCATGCAAAAAGGAAGCCATTTTTGAGCATGATCCAGAAGCGCCGCCGTGTTCTGTGGACCAAGGCCCATTTAAAATGGACTGCAGCAAAGTGGCAAAGTGTCCTGTGGTCAGACGAGTCCAAATTTGACATTCTTGTTGGAAATCATGGGCATTGTGTCCTCTGTGCTAAAGAGGAGAAAGACCACCCCTCCTGTTATCAGAGTTCAATTCAAAAGGCAGCATCTCTGATGGTCTGGGGATGCATTAGTGCATATGGTATGGGACACTTGCATGTTTTAAAAAGCACCATGAATGCTGAAAGGTTTATAAAAGTTTTAGAGCAACATATGTTCCCCTCCAGATGATAACTATTCCAGGGAAGGCCTTGTATATTTCAGCAGGACAATGCAAAACCACATACTGAAGCTATTACAACAGCATGGCTTCATAGTAGAAGAGTCTGTGTGCTGAACTGGCCTGCCTGCAGTCTTGATCTTTCACAGATTGAGAACATTTGGCGCATAATTAAACGAAAAGTCCGTCAAAGGAGACCCAAAACTCTCCAGAAGCTGGAAGCCTGTGTAAAACAAGAGTGGGTTCAAATTCCAATGCTAAACTCAAGAAACTTGTCTCCTCAATGCCCAGACACCTCACTCTGCTGTTAAAAAGAAGAGCGGATGGTACACCATGGTAAACAGGCCCCTGTCCCAACTGTTTTGAGACCTGCAGCAGCCATCAAATTTGAAATGAGCTCATTTTGTGGATAAAATTGTAAAATTTCTCAGTTTCAACATTTATGTTATCTCTGTTCTATTGTGACTAAAATACTGATTGGTGTGATTTGAAAGTCAATGCGTTAAGATTTTATTCACAATTTACACTTTGTTCCAACCACCTCGGAATTGGGGTTGTAACTTGAAACTTGATGTTCGATTCCCACCAAACCTGTCCTCTGAAATTCCTAGAATTTCCTCCACTTTGACATCAGTCATCTCTAAAATCTCCTTAGCTCCTTGTATAACCATCCTAATCCTCTCTGTCTTTGTTTCAGTTTCACTTGTGCAGTTGATCACCATTGTGATGAATGCTAAAAACCTTCTACTGTCTATACTCAAAGACTGTTTGTCCAGCCTACTTAGTTTTTTCCCCTTAATTTTATCTGCATTTCTAAAACTAAAAACTTGATGGCAAGTCACCAAGACCATGACTTCAGAAACACAGGTACTGTTTTCATGGAAAATGAGAGAAGTATGTCATCAAAAGCCATACGAAATACACTTTACAGCAAATAGTGTGTTGACACTAATGAAATTTCAATGACATACATCAATCAAAATCGAATAAAATGCATAGAAAAGCAAAGATTTTTCAAATTTAAGTATCTGACATTTGATTGAATTTGGAATGAATTGGTTAGTATGGGCCAATAGGACAGACTTTTAACTTCTATTTTAGGGTATTTTCATACAATTTTGCTGCACAACGTGGAAATTGTAATCCTTTCTACTTATGGGACAATAAAGCAACCATCATGCAAACTTACTTTTACTCTGGGAAGTCAAGATCTTGTAACACCTCACAAAGCCCAGCAGCAAGAAAAGGATCACAAGGAACAGCATGAATATTGGCCATAGCTGAAAATCTACAAACACAAAGACAGGCAGACAAACAGACAAGCGATTATGTGAGCAAGGGAGTGAAACAGGAGCAATGTTGTACTGTATGGTTCTTTCCAACGTTTGAGTGTCAAGCCAAAATTTCAGTATTAGGACATCTGGCGACATCTGGTGGTAAGAATCCATTTATATTGATACGCCAACTCCCACTTGGAAAAAAATGCAACAGTACCAAAAAATGCAATGTGTTTTGCATGATGGTAGTGTAGCACTTGGAGTGCATAAAATATGAGAAAATGAATGAACGTATCTCAAAAACAATTAACAGGTATATTGTTCAGAAATGTGTTTTGTTTTATGTTCTGACATCAACCCCAACAAGTAAGGGAGCTAACGTCAGCTCAAAGCTGTAAAACTGAACAACAAAGTAATCCTCTAGTGTTCTCAATTTTACATCGAACTTTAACGCCATAAAATTACAAAAAGGAGGGGAGTATTGTATATCACTGTATTGATAATTTGGTGGGAATGTTGCATCCAGCGGTACAAATATTATTATCAATGTTAACTGGTGTTTCCAACATTAAGAAAACAGAAAATATTGAAAAATACAGAATGCAAACACACTAAGTGGATATCACCGCAAAAGAATTTGAGGTGAAAATGTCTCAAAATATGGCATTTTTATTTAAAAACAATAGAAATGACAAATTTCAGGTTTTGACAAATGACTGACCACTGCTCCAAAGTAACTAGAATGAGACTAATGTGGAGAATAATTAGCTCCACGGGGTTCAATGAAGTATCTTATCTTATCTTATGACAGAATCAGGCAGTTCTATCCTTTTCTATTCATAGGGTCAGCACCTGTGGGAGCGCTTCTGAGGCTCTGGAGGGTTGGAGTGCGGATGTCCTTCCTATTGGTGACAGTCTTAATTTCAAAGGTGAAAGTCTTTGTGGATACAATGGAAGGATGTATAGTTGTATCCCTGGCAACAGAATTCTGGAGGCTAAGTGGGACATTTGTGTTGGGTGTCGTTGTTGGGCCTTCCGGGTTTTCTAAAAAATGTTGAAATAAATAAGCAAATATATGCCAGGAAATGAAACAATCATGTGAACTTTGAACAAATATTCATATTTTGTCTCAAAATCAAATGCCTCATGAAGTACTGTTCCAAAAATCTTTTCTACTTTGATTGGTTTGGCAACATCTGTGGTGACAGGAGTCTCAGTGGCTCATCTTTATACTCCTAATCCCAGAATTCTATTCATAGAGAAGCTAGACCCTTGAAAAAAGTAGCAGTTGCTTCGGGTCAAGCTCCTACAAGATCGCATCGAGTGGTTTTTATGCTTTGAGATTGAAGTACTTAGGGGAAAGAAGTCAACTAAAATGCAATCAATGATATTTTAGAATAACATGGTACCACTGAGCACCATATCAAACATAAAATTAAATGTGAAGCTTATACAGATATGGCTGCTTTTGAAAAATTTTACTCTGGCGTGGTTGGTGAATATACAGTGTGCTGTCAGGAGAAGTAGAAGAGGGGGTTTTGGGTTTTTACCTTGGAGAGCTCTTTCAGAATTGTTAGGTGTCCCAGTTTGGTGGCCCACGTTACTAGTGCCAGTCTGACTTCTATGGGCAGAGGTATCAGCAGACATTGTGGAGGAAGGGACAGTCAATTCTGTAACAGCAGAACTCCGTTCTGTGGTCCCATTTTGGATTTCACCCCTGGCAGCTTGACTTATGGATGTGGTGGCAGCTTGAATTCTGGATGCGAGGCTTGTGTAGACGTAAGCGCAAACGTTGTCATGAGTTCTGTTACCCCTCAATATCATTTCCATAGCCAGACTTTCACAGCTGCAATACAAAAGCAGACAATCAAAACTGAAGGTTATCATACCCTAAGAACTTCAACCCCAGTTCCAAAATAATTGGGACAATGTGTAAATTGTGAATAAAATCAAAACGCAATGACGTTCAAATCACACCAGCCAGTACTTTATTCACAATAGAACAGAGGTAATATAGAAAATGTTGAAACTGAGAAATTTTACAATTTTATCCACAAAATGAGCTCATTTTTCAAATTTGACGGCTGCTACAGGTCTCAAAAAAGTTGGGACGGGGCCTGTTTACCATGGTGTAGCATCCCCTCTTCTTTTTAACACAGAGTGGAGGCGTCTGGGCATTGAGGAGACAAGTTTCTTGAGTTTAGCCATTGGAATTTGATCTTACTCTTGTTTAATACAGGCTTCCAGGTGCTGGAGAGTTTTGGGTCTCCTTTGACGGACTTTAAGTTTAACTAGAGGCACTCATTGAGTGCAAACCTCTGCCAAGGCAGCACAATCCAAATGTGCATGAGTAGGGGCAAAGTTGAGTCATCGTGTGTGATAGGATTTCAAGATGGCTGCCGCGGCGGCCAAATTGTTTCACTGATCGTGGTCAAAATAAATAGGGTCCACCCTTGATGTAATAAGCAATCCACCCACAAAATTTCAGACAAATCCGTGCTTTACTTACTGAGTTACGTAGTTCACAAACAGATAAATAGACAGCCAAAAAAAAAAAACAAACGGGCAAAAACATAACCGCCGCCCCAACTTCGTTGGCGGAGGTAATTATGCGCCAAATGTTCTCCATCGGTGAAAGATCAGGACTGCAGGCAGGCCAGTTCAGCACATGGACTCTTCTACTATGAAGCCATGCGGTTGTAATAGCTGCAGTATGCGGCTTTGCATTGTCCTGCTTAAAATACACAAGGCCTGGAGGGGAGCAAGTGTTGCTCTATAACCTTTTTATACCTTTCAGCACACATGGTGCTTTAAAAAAAAAAACAAACAAAAAAAAAAAGGTGTCCCACACCATATGCACTAAGGCGCTTCAGGATCATTCTCAACAATGGCTTCCTTTTTGCATGATAGATTTTAAGGTGGAATCTGTGGATGGCAAGACAGACTGTGTGTACAGACAGTGGTTTCTTGAAGTATTCCTGGGCCCACTTAGTAATGTCAATGACAGAATCATGCCGGTGAGTGATGCAGTGGCATATGAGGGCCCGAAGATCACGGGCATCCAGTAAAGCCCTTCGGCCTTGCCCCTTACGCACAGAGATTCTTCCAGTTTCTCTGAATCTTTTGATGATGTTATGCACTGTTGAAGATGAGACCTTCAAAGCCTTTGCAATTTGATGTTGAGGATTAATACTCCACAGTTCTTTTATGCAAGCCTTTACAGGTTGGAGAGCCTCTGGCCATCCTTACTTCTGAGAGGCTTAGCCTCTTTTAAGACATCCCTTTTATCGCCAATCATGTTACAAACCTCATGCCAGTTAACTTAATTACTTGCTAAATGTTCTTTCAGCTGATTCTCCTAAGTATTAATCTATTGTAAAAAAAATACTGGCTCAGGTGATCTGAAAGTCATTGCATTTTGATTTTATTCACAATTTACATTTCGTCTCAACTATGTCGGAATTGGGGTTGTAGATTTAGTAAGACCCCAAGCACAACCCAGACCTTTAAGCACATGCAAAACCAACAAAACAATGAGTGCCTGGTGTAGCCCACTTATCCCTATATTTATGAGGGAAGGGCCCTGAGTTCTTAAAATCCCTTCACTTAAACAAGTACTTAAATTTCCTCTTACCTAAATACAATTTCCCTGTCTAGAGTTTATTTAATCAATTATTCTGTATTCTGACCTCAGTTATTCAGTGTATCTGCTTTAAACCTTTATGATTTAAACACTTATAATGCACCTTTAATGCTGTAATATCACGAGTAAAAGGGAAAAAAACAAGCATCACACGAAATGTAGTTTAAAAGTAAACTGCTTCTTATTTACTTTTGAAATATTCAAAATAAAAAAACGTTAGATTCAACTGTACTTCTTTGAAACATAACGGATTTTCTTCAATTGAATTAGATTACCAGAATGTTGCCTTTTCAATTATAAGATACCTTAAACCACGTTACCAATATTGTATACCAATACCAATAAGTAAACGCATGTTACGAATTATTCAAATAAACACCAAATCAGTGGGCCCACACTCAAACGCACAGCATACACACACAAGCCGGCAGGTACATTATTAAAATAACAAACCCCGTTGCAGGCCTGATGCGACGCTTGGGAGCGGAGAAGCCCAAATCTGATGGCTCTTTCACGCAAGAGCGCGACAAAAAAAACTTATGGTACCTTAGTTTTGAGTTCAGTCTGCAGCGTTACCAGTCTCTCGGCACTCCGATGAAAATAATACAGCAAGCAGGCATCCGGTGATGGCGTGGTCTCTCTCTTGCTTGAAATGGTAGCCAACCTCTCAGTCAGTCCCGCGAACATGCAGGTGGTGAACGTTTAAGAAGAGTGCGGCCTCTACCGCGAATTCAATGGAGCTTTGCGCTAGCTTGATAGACTGCAGTCAAGCTATCCGCGCTTCGGCAATTCTCGGTCAAGCCATCAGCGGCAAAAAATTTACGTGCGCGTATATACGTAAAATTGCGGTAGCAAAGGAAACTGGGACTTCACGACTCCATCGAATTTAAAGAATGAGCGCACTTTGCAGATGTCCTGTGAATTAAACTGTCTTATCAAAGGTCTGTGTAAACGGACAGCATATCATTATAGAACATGTTATTATCTACAAAAAGAGAAAGTCCCTGCACAGTGATCACCATAGTAGAGCTTTTTTAGGAGCGAACAACGCGTTTCACACTAGCTTCGTCGGGTTTGCTTTCTAGTGCGAAACGCGTTGTTCGCTCCTAATAAAGCTCGACTATGGTGATCAGTGTGCGGGGTCTTTCTCTTTTTGTAAATAACTTTTGTTTTGTCAGCCATCGCCAGCACCTGATCGACTTGGACAGACTTGAGCACGGGGACTTTGTGGACTTATGTTATTATCTACTTTATGTGTATGTCTGGAGTGACTTAACTGCAGTTTTTGAGTTCACCATTTCTGAGTGTTTAATGCATGTACTTGGTCATTTTAGGGATGTCAAATTTGATTGACAGTGTTTAAAAATACGAGAGGTAAGTAAGTAATTTATTTATATTGCACTTTTCACATATAAAATCACAAAGTGCTTTACAGTGCATACCAGGAATAAAAGCAAAAGCAGATCAACAGACACACACACAAAAAAGGTCTGTCCAAACTGACAAAATAGATCATAATTTGGTCTGTGATAATATCTCAGGGCTGAGTCTGGTGACATTTTACTGCACAGTTTTTAAATTAACCCCTTGTGAATATGTAATGCATGTAAATAGGCATTTTGGTTCTGTCAAATTTGATTGACAATTTATGAAAAATTAACAAAGGTCTGTAGAAACTGACACCATATTATTATAGAACAAGTTGTGCCCTACCAAACTGGTAAGTCTGGGGACATTTTACTGCGTAATCTTTGAATTAACCCCTTGTGAATAATTAAGGCATGTAAATGCTATTTCAGTTCTGTCAACTTTGATTGAATTTTTATGAAAAATTAGCAAAGGTCTGTCAACACTGACACCATATTATCATAGAACAAGGTGTGCTCTACCAAATTGAGAAGTCTGGGGACATTTTACTGCGTAATTTTTGAATTAACCCCTTGTGGATATGTAAGGCACGTAAATAGGCATTTTGGTTCTGTCAACTTTGATTGACAATTTATGAAAAATTAACAAAGGTCTGTAATAGGTGACACCATATTATCATAGAACAAGTTGTGCTCTACCAAATTGGGAAGCCTGGGGACATTTAACTGCGTAATTTTTGAATTAACCCCTTGTGAATAATTACGGCATGTAAATGGCTATTTCAGTTCTGTCAACTTTGCTTGAATTTTTATGAAAAATTAGCAAAGGTCTGTCAACACTGACACCATACTATAATAGAACAAGGTGTGCTCTACCAAATTGGGAAGTCTGGGGACGTTTTACTGCGTAATTTTTGAATTAACCCCTTGTGGATATGTAAGGCACGTAAATAGGCATTTTGGTTCTGTCAACTTTGATTGACAATTTATGAAAAATTAACAAAGGTCTGTAATAGGTGACACCATAGTTTCATAGAACAAGTTGTGCTCTACCAAATTGGGAAGTCTGGGGACATTTAACTGCGTAATTTTTGAATTAACCCCTTGTGAATAATTAAGGCAGGTAAATGGCTATTTCAGTTCTGTCAAATTTGCTTGAATTTTTATGAAAAATTAGCAAAGGTCTGTCAACACTGACACCATACTACAATAGAACAAGGTATGCTCTACCAAACAGGTAAACTTTAGAGACATTTTACTGCATCATTTTTTAATTAACCCCTTGTGAATATGTAAGACATGAAAATAGCTATTTTGGTTCTGTCAACTTTGATTGAATTTTTACGAAAAATTAGCAAAGGTCTGTCTAAAATGACATTATTACATTATAGGCCGAAGTATGATCCATCTCAGGGCTGAGTCTGGTGACATTTTACTGCATAGTTTTTGAAAAAACGCCTTGTGAATATGTAAGGCATGTAAATACGCATTTTGATTCTGTCAACTTTGAATATTTATGTCAATTAACAAATGTCTGTTCAGCCTGACACCATATGATCATCGAACAAATTCCAGGTGGATGACTATCAAAACTCAGGTAAGATTATCAGACTCTTTTTTTTTACTGTTATTACTGTAGTAATCTACTCTTATGCCTTAGCTCACTATCATTTCACAAAAATTTTCCAGTGATGATATCATGGTTACCAGGCTTTCATTTAAATTTCACAAAAATGTATTTGGCCGCACATTTACACTACTTGCAGCAATCTATCAGGGGATGACAGATAGCCATATTGTCGATAATTACTTTGAGGTCAATGAAGATATCAGCCGGTCATCTTATTCTGTCTAAAGAATAGCCCCTCCCTTACCTCCACAGATTAATGTTCTGAGGGTTGCTCCAACAGGTCAGTTAATCAACCAGATTTTCTATTATTATTAATTAATTACATTTTTAAGATTAATCAGCTAAAAAAGGTCCCTTGTCCTGGAGTTACCTCAGTAGAACAACACTAGGTTGGAAGTTTCATTTCTGCAGTTGGTAGCTCAATAAGAAATGAAAATATGGGCATAAAATGCATTCAATATTTTCCTTTATTTGTATAAATATAAGATATAATTCAGAAATATAATGCATTCATCTGTTTTGCATATAATCATGTTATACATGAAATATGAAATATTAGGCTTAAGATTTAATTTTTCCATAATGTGCAGCCTTCATATGTCCTGAATAATCATAGTACTTCATGGTATATCAACTATAAATAAGGAGACAGGAGATCAGTGATTTGCTTAGGTGGATCTATATTAGACCTCACCTCTCAGACAGACAGTTGAAGTGATGTCAGCTTAAACGGTGGCTTCCGAAGTAATGTGAAATGCTAACCAAGGCAGTCAATTCAACAAAAAGGAAATTTGAGAATAATAAAAACGACAGGGATATTTTTATGTTTCTGTATTTCCAATGATAATGTTGTGAATGTTGTAACAATTTTATTTGATTTTTTTATATTTAATAAATATAAAAATAATTTTATACTGTGTGGTGCCAAATGCATTTTATTCTCTTTTGAAATTACTCAAGTTTATGTATTTATATGGCGCAATGATATCAGTTACGATACAACGGCGAATATGTCATCAAGTAAAATAATCCATCAGCAGTTCAGAAACGGGATGGCAGGGCGAAGAGAAGGGTAAAATGATTACAGACTATCGTTTGTGCGGCAATGAATGTTGAATAATAATTTTCTGTTGTAATAACTTAGTATCTCAATTATATCTAATCATTCTAAATTTATTCTTTTATTTTTCCATGAGGTCACGTTTTCACAACGTTTGGCAAAGTAATTCTAAAGTAGTACCGATGGCTAATAGGCTATTGAGAACTAGCAGAAAATTGTACTTAATTAAGGAACCATAATGCATGTCATTGAAATATCGCAGAATATGTAACAATAACTGACAGGGTTTTCACTTGTTTGAGATGAAGCAAAGCAACACTAAACTTTGTGGATAGCCAACTGTAAATCTATCAAATTCAATACTCGCACTTTGTCGTGCTTTATACGTTTAGTATTCTCAGACTTGCTAGATAAAGCTTTGTTTTTCGGTCGTGACGATATTCGCAAAGTTAAAAAAATTTAAAACACTTCCCGTTATTTTTAAGCCTCCTTATATTTAAGATTTTGTGACAAAATAAAATAAATAAATAAAATGCATTTGGCACCACACAGTATAAAATTATTTTTATATTTATTAAATATAAAAAAATCAAATAAAATTGTTACAACATTCACAACATTATCATTGGAAATACAGAAACATAAAAATATCCCTGTCGTTTTTATTATTCTCAAATTTCCTTTTTGTTGAATTGACTGCCTTGGTTAGCATTTCACATTACTTCGGAAGCCACCGTTTAAGCTGACATCACTTCAACTGTCTGTCTGAGAGGTGAGGTCTAATATAGATCCACCTAAGCAAATCACTGATCTCCTGTCTCCTTATTTATAGTTGATATACCATGAAGTACTATGATTATTCAGGACATATGAAGGCTGCACATTATGGAAAAATTAAATCTTAAGCCTAATATTTCATATTTCATGTATAACATGATTATATGCAAAACAGATGAATGCATTATATTTCTGAATTATATCTTATATTTATACAAATAAAGGAAAATATTGAATGCATTTTATGCCCATATTTTCATTTCTTATTGAGCTACCAACTGCAGAAATGAAACTTCCAACCTAGTGTTGTTCTACTGAGGTAACTCCAGGACAAGGGACCTTTTTTAGCTGATTAATCTTAAAAATGTAATTAATTAATAATAATAGAAAATCTGGTTGATTAACTGACCTGTTGGAGCAACCCTCAGAACATTAATCTGTGGAGGTAAGGGAGGGGCTATTCTTTAGACAGAATAAGATGACCGGCTGATATCTTCATTGACCTCAAAGTAATTATCGACAATATGGCTATCTGTCATCCCCTGATAGATTGCTGCAAGTAGTGTAAATGTGCGGCCAAATACATTTTTGTGAAATTTAAATGAAAGCCTGGTAACCATGATATCATCACTGGAAAATTTTTGTGAAATGATAGTGAGCTAAGGCATAAGAGTAGATTACTACAGTAATAACAGTAAAAAAAAAGAGTCTGATAATCTTACCTGAGTTTTGATAGTCATCCACCTGGAATTTGTTCGATGATCATATGGTGTCAGGCTGAACAGACATTTGTTAATTGACATAAATATTCAAAGTTGACAGAATCAAAATGCGTATTTACATGCCTTACATATTCACAAGGCGTTTTTTCAAAAACTATGCAGTAAAATGTCACCAGACTCAGCCCTGAGATGGATCATACTTCGGCCTATAATGTTATAATGTCATTTTAGACAGACCTTTGCTAATTTTTCGTAAAAATTCAATCAAAGTTGACAGAACCAAAATAGCTATTTTCATGTCTTACATATTCACAAGGGGTTAATTCAAAAATGATGCAGTAAAATGTCTCTAAAGTTTACCTGTTTGGTAGAGCATACCTTGTTCTATTGTAGTATGGTGTCAGTGTTGACAGACCTTTGCTAATTTTTCATAAAAATTCAAGCAAATTTGACAGAACTGAAATAGCCATTTACCTGCCTTAATTATTCACAAGGGGTTAATTCAAAAATTACGCAGTTAAATGTCCCCAGACTTCCCAATTTGGTAGAGCACAACTTGTTCTATGAAACTATGGTGTCACCTATTACAGACCTTTGTTAATTTTTCATAAATTGTCAATCAAAGTTGACAGAACCAAAATGCCTATTTACGTGCCTTACATATCCACAAGGGGTTAATTCAAAAATTACGCAGTAAAACGTCCCCAGACTTCCCAATTTGGTAGAGCACACCTTGTTCTATTATAGTATTGTGTCAGTGTTGACAGACCTTTGCTAATTTTTCATAAAAATTCAATCAAAGTTGACAGAACCAAAATGCCTATTTACGTGCCTTACATATCCACAAGGGGTTAATTCAAAAATTACGCAGTAAAATGTCTCCAGACTTCCCAATCTGGTTGAGCACGCCTTGCTCTATGATAATATGGTGTCAGTTTTGACAGACCTTTGCTAATTTTTCATAAAAATTCAAGCAAAGTTGAAAGAACTGAAATAGCCATTTACATGCCTTAATTATTAACAAGGGGTTAATTCAAAAATTACGCAGTAAAATGTCCCCAGACTTCCCAATTTGGTAGAGCACACCTTGTTCTATCATAGTATGGTGTCAGTGTTGACAGACCTTTGCTAATTTTTCATGAAAATTTAAGCAAAGTTAACAGAACTGAAATAGCCATTGACGTCCCTTAATTATTCACAAGAGTTTAATTCCAAAATTACGCAGTAAAATGTCCCCAGACTTCCCAATTTGGTAGAGTACAATTTGTTCTATGATAATATGGTGTCAGTTTTTACAGACCTTTGCTAATTTTTCATAAAAATTCAAGCAAAGTTGAAAGAACTGAAATAGCCATTTACATGCCTTAATTATTCACAAGGGGTTAATTCAAAAATTACGCAGTAAAATGTCCCCAGACTTCCTAATTTGGTAGAGCACAACTTGTTCTATTATAGTATGGTGTCAGTGTTGACAGACCTTTGCTAATTTTTCATAAAAATTCAATCAAAGTTGACAGAACCAAAATGCCTATTTACGTGCCTTACATATCCACAAGGGGTTAATTCAAAAATTACGCAGTAAAATGTCTCCAGACTTCCCAATTTGGTAGAGCACACCTTGCTCTATGATAATATGGTGTCAGTTTTTACAGACCTTTGCTAATTTTTCATAAAAATTCAAGCAAAGTTGAAAGAACTGAAATAGCCATTTACATGCCTTAATTATTCACAAGGGGTTAATTCAAAAATTACGCAGTAAAATGTCCCCAGACTTCCCAATTTGGTAGAGCACACCTTGTTCTATTATAGTTTGGTGTCAGTGTTGACAGACCTTTGCTAATTTTTCATAAAAATTCAATCAAAGTTGACAGAACCAAAATGCCTATTTACGTGCCTTACATATCCACAAGGGGTTAATTCAAAAATTACGCAGTAAAATGTCTCCAGACTTCCCAATTTGGTAGAGCACACCTTGCTCTATGATAATATGGTGTCAGTTTTTACAGACCTTTGCTAATTTTTCATAAAAATTCAAGCAAAGTTGAAAGAACTGAAATAGCCATTTACATGCCTTAATTATTCACAAGGGGTTAATTCAAAAATTACGCAGTAAAATGTCCCCAGACTTCCCAATTTGGTAGAGCACACCTTGTTCTATTATAGTTTGGTGTCAGTGTTGACAGACCTTTGCTAATTTTTCATAAAAATTCAATCAAAGTTGACAGAACCAAAATGCCTATTTACGTGCCTTACATATCCACAAGGGGTTAATTCAAAAATTACGCAGTAAAATGTCTCCAGACTTCCCAATTTGGTAGAGCACACCTTGCTCTATGATAATATGGTGTCAGTTTTTACAGACCTTTGCTAATTTTTCATAAAAATTCAAGCAAAGTTGAAAGAACTAAAATAGCCATTTACATGCCTTAATTATTCACAAGGGGTTAATTCAAAAATTACGCAGTAAAATGTCCCCAGACTTCCCAATTTGGTAGAGCACACCTTGTTCTATTATAGTATGGTGTCAGTGTTGACAGACCTTTGCTAATTTTTCATAAAAATTCAAGCAAAGTCGACAGAACTGAAATAGCCATTTACCTGCCGTAATTATTCACAAGGGGTTAATTCAAAAATTACGCAGTTAAATGTCCCCAGACTTCCCAATTTGGTAGAGCACAACTTGTTCTATGAAACTATGGTGTCACCTATTACAGACCTTTGTTAATTTTTCATAAATTGTCAATCAAAGTTGACAGAACCAAAATGCCTATTTACGTGCCTTACATATCCACAAGGGGTTAATTCAAAAATTACGCAGTAAAATGTCTCCAGACTTCCCAATTTGGTAGAGCACACCTTGTTCTATGATAATATGGTGTCAGTTCTTACAGACCTTTGCTAATTTTTCATAAAAATTCAATCAAAGTTGACAGAACCAAAATGCCTATTTACGTGCCTTACATATCCACAAGGGGTTAATTCAAAAATTACGCAGTAAAATGTCTCCAGACTTCCCAATCTGGTTGAGCACACCTTGCTCTATGATAATATGGTGTCAGTTTTGACAGACCTTTGCTAATTTTTCATAAAAATTCAAGCAAAGTTGAAAGAACTGAAATAGCCATTTACATGCCTTAATTATTCACAAGGGGTTAATTCAAAAATTACGCAGTAAAATGTCCCCAGACTTCTCAATTTGGTAGAGCACACCTTGTTCTATTATAGTATGGTGTCAGTGTTGACAGACCTTTGCTAATTTTTCATAAAAATTCAATCAAAGTTGACAGAACCAAAATGCCTATTTACGTGCCTTACATATCCACAAGGGGTTAATTCAAAAATTACGCAGTAAAATGTCTCCAGACTTCCCAATTTGGTAGAGCACACCTTGCTCTATGATAATATGGTGTCAGTTTTTACAGACCTTTGCTAATTTTTCATAAAAATTCAAGCAAAGTTGAAAGAACTAAAATAGCCATTTACATGCCTTAATTATTCACAAGGGGTTAATTCAAAAATTACGCAGTAAAATGTCCCCAGACTTCCCAATTTGGTAGAGCACACCTTGTTCTATTATAGTATGGTGTCAGTGTTGACAGACCTTTGCTAATTTTTCATAAAAATTCAAGCAAAGTTGACAGAACTGAAATAGCCATTTACCTGCCGTAATTATTCACAAGGGGTTAATTCAAAAATTACGCAGTTAAATGTCCCCAGGCTTCCCAATTTGGTAGAGCACAACTTGTTCTATGATAATATGGTGTCACCTATTACAGACCTTTGTTAATTTTTCATAAATTGTCAATCAAAGTTGACAGAACCAAAATGCCTATTTACGTGCCTTACATATCCACAAGGGGTTAATTCAAAAATTACGCAGTAAAATGTCCCCAGACTTCTCAATTTGGTAGAGCACACCTTGTTCTATGATAATATGGTGTCAGTGTTGACAGACCTTTGCTAATTTTTCATAAAAATTCAATCAAAGTTGACAGAACTGAAATAGCATTTACATGCCTTAATTATTCACAAGGGGTTAATTCAAAGATTACGCAGTAAAATGTCCCCAGACTTACCAGTTTGGTAGGGCACAACTTGTTCTATAATAATATGGTGTCAGTTTCTACAGACCTTTGTTAATTTTTCATAAATTGTCAATCAAATTTGACAGAACCAAAATGCCTATTTACATGCATTACATATTCACAAGGGGTTAATTTAAAAACTGTGCAGTAAAATGTCACCAGACTCAGCCCTGAGATATTATCACAGACCAAATTATGATCTATTTTGTCAGTTTGGACAGACCTTTTTTGTGTGTGTGTCTGTTGATCTGCTTTTGCTTTTATTCCTGGTATGCACTGTAAAGCACTTTGTGATTTTATATGTGAAAAGTGCAATATAAATAAATTACTTACTTACCTCTCGTATTTTTAAACACTGTCAATCAAATTTGACATCCCTAAAATGACCATGTACATGCATTAAACACTCAGAAATGGTGAACTCAAAAACTGCAGTTAAGTCACTCCAGACATACACATAATGTAGATAATAACATAAGTCCACAAAGTCCCCGTGCTCAAGTCTGTCCAAGTCGATCAGGTGCTGGCGATGGCTGACAAAACAAAAGTTATTTACAAAAAGAGAAAGACCTCGCACACTGATCACCATAGTCGAGCTTTATTAGGAGCGAACAACGCGTTTCGCACTAGAAAGCAAACCCGACGAAGCTAGTGTGAAACGCGTTGTTCGCTCCTAAAAAAGCTCTACTATGGTGATCACTGTGCAGGGACTTTCTCTTTTTGTAGATAATAACATGTTCTATAATGATATGCTGTCCGTTTACACAGACCTTTGATAAGACAGTTTAATTCACAGGACATCTGCTAAGTGCGCTCATTCTTTAAATTCGATGGAGTCGTGAAGTCCCAGTTTCCTTTGCTACCGCAATTTTACGTATATACGCGCACGTAATTTTTTTGCCGCTGATGGCTTGACCGAGAATTGCCGAAGCGCGGATAGCTTGACTGCAGTCTTGATAGCTCTAAACCCGTCTTAACAATCACGAAGTTTCCACGTCGAAAACAATGGACTGTAGCCTTCAGTGCAAGCTTGGTTCGCTATACAGGGGCTAATAGTCCATTCACTTTGTTAGTGAACGCTAGCGAAAATAAGCACATTTAGCTAATGAGCTATTGCATACGTATGAAGCTAATGCAAAAGCTGGAACAGCTATAGGAAAAACTTCGGTTAGAAATATCTCCCGCAGTTCACAGGAAATATGTAGTATCTTGATACAGACCGTCGAGTAGATAATCTGAAAACACCATCTACAAACTGGTTTACAAAACTTTATATGGACTTATTTTAATTAACACTCGCGACTTAGTCAGTCAAGCGACCAGAAAAAAAATAGTCTCTCCAGCTTCCCTCTGTTCTCCCGCCACGCATGCTGGGACTTAACACACCAATGAATGACCAGTATTACTCTTCATCTCAACATACTACTACTTCCCATTACTGCAGTGAACTCTTCAAAATAAACGCATTTATAATTATACGTTGACCATTAAAACTGATTTATTACTTGGTACCTTGTAATGTTTCTATGAGATCACTTAAACTTATTTATTGAAACACGTTTTAAACCATATGATGTACTGTTTTCACCATGATACACCCTCCCCCTTCTAAATATCTGATGTCCTCATCAGACTGAATGAACTGAACATTCACAACACAACACTGCGAAGGGTGCCATTTGAACAGGCTGTCTCAACTCTTCTCAATCTTTATGGTAACACCTCTATGTACAATAGTAAGAGGTTGATCTCTAGCCTTTCCTGGCTCATCATAAGTCAGTCGCACAACTGGTTTCACTGATCTTTTTGGCCTGTCTGGCTTTGGAGTCAGTTTTCTGTTCGAACTGCGAGACTGTTGTCTGTCATCATCTTCACTAGAAACAGACTTCGATTCAGAAACAGTCTCAGGCTCAGGCTCAGTCTCACCATGGTCTTCCCGAAGATTCTCTCTCTCTGAGAGACTGCCATTCAAGGGGATACATACTCCTGTTTCCTCTGGTCTGTCCGTATTCATTTCATTCCTTCTTTGAATTATCCGCTCCAGATATGATCTGTATGGCTTCTGTGGCCAGTCACATTCCAGATCGGAAGACTCAGATGTTCCACTCGGCATTGGTGCCGAGTGGTCGGTTTTGGCTATCTTGTGTCTCTTATGTACATTTTCTCGGGTTGCTGGTCTGAGTTGCACATCTTCGGTGTTGTCCAGCACTGGCATCCGTACAAATTCTCCAATTGGCAAGAGATTATCCCTGTGTAATGTTTTTAACTTACTGGTCCCATTCTGGGGTTTCATCCGGAAGACAGGCAGGTTTGGCATCTTTCCCACTACAATATAGGGAACATCACACCAACGGTTCTCCAGTTTGTGCTTCCCTTTCAGTCCAAGATTTTTTAGTAACACTCGATCACCAATCTCTAGGTTTTGAAAACTGAGTCTCTGGTCATACGCCCTTTTGTTTCGTAGGTGCGTCTTGTTGGAGACTTCTGCTGCCAGCCTGTAAGCCTTTTGCAGGTCTTCCTTCAATTTGGTAACATAAGAGGAGTGCGATTGCTCTTTTTCATCTGTGCGTGTTCCAAAACATACATCCACTGGAAGACAGGCCTCTCTCTCAAACATAAGAAAATATGGAGAGTGCCCAGTGGCATCACATTTGGTGCTATTATAAGCATGCACAAGGTACATAACATGCTGGCTCCATCGGTGTTTCTTTTCTTGATTCAGGGTGCCCAACATTGACATCAAAGTTCTGTTGAATCGTTCAGGCTGGGGATCACCCTGTGGGTGGTAAGGAGTGGTGCGTGATTTCCTTATGCCCAGCATCCTCAGCAACTCTTTTATGAGCCGGGACTCAAAATCCCTTCCTTGGTCGGAATGAATTCGTGCCGGCATGCCATAATGCACAAAATATACTCAGCAACAAAAGTTTCTGTGACACCAATATTGTTAATTATTTTTCATAACGCAATTATGAAATTGTCATACATGGTGATATCAGACTGAAACAGTACACGTAAACACAACATTGAAATGGAAATCATGAAAATGCGAGAAAATGACTTTGCACGTGAAAATGTGCGTAAATCATGCTTGTGGATGGCAATAAAAAAGGAGAATTTTTGGAATTTTCACATTGTGCCTGATGAACGACGGAAGCATCACTTATCGAAAACACAGCCATTTCGGATCAGGAACTCTACCCTCTAAATGCCAAGACTGTCTGAAAATGATCGGTGGAGGGCCATTGGGATGATTGAATCCGGAACCTCGCAGAGGGAAGTTGCTCATCGCCTGAATGTCCACCGAAACACCATTTGGAACTTATGGCAGCGTCATCAGCAGACAAGACATGTCAGAGACCGTCCTCGCAGCGGCCGTCCACGAGTAACCACTCCCAGACAGGACAACTGGATTCGAACAACCCATCTCCGAAATCGATTCCAACCTGCAACCATAACTGCAAGAACGATACCTGGTTTGAGGCGACTGTCTGCACAGACAATCCGTCGCCGTCTCCGTCATTTTGGCATTGTCCCACGTCGGCCAGCAAGACGTCCAATACTCACAGTACAACACCGACGACTGCGTCTACAGTGGGCACAACATCGACGGTGGATCCAACGTCAGTGAGATCTTGTACTCTTCACTGATGAATCAAGATTCATGCTTAACCGATGTGATGGTCGTTTACGTGTATACCGTCGACGTGGAGAACGTTATGCCAAAAACTGTGTTCAGGAATTTGATCGTTTTGGAGGTGGTAGTGTCATGATTTGGGGAGGGATCACGGCTAGAAACAGAACAGATTTGCTTGTTATTGATGGAAATCTGACAGGTCAAAGATATCGCGATGAAGTGCTACGGCCATTGGTGGTACCGTTTTTGATGCAACATGGTCCCGGAATAACGCTGCAACATGATAACGCCAGACCACACGTTGCAAGGATTGTACAGCAGTATCTGATGCAACAACATGTCAATGTCCTGCCATGGCCAGCCAGATCCCCAGACATGTCCCCAATCGAGCATCTTTGGGACGAGATGGATCGACGTTTGCGGCGGTTGGATAACCCGCCAGCTACACTCCAGGAATTGCGACAACGTCTACGTCAGATTTGGAATGACATCCCACAGCAATTTCTGGCACATCTGATTCGGTCCATGCGCCGGAGATGCGTTGCTTGCATCATGGCACGAGGAAGTCACACCCGGTATTGAAGTGTGAAGGTCACAATTGGTTAGACGTCAGACAAGTGCTTCATGACGCATGAAAATGACATTTTTCGTTTTGAGTGACGTTGGCACTGAAAAGTCAGTGTTTCTCCTGTTAAATAAACATATTGATTGCATTGAGATCTTTACGTGTCATTTATAACATACACATAAATGGTGTCACATAAACTTTTGTTGCTGAGTATATTTTTCCACTAAGATCCTAGCAACCGTCAGCGCCTTCTGATTTTTAGTGGGAAAAGCTTGAGCATATCTAGTGAAATGGTCAGTAATAATCAACACATTACTTATTCCCTTGGAATCGGGTTCCATTGAGAGGAAATCGATACAAATGAGATCCATTGGCCCTGTGCTCACTATTTGGTGCATGGGGGCGACCTTTTTGCATGGGCTTTTTCTCAGGATACACTCTCCACAATTTTTTACATATTGATCAACATCACTAGCCATTTTTGGCCAGAAGAACCTACTTCTGAGCATGTCAGTGGTCCTTTCTACTCCTAGGTGACCCAAGTCATCGTGCATAGACTTCAGTACTACTGCCCTGAATTCAGCAGGTAATACAAGCTGGTCAGTCTTTTCTCCTGTATGACTTGTACTCACGCGGTGGAGCAGCCCATTTCTCATAACTAGCTTTCCTGTTTCTCTTTTCATAGCCAGCATCTCTGGGTTGGACTTCACATCATCTGGCCATTTACCACATTTCACAGCATGGAGCGTTGGTCCTATCAAGGGGTCTTGACCCTGAGCTGCCATTAACTCCTGCCTGGACATTTGTCCCAGTGTGTTAAGCTGCATGCGGGTAGGAAAAGCATACACATCCGGAATACAGTCAGGAGGAGCCCCTAGCTGTTCCACGTACTTAGGAGAGTCTCCAGGAGAGCCCAGGACACCGACTCGCTGGCATATGGATTTAACACCAGCCTGAGAGATACTCTGCCACTCAGTCTCTGTGTCTCTTGGTTCTATTCTTGACAGCAGATCAGCGTCAATGTTGTTCTTACCAGGTCTGTAAATGATATCAAAATCATAGACTGACAAATCAGACAACCAACGATGCCCCGTAGCATTAAGCTTTGCTGAGGTAAGGACATGTGTTAGAGGACTGTTATCAGTACGTACAGTAAAGCGGGCTCCGTACAAATAATCATGGAATTTTTCGACCACTGCCCACTTAAGAGACAGAAATTCCAATTGATGGATGGGATAGTTCTTTTCAAAGGAGCTCAGCTTTCGGCTGGCGAATGCCACTGGCCGCAGCCCCTCTGGATGCTCTTGATAAAGCACGGCGCCTAGTCCTGACAGACTCGCATCCACGTGCAATACATATGGCTTACTGGGCTCAGCAAAAGCTAGAACTGGGGCGTTTGTGAGACAGTTCTTTATTTCTTCAAATGCCTCAGTGCAGGATTGGTCCCACCTGACACCAAATGGGTCTCGTTCATCGAAGTAGACATCACTTTGTCCCTTTTTGGGTTTTCTCCCCCGCTGGGTGGGGGCATACCCTTTTGTGAGGTCAGTCAAAGGACGGGCAATAGATGAGTAATTGTGGATAAATCGCCGATAATACCCACAAAATCCTAAAAAGGATCGCAAGGTCTTCAAATTAGTGGGTTTGGGCCAAGAAGTAACTGCTTCGATCTTTGCTGGATCTGCTGCGACACCCTCAGCTGAAACTATATGCCCCACATATTTAACCTTAGTTTGGCAGAACTGACATTTGTCAAGGGAAATCTTGAGGCCCACCTCTTGGAGCCTGTCGAGGACTTTCATTAGTCTTTGCTCATGTTCCTCAAGTGTCTTGCCAAAAACAATCAGGTCGTCAAGATAGACTAATACTTGGAGCAGGTTCATGTCGCCGACTGCCTTTTCCATTATGCGTTGAAAAGTAGCGGGTGCTCCTGCGATGCCTTGTGGCATCCTCTCGAACTCGTAAAATCCTAGAGGGCATATGAAAGCAGTTTTTTCCTTGTCCTCTTCCCTCATGGCTATTTGATAATAACCGCTTCTCAAATCTAGGACCGAAAACCACTTACTGCCTGATAGGCAGTCCAGAGCATCATCGATGCGTGGTGTAGTGTACTGGTCAGGAACGGTACGTGCGGTTGAGCGTGCGGTAGTCGATGCACATCCTTACTTCTCCATTCTTCTTCCTGACCACTACTATCGGGGATGCATAGGGGCTCTTTGATTCCTTGATGATGCCTGTGACCAACAACTTTTGGATATGACGCCGTACATCGTCAATATCCGCAGGAGCGATGCGTCTGGAACGTTCACGAAATGGCCGTGGGTCTGACAAGCGAATAGTGTGCTCCACCCCTTTTGCCAGTCCCACATCCAGTTCATGTAGCGAGAAGACATCAGCTCTTTCAGACAACTTTTGACGAAGCCTTGTTTTCCACATTTCAGGAACAGGTGACCCGCCAAAGTTAATCAAGCTGGCATCAAACTCCTCAGATGCTGGCTGCCGGCTTGACACTGCTGTAACAACATCAGCAACAGACAGTTGACCTAAAACAGTACCAACTGGTATAGTTGCATCTTTCAGCGATTCACTCTGGATCAGGACTCTAAACTGGTTAACATCTACAGTATTGCTTGGGATCACCATGGACTGCAAGAATACACCAGCTGGAAGAGGGTTTGTGATGGAGGCCTCAACCATTAAGATTTCATTAGGCTGTGGCTGCCTTAGCACAACTTTGCAGATTGCGTTACAGCTGCCTCCTGCGGGTAGTATTAGGGGCCCAGGGCCCTCCCACTTCACACAGCCTACTCCATCACAATCTTTTTCTTTCAGTAACTCAGTAGTGCTCATTTCTTTCTCAAGGCATATGCTGTTTATCCCTAAGGTATGGGCCACGGACACTCCAGATGTGTCTTCACACAGCTGTGCCAGCCGCTTTGGAAGACTGGCTTTAGCGTTGGTTCCTATAACCACAGGTGTCTGGTCTGGGCCCGGTGCGTCAGGACAAACCAAGGCCAGAACTGACACAGTGGCTGGAGCTCCTGACACTTTCTTTGGAAACTCTATCTCAACTACCACATAGCCTAAGTATGGGTAACTAGAATCACTCAAACCCCAGATGTTCAAGTTTCTCACAGGGTGGATGGGAACACCTGATAAATGGCTATTGTACCAGGATTCAAAAATTATGCTAACCCTAGAACCGCTGTCCAACAAGGCGTTACACAGATGCCTATTCACTTTCAGTGGCTCCAAGGATGGTGGCCCTATTAACCCTTCTGGGATTCCCACTGGCATCAACATATCTATTGCGCTCTTTCTGACTGTACAGGCTGTTTCGTTTGGTGCAGTGTCACTAGTAGACAGAGTTATTGCGTTTGTCTTTTTTAAGAGCTTGAATAAGCCTCTGGATTACTTTATTTTGGTTCTCTGGGTTTCTGCATTTCCCTGCCATGTGGCCATTTTCACCGACACGGTAACAAAAACGTTCTTCTGAATAAGTATTTTCTCTGCTTTGAGTATTTACAGTCAATATGGCTGGGGTGGTTCCAGCAGGATGGGACATTTTTGAATTCATTTTCTGTTGTAGTTGTTTCACTTGTTTCTTTAGAGCTACAACTTCAGGGTCTAAACTAGTAGCTATAGCTGGTTCTATGTTAACTAGGAGTTTTTCATTCCTCTCGTCAGCGTTTTGATGAGGATGTGTGGCGAGTGCTGCAAACATGGATTTTACTTCCTTGATTTCAGCCCTTCTATCTCCGACTGTTTGTTGTCCCCCTGAAGTTTGGTATGTACAGTGCGTACTGACTGGTTAAGCTTTGCCCTAGAAGCGTCATATTCCTCCTCTGTTCAAATTTCACGCAGTAGTTCAAGGAAAGTTGGTGGTTTGGCCCTCCTCTCTCTCAATCGCAGTTGGATTAGCATCAGATCAGCACCCACTGCCCCTTTGAGTAGCTGCTCTATCCGTGCTTTGTCCATATCACTGGCTGGGAGGCCACCTCTTAGTACTACTCTGGACAGGCAACGCTCCAGCCTCCTCAAAAAATCAGACAATTTTTCTCCAGGCTGTTGCTGCTGTAGCCGAAAAGTTAAATACAAGTCATCTCCCGACTCTGCCAGTCCAAAGGCGCTTTCAAGAGCCTCTAGGCATTTTTCTGGGGTAACATCAGGGTCAGATAGGCGCACGGCTTTAATCACCTCTAAAGCTGGTCCCTTTAAACTCTCCATGATTCGTCTCCTTTTATCATTTGTTGAGCCGTCACTCTCTTCGACCATTAAGTAAGCTTGCTCTAGCCAATGGTCGAATTGCTCCTCCCCTGCTGGAGTTGGCAAGGTGCCAGAGAAGATTCGCAGGCGGCGGTACCCTCCACTCTCCGTAGATGGTTTGGCTGTCCTGTCCAACAGGTCCCCAACAGCACGAAGGATGGATTCTGTGGAGGAGGAGACTGGCTGTGGTCCTGTTAGTAAAGCCTGCACATCATCCATAGATTTTCCCTCAGCCTGTAGGAAAGTGCTCAATTTAGTGCTAAAGCCTACCTCAGGACCTGAACTTCCAGCTACGATGATGATTGGCCATGGTGTCATTCCTTCTGGTGCTGGCACTTCATCTGGAACGTTTGGACCAGTCACTTTTTCTCTGCACTCGCAAAGCACAAGTACTTCATTGACAACATCACTCAACATTCTTCCTCGGACTCTTACTCGTCCCAAGCACTTCACAGTCTGCAATGTCTCTTCTATTTGTGCAATCTCTGTGTTTTCAGGGACTACTGTCAGCAAGGCATGGGTCTCATCTAGTGTCTCCCCTCGACACCAGTTCTTCAGTTTACTGATGTACACGGTATGGCTCTGCATGTTTCCTTATGACGGCAACACTCACTGAGTTATTTCAAATTTAGTCTAAATAGTGCAGCTATCAACCCAAGACAACCCATCCCAGCGGTGCCTCCATTTTATGTAGCCCACTTATCCCTATATTTATGAGGGAAGGGCCCTGAGTTCTTAAAATCCCTTCACTTAAACAAGTACTTGAATTTCCTCTTACCTAAATACAATTTCCCTGTCTAGAGTTTATTTAATCAATTATTCTGTATTCTGACCTCAGTTATTCAGTGCATCTGCTTTAAACCTTTATGATTTAAACACTTATAATGCACCTTTAATGCTGTAATATCACTAGTAAAAGGGAAAAAAACAAGCATCACACGAAATGTAGTTTAAAAGTAAACTGCTTCTTATTTACTTTTGAAATATTCAAAATAAAAAAACGTTAGATTCAACTGTACTTCTTTGAAACATAACGGATTTTCTTCAATTGAATTAGATTACCAGAATGTTGCCTTTTCAATTATAAGATACCTTAAATCACGTTACCAATATTGTATACCAATACCAATAAGTAAACGCATGTTACGAATTATTCAAATAACACCAAATCAGTGGGCCCACACTCAAACGCACAGCATACACACAAGCCGGCAGGTACATTATTAAAATAACAAACCCCGTTGCAGGCCTGATGCGACGCTTGGGAGCGGAGAAGCCCAAATCTGATGGCTCTTTCACGCAAGAGCGCGACAAAAAAAACTTATGGTACCTTAGTTTTGAGTTCAGTCTGCAGCGTTACCAGTCTCTCGGCACTCCGATGAAAATAATACAGCAAGCAGGCATCCGGTGATGGCGTGGTCTCTCTCTTGCTTGAAATGGTAGCCAACCTCTCAGTCAGTCCCGCGAACATGCAGGTGGTGAACGTTTAAGAAGAGTGCGGCCTCCACCGCGAATTCAATGGAGCTTTGCGCTAGCTTGATAGCTCTAAACCCGTCTTAACAATCACGAAGTTTCCACGTCGAAAACAATGGACTGTAGCCTTCAGTGCAAGCTTGGTTAGCTATACAGGGGCTAATAGTCCATTCACTTTGTTAGTGAACGCTAGCGAAAATAAGCACATTTAGCTAATGAGGTATTGCATATGTATGAAGCTAATGCAAAAGCTGGAACAGCTATAGGAAAAACTTCGGTTAGAAATATCTCCCGCAGTTCACAGGAAATATGTAGTATCTTGATACAGACCGTCGAGTAGATAATCTGAAAACACCATCTACAAACTGGTTTACAAAACTTTATATGGACTTATTTTAATTAACACTCGCGACTTAGTCAGTCAAGCGATCAGAAAAAAATTAGCCTCTCCAGCTTCCTTCTGTTCTCCCGCCACGCATGCTGGGACTTAACACGCCAATGAATGACCAGTATTACTCTTCATCTCAACATACTACTACTTCCTATTACTGCAGTGAACTCTTCAAAATAAACGCATTTATAATTATACGTTGACCATTAAAACTGATTTATTACTTGGTACCTTGTAATGTTTCTATGAGATCACTTAAACTTATTTATTGAAACACGTTTTAAACCATATGATGCACTGTTTTCACCATGTTACACCGGTCTTCATGACTTTTTTTTTAAACATCAGTCTTTTGCACATTGTCATAAAAATTGCTCTGGTCAGCAGAGCCCTCTAGTGGTGTAGTATTTCACTGTGATTTCAGCGCGTTTTATCCCATTTAAAGTTTTGCTATGAAATATAAAATATAGTGGGATACTCAGTGGGATAGTGGGATTTCACAATGGGGTTGTATTCCCCCAAGACGGCCACATTCATCTTTGCGGCCATGATTTTATGTTTTAAATCAGAGAGACTGACCCCTATTGTCACACACTGCCACTTCCTGCAGCAGTTCAGACAATGAGACACCATGAAAATGCCAGTTGACAGTTCAGGGATATGACTGATGTGTGTTTTATTATTGTGCAATGTTATATAGTTCTATCTGTTGTATAATTTTGTTACGCGCCTTCCAATTTTCTTTCAGATATCATCTTGCAATGAGTTGTTTTGTTATGCCTTATATCATTTCACAGCGCAGAATATCATTTTGCCACATGTTTAACAGTTTTTCTGCCTGTTTCATTGGCAATGTGTCATACTTACTCAGTATGCTGCTTACAGGACTGTAGTCGTGAGGTGGTGTCCATGAAGGTCCCATCTGGACACGGTAGGCACCTACGGCAGGTGTATTGGGCTGCACTTTCGCAAAAGTAGCCCCTGTCACAGTGACATTCACGATTGGAATAGGTGGTACAGTTCTTAATCGTGACCAAGTGCCGGTCAGCTGCACAGAGACAGAGGGGACAGTAGTCAGGATGAAATGAGACCGTTTTCCTGTCTGGATATCTTTTATGAAAGACTAAGCCAAACAGTCAAGAGAACTCAAAATAAGGATATTCCAAGTGGGAAATTCCAACAACCTACATCACAGTGCTTATGCTGTTTACTCAGGATTAAAAAAAAAAGAAACTTTTGGGACAGGCAGGAAGCTACGACGGAGTATTACGGCCAGGCATAAGATTTTTTTTTTTTTTTTCCATTTCGAGAAGAAAGTCGAAATGTCGAGAATAAAATGGAAATGCCGAGAATAAAGTCGAAATGTCGAGAATAAAATGGAAATGTCGAGAGTAAAGTCGAAATCTCGAGAATAAAATGGAAATGTCGAGAGTAAAGTCGAAATGTCGAGAATAAAGTGGAAATACCGAGATTTAAGGCGAAATGTTAAGAATAATACTGACATTTTAAGATTTAAGTCGAACTTCAAATCAAACGGCGAACATCAGCACATATCGCTGCTTCTACAAAATTCCTAATGTAGATGAATTAGTGAAACTGCACTTCAGAATTGGTGTCTGTAACAAGGAAATTCTCTCTCTTTTAGCGCATGAACAGTGTGGTTATAAGCATTGGGACTTTGAAGAGATTGAGCCGAAAATTGCATTTGTTCAGGAGAAACCACACAAACTTAGAAGAGGTGGCCGCATTCGTGCAAAATGAAGACAGTTGCTACGGATACGGAAGTTTTTCAATGCATTTCAATGTGGAGTACCGTAGTACAGAGGTACGGCAGCCCCATTTCAAGCCCTGCCCTAACCAGCCCTAACCCCTAATCCTAACCCCAACCTCTCACTCCTTCCCTAACCATAATCCCGAATCTTTAAATCGGCTGCCGTACCAATAAAAACGACCGTGTCTCCAGACACAGCGCAAAATGAATTTGCTGGAAATGGACAGGTGCAAGAGTGTCGATGGCTACACTTGCGTGCAATACAGAGAGGATATGTGTCACAGGACACAATTAGACAGTTGATAAAATTGATAGATACTGAGGGTGCGGAGTTTAGGCGGGCGCAGCGTCTGAGACGCAGGCAATACCGCAACAATGGTCCCAACGCGCTATGGCATATGGATTCGTAGGCTACAATAAACTGAAGCCGTACGGCATCGCCATCAATGGTTGTATCGATGGTTTTAGCCGGTATGTTGTGTGGATGGAAGCTTACAGAACAAACAATGACCCGAAAGTAATGGCGGACTACTTCATCATATCCATTGAGCGTTTGGGAGGATGCCCGGAGTGACTGTGCGCTGATCGCGGCACGGAAAATGGACACGCGGAAATATGCTTGTCTCTTTGTGCAGGACTCATGCATCATTTTGCAGGACAGCGAAGTTTCCCTGCACAGCACCGCAAACCAGCGGATTGAATCGTGGTAGGGAATACCGAGAAAACAAAGCGCACAAAGATTGCTGACTTTATTGGAGAAATTTCGCCTTTATTTTCGAAACGGTACTGCAACTTTATTCTCGACATTTCAACTTTATTCTCGGCATTTCCACTTTATTCTCTATAGTCGGTATTTCCACTTTATTCTCGGCATTCTCGAAATTACGACTTTATTCTCGACATTTTCACTTTTTTCTCGACATTCCGATTTTATTCTCGGCATTTCAACTTAATTCTCGAAATGGAAAAAGAAAAAAAATCTTCCTTATGCCTAGCCCTAATACTCCGTCGTTGAATTCATGCAACATATTTCAAAAAAGTATGGACAGCAAAATATTTACCTCAATATAACGTTGCCAGTCCTTTCCATAACACTTAAAGAGATATTTATTTTGGCAAATTGGCCTATTGCCATAATCCTTATAGTCACATGAGGCGGTACATTACCTTTAGTTATCCATGCCTGTTGTTCTAAGATTAGGGGGGGGGGGAACGCGAGCTGTTCCGCAAACAAAACGAAAGTGAACGGTACAGGTCCCCTGCTCTTTCAAAACTCAGCAAATACACCATCCAACAGCTCTAAAACGCTCTCGTGGACAAGTTGTGACCTGCACATTCACAACGCTATGAAATAATAATGTATGATAATTACGAGACAGAGTTAGCCTACTTTTAGAGGTAAATGCATAACCGGAACTACATTCCAGACATATCGGCTGGGCGGAGTGATTTCAAAAGCGGAAGTTTACTGCAGCTACTCCGGAACTCGAAACAATACTTTGTTCCGAATAAGAAAGTGGTTCAGAGTATTTGCTTATTGTGTCGTAATGTTACATAATTATACATTATTATTTCATAGTGGTGAAAGTGCAGGACACAACTTGTCCACGAGAGCGTTTTGGAGCTGTTAGATTGTGTATTTGATGAGTTTTGATGGAGCTAGGAACCTGTACCGTTCACTTTCGTTACGTTCGCTGAGCAGCTCGCGTCTCCCCCCATCTCAAAACAACAGGCGCGTATAACAAGTGCTGTTACCGTCGATACCATGGCTTCGGAGCCTGTATCAAAAATGTGAAGTACTCAGGCTTCTGCAGGGTGAAGTTGCCTTCAACCGTCGACTTCCAGGCTGCTCAGGCTGGCTGCAAAAACGCCGCCCCCAAGTGCAGCCAATCAGATCGCGAGCTAGAGTACAACCAATCCGCTCACGAGGCAGCCAATTCAATTCAAATTCCTCTCCTGAGAGCGGAGCGGGTTTTAGAACATCAATATTGTTAAAAACGATTGCATTTATCTTCTTTTCTCATTAAAGAAACTGATTAATGAGGTTACGTTAGATATTTCAGCTATTTTGATTTTGTTAACCAATGCAAACAAGTGCTATTTTGTCTTATAGTTAACTTATAGACCTAACCTTTGGTAAACAGGTCATACTTGTTATCTTAACCACTTCTACAATTTAACTTCAAGTATAACTCTGAAATATAAAATTGGCCTACTTGTGAGATATTTTGTTCAATAAGCTGTTTAGTTGAGCTTCTTAAGAACTTCAGTTGCAAGTTGCTGTAACGTTAGCTGCCTTCAAGGCTGATTCAACGCTGGCTAAAAGGCTAATGTTGAAAAAAAAAAAGGCTTTTTCTGTCTTACAGTTAACTTATAGACCTAACCTTAGCTGAGCAGGTCATACTTGTTAACTTGAACACTTCTACAATATAACCAAGTATAACTCTGTTTGAAACATAAAATTGGCCTACTTGTGGGATATTTTGTTCAATAAGCTGTCTAGCTGATCTTCTTAAAAACTTCAACTGCAAGTTGCAGTAATGTTAGCTGCCTTTAAGGCTGATTGTAGAGACTAGAGCCTTGCAGGCTGGTTAGAAGGCTAATGTTAATTTCATATATTTCATATTGTATCATCTTTAATTGACGAATAAAAGCAGTTCATTACATGCTAAACTCATCTCACTGGTGTCTTAGGTTAGGTCAGCGGTTCTCAAATTCGGTCCTGGCGCCCCCCTGTGTATGTTGGTTTTTGTTCCAGCCACAACTGCAATTCTAAGATCTTAATAAGCTGTTACTTTGCCTTAATTAGCAGCATTCCATGTTTACAGTAGTTATTTACCATCTTAAGTCACATTTGGATGGACACATCCATTCTGCTGTGGAGAATAAAAACCTTTGAACATCTTGTGCTTAATTTTCAATATTGCTGGGATTTTCAGGTGAAAACTTTTTTAAACAGATCAAATTAGACTCTGAGAAAATCAATAGGCTCCAAATTAGGTTTCTGAATACAGGTGTTTTGAGTTTTTCCCAAATAACCTGCCTGAACCAAATAAAATCAACAGAAAACACAACAGGTGTGACTCCATTGTTTGCCTAGTAAATTGTCGGGTTTTACCTCCATGTGTTAAGAGTTTCACCAATGAGGAACCTGTGGATATTTGCATAAATGCACCTAATTAAAACAAATCAACAGCTTGTTAAAATCCTAGAATTGCAGTTGCGGCAGGAACAAAAACCAGCATACACAGGGGGGCGCCAGGACCGAATTTGAGAACCACTGTGACGGTTAGGTTTAAATAGGGTGGATAAAACCAAACTCAGCACACCCTGTGGTTCTCCAGGACCAGGGCTTGCTGCACCTGCCCAATAAACTTTTATCTTTACTTTGAACCTCTACTTTGTCCAGATTACAACAATGCTAAATGTCCAAGTACACTGACAAATCTTGGTTACCACATAGACTTCTGTCACAACCTGCATGTCTGTTAAATTGGCTCTTGGAATCTTGTGGGTAGTTCCTGGTAATTGATTGATTGGCTTATTATTCCCTCAGTGCAGGAGTATTGCTAACAGCACAGGGTGTGCCGAGTTTGGTTTTCTCCACCCTATTTAAACCGAAGACACCAGGTCAGATGAGTTAAGAGTGTAATCAACTGCTTTCATTCATCAATTAAGTGCTGAACAACGTCAAAATCCAGCAGACACTGCGGCTCTCCAGGACCAGGGTTGACGACCACTGACTTATATGGAGCCTATCTTTTGAGATAAGATTTACTGTACAAAATTTAATGAATATAACTAATGATCGTAGACTAGACTAGTCTAAAAATGGCATAGGCCTCTACGCTGTAAGAAAAAGGAGAAAAAAAAAATCGAGAATCGAATCTAATCGGGACCCTAAAATCGAAAATCAAATCGAATCGAGGATTTGGAGAATCGTGACACCCCTTGTAATTTCCCTACTCATATGACTATAGGGATTATGGCAATAGGCCAATTTGCCAAAATGTTGAAATGTCCCTTTAATAAACATTTAGGGACTGAAAACACTAATGATTCAGGTTTAATTTTTCTTAACTTAAGGTGTACAACAAAACAGGGTCTTCGTTGTTGCATTTTTCGTTCCAAAATGCACCACACGTTCTCCGTTGGGAACAAATTAAGACTGCAGACAGGCCAGTCTAACACCTGCACCCTCTTCTTATGCTGTCATGCTTTTGTAATGCATGGAGAATGTTTTTTTGTTTTGTCCTGTTGAAATATGCATGGGTGTCCCTGAAAAAGATATTGTCTTGAAGGTATTACACGTTGCTCTGAAATTTCAATGAACTTTTCAGCATCAATGCTGTCTTCTCAGAAGTGCCATTTACTTACACACCAATGCCCATGGGCAATTTAGAGTCACCACTTAGCTTGAAGTGTTTTTGGACTGTGGGAGGAAACCAAAGTGCCCAGAAAAACCGACATGAACAGAAGGAGCACATACATGCTCCACAAAAAAAGGCCTCATGCCGAATTCAAGCCCATGACCTTCTCGCCTAGACGCAGTTGTGCTACACAAGGCACCAAGATGACATTTGACATGTAAAAGCCATCATGACAAAGAAAATCAAAGGTCCCCAACAGCCAACTCACAGATATCTCGAAAACCCAAGAGCTCTTGTCGTGGCGACTTCAATCAGTTGCGGTAGCAAGCAAAACTATGCTTAGATTCTGATCTGCCAACAGGAGACAGAGCGAGTGACTCATTTGCATATCTTATTTCAGTCCTCGCAATAACTCGTCTCTGCACTTTGTCTATCAATGAGTAAAAAATGTTACGCATTGCAAACAGGAGAATTTTATATATATATATATATATATACATACACAACCCCAATTCCGAAATAGTTGGAACGAAGTGTAAATTGTGAATAAAATCAAAATGCAATGACTTTCAGATCATGTGACCCACTATGTTATTTACAATAGAACATAGATAACATTTAAAATGTTGAAACTGAGACGTTTTACATTTTTATCCACAAAATGAGCTTATTTCAAATTTTCTGGCAGCAACATGTCTCAAAAAAGTTGGGACACAGGGCGGGGAAAGCAATTAATATATAAGAGAATCATCTGGGCGGCATGGTGGCATAGTGGTTAGCACTACTGCCTCACAGCAAGAAGGCCGTGGGTTCGAATCCGGCCTGGGGCCTTTCTGTGTGGACTTTGCATGTTCTCCCCGCGTTCGCGTGGGTGTCCTCCGGGTACTCTGGTTTCCCCCACCCATCCAAAACATGCAATATAGGAACCCTCCCTCCTGTATGGCTGTGTGTGAATGTTTGGTGGTGGTCGGAGGGGCTGTAGGCACATACTGGCAGCCACGCTTCCGTCAGTCTGCCCCAGGGCAGCTGTGGCTACAAAAATGTAGTTTACCACCATCAGAGTGTGAATGAATAATGCCTCCATTGTAAAGCGTCTTTGAGTGTCCAAAAAAGCGCTATATAAAATTGATGCATTATTATTATCTGAAAGAACATTTAACAAGTAATAAAGTTAACTGGCATCAGATGAGTAACATGATTGGCTATAAAAGGGATGTCTTAGAGAGGCTGAGTCTCTCAGTAGTTAAGATGGCCAGTGGGTCTCCAACCTGTGAACGCTTGAGTACAAAAAATTGTGGAATACTATAAAAACAATGTTCCTCAACAATGTTCCAAAATTGCAAAGACTTTGAAAAGTAGTATTGTAGTACTCGAGACCGGTCTTGGGACCACTTTTACATGGTCTTGGTCTTGTCTCGGTCTCGACACTCTCTGGTCTTGGTCTCGGACATAATGGTCTTGAGGGGATTTCAAAATCCAGGCAAGCCGCTGGTCCTGGTACAGCCTCATTATTACTACGCAGCCTTCTTTAAATGCAGCCAATAAGAGGCATATTCTTTAAAAACATGTTACAATGTATATTCTTCCCTGCCTCCGCGGTCTCCCGTCCAGTCTCATCTCACAAAGTATGCGCAAAGAATTAGTCCAGTGAATCAGCCCAGTTTACACGAAGACGCTTGCGAGTAAAGACGACAAAATATTTTAACGGAAGTGCCTTTCGTTTAAATGGTGACGGCGTTTTTGGGGCTTGAAGACGCAAAAATCTCAAACCACCCTCGAAAGTGGAAAACTTAAATACGCTCCGGCGTAGCGTTTCCGTCTAAACTGGCCAAGACGCAAAACTGGCTCAGATCTGCTGTTCTGCTCACGTCGCGTAGTCGTTTACGTCACGCAGTAAACAAACATGTCAGATTACATCCATGCTTCGGACCTTCAGGCCACTCTGGCAGCCATAGTAAATGTACAGGAATCGTTACTACAAATGTACAGAATCTGTGCACATGCTATTGGCGAACAGAGGAGGATCTATTGTCAACTCTAATAGTTTAAAGTAATCTGGAGCAATAGCTCGGGTTCTTCTTGTTACCGGTAGCCATATTTTGTGATTTCGCGGCACAGTGACGAGAAGAAGGAAGATTCTATGCATGCGCGTAGGCATGGCGGCGTTTGTGTTAGTGTATCCCAGGACCACCTAGCCGTCTGGCATGCATACCCAATCGATTTCTACACACTTTTTGCGTCACCGTATGCACACAGATTTCCTCCCGAGAACGCTCGTCTGAACGCGAAATAAAAAGTGAAGACGCGACGCCACTTTTGCGTCTTCTGTTCACACCGTCTTCATGTAAACCTAGCCTAAATGTCAGCTAATTCATTTATTCTGGGTTCACGCTGCCACTTGTCATTTTCCTCATTGACGAATAAAATCCATCAGTGACGAGAAGAAAAATTTTAAACAGTGGTTACACTGGCGAATGTTATTGCTTCATGACCAATAAAAATTCCACATGACTGAACGTCAGTAAAGCGTGTCCGCACACTGCTGTATTTTTTCAATCTTCAACGAACAGAGGCGGGAAAGACCAATTAGAGAGGATTTATTAGTGGAAAATACTTCCAAATGCTGCCTCATTCAGTCTCCGTGGGTTCGATATGTCAAATGCAGTTCGCACAGTCAGTTAGTGTGAGAGAATAATAGCGGATAACAGCAGAAGCTCAAACATCCTCTCTTGTTGAGCCAGGAGAACAAGGTGTGTAAATGTCTACATCAGTGCTAAACTACGTGAACGTGATATTAGCAGAGCGTAAGCTATACAGCTAACGTTCGGTGTGACTCCTTGGCTAGCGACGCTAAACTAGCCCAGCCTCATGTTATATACTGTATAACATTTGCTAACAAAACTCACTTCCAATATAACACTGGTTATTGTAAGATCCCCATCTACCAGACCGAATAGAAGCACGGATTTTGGCGCCACATTTTAGTGCTTCATTGCTCAGCTTTAAAATACCAGAGCAGCCTATTTTTTTTATTTTAAAAAAAAAATATTTTCTCATTATTGCTGCGAAACGGGATGTTACGTTACAGGCAAAAGAAAGTAGTGAGCGTGCAATAGGAATTCTGCGCGTTCGTATTATTTCTGCGCTTTGTCGTCTCAAAAAAAAAATTTATGCATGAAGCTGAACTCTACTAATTACTTGCTAATTGTATCGTTTGATCTATCCTCTCCGGCTTATTTAGTGGGTTTGCGATCGAACTTCAGTGGCCACATGTTCACTTATCTAGTGACACACCAAACAGCCAATCTTTAGAGGTCATTTATAAGGTTGATTAGTCTTCAAGATGAAGACTGATCATTCACTCGATGGGTAAAATCATCCAATTTGCAACACTACACCAGTGACGGCAAATATAACAGATTAACAAAACGGAAAAACTACAACTAAAGGCACGTAAAAACAGGGCATTATCAACAGTGCGACTCTAAGATATGAAAATTAACGATTTCCAGAAAAACCAACCCAGGTGCAAGCATCGATTTCTCTTGGAGCTATTTGGCTGCGTATGAAAGTGATTACAAGGGCGAATACGGACGCACTTCCAAGCAACGATGCAACTAGACACGTTTCTACTTCAGTGTGTATAATGGAATTGACCCGAGTCCTGTGCGTCAGGCAATCGCAGAAAAGAAGTTCTGGCTCTTCACGAACATCCCCGTCACATCCAGCGACCTTTCTGGCGTAAATCAGCGAAGCTCAAGGTTGGGGTGAAGTGGATTTGAACAATGCAGAAGTAGATGTGCAGTCTTTATTGTGACCTTGCGTTCGCTGATTGCTCTCGGTAAATCATACAGAAACAAACGGCGAAACTATATGCGAAATTAAAAAGAAAAAAAAAAAAGTTTCTCCTGCGTTCAGATTTTGTAAAATCGCCCCGAACGAGATAGCCGGTACCAGGGTTTGGTTCAATTACTTTTTTCAGTCACAGTAACTTGCATAATTGTAATTTAATATTAATAGAAAATTTTCTCGAAAAATAATTGTAATTGAATATTCTGTCCAGATTGAAAAAAATAATTGAACTCAGCCCTGGCCGGTACAACGTCGACATTCACCAGGCATTTGAAGAGGAAACACGCTTAGAAGTAAGCTTAGACTGGCTCTGCTCTTAAACTCTGTGAGGAAAAAAAACTCCCAAACGTCTCAAGACCAAACACAACTTGTACAAACTTAATTTATTATTTTAAAAATGTTGTACATGCATGCACGGTATAATCTGTTCAGGACTTGAAATTTAAGCTGTTTTCAAGCATCTGCTGACCAACCCTGGTAAACTGCATCTCGCTAGCTCTAGCTGAGTTAACAGTCATAGGTAAGGTCAGTTATCACTAGTACTTTATTAAGTAAATTTGCTTGCGAATTCACTGGATGAAGCATATTGCAACTCAGTCATTGTATTGGGGAGCTTGTGCTGTTTTACAAATGAATGGTTTTGAAGTTTTGAGGATAGCTATGTATGCAGGGTAACTACTGAGGAGCTTATAAATGTCCTGGTGTCATGTTGAGTGTTCTGAACTTTTGTGTCTTCAGTGGCTTTATCTGAAGCCATCAGCCAGATGAAAATAGCTAAAAACGGCAGGTTTTCAACTGTTGGTGGTTGCCCCCTATTTGTCCAGTTTGTCATCTTTACCACCGATATCAATCTTGCAGAGTAAAATTAGCTAGGCAGGCTATTCACTGGTTTCAGAAGATCCCAAAATTCGTGCAAGGGAAGTTTCCTCACAGGCTGTCTGTTTTCCAGCTTTGTGAACTTGGCACCCCATATGACAAAAAACTGAATGAAACCCATTACATTTGTTTCCCCTTTGTTTGTGCAGGCAAAATGAGAATTCATCTCCTGCCACTGCTATTCATTTTGATTGGAAATCTTAAATGTTTAATGTCTCCGGAATGGGGACAATGGATTTTGGACTGTGTAACCATACCAATATTAACAGGAAAAAATTTAAATGCTTAGAAAGTCTCAATCCTCTGAAATGGCAATAATAGCTGTTTTGCAGTTGCTACACGCAATTATTTCACCCAAACACTGCTCATGTTTACAGTGAAGTGAAACACTTTTTTTGGTCTTGGTCTTGGTCTTGGTCTCGTCCTGCTCTGGTCTTAGTCTCAAAATGGTCTGTCTTGGTCTTGTCTTAGTCTTCCTACCCTTTGGTCTTGGTAGTGTCTTGGTCTTGGCTAAGGCGGTCTTGACCACATCACTACTTTGAAGGTCTCATCATCGAAAGTCCATAACATCATCAGAAGATTCATAGAAACTGTAAAAATCTCTGTGTTTAAGGGACAAGGCCAAAGACCTTTACTGGATTCCCGTGATCTTTGGGCCCTCAGACGCCACTACATCACTCACCGACATGATTATGTCACTGATATTACTAAATGGGCCCAGGAATACTTCAAGAAACCACTGTCAGTAAACACAGTCCACCGTGCCATCCAAAGATGCATGATCCAGAAGCGCTGCCGTGTTTTGTGAGCCAAAGCTCATTTAAAATGGACTGTAGCAAAGTGGCAAAGTGTCCTGCAGTTAGAGGAGTCCAAATATGACATTCTTGTTGGAAATCATGAGTGTCGTGTCCTCCAGGCTAAAGAGGAGAAAGACCAGCCCTCTTGCTATCAGCGTTCAGTTCAAAAGCCAGCATCTCTGATGGTATGGGGATGCATTAGTGCATATGGTGTGGGACATTTGCATGTTTTAAAAAGCACCATAAATGCTGAAAGGTATATAAAGGTTTGAGAGCAACATGTGCTCCCCTCCAGATGACATCTATTTTAGGAAAGGCCTTGTGTATTTCAGCAGGACAATGCAAAACCACATACTGCTGCTATTTCTTGCTATTACAGCATGGCTTTGTAGTAGGAGTCCATGTGCTGAACTGACCAGCCTGCAGTCCTGATCTTTCACCGATTGAGAACATTTGGCACATAATGAAATGAAAAGCCCGTCAAAGGAGACCCAAAATTCTCCAGCAGCTGGAAGCCTGTACTAAACAAGAGTGGGAATAAATTCCAATGGCTAAACTCAAGAAACTTGTCTCTAATGCCCAGATGGCTTCACTCTGTGTTAAAAGTTTCTTGAGTTTAGCCATTGGAATTTAATCCCACTCTTGTTAAATTTCCAGCTGCTGGAGAATTTTGGGTCTCCTCTGACAAACATTTGGTTAAATTATGTGCCAAATGTTCTCAATCGGTGAAAGATCAGGACTGCAGGCAGGCTAGTTCAGCACACGGACTCTTCTACCACGAAGACATGCTGTTGTAATAGCTGCAGTATGTGGTTTTGCATTGTCCTGCTGTCCTGATTTGACTTAGGCCCGTATTCAGAAACGACACTCACACTCACCCTCCACTCACCATATAGTGAGTACGATTGAAATGTAACTGGAGTGTGAGAAAGAGGTCAACCGACCACTAACAGAGAGAGCGGCCCCACTCCTCACCAATTGCTACTCAGAAACGCCACTCGAGCATAACTAACAGAAGTGGGAACTGGGTACCACAAGCGGTGCGTCGGCTGCTGCAAAGGGTCACTCAATCCTCGCCATTCAGTGCTGAATGACCTAAAGCTGTCGCAGTTTACATTTCTTGATTAGAAAGTTTCTCAGACAAATTGGTAAAATGACAATCAAATTTATTTTCAATAGTGTTGTTATACATTTCTTCACAAAATTGAGGCGTTTCTTTCGCACATAAATGACGACGTAAATATCAGCATGTCTTCATAAATTCTGTGGTCGAGTGGCTTGCGAAAGGCGCTGGACAGCCCGCGAGGCTCACTAAGCAACAAGCTGTGAAACGTGCCAGACATTTCCTTCTACATTCAGCAATTAAGAATGTAGAAAAGAATGGATTCTCGTGACTTACAGCTACATGAGCCTCGCAGACCAATCCACACGCGCCCCATGAGCCAGCTGAGCGCAGAATTTTCCAACCCATGAGTAAAGAAAAGCGCAAGAAATCCGAATACGTGAGAGTTGACAAATATGCGTCATTAATGAAAACTGCCCAAACCTGATAATGATGAGAATTTTCAGAGTTTCTCCAATGGTAACATAAATGAATTGAAACCAGGTCATGTCCAATCATTATTTTTAAGCGTTTTTTTTTGCTTCCCCTATTGCCAGTTCACCAGTAGCCACTGGTACACACGTGCTAACCTTGAGTTCACCACAATGCAGTCCGTAAACACTGAAACCAGGTTACCAGCATCGTTATCATCATTATAGTCAAAATTTGCGTAGTTGCGATTGTGTCAAGCACGTGGCTGTAAATGATTCAGAGTTTCCAATGTTTGTAACCACCTGAGAGCCATGACAACGAAATACTGGCGTAGGTTAGTGCGGCTCAAGGGAGGTGCTCCCTGCACTCAACCTTCACTCTGAAAGAGACACTATTTTCAGTGTGAGTGAGGTCTCTGAAAGCAAATGAGGGTTACGACAACCTCTGACTCATTTAGTATAACCTGACACTTAAGGTTTAGTACACGCTCATACTCAATTAGTGTGAGTGTAGTTTCTGAATACGGGCCTTAGCCTCTCTAAGACATCCCTTTTATAGCCAATCATGTTACACACCTGATGCCAGTTAACTTTATTACTTGCTAAATGTTCTTTTAGCTAATTATCTTATATATTAATTTCTTTTCCAGCCCTTTTTTGCCCGGGTCCCAACTTTTTTGAGACCTGTTGCAGCCAGAAAATTTGAAATAAGCTCATTTTGTGGATAAAAATGTAAAATGTCTCAGTTTCAACATTTGAAATGTTATATATGTTCTATTGTCAATAACATATTGGCTCATGTGATCTGTAAGTCATTGCATTTTGATTTTATTCTCTATTGACACTTTTTCCCAACTATTTTGGGTTGTGTGTGTGTATATATATAAATGTGTGTGTGTATAAAATCAAAGTGCATTCAGGTAGATGATCCTTGTTACCTCTGCATGGCTGAGTGCAGAAATCACATCGTTGATGGCCGCTCCTCCCAAGGATGTATCTGTCAGGCGGGCAAGGAATGCACTCGCAGTCTTTAGGAATAGTGCCTAATGAGAAAAAAACAAAAAAATTATGACAATCAGTCACAAAAAAGCAGGCAAATTTCAAAGACATATGTTTTTGAAAAAAAAAAATATTGGCAGGAAGGAAAGAAAAATCATTGCCATGTTGATCTCCACATTCTTTTCTGTTCATAAAGGCTCTGTTCATCATTTCTTTCAGTTCTTTTAGGAAGTGGAGAGGCCTGGCCTACATCTCAACCTAATTACTCTCACAGTATATCTAAACTGGTTTCCAAACTACCCTGAGAGTGCACGTTGAGTGCAAGCATCATGTAAATGGTGTGATCGACTGGCCTCCCCTCAATGTTTGAGAATATTTTGAGATATCTGACATGATTCGGAGTGCTTTTCGTGGTTTTTTTTTTTTTTACCATTGCTTACCCTTAAATCCCAATGACTACGTGTTGCTCCTTGTACAACACAAGAGTCCCTGATCTCTCTGAAAAAACAGATACTGACCAAAAAAAGAAACGCAGTTTTCTATTTCTTGATTTTATCGAATGTAACTGTTATTAATCAATATTTAATTGGTATCAAATGAAAGAGGGAATCTCAGACAATAGATAGAACAGAAAATTGGGTTGGAATATTGCCATGTTGGCTTTTATTTAACAAGGTGAAGTTTGAAATTACGAAACACAAATGACACTATCAGTATCTTGTATGTCCCCCGTTATCATCGCGCACGGCGGCACACCTGCATCTCCTAGACATCACCAGACATCTGATTGTTGCTTGTGAAACGCTGCTCCATTCTTCAGTCAGTGCTTGTCTTAGCTAACATACTGTAGCTGGCGGAGGTTGATGTCACCGGATCGCTCTATCCAGAATGTCCCACAAGTGTTCTATAGGTGAAAGATCTGGAGAAAACTCTGGCCAGGGAAGGATTTGCATGTTTTCGGCCCGAAGGAACTCCATGCAGATACGTGCCATGAGTGGACGCGTGTTGTCCTGTTGGAAAGTCAGTCGGTGACGTCGGACAAACGGAAGGACGACTGGACGGAGAATTTCATCACGGTAACAGACGGTGTGGAGGTTGGTTCGGTGTGTACCAGACGGTCGGTCGTGATACGACTGTCAGACGCTGGAGTCGTAACACATGGCCTACCGGATCTGGCGTGATCGGCCGTGTGTCCAGTGGTATTAAACTTGGTTCTAAGGCGATTAAGTGTTGCAGAATGCACGCCGATTCGACAAGCAACTCTATCTACCCGACTTCCGGCCTGTAGCATCCCAATCGCACGTTCTCGTTGTACTTCCGTTTGTCGTGGCATTATAACCCGTCTGATCTTAATTCATTTTCGGTTGGACTTTTGTAGATCCCGATATCTACGAGGAACTCAAAACAAAAATGGGAGTGTTAAGCAAATGGTAGCACTCAAACCAGAGCACTGCCGATTGTTTGGTTTCGGACGAATGGGGGCTCCAGAATATGTGCTGTGACCGCGAAAATTTGTATGGTAGAAGTACTCACCTCCAAAAATAACTCAGAGCAAAAGCATCTTCCTCAATGGGTTTGTCGAAATTTGGCACCGGATTACGTAATTGCGTTTCTTTTTTTGGTCAGTATACATTCTGCATTGCTGAATCCTATACTTCAAAGACATGTCAATAAAATCCAAAACATTTTTGAAAGTATTTTAATTGCAAATATACTCAGCAACAAAAGTTTCTGTGACACCATTTATGTGTATGTTATAAATGACACGCAAAGATCTCAATGCAATCAATATGTTTATTTAACAGGAGAAACACTGACTTTTCAGTGCCAACGTCACTCAAAACGAAAAATGTCATTTTCATGCGTCATGAAGCACTTGTCTGACGTCTAACCAATTGTGACCTTCACACTTCAATACCGGGTGTGACTTCCTCGTGCCATGATGCAAGCAACGCATCTCCGGCGCATGGACCGAATCAGATGTGCCAGAAATTGCTGTGGGATGTCATTCCAAATCTGACGTAGACGTTGTCGCAATTCCTGGAGTGTAGCTGGCGGGTTATCCAACCGCCGCAAACGTCGATCCATCTCGTCCCAAAGATGCTCGATTGGGGACATGTCTGGGGATCTGGCTGGCCATGGCAGGACATTGACATGTTGTTGCATCAGATACTGCTGTACAATCCTTGCAACATGTGGTCTGGCGTTATCATGTTGCAGCGTTATTCCGGGACCATGTTGCATCAAAAACGGTACCACCAATGGCCGTAGCACTTCATCGCGATATCTTTGACCTGTCAGATTTCCATCAATAACAAGCAAATCTGTTCTGTTTCTAGCCGTGATCCCTCCCCAAATCATGACACTACCACCTCCAAAACGATCAAATTCCTGAACACAGTTTTTGGCATAACGTTCTCCACGTCGACGGTATACACGTAAACGACCATCACATCGGTTAAGCATGAATCTTGATTCATCAGTGAAGAGTACAAGATCCCACTGACGTTGGATCCACCGTCGATGTTGTTGTGCCCACTGTAGACGCAGTCATCGGTGTTGTACTGTGAGTATTGGACGTCTTGCTGGCCGACGTGGGACAATGCCAAAATGACGGAGACGGCGACGGATTGTCTGTGCAGACAGTCGCCTCAAACCAGGTATCGTTCTTGCAGTTATGGTTGCAGGTTGGAATCGATTTCAGAGATGGGTTGTTTGAATCCAGTTGTCCTGTCTGGGAGTGGTTACTCGTGGACGGCCGCTGCGAGGACGGTCTCTGACATGTCTTGTCTGCTGATGACGCTGCCATAAGTTCCAAATGGTGTTTCGTTGGACATTCAGGCGATGAGCAACTTCCCTCTGCGAGGTTCCGGATTCAATCATCCCAATGGCCCTCCACCGATCATTTGCAGACAGTCTTGGCATTTAGAGGGTAGAGTTCCTGATCCGAAATGGCTGTGTTTTCGATAAGTGATGCTTCCGTCGTTCATCAGGCACAATGTGAACATTCCAAAAATTCTCCTCTTTTATTGCCATCCACAAGCATGATTTACGCACATTTTCACGTGCAAAGTCATTTTCTCGCATTTTCATGATTTCCATTTCAATGTTGTGTTTACGTGTACTGTTTCATTCTGATATCACCATGTATGACAATTTCATAATTGCGTTATGAAAAATAATTAACAATATTGGTGTCACAGAAACTTTTGTTGCTGAGTATAGTTTTTAACCCATGAAACGTCTATTTACAAGAAAAAAAAATAAGATGCTACAACTTTTAATGGTGTCAGAAGGAAGTAAAGACCATGTTGTTTAAAAAGAGGAGGCAACCCTAGGCCTGGAGAGCCTGACCCATTGCTGGTTTTTGTTCCATCCAAACTTAAAGCCGAATACAAACACTTAAATTGATTTTAATTGATTTGGTCCTCATGTATGCAGTTGACCATGAGATGAAAAGCTCTCAGAGTTACACCATTCAGAATACTCAGCAATTCACGCTCAGGCTGTTTATCATCCATCAAACACAGGAGATCAGGCTTGGACGAAACAAAAACCAGATACGGACTAGGACTCTAGGACCAGCGATGCCTGCCCTTGTGCAATATGCATGCCATACAGACACCTTTGCAGTGGAGCACCATTCTGCTCAGTTAGAATGAAAACCTGCAGCCCTATGGCCCTTTTACGGGCCAGATTGCCACCCCTGCTCTAGATCAAACCCTCAGCTGGATGAATTAGCCTGCGCCAGGAGTGTCCAATCTTATCCGTAAAGGATCCGTGTGGGTGCAGGTTTTTGTCCTAGCCAGCAGTGCTACTGCACCTGATTCCACTAATTAACTAATCAGAGGTGTTATGTGAATAGAAGCCGCTAGATAGCAGTATTGACCTTTTCTTTTGTTAAGCCCAGACTGGAGCTAGGTTTGGACATATCCTGGGCATGTCTGAGATGGAAAGTCTCAGAGAATTAAAAAAAAGTCTAAAAGGTGGGAGGGGTCTGCAAAAGAGTATATAAAGAGGAAAATTGAGAGAGTAAAATAGTAGGAGAAATTGCAAGGAGAAGGATACATTTGACCAGACCTGTCACTTTTTTTCAAGACCTGTGAAGCTTTTAGTGGATTTTTGCCTGTGTTGGAGCATTTTCCTCACCCGGAACATCACCAAGCAACCCCATTTCAAGGGACTGTGAATATTTTTTCTCTTGTGTATGTCAATCTTGGTCAGTAGAGTAGATTGTAGGTTAGTGTTAGTCTTTGTTTAATTAAATGTGTTTAAGTTTTAAAATTGTGTCTGTCATCCCTTGGTGTCGTAAATGTAATAACAAATTGGGACCATAACAGAGGTTTCAATCAGGACCTTGGTGGGTAGAATCAGGTTTGTTAGTGTTGGACTCAAACAAAAACCTGCACCCACACTGGCCCTTTCTGGATAAGATTGGACACCCCTGACCTACACCTTCAAGAAAAAAAAGTTTTAACTCATAATACCATCACAATGACGCGACTAAAGATGAGGCACTCTACTTATTTCTCTCAAAAATACTAACCTGCTGATTGCTTTGCATTATTCCATTACCAGCTGATGCAGATAAAATGCCAGTGCATACATCATATCTATACTTTGTAACTGTTTATTACAACAGTAGTCTGAACACAGTAAGGCCTTACCAAAGTTGCATTCTGGAGGATCTGAGCATGTCCGGGAGCACACAAAATTACTCTGAGAGAGAAAGAGAGAGAGAGAGAGTGGGAATGACACCTGAAATAAAAATTCTCTGAGCACAGCTTGCTGTTTATCTGCATAATGTTATTACTCATTTTATTTGGCATTTTCCACTGCATGTTTACCACCACATTCATGATTTATTTTGCAGGCAAACCCTGCAAAATGGGAAGCTTATGCACACTTTCTGTTGATTGTACATACAGCCAACCAATGTTTAATAAATATATATAAAGGACAATGAAAAACATGCTCAGATAATTAATACAAATGAACAGCCAGAATATTAATCAATACTTCGCACACTTCCATTTATCCAATTTATGATAGACAAGACAATATCATTGTCTTGGTCATGGTCCTTGCGTCTACTGGGTGAGAGGTAAGAAAGGGACCAGAGCACTTTGCCAATCCATCACACACATGCACATGAACAGACATCCAAGCGCACATGCACGCACACACACATTCACACACGCATGCACACATTTTACTCACCTAATCATACCAATAGGCCATGTTTTTAATCTCCATGCATCCAAACATGCTTGCATTTAGACAGTGGGAAGATTATGGAAAATCCATACCACTACTTCCTCATTGGGTCGTGGATAAGCTTGAGCCTATCCCAGTTATCTATGGGCAGGGACACACCCAAGGCAGCCTGCCAATCCACGGTATGGGGCACACACCCATCACTCTAATGGGCAATCTACAGTCTCTGATTAGCCTGACATGCATACCTTTGGTCTTTGGAGGGAAACCCATGCAAAATCTGCACCACCATGCCCCTCAGGCATAAAACATACAAACTCCAAATAAAAAATTCTAGGTCGAACTTTGACCCCTCAAAGGGGACCTAAGATGGCATTTTTCCAAGTTTATATTTTGGTCTTTGACTCCCCTAGAGTAGGGATAGACCGATATGGATTTTTTAGGGCCGATGCCGATAACGATTTTTTTCCCATCACCCTTAGCCGATGACTGATTATGGACTGCCGATTTTCTTGGACCGATATTTGTGCCCGATACTACTTTTGCTCCCTCAATTTACATAAAAAAATGACACAATGATAGCAAATATCACAGGTCTCAAGTTAGACAAACATTTATTGAAAAGTTTCAACCAGCCATCGATGTGATGGCTGCTCCTCCCCAGTGAGACGCGCACCGCCCCCTCCCCTCCACACAGAAACACACACACATCAGCTGAGCAGACGCTGACTGAAAAACTCCACTACCGCTGGATTGATAATGGCAGCAAACGGCTCTAAACCCGTTTTCAGAAAACACTGACTAAAGATTGGTGGGGCCCAGAGCTCCCCTTTAAAACAATACTAACAGTGACTTGCACGCAATCATTCACATGATTGACAAACAATCCTTCCAGGATTTTCCTGGCTTTTTTATTGGGTTTTTTTGGGGGGGGGGATTTTTTGCGGTAACTTTTTCAAAAAGTAGCAATGAAAACTGCAATGTCTTGGCAATTTATTTTTTTTGTCCGCGAGAAATTTGCGTGGATTGGTTGAATTTGCTTTAGTAGTTGCAATCGCGACATGCAATTCCTTGAAGGACTGAGCAATAGATTCACTCCGAGAACACACCGGTATGGTACAGTACAGTACATTTCAGTAGGGCGACAATCATTAATCTGGAAGCGTAATTTCCTGCATTTAAATCAGCGTTATTCAGAATTGCACACAGCTGTTTCAAATGTTCATTTATTTTATTTAAACACAACAAAATCATGAAGCGCCAGTTAAATCACTTGATGTGTGGAAAAGGTAGCACAGACATTTGAGAGCAGTTTGTCTTTCATAAAGCGTCGAACAATTTTTGAGAGGCCTAAATATTTTTTCTGATCTGAATTCATCCCATTATTTGGTCGTCAATAGATCTCATGGAGAGAGAAACCGTAACTTCGATTGCCAGATTGTCAAAATTGGAAAATGTGTTAATAATGGAAAATGACTGAGTACAAGCGAGGAACAATCATTGACACAAAGGCATGGTCCAGGCCCCATTTCCAGAGACGCCACCGCAAACGCCATTGTCGTCTAATTTCTGCATTTTCAGGAAAACGTTGCGTGTACTTACAAATATATAAACGTTTACTGGTCTAAAGACACGCTGTAAAAAATGTATGTTAATGATTTTGGCAGGTAGGATACTAAAGATATGAGCGAAGAAACCGAGACAGAGATTTTAGGGCAGCGCAAGCGCAGAGCCATGAGGCAGCATATTTTGATAAGTTGCAACTAATAACAGAACATCAGACCTACTAGTTTACGCACATTTGCCACAGTTTTTTCTGTATTTTGTGCTTTCTCCATGTTTGGAAGGACTTTCACGTTTGAAGTGTTTGGAGTCAGTAGATAACGCGCTGTTACCAGCGAGATTCGGGCCATTATCTTTACAATGAACACGGTGCACTTCACCTTCTTATAACCTGAGCCATGAAAAATTTTGATGCAACTCTTTGCGAGAATATTTCATTCAAATATATTCGAATATCACGTTGTGGTATTCTAAATTCGTTCAAAGTCGGTTTTTTTTTAGAAGAAGTTGACAGCCCTACTCTCCGTATTTTACCGTATTTCTCTAATTCTTTCCCTAATATTTCCACCACCCCAACTTGAACCCGGCGCAGCACTCCACCAAGCCGGTCTCCAGGTCAGAGAGGAGCTCATCAACCTGTTCTGATTTCGGACATCCCCACTTCCCCACTCTTTCACCGTGCAGTCACCAACCAGTCCACTGAGCACTTGTACAAACCGCCCGCTCCCCCAAAATGACCACCAGCAAATAATAATAAAAAAAAAAAGACTTAATGAAATAAGCCCACTGCCACCATGCAGTATGGCAAGAATCAAATCAATCAGCTGTTACTCTTAGGGAGAGCAGCAAAGCCTAAAACCTTTACTGCTATCCCTAAGAGATACAAAGTAAATGCATAAGTATATGCAGAATTATATCAGAAAAATAAGAAAGAAAACATAAAATGAAATTGTGGAAACATTTTTTATTGATTCATTTAATTATTATTAATTGCTTTTCCTTGCTTGCTCATATTCTGTTTTAGTTCACAACTTCATAGGCCTAGAGTGTGTGTGTGCTTGCATATTTCTGATTGAGCAGGGGCCTGCATAACTCTACTAGTGTGTCATGACATGTAGCCTATCTAAAGTCATGACAACTTGAATGTCTGTACAAAGGACAAGATGTTTTTCTCTTTCTCTTAGTTTATGTGTTTATAGAAAGCTCCGGAATCCATAACAAGATAAGCTGGATCCAGAGCTGAGAGAGAAGGCAGGTGCTCTCCTCCCTAGCAAGATGTATGTGTGCATCCCTAGACAGCTTGACGTTGCGTGAGACCTCATGATGCGTAAATCAGCACGGGGGGAGGAGAACGTCATGGAGTGCCCCTACAAAAACCAGAGAGAGACTAACAGTATCATCCTCCACTTTGACCTGAACTTCTGTATGTGGGGTTCCTTTTTTGCAAAAAAGTAAACGGACTTTGGCTTGGATATTATCTTCTCTGCCTCCGACTGATTTTTTCCTGAGTCGTCTTGAGTTTTCTCTTGTGAAGGTAATACTTGGAATGTAAAATCAAAATTCCTTTAACGTTGGGGGCTACGTCCGAGATTCCAATTTCTCACCTGCACTCCCTGGAGAATCAGTGCCGACTGAAAACCGTGCGCATGGTCGTCCAGGGGACGTTGTGGAAAGACCTCAGCCCAGGGCGCTTGAGAAGGCCCTTTTGGGGTGTGTAGGAGGTCAGAAACGGGGGGTTCTCCAAACAATGAGTGGAGGTGCGGGTGAGTGACGGAATTTTTACTGAATTCGGCTTAGTTGTTGTGAGGCAGAGAAAGTAATATTGCCAATTATGGGACTGACGAACAGTGAAGTTGTTGTTGTTGTAGTAAGGACTGCTGTTCTGGGACTGATGATGACGAAGCGTTGACTGAGACTGGGCAATTTGTTGAAAGTTGACATAATGGTTCAGGGAATCATTGTGGGTCTGTAACTGAGGAGTGTGAAGAAAGCTGACATAATGATTCAGAGAATCTTTGTGAGCAAAGGAATTTGGGTTTATTTGAATTAGAGCTTTGCCTGTGTATGTTATCGAAGCAACAATGGTGTCAGATCATAAGAAAATTAGAGCCTTGGATATTTTCCAATGTGAATGAATGTGAGAGAGGAAAGTGCACTGAGGTGTGTGTGTTTATGCGTGCATATGCTCTGAGCTCAGGTTGCGTGTCTGTGTGGAAATCAATGTGAATGAACCTAACTCTGTGAGTGTCTGTAAACAACTGCATTGCTGGCATATTTGTTAGTTCTGTCTTTGTTAGATTGAATACAGTTGTCATTCGATTCCATGAAATGCTCATATAGATGTCTACATTGAAATTTGCATTTATTCAAGAATAATTTAAGGTGCCCATTGATTTGCCAATATTTACAGTATTTTATCAAATCTTTACTGTAATTACAGGATTGGTAAAAAGTGAAAATTCTGTTGAAAAAAAGTGTATATTTGCAGAGCAAATTTGTAAGTGTTAAACCATTTTTAATGACTGTGTATTTGTAAAAGGACAAAGTTGCAGAAGTAAGCAGAATAAATTTTCCTTATGAAACCGAGCAGAAGTCGCCATTTCTTGATAAATAAATGCTAACCCCTCTTAAATGATCGGTACTTATAAACAGAGGGAAGGTAAGATGAAGTAACAATTGAATGTAAATTATACAAACATGGACAAGTGTTTCTAATGTTATGGCTAACTGAATTCCTTTAAGATGCAGGACAAAGTGAATATTTAAATGCTCCAATATTTGGTGGTAGTAATACATTGCAGAGAAAACTACCAGTGATATCCTCTATGAGCGTGAAGTGATTACATTATTTGAATTTATAAAATATTTTTAAAGAGCTAGAAAATCTAAGCACTTATCTGTAAATAATTAGACTGTGTGAGATTGGTGTGCTAGAAGCATATCTCTGAAAAGAAAATGAAGTGAAAGTGGAAACAAGAATAACACTGTGTGTTCAAAATTTGCCAAAGTACTGTTTAACACTGTATACAATAAGAGACTGTGCTGTGTGCCAAATTCAATTTAGAGGTTTTTCTATCAAGCATTGAAAAATTGCAATTGCTATCTGAAGGAAAAAAAATAAGGTAAAATGATCAGAAAAGTGCCAGTAAATACAAAATATAATGTGAAATTTAATGGTACATATTAAATTGATAAAAAAAATCAAATGAAGTATTGTGGGATTAGAGAATCATGGATCTTTAGATGGGGAAGCACTAAGTGGAACGAATGTGACTGAAAGCTTTCCGGACAAAAGAAATGCAATTAAAAATCTTTTCTCCATTTTGAACAGGAATTGTCAAAGAGTGTCTTCACGTCAAAGGAACTGAGTAGCGGATGACCTTAATCTGTTTATTTAATTTTTACAGGGAATGATCCGAACAAGTTGAATTAAAACAAAATTGTTCATTATTGTTTGTCTCTAACTCCTCTTGGAACTTTTCCACAGAGAGCACTGCTGAAGATAAGTGATGAGCTGGCCAGCTGGGGATTAAAAGTTTACCTTCTAAAATAGATTTGGGGAAATTTGAAGTATTAACACAAGACTAAATTCAAAAGTCCACTAGTAACGTGATCGCATATTACTTTGCTTGCGATTTCTAAATTTATTTGTGAATATGTACTTTTATGTGATAGGAGGTGACTAAAAATATAAACTTTTTTTTTCTTTTTTTGGAAATTGTAACATAGTCTAAAGTGACTCCACCCGGTTCTGCTAATGATGAGGGAATATGTAAAAACGGTTGGGGCTAATAAGCCCTGACTGTGCATTTCCTCCATGCTGTTAGCGGAACCCTAGGCTGAGGTGGATTGCTTAATTACAATTCATTGAGAGGGAAAAAAAAATGTATTCTCCATTGTGTTAAAGAAGACCTGTCTAATAATACTACATGTCCTGGACTTCCCCACTATCAAAACTTGATATCGAATACTTTGTTGATGGTTTGGCGTCAAATGCCGATAAAGTGAACCCATGTGTTGGATATGCTGTCTGGACTCATGATAGCTGTGTTGATAGTGGCCCTCTACTTACTCTGTAGAAGCACAGAGCTGATAGCTCACACCAAAAATGTTCACCAAATCAGTTTGGCTGATGCGTTTGCTGACAGAGACACAAGGGCAGCAGCCAAAAACACTCTTGTGGGGCTATTACACCAATTTTCTTTACTCAATATTCATGTGACGTGCTGTGAGCAGAGCATGATGCTGCTCCCCCATAAGAAGAATGTCAATGGGCATCACAAGCAACACAATACACTTATGGCGGCTGGGTAGGACCCTATGGTAAGCCTATGTTACCAAAATCCCTCTTCCATATTACTGTAGATTTGGTGCATGGGCAGTGCCATGTACCAAGAGGGGGGACTAAGTGATGTGTTATTATTGATGTGACCTTTTTCTAAATGAGGTAGAAGCTATAGATTCAATTACAGTAGCAAAAGTCCTGAGTAGGGAAATTGTTCCTTGGTGAGGGATTCCTGGGATTCCAGAAGCATTATATAGTGATATGGGCCAGAATTTAGAAATGAAGAACTGGCTTGTTTGGGAGTAAAATTGGGAATAGAATTGAAAAAACATTGTGTATATCATCCACAATTAGTAGGATAAGTGGAGAGAACTGCAAAACTGTGCAAAGCCGTGGCAGAAACTAAATGGAATTGGGTAGCATGTCTGCCATTAGTATTAACTAGCATGAGGATAACTCCACAGCGGGGCTGGGGTTGTCACCTTAGGGAGTAGTCCGTGGGAAACCTTTTGAGTTACCACATTGATTGCCGAGAACACAAGTAGAAGAAGCGACTCTGGCAGAGTATATGAATAGAATGTTGACTAACAAAAGTGAGATGCGAAATATGCTTCCTCCTAGATCAGTAGCGGAATTGCCGCCTCGTGAGATAAAGCCTGGAGATTGGATCCTGGTGCGGAGTGTCGGAAAAAAGCGGAAGTGAGCCGGCATGGAAGTGTCCATATCAAGTGCTCCTGACCACACCGAATGCAGTAAAAATCCAGGAGAGGGAGGCGTGGATACATCAGTCACATTGTAAGGTGGTATCTCCTCCTCCAGCGGGTGTGTAGGTACATCTGGGTGAGTCAGGATAGACTTGGAGGGAGTCCGGCTACATAGGGGTAGGGAGGGGATCAGGCCCCCCGAACCTTACCCCTTAACAGGCGGCGGCGGGACTGCAAAGTTCCAAAGGCACGTTAAAAATGCAGGGGAGAAGACTGAAGGCCCCCGTGTCTGGTGAAGTATGAATTGACATACTGCCGTGGTACCGTCTAGTTGGCGTGCTTGTCGCATGTAACTGTGGGCAACACGTGGTACGTGGGTGACAGCCCACACCTAGCAGAGGGGCGTTGGAGACGACCTTTGTGAACAGGCGAGGTTGGTGAAAACGGTCAAAGTTTCTATACCCATAGCGAAGTGGGGTAGGGGTCAGACCGTCGGTTCCCACCTGGGTGGCTGGTAACGACTACGGGATCTGGGGATCGCTATCGACTGGGTCACCGGCCGGTCGGGTCGCAGATGGCAGTAAGACCACGAGGTGGCCACCGCGCTCGGCTCAATGTACAGTCAGGCCACCATAAGCCAAAAGCGAATGCGTCAGTAGGCGAGTGGTGCTTCTGTGATCGGTGGGCTCTGAAAAGGAGACACTGGGAAGCAGAAGGCAGAGTTCTGAACCTGGGGGAGCCTGGGCAAAGATCTCTGTGGAAAGGGATCTAGCCCGGGACTGCGCCCTGGGAGAGGGAGTTTCGAAGAATTAAAGTGAAAGTGGCATATAGAGCCCGTCCGTCTCAAACCCGGTGAAGAGTTTATTTACGCTCCAAGTCAGTAGAGACTCCAGACTTATTCATATTAAAAAAAAAGAGGTTTAATAAAATGACTTATCTCTCCCTGTGTCTGTTCATTTTTAAACATATGTCGCGCCAACAATGAATGTGAACAGTATAGTTGAATGCGCCGAGGCAGGGTCTGCTGCACGCAATGGATTAGTTTCAATCGACCTCAGTTTACCCCCACTTAATATAGTCGATGTGTCGAAGGAAATGGCACAGGGTTTGTGGGGGTAACCTAGGGGTGCCAGGGGAAACTATTGATTTTGAGTGGGTATCCACAAATAAGCGACGGGAACAATTCGGAATGACTAACCGCCCTGGGGGAAGGGTTAGCATCTGGGGAGCCATTTCCCTATGATGAAATTAAATTGTTTGCATTAATGGTTGCACCGACGACTGCTTTGAAAACCCTGATTGTAAATGACGCTCCAATTTCTTTTCTATGTGACACGGGGGCATGTTGAACTGTTATCAGAAAAGTAAGTGCAATTTTTCCACATCGGCTCAGCACTAATATGATACAAACTTGTGCTGCGAATGGGGCAACGGAACAGCGTAGCAACAGAGGAACTCAAATTTGAGGATCCTGAGGGGATTGCTACACTCTGCTCTGTAATTGTGTCCACACAGTGCCCAGTAAACCTCCTGGGGAGGGACATAATGTCTAAACTGGGGCTCGGGGTGGTTTCTACAGGTCCTACTACGTGGGAGGCAATGCGCGTGTTCGAGGGAAATGAACAGGGTGAGATTGCGGGGGATCAGATGATGGTTCTGGGAACCAGACCCCCAGCAATCTACCAAGCGTTGCAATTTGCAGATTCGCCCCCTAGCAAGCCGATTGCAGAAAAGTTGCAAATAGTGCTGTGGAGAGGACTGAAGACCCCCGTGTCTGGTGAAGTAGTGTCTGGGGAAGTATGAATTGACATATTGCCATGGTACTATCTAGTTGGCATGTTTGTCGCATGTAAGTGTGGGTAACACGTGGTACATGGGTGACAGCCCACACCTAGCAGAGGGGCGATGGAGACGACCTCTGTGAACAGGCGAGGCTGGTGAAACTGTCGAAGCAAAAGCGCCAGTCAGCGAGTGGTGCTTCTGTGATCGGTGGGCTTTGAAAAGAAGACACCGGGATGCAGAAGGCAGAGTTCTCAACCTGGGGGAGCCTGGGCGGAGATCTTTGTGGAAAGGGATCAAGCTGGGGACTGCGCCCTGAATGGGAGTTTTTAAAGGATCTAAGTGGTCAAATATATGTGTGCAATTTTGGAATTGCAGGATGCAACTACTGCTCATTGTATTTGTTAACGGCGGCACAGGGCGGGATCTGTCAGCGTATAGGGCCCACTGTACCTATATACCCGCCAATGATGAGGCAGGACTGGTAACTGGTTAAGCCTTGCAACGTTTGAAAGACATATCTGATGCACAACAGCGAGACCTTGCACCAGTAGTGACAAATTCTTGGTGGGACTGGCTTCTGTCTGGGGGTTGGAAAGCGGGAATTACATCTGTAATGAGTCTTGTAGTTGGGGGATTGGCAGTACTGCTCTTTTGCAGTTGCTGTGGAATTCCCATAATTAAAGGAATGATATCAAAAGTATTGAGTACTAATCCACAGTATCAGCGGTTTCCATTACAGGACAACAATGAGATGCATACTCTGCCCGAGAAGCTTAAGGAATCATACAACGATGTAATTGAGTTGGAGGGTTTGTTTGAACAAAAGGATGGAGTGTAATGGAAATATGATGAAACATCTTCCCTGTAAATGAATCACATGCTGAAAATCGAGAGAAGTGGCATGCTGGCGGATAATCAATTATAAACAGGGGGGAAATATGGAAACATTTTTTATTGATTCATTTAATTATTATTAATTGCTTATCTTTGCTTGCTCATATTCTGTTTTAGTTCACAACTTCATAGGCCTAGAGTGTGTGTGTGCTTGCATATTTCTGATTTAGCAGGGGCCTGCATAACTCTACTAGTGTGTCATGACATGTAGCCTATCTAAAGTCATGACAACTTGAATGTCTGTACAAAGGACAATATGTTTTTCTCCTTCTCTAAGTTTGTGTTTATAGAAAGCTCCGGAATCCATAAGCTGGATCCAGAGCTGAGAGAGAAGGCAGGTGCTCTCCTCCCTAGCAAGATGTATGTGTGCATCCCTAGACAGCTTGACGTTGCGTGAGACCTCATGATGCGTAAATCAGCACGGGGGGAGGAGAACGTCATGGAGTGCCCCTACAAAAACCAGAGAGAGACTAACAGTATCATCCTCCACTTTGACCTGAACTTCTGTATGTGGGGATCCTTTTTAGCAAAAAAGTAAACGGACTTTGGCTTGGATATTAACTTCTCTGCCTCCGACTGATTTTTTCCTGAGTCGTCTTGAGTTTTCTCTTGTGAAGGTAATACTTGGAATGTAAAATCAAAATTCCTTTAACAGAAATAATATGACATTACATGAGATACAGTATCATGTAATGTTATATGATTTCACTCATGTCATGCTATGATTTCATTTCATGTTTTCATTCTTATTTTTCTGATTTCTTATTGTGTTATTGATCTTTATTTGCGTCCGTTTGTTTTCAGACATTCTGCTGCCTGCACAGTGGCATTACGCACGTTCACTTTTAACATTAAACGCCACTTGTAACATCAAAACTTCATTTGTGTGCACGTAAGTATATAGAACAATCGGTTACTCTGACATCGATTGATCAATTGAGCTCCAGTTAAGAAGGCAATCAAGAAGGGCACAAAGACACTTGTTAAGAAGGGCACTAAGAACGCATCTGGGAAACACTCTTATCTTAAGGCTCCCTCTTTGCTGAACTCTTCTTTGGCGCCTTCCTAAGTCCTTAAGAATGCTCTTAACTGGGAAAGGAGGCTCTTGTTCCGAAGCAGCCACGGGGCAATGCTGCTCTCACCACTCTACCAGTGGTGGAGGGGTAACGCATCTGCATGTGCTGCGGGGTCTTCCGGCAACACAGAGCTGCCCCTGGATGCCTGTCTGTAAATCATGCCACGGAAAAATACATCGGCGAACCCACGCGCGAATCAGCCAATGCCAATTCAAGTAAAAAACGCAAATATCGGCACAATATATCGGCCAGCCGATGTATCGGTCGATCCTTACCCTAGAGTACTCCAGATTGCGCAAAGTTAAAAAAGGGTGCTCATTTCGCTCATGCTGCCATCCTCAAAAAACCCCATTTGTAGTCCATAGTAGTCCCTGCCTGAAACGTCTCATTGGGGTGGCTCTTCCGCTATGGCCCCCATTCCCCGTGTGCCCACTTTCTTCTGACTGACCAGCTCTGTGGAGGGCGGATCTAGGCAGGATGAGGCGGCAGAACACAGTTTTCCTGGTCAGGAAAAAGAGTGAAACTGACGGTAATCGACGGGCATATTCTGCAACCTAACGCAGTACATGTGTATAGATCTCATGAAATTGTTCTTGTTCTTGTTCTAATAAACGCAATGGCGAAAGTGGAGGATGCAGTGCGAAAAACTGGCAGCTCAAGCACGAATTTGCTATCAGCTACAGTTTGCTACAGCAACAGTTGGTGAGTATAGCGGTTTTACTACTCCGTAGCTCGGGTGCAGGGAAAGCTAAAATCCACCCCATATAGACACATTTGTATAATGGGTCGACGTGCCCAAGTGTAGACTGGAGACCGTAGAAGTTGAGTGGGTCTGAGTTTAGAGGGAAACATGGACAGTGAGGAGCAGCTAAAAGTGGACCAACAGCTTATGGACTGCTTTGGTGTGTATAGGACCTGCTGGTCCGTGTGCATAGCTGTGGTGTGTTGTTAGCGTGGAGAAAAAAACAGCTTTTGCGCTGGTATATGACGGAGGGGCGAAAGCTCCAAGCTAAACGGCCTTTTCGAAAATTGCCCATGGTAATGGTTTACTTATTGCTTCGGAATGACCAGCTTTTCCTCGCGGAAAATGGGCGCATTATGGATAGCATGCGAGAGCTAGACAGAGCTCCGGATATGTCACGAACATAATACAGGTTTTACAGACCGTAAGTTCCGTCTGCGTGAACCATTGCTTATGTGGAGCTAGCGAATTGATCACTTTTACACGACAGAATTTAACATTCAATCGATGGCAATGCAGCGTTTGTTATACCGGACCGTTATAGCCTGTGCGCTTCCCTATTCCTTTCACCGGTAGGATCAGACAGCTTGCCCAGACATTGGAGATGTATCAGGCTAACCCCGGTCATGGATAAGCAAAGCAATTGTTTCATAAGCACCCAAAAACGCACCCCAAGCTCTGCAAAATCTACGTCTGGTCTAACTGCAGCCCAACTCGGCAGACACATACAGCACCTCTCCGTTTAGCTTAAACTGTAGTGGATACAGTCAAGCGAGCGGCGTGAGCCAGTTGCTAAGGAAGTCGCCGTGACCTCGGTAGGAAGTGACGTAGGTCTACTCCGGCGAATACGGACACATAAAATTGAGGCTGCGGAGGATATTGCCATGTTCGTGGCAAGCACTTGTATCTGTCGTTTCTTTGGCTAAGTAGCCTAAATAATGCTAACGCTAGTTGAGATTGAGTCACTTTTTCTCCCAGTCGGTATGTGTGAATAGCTGGTGAGCCTACACGTTTAAGCTCATGGGCTTCTAGTGTAACGTTATATTCAGTCAAAATAATTAGATAGAGCTGTTCAGAACTTCAACTTCATATGCCTTAATGGTTCAGAATACCTGGAGTCACTAAATGATGACATACGCGCGAGGAGAAGATACTGCAATTTATCCAGTAGAGGTTGCAGCTGAAACTGGTCCAAGAAATATATCGTTTTTGGAGCGGTACTTCACGCACATGCAAATTCACTCATGCACGAAAATATGCAGTTAAGAGTAGGGGGCTATATAGGCTCTCTGCTCAAATGCGGTGCAAACGCGGATTTAAGTATTGCGTGCATGGTTCTGTAGTTGTATATTAAACACTCCAGGTTCATTTAGGTATAGCTGGCTAGCTATATCCGAGAAATCATATACAGCATTCACGGACACATGAAATGCAATGTAAATTCGGTGGCTCCTCGGAATTCAGTACTTCATACTGGTCATCGGCAATGTCGCTAGTTCGGTCTCTGGCAGGTTGAAAAACCCTGAAGGAATATGCTGAAGTAAAAACTCGGACATCGCTCACTCACTGTAAAGACGCTGCCAGAGACCCAACTAGTGACATTGCCGATGACCAGTAGAAAAGTAGCTACCGATTTCCGAGGAGCTACCGAATTTCCATTGCATTTCATGTGTCCGTGAATGCTGTCTATGATTTGTCGGATATAGCTAGCCAGCTACAAATTAACCTGGAGCGTTTAAAATGCTACTACAGAACCATGTGCATACAATACGTAACTCCGTGTTGGCACCGTATTTCAGCAGACAGCATAGCCCCATACTCTTAACTGTATATTTTCGTGCATGAGTGAATTTGCATGTGCGTGAAGTACCGCTTCAAAAACGGAATATTTCTTGGACCAGTTTCAGCTGCAACCCCTACTGGATAAATTGCAGTCTCTTCTCCTCGCGCGTATGCCATCATTATGTGACTCCAGGTATTCTGAACCATTAAGCCATAAGAAGTTTAAGTTCTGAACAGCTCTATCGAATTATTTTGATTTTGACTGAATATAACGTCAAACTTGAAGCCAACGAGCTTAAACGTGTAGGCTCGCCAGCATTCACACATACCGACTGGAAGAAAAAGTGACTCGATTGTAACTAACGTTAGCATTTTTACTACGCCGAAGACACGCTAGAAATTAGTGAGTGCATTTACTGATGATCTTGGGCTAACTCTGGGTTAACTGTTGAAGATTAATATGATGAGCTAAAACAAATCAACTGATAAAGAGCTGAAGTTTTGTTAAACGTTTTTCGGTGCATAGTTGGGTGGATTTGGAATACAGAAGGTGCGCTTCCCGGACATTATATAGGTCACCCTATTCCAATTAAGCCAAGCCACGAGGGACAGAGCCGTGACTGCAGCTCGTGATGCACGTTCATGTGATGTTACTCAACTTGAATTTAGAGAACTGAATTTGAATTTTATGAACTGAATTTGAATGTACGAACTGAATAAAATGCTTCGTTTTATCTTAAATTCAATACAAATAATTGGATTCAGTTTCAGATTACTTGTTCATTCAATTTCAAAACTGAAAAATTCAATTCAAACCCAAAATTCAATTCAAAACCTGATTACATTCAATTCAAAGCAGGTTAAATTCAATTTAAAACTAATTAAATTAAATTTAAAACCAAAATTCTATTTAATTTCTGTTGGAACAAATTTCGTTCCATAGAAGTGAGAGCTTATGCGAGCTCTGGAAAGCGTGTGGCTGATCCTCCGTTTAAAAAGCCTGACACGAAACGAGAAAAAATAGGCCTATTATGATAAATTCGACAGCGTAATATAAGAAATTGTATTCTTGAAGAATATATATATATATATAAATTTTTTTTTGGGGGGGTAATTTAAATATGCCTTTTTATTGCAGAAACTGTGAGTCTGAGTTTGTGGGTAGACCTTCATCAAAGTGTGCCGCAATTGATTCATTGGTTTTGAAAAGCCAACCGCAATATAAATAAACAAATTGGCAATATACAACTTCATAGCCTGTGAGCTTATGCTCACGTTATTCTCCGAAATTATGCGTTTTTGGACCTGCAGAGGTGTGAGGTTGTCTCTCGCCAAGGAGTCAATCTTTGTCCTAAACTGTAAGGAAATGCGTCGTAACGTTTTTGGTTCCATAGTTGTGAATGTAATGTTAGTTTATGGTTGGGCATTTCATTGAAAATTTCTGCCACGAGCTGAGCAAGTCATTAATTCTTTAAGAGGCTACAATGATCTTAAAGGGATTATTAGGGTGACAATGAGTACTAAATAGAGATGACACGAACTGAGCTGTATTGAATCAGTGCCAGGTGTATCCGCTTTTAATTCCGTGAATTCAGCCATTCAATTTTAAGTGACATTTAAGTTATTGTCCTACAAAGGTAAGATATTGAGCAGATCTTTTTTTAAATTGTGTTTCCTTATTGATAGATATATAATAAGCTTACTAAAACAACCTGTGTAAGGTTCCGGAAATAGTTTATTTTGCTTGTTTTTTTAGCTCTTTCAAAAGTCGTTATGGTCGAACAAAATTCATATTGTACACAATTCTTTTCTAGTTGCAAGCTTTGTGAACATTATGTTTGAACATCTGAATGGTCATCCCTGCTAACACACGACGAACTGGCAACGCAACTATTCGTGCTCATTTGGTAAGTTAATGACCGACCATGTGAGAACGGTCTGACAACGTTGTCAGAAGGTAATTCAGTAACGTTAGTTGACCTTTTCAATACGTCGTGAACAAGTCGCTTGTCGGTTATTTGGTTACGTCGCCAGCTGGTAATTAAGTTACGAATACTGGCAAACTTGACGACCTTCTCAATACGTTGAGGACACGTCGCTTGTTGGTAATTAAGTTACGAATACTGGCAAACTTGAGGACCCTTTCAATACGTCGAGGACACGTCGCTTGTTGGCAATTAAGTGACGAATGCTGGCAAGTTGAGGTTAAGAAGGTTCTTGGCATTTATCGCAATGGTTATTAACTGTGCAATTGAAATAGAATCGAAAACGCTGAGGATAAGGATGGTGGTGTACGCAGCCAGGAAGATTTTAGAAATAACCGACGTGAAGGGGGAGGAGATCCAGGGAATTTTAGAGAAAGGACATGGTGGGAGTCAAACGATTAGTATGTAAATTATACATAGGAAATTGCGTTTGTTTGAGAATGCGGGTTAAGGTGGAGTTTTTTTTTTTTTGAGAAATAATTAATTTTAAAAACTTACCCTGAATTTACAGCAGTTGGCGGTAATACACACAAAGATTGTCAACAGCCATAAAACGAAACAAGAAAGAAAGAAGAAGAAGTTGAGGGTAATCAGTTTATCAATCGTGGGGCAGCAGCGGCGGGAAGTGAAGTTCAATCTTGAGGACAGTGAATCCATAACGTATTTTTTTTCTCAACCATTAAGGACCTTCAACATTTCAGTCAGCTAACGTTAAAGGTAAGTTTCCTTCTTTATCGATATTAACCATTTTGTAGGATATAAATAGTTCAGCAGCTAAACTAACTAATAATTTACACATCTCTAATTTTTTTCTTCGTTACCTGCTGTAAATATAAGTTAAATGTGGAGGAGAAAAAACTTGGATAGCTAATGTTAGCTTGTAGCTAACGTTGGCAAACGATTGAAACTTCCATAAGTTAAGTTGTTGCCTAGGAAAAACATGGTTAATTAATGTTAATATTATTCTAACCACTGATCAATTTTGAAAATTAGGTTTTACGGCAGTCAGTACAAATTAAGTAAGAAAGCTAGCGTTAGCTATAGGCTACTTGCTCAACCAATCGCGCAACTTAGTCGCACAAACAACAACACTGATTAGCACTGCGCTATAATATCAGTTTTTGTCAGGTGTAGCTAAATTTAAACTATAGTCCTTATGGGGGTAACGTTACGGCGTTACTTCAAGTCACAGTTATGGCAAGTTCGCTGCGCCTTTTGTAATTAGAAATTTACGTAAACGATGCTAATTAGGCATTATACGGATGCATCTGCGAAAGCCAATATAATTAGCTAGCTGAAATGAAGTGGAGACTCTAATTTTATTGTTGAGATATCTGTCCTATGCATTGCACAGGAACTCCCTAAAGTGAATGAAGAATGACCAATATTATTTTTGCACGATAAATGGTCCCTTGTCATTCAGTTTGTTACGGTTACTCATTCTGAACCTTTTATTATTATACACCGCAATACACTACCCAACTAATCAGGTTCCCTCTGAATGTAGGATTGTATACCTAACTGAACTGATGTTTGCCTTAGTGAAAAAGGAAAGTGTTGGATACTTCTGCAGACTCTATATTCCATTTGTAATGTTAGTAAAATAGTTTGTGGTGCAAAATGCATGTTTCTGTCTAGTAATTCATTAAAGTACTATAATTGTTAATTAAAGTATTATATACTGTTTAAAATAGACAATGTATACAGTTCATAATCAATACATGAATATAAATTTTATATCATCAATTGAAATGTCTGACTTAGCAGGGGGTTTAACAGTTTTGCGACGCACATTATGCATGTAACATCCTGAGCCACCCAAAATGGATATTCCTGGACTGAAGAAGTTTTGTGGCAAAATAAATTGTTTTTTTAACAGACTTGCAATGTTTGTGCTCTCAGTTGAGCAGGGTTAAGCATGTGCCAATGTAAGCCAAGTTGATTGTCTTATATTATTTTTGAAGACTAGTAGGCCTATTAAGTCGTGCAGGGCAAATGCTAATTACAGCATGAGGAATTCAACTAATAAGCATAAGGAAGGAAGAGCCGAGTGCAAGCATCGCAGTCGCAATAAGGTACTACCAGGTTACCAACTGGCGACATCTAATAAATTACGTTGCCACAACGTGCAGAAGACGAACTGACAACGTTACGAAGTTATGTAGCCACGACGTATCTAGGAATTTCAATTTTACGGTTGTCACGACGTAAGTAGTTACGTTGCCACGACGAATCTACGGTAGTCCGGTTACGTTGTCACGACGTCTTGGCCACGTAAGTGTGTTAGCTGGGATCTGAATGGCTATGACAAATCATTAAAACAAGTAGGCCTACAGACGATGCAAAACGTTCTGTCATGAATAATTGGTTAAAATTGCCAATTAGCATTTTAAATCGAAACAGTATATAAATCGAAAAACATTCAAGTTCTTTCCGTAAATGAGTTTTTCTGAGATGGGGTGCGAGTAATCTTCAATATACAGTGGGTTGACCAGTTCCGCAATTTGACCGATTCAGCAATTTGCAGAAATCAAACTTTGCGGGAAGACGACTTCGCTGTCAGCCTTGAGTTTGACACCGCTGGAACGGTAAATTATTGTGGATTTAATTCTTAACTATCGTTTTGAGATATTCGGCTTCCTAGAGAAATAAATGCCCGATAACTTGCTTGCCGTTGCAGCAGTACCAAATCAACGCTTGTGATACGGCGCGCCATGCCGTGTGTGGCCGTTAAACGCTTATATTCCCGGGACTCATCACGTTATTAATGTCATTATGATCGGAAATTATCGTATATTTGACCATAAAAATCCCAATTTCGTACTCTTAATACTTTTTCATCAACACCCATTAGAGGGACTGCTTGTCATTTGCTAGTTCCGCAAACGCCATTTTGTAGGTTTTAAAACTTGTGGCCTAATTAATGCACATGTTTATTTTTCTGAAGGAATTTTATTAAAGTTTAATGAAGTCAATGTGAAATGAAGCATTTTTCCCCCCGCCATAACTGTTTTTCTGTGGCTAAACGGGCTGATCATTACTCATGTCCTGTGTTAATCTGAATTTGTAGTCTCATCCTGATAATTTTAATGTATACTTTGCATGTACTACTTGAATTGGAGAGAGTAGAAAGAATCATCCATAGTCGCTGATCGCAGTTGAATATCGATGGATGTACAATCGTCTTGAACTGAGGCTAGCAAACATTGATTCCATGCAGCTGACACAATGTTGACACACGGAACAATTAGCCATAAATTTGACCAATTATTGTGATATCCCATATAGAGTAATGCTGGCTAAAATTGGTGGAAAATACATGTGTCTGTTTCTTTGTGACCAGGGCACGCAATAATGCCAATAAACAAAGAATATCATAAATTCGGCCCGACAAAGGGTGCTGTTTGCGAAACTGGAAATTATTTGCGGAACCAGTCAAAGGACGTGCCACTTAAAAATGACTGTGCAAGCCTTTATTACTAATGACTGAAGAAAACTAATTGATCCACAAAATGTGTGGGCAATTTCCGCAAAATCTTGAACAGATAACTTTTCACAAGCGAATTCTGTATCGATACCAGACACTTCAAACAAATTCCGTTTGCGGAACCGGTCAACGTACTGTAGGAATGGATCTAATACTAAATTATAGGTTTGCAACAGGAAAAGTTAGGCTGTATATTTCGGCACTTGAGTGTAAAATAGGCCTAATAGGCCTAATAGTACATAAAAGCATGCATTATCTCCGAACATAAAATATTGCAGAAATGATACCTGACAAACAAAATTCTCACCAAAAATAGCATGAAATTTAAAAGGATGTGGCTATATCTACGGCGCCGTACACGGTGATTCAGGGCTCTATTTTACGGCGCGTGTGAGCATTGACGTTTCTTCACATATGCTGGCAGCTTCCAAGCTAAGCACGCTTATCTGCGGTCTACAGTGGAGTGTTTGTTTTAAATACAATCTCTCAGACCGCTTTCGCATAAGGTACGATTGCTCGGTACAGTGCCACAGTGCGATTGAGTAATATGTTTTGGGGGATTGTTTTATTGAGCTGGGGCTTTATAATATCAATATCGCGAATTCCCCCCCCCCTCCTCCCCCCCAGGGTGTTTAGCGACTTCTAGCGACTTTTATGACGGCCAATAGCGACATTCCTTACTAAGGAGTTGGCAACACTGGGCGGGAGATCTTCTTTTGTCTTTATGCGCGTCAAGACGCCGGTCCTACCGCACAGCTCACGATGAGATTTCCCAGTCCTACCGACAGCCTGACGCCCCCCTACTGCCGGATTAATGTCCTTTTCTTTGGTTTTAATGGCAATTGTACTGTAACTTGGCTACGTTAGCCGCTGTGCTACAGCCACAATCAACTGGCTATCACGTCGGGTTAGCTCATGCAGTAAAAGCAACTTACAGCTTCTGTGTCTGTGAGTCACGGACAGTCGCGGCCGATACAGGCTTTATATTCAGATATTTTACAAAGCCTGCGTTTGAGGCCAGTTGTTAGTGCTAACTATCGCTAGCGGTCCTGCTGGCCACCCGTAACACATTAGCTTCACTTACATTATTTGCTGTTATATGGTTACTTACAACTTGTGGCTCCGAGCGCTTCATTGATGCAACTGCTTCAGGTTTGAGAAGCAGCTGAAACGTTTATCCTGTGTCGAATTATCCTTTATTGACAAAGCTGTCTTTGGTGAAATGCTGAGCACAAACAGCTAGCGTTCCCTTTGGCCATGGCTGTTTGCTGCCAGCAAACAAAAAAGGGTACCCTCTAATTTCTGGTGGCATCATCTTTTGGACGAGAAATATTGGTTTTTCTTTGCGTCCAAAAGTAAACGGACAAGTAGCTTTGGGAGGGTTTCTGACAAAATTGCACCTCAAATGATCTGCAGTTCTTTTGTATTTCCAAAAGTGTAGACACAACTAAGGCATAGTATGATCTGCCACTCTTAGTGCCTGCTAGAATAGTTTCTGGTGTGGGCAGGTCCAGCGCAATGGTTGGCTCTGGCTTGGTCTGTACTAATTGGACGGTACAACCTGACGTCAGGTTTTGCCCAGATCTCGTGAAGATCTCGGGAGGAGCCTTTCAGAGAGGAAATCACGCTCATGAAATCACGTTCTTGGATTACGGCAAAATCCCTGTATCTTATGTTTTGAAACTTTTCAGAGGTTGAGCATGGACAACCAACATTGTAACATTACTAATATGCATTAAAAGAAGGATCAGCATGTGAGGTCCCCTTTAACTGTCTTGGAGATGGTGCACCACTGTATCTTTATGCCAGTGCAATATTCCTTAAACTAGAATAAGACAGTTTGCGGAGGTTAAGGGATTAGATCACGGACGGGTAATTTCTATCCAAGAAGTCAGATATCTCTGCAAGTTTTTGTTTCCACCAATTATCTTGACTGAATTAGCTAATTGGCTCTACAAGCCAACATTAGTTCTGTCCTTGATGAGACAAAAGTATGATATTTCATTACGGAGAAAATAGAGCTTTTCACTAGTGTACGCGTAATTGTTTCCATTTTTAAATACCCCTGAAGTTTCGTCTATGGTTTTGAAATGCCAATGTAATTTGATATGAAAACGTGTAATTAAAAAGCACCACTAAATGGCGGTAGTTCACATCTGCCTCATACGGAACCAGGATAGCTCCCTGTTAAAGGACTAATGTATAATATTTGGCATGGTTTATTGGCAAAATCTGAATATTCTACCTATTAATATGTTTATGTAAGTGTATAATTGCTATAAAATAAAATTTGTTTGGTTTTTGTAGCCTTATAATTTTGCGTTTATATATACATATAGCAAAGGCCTTGCTTTAGAGACATCGCTATCTTGCACCGCCAGCCCGACTGGACAATCCAGCCAGCTAAAAACTGTGTTTTGCATGTATAAATCCCAGTCGTGGAAGACGGCATTTCCGCAAAAGTATTCTGGTCCTCGGAGGCCACCGTCTTTTTGCCGACGGAAGGGGTCAAAATTGAAAATGCTTTTTATGATTTATATTGGTGTATAAACAGAAAGTGCATTGTCCTAAGATTGTGAAACTGCAGTTTCTTTTAAAATATTTTACTCCATCATCATATTAACCCTTTTAGTGTCATGGAGTTGAAATGGACGAAAAGTTACTTTTTTGCCACTGAAGTTAAAATATGCCTAAAACACTGAACCAGATAGTGTTGGGAAAAGAACTCTGCATTTTAGCCTTCATTAAGGGTCATACTTTTAAAATATAGAATGAAGCTGTAAGTTGTTTATCATTTTTGTGGTCATTCAAGCCCTTCTTCTGGCCCATACCGAAGATGTCACGTGTTTTTCTTTTATGTTAAGACATTTTTGTTTTTATAAGAAATTTTTAATTAATCTCTGAGTTAATCTATATTCTCTTATAGGGTTCCATGTCTTATAATGTTAAAAGGTTAATAATTGGAAATATTACCCCCTTCACTGAGAAAAAGGGTAACACACGTGACATGGTGACACACGCGACACAAATTCAATTACCAATCCACATTTATCTCCAGAGCCATTGGTAAGTAGCATTTGATTACTTAGTTTAGTAGCGGCCTTGTCAGATGCAATACCCTCGATCGCCAGATGGCGGCAATTCTGTATCCGGGGCGGTTCAGACCCGTGCGGCAGATCGTTGTTTGTTCGGATCGCATTCAGACTCATAGAGGAACACTGTCTATGAGTGAACCCCCCAGGATTTCTTGAATTGTTTGTACAATTTCGAATGCACAGTATGGTAAGATCACCAAGTATACATTAGAGATAACAACTGTCTATGTAAAGTGACTTAAAACTAAAGTATTCTTATCTATATGCCCAGTTTTAATGCTGGAAGACTAGAGCAGAGCGAGAGCTGAGAGCTTGTTCGTCAATTAGTAATGTGCAGCTATACAATCCCTAGTGCTTGTTAGTAAGTTAGTACTGTAAACAGTGTTAGTCTTGGTTAGTAAGTTTAAGTAAAACAACAAACTCTTAGTATTGTTAGTAAAATAGAAAAGCAAGTTGAAGGAAGTAAACAAGATTGGACTGGTTGAAATCCCAGAAACCATGAAATCACCCAAAAGTGTGGCACACAATACTGGGGCAGTGAGCGATCACGTGGCAAAAGACCAGACAGGGGGAGATAAAATGCAATGCATGGTATGAGACAAAACATGGACCGGAATCTGGAGAATATCAGGAATAAACAGGAACAAAACATGGCATGGATCAAGACATGGCAAAACATAAACAGAACAAGGCAGAATCATAACAGAAACTGAAGACAAATATATTTTTTTTATCCCAATCGATATACATGTTTATTTCCAAATGTATCTAATTGAAGGATAACAATCTGGAGTACCTGGAGAAAAAGAATTTATGGGAAGGTAGAGACGATTTATATATTTTACGAGACGTTTTCGAAAGTCTAAGCTTGATAAACCCATTATGATCCTGGGCTGCCTTTGTATACAGTGAGCGGCACCTAGGCTACCCGGGGGTGTTTATCAGCGGAGAAATGCATTTAACACTCCAAAATGCCCATTTCTCTGCTCAGAAGTTGATAGTTGGAGTCTTCATCCATGTATACCTCACTTAACAGATGTCTCTGTCACACGAATGACGACAGAAGTAGAGGAAAGCTAACAACAAAATTTCTCACATTGATATGTAAGCGGCAGTACATACAAGCTGGACGGCCGACCGCCCCGGATATCGTGAAGGAAGGTGAGGACATCTTGCAGCAGAAAACTGAACCGCGCATCTGGCAAGGCCGCTATTAATGTTCATAGAATCCCAAGAAAATTATATTTCACGTAAACAACAAGAAGTTGCCTATGTTGGTGGTACAGAGAGCGTTATCTTGTCCTCGAGCAATTACTGTCCCATTCCTATGTGCCTCTTGTTAGTTGCTCCATCATTTCAACATAAACCCAGCTGTACCTGGTGTACCCCTGCACTCTTTGTTTGTAGGAGATTTTTTTTTGGTCAGGTCCCTGACAAGGAAGGCCAAAAAAAGATTTGTTACTGAGCTGGTGACTTTTAGATAGTGAAAGTAATGAAGCTGAGGTTGTATGTCTAAGGAAGAAACGGTACAGTGGTAAGGTCTTTACCTATCTCCTACAGGAAAACAGAAGCTGGGTAGAGGATTGGCAGGATATAAAAAAGTTGACTGGGAAAGTTGATGACTGTGGAGTTCATTATGAACATGTTGTTGAAGCAGAGTAATACATGGGCCATGAAGTTTGGGGTTTCACTCTTATCATTATGATGTGTCTTAATCGTAGCAAAAATGTTCCCTTGATTTAAGTATTCTGAGGCCAAATCCTCTTCTCTGAAAGAAAAATGTTCTTTGTTGTTGTTGATGGCATTGATAATTCTTTCTGTACTTGTTTGAATTTCAGAGAATATCGCATAAGTTACCTCACGTGTTACCACAGTAAACTGCCAAAATTTTGAAAATCATTTCATTTTTTTTTTCATTGAGTGTCACATTTCCTAGGTCACTCACCGATGTATTGGCTCCACCCTTACAGAAAAACCTCATGAAAAATCACGTGCTTTCCCATGTACTCCACATGTGATCCCATGGGTTTCACATGGGATTTACGTGATTCACATAAAATTGGGCCAAAACCACATGTTTCCCAAGTGCAAATCACATGTTTTTCATGGGTTTCACACGTGTCCCTTTCAGAAAAACCACATGAAAAACATGTGATTTGCACATGGGAAACGTGGTTTTGGCCCAATTTTATGTGAATCACGTGAATCCTATGTGAAACCCATGGGATCACATGTATATCACATGTGATTTTTCATGTGGTTTTCTGTAAGGGCATATAATTAAAATTAAAAAAGGCCAACACACTTCACAGAGTTTTTTAATGAAACTGGATGCGGTGAGAATTTGTGTCCAAATTGGCATCACGTGTGTTACCACACATTGTGAACCCTTTCTCAGAATTTTTACCCACTGGAAAGCAGAAATGGGTGTAAGTATAAAAGGTGACTAAATAGATATCCCAGAAGAGCCAAATCAATATCCAGTATCATTTCATTTAGTCTATGGAACCCAGTAAATGTCTGCAAATGTTGCGTGTGTCACCATGGAATTGCCCGTATCTAGACATGCAAGCTCGTACTGGTTGTCTCCAAAATTGTCTCCTAAATAAAAGCTAGTGCTGGTTGTCTCCCAAATTGTCTCCTAAATACAATCTAGTGCTGGGTATCTCCTAAAAAGAATTCATACGCAGGAAGTTTGTTGAAGCATCTTTTATGGGAGGTGAAAGGGGGAGGGGGCTCGGGGAAAATGTATGTTGAATGAGAGCCAGGATCCAGGAAATACCCCCATGACCCCCCGCGCAAACACCCCTGCTTTTATAAAAATGCAGCTAAAATGCAAGATTTCATAAATAATTTGGCCAATTGAGCTAATTTGGACATTAAAAGGTGAAGTTGGCATGGAAGCCAGGTACAGATGTAGCCCTCATTGCCCACTTCTAGATTTGACTCAGGATATGACTGAGGGATGTATTCACTCATAATTATATCATGTTGGTAGATTGCATGATGCAATGGTAGCTAACATTTCCATGTTATACCTGCATTACTTTCACATGCCTGTCTGATGAAGAAAGTGAGACAAGGAACCATGTGCTAATCTCACATTCAGCATGTGAAATTTGTGGTGCCTGTACAACTTCCTTTTTAAACTGCGCAGTAGTTTTCCCGCTAATTCATAACAGAGTTGATTGATGCTCAATATGAATTGCATTTTGTTCGGTCTGTAGTTTGGCCATTTACACTGACATATTCAATTCACTTATTGTACAGTCTTTGGGATGAATCCATCGGCCAAATAAATGTGCTGTACTGAAACTGGCAACTCATCCTTAATGCTCTATACAGAGTGAAAAACTCTGTGAAAAACAGAAAGATGGCCTCACTATTTACAAGCATCGAGAAAATTAAAGCAATATTTGGAGAAAAAATTTTTGGACCAAAATAAAAAAGGAAAAAAGCATTAACATGGACAGAAACGAGTCACCCACACAGCCAAAAATGTGTAACATCAAGTGTAATATCAAGCAAAGGCTCAGAAGAGTTTCGCAGATAGTTCACTTATAAAAGATCCGAAAAGACATCCCGTCAAATCCTTACCTGAATGCATCATTTCAAAAAAATCATTACTGAAATATATTTTACAAAATGTCTCGATGAATCAACACTACTTAATTTTTCCTTTCTGTAATTTTTTTTGATTGCTATATGACATGTTAGTGGCTGAAACTTCTGAGGCAAGTTCACTGCCGACACTGGCGATTTCAGTTGCCGCTATGCCAAATTTAAAATGACTCAAGCAGAGAAGTCCTTTGAGGAGTTGGTGTTTTTCAGTGTTGGATTTCAGTAGTGATAACAGCAGCACACCAATGCTCAGTTTAGATTCTAATCACATACTGTTGACCTATTACGTACTTCATGGCCTCTTTGCAACTTTTTTCACGAATGACTTTTGACAGACATCACTTGTATTTAAGAGATTCTACAGAAGACTGGGTGTGAACAACTTGTATCTGCTACTCAGAAATTCAGCAGAAAGCATCAGGCTGGAATTTTTCATTAATTATCTGATGATGAGAAACCGAGTTGCCTGACAGCCCATGCGTCATCCTGCGACACTACAATCAGTTTGCAAAATGATATCTGAGTACAAGGCTGATAGAGTATCACCAGGGAAGATACCCAGTGTCTGGTGACGTCTATGCATCAAAGACTTCAAGCAGTCATTGCCAGAACCAAATATTAAAAATGATTACTTCATTCTACATGGTGTGAAACAGCCCAATAATTTTTAGATGCCTAAAATTTAACAGGAGGACTATAAATGGTTCGTCCGATAACAATGAACACAAGCTCAAAATGAAGTTCATAGACTGCTCTTCAACCACATAGGAATGTATTCTTTCAAAGTGTAAAGTGCTAGAGTACAGGAGTTCAGAACTAAAACACACACACACACACACACACACACACACACACACACACACACACACACAGGGCCGTGTCATATAGGGGGGGAAAGGTGACGACAATTATAAGGGCCCACAGCCCATTGGGGCCCACAAAACCCACAGTAACCGCCATGACTAAATTATTATGCACAGACCTAACTGCTATTCATAGTAATGCACTGGAGTTAATCAAAAAGGCATTCAATATTGATTAAATAAATTTGAACAACCCCTTCTTAAAAATGGTTCGGTCCATGCTTGTGCTCCTCTTGGAAAATTGTCAGTGCGTTTTTTTGCTTGAGAGGTTCGGGAAGTAGGGCAGTCAATAGCACACGCAGCCCACACACACAAATCTGGACACCAGAGTGTAATGTGAATATAGGCCACTAGATGGCAGTATTTACCTTTTTTTTGTTAAGCTCAGACTGGAGTCATGTTTGGACATGTTTCCAGACATGTCTGGGGCAAGTCCCCGAAAATTAAAAAAAAGAGGTCTAAATGTGGGTGGGGTCTGCAAAAGAGTATATAAGGAAAAGAATTGAGACAGTAAAGTAGTAGGAGAAATTGCAAGAAGATGACCAGACCTGTCATTTCTGTTCAAGACCTGTGTAGTTTCTTTTGTGGATTTCTTTGCCTGTGTTTGAGCATTTTCTTCATCCAGGACATCACCAAGCCACCCCACCAAAAAGGGACTGTAATTATTTCTGTTTTTTCTTATGTATCAATCTTGGTCTTTAGTTGTAGGTTGTTATTAGTCTTTGTCTTTGTTAAAAATTAAATGTGTTTTAGTTGTTAAAACTGTGTTTGTCATCCCTTGCTGTTGCTGTTGTGTTATAAATGTAATAACAAATTGGGGCCATAACAAATTGGGGGCTCAAGGTCCGGGATAGACCATTGTGTGAGTAATTTATTGAAAATCTAACATTACAAATTGTGAAATTGTTTTTGTGAATTTTCCTAGATATATATTGACAACAGCAATGGAGGATTTCTTGGCATCACCAACCGTAGGGGTTTTGAAGTCTTTTAAAAAGACAGAACTGCTAGAAATTTGCAGACATTTAGAGCTGACAGAGGTAAAACCAGCCATGCGAAAAGCAAGACTGGCTAGAGAGATAGTTGAATATTACATTGATGAAAATGTGTTTGCACCAGGAGATCTGGAACAGTTTCCAGTGGAAAATCCAAATATAGAAATGGAACTTAAATTAAAAATGCTAGAGATTGAAAGGGAGGAAAGAGAAAAACAAAGAGAATTTGAGAGGGAAGAAAAAGAAAAACAAAGGCAGTTTGAGTTAGAAAAATTAGCAAGAGAAGAAAAACAAAGAGAATTTGAGTTAGAAAAATTTGCAAGACAGAGAGATTTTGAATTAGAGAAATTCGATAGAGAAGAAAGACTCCAAATGGAGCAACTAAAAATAAAAATTCAAACTGAAAATAAATTTCGGGCTAGCCAGGAGGTAAAACTGGTGCCTCCATTTTCGGAAAAGGATGTTGACAACTATTTCCAGTGTTTTGAAAAGGTAGCAAAGAGTTGCCAGTGGCCAAAGGAACACTGGCCTCTGATGTTGCAAACTGTCCTCAAGGGTAAAGCTCAACAAGCCTATTCGGCTTTGTCTGCAGATGATTCCTCTGATTATGAGGTTGTCAAAAAGGTTATTATGAGAGCTTATGAGTTGGTTCCAGAGGCTTACCGACAGAAATTCAGAGGTCTGATGAAATCTGAAAATCAGACTTATGTTGAATTTGCTAATGAAAAGCAGGTTTGCTTTGAGCGCTGGTGTACTTCTATGGAGGTCAAGGATGATTTCAACTCACTAAAAGAGATGGTGTTAGTTGAAGAATTCAAGAACTGTGTTAAAGATGATGTTAAGACCTACCTTAATGAGAAGCAAGCACTGAACTTGCAATCAGCTGCCAAATTTGCAGATGAATATGTTCTCACTCATAAGTCCAAATTTCAGTCTAGCAGTAACAATAAATGGTCCCAATTTCAGAAAAAGGGTTACGGTGATACCCAAGATTCCTCACCCAAAGACAAAGACAAATCTGGTGATGGTGCTCAGAAATCCAGTAACAGGTCTGATCAAAGTGTGAAAGCTGACAGTGTCAAAAGTGGTCTATTTTGCAGTTATTGCAAGAAATCTGGTCATGTTACAACTAACTGTTGGTTCCTTAAAGCTAAGAAAGAAAAAGAAAAGGATACCAAACCAAATGCCTTTGTGAAAACAAGGTTAGAAACCCCTGTAGTAGATAACCAATCTGCTAAATTGCCTGCTTCTTGTGGGGCTAAAAAGCCTAATACAGCTGACTTTGTGAGGGAGGAATTTCTTCCATTTGTGTCAGAGGGATTTGTGGCTCTGAATGAGCATACTACTCCTGTCCCCATATATATCCTAAGGGATACCGGAGCTTCTCAGTCACTTTTGTTGATGGACTCCTTGGAGTTACGTGATGAGACCGCTTCAGGGGATTTCATACTTGTACAAGGTATTGAAGGGAGGACTGTATCTGTACCCCTGCGCTCTATATTCTTGAAGTCAGATTTAGTTACAGGACAGGTAAAGGTGGGACTTATGTCAAGTCTACCTATAAAGGGTGTTCCTCTGTTGCTAGGCAATGACCTGGCTGGGGGCAAAGTAGTTCCCCCTGTACATCTTACTTCACAGCCGAGCACTGAAAATGGGGATGAGGACCCATCTCTGTATCCTTCTTGCGCAGTGACTCGTGCTAGGGCCAAGAAGGCTAAAGAAGATGATGTTGTGGTGCCGTCCAGTACATTGAATAGTCAGGACTCAGGTGGTTCGCCTCATGACTCTGATTGGCCTACTATGGTTTCTCCGTTTGAGGACTTATCAGATACTTTTATCAGTTCTCTATTCAGCCAGCCGGATGGGTCTGGTGATTCTGATGTGTCTGGAGACTTGTCTCTGTCCAGAAAGCGGTTGATTGAGGAGCAAACTAATGATCCTGAAATTGGTGTACTAAAGAGGAGAGCCCTTCCTGAAAAAGAAATAGATGCAGTTCCAGTTGGGTATTATCTCAAGGATGGTGTGTTGATGCGGAAGTGGCGCCCTCCTGATATCCCTGCCAATGCAGATTGGGCAGTGGTCAGGCAAATTGTTGTTCCGAAGGTCTATAGGAATGAGATCTTAACAATGGCTCATAGTTTACCTTTAGGAGGTCATCTTGGTGTTAACAAGACTGTTGATAAGATCATGAAACACTTCTTTTGGCCTGGGCTTCGGAAAGACGTTTCCAACTTTTGCAAAACCTGTCACACTTGTCAGGTAGTTGGAAAACACCAGTTAGACCCACCTGTAGCTCCATTGCAGCCTATCCCAGCATTTGGGGAGCCATTCTCTAGGGTCATTGTTGATTGCGTTGGTCCATTACCCAAGACTAGATCTGGAAATCAGTACTTGCTGACAATCATGTGTGCATCTACCAGATTCCCTGAAGCCATACCTCTACGTAACATCAAGGCAGCTGCAATCTCGAAGGCTTTGATAAAGTTCTTCACGTTGTTTGGCCTTCCCAGGGAAATTCAGTCAGACCAGGGTAGCAATTTCACTTCAGGATTGTTTCAGCAGGTTGTGTATGAACTAGGTGCAAAGCAGATTCTTTCTAGTGCCTATCATCCAGAAAGTCAGGGTGCCTTAGAGCGGTTTCATTCCACTCTCAAGACAATGATGAGGACTTATTGTTATGACCATGAGAAAGACTGGGATGAAGGGGTTCATTTGCTGTTGTTTGCAGCTAGAGAAGCAGTGCAGGAGTCTACTGGATTCAGTCCATTTGAGCTGGTGTTTGGTCATGAAGTGAGAGGACCTTTGCTATTATTGAGTGAACAATGGCAAGAGAAAGAGCCGCATATCAGTCTGTTAGACTATGTTAGCAAGTTCAAGGAAAGATTGCGTGCAGCTTGTGACCTTGCCAAAGAGAACTTGAAATCAAGTCAGGGAAAAATGAAAACTTGGTATGATCATAAGGCTAAAAGCCGTGAGTTTAAACCAGGAGAAAAGGTCCTTGTGTTGTTTCCCTTGCAGTCCAATCCATTGCAGGCTAGATTTCATGGTCCTTATGAAATTCTGACAAAACTCAATGATCTCAATTACATTGTGAAGACTCCAGATAGGAGAAAACCAAAACAATTGTGCCATATTAACATGCTAAAGCCTTATCATGACAGAAATGCTAGGGTTGCAGCTGTCACTTCAGATTCTCCAATGGTCGAAACGTGTGAAGATGAGGGGGAGTTTCAAGATGATGAACCAAGAATTAAAGCTGAAGTTCTTTCATGTAAATTATCAAACACTGAAGTGTTGCAAAATCTTGATGTAAAACTCCAGCACTTAGAACCCTCACAGAGAGATCAGTTTGAAAGGTTGATCAAGAAATATGAGGATTTGTTTCCTGATGTTCCAAAGAGAGTTACTATAGCCTCTCATGATGTAGATGTTGGTGATGCCAAACCAATAAAACAGCATCCATACCGGATGAATCCTGAAAAGAGAAAGATTGCTGAGAAAGAGGTTGAGTACATGTTAAAACATGATATTATCAGACCCTCCAACTCAGATTGGAGTTCACCCTGTGTGCTAGTTCCAAAACCTGATGGAAGTACTAGATTCTGTACAGATTATCGCAAAGTCAATGCTGTAACTAGAACTGATGTGTTTCCAATACCTAGGATTGATGATTGTATTGATAGTGTAGGGCAAGCAAAGTTTCTGACCAAGATTGATTTATTGAAGGGTTATTGGTGTGTGCCTTTAACTGAGAGGGCCAAGAGCATCTCTGCTTTTGCCACACCATCTGGATTGTACCAGTATGAAGTCCTACCCTTTGGCATGAAAAATGCCCCAACCACGTTCCAAAGGATGATACAGTCTACAATCGCCGGATTGCCACACACGGGTGCGTACATCGATGACCTGATCACATGGAGTGACTCCTGGGAAGAACATCTAAAAGATGTAGAGACGTTGTTCCAGCGCCTGACCCAGGCTAACCTGACTGTTAACCTGAGCAAGAGTGACTTTGGTTGTGCTACTGTCACCTATCTTGGCTACGTCATAGGCCAGGGTAAGGTGGCACCCATAAATGCTAAAGTCCAAGCCATCATGGACTTTCCAGTTCCTGACAACAAAAAAGCTTTGCGCCGCTTCCTTGGAATGATCGGGTACTACCGCAAGTTCTGCAAGAACTTTGCTGAGATTGCTCTCAGTCTAACTAACCAACTGAAGAAAGGCGTAAAGTTCACCTGGGATGATGCATGCCAGAGAGCTTTCGATCACCTGAAGTCTCTGCTGTGTCACTTCCCCGTGCTCAAATCTCCTGACTTCAACAAACCGTTCTCCATCGCGGTCGATGCTAGCGACCAAGCTTGTGGATCTGTGCTCCTACAGAGAAGTGACTCTGATGACATTGAGCATCCCGTGGCATACTTCTCCAGGAAGTTCAATCGCCACCAAACAAACTATTCCACAATAGAGAAGGAACTGTTGGCTCTGGTCCTTTCTTTACAACACTTTGAGGTTTATGTTTGTACAGGACAAAAGCCAATGATTGTGTACACTGACCACAATCCGTTAATGTTTTTGAGTAAGATGAAAAACAAGAATCGGAGATTGTTGAATTGGAGTTTGATTTTACAGGAGTTTGACTTGGAAATTAAGCATGTGAAGGGTACAGACAATGTAATTGCTGATTGCTTATCCCGTGTTTGAATGTGTATATATATATCATGTGTTTGAATATTGTATGATATGTATATATAGACAAGTGTTCACTTAACCATTTTGTATTGAAAAGAAAAATTTTGCCTTTGTGAGTCAAAATTTTTCCCTTTTGGAATGGAGGTGTAATGTGAATATAGGCCACTAGATGGCAGTATTTACCTTTTTTTTGTTAAGCTCAGACTGGAGTCATGTTTGGACATGTTTCCAGACATGTCTGGGGCAAGTCCCCGAAAATTAAAAAAAAGAGGTCTAAATGTGGGTGGGGTCTGCAAAAGAGTATATAAGGAAAAGAATTGAGACAGTAAAGTAGTAGGAGAAATTGCAAGAAGATGACCAGACCTGTCATTTCTGTTCAAGACCTGTGTAGTTTCTTTTGTGGATTTCTTTGCCTGTGTTTGAGCATTTTCTTCATCCAGGACATCACCAAGCCACCCCACCAAAAAGGGACTGTAATTATTTCTGTTTTTTCTTATGTATCAATCTTGGTCTTTAGTTGTAGGTTGTTATTAGTCTTTGTCTTTGTTAAAAATTAAATGTGTTTTAGTTGTTAAAACTGTGTTTGTCATCCCTTGCTGTTGCTGTTGTGTTATAAATGTAATAACAAATTGGGGCCATAACAAGAGAGAGAGGAGAGAGGAGAGAGAGAGAGAGAGAGAGAGAGAGAGAGAGAGAGAGAGAGGCCAGCAGAGCAGGGGCCCATTAGCAGAGAAAATTACAAAATTCTATTCAAAGAAAGATGAGAGTATTTATGTAGCTTGCTATCCCAGATAGCAAGCTCCTTCGCTTTGGATCTGCCCCGGCTCCAGCTGATCCAGGGCAGATCCGGAGCGGAGGAGCCTGCCATCTGGGATGTTAGCTGTTCAGGCTGGCTGTTCAGCTGCTAACGTTACTTTAATGTAAAATGCGGTCAGCTGAATAAATAATCGCCTGACAAGAATGACATCACTGAGTTGTTAACGGTATCATCTACAGAAAAGATTGGTAAAGGTATCATTCGCCAGCCATTATAATATACCGTCAAAAAATCCGATAGCAGCGGACACATGCCTCCATCCTTATTATGAGAGGTTACTGCATACTTGGCTCTTGTGACTGTCCAGGCTAGGTTTGGACAGCGAACTACATGCAGTCTGTGTGGTAACCAGCAGCGGCTCTAGACCCGGGAATGGCGGGGCGCAGTCACGTCCCTTTATGACAATTAGTCCTGGGTAGATTGCAATCATTTTCCTTTACTGACGCGTTTTCCAATTATCGTACTTGGCAACTTAAGACACGGTCTCTCCATATGTGATCGAACAACGATGAAATTATGGGCGAAATTCAGTACAGAAAAAAAAAAACTTATTAATTGGCCAGTACTTCGCGTTGATTGATCAGGTCCGTGTTCCCATGAAATATCACCTTTCACTCTCGGTATTGCGTGGGTTGGTTAAAAAAAAAGTGGCACTTGGCAGTTAAATAGGCAGCCTGCTGCTCAAGCTGTTTGCGTGAGAGGCGACAGGTATGCAAGTTTGACTAACGTTGATTTTAATACAGCAAATAAGCGTCCAGATGAATGATTGTCTTCTTACGTAATCGGGGAGAACAAGCAGCAGCTGTTAACTGTGGAGTGCTCTTGGAGCGAACCTTAGGTTACTCATGAAAATGACTGAGAACAGGTCAGGACTAAGGACTGTTTTAAACGGATGTTTTGTCACAATTCTCAGTTCAGGTTCCGGCAATGAGCTGAATTAAGCCCATGATTTCATCGCCGTTTCATCGCATATGGAGAGACCGTGTCTTAAGTTGCCAAGTACGATAAATGGAAAACGCGTCAGTAAAGGAAAATGATTGCGAACTACCCAGGACTAATTGTCATAAAGGGACGTGTCTGCGCCCTGCCATTCCCGGGTATAGAGCCGCTACTGGTGGTAACCTTAGGTGTAACTGAAACAATCGCTTGACAAGGCTGACATTTTACCTTCTTATAAAAGTAGTAAAACTAATCATTGATTGAAATTCTCGGTACCCATCTTGAAGAAGTGAGCCGTCTGATCAAAACATTCACGTTTAATAACTAAAAGATTCAGTAGATTTCAAGAGATGAAAAACAATAATCGACTGTCGGACACGGAGTTATATTGAAACCATCCGACTGTCTGACACAGAGTTATTTCGAACACGTAGACACTACGTTATTATTTAGCCTCAGCCATCATTCTCATGTCCACGGCTGTCGCTGTTGGTCGTTCTCTCTTCTGTTCAACTTTCACGGTGTGGAGATCTAGGAAATTGAGGCATTGCCCCACCTGCTGTTTAGCAGGGCCAATTACGTAGTGAGGACATTAGTGAGAAAATCCTTCGGAGAAATACAAATGAGAAAATCGGTGCCATGTCACCGGTAGAAAACTGCCAAAAGTGATTTGTACTTGTAGGAAATGGTTCACGTTGTATACTTGTAATCGGTACGTTTTGTATTTGTAAAACTGAATACATTCGTTTGTTTATGGTGTTTTGTATTTGCAAACCACACTGTTTTTGTTTGCAAATCGTTTTTATATTTGCAAACCACACCTTGTTTGTACGCGAATCATTTTTATTATACGCCCGTCTTAAGACAGGACGTATTATGTCATCACCCCCGTCCGTCCGTCTGTCCGTCCGTCCGTCTGTCTGTTGTCTGTTAGCAATTTCTTGTCCGGGGCATAACTCCTGAGCCGCTTGAGCTACATTCGTGATACTTCACATACACGTGCACCATCTCTAGGCGCTGTGTCGCGCACCATGATTTCGTTCACCCGGTCAAGGTCACATGGGGCCCAGATGGGGCTTGTCCGGAGCATAACTTCTCAACCGCTTCAGATACATCCATAATATTTCACACACACGTGTACCATCACTGAGCGGGGTGTCGCGTACCATGTTTACGGCCCTCCCTCCAAGGTCAAGGTCACGGACAAAGGTCAAAGCTCACATGGGGCTGTTGTCTGTTGGATATTGGTATCATGTTGTCTGTCCACTTCCTGATCCATGCTCATGACGGGCGTATTATGCACCGTTGGCGGTGCTCTTGTTATATTTGCAAACCACACTGTATTTGTTTGCAAATCGTATTTATATTTGCAAACCACGCTTTGTTTGCACGTGAATCGTTTTTATACTTGCAAATCACATTGTATTTGTTTGTGAATCGTAGTGCGTTTGTAAAACGTGTTCGGCTTGTATATTAGGTTTTGGCAGTAATATAACTCCATAAACCTTTAATTAATTGTTGTGTTCCTCAAACCAATACTAAACCTTTTTGCAGTGTAGTAAAAAGAGTTATCCTGCTGAAAGAGGCCACTGCCATTAGGGAAAACCATTTCCATGAAGAGGTGTGCTTGGTCGGCAACAATGATTAGATAGGTGGTACATGTAACATCTAAATGAATGGCAGGACCCAAGGTTTCCCAACAGAACATTGCCCAAAGCATCACACTGCCTCCGGTGGCTTGCCTTCTTCCCATAGTGCATCTTGGTGTACTACTCATCTGTAGTGCCAATTCCCAATGAGACTGCGCGCGAGTATTAAAATGTAGTTGTGATGTTAGGCTGCAGTGCAGCTATGTTGCTACACAGTCATCGCAATGGACATAACCACAGCGGTTCGTAAGCATGTTTTTTGGTGGAAAAATTACATTTTGGAATATTGGATTTTTCGAGTTCGACAATCGACCAGTGTGGACTTTATCGGAAAACAGGAAGTAAACAGAGGTACGTGCACTGAGTAAATTAGCACAATTTTTATACATTTCTAGTTCAGCTACTGTAGTCAAATTCATTGTGGTCACTTGGAAGGGTTAGGTGAACATGGCTATGGACTCGAAATGACATCACGATCGTGTTAAGACGCTAAAAGCACGTTAAAAGCCTGCCCCATTGGAGCCACATAGGTGCGAACTTTAGCAGGAGCATAACTCGGTGTGGGCAAAACCAAATTTCTTTGTTTGTCTCGCTATTGACAGCACTCCTTCACCACAAACAACAAAGATACGTGTTGAAACTTACCGGAGTTCCCCTTTAAGTTCATGCGTAATTAGGTTTTGAAGCAGGACAATGATCCAAAGGACACAAGCCCACCTCTGATGGTGTTTGAAAAACACAACATGAAGGTTTTTTATGTAACCTAGTCACAGTCTTGACTTGAATCCAAATAAGACACTGTGCATGATCTTAAACAGGCAGTTCATGCCCAAAAACCCTTCAATGTGGCTAAATCAAAACAATTCCGCAAAGAACAGCGAGCCAAATTCCACCACACTGATGCAGAAGACTAAATGCCAGCTAACATTTATCATTGATTGCAGTTGTTGCTGCCAAGGGCAGCATAACCAGTCATTAGGTTTAGGCAGGCGATCATTTTTTCACATGGGCGGTATAGCTTTTGGATGACTCTATGTTCAATAAATGAGATGATCATTTAAAAGCTTTATTTTATGTTTATTCATATTGTCTTTCTCTTGGGGTAAAATTATTTGCATGATCTGAAACATTTAAATCTAAAAAATAAGCAAAAAAATAGAAGAAATTGAAGCACTTGACTTGTGGGGTTACTAAAACAAGTCAAGTCAAGTGTCAAGTCAAGTGTGACTTATGGGGTTTTAGCAATAAGTTCTTCAATTGTAAAAGGTCCAAACACTTTTCACAGCACTGTATGCATATGTATGAATCTGAAGCGATCTTCATTAAAGCTTGTTTCAAATCAAATGCGTATTCATTGATAATAGGCTGTAGCACTGAATAAAGATAAGGTCAATGAGGTCACAGCCATTTTCTTCATCATGATGAGTAATGGCATAGCAGTGGTTTGCTGCCTCTTGCCCGGTTGATCTTGTTATTTGCCGGTAAGTTTATTTGTGTCTCAGACCATTCCCCTTCACGCATTTTAAAAGATTCGTTTCAAATAGAAACTTTGTATGAGTGTGATTTGAGTTGCTTTATGTGTGTTAGAAGGTACCTGGCAGAGCGAAGCAACACTGAAGAAAACAGTCCCAATTAAAGGCTGGACCCAAAAGCAATACTGTTTAACTTAACCCCTAGAGTATCTTAAAAACATTATGTGACACAGTTGGATTCATTTTGATTGATCATGGGATTGGCACTGACTTAGTAAACCTGTCCAGTGAAATGACCTTTGCATCCACAACGAACTACGTGCCACAATTGCAGTCTGAGGGCTCATCTCTTCAGACAGAAGCTGAGCAGGGTCCTGCACTGATTTTCTCTGAACCCTAGTCTTCCCACATACTTGGAACAGATTGGTTAAAAAAACAATCTAATTGGTTCAGGCTGATATTGGTTTATTTAACCAATTTTTTTTTTAACCAATTAGTTAATTTTTAACCAATTAACTAATTTTATCTTAGTTACACATAGCCAATATAATGGTTATTCTGTCTTTCAATCCTGATTCGTTGGACACACATCTTCCCAACTAGGCTGGACTGATTGAATGGATAACCATAGTTGGTTATTTGTAACCAAGATATTGGTTAAATCAACCAATACCAAGTGGAACCAATTAGATTAGGTTATTCTTCAACTAATCTGTTTTTACAGTGCACCAGCTCATTTTATTTAGAGCAGTAAATCTTCTTACAGAGCCAAGGGAGGGAGCCAGAGAGCAACAGGTCGAGGCAGGTAATGCACACTCATACCTGGCTTGGCAGCGACTCATATCAGACCCTCGCAGCAGTCAGCAAATTGAACTCTGACACAGCAGTGTTTGATCAGAAGTTTCCACAAACCTGTTTTCCTGTTTACTGACAATTTCGCACTTCACTTGTAACACTTGTAATCAGTACAGCACTGAACAATGAAAGGAAAAAAAGGAAAAAGATTCCTCCACCTAAAATTATGAACGAATTATTAACACTGCCATTCACGTTTTTCATGAGAACAGTCATGTTCGTGCATCATCACACTGCGATGTAATTTGAATAAATAAATAAAAGGGGTTCGTATTAGTGTTTTTTATTCTTGAAAATGAAACTTGAAATGAGTACAGTGTTCCTGACATGAGGTCATGCAGTTTCAGAAGAACCCTAAAAATTAACTAGCCGAGGGTTAAAATTCTGAGAAAAAAACACCTGTTTCTTTTTTTATTTTTTTTCGTCGTCTTTTTACTTTGGTAGGTCATTTTACTCATTGCTGAAAAAAACGAATCACTCTGAAAACGGTCTCTCTCTCTCAGAAACAGGGGATGAGAAAAGTCGCTTCAGAGATGAGACCAGCACAGGCGCGGTCTTAGTGGCGGACCTCTGATGCGTGGCATTGACAGGATGTGAAAGCTCACATGCAGACTCACGCCGGCTAAATGCCGGTAAACCTCCATTTCTTTGATTCAGGTTCACTATTCAGCACCAATTATGCCAGCTCTAAGCTATTAACTGCGGCCAGGAGAAAAGCCTGTTTTAAAAATCTGAATAGCTGTGCATGTTTTCGGCCTACATTCGAAACTTTCCCTGTAACAATATAAGCTTGAGAAGGATAACATACTGTAAAGCACATTTTTTGTACAGCACAAACTTACTTCTGAAAATCAATCATCGCTGAGTTATATGAAGCTTTCCCACACAAAAAAAAAAAATCCCCCAAAGAGTTATTATTCACTGCAATCGGCAGTCAGCAGAAAGCCTCTATTTCTGTGCATTGGAATAGCTTGATTGACGCATAGCCCACATGGTCGATCAGCTTTACTCGTATTCAACGAAATTAGAATAAAACACTTTTGGTCTTCAGCCCTCAGAAATAACCAAGTCGTATCGAGCAAAAACTCATGAGGTGCTACGAAGTAAAATGATCATTAACTAACCCTAATACCAACACCAATACTACGCAATTTGCCATACTTCCACACGGTTATAAATTGACTGATTTTAACAATTAAATTAACGCATTATCCCCTCGTTAGTTTAACCGTGGTTTACAGTTAACGTACACGGAACCTCTGTTATAAACTGATTGTAAAATTATAGTTAAAATAACTGGCAAAAGGGTGCAAGTTTATAACAGTGTAACTCAAAGCCCTAATATTAATATCATCGTCATTGACATCACCTCCATCGCAAGAAAATACATGCCTAGTGGTATACAATAACATGACACCATTCAGGCTACTTGATTACAAAAGACGCAATAGGCTCTTCCCATTCACAATATTTAAATCTCCCGGTGCGATATAGCGCATGCTGAAGCTAAAAACTCACCAGATAAAAGAGGCAAAGGAATTTGATCGTGCACCGCCTACCGCGCAGAAATTCCATTGTCATGAATTAAACTCTGGTCCTCCGGCGCAGATATTTCAAAATAAAGCTATATTTAAGCGTATAATAGGCTACTGAAGTCTGACGAAGAATCAGTCTTTCCTCTGCATCTCAGCCGCTCCAGAGGGAGAGAGTCAGAGCAGAGAGCAAGAATACGACTAATGTGAAGAATCAGTGACAGGCTAAAGATTTCATGGGGGCGGTGTTTGCTTGAGAATACACCAGCTCGAAGGAGCTATTAAAAAACTGAACGAATTTTGCTCAATTTTACTGCGGTTTATTTTCACAATGCCACTATGATAATCATAAACTAAGACATATGACACATTACACTTTAGTTGACAAACGTAGCCCAATGTGATTGCGTTCTTAAAGAAATGTTTGAATTTGCCGAAAACGTCAGAACCGTGGATAACTATTCCCAATTAGGCGCATTCAATGTTTAAAGAGTTATTCACCACCTTCGGAAACATTTTGAGACAGATATCCTTGAGTGCCATGAAGAATATCAAACCCTTGAACATATTGCATTTTATTTTCAGTAATTCTGGGAGCAAAAATTTCTGCAGATCAAATCAGACACAGGGAAAATCAATAAGTTGTTGAACACAGGTACACAGCTTTTTCAACTTAATTTGATTAATAGTATAAAATTAACAAAAACAGGATTGAGAATACCATTTGCTCGCCAAATAAATAGTCAATTTTCATGAACGTGTCCGAAGTTTCACTAATTAGGACGTTACAATCACTTACCTTGATTGGTAATTTTTCCCCCTCTTTTTATGCAGTTTTTACCAGTATATCGCAATGTGGATACAAAATTTTTGTTCTTCGGATATTTCTGTTAAAATGTGGCTTAAGAGGATGAGTAATTAAACATAAATGCACCTACGCATAAGACAAAGTAGCAGTCTGATAAAATCCTATAATTGCAATTAGTCGGGTCAATATATGGTTTGACCCCAAAAAAATTGCAACAGAAGGTTTCTCAACGGTTTTGATTAGTATTGGGTATACTAAATGACCAAAAAAAAATCCGACCTTTCGAAAGTGTTTTTTTTCAAGATGGCGTCCAAGATGGCCGCCAGTCCCGTAAAATGCTATTTGGATATTTAGTATCTGCCCATAGACAACAATTGTGGTGTCATTTTCTATGTATTAATTATTGAAAAATGACACAAGTCTTGTACAAATGTCATTGAAAAATTATATTGTGAAAAAAAAATCAAAATGGCCCCAAAATGGCATCCAAGATGGATGCCAATACCATAAAATGTCAAAAAATCTTTTATTATTTCCACTGTGCTAGTAATTATGGTGGCTATGTATGGGTTTTAGCGGCCAAGGCATTCAACAAAGTTTGTGAAACTGTCAGTGAGTAACTCGGCTAAAAATAAGGTGGTATATTGGGCCTAATATAACATCCAAGTTATTTCAGACACAACATCTTGTGGGCTATTTATGGGTGTTTGCGGCCAATATATTTATCAAGGTCTGTAAAACTATCTTTGAGTAAATAGGCTATGAATGAGGCGTTTTTTGTGACTGAAATTAAATCCAAGATGGCCGGCAATACCATAAAACAGTGGTTCTCAACTCCAGTCCTGGGGACCCACAGCACTATAAATTTGTGTTCCAGCTCAGCAGTGGGATGATTCGCTTAATGAGCTAATACTGATTGTCAGTCTCTTAGTTCATTGAATCAGGTGTCCCCAATGAAGACATTAAACTTTCCGATTAAGTACTGAATTTTACAATGACCTAACCTTAAGCACACTAAGTAGAACAAGTTGCAATAAAAGTAAACAGAAAACTAACTTCACTATGTGGGTCATTTTTTATTTCATGAAATACCCTAATCCATTAAATCTGGAGGCCAGAGTTAAAGATAAAAAAATATTTTATATTTAGTCCCCTGAGCTTGAGATAATTATGAAAATATATTTTTAATTAATGAATTGTCCCTCTGACATCAAATTTCCATTTTGTCCACCTGCAAATCCTCTTAAATGGCGTTTCTTAACTCAAAAAGTTGCCAAAGTATCATGTATGATTGTACGAGCCCTGGTTTACCACACCTATTTCAACTTAGCAAGAGACTGATGATTAGGATTTGATTGACTGAATCATGCCATTGCTGAGCTGGCAGACAAATGTGTAGGGCAGTGGGTCCCCAGGACTGGAGTTGAGAAACACTGCCATAAAATGTTGAAAAATCTTTTATTATTTCCACTGTGCTAGTAATTATGGTGGCTATGTATGGGTTTTAGCGGCCAAGGCATTCAACAAAGTTTGTGAAACTGTCAGTGAGTAACTCGGCTAAAAATAAGGTGGTATATTGGGCCTAATATAACATCCAAGTTATTTCAGACACAACATCCTGTGGGCTATTTATGGGTGTTTGCGGCCAATATATTTATCAAGGTCTGTAAAACTATCTTTGAGTAAATAGGCTATGAATGAGGCGTTTTTTGTGACTGAAATTAAATCCAAGATGGCCGGCAATACCATAAAACAGTGGTTCTCAACTCCAGTCCTGGGGACCCACAGCACTATAAATTTGTGTTCCAGCTCAGCAGTGGGATGATTCGCTTAATGAGCTAATACTGATTGTCAGTCTCTTAGTTCATTGAATCAGGTGTCCCCAATGAAGACATTAAACTTTCCGATTAAGTACTGAATTTTACAATGACCTAACCTTAAGCACACTAAGTAGAACAAGTTGCAATAAAAGTAAACAGAAAACTAACTTCACTATGTGGGTCATTTTTTATTTCATGAAATACCCTAATCCATTAAATCTGGAGGCCAGAGTTAAAGATAAAAAAATATTTTATATTTAGTCCCCTGAGCTTGAGATAATTATGAAAATATATTTTTAAATAATGAATTGTCCCTCTGACATCAAATTTCCATTTTGTCCACCTGCAAATCCTCTTAAATGACGTTTCTTAACTCAAAAAGTTGCCAAAGTATCATGTATGATTGTACGAGCCCTGGTTTACCACACCTATTTCAACTTAGCAAGAGACTGATGATTAGGATTTGATTGACTGAATCATGCCATTGCTGAGCTGGCAGACAAATGTGTAGGGCAGTGGGTCCCCAGGACTGGAGTTGAGAAACACTGCCATAAAATGTTGAAAAATCTTTTATTATTTCCACTGTGCTAGTAATTATGGTGGCTATGTACGGGTTTTAGCGGCCAAGGCATTCAATAAAGTTTGTGAAACTGTCAGTGAGTAAATAGGCTAAAAATAAGGTGGTATATTGGGCCTAATATAACATCCAAGATGGCCGCCAAAAACATAAAATGTCAACGAGTCCTTTACTATTTATTCCAGACATAACATCTTGTTGGCTATTTATGGGTGTTTGCGGCCAATATATTTATCAAGATCTGTAAAACTATCTTTGAGTAAGTAGGCTATGAATGAGGTGTTTTTTGTGACTGAAATTAAATCCAAGATGGCCGCCAATACCATAAAATGTTGAAAAATCTTTTATTATTTCCACTGTGCTAGTAATTATGGTGGCTATGTATGGGTTTTAGCGGCCAAGGCATTCAATAAAGTTTGTGAAACTGTCAGTGAGTAACTAGGCTAAAAATAAGGTGGTATATTGGGCCTAATATAAAATCCAAGATGGCCGCCAAAAACATAAAATGTCAACGAGTCCTTTACTATTTATTCCAGACACAACATCTTGTTGGCTATTTATGGGTGTTTGCGGCCAATATATTTATCAAGGTCAGTAAAACTATCTTTGAGTAAATAGGCTATGAATGAAGTGTTTTTTGTGACTGAAATTAAATCCAAGATGGCCGCCAATACCATAAAATGTCAATAAGTCCTTTACTAATTACCTAGACTAAAACTTTTTGTGGCTATTTATTGGCTTTTGCGTTCAAGGCATTCAATGAAACATGTACAACTATCACTGAGTAAATAGTGTATAAATTAGATGGTATATTGCGCTTAATATACATTTCAAAATGGCCACCAATATTGTAAATTGAATGTTCATTATCCACTGGTCATCATGGAGCAGTTTCTCCACCTTTTTGGACAAAAAAGGAATAAATCTAACTTAAGGTCCAAGGTAATTATCTCTACCTATGGCTAGATACAGAGCAATTTCCATTTACATAATCTTAATGTATTGGTAAATCATTAATCAGTCAATCACTGTCATAATCATGCTCTTCGGAAACTGCAGATCCGTTATACCAGTGGCCTATAGCAGTGGTTATACAAGGCCTTCAGTAACTTCGCCCTTTCCTGTATAATTTCTCTTAAATGGTTTGTGATCAGGTTTGCCTGATTAACAATCAGTTTATTAACTGAACAGCCACCGCCAATGCATGACACGAAATAATTAACAAATGACAAAGCAATTACCTTTTAGCTATGTTGATATAATTGATGTGACTCCGCAAGGATGACAATCTGCAAAAATCCGGAACTTTCGCTGACTTACTTTCGTTATTATCACTCAGCTGTGCCTCTAACAACGCACTTGAGCTGTCACTACATTCAGACGAGGGAACGGATTCTCTTGGCTTGTTGCTTAATTAACCTCGCGAACTAATTTACGCATATCCAGAAATTATGAAGATATAGGTGATGGATATTTTCCATCGTCATTGATGTGCGGAAGTAAATGCCGTAGGCCTGTATATTCGTTGTGCAATGTATAACAAGGCTCTCAAAAATAAATTTGATTCTCGTCGGTTCCACCAATCAGTCTGAGCAACTGTTTCTAATCGGGGAGGTAAACTGCGAGAGGTGTCTGTCATTAAGAAGTGAAAGGTGAGGTTATTGAAGGCCCTGTTTGTCTGCCGACGGACCGTCACTGCGTTATACGGATTTACACACAGTTTAAGTTGGCACTGACCACACGCAGCAGTGCAAGGTAGCCCATACGTTCTGCAGCTTCAACGGGGAGACCCACAGGCAGTTGAGCAGTTGCAGTGGACGATCGTTAGGAGATTGTCAGGAGCAGCATTCAGATTTGTCATAACTGGAACATACTGGTTGTTCTCAAGTCTCCAACCCCAGTTGAGGACGTCTGTGTGATTCTCTTCTTCATTCCAGACCATTATCTGGTAGTAGGTTCTTAGACTATGATATTTCGTGGATGATGCAGTAGGAGGAAGACGTTCTGGTGTGATGAACGATTTGGAAGAAACAGAAACCAAAATATGTTGTCCCTCAAGGTTGCAAGTGAGTCACTACAGTGTCCACCAAACAGAACTGTCATTGCCTGACTGCCAAGATCCTCTATCAAGTCCCTTGGTTGGTTGGAGAGGACAAATGTATTTGCACTAGACTTGAGAACTGGATCCCCTTTTACCAGATTTTGAAACAACGACTTCTTTCCAATATCAAAAATCCGTGATGTCGTATGACAACCAGTGAAGGCATGAACAAACGGCAACTGCTAACATAACTCACCACCTAGAACTGCTCTTAGTTGGTTGATGTTATACACCTTGATGTCCTTGTACTGATTGTCTGAGCGAAAATATAGGTCCTTGCAGACTGGTTGCACATAGTAGAAGAGCAGAATTAGGAGGTCTGTGTCTTCTCCAATCAGAGTGGTCGAGTGGAGACACGAGGCTTCTACTGCAGCCTTCACAATATCAACATCCGCATCACCAGGAGCATTGATAATATTGCAGCCTCATTCTCTCAGTTCATGGCTTATGAGATTCATGAGATTTTTGAATTCTGTGACCCCAAAAACCTATATGTGAATACTATAGTTACTGGTCTACACAAAAAAGTGCATGATTTATTGTCATTTTACGGTATTGGAGGCCATCTTGGATATCACAAGGCGGCCATTTTGAATTTTTAGCGCCTACATTTACTGAGTGACATTCATAAAAGACTAATGTACATTTCTGACAACTAAAACATAGAGAATGACAACACATTTATTATCTGTGTGTAACTACTAAACACTCCTATAGCATTTTATGGGACTGGCGGCCATCTTGGACACCATCTTGAAAAAAACAATTTTCCGGTAGTCAGATTTTCAAAGACTTTTTTTTGGTCATCTACTATACCCTATAGTAGTGAAATCCGTTGAAAAACCTTTTGTTGCAATTTTTTGGGGTAAGGCTATTTATTGTCATAAATTGACACGACTAAATTGCAATTAGAACAAAAAGCAGCCAACACAGCTCTGATGCACCACTCCAAATGAATGAATAGGTATCACGTGAATGGCCAGGAGCATGTATGTTGCTTATCTTGGGCAGACATGGTACCAGGGTGCACTACAGGAAGGGGGCAAGCCAGCGGAGGCAGTGTGATGCTTTGGACAATGTTGTACTGGGAAACCTTCATAGGTCCTGCCATTAATGTGGATGTTTCTTTGACGCATACCACCTATTTAAACATTTTTGCAGACCAAGTACATCTCTTCATAGAAACAATATTCCCTAATGGCAGTGGCCTCTTTCAGCTAGATAATGCTTTCAGCTACACTGCAAAAATGGTTCAGGAATGGTTTGAGGAACACAACAACCAGTTCAAAGTGTTGACTTGGCCTTCTAATTCCCTAAACCTTAATTCAATCAAGCATCTATAGGATGTGTTGGATAATTGAGACCCCACCACCTCACAAGTGGCAGGTGGTCATAATGATATGACTGCTCTTTGTGTGTGTGTGATACAGTGCGTATGTGTGTGGGTAATCTAGCTGCCATCGTCACTCGTGGCTGCCCTAAGGGGGGGTTGGTCAGTGACAGTGCCTGTGTTCCATTCTCGAATAGACAGCCGACTGATTATTTAATGGTGACAGTGCAAATGACGCACCACCTCTCAGCGGCTGAGATGTGCCCGTAACATGCCAATTGCTCTTTCTCTCTTCTGTGTCACAAGCTGTTCCATGTTCTTATGTAAGACTTCTTTCTTCTACCTAAGGAACATTGCAAAACTCCGCCCTATACCCACCCTGTCAGATGCCGAAAAGCTTGTCCAAGCCTTTGTCTCCTCCAGGCTGGACTATTTCAACGCACTCCTCATTGGGATCCCCACTAAGAACATCCCGCAGCTGCAATACATTCAGAACAGTGCTGCCAGGATCCTGATGAGGAAGCGAAAGTATGATCACATCACACCCCTCCTCAAATCCCTCCACTGGCTTCCTGTCCAGTACAGGATCGAATTTAAAATCTCTCTGCTGTCCCACCAGTGCCTCTATGGCACTGCCACCCTTTACCTCAAAGAACTGCTCACCCCCCATTCCTCCCCACGCCATCCCCGCTCTGGACAGGCTAACCTCCTCCAGCCTTTGAGGACAAGGCTCAGAACTATGGGTGACCGTGCTTTCAGCTCAGCCGCTCCCAGTCTGTGGAATGCTCTCCCTGACCATCTAAAGGCACCACAGACTGTGGATGCCTTTAAAAAAGGCTTAAAAACTCTTAAAATCTTTTTAGGAAAGCCTTCGATTGACTGTTTTTAATTATAGCCTCTCTCTTCTTTTTTTTATGTAGCTTCTCTCGGTCTTAGTATTAATGTTTCTTAGATGTTTGCTGTTTGTTTCTACCCAGTAGCACTTACATATATACATATATACCATGGTCTGGGTGAATACTTTTTTCTGATTGGCTGGCAGGTATGCATTAAAACCGTGGAACCGCACAGGTAGTTCGGCTACGGTCGTTTCACCATTTGAAATTCATCCACTAGCCAACTTGTAACCCTAGCAATGTTAAACGTGGTATTCGGCTGGGTACAACGGAAACCTAGCTGCTCATTTATCTCCAGTAAATTTAGCGGCGTCATACAAGTTGCGTCCAGCGGGGCGGTTAACTATAGGTAAGTTACTCGAGCGATAATGACCGGAAATATTATAGCAGCGAAGTAATCAGGCTTTATTCATTAAACGATTGTAATTGTGTACGGTTACAAAGGAAGCTAACGTGTCCACTTCATGTGTCAGCAACTGCTGACAGTTCGCTAGCTACGTGCCAGCAGACGGATTTCAGCTCGCTGACTGCGGAAACCGTCATAAGTTCATTGTAATTGTGGGTAGCAAGTTAGCTACAGTCTGCATAATCGCACATAATGTTGCGTTATGCATAATCTCCATTTCAGCTGGAATCCGTTATCAAATCAGCTGGTAAACGGATGTAAGCGTGTGCAAAAAAATCTTTCTCCATGAACGTAAGATGAAGTAAGATAGCTGGTTCAATTTAACTTGGCCTATAGTAGGCTATTGGGTATGAGAAGGTGCGGCGCCTCTTTAATGATTACCAGCTCGTTTTTTTTCTGTACAAAACTTTCACCAAAATTTCTGAATGCTGCGATTTGATATTGCTGGCAAATGACCATGGTATAAGCGGGATAATCAACTCGAAGGTGAGCATTCCATGGTTTTAATGCACTTTACCGTGGAATGCACACCTTCTCGTTAATTATCCCTTACACACACTAACACACACACACACACACATATATGTGTGTGCTGCATCACCCATTCACAACCCATTGTAGTCAAGTTAGCAAAATGTTTGGGAAAAAAAAAACAGTATATCTGAAATAAATGGAATGCTGAAAATAGCACTTTTTGGAGCTAATGAAATGTTTAACAATACACATAAATTACAGTTTTTAAATAATCTGACTACGCTGCTGAAAAGGTCACCATTTCTTTATCACGACTGGAATTCTGTTGAAAGAGACATTTTTACCAAACTAGTCATTTCAGTTGCATGTTATTTCACAAAAGTGAGTCAGGTTGACTACACTGGAAGTGATATCAAATCCCTCTCTGCACAATGACTGATCTGGTCTGGTTTCCTGTTATTCGCAAACCTGAGCCCAGTTTTAATAGAACAGATAACAAAAGAACCAAAACATAATACAGATTGAAATAAGTGAAATAGCTAAAAAAAAAACTTCAAAATAGACAACGAACAGCAGGGCCAAAATAATTTTAAAACAGAATTAACAAAATGTAGGCTAAGTAAATACAGAAACGGGCAGCAGCTGTTGTGAAATGCCCAAAAAGAGAACCTCCCACATCATTAAAACATTCGTTACATCAGGCCCTTGGTTCATTTTGAGCATGTAACCATCTGAGTTGTAAAACTGAGCACACATCCTCATCAATTCCTTGCTGGCAATCATTTGAGATACAAGCATGGTGACTTGTTACACATATAGGGACTAATTACAAAGTATTTATCAGTGCAAAGATAAATAAAGAAGTAAATAATTAAAGGAGCAATATGTAAGAAATGTATGTTGATTAATCATGAAATGGCCGTGATACATCACCAGACATTAAGGAATAATGTTAATTTCAAATACTTTGATCACTGACAACAGTAGTCCAGCCAGAATATTCTCATTATAAAACCAAAGTTGCTGCCCACAACAAATGTTTATGTTTTCATTTTGTGTTTTGGCCAGTTGCGCCACCCTCCAACAATCTCCCAATCACGAAGTCAGTAGCGTTTCGGCATCCAGGTTCCCAGTTACCACTGAGCTGCAGCTACCAGCATTTCGGAGTGCAAATGTCTGATTTTACTAAACCCAAAACGCCTTGTAATTATTCCGAAACACGTCGTTACAAAGTCAGAAACAAAACAAGGATCAGGATAGGACATGCCCTTGAAAGATGGTGACGGCTGAAAGCAGAAAAGAATTGGAAGACCAACGTCGAAGTTGCTAATTTTCTCCGGGGCAGGTAAGATTCAGCTCAGTTTGGCTAACGTAATTCTATTTAATGTAGGCGCGGATATTTCAAATATTCTCAACAGTCGAATAACGTTATGTATGTTCGTTCATGGTACGTTAGTGCGTATGCAGATAGCCGTGGGTCATCGAACAACTAGGTAACAAATTGTTTGAGAAATAAAAACCGTGACTCGTCATTGCTGACATTAGCAATGCATTATTAGTCCGTTTCTCTGGCATTATGCTGAGACGCTGTGGAAACCGTTCCAACATTAGCACAACCATTATAACAATATGAAATGTAATTGAGACAGTACATCGGTCAAATGAGTTCTCATTCATTCTTCACTCATTTTACAGTATGGACTTTAGTGGGCTATCCAGACAGAAGAGTGACGAGCAAGTCGACCAATATGACCATTGCTAAAGTTAGTTAGTCATTAGTCTCAATCTTTTGTGAACTGAACAGAACCCTGTCAGAGCAAATCATCGATGATACTGACATGTAGCCATGGTAGCTCCGTGTAGTAGACGTTCTTGCTGGATCCGGCAACCTAGCTGGCAACCTTTCGTCTGGGGGAGAGGAGGAGGGGATACTGCGCTCTGCACAATTTTGAATGTGACTGCACTAATAGTTTTGGCTGCAAACTTACATATACACTCAACAAACATATAAATGCAACACTTTTGTTTTTGCTCTCATTTGTCATGAGATGGACTCAAAGATCTAAAATTCATTCCAGATACACAATATTACCATTTCTCCCAAACATTGTTCACAAATCTGTCTAAATGTGTGATAGTGAGCACTTTTGCTTTGCTGAGACAATCCATCCCACCTCACAGGTGTGCCACATCAAGATGCTCATCAGACACCATGATTAGTGCACAGGTGTACCTTAGACTGTCCACAATAAAAGGCCACCCTGAAATGTGCAGTTTTTGCTTTATTGGGGGTCTGGGGACTCAGAACCAGTCAGTATCTGGTGTGACCACCATTTGCCTCATGCAGTGCAACACATCTTCTTCGTATAGAGTTTATCAGATTGTCAATTGTGGCCTGTGGAATGTTGGTCCACTCCTCTTCAATGGCTCTGCGAAGTTGCTGGATATTAGTGGGAATTGGTATGCGCTGTCGTATACGCCGGTCAAGCGCATCCCAAACATGCTCAATGGGTGACATGTCCGGTGAGTATGCTGGCCATGCAAGAACTGGGACATTTTCAGCTTCCAAGAATTGTGTACAGATCCTTGCCACATGGGGCCGTGCATTATCTTGCTGAAACATGAGGTGATGTTCATGGATGTATGGCACAACAATGGGCCTCAGGATCTCATCACGGTATCTCTGTGCATTCAAAATGCCATCAATAAAATGCACCTGTGTTCTTCGTCCATAACAGATGCCTGCCCATACCATAACCCCACCACCACCATGGGCCACTCGATCCACAACATTGACATCAGCGAAGCGCTCACCCACACGACGCCACACACGCTGTCTGCCATCTGCCCTGAACAATGTAAACCGAGATTCATCCGTGAAGAGAACACCTCTCCAACGTGCCAGACGCCATCGAATGTGAGCATTTGCCCACTCAAGTGTGTTAAGACGACGATCTGGAGTCAGGTTAAGACCCCGATAAGGACGACGAGCATGCAGTTGAGCTTCCCTGAGAGTGGCGAGTGTTCGGCTCCTAGTTCACTCACTGAAGGTTGTACCCCGGTTGAGCCCATGCAAATTGACAGTTCACATTGTCACACCGTCCACATTGTCCTAAGCCTCAGGGAAAACTGAAAACCCCTCCTGCTACGCAAGGGGCGATAGAGGGGCAATTTCCCTTCCGAATATTAATCCCTGTCGAACTGACTGCGGGGTGCAAGAGTTTTAATATTAAAGCGTTCATAGATTCAGGCGCAGTAGATTGTTTCATGGATATCGGGTGGGCTAGGAAGCACTCTGTTCCCACTGTTACACTTCCACAGTCACGCTCGGTCAGAACTTTGGACGGTCGCCCGCTTGGATTGGAAGTGATAACCGGTTTCCTATTGTTTTAGGGCATTCTTGGTTACGGGAACACAGCCCTTGCATCAGCTGGGGGGAACAGAACAACCCTGTCGTCCGCTGGGGCATCAATTGCAGCTCTCATTGTAGAGATAATGAAACTTGTTTTCCCAGATATCAAGCCACGGAGCCGGCTGATGCCTGGAGCGAGTGTGAGGAGGCTATCCCACTGTAACCCTCCTAAACTAGAAAAAGGGGCGGAGGAGGGGCTAGAATGGGATCATCAATTTGACTGGCAAGAGCCAGAGGATGATTACTTTTTGGAGGACTTGAGCGATTCGGAATCAGTCACAGATTCATTAGATTCTGAGCAGGGTAAAGAATTTGGGGCCACCCTGAACTTTGACTTGCCTTCAAATGTTCCCAGGGATTACGCCAATCTGGCTGAGGAGTTCAGTAAACAGTGAGCCTCTACGTTACCCCCGCATCTTCCATACGACTGCAAAATTAATCTTTATCCTGGGACCACTCCGGCTAGGGGTTCGCTATATTTGTTGTCAGGCCCTGAGCGTTAGGCTATGCGAGAGTATATTCAGGAGGCTCTCGCCAATGGTTTTATTCCACCGACCACGTCCCCTGCTGGAACGGGATTCTTTTTTGTTGGGAAAAAGGATGGCGGTTTGAGACCCTGTATTGATTACAGGGGTTTGAATAAAATCACCATTAAAAACCGATACCCCCTTCCGTTATTGAATTCCGCGTTTGAACGTCTGCAGGAGGCGTCATTTTTTACGAAGCTAGATCTTCGTAATGCGTATAATTTCGCATTCGGGAGGGGGACGAATGGAAAACGGCCTTTAACACTAATGACGGGCACTATGAATATCGGGTCTTACCGTTCGGGCTGGTTAACGCCCCCTCGATGTTTCAGGCATTCGTCAATGACGTGCTCCGAGAGATGTTGGAGAAATTCGTCTTCGTTTATTTTGACGACATTTTGATTTTTTCTTCAACACTGTCGGAGCACAAACAACACGTCAATCGTGTGCTGGAAGCCCTGCTCAATGTCAAACTTTTTGTTAAAGCCGAAAAATGTGTTTTCCACACCCAAACTGTCTCATTCTTGTGCTTCATTGTTTCTAAGGGGTCGGTGCGGATGGACTCGGACAAGGTGGCTGCGGTCAGGAATTGGCCTGCACCGCAGAATGTTAAAGAGGTCCAACGTTTTCTGGGCTTTGCAAATTTTTATTGGAGATTTATTCGTAATTTTAGCGTAATTGCTGCCCCCATTAATGCGCTCACTAAAAAAAATACCTCCTCAGCGTTTTTTTGGGCTCCTGCAGCTGATGCTCCCTTTCAGGAATTAAAAAAACGTTTTAGCTTGGAGCCTATTTTGATTTTTCCCAACCCCTCCCTCCCATTTGTCGTGGAGGTAGATGCTTCGTAGGTGGGCGTGGGTGCTATTCTGTCCCAGCGCCCTCCTTGGGATAATAGATTCAGATTCAGCTTCTAAATACTTTATTTATCCCAGGAGGGCAATTAGGTTTGTAGTCAACACTCGCATAGGCATAAGAAACACAGAACAATACTATGAAACAAAAACAGTACATTACAATAAAAACAATGAAAACAATAATAAAAACAATAAAAAACAGAACAAGAAAACAGAAAACAGAGAAAAGGTCACAGTCTCAGTATCACAGCATTCAATCATGTTAGAGTGGACTAGCAATAAAGTGCACAACTAGCAGCAGGCATGTAAAGTGCGTTAATCATAAATACATAGGTGCATAAGTGCGAGGTGCATTGGTAAGATATATAAAATAATCCTCAACTTTAAGAATTTAGCAGCATGATAGCAGCAGGAATAAAGGAATTTGAGTATCTCTTAGTATTCCTACTGGGGGCAAGATAGCGCTGCCTAGAGGGCATTAAGGAAAACTCATTATTCAAAACATGATCAGAATGATCGATGACGCTGTGGGCTTTGCGGAGCACCTGCCCGCTCCACAGAGAGTTTAGGGCCGGCAATTGCACACCAATGATCTTGGAACAGATCTTTACTATATAATTTAGACTGTTTCTGTCTCTGACTGACAAACCACAGAACCAACAAATAAAGGAAAAGGTCAGAACAATAAAGGAACAATAAAAATTGCAGAGAATGGCCTTTGAGACATTGAACGAATTCAGCTTCCTTAAAAGATAAATCCATTGATGGCATTTTTTAACAATGACATCAGTGTTGAGGTCAAATTTTAGACCAGAGTCAAGGACAGTTCCAAGATATTTGTAGGAGTCTACTACTTCCACTTGCTCACCATGAATGGTGCTGTAGTTCAGTGTCTTCTTCCTAAAGTCAATAATCATGTCCTTAGTTTTGGCAACATTAAGATCTAAGGAGTTGTTGTCACACCATTCTACAAAGTCTGACAAGGCTCTTCCATGGCCAGTTTCAGAGCCTTGGAGGAGTGAGAGCGGGACTGTGTCATCCGAGAATTTTATCAAGTATCTGTTTTCCTCTGTTGACCTGCAGGTGTCAGTATACATGATAAAAAGTAGCGAAGACAGGACACAGCCCTGAGGTGAACCTGTGCTAGAGATCACAGCGTCTGACAGCTGTCCATTTACTAAGACTCTCTGTACTCTATTCGTTAAAAAGTTCAAAAGCAGCAGTAAAATCTGGCTAGGAAGGTTAAAATAGGAGGCAAGGCATTCAATTAAAATGTGCGGTTGAATCTTGTTAAAAGCAGACGAGAAATCTGCAAACAAAAGTCTAGCATGTGCCTTTGGCTTTTCCTGGGGCTTAAAAAGTTTGTTAAGTTAAAAAAATTTTTGCGTCCTCTACTCCTTTCCCATTTTGAAAGGCAAACTGCAGAGGGTCAAGTTTTCCATAGATGGTGGACATGATATCATCTTTCAGAAGTCTCTCACCCATTTGCTTCACCCATGTATGTATTTCTCCCGGTCTTTGTCCGCCGCCGAACGCAATTATAGTATTGGTGACCAGGAGTTATTAGCGGTCAAGCTGGCGCTCGAGGAGTGGCGCCAGTGGTTGGAGGGAGCTTAGCACCCTTTCGTGGTTTGGACCGACTATAAAAACCTCCAATAAATTCAGCAGACTAAATGGCGTAATTCCCGGCAGGCGCGATGGTCAAGGTTTTTTAACCGCTTTGATTTTACGCTCACGTACCACCCGGGCTCTAAAAATATTAGATAGGGCCTGACGCCCTATCACGTACGTACGATCGCACTGATAGCGATCCTACCCCAGAGCCTGTTATTCCTTCTGCCCAGATCGTGGCACCTATTCAATGGGAAGTTGAGGAGGTGGTTCAGGAGGCATTGAAAACCAATCCCGGTCCTGGGGGGGAGCCTCCTCGCTGTTTATTTGTTCCGCTTGGGGTTAGGTGGAGGGTCCTTCAGTGGGGACACTCTTCCCGCTTGGCTGGGCACCCGGGGCCCATCGGACCAGGCAGTTCCTTGCCCAACGGTTTTGGTGGCCGAATATGATGAAGGACATTCGGGAGTTTGTTAAGGCCGGTACCGTATGTTCCAGAAATAAAACTTCCCACCTCCCTCCCTCTGGCCTGCTGCGACCTATCGTATCGTATTAATTTTTGTCCACCAATAGGCAAGTTGCGTGAGATTTACAAAGTAGGCTAGAGGAATTTGTGGAATAATTAAACAAAAGACTGCATCCTCCAGTCTCTGAATACTTTGATTTGATGATATCTCCTAGCAAGGAAGGAGTCACAACCCCTGAGTGAATCCCTTGTGTGTCTCTTTGTAATTTAGCTGCTTGCGCGTCTATTAAGTGGACGTGTGCTGTGATTGGTTGATGTCCTGTGGCTCTTACCCTCTCTGCTGAATCTCTAAAAGAGTTGCGCTTAACGGTGGCATAACTAATATTTAAGCCTTCTAGTTCATGTGCAATTTGCTGGATTGTAAACTCGCTTTCATTCAATTTATTTTATTCAATATTTAGTTCTAAAACTCTTTTGTCTCTATCTAATTCAACTAGTAATTTAAGTGGGGTACACACGTAAACATAATCTGGCTGATTTTGCTCCGATTTTCCCCCTCCCAACCAATGATGACAACTGGAAGATTATCTTATGTCTTATAAGATTATCCGATAAAATTATCCCGTGGTCTGAGGTGCGTTAAGAGTGAATTTGTCCCGATAATCGGGTCCGAAGCATGTCGGGCCCCACAATTGTAAATATTAAACTTGTTCAATATTTATGACCAAAAATCTTCACGTGTGTTGGGAAAGCCAACGACTCCAGAGTCATGACTCCGTGAATTCTGACGTGAAACGCAATGTAGCCAATCAAGAAGCGAGCTGACTACCATTATTACCTCCTCTCTTTTGTCCTCCTCCATGCTGCGTCTTGTCTTTGTTTTTGCTATGTTTCTTCTTCTTTGTTTTTGTCAGATCACATTTAATCATGCAAGATTTCTGTCTTGGAGGACTAGATTCTAGATCGGTGGTGGAACAGAATCGTTATGAGTGTGGTGTGCTATGTTGAGATTATCGGAGCACACCACACACAGTACGATCAAAACTGATCAGTTTCAGATTTTTTATCTTCATGTATGAGGTCTGTAGCAGATAAAAAATCTCTTCGGATTGAAAAAATCCTTATGTGTGTACCTCGCCTTAGAGACAGCCTTTCCCCACAAACTCAGCCTAATCATTCAGTTGATTTGACTGGGACCGCATTCTAGCTAACCCATCCAGTTTTCTCTCCGTGTTCCAGTTTGTTAGAAACACTCTAACAATCCTGAACAAGAGCCAGGGCTGGGACTGTGTTCCCCTCAAGCAACCACTCCATCCTCTGAAGCGGTCCAGTGCTGGCAGAGCCTGTGTAACACCTAGCAGCATCCCAGGAGCCTGGCCAGCGATTGCAGCTAAAACTTAGCCTATTGCGACTGCGCTGAACCGTAAATCCTCCTTGAGGTTCTGTCCCTGCCATGCACACGAGAAGTTGTTTCAATTCAGGGGGGCTGCCAACTGAATGTAAAAGTGTGATGTCTTTTTTTTTTGTAAGCACAGCATGGAGGAACTTTGGCAATGTTGGTCTTTGCAACAACATCATTGCAACTGAGGGCGCAAACCAGAGGTGTTACCAGGATGCCAAGCTTGGGTGGGCATTTGTCCTCTTTGGGGGGGCAAAAAAAAGAACCTCTAAATCGCCGTAAAATTAAAAAAAAAATATTATTATTATTATTATATATATATATATATGTGTATATATGTGTGTGTGCTGGTGTGTGCGTCGGCTGGTAAAATGGCGATAGGGGAGGGACATTAACAGGTGTGGTCAGTTTTCATTAATTATGCACAGTCTAGGGTTGTGCTGATCCTGAACCGCAATTTTTTTCTAAGGTATAGCATCAACATCTGCTGCCATGGGGCGAACATCCGAGCTTTCCCTTTTACTTCATTAAACCCAACGCAGATTGAACGAAAGTGCGACACATTAGAGGGCATGTGAAATGCTTCCTGAAAAAAATACTTGACTGACATCAGTATTCTTCGGCAACATGCTGCATGGAGCCAGTTAATGACTTCAGAATCGCCTCCTATTAACCAATTAGGCCACTCTCAGAAAAACAAACCTGCTCCCATTTATTTTGCTTGATTGGCGGTGAAATGTTGGATTCGTTTACTCTCGTTGAATGAGTAGAGCTGTTAAGACAGCAGATTGATTGATACATTTCGAAATTTAAATGGCCATAGAACAGCAGATTTGCATGAACACGATTGTCATTGCCACGCGATTTCGTGCGACTGATCATTTATATCCCACATTCAAGTTTCATCCGCTCTCGCAGAAGATTTTTTCTAATAATTCAAACTGGCATTCTTTCAATCTAACACCGTAGCCCAGTTAGGCTTGTCTGCTTTTCAACATCACATCTTAATCGTTATAGGCCACAGAAATTGTTTGATTGTTATTTACACTAAGTACACGGGAGAAGATTTAGGGAAGGGCGGAGCACCTGCAATTAGCGAAATCTAAACTCAGGCCTCTTCCCGGCGGCATTTCAAATAGCCTAGTTTAAGCCGCTTCAGGTGTGTCTGTTTCAAGAAATTACACGACTGCCGACACACCCATGACTGCAAGGTGGGAAAACATTCTGAAACGCTGATGAAACATGAATGTGAGATATAAATTATCAGTTGCACGAAATCGCGTGGCAATGACATCGTGTTCATGAAAATCTGCTGTTCTACGTCCTTTTAAATTTCGAAATGCATCACACAAACGTGCCGTCTTAATAAACAGCTCTACTCATTCAACTTGGAGAGTAAACGAATCCACCATTTCAAGCCAATCAAGCAAAGTAAATGGGAACGCGTTTACTTTTCTTAGAGTTGCCTTCAGTCGTCCTTTACCTGACTCTGCGAAGCGTGTTGCCAAAAAAAAAAAAAACTTATGCCAGTCAAGTTTTTTTTTTTTTCCGGAAGCTCCAGACTAGCTGCCTGGACTCACTCGGTAGCCAACTCAGGTTATAACCCCACGAGTCAACTCAGATGACAAACTAGTACACAAATTACCTTAATGTCAAACAAGAAGCCTGACAAAATAAGCGGTGGCAGAAGAAGCAGCAAAAGAGATATGGGCAAAGTTTTAATTCCCCAAGAGTAGTACAGGGCCGGTGTTGTGCCGTAGAATGCACCCCTGCCGCAGATTGCACCCCCTTCGCGGGAGCGCGCGTACGTCATTTCAATACAAAAGTGACCCAGTTCGCATTTATTTCGTAGAGTGTAACACAGTTTCACGTGTCAAAATCTTGCCAAGGATTTACCGCTTTAATTCCACAACCAATCACAGTGCTAAAAAGTCCGAACGACAGTATCATATATTTAATTTTTGCGAGGTGGTACTGAAATTAAATAACAAATGGTATGGCTTGCGACATAATAATATCCTAAAGCCACGTGATACGAGGGATAACGAAAGCATAACGATCTTATATCTAGCCTTCGTATTTCACAACATCGGTTTTGTGGAAATATATAGCTATACGGCCAGACAAAACGAAGTTCTGATAATATGAGCAAGTAGGCGTTTCGCGGCTAAATTGCATTACTATTATCTTGGTTGAAAGGCATTTGCGGGATACGCGTATATGCCCACCACATCAGATGTTCTTTTCGAGAAGTCAAATGTTTGTCTAAGGTCTTAACAAAATTAAATGAAGTGAACGAACTAAAGAATGATCAAATAAAAAAAATCCATAAAGACTTCTTTAATGAACTATTTTTACTTAAAACAGATAAACTCCAACAAATAGACCAGTATGAATTGAAAACAATATTTACATCAAAATGCAGCTAATTCTGGGCAGAACAGGAATAACACTATGGAGGGTGGTCAGCTCGTCTTCAGGTGGTCCCACTCCCGACCTGAATCAAACTAGAAAAGCACCAAATGGATGGAACTTACTCAGGTTCCATGAACTGGGCGCCTATGCACAGTGCTAAAAGCACTTGAAGCTGAGGAAAACAAGGGAGAAAAACTCCAAGAGCGTATTCCACGGCGGTAGTGTTAATGGCTTGCTGTGAATTGCACCCCCTGTCTAACTCAGACAAGGAAAGTGCTACATGCATGAAATTCCTTCAGGTAAAATGTACTAGGGCCCTTTGCATGCTGTTAAAAGGAAATGATGCTGGGACCAACAGAAATAAAATTCCAGGGGGGGTGCATTCCACGGCAGCCCATGTTTTTGGCTTGCCGTGGATTGCACCCCCTGTCTAACTCAGACAAGGAAAGTGCTACATGCATAAAATTCAGTCAGGTTACACGTACTAGGGCCCTATGCATGCTGTTAAAAGCAATTGATGCTGGGACCAACAGAAATAAAATTCCAGGGGGGGTGCATTCCACGGCAGCCCATGTTTTTGGCTTGCCGTGGATTGCACCCCCTGTCTAACTCAGACAAGGAAAGTGCTACATGCATAAAATTCATTCAGGTAACATGTACTAGAGCCCTGTGCATGCTGTTAAAAGGAATTGATGCTGGGACTAACAAAAATAAAATTCCAGGGGGGGTGCATTCCACGGCAGCCCATGTTTTTGGCTTGCCGTGGATTGCACCCCCTGTCTAACTCAGACAAGGAAAGTGCTACATGCATGAAATTCATTCAGGTAACATGTACTAGGGCCCTGTGCATGCTGTTAAAAGGAATTGATGCCGGGACTAACAAAAATAAAATTCCAGGGGGGGTGCATTCCACGGCAGCCTATGTTTTTGGCTTGCCGTGAATTGCACCCCCTGACTAACTTAGACTAGAAAAGTGCTACATGCGTGGAATTCATTCAGGTAACATGTACTAGGGCCCTGTGCATGCTGTTAAAAGGAATTGATGCTGGGACTTACAGAAATAAAATTCCAGGGGGGGTGCATTCCACGGCAGCCCATGTTTTTTGCTTGCCGTGAATTGCACCCCCTGACTAACTTGGACTAGAAAAGTGCTACATGTGTGGAATTCATTCAGGTAACATGAACTAGGCCCCTGTGCATGCTGTTAAAAGGAATTGATGCTGGGACTAACAGAAATAAAATTCCAGGGGGGGTGCATTCCACGGCAGCCTATGTTTTTGGCTTGCCATGAATTGCACCCCCTGTCTAACTCAGACAAGGAAAGTGCTACATGCATAAAATTTAGTCTGGTTACATGTACTAGGGCCCTTTGCATGCTGTTAAAAGCAATTGATGCTGGGACCAACAGAAATAAAATTCCAGGGGGGGTGCATTCCACGGCAGCCCATGTTTTTGGCTTGCCGTGGATTGCACCCCCTGTCTAACTCAGACAAGGAAAGTGCTACATGCATGAAATTCATTCAGGTAAAATGTACTAGGGCCCTTTGCATGCCATTAAAAGGAAATGATGCTGGGACCAACAGAAATAAAATTCCAGGGGGGGTTCATTCCACGGCAGCCCATGTTTTTGGCTTGCCGTGGATTGCACCCCCTGTCTAACTCAGACAAGGAAAGTGCTACATGCATGAAATTCATTCAGGTAACATGTACTAGGGCCCTATGCATGCTGTTAAAAGCCATTGATGCTGGGACCAACAGAAATAAAATTCCAGGGGGGGTGCATTCCACGGCAGCCCATGTTTTTGGCTTGCCGTGAATTGCACCCCCTGTCTAACTCAGACAAGGAAAGTGCTACATGCATGAAACTCATTCAGGTAACATGTGCTAGGGCCCTATGCATGCTGTTAAAAGGAATTGATGCTGGGACTAGCAGAAATGAAATTACAGGGGGGGGTGCATTCCACGGCAGCCCATGTTTTTTGCTTGCCGTGAATTGCACCCCCTGTCTAACTTAGACGAGGAAAGTGCTACATGCATGAAATTCATTCAGGTAACATACACTAGGGCCCTATGCATGCTGTTGAAAGGAATTGATGCTGGGACCAACAGAAATAAAATTCCAGGGGGGGTGCATTCCACGGCAGCCCATGTTTTTGGCTTGCCGTGGATTGCACCCCCTGTCTAACTCAGACAAGGAAAGTGCTACATGCATAAAATTCAGTCTGGTTACACGTACTAGGGCCCTTTGCATGCTATTAAAAGGAATTGATGCTGGGACTAACAGAAATAAAATTCCAGGGGGGGTGCATTCCACGGCAGCCCATGTTTTTGGCTTGCCGTGGATTGCACCCCCTGTCTAACTCAGACAAGGAAAGTGCTACATGCATAAAATTCAGTCTGGTTACATGTACTAGGGCCCTTTGAATGCCATTAAAAGGAATTGATGCTGGGACTTACAGAAATAAAATTCCAGGGGGGGTGCATTCCACGGCAGCCCATGTTTTTTGCTTGCCGTGAATTGCACCCCCTGTCTAACTTAGACTAGGAAAGTGCTACATGCATAAAATTCATTCAGGTAACATGTACTAGGGCCCTGTGCATGCTGTTAAAAGGAATTGATGCTGGGACTAACAAAAATAAAATTCCAGGGGGGGTGCATTCCACGGCAGCCCATGTTTTTGGCTTGCCGTGGATTGCACCCCCTGTCTAACTCAGACAAGGAAAGTGCTACATGCATAAAATTCAGTCTGGTTACACATACTAGGGCCCTTTGCATGCTATTAAAAGGAATTGATGCTGGGACTAACAGAAAAAAAATTCCAGGGGGGGTGCATTCCACGGCAGCCCATGTTTTTGGCTTGCCGTGGATTGCACCCCCTGTCTAACTCAGACAAGGAAAGTGCTACATGCATAAAATTCAGTCTGGTTACATGTACTAGGGCCCTTTGCATGCCATTAAAAGGAATTGATGCTGGGACTTACAGAAATAAAATTCCAGGGGGGGTGCATTCCACGGCAGCCCATGTTTTTTGCTTGCCGTGAATTGCACCCCCTGTCTAACTTAGACTAGGAACGTGCTACATGCATGAAATTCAGTCTGGTTACACGTACTAGGGCCCTGTGCATGCTTTTAAAAGGAATTGATGCTGGGACTAACAAAAATAAAATTCCAGGGGGGGTGCATTCCACGGCAGCCCATGTTTTTGGCTTGCCGTGAATTGCACCCCCTGACTAACTTGGACTAGAAAAGTGCTACATTTGTGGAATTCATTCAGGTAACATGTACTAGGCCCCTGTGCATGCTGTTAAAAGGAATTGATGCTGGGACTAACAGAAATGAAATTACAGGGGGGGTGCATTCCACGGCAGCCCATGTTTTTGGCTTGCCGTGAATTGCACCCCCTGTCTAACTTAGAGTAGGAAAGTGCTACATGCATGAAATTTATTCAGGTAACATGTACTAGGGCCCTAGGCATGCTGTTAAAAGGAATTGATGCTGGGACTAACAAAAATAAAATTCCAGGGGGGGTGCATTCCACGGCAGCCCATGTTTTTGGCTTGCCGTGAATTGCACCCCCTGTCTAACTCAGACAAGGAAAGTGCTACATGCATGAAATTCATTCAGGTAACATGTGCTAGGGCCCTATGCATGCTGTAAAAAGGAATTGATGCTGGGACTAGCAGAAATGAAATTACAGAGGGGGTGCATTCCACGGCAGCCTATGTTTTTGGCTTGCCGTGAATTGCACCCCCTGTCTAACTTAGACTAGGAAAGTGCTACATGCATGAAATTCATTCAGGTTACATGTACTAGGGCCCTAGGCATGCTGTTAAAAGGAGTTGATGCTGGGACTAACAGAAATAAAATTCCAGGGGGGGTGCATTCCACGGCAGCCTATGTTTTTGGCTTGCCATGAATTGCACCCCCTGTCTAACTCAGACAAGGAAAGTGCTACATGCATGAAATTCCTTCAGGTAACATGTACTAGGGCCCTATGCATGCTGTTAAAAGGAATTGATGCTGGGACTTACAGAAATAAAATTCCAGGGGGGGTGCTTTCCACGGCAACCCATGTTTTTTGCTTGCCGTGAATTGCACCCCCTGTCTAACTTAGACTAGGAAAGTGCTACATGCATGAAATTTTTTCCGGTAAAACGTACTCGGGCCCTTCGCTTGCTGCTAAAAGGAATCAATGCTGGGAGTAACGGAAATTAAATTTCAGGGGGGGGTGCATTTTATGGCAGTCAATGTTTATGGCTTGCCGTGAATTGCACCCCCTGTCTAACTCAGACTAGTAAAGTGCTACATGCATGAAATTCATTCAGGTTCCATGTATAGGGTCCTATGAATTCTATTGAAAGAAACTGGTTCTGTCTCTCAGAAGTTACCTTGTGATTTTTTTACATAAATGTTAACTACTTAAGATCTGTCAATTTAATAACTTTATTGGCCTCGTCTGTGGTCCTGTCAATAAACTCTGCTATCATCATATGTCTGTTCCCAATATACTCTCCAAGTAATTTGCCACATGAAAGGCCCCAAACAACTTGAGCATTTTTGCAGCACAGCTGCACATACACTCCAAATCCTTTTATTTATTTAAAATGTGTGCATGTATATAAATTAAATTAAACAAGACAAATATAACAAGCCTGAACCTTCAGTGATGTGGATAGATAGGAAAGATACCTTAGTCTGACAACATTTAATCACAATGAACCGTGAAACCTTTATTTGTCCACAAATAAATAAAGCAACGAACAATAAAGCAAGAAACTTTCTGCTACTAAAATACTTTTTAAAAATAATCAAATGGAACTGAAAGGTAAAATTTATTAAAGACAAGAAATAAAAATGACTGCAGTCATTTAACCCTTTGAGCGCCACAGGCAACTGTAGTTGCCCGATGGTTAAAGATATCAAAACCAGATGCTTTTGAAAACCTATCATGTGTCAACTTGTTTAGAAAAGCTCCCGCAGGGAAGCTCTTTTAAACAAGTTGACACATGATAGGTTTTCAACAGCTCAGGATCATTAAATGTTTCATTCCTTGAAAGTTTATTCAGCGTGAAAGGGTTAAATGTAGAAAATGACACAAAATAAACAATCGAACTTGATAGGGAAATTAACCTGCTGCATTTTACCTTTCCCACTTGCTTTGTGAAAGCCACTGCTGCCTGCCCAAAATAACAATTTAACAGCCCAAACTCTTTCAAAAAAGAGAAAAGAAAAAACATTATTTTAAATGGCTGCATGTTCCTTAAGTGCATGCAGGGCACAGGTATTGTTCATCCAGTGGAGGCCTCTGCACGCAAGCATGATGGTACCACCTCTGGTAGACATCACAGCATATCTGAAATCAGAGAAATCCTTATCCTAAAGGCTTTACATCATATATATATATATATATATATATATATATATATATATATATATATATATATATATATATATATATATATATAAAGTGCACTTAATTGTGACATTAACATATTAATTTATGTACAGTTACAAATATTAATATTCCTTCAATTCACAGAATTTCTCACGCACATACTGTAAGTGATGCGCCGTAGGTCTACTACAAAAACCTGCCATGCATGCCAAGTTTGAGTTTTCAACAATATGTGTATGAACTGAGTAATGAAAAAGGCACAATATAAATTTAAGTTCCTTCATTCCTTTATTCACAGGATCAAAACTAGTCTTTACAAAAAACAAAAGCATAGAAATTACCGAAGTGATCATAATAATTCTCATCTGAAAGGTGCAAAATATGTCTTTCCCATAGGAAACGCGTCTTGCTCATCTGTTGCTCAATCTCGTCTCTTGAGATGAATTTGAGCTTCTCATATTTGTACTATTCTGTGATCATTTGTTTCTGAGTTACTTCTCCTAAAGGTCCCTTAGGAGCAAGAGATAAGCTAAAAAGAGACAAGACATCACTGAAACAGAGGAAGTTGATTTGAGATAACCATTTGAGCAATACTTGAGAAGTGGGATAAACAGAAGAGATCTCATAATTGCATGCCCCTGATCTCAATTATGTCTTGGTTATTTGGAGGAGAATTAAAGAGAACAGTTTAAAAAAAATAAAAAATTTCTACGGTAATCACAGCCAAAACCGAATAAAAGTTTTCCCAAAAACATAATTCTGCACCCCACTGCTTGGAGGATTTTGAAGGGTTTTTTTTTTTTTTTGAGTTGTTCTCTTTAATTCTCCTTCAAAATAACCAAGACATAATTAGTTATTAATTAGGCAAAGTAGTTCCCCCTGTACATCTTACTTCACAGCCGAGCACTGAAAATGGGGATGAGGACCCATCTCTGTATCCTTCTTGCGCAGTGACTCGTGCTATGGCCAAGAAGGCTAAAGAAGATGATGTTGTGGTGCCGTCCAGTACATTGAATAGTCAGGACTCAGGTGGTTCGCCTCATGACTCTGATTGGCCTACTATGGTTTCTCCATTTGAGGACTTATCAGATACTTTTATCAGTTCTCTATTCAGCCAGCCAGATGGGTCTGGTGATTCTGATGTGTCTGGAGACTTGTCTCTGTCCAGAAAGCGGTTGATTGAGGAGCAAACTAATGATCCTGAAATTTGTGTACTAAAGAGGAGAGCCCTTCCTGAAAAAGAAATAGATGCATTTCCAGTTGGGTATTATCTCAAGGATGGTGTGTTGATGCGGAAGTGGCGCCCTCCTGATATCCCTGCCAATGCAGATTGGGCAGTGGTCAGGCAAATTGTTGTTCCGAAGGTCTATAGGAATGAGATCTTAACAATGGCTCATAGTTTACCTTTAGGAGGTCATCTTGGTGTTAACAAGACTGTTGATAAGATCATGAAACACTTCTTTTGGCCTGGGCTTCGGAAAGACGTTTCCAACTTTTGCAAAACCTGTCACAGTTGTCAGGTAGTTGGAAAACACCAGTTAGACCCACCTGTAGCTCCATTGCAGCCTATCCCAGCATTTGGGGAGCCATTCTCTAAGGTCATTGTTGATTGTGTTGGTCCATTACCCAAGACTAGATCTGGAAATCAGTACTTGTTGACAATCATGTGTGCATCTACCAGATTCCCCGAAGCCATACCTCTATGTAACATCAAGGCAACTGCAATCTCGAAGGCTTTGATAAAGTTCTTCACGTTGTTTGGCCTTCCCAGGGAAATTCAGTCAGACCAAGGTAGCAATTTCACTTCAGGATTGTTTCAGCAGGTTGTGTATGAACTAGGTGCAAAACAGATTCTTTCTAGTGCCTATCATCCAGAAAGTCAGGGTGCCTTAGAGCGGTTTCATTCCACTCTCAAGACAATGATGAGGACTTATTGTTATGACCATGAGAAAGACTGGGATGAAGGTGTTCATTTGCTGTTGTTTGCAGCTAGAGAAGCAGTGCAGGAGTCTACTGGATTCAGTCCATTTGAGCTAGTGTTTGGTCATGAAGTGAGAGGACCTTTGCTATTATTGAGTGAACAATGGCAAGAGGAAGAGCCGCAAATCAGTCTGTTAGACTATGTTAGCAAGTTCAAGGAAAGATTGCGTGCAGCTTGTGACCTTGCCAAAGAGAACTTGAAATCAAGTCAGGGAAAAATGAAAACTTGGTATGATCATAAGGCTAGAAGCCGTGAGTTTAAACCAGGAGAAAGGGTCCTTGTGTTGTTTCCCTTGCAGTCCAATCCATTGCAGGCTAGATTTCATGGTCCTTATGAAATTCTGACAAAACTCAATGATCTCAATTACATTGTGAAGACTCCAGATAGGAGAAAACCAAAACAATTGTGTCATATGAACATGCTAAAGCCTTATCATGACAGAAATGCTAGGGTTGCAGCTGTCACTTCAGATTCTCCAATGGTCGAAACGTGTGAAGATGAGGGGGAGTTTCAAGATGATGAACCAAGAATTAAAGCTGAAGTTCTTTCATGTAAATTGTCAAACACTGAAGTGTTGCAAAATCTTGATGTAAAACTCCAGCACTTAGAACCCTCACAGAGAGATCAGTTTGAAAGGTTGATCAAGAAATATGAGGATTTGTTTCCTGATGTTCCAAAGAGAGTTACTATAGCCTCTCATGATGTAGATGTTGGTGATGCCAAACCAATAAAACAGCATCCATACCGGATGAATCCTGAGAAGAGAAAGATTGCTGAGAAAGAGGTTGAGTACATGTTAAAACATGATATTATCAGACCCTCCAACTCCGATTGGAGTTCACCCTGTGTGCTAGTTCCAAAACCTGATGGAAGTACTAGATTCTGTACAGATTATCGCAAAGTCAATGCTGTAACTAGAACTGATGTGTTTCCAATACCTAGGATTGATGATTGTATTGATAGTGTAGGGCAAGCAAAGTTTCTGACCAAGATTGATTTATTGAAGGGTTATTGGTGTGTGCCTTTAACTGAGAGGGCCAAGAGCATCTCTGCTTTTGCCACACCATCTGGATTGTACCAGTATGAAGTCCTACCCTTTGGCATGAAAAATGCCCCAGCCACGTTCCAAAGGATGATACAGTCTACAATCGCCGGATTGCCACACACGGGTGCATACATCGATGACCTGATCACATGGAGTGACTCCTGGGAAGAACATCTAAAAGATGTAGAGACGTTGTTCCAGCGCTTGACCCAGGCTAACCTGACTGTTAACCTGAACAAAAGTGACTTTGGTTGTGCTACTGTCACCTATCTTGGCTACGTCATAGGCCAGGGTAAGGTGGCATCCATGAATGCTAAAGTCCAAGCCATCACGGACTTTCCAGTTCCTGACAACAAAAAAGCTTTGCGCCTCTTCCTTGGAATGATCGGGTACTACCGCAAGTTCTGCAAGAACTTTGCTGAGATTGCTCTCAGTCTAACTAACCAACTGAAGAAAGGCGTAAAGTTCACCTGGGATGATGCATGCCAGAGAGCCTTCGATCACCTGAAGTCTCTGCTGTGTCACTTCCCCGTGCTCAAATCTCCTGACTTCAACAAACCGTTCTCCATCGCGGTCGATGCTAGCGACCAAGCTTGTGGATCTGTGCTCCTACAGAGAAGTGACCCTGATGACATTGAGCATCCCGTGGCATACTTCTCCAGGAAGTTTCAATCGCCACCAAAGGAACTATTCCACAATAGAGAAGGAACTGTTGGCTCTGGTCCTTTCTTTACAACACTTTGAGGTTTATGTTTGTACAGGACAAAAGCCAATGATTGTGTACACTGACCACAATCCGTTAATGTTTTTGAGTAAGATGAAAAACAAGAATCGGAGATTGTTGAATTGGAGTTTGATCTTACAGGAGTTTGACTTGGAAATTAAGCATGTGAAGGGTACAGACAATGTAATTGCTGATTGCTTATCCCGTGTTTGAATGTGTATATATATATCATGTGTTTGAATATTGTATGATATGTATATATAGACAAGTGTTCACTTAACCATTTTGTATTGAAAAGAAAAATTTTGCCTTTATGAGTCAAAATTTTTCCCTTTTGGAATGGAGGTGTAATGTGAATATAGGCCACTAGATGGCAGTATTTACCTTTTTTTGTTAAGCTCAGACTGGAGTCATGTTTAGACATGTCCCGGACATGTCTGGGGCAAGTCTCAGAAAATTAAAAAAAAAGAGGTCTAAATGTGGGTGGGGTCTGCAAAAGAGTATATAAGGAAAAGAATTGAGACAGTAGAGTAGTAGGAGAAATTGCAAGAAGAAGGATACGCGTGATCAGACCTGTCATTTCTGTTCAAGACCTGTTAAGTTTCTTTTGTGGATTTCTTTGCCTGTGTTTGAGCATTTTCTTCATCCAGGACATCACCAAGCCACCCCACCAAAAAGGGACTGTAATTATTTCTGTTTTTTCTTATTTATCAATCTTGGTCTTTAGTTGTAGGTTGTTATTAGTCTTTGTCTTTGTTAAAAATTAAATGTGTTTTAGTTGTTAAAACTGTGTTTGTCATCCCTTGCTGTTGCTGTTGTGTTATAAATGTAATAACAAATTGGGGCCATAACAATGCAAATTCATTCCAAAGGTGTCCAAAAGTAAGGTGAAAAAGCAGAATCCTCAGTGGATGACCAAAAGTATTTATAGGAGGGAAAAGAGTATTCTTTATTAGATGTACATAAAGGATAACAATGAGAACACTCTGATGGCGTAACTGCCTCGAGATTCACGCATGCTGTCCCCAAACTATAAATTCTAATTCTAATTTGGAGTCAGATATTTAACGAGGATACTTTATACTTTAACTTGGTATTCTAAATATATTATGGAGTCAGATTAATTGTAACCATTGTGTTTTTGTGCCCTGTCTTTGGACGGGGAAAGATATCCATTTTATTGTGATTCACACCAGCCAGGAAGTTGCTTGAATTAATGCCAGCCACAAAGAACACGTGAAACCTTCAGCCCTCTGCAATGTCTGTCCTTGGTATTGTTTTGTGGGGCTCTACAGCTGGTGACCCCGACATGATTGGCTTAGTTTTAAACTTAAATTTGTCGTTTTGAAAACCTTCACATTTTGCAGTGTAATGGCTTGCGTCTTATACTGGCAAAGCCTATAATCGGGAGTGCATGGTTCTGTTTTCCAACGTGTTCCGAGATGTTCTGCATTGTGCTGGCTGGTGTGTGAATCTACATATCCGAGCGATTCTGGTTTATGCGATCCGGTCGGCTCCATCCACATTCGGTAAGTAATGCTGTGTTTTCTACTTCGTAAGTACAGGGAAAGTTAGAATTCACCGCATAGAGACCGTTGCTAAGGGATTGACATATCCCCAAATAGGCCTGGGACCGTAGAAACCAGGCACAAGTTTCAATTCTATCTTTTCGGGATCAAAGAATGGACTGCACGTCGAGGGAATGTTTGCATAAGCCTGCTTTGTTTTTCTGTTATCCCTTTAGACTACTGTGTCTTCAGAATAATCCAAACCATTTGATATTTTCATGCTTTTGGGTAGAATGTTTAAAGGCAAGTTGGAGATGATTTCTGTTTGCAGTCGGGGGTTTCGGCATTCTTAGGTGGATGCGAATATCTGTTGTTGAGGGGCACATTGGGTCGTGCTCTTAAAACCGTAGGTTGGTTGTATTATTTGTACCTAGGCTGTACAGTTAGGGGGGGGGGGCGCGCCTCATGGCCACGCAATGGTGGAGATAATGCTTACCACTGAAGGGGTTGAATACTCTTGGCCTGTGCTGGGAAACACAGCCGCATTTGCGGGAACAGATTTAATTAAACGTTAAAAAACTTGAGGGAAAAACGTGGCACGCAGGCCAAAACGAAACACTTTGCCAAGCACTGAACTGGGTAAACTAAGGTACTAGGGACTCGGGAGAAAACAAAAAGCCTGGGGTACTCGGAACAACCAAGGAAGGGAGCAATGAAGGCACCGCTGACTCGGATGGCCTGGATGGCACAGCTGGCTCAGATGGCACGGATGACGCAGCGGGCTCGGAAGACACAGATGGCTCGGAAGACACAAGTGGCAAGGATGACTTGGAGGACACAGATGGCTCGGAAGACACAGGTGCTCGGATGACTCCGAAGACATAGGTGGCTCGGAAGGCTCGGAAGACACAGCTGGCACAGATGGCTCGGAAGACACAGCTGGCGCAGATGGCTCGGAAGGCACAGCTGGCGCAGATGGCTCGGAAGGCACAGCTGGCGCAGATGGCTCGGGAAGCACAGCTGGCGCAGATGGCTCGGGAGGCACAGAAGACACAGCTGGCACAGAAGGCTTGGAAGGCACCGCTGGCACAGATGGCTCGGAAGGCACAGCAGACACCCAGCTGCATGGCGACCAAGCAGCAGCAAGAAAGCGGAGTCCCCTCGCGAAGGCCCCTCGCAAAGTCCTGTCTGCCATCTGACCCTTCTTCCCCAAAATAAATACACAAGGGAGGGAGAACAAATGTTAAACAGACACAGGTGCTGGAAATGAAACTAATTACAGAGGATGGAACACGAGGGAGAACCTCATTACATGAAAATAGGCAAAAGCCAAAGCGCGGACTGGGAGCACAAGACATTCCTATAAACAGAACAATGGATCCGGTTAGGGATTTCTAAGTGCACAGAGTAAGAGGCAGAACAGCAAAGAGACAGGTGCAGAAAATCTGCAAGAAACACAGCAGAGCAGATTGAACGAAAGCAAGAAGCGGAGACTAGAACAGGGCGAGTGCTGAGAGGTCATTAGTCAATTAGTAAGTGCAGCTATACAATCCCGAGTGCTCGTTAGTAAGTTAGTCTTATGTACAATGTTAGTTTGGTTGGTAAATTAACGAAAATAACGAACTGTTAGTAGGTGTTAGTTATATAGCAAAAAGCAAGGGGAAGGAAGAACACGAGATCAAGAAGGAAGGCTAGAACCCAGAACCATTAAATCACCTGAAGTAGTGAGACAATCTACTGGGGCTGTGAGCAAAGACAAGACTAATGACAAGACAGGGGGAGACAAAGTGCAACGCATAGTGGAAAACATGGACCGGAGTGAAACTATGGCAATATGCAAAATATGGAAAAGTAAAAATTAAGACAATACATGAACAAACCAATGATAACAGTACACAATACACATAACTAAGAATGGTCAGACATCACAAGGAATCAAAATACACATATGAGACAGTCAGAACAAGAACCAGACAAAGCAGAACCAGAATCCCAACAGCCTGACTAGACGATTTGTCCAAGAAAGGCTGAATGTCTGCAGGAATAAGAGATTGGGAAGACCCTTTAGAATTCGAACAGGAGCAGATGAGGAAAAATCATGTGAAAGTGAGACAAAACCATCAGTGATGAATGGCTCAAAACTCTCCATAATAGAATCAGACACAGAAGGTAGAAGATCAGGTGAACTGACCTTTGATGCAAGAGATTCTCTCAGTGAAAGCAGCTGGCTTGGTTTCCTCTCTTTGTTGTTTTTTCTTGAGAGCATAACACTCAGAAATAAGGTGACCTTGCTTTTTGCAGTATTGGCAAGACACAGAGGGTAAAGAATCAGAGGATTGCTTCTCACTGGAAGGTTTCCTCTCAGAAGTGGCCTTAGAATCATTAGAAGTGTTATTAGAAGAAGTCTTGGACTGAGACTTGTTTTGAAAAAAAAAAGTGGATTTTTGGACAAAAGAAGGCTTATGAGTCAATGCATAATTATCAGCCAGGGTGGAAACATTTTGCAAAGTATTGGCTTGTTTCTTCTCAAGGAAAGTCTTGATATCAGGCTGGATACACCTTTTGAATTCCTCAACCAAAATAAGTTGCCTCATTCTGTCAAAATCTTACTCAACTTTCATGGATCAAACAACTGTTCCTTCAACCTGCCAAATTCAACATGAGTTTAACCGGCTTCCTTGCGAGAATTCCAAAATTTTTGCCTGTAAGCCTCGGGCAACAATTCATAACCCTTCAGAATGGCAGATTCGACAAAATCATAATCAGAACACTGTTGGACAGATAACTGGTTTTAGATTTTTTTACCAGTAAGAACACTTTGTAACATCATTGTCCAATGCTCTTTTAGCCGTTTCAAATTTTCATTTTTTTTTTCAAAATGGGTAAAGTATTAGTCTACATCATTTCCTAGGAAAGGAGGAACACGTCTGATGTGTTTAACCACCTTAAAATGATCAGAAAGTCCAAAAGATTTTGTAACAGTACCTGCTTCTATTTTCTTCATTTCCAATTCGTACTGCAAGTGCATCCTTCTTTCTTCCAGTTCTCTCTCCTTCTCCAACCATCTTTCTTCCAGTTCTTTCAGGCGTAGCTGAATATCAAAGTCTTTGCTGCTCTGTTGCAGGCACCTCCACGTCTTTAATCAGTTCTGCTGCTTCTTCCACAAAGATATCTACATTGATGAAATGTTGCACCAAAATGTTGAATATTTCTTGTTTCTTCATTGATTTCACGTCAGGTTATCCAAGGGTTGAGGCTATTTGCAGCACGTCCTTCTTCTTTGCCAGCACAATTAATTCCTGGGTTGGAGTTTCCAAAAAAACCTTCCACATCAAAAGTCATGATTGCTGGTTTTTCAAATAGTCACAAGATTTAAAATAATAATTCAGCTTTAATCTTTGGTGAATCCAATCTTTGATCCAATGAATGGTTAATCTTGGTGGAACCTCCAATTTGTTATGACAAAGAAAACCAGCAATGAAAACGTAAACAAATTTATTCTTCTCTGAAAAAAAAGTTCTACAAAAAAATCCACTGTTTAATCTTCTAATAACACTCTAATGTCACTAATTAACTCTGTTGTCAAAACAAAAACTGTGCTTCTGCTCTGCTCTGCTCTGCTTTGACTAAAATCACAGCATTTATATAGACTAGCAAAATTCTGGAAAGCTCTACAGGATTCCTGGGTAATCCTGGCCCCTCCGGGCAGGAAGGTGCCAGAAGCTTCTTGAAAGCACTAGTCTATTTCAAAGAAATTACATCAGATCATGTTTTACAGACACACCACAAGAGGTGCTAAAGAACAAAATAAATAGCTTACCAGCAAGGCAGCAAAAACAGCGTGTAACAAATCTCAATTTACAAATGATATACAATGCTCTACGTAAAACACTCATACATAGCAACACCGAAGCAGCCCATAAGCTGTTGGTCCACTTTTACCTGACCCTCACTGTCCATGTTTCCCTCTAAACTCAGACCCACCGGATTTCTACGGTCTCCGGTCTACACTTGGGAATGTCGAATCGTTCTACAAATGTGTCTTTATTCTAGCTTTCCCTGCATCCTAGCTATAGAGTAGAAAAACCGCTGTACTCACCACTGTTGCCGTAGCAAACTGTAGCCGATCGCAAATTCATGCTTGAGCTGCCAGACTTTCACACTGTGTCCTCCACTTTCACTGCTGTGTTTATTAGAACAAGGTAATTTCATAAGATCTAAACACATGTATTGCGTAAGATTGCGGAATTTTCCCGCCGCTTCCTTATCAGATGGCAGCAGTGTCTCACGTTTCACTCTGGGGAGTAGGACCCGGAAAAATGCGTTCTGCTGCCTCATCCCGCCCAACTCTGCCCTCCACAGAGCTGGCCCATCAGAAGATAGTGGGCACATGGGGAGTGGGGGCTATAGCAGAAGAGCCACCCCAACGAGGCGTTTCAGGCTGAGACTACAATGGACTACAAATGGGTTTTTTTGAGGATGGCAGTCTGAGCAAAACAAGGGCACTGTTTAGGACTTTGAACGATCAGGAGTACTCAAGGGGAGTCCAAGATCAAAATATTAATTTGGAAATATAGCAAAATATGTCTCCTTAAACTCATGAGTAAAGAAAAGCACGAGAAATCCGAATGCGTGAGAGTTGACAGATAAATAAAAACGTCATTAATAAAAACTGGCCACACCTGATAATGTTGAGTTTTCGGAGTTTCACCAGTGGTAATTTAAATGAATAATTGAAAACAGGGCAAGAATTATTAGTGCTCATTCTAGCTTAACAAGTAGAACTGGCGACACATGATGGTCTTTAGGATTTTTGGAGTTCAAGTAAATTCAATTTTAATAAATTATTGAAAACAGGTCATTTCCAATCATAATTTTTAAGGGATTGTTTTGAGCTTCCCCTATTTGCCAGTTCACCAGTAGCCACTACATAGGCATACGAATGCTTAACTTGAGTTCACCACATTGCAGTTCGTAACCACTGAAACCTGGTGGTCAGTCAGCAAGTTACCGGCATCCATATCATTTTTATAGTTAAAATTCTCGTAGTTGCGATTGCGTCAAGCGCGTGGCTGTAAATGATCCAGAGTTTCTAATGTTTGTAACCACCTAAAAGCCATGACAACGAAATAACGGCGCAAGTCAGTGCGGCTCAAGGGAGGTGTTCCCTGCACTCAACCTTCACTCAGAAAGGGATATTAATTTCAGTGTGAGTGAGGTCTCTGAAAGAAATGAGTGTTAGGGCAACCTCTGACTCAGTCAGTGTCAGGTTATACTAAAGAAGTTTTAGTACTCACTCACACTCAATTAGGGTGAGTGTCGTTTCTGAAAATGGGCCTAAGATTTCTGTCAACTGAATAATTTTTCAAACTTGCTTGGCTATCTTCATATACAATTATAGAAATGAACTGAACAAACTGGCACAGTAAGTCAGGTTTGTGAGTTAGTTTTATTTAAAATGCAAAGTTGATGTTTCCTTGCCGGTGATCCATGCCCAGCTCATTCCAATCAAATAGTTAGCCTGTATCACAGCTATGTGTTGCCAATGTAGCCTATTGCCCTGGGGTTCCCAAACTCGGTCCTGGGGCCTCCCTGTTTATGCTGGTTTTTGTCCCAACCGTAATTGCCATCATAGGACTTTTAACAAGCTGTTAATTTGTCCAAATTGGGTGCATTTTTGTTTAAATATGTTATTTGCTGTCCTCATCTAACCCTGACCCTAACCCTAACCATAATCCCTAATCCTTATCCTAATCCCTTCAAATCGACAGCCGTACCCATAAAACTGCTGTATCTCTAGACACTACGATAACATTTTTAAATGGATCACATCAGGTATTGAGAAAATCAGTAACCTCCAAATTAGGTTGCTGATGACAGGCGATTAGAATTCTTTCAAAATAATTTGCTTGCACTCAATGTTATGATATGTGCCTGCAGGCCCTTCCCCCTGCTGCATTCTTCGCCTCCACCTTAACAAGCCACACCTATTGCTCGTTAAGGTGGAGGTGAAGCATTAGTATTTAAGAGTTGGCTGCACCTATCTTGGTGCAGCAGTATTCTGCTTGTGTTCCTGAGCCCTGCTAAATGTTGTTGTGCTGCTGCTCCCCTCTGGGACTGTTTTAGCTTTTTAAGTTATTTTAAAGATTTTTTATTTTTACTCAGCCTGTGCGTTTGGGTCTTTCACCGCTTTTTGGGGAGCGTGGTCTCAGTGCCCGCCGGCTTTGTCTCTTGTCTCTCCCACCAACTCCCAGTTAAATCTACGCCCCTGCATTCAAGTGTAGCCTCCTTTTTGTGTCGCCTGCGAAGCATAGCGGCACAGAGGGATCACTTTGTCCAGGCGTCTGTCCGTCCGTCCGTCTGTCTGTCTGTCCGGTAGTCACACTTTCAGTTGGTAGTCACACTTTCAAACTAAAGCTTCGCAGGTGACACGTGTTCTCCTGAACACTCTAGTTGTGTTGCCTGCGAAGCATAGCGGCACATAGGGATCACTTTGTCTGGTGTCTGTCTGTCCATCCGTCCATCCGTCTGTCCGGTAGTCACACTTTCAGTTGGTAGTCACACTTTCAAACCAAAGCTTCGCAGGCGACGCGTGTTCACCTGAGCACTCTAGTTTATTCTGTCGTGGATATGTGATGGAAATTGGTAGTTGGACGCCAGGAGCAGTGGCCAGAAAAAAAAGGAAACCCAGCAACGTGCTGAGAGACTGAAACAGATAGAAAGCACGAGACTAGTGCTACCAACGAACCTTACGCCGTCCGTGGTAACAAAACAGGCGAGCTCGAAAGAAAACAAAAGAAAGGGGCAATAAACCAAAGATTCCCTGACTTACTAACACTTATCCTGTTATGCAGCTAAGAACCTGAATACTTTCTCTCAAAAGTACCGGCTAAAGCGCTAAAGACACAATGACACTCTTGCAACACGAACGAGGTAGAATAGGAGCTTAAATAGAGTCCGGGTAATACCCCCAATTAATGCCAGCTGGCGCAGGAATCCGATGGCAAGCAAAACGATATCGTCCCGGACAAGAGTAACAAAAGGAGCTCTCAAAGCTCCAAAACCATGACAGGATAGGGCAAAAAAAGCATCTATTAGGCCCTTAATTCCATTTTGGTCCTCAACGACAAGGTGACAGAGCATTAGATTTGATGTGAGAAAAAACAAAACCTATACACAATAAATAATACTGAAATGTAATAAAAATTGAGTACACAAGGCTAGTAGTTCAAATACTCCTGAGAGTCGTTAGGGATGACATTGAACAAAAAGCGTTTGACGGATTGTTTGAACCTGGCTTTGGACTCGATGCGTTTTATATGTTCAGGGAGACTGTTCCAGAGCTTAGAGGCTGTATAGACAAATGACAATTGACCAAAATCTTTCACGAGGTGGCACAAATGAGTGAATGCTGTTTCTGGTATAGTAAGCGGAGCTGTGTTACAAACATACTACAAACATTATTCGTCAGCAGACTAATGAGCTGTAAAAACTAAGGGCCGTTCACACCAAACGCGCTTTATCGGTGTGGGGCCTCCCTCTTGTTAAAATTTTTGATGAGCAGTAGTTTTTCAACACTGCCTTTAATCGACGGACGCTTCGCGTTAAAGTCTTGCTGCTAATACATATGCTTCACGTGAAAAACATACTTTGAGGTGTCCCGATAAAAAGTGCTCTCGTCATTATGAGCTTTTTTCCTCCTGTCCAATTACTTGAAAGTATGGGCGGAGCTTTATTTTACTTTAAGTTCCATTGTAAACAAAGATGAGGGTGAAATCAGTTGTTACCAGAGGCCTATTGCACAAAAGTCGGATTCTGAGATCCAGGATCAACTTCCAAGCGGGGATTACGATATCTCAAACAGCGTGTCGCTAGCTTAATTGATTGCACAAACCCAGCAGAGGGTGGAGGAGGATCGGCTCAGTCAAGCTAGCTGCAGCTGATCCAGCTGTGGGCGCTCACACGGCTACTTCAAACAGACCCCGAGATCGATCACAGAATCGCTGATAATCACCAAGGATACTCAGTAGATACAGCAGATGCATGTACCAGCTTTCACTCAAAGACCGCGTTCAGACCATACAGTCCATGGTTCAGACAGAGGGACGCCATCTCTGAAACACCTCTGCTACTCCTTCAGTTTCTGTCTGAATGATGCAAGGCGTTTGAGATGACTATTAAAGCGAGCCGTTTCTGATTCACCTCGGGAGGTGTTTCAGCACCGTCGAAAATGAGTGACTGATGTACTTCGGCGCCTGTGTGCATGGGATAAGCTGTCATTGCTTGGCATATTTAAGATATAACATCGAGACAAGAAAGCAGGCAGATGTGATTGTGCATAAAATGCAAAAGTGAACTGCCAAGCAACCTAAGTGCTTGCAAATTTCTACAAGCATATTCTTTTCCTATATACCACAATTTTGCTATAAGCCCTTTTTTTGTCCTGCACGAAGTCTGAAATAATAGTCCAATCTAGAAGATGTTTTCAGACTAGTTGACTTTATTTTCTGCTTCTAATTACTTTTGTTGGAGGCATGTTCACTTTAAAAAGTAAAATGTTAACATCAGAAAATAACATCCAGGGAGCCTCCTGAAAATGTTTGATTCCAGTATCGTGAAGCGTGCGACATTGCATACGTATCCAGTGCTAAGACAATGACTCTACCTTACCCGTTGCAGTCTGAATAAGACGGTTTTGCCAATTCAGCGCGGTATGAAGGGGGTTACCACTGCAATTTAAGACCGTGCTGAAACACTCCAGCTATCCCTTTTTCTCCCTGAATACAACCAAACTGAACTAGTACTGACAGTCTCAACTTGGGGAATAAGGACAAATCTGATAATGACATTCTAAAAATGTGACATGGAAGTGGGATTGACTGATTTGTGATCTTGACTGTGTAATGTGAAAAAATGCCACTAGATGGCAGTATTGACCTTTTTTGTTAAGCCCAGTCTGGAGCTAGGTTGGGCATGTCCTGGGCATGTCTGAGAAGGGAAGTCCCAGAGAATTGAAAAAAGTCTGGATGGTGGGAGGGGGCTGCAAAAGAGTATATAAGGACAAAAATTGAGAGAGTACAGTAGTAGGAGAAATTGCAAGGAGAAGGATACATTTGAGCAGACCTGTCACTCTTTTTAAGACCTGTGAAGTTTTTTTCGTGGATTTTTGACTGTGTTGGAGCACTTCCCTGTCCCAGGACATCACCAAGCAACACCATCTCAAGGGACTGTAAATATTTTTTTTTCTTATATATGTCAATCTTGGTCAGTGGCATAAATTGTAGGTTAGTCATCAGTCTTTGTTTAATTAAATCTGCTTAAGTTTTACAATTCATGTCTGTCATCCCTTGCTGTCTGACTGTCATAACAAATTGGGGCCATAACAAATGTCACACGGAAACTTGAATATAACCACTGAATATTGGCTATTTTACTGACATCAATGGTCATAATTTTTTTGCACATAATTTCTCTGGGCCAACTAAAATTGAGGATGCAATGTGTAGTATGAAATTTAGAATGCCTGTTAAGGACACTGATTTTAAATTTGGGTCGCTGCTGACTGAGGTGAGGTGAAATTGGCTGGAGCCAGGAGCTTAGTCTGTTCCTGAGCCTGGCTAGCTCCACAGACTTTGTTTCCATGGTAACTACTGCCATGTCTTAATCCACACGCTCTGCGCAACCAAAATGGGGCTTCTGATCAGACTAATCCGTACTGATCCTGGGTTAATCCCTTATCCTCCCTTCTTGCTATAGGCCCAGTAACACTGTCTTGGCACTATAACCTATGATTTCACAAAGTTGTTCAATTATTGTACCATTTTTGTTTCTCACTCCCCTTCAGAGCAAAAGCCATTACCAACTGCTTACCTATTATTCAACAAGACTAGGTGCAACCTAGTATATGGCTGGGCCGCTAAGTGCTGTATGAGAATGTGTGCCCAAGAGAAGGGTGCTAAATGAGGCAAAGTTCTCACAATTATATGAAGTGCAAGTTTAGTAATGAGCTGGAGCTGATAAATTATTTACGAAGTGGGTGGGGAGAGGGTGAGAGTGTGAGTGAGGGAGCGGGAGTGAATGAGAGTGAAAGTGTGTGAGGGAGTGGGAGGTGGGTCTTAAGTAAGCAAAACATTTCAAAAGCAAGTTATACATTTAAAGAGACAAAGAGCTAGAGTAAGGGCAGCAGTTATTGAATTTGTGAATTTCAATTTGAGAGAGACAGCAGCAGCAGATGTAGACGGCAGTTAAAGTATGTATGTCCATGATTCAGAATGAAATAATAAAGTTATCGTTGCAGTTGTGTCAGTTGGGGATGTGACGTCACTTTCGTGAACACATGCAGTTCCTATATAGTGAGGGTGTAAGAACGAACTTTAAGGTTTCCTTTTTCCTCCATGTTTTGTCTTTGGGCATGTTATGTCTATTCATAGGTATGCATTACACGGTTTTAAGGTACTACGCGGTAGCGAAGCGGAGGGTGGTTGCCTCCGCGAAGTGCCTTTAAACTGTGTACTGCACACCTACGAGTTGATTATACCGCTTATATCATAGTCATTTGCCAGCAATATCAAATCACAGCATTCAGGATGGAGGAATGGAGGAATGGGGTGGACAAATATTATATGCACATGGTTTAAGAAATTCAAGGGGAGTCATGATCATGTTTAAAAACAACTTTAATTATACTCTTCAAGCTTTAGAATCAGACCCTCAAGGAAGGTGGATCATTTTAAATATGGCCATTGAGGATAAACAAATATGTTTGGTTAATTTATATGGTCCAAATAACGATGAGCCACATTTTTTTGAATTAATTTACAATACCATAAAATCTTCAAAATTCACAAGTGAATACCTCATAATGGTTGGAGACTTCAACACAGTACAGAATAATTTAATAGATCGTAAGGGAAATAATTCAACTAATAATCACCCTCATGCTTCAGCAGAAATCACATCAATAATGAATACAATGGATCTGGTTGATGTTTGGAGATTAAGGAATCCGGAATTACGTAAATACAACTGGAGAAGACAGAACCAGGCAAAACGTATAGACTATTTTCTTATTTCCTTTTCTTTGTTACCTTAAATAAAAAAGGCAATAATTGAAGACAAATTTAAATCTGATCACCAACTTGTATCGCTACATTTGGTTTTACTTGAATATCCACGAGGACGGGGCTATTGGAAATTTAATCAAAAGTTACTGGAGGACCAGACATTTGTAGAGCGTACAAAAGAATTTATTACAGATTTTTTTACACACAACATAGGATCAGCAGACCCACATATTGTGTGGGATACTTTTAAATGTGTTTTTAGAGGCCACGCAATTCAGTTTGCTTCACGAAGACAAAAACTTTTAAGATTAAAAGAACAAAATCTTAAAAAAGAAATTGAGATTCTCACATCAATACTTGATAGCTCTCAAGCCACTTGCGATGTAACTGACAAATTGGACCGAAAGCAAAAAGAATTGGAACAATTAATTTGTGACAGGTCAACTATAATGCACTATAACAATAAAGCAAAATGGATGGAGAAGGGAGAGAAATGCAATAAACTATTTTTAAGCCTCCAACATAGAAATACAGCAAAGAAAAATATACAGAAATTAAAAAGGATTGATGGGACGATTCTCATTTCTCCTACAGATATTCTGAATGAGGAAGAGAGATATTTTACAGAGATATTCTCCCCCCAGTTATCAGCTGTTCCACTATGTAATACTGATAGTAATTCATTTTTCCCTCTCAATCAAGTTAAATTATCAGAGGAACAGAAAGCAACATGCGAGGGGCTAATTACAGAAACTGAGCTTTACAATTCAATCATGTCCTTTCAGCGGGGAAAAACGCCAGGGTTAGATGGTATCCCAATAGAAGTCTATCAAACGTTTTATGAACAGATTAAAAACCCCCTGCTCACATGTTTTAATTTTTCATATGATCAAGGTATTCTCACCGGGACGCAGCGAGAAGGTGTAATTTCTCTGCTCTTAAAGCAAGAAGCTAGCGGCCACTATAAAGATCCGATCCACTTAAAAAACTGGAGGCCACTCACTCTTCAGTGCTATGATGCGAAAATATTAGCAAAATGTATAGCATTGCGTATAAAGAATGTCCTGCATGATATTATACATCATGACCAGTCTGGTTTTATACAAGGTAGAAATATTTCAAATAATATAAGACAATTACTTGAAATTATAGAATATTACGATAAAATAAAGAAACCAGGTTTGATTTTTATAGCCGACCTTGAGAAAGCCTTTGATAAAATCAGATGGGATTTCATCTACCAATGTTTAGAATTTTTTAACTTTGGTATATCTTTAATACAGTGGGTTAAAGCAATGTATAATAACTCCTTCTCCAAAATTATAAATAATGGTTATCTCTCAAACCCCATTGTACTCTCTCGCGGAGTAAAACAGGGCTGCCCGTTATCACCGTATCTGTTTATTATAGCAATAGAAGTACTTGCTATAAAAATACGAGCAAATAATAATATCAAAGGCCTAGAAATGCAAGATCTAAATACAAAAATTTCAATGTATGCAGATGATACCATTTTTTTACTGAATTCTGACTATGAAACACTTCAGTGTCTTACAAAAGACCTGGATGAATACTCAAAACAATCTGGGCTGAACCCTAATTACGAAAAATGTCAAATACTGAGACTTGGTTCCTTGAAAAATAAAAATTTCACTCATCCATGCAATCTACCACTTCACTGGACAGATGGACCGGTCAATGTTCTCGGTATACACATTCCAGAAAATATTAGTGAAATTTCAATGGTTAATTTCAATAATAAACTGAGTAAAATTGAAAAAATTCTGCTCCCATGGAAAGGGAAACATTTGACCATTTATGGCAAAATAACTCTGATCAATTCATTAATTGTATCCCAGTTTACATATTTATTCATGGCATTACCAACTCCTAAAGAATCATTTTTCAAAATTTATGAACAGAAGATATTTAAATTTATATGGAATGACAAACCTGATAAAATTAAACGTGTGTATCTCTACAATGATTATGTATCTGGTGGCCTAAAATGATTAAATTTAAAGGCTTTAAATCTTTCACTGAAGGCCTCCCTTATTCCAAAATTCTATTTCAATTCAAACTGGTTTTCCAGTAAGTTACTTAAAAGTGTCCATCCTATGTTTGAAAAAGGATTCTTCCCATTCCTACAGATTAAACCTGTGCATATCGAGTTAATTACTGACATGTTTTTCAGTGTCTCCACCTTTCTGGAAGAAGCTCTACAGAGTTGGTTGCAATTTCAGTTTCATCCACCAGAAAATACAGAACAAGTTCTACAACAAATAATATGGTTAAATTCCAATATACTTGTTGATAGAAGAATGATTTTCTGGTTCGATAACAGTATTATTTTTTTAAAGGATATAGTGAATGAGGAAAATAAAATTATGTCCTACAGACTCTTAACTAGTTTTTATGGAACTATCTGCACACTGCAACAATATAATCAACTTATTGGAGCTTTACCAAATACTTGGAAATCAAAAATTATTAAAAGACCAGGAGGACATTTAGTCTGTCTGCCTCAAATGAAAATGGTACAATGGTTAAAGAAAATAAAGATTAATAAACATATATACAAATTTTACTTAAGAATAAAGAATTTAGTTGCGACACCATATAGAATTCTAGATAGTTGGGAAAATTTGTTAGACACACCAGTTCCATGGTCTTCAAAATTCTTTACAATACATCACTTGATCCAAAGATAAGATATTTTCAATATAAGCTAATATATAAGTTTCTAGCAACAAAAAAGATGCTAAATATCTGGGGAATTGAACCGTCACCCCTCTGTCGATTCTGTCAAGAGGAAGTGGAGTCAGTAGTTCATTTCTTTTGGTACTGTCCTGTAACAGCCCTTTTTTGGATAAAGGTGCAAAATTGGATATCTCAGTATAATAGTATACAACTAGATTTATTGAAGGTATTACTGGGTGATGTAACAAAAGAAAAACACCAAATATGTAATATAATTGTATATCTTGCAAAAATATCTATTTTCAGATTGACATCTGTTGGGGAGTTAAGACTTGAGAGATTCAAGAATTTTGTCATGTATTACAGTAGAATTGAGTGTGCGATGGCCTATGAGACGGGTCTTGTAATTTATGCCAAAAGATGGGATAAAATTCGGGAGGCTGAAGGTTGGGAATAATAAAGAGATGGAATGGATGAGCTAATAGTTACAAATGCCAAAGATATAAAACTCTGTGAATGTAATCCTTATTGTATTGTATTTTATTTTATTTATTTATTTTTATTATTGTTTTTTTTTTTTGTTTTTGTTTTTCGTAGGTGTGTGTTTTGTAGGGTGATGGTAGGAGGATTCATACTTAATTATATAACTGATTGAATGAATAAAGTTGTCCTCCAAAGTGGGGGGGTGGTGGCGGGATAGGAAAAAAAAAAAAAAAAAAAAATCACAGCATTCAGAAATTTTTGAAAGTTTTGCACATAAAAAAAATGAGCTGTTAATCATTAAACAGGCGCCGCACCTTCTCATACCCAATACTATAGGCCAAGATAAATTGAACCAGCTATCGTGATTAATCTCACGTTCATGGAGAAAGAATTTCTTGCGCCCGCTTACATTCATTTACCAGCTGAAGATTTGGTAACGGATTCCAGCTGAAATCGAGATTATGCATAAGACTACATAATGCGCGATTATGCAGACTGTAGCTAACTTGTTACCTGCAATTACAATTAATTTATGACAATTTCCGTAGAGCCAGCAAGCTGAAATCAGTCTGTTGGCATAGCACGTAGCTATCGAACTGTCAGCAGCTGCAGAAACATGAAGTGGACACGTTAGCTTCCTTTGTAACCGTACACATTTACGATCATTTACTGACTAAAGCCTGATTACTTCACTGCTATAATATTCACAGTCATTATTGCTGGAGTACCTATTAATAACCGCCACGCAGAATGTAACTTATATGACGCCGCCAAATTTACTGGAGAAATGAGCAGCTAGGTTTCTGTTATACCCAGCCAAATGCCAGTGCTCTAACATTGCTGAGGTTACAGGATGGCTAGTGGGTAAAATTCGAACGGTGAAACTACTGTAGCCAAACTACCCGTGCAGTTCCGGTTTTAATCCATACCTGCCAGCCAAAAAGAAAAGAGTATTCACCCTGACCATGGTATCAGGACAGAGTCCTCAGTTTTGAGTAACACCGATTAATAAATATGTTTGAGTGAAGGAGTTGCCATGTGTTTACATAAAGCGTTAGACGATATTGGTGATGGTTGAACATGGTTAAGTATGTGACAAAAAAATTGAAATGCAATGAATTTGAATGAATTTATGACCTATTGAAAGCTCTCAAAGGCCTTGTAGTTGACACCAAGACCATGAGAAATGGCCAAGAAAGAAGAAAGTTTTGGAAGTTTATAGTGCCCAGAGATAGGCGAATGTTTGGTATTTATTTCAGTCGCTGGGGATAAAAAGAAGTGTGTTGCGAAGTGAGAAATTTAGGTCAATTTCACCTCAGATATGTTACACAGTCAAAAAAATGACATAATCAGGGGTGTCTCTAGGACTGAAGATTGGTGGCGTCATAGTTTGTGAGGTGTGCATGTTGTTTGGACTTTTCTTTGCGGCTCTCATCCCGGAATGATATCGAATTCCTGGGCTATTGAATTCTTTACCCAGCTGGCTGATTGAGCTGGGGCGGCGCTTTCCCAGACTCTATATAAGCAAGAAGTCCGGCACACCTCCTTCACGAGAGTGTCTATTTTTAGCTTTGCACTATAGCCGAAGATATCTGTATTCAGGTTTTGTATGACTTTCTATCTTCTAATTATTGGAGTTTCTTCTCCCTTTTTCTATCTCGCCTTGCTTCCGTGGTTTGGACTATTATAAATCCTTTGGAAGCGTGAGTACTTTGGTCTATATTATTCTCTGTGTCTGTACTGTGTCCGTGCTACTCTCTTTCTCTCTGGTCGTTGCACTTGGCCTCCGGATTCTACTGGCCATTACACGTGGGTCCCAGAGCTTCCCTTAAAAATAATTATTAACCCTGATTTGCACTCAATCATTCTCATAATTGACAAGCAATCCTTCCAGGATTTTACCGGCTTTTTTATTTTTTTTAATTGATTTTTTGCCCAATTTCACAGTAGCTTTTTCAAAAAGTGGCTATGAAGTTGCGATGTCTTGGCGATTTATTTTTTTGTCCGTGGAAAATTTGACTGCATTGGTTGAATTTTCCTTAATATTTGCAATCATGACATGCAACTTTCTTGAGCAAGTGGGCAATAGATTCTCTACGAGAACACACTGGTACAGTACGCTACATTTCGGTAAGGTGGCAATCATTAATCTGGATGCCTAATTTTGTGCATTTAAATCAGCGTTATTCAGAATTGCACTCAGAACTTTCAAATGGTCCTTTATTATATTTAAATAAAACAATCATGATGCGCAAGTTAAATCATTGATGTGTGGAAAAGGTAGTGCAGACGTTTTAGAACAGCTTGTCCTTCATAAAGCATTGGCCTATTTTCTAAGTAGCCTAAATTATTTTTCTGATCTGAATTTAGCCCATTATTTAGTCATCAATAGATCACATGGAGAGAGAAATCGTATGTTCGATTGCCAGAGGATTATTGTTATTATAATTGGAAAATGTGCTGATAAATGGAAAATAACTGAGTACAAGCCAGGAATAATCATTGATGGTGCGGGCCCCACGAGTTATCAGTTCTAGAGACGCCACTGGATATAATCAATGTTTAAAAAATGTAATAAAATACAAGAATTCAGGAAAGAAAGCATGAACGATTTTCATAAGTGACAGTTACAGCCTGACCGGGTATTGCACTTTGTCATATTGCTAATATGATAATGTATCCCAAGTCCCTTCATTGTACCTGTTTTCTCTCGTATCGGTAGCAGAAGATTAAGGAAATAATCCTCGTACCAGCAGCAAAATACTGCCCTCCATTCTTGTTAACTGTCGTATCGGTTGTTAGATTGAATAGGGAAATTAAAAACACATTCCGACCATTGTTGTGATTTTTTCATGCTAGAGTGGTGTGATGTGTTTCATTCCTCTAACTCTATGGAATCTCGCAGCTGGTACCAGAGAAAATAAGCATGGAGGTCTGAAACAAACCAAACCAATCCAGTGCGAAAGAAGACTAGCCTAATAATGGTCGGATTGTGCTCGGACCGGGATGCTATCTATGGTAAGTGCAGCATATGCATCCGTTATATTAATATTTAATCCATCTTTTGCTGTTCATTCGAAGAAAAAATACACATTAATTTTTGTAAAATGGTGACCAATATCACCAAGAAACATTCATTGGCATCAAAAATTGGACATTGTGAACGCTCTATATGTCCAAAAATGTGCTTTAATTTCACCATACATTAATGTCTGATTATTGCAGTCCATTGCTAGACTGGATTCAAACGCTGGTCATGTTGCAGTGGCATAGTGGGTACAACAATGTAGTGGAGAGGACAGAAGTAGTCACCTCAATGGGGTGTCGAATCCAGCCTGGCGCGATCTTTTGAACTTAATATTCTCTTAAATTTGTTGTTTTCATTGGTGTCGGTTAAAGTCGGTCTCATAGACACAATCAACCACAACTGCTTCCATTCAAGCGGACCAACTCATGAACGCGCAAGGGTATAAGTTGATTTGGAAACCAGTCGGGGCATCATACCGGTATTCCTGAAAATACTGAAACATAAGAGTGTCTGTGTCACTTCCAGCATGTACGTAAATAGTCCAGTTATAGTCATAGTAACAGTGTTTATCAATTTTTCCTAACATCATGTAAGTTCCTACCCAGCCGGCACACGACCAACCTCCAACATTGAAATATAGCTGCTGGATAGCTCACTCGGTTAAGGCACTGCGCTGCAGTGCAGAGGTGACTATCGCGTCGCGGGTTCAAGTCCCGGTCGTACCAACTAGCAGTGGTCGGCAGCTTTTTCAGAGTAGCGCACAATTGGCCATTACTACAAGGTTTCAAATTGGGAAGGGACTGCCGGATATGGGATGCAAACAGCTTTGTTCGTTGCTCAAGCGCCTCCTGTTGGCCAGCTCGTCAGGAAGATTCTGGGTTTGTTCATGTCCGCGTATTCTCCGCCCTCGTTCTGAACTTGCGAAGATTCAACCAATGAGTGTATAAGAAGCAGTGGCTGACAGGCACTTGCTTCAGAGGAGAGCGGTGAACTGTCTTCTCTATCCTGAGTTGGCAGCAAGAGTCGCATACGAGCAAGCTTCGTACATAGTTCTCCAATTGGGCATTGCAGATTCGGGTGGGATTGGAGATGCCAAATTAAAAAAAAAAAAAAAAAAAGAAATTATGTCAGCTGTCCTTTCCACCTTGAAATGCTATTCAAACAAATGATCTCAAATCAATATTGAAATTTGAACAAGATTTATTTCAAATTTTTGCCAAAAAGTTGCAAAATAAACGTTGGTTCATCTTTCAAAATCAAAACATAATTCAACGGTGATTCAGCTATGATCCATAATGTTGATTAAACAGTGAAAAAACGTTAAAATGCCAGCAGGGTATGTTGGACTGAGGGATGTTTAACGTAACATTACCAAACGATCTGAAAGACAAAACAAGAAAGGACAGGATAATCACATGCATAAATGAGTGTGGCGCGTTCAATTCCAATTTTTAATTTCCGTTTCTGCTGCAATCTCTCAAATCCAAGATCCAACAACAGCAAAGTATTCAGTTTCTGTTGCAATGTCTGAAAGCCGAAATTCCGAGACCCATGTATTTATAAAGCAAATAAAGCAAGTACGTAAATACAAGTGAAATCAACGCCCGGCTAGCCAGCCAGCCAATCGTCAGCAAACCAACCGTTGAATCTCTTCCCCGCCGGCCGACCAATCACTGACCTTCTTCCCTGCCAGCCAGCCAATTGTTGAACTTGATCACTCAGGCAGCTAGTCAGCCACTCACTCACTCACTCACTCACTAACTCACTCAGCGACATTCGCGTTTATAGGGGCCTGGCCGCTGCTCGGCCTAGCCCAAGAAGTATCACTATGAAGCCCCACTACACACGGGAAATCTCCACACTCCTCCGCATTCCATCCATTTTCTATGGCATGCGTGCGTTTTGGTGTGCAATGCATTCTGGGATACCATCCGATACAAGCCGGGCTCCGGTGCGGGAAAGTGGGAGGAGACGAAGATGAAATTTTCAAGCCATTTAGAAATGAATACGGTTCCCGTGCTGCGTGAAGCAGTCTCTTCCACTTGAAAATGTGCGGGGGAACTTTTAATCAGGGACCAACAATAAGCAGAAATTGTTAGTGACCCGGCAGCTGGCTATCTTATAGCAGTTTTAAATTTTATAAAAAGTTCCCGTACAAAAGTTCAGCGGTGGTGAAGTAGGCCTAGATACAAATCGCTATTTCACTCATCATAATTCCAACGTTACATTATTTTCAATTTAATATCGTGAGCGACGTTTTGAGCTTCGTTGCTCACTATTGTAAACGAGGATTTACAACTAGGCAACATGAAAGTATCTTTTCAAGGTATCTGACATGATTAATTTAACAGGCTGTCACAGTTTACATTGTTATACTGTTAAACCCATCAACTCTATTTAAAATAGCAGCATAAAAATCAAATTCCAGCGGGAATAGACCCATTTACAGCCGACGTCATCAAAAAGATGCGTGCGCATCCTGACAACGGAAGTAGCGGTCTCACCAATTCAGTCTGACGAGTTATGAATCTGCAAACATTGAATTAGATATTTTACCAGCACTGAAATGTCTGATTGTTGCATGTACAGCTGTCAGAATTGATATTTCATTGGTGAACTCAAGTTGTACAGGATTCCGAGAGGATCACATCCGTATAACGCCCACTGGCTGCAAGCGAAGCATCAAGTCAAACTCCTAACTCCAAACTCTTAAGAACACAGCTCAAACCATCTTAAACTAGCAACTAGCTTAGAATTCTAGCAGCTAGAATTCTAAGCTGGCTTAAGATGGTCTGAGTTGTGTTATTAGCTGGTCATAGCTGGTCTCTATAGCTTGATGAAGGCGGTCAAAGCTGGTTAAGCTGGTATTTTCAGCTGGAGTCAGCTGGTGAAAGGCTGGTCAAGCAAGTAAAACTGTCCAAAACACAGCTTAAACCAGCCTGACCAGCCTAGGTTGGTCAAAGCTGGAATTTTCAGCAGGGAAGCAGTTCTATCGGTTTCGACAACTACATGTGAGGTTTCCGTGTGTGCCACCAACCATGACAAGACGAAATAGTTAAATAGCTAACCTAAAAGACAAATGTGTTTCTGTTGAGTTGACGCTCAAGAAATTGAGCAGTGGCGAAAAGTAAAAATGTGACGCGTGATACACCCTGCCAGTGGGCTTTGCTCCAATGAAATTAATGTAACCAATTTTTTGACGCGCGTCCCAAGGTTACAGACATTAAATGAAATATGTGAGAATAACGGTAAACCGAAACAGATTTCATGTTTGCATAACAACTGCGCAGTCAAACTCGCTAGCTAGCAAGCCAACAATACAAAATAATACTTAGCCTGCCATGCAGGTACAATTAGCTGTCAGGACGTAGTTTTCGGTACATTTATTTTTTTATTATAACCCAGGCGTCATACACGGCAGTTTTATGCCCTTGTGTTTGACTAGGAAGGATCTCTGACTTCGAGACACAAAACTCCAAGTCTGTCGTGGTATTTAACATTCTGCTTATGTCAGCCGATAACGTTTTCATAAGCATCCAGTGACTTATATGCCCTTAGTTCCTCCCTCGTGTACACGATAGGTTCCTCGATCAAATAGGTATATATATATATATATCAGGCCACGGAATACTGGGCCACTAACTAACGTCATATACTGTATCCACTCACTGATACCATACGCATCTGGAAATTGGTTGCCATTTGACAAAGTTAATTTGTTTAGGTAGAATTCTCGATCTTTGATGGCTAATGCCCTCGCATAGCTTGACAAGCTATTATGGCCCGCCATACTTCCGTTGCCAAGTTGCGTGCGCAGCCTGTTTTGTTTGCAAACAGTAAATGGGTCTATGGATTCTATTTTATGACATATTGTATGATACGCCCAGAAGCCAGCAGACCGGATACGCCCATAAACGAGCAACTCCGCTGGACGGTGCGGATGACATGTGGATTTTCCGTGGGTAGTGGGGCTACTATGGGGTAAGGTTACAGTCAAAAGTTTTGTGTGTGTACACATAAAAATCGTGCACGTATTAAAAATGTGTGCGTGTTAGTCTATAGTTGTGCATAAATAAAAAATTAGTAAACTCTCGTTAAAGTCAAATCACGCATAGATTATGCATTGTATAAATTCTCTGTGAAAATACAACTCATAAAGTTACAACTCCACTAAATGAAAAATACGGATTGCAGTTTACGGACGTCACTTTCTTCAAAAAGAATACGAACCTGAAAAGCGTGAAATAACTGTCAAAACTACGTCACAAGGTCACGGCATTATGTATTGAGGGAAGATGACATTGATTCTACAAACTGCGCATGTGTCAGAAATTCGACCGTGGATTCAATTTAATGGCGCCAAGATGGCAGACGATGCGGACACAGAAAGCAATCAGGTAATGTCAACCTCTTTTTGCTTGTTCTAACATGATATTCGCAAAATATTATGGAGTTGAAAATGAAGCGGCTTTACTTTCGTTGATAGCCTTTGTTTCTAGTTACGTAACTTAATGGTTTCTTTGTGCTTGGTGTAGTTCGCCAGTATAACGTTACTCAACACGGCACACAGCCTAGTCTCGATATTGAACAGCAGAGCCATGTAGAGTGAGAGTTGCGTCAACTCCGTTCATTCCAGACCATTTTTTTTTACAGTAATGGTGGGTCATGGAGTCTCCCAATAGTTCCCGGAAATGAGCGACAAAGACTACTAGTCCAGAAGCTGAAATGAAGCAGAATGGACCGTTTGTGATCTTTCAAAGGGTAGCTAAGACGATTAAAGAATTAGACTGTATATTGTCAGCACATCTGAATTAAATTTACACGTACAGTAAAGCGTTTTCCTGGATTATCCCCTGTACAATTCAAGATATATTGAACGTTTAAGGGCAGAAAATTTGGCTAGGATACTAGCTAGGTACAGTTAGTGACACAGTTACTAGCGCTAACCATGAGCAGCAGCATAATGGAAAACTCCGTTCTCTCGGTGTCATTCATTCAATGACGCGATATTGGAGAAAAGGCTTCTTAAAGTGATGTTTTTGCAGAGTGGGGTGGAGGAGTGAAATGTTAGAGAATTAACGTAAATATAACATCAGACTGGCTATAGTGGTGGAAGTGGTGTAGTGAGGTTCTCTTTGAGTACAAGGTAGCTAACGTTCGCTATCATAATAAAGTTAACGTCATACGTACGATGTTAAAGCAGAAAGCCATCCGTTTCTGTGATACATCACTATTAATATTGATTGTATGAGCTAATTTCTTTACTGCTATTCAGTTAGCTAAAACGTCACCTATAGTAAGAGTTTTTAGAATTTGAGATTCTATTGACTATAGTATGTCGCTGCTCATTTTGCTAATCAAAATTATGATTATGATTGATGGTTAAGGGAGAGGGAAGCTGGAGGACGAAACAGAAAATTGAAAACGGAAACCATTGGCCAAATAGGCTAAACAATTTGGAAAATTAAGCATAGAAGACTTTGTGGAGAGTCTAACTGAATAGTATAAATGTTGAGCTGTACTGTATTACTTGTCTGAAAGACAACTACTTAAGTTCCATAAGCTAAGGTGGGAAACAAAGACCATGCCTCATACCTCAGCACCATTTCCCATCCAAGCCCATAGAGGTGTGTCTAACCCTTTCTCCTGTCTTTTTCTCCCTCTCCCTCTCTCCCTCTTTCAGAAGAAATGCAAGCGAATCAATAAGAGCCAGAGAACTTCCTACAATGAGACAGACCACCTGCACCCTGAGTCTTAACTCCCTAAGCTGTACAAGCCTTTCCCCGTTCCTTACTTTTAATAAACTGGACAATAAGCTTCCAAATCGAGTGGTCTTTGGTTGTGAAAAATTGCATATGCAGTGTTTAAATATGATCACCTTACTTATTTGTTGTTGTAATTTTGAATGATTGTTAGATTTCTCCTGCTGAATTGAGCCTACAAACTGTCATTTGTACTCAACCCCGCAGCGATGGAGCATCCCCACGCAGCACAGCAAACCACGGTCGAGATTATATACAAGGACAACATGGAGGAGAGGGCACAGACAAACTATTTCACATGCTATTCATTCATGAGTTTATTCAAGATTTCTTTTTCTTGAAGTAATTGTAGTACATAAGAGCTAAATAAAAAGATATACAGAAAATGTATGTTTATAACTATATAAGTTTATATTTTAATGTGTCTTATTCAGTCATGATATATAGTGTGTAATGAGCTCTTCCTAAAAATATTGCTGTAAATGCAGGCCTAGATAAATGTATACCTTCTGCATGCAAAAAGTTGTTTTGAACGTATGTATTGGTGTTTAGTGATTAAGTGCAGATGTGCATAAAAATTATGAGCAGATACATTGTAATTATTACCAGTGGATTTTCTAAGATGCCACACTGAACATTATGCTGCTTTTAATGATGCAGGGACTAATTGTGCTGTCAGCTGATACTCATTGATAGTCACCTGTCAGTCCTCTGTCCGGTCTGAAACTCATGACGATTACATTAGTTAATTATTGAATTGATGACTTAGATCCTCCATTTCCACGGGATGATTAAAACCCCAAGCAAATGAGGAAATGGTTGGAAATTAAACTATTTTGAATCGTCCCTTCCCCTCCATCTGCATAATAAACATTCGAGGATAGTTATTGGGGTGTTGTTAAACTTTTCGCACTCAACTTTAGAGCGGCCGATTTTGAGTAATGACCAGTGGCTAACTCAAATTCACGGATTTCATTTCCGACATCACATCATGTGGATGAGTGAATTGAATGTAATCGTGTCTGTTCTGTTCTCCAGCTAGTTGCCATTGGTTTGTGTGTTCTGTTTAGGGTATTGAGCAGATAAATATTGATTCCAATAGTTTGAAATATCATCTGGCATGCTAGTTATCCTTGAACTCAGCTATGCTTGCCATCGCGTGCTGAACGTTCCAGTAAACCTTTGAAACGGTTATATCAAAATTGAGAAAATCCAAATCGTTTTTGACACGTGCGCAGTTTGTAGAATCGATGTCATCGGCCACTCGATACATAATGCCCGTGACCTCGTGATGTAGTTTTGACAGTTATTTCACGCTGTTCAGAATAGTATTCATTCTGAAGAAAGTGACGTCCGTAACTGCAATCCGTATTTGTATTTTAGTGAAGTTGTAACTTTATGAGTTGAATTCTCACACAGAATTTATACACTGCATAATATATGCGTGATTTGACTTAAAGAAGAGTTTACAATTTTTTTATTTAAGCACAACAATAGACTAACACGCACACATTTTAATACGTGCACGATTTTTAAGTGTACACGCACGAAACTTTTGACAGTAACCTTACCCCATGGGGCTTCACCATAAAACAAAATGTTTTACTTTGCTACGGAATTTGTTCACCACTGCCGTTAAAATGGTTCAGAATGCTTAGAGTGACAGGAGTGTTACTAATCAACCGCAGAATAGACATCCAGCACTTTGTGGACTAAAACGCGCCCTGGGCATGTTGCAGGGCTTAAAGCAAAAAAAAAAAAATCCCAGGACTGAAAATTTCAGACGTGGGATAAGACATTCTGAAAGGGGCTCTAAGCGTGCAACGGTCTAGCCCAGGCCCCTGTCCTAGACAATGGCAATATAACAGAAATATAAACAACATTGTGCGCCCAGCACACACCAATAAATTGGGTGATATGCTACTTCACAGTTCTCAAATGCCTTAATTGTGAATGTGTACAATTCGTGCTTCATTTTAACATAAACACCTGCTGAAGTTGTAGTCTGTCTATTGCTAGTCTGGTCTATTTCAAATATTAAAATTACTGTAGGACTTTAAAGCAAAAGTGCGTAGCAGCAGACCTGCCAACCTTGGCAATTTTTTTTGAGTACACATGCGCGGGCGCGAAGCACCCACAGGGCCCACGGCACAAATTTTGTGGTTTTCCCGCATGAAATGCACACAGACCGCGTATATTTTGGGGGGTCCCCAGTCCCCACACGCCTTTTTGGGTGGGAGCAAATTGTATGTTGACTTTCACTAAATGGAGGCAAGCTGTTACAACCTTTTAAATAAAAATGCCAGTCCAGAGAAAAAGTAGTATTACCAGGCTGTAATGTTGCATTGGCAATATTGACAAATCTTTAATATACTAACTGCACCTGCTCAGACTTAGTTAACACTAGTCTAGCAAAACAGTCAAATCATGTTATTCTTTTTACACACTGCTGAGCAGTGCATACCATGTGCACTTTATCTCCACTGGTATCAAGCAATGCAGGGTTCTCCTTCCTGACCATTGTCTCCACTCCAGCCTTCTTTCCTCTCATGACAGCACAGTTGTCCAGCAGAATGCTGACAGCTTGGTTCCAGTTTAGGCGATAGGATTTTTTGACATCTGTGAGCTTGATTGTGAGGGTTGTTGTATCAGCAATATTGGCTTTTCTTGAGGCCAAGTGATGAGTAACAACTTTGCCCAAATCCTCATCATAATAGCGCACCAAAACGTTCAGCACACGGTCCATGTTTGTATTGGTGGCCACATCAACATTTAGGGAAAAATAAATGTTGTTCAGCTTGTCCGTGAGTGCAAACATATGACGCCTGTGTGTTAGAAACTGTTAATCTAGACAGTGCATTTTTGTCCTGTGCAACAGTTTTACTCAGTTCAGCAAGTGGCTGTGCTACCGTGAACGAAAGTTCGTGCTCTGCAATAAATGTGCAGATACGCACTTTGGGGTCTATTCTCCCATGCGCTTAAGTCGAAAAAAGCGCGTAGCTACGCGCTTTTCAGCCTACGCGTATTCTCCCCTCGACTTAAGTCTGTGCATTACGCGCCTTGAAGGCACTTACGCGCTTGGGGCGGAGCAAGGCCAAAATCGGGGCGTTTCCGGGCGTTTCTCATGCAAATAACACTTACGCGTATTCTCCCCCTGGCTTACGCGCTTTTTCTGTTAAGCGCTTTTGAGGGCTGTATTAAGGTCAAGCGCCAACATTAGGCGAAATTGAATATTGCGTTTGATGTCGGTTATAGGCCGAATTTTAACGTTACTTTTATTTTATTTAACATGGTAAAGGTTGAGACATTTAATATTCGATTGTTCTTCCTTATTTCTAAACTACATTTCTAAAAGCCATGATAATTTATCAAATGAAATCATCACATGATATTACGCATCAGCATCTTCTCCAAACAGTTAAATTACAGACGCAAAACAATTAATTAATTCGAGTAAACATAAGACCATCATTCTACCATGCCCTCAAAATCTAAAGATAAAATGCCAGTCCTACATTTGCTTGCACTCTTGCGTGATTGGGAAAGAGTAGAGGAGCGCGCCGAGCTCGAAAACGAACACGTAAATATCGGCTTCGTTTGGACATCCTGGGATTAACAAACATCGAGTGCATCCAGCGCTTTCATCTGGACCGTTCATGGAGTAATCATTTAACTTTGCCGACTTCTGTATGAACAGCTATCCAGCCGCAGCAATTATCCACAAAAAATATCCGTGGTCATCAACGTCAGAACTGCGCTGTCGCTCCTCACATCTGGGTCGTTTCAGAGAGTGGCTGGTGATGTCATTCACATCACAGGCGTCTGTGTCAAGGTGTCTGACGCAGTTCGTTGGCGCTTCAAGTTCTTCTCCATGCTCTTCCACTGCAGAAAGAGTGGATTCCATCCTTTCCTCATGTGCAGTGAAATGCACAGGGGATGATGGTTGCCCACCACCTGTTGCGTGTACACTTCTCCGGTGTGCAGAGAACCTGGCTTTTACAGCGCCCCGCAGATCTCTCCATTTATGATTTAAATCGGGGATACTGCGCTTACATCTCCCCACCGACGCCACATCCAGAACGATTCGCAGCTTAATTCCTCGGATCAGCCTTCAGTGCTCGCTTGCCATACAACACCAACATCTGTGAAATTTGGTTTTCGGCTTTGGCTCGACGTCGCCATCATTGTCTTCCATATTCTATTAACAAATGCGACTGCCCTGTATGTTCGTGATAATCTAAAAAGTTGTGATATTCTCACGAGTGAGGGGATTGATTTTCTAATTGAGGATATCTGTATTAACTAACTCGAGTCCTAGTAATTTCTTGCCATTGGTAATACTGTGTAATTTAATGTGTGACTAAAGATACTAAATATAGGCTACTCTAGATTGAGCCTTACCCTGGCAAATACCAAAGCACTATCCATTTGTTAATCAATTTTAGCCTTTAAAGAATAGCCGACATGGGAAGAATCATTATCAGTAAATGGGATAATTGATTATAATAAAGTATTAGACACAAGTTCAAGTGAATGTGTCGCTCAAATCAAATAGGATGATAGGCAATGGATATAGAATTCCGTCATTACTGAGGCGGTTTCGGGGCGGGGAAAGAATCCTTGTTAAAGCGTTTCCATGTCCTTTAGTTGCAAACCTGATATCAGAGTAGTTTTCAAGTGCGCAATTTCAAAATGAGATCATGTAGGCCTAAACTGTCTTTGATTGACTTTGTGTGACAAGAATGTTCCCTTTGTCTTCTTCCCTGTCTTCCACGGAACAAACAGGCTGGTGTAGGAGGGGCACATTTTCAATGATCTGATTGCGCTGATTGAGAAGCGCTAAATTCTTTATTAATTATTTCATTATCGCGGCAATTTGTTTGTATGCATAGCTTTAATGCCATGGTGGCAAGAGTAAGAAATAACAAGTGTTTGTCACTAACATATTCCCCGCCGCCGCAATTTTATGTGTCCGCACGGACGGAGCCCAATGCTACACTGCCCGGCCAAAAAAAAAAAGTCACCGTTTGGAAACTAATGAACAAATTCTATAATTGGATTATTATTGCGGTTATTAATATGTTTCAGCTGGAAATAATCATTCTAACCCTGACTGATGAAGCGTGTTGCTACTCATTTCTTAAAAAATCATGTCGGAAGACACATCCCTTGATGGTGGAAAAGATGTTACATTATTTCAGAACGGGCAAGTTACTGGCTTGTATTTTGCAAAGAAAACCATGAATGACAAAAACAAGAATGAGGAATCATTTTCACAAACAAATTTGCCACCACAAAGTCCGGACCTTAAACATATTAAAAGTTACTGGGATGTGCTCAAGAAAGACCACCGAGTGGTTCAACCATTATGTCGAGAGGATAAGATCTCGGCCAAAAATTTTGGCATTTCTGATGGAAGATGAATGTTCTGGCATTGCATATAGTTGTCAAAACAATGACGAGACGAATATGCACTGCCACAGGGGTTCCAACTAAATATTTGAGTGAGCGACTTTTTTTTTGGCCGGGCACTGTATATCCCCCGCTTCGCGCTAATCGCGCGGCGGGGGATAAATAAAGAGATGTATGAATTACGTCTTGTAATTGGTACGGCCTACAATTACAGCGGCATATAAAACCTTGTATCTTCACAATGACAAACTTCACAGGAAAATAAAAAATAAATATAAAATAAAATAATAATTATTATTATAGTAAAATAAAGGGATAAATATAGTTTAAAATAAAAATGTTTAATTTTGCATGTAAGAATAGCCTAGTGGACATACGAGTTTTCGTTTCTTATCAGTTTGGAGATACGAGGTTTTATCAGCAGGCCGACGATATTCAAATTTAAAGTCTGGATTGCGTTTTCCATGGACCACAAATGCGTTTTCATGGTTAATCAGAAAATCCTTTTTCCATGTTTTCCTGATAGCCATAATCAATGAGCTTTGTACAGAGTCTGCCTCTCTTTTGGATCAGTCACACCTCTTTCATAAGGCCGCCTACATTTCTGAAGTTAAGTGGGCGTGATCGAAGCGAGTAGGGGAGAATACGCGTAACTCAAATGCGCTTAACTCGAAGCGCGTAAAAAAAGACGCGCTAATGGGAGAATAGACCCCTTTATGATTGCACACACGATCTGTCATTGATTGGCGAGCATCCTCACTCGTTGTTGACGCACCTGGTAGCACTGTACAGTGTTGGAGAACTCTGACAGCAGCCCTGTGACCTGGTTCATTGTTGTGCTTGAAAAGCTTTTTTGCCGTTTGAACCGTACAACAGCTTTCTGTTGCAAACACAACAGAAACAAGCTCCTGGTTCCTTCCATTTTTGACACCAGGACCTGAATGGCTTTCCTGTGTCACCTTTCTCATCCAACCAAGCCCACCTCCATTTGTTTTTGTCAGTGCTGTCAATATTAGTCACGTCTGATCCTTCCTTCACAACTAACCGCTCCATGATTTTTCGCAGACTGAACCGGTACCACAGCAGTGACAGGACACGTGGGTAATATTTTGAGTCAAACAATGCAAGGCGGTGAATACTCCAACCAATCATGATACAGTAGTTGCAGACGCGGTTGATCTAAAACATAACCCAGAATAGTGGATTTGCACACGTAACAATGCTTTTTTAATGCAAGATAACGTAAGAATACATAACAGCAACGAATCAATGACCGATCGTGTGTGCAATCATAAAGGGGTCTATTCTCCCATAAGCGCGTAAGTCTTTTTTTACGCGCTTCGAGTTAAGCGCATTTGAGTTACGCGTATTCTATATTATAATTAATATATTCTATATTCTATATTCTATATTCTATACACCAATACAAACATGGACCGTGTGCTGAACGTTTTGGTGCGCTTCTATGATGAGGATTTGGCAGTGGCGTACCGTCAGATGTCAGGAAGGCCTTCAGTAACATTACCTTTCCCGGATAATTGCTCTTAAACTGTTTGCGATCAGGTTTGCCTGATTAACAATCAAACAGTTAACAGAACAGCCACCACCAATGCGCAACACGTAATGATTAAGAAATGTTAATGACAAAGCGATTGGCTTTGTTGATATAGTTGATGTGATTCCGCAAGGATGACAATCTGAAAAAATCCGAAGCTTTCGCGGACTCGGCAGCAATTATTTTTGTTATCACTCAGCTGTGCATCGTACCTAACAGCGCTCTTTAGCTGTCACTACATTCAGACTATAGAACGGATTCTCATGGCTTATTGCTCAATGAACCTCGCGAACTAATTTACGCAAATCCAGAAATGATAAAGACATAGGCTATTGATATTTTCCGTAGCCATTGGTGTGCGGAAGTAAACGACGTATAATTTCGTAACGCAATGTATAACAAGGCTTTCAAAAATAAATTATTTTCTCGTCTTCCAATCAGTCTGAGCAACTGTTTCTAATCAGGGAGGTAAACTGCGAGAGGTGTCTGTCATTAAGAAGTGAAAGGTGAGGTTATTGCTGGCCCTCTGTTTCTGCCAACGGACCGTCACTGGGATTTGGCCACTGCTATCTTCCCAGTAAATATAGGCTAACGTTATATATTTAGATCATACCTGATGTTCACATGGTGTAATCCACTTTCGATGTTGAAGAAAAAATCCACTGACTGCCATTATTCCTAGTGATTTCATCTTTTGGACACTGTCATCCATACTGAGCGAATTTCATAACTTCCCCGTTAAAGTCCGCAGCACTATGAATCATGAAGTCACATTGCTGATCTGCCATTTAAGTTACTCCAACACGACACAACAAACGCTAGCTGGTTGACGCTAAAATAATGCTTGGTGTCAGGTTACATCAGAGCTCAGCAGCCGCGGGCACCCTACTGAGTGCACTCTGAGCTGCATATCTTCATAGATGTTTAAATTTACTTTATTTCCTTGGGGAGGGATGCATCGCAGTTTGGAAATCACCTCACTAGCAAGTATATGCAGCATTTTAACATTTTTTTCATTGACATCGCGGCCATGGCTAGACACCCCCCCCCCCCAATATAACTTTTTTTTGCAAATCTGCATCGATCTCATAAATAGCCTCTAGGGAATCTCCAGGACGGAAATCCGTCCCCAGGACGGAGAACTTTAAGCCCTTCATGTTGTCTCCGGCTCGCGACTTCTGGTATAAATCTGAGGCCATACTAGTACAAATACTTGCAGATTCGCGCTCGCCGCGCCCTCCCACAAATACGTCACCTCATCGTCATTCTTCCAGAGAGGTTTCAGTACAGTGGCGTTACCTTGCATGTTAGTCGGGGGCTTCAGTCCTCTTAAAATGTGCTTTTGCCAGTTCATGCAGCTTGGGCGAACATGCCAGGCCAAACGCCCCAAGAAAATGCATAGCTCTCCTATCCATAAATCTCTTGCGACGCACTACATTAAACATATTCTGCTATAAACATTTCCCTCTGTAATCTCGTCTATCTTTCAGAAAAGTGAAAGTAAGAAAAACTCCGTGCGTGAACACAATTTTGGGCAATTTTCTGTTATGGCAGTAGGGTGAATTCCTCACTCCTCCTGGCCTACATCGATTATTCAGGCTGTGCTTCACACTATTCTAATTCATTCCAAAATTCTGTAAAGGTTCTGTAAGCAAAATGATTCAAAGCATATAGAATAGGATTTAGCTATGTCTTCTTGGCTACATAATCTACGCTGATCTCCAGCTGTCCGACTGTACAAAACTTGATGCGCACGCAGCGCGTTCTGGTAAGTGTAGCTATGTCGTTGCCATAGCAACCGAACACATGCTTTGTGTTCTAGAGTGAAAGGCTCCGACCCTTTCCTTCCTTAGTAATGAGGAAAGAATTAGCAGGAACATCTCATCTTCCGCAAGCTTATTTTATTTCTTGCGGTGGTGAGCGTAGTGGGAAATGATTAGAGAACATTTTCGTACTGTAAGGTTGTGTGACTAGTGTCAATATCTAGTGATACGTGGTAGGATGTGCAAAGGTAAGCTCATGTTGGCTTGCTAGTTGTATCTAGTTGCCTCGTTTGATGTCTTTGCACTTGTATTAAATTACAAACCAGCAAGTATGGGATGTATTGTGTTCCCAAAAGGCAAAGACATTCACTGCAAATTAATTACACTCTGACATGAGAAGGAAGGCTGGGTAACTAGTTTAATCAACCATAACGGGCAGGTTCGGCAGCGTGATGTTCGGAATGTTTTACCAATCATTGATAATGTGTTGGTACATAGCCTTATAGCTTCGGATAAATCAGATGTTCGGGCTAGCCTTATGTTCTTGGACTAAAGCTGCTTTCACAACGGACGCGAAACGAATTTATTGCACGACAGATTACATTGAAAGTCAGTCCAAAAACGCGAATACACGAAAAATTCGTTTAGCGTCAAAGTGTGAAAGCGGCTTAATTTAAGAGAATTTATTAGTTGATTTTTTATTTCCAGTCGCGATCAGGTGAACACCGTTTTAGCGATCTCCGTGGTAGCGCATTACTGTGTGTTGCGGACAATGATTATGGAATGCATTCATTCCAGTTGATGTTATTTTAATTTCCGGGCTACAAAAGTTATTTCGCATACTTGTTAGCTAGTTAGCTTGCGAGCCAACTTGGCCAACTTATTTTTGCCACTCTGACGTTCGCCGAAAAATCGGTACTTGCGAAGTCGTAGTGGCTGAATTTCTTAAGCTACGCGTTATGCTGCTTTCACACCGGACGCGAAACTAATTTTTCACACGACAGATTACATTCAAAGTCAATGCAATGACGCGAGTACACGCGAAAAAATAGGTCAATGCAGGCTCGGTATTGTGCACATTTTGCGCCCGTTTCTATGAATTGCATGAAACCGCAGCTGTGTACTTTTCACAGGCCCTCATCAAATGTAACAATTTATTCCATATCAACTGTGAGTTTAGTAGGTTATGCACAATAAGTAAAAATTGAGACCCAGCACTGTAATTTAATTCTTCAATTTCACAGGAAAACATGTCTGCCTTACAAAGCCTTACTGCAGTAACTACATATTGGGTAAAATGTGTTACACAGTTTTGGGCCTGAGAGTATATTGAGGTCAGGATTTATTTGGACAGAAATTATACCATGGTGAGTCAGTTAATCATAATCTATCATAGAAGTGCTGACTGTTGGGTCAGCAAACAAACTGAAGCCATTTTTTACTGTTTAAATTATTGCGTAGTTACTGCACTTATCCTTTCTAGGGCAAATATATACTTACCACAAACTGGGTAGTTAACATTTGCATATTTTGTGTCTGGCTGAACTACATGGAATAATAATGCACGACAACAGGCCTGAACCTTCATCAAAATGTCTTGTCAGGTTCACGACCTTTTAAAGGATGCACGTTTGCAGTCACTATAATCACGAAACCCAATTCGCGATATTGCAATGGGATATTAGTTTCGTTTCGTAGCCTACGCATACAAGTGACCTGTTTGTGTTAATCAGTTTTGCATTTATGTCAATAAAATGGAGGTAATTAAACACTTAAGAAAAGATATTTAATGCCATGAATTATTCTTTGAGAAAGACTACTGGCATTTCATAGGTATGTATGTCCGAAATAGCGCAAGCCTGTCTCTGGTTGAACTCACTCGTCAAAATAACCGCCCTGTCCATTCTCGCCGGTCGAACGTCGTGAAATATTCGTCTACAAACTCTTGCTCGAGTCAGGAAAAGTGTGCAGTAATTTACAGCTCTTCGCCTTCAGGAGAGCACCCTTGCTGTGAATGGTTTATGTGGTTTTTGCCATATTCCTCACTTGTTCTGCGCGATGTCCTTTTGTGTCCACCCAGATAAGCTTGAGAAGTTTTTTCGTTGTGATCGCGTTGTGTACATTTTCCATTGTGGGAACGAATTGCAGCGGTAATCCCGTTGTAGGTAAGCTACTCGTTTTGGTACTTTATTATCCTCCAGCCGTTAGCACTACTGCCTCACAGCGAGAAGGTTGTGGGTTCGAATCCAGCCTGGGGCCTTTCTGTGTGGAGTTTGTATGTTCTCCCCGTGTTTGCATGGGTGCACTCCGGTTTCCTCCACCCACAAAACATGCAATATAGGAACGCTCCTGTATGGCTGTGTGTGAATGTTTGATGGTGGTCGGAGGGCCCATAGGCGCATACTGGCAGCCACACTTCCGTCAGTCTGCCCCAGGGCAGCTGTGGCTACAAAAACATAGTTTACCACCATCAGAGCGTGAATGTGTGAGTGAATGAATAATGTATCCATTGTGAAGCGTCTTTGAGTGCCCAGAAAGCAGAAAAGCGCTATATAAAATTGATGCATTATTATTATTGAAGCGGCCTATATGGTATTGAGCTGGCCTTGCACAATAACAGGCATACTTGTTACATGTCTTATGGTTCAATATTTCCATTCTGGGTCTGATTGAGAAAGCGAGTGTATTTCTGTGCATCGCCATGTGGAAGCTAGCTGTGTTTACATAAACCCTCTGCATCCAGTCAGTTTCCCTGGCTTGGAAAAGGTGAATTGTATGTCTGTATTGGTACTAATATAAGTGCTACACTGTTGTGTTCGGATTCATTTAAACTTGACAACCCAACATGCTTTTAATTTCTGAATGCCCATGGCTGAAGTAAGTTTTATTAGTATTTAGGCCGACAAATGTAAAGGTCTTAATATTGGTTAGCCCCTCTCTCCACCCTTTCCTGTACCTGTGTTCTAGATTGAGGACGGCCTGCTTTAATTTGAGGGTACCTGGCATCCATATTGTGTGAACTTCATATAACTGCAGCCCTTCAAAACTATGTTTTCAAAACTTACTTGCTGTACTTCATGCTAAAATTTTTGTATCTATATCTGGGACATTTCAGGAGGCCATAGTTAGAGAAAAACTGCCGCCCCAGTCCCCACCCTGTCTTTTTTCCGTGTGCAGGACTTGTGGCTCCCCGGGGTGTAATGTGATGAGGAAGAGGAGAAAAGAAAGGCGAGGCTGGGTTCCATGGCGCAGCAGAGGGGGGCTGGAGTTTTGGAGTTGTGCAGGGAGGGAGACCAGCTTCTGGGGAAAGGTGAGGCGGAGAGGGCTGCGGCTCTTTATCTTGCTGCTTTCGGTAGGCATGCGGGGTCAGCTCTGTCTCACATGAGGGGGCTGGGGGAGGCCGGGCTGGCGGGGGTGGTCTCAACTCTTGAGGCCTGGCTGGACGGACCAGTTAACTGCAGTGTTGGAGGGAGCGTGAACAAAGGCGTGGCTGCTGTGTTCCTCTCGACTCTCAGCCCCAACAACCTCTCTGCTTCCCTGTACAAGATGGAGTCCCTCCTTCTAGGTGGTGCTGGCGGTACCCAAAGCTGTGAGGAGGTGGCTGCGCGCTGCTCTAACCTGCTGGAGGGAAATGGCGTCCCCTCGGCAGACGGTTCCACCCGGCTGGCTCTGGAGCTCACAAGGGCCCTAGCCTACTTGCTCTCCCAGCCCTGCAATCCAACAGGCCTGTTGCTCTACCTCAGGGCCTTCCGTGCGAATGGACCAGAGACAGTGAGGCTGCTGAAGAGCCGACAGGCGCAGCTGCTGCCCAGGATAGTGAACGCCTTCCTGCAGCACCACGGTCAACAGACGCCCGGCTCCAGCGGAGCGACCGAGGCTCACAAAGGAGCGCGGAATCCTGGGCCGTCGTCAAACTCGATATCTTCTTCTGAATGCGTGCAGTTCTTAGTGTCCCTGTGCCCGGAGGACCCGCATGTGCAGGAGGTACGTGCGGCGACTCTTTTCGATGCCAGGAGGTTTGAGGAGAGCGCCGATGCCTATTCCTTGGCCCTGCAGAATGCCGGGGCTCAGACGGAGACGGATTCTTCTCCGATAGTGGAGAAGACAGTCCCCGACTTGCTGGGGCTGGAGAGGAAAGCCGGCCTTTTGGTCGGCAGGGCTTCTGCCCACTTTATGGCAGGGGGAAGGGCAAGTGAGGCCTGCCGGGACCTGGGGGAAGCCTTCAGTATCCACCCTGCCACCGCCAGGCAGCACTTCCATCGGCAGTTTTCTGAAAATGGCACCGGGCTGGCAGCCCGAACTCTGCTGCGGCAGCAGGCCGAGAGGGCGATATCCGAGTTCAGGGAGGCTGTGCAGGTGCGCCCTAACCTGCGGTCCTCCGAAGGCACGGAGCTGCTGGACCCGGCCATTGCACAGCTGAGGGTGCTGTGCCACCTGGAGCCAGCAGGGGGCAGCAGGGAACTGCGAGTTCGGCTGGCGGACTGCCTGCTCATCCGCAGGGAGTTTAAGGAGGCGCTCTCCATCTGCAACCAGCTGGCCTCTGCTGCCCCCCCCCTGGCCAGGCAAAGCTATCAGAACACCGTGCATGTGCTCCGTGGCTATGCCCGCCTCCTCTCCGATGACCACGAGGGGGCGGCGGAGGACTTTCAGGCCGTTATCGAGCACAGCGCACCCCATCCCTCCAGCTGCGTGCGGGCCCTGTGCGGGCGGGGGCTCTTGCGCATGCTGGCGGGTTCGCCCTACCTGACAGCTCTGGACTATGTGACGGCCAGCCGGCTGCAGCCTCAGGACACAGCCCTCGCTGTGCGCTGCTTGGTGCCCTGGAACCAGAGGGGGCTGCTTTGCACTGTGCTGCTGGAGCAGAGCAGGGCTATGCTGGTGGCGGGGCCACATAGCCAGGCCCCCTCCCCTAACCCTCCTGCTGACCAGGGACACCAGCCTGGCAATCGTCCCCAACCCACCGGCGGAAGGGAGGGCTGCTCCAGCAACAAAGAAGAGTAACTACCTTCTTTCCCAGTGCACACATTTACACACTAAGGTTTTTTTTCATTGTGTACTGAGACTTAAAATCAGTCTGTCTTTTCTAGCTAAATATGGTAAGAATATTGCCATGAGTTGAGGTATTCTGGCTCATTTTAAGACTTACCAAAAAGGTAAGAAAATTTTCTCCTGGAATTCAGACAAATGCTATCTGATGAACAAGCTGATACTCTTTACTGAAAAGATATTCATTATGTCTCCCCCCTTCCTAGCGGGGGGGAGACATATTGTTTTTGCCTGAATTCCCGTTGGCGTCGGCGTTGGCTTTCCCATTTGTTTCCGGAGCATAACTCTGAAACTGTTAGACCGATTCTCACCAAATTTGATATAGTGTCTCTCCATAACATGTAGATGTGCCTTTTGAGGGTTTGAACTGCTTTTGCATTTTATTTTTTTCTGTTTCCATGGCAACAATTTGGACTTAGGCGTATTGAAGGGTGGGACTCGTTTCCGGATCATAACTGTAAAATGTGAAATGGGGGAAGTTTTTAGTGTAAAAACCATTCTAGTTTGCACAGATATTGACGCCGGCGCCCGTAATGTCTAATGTTTCATAACTAAATTATTCTGTAATTGAATTTCCAAATGTCCTTTTTCACTGGATTAATTTTCCACAGTCTCTGTGACACAAATACTGAGCTATAAAGCCTAAATAAGCTTGCATAACAGGAAAAATGGGCATTATTTGTATTCTGAGCAAAGGGGTTAAAAAGATTTTGTGTCTAATAAGACTAAAAAGCTTGTTCAGACAGACATTAGTGCACTGTACAGCTTTGGTCTGCTTCAGGGACAAACTTGACATCAATTTATGGTCTCGTAGTTAAAAAAATAATTTCCTCTGTTTTGTGAGGTAAATACTTTCTGGAGGTAATTTTTCAGTTGCCCTGCCTGACTGTGTATCGCTGTGTTGTAGGACAGCCATCGGTGTGCATGCTTTGGCTGTCCTCCTCACCGACCTGGATCCCGGTACGGATGGACCGCAGATCCTGGCAGCTGATGCCCTGTACTGCATGGGCCGGGTGGAGGAGGCTTACCGCCTTCTGCTGGCTGTTGGAGGTAGCGCAGCCCCGCGTTCACCTGTCCTCGCTCGGCTCGCCATGCTGCAGCTTCATCGTGGCTTTCTATACGACGCTAACCAGGCAAGAAATGACGATGAACTCTATTCAAGCCAAGGAAACGTGTCTGGGAAGCGTCTGTCTTTTCTGTAACAGACCTAAGAGGGCACCACGCCAGTTTCTGTATGACGAAAGCTGTTTTTGGTTTTACTATTCTGCTGTCAACTGTTGCCAACAGGGTTACTGCAAGAAACATCTATCCCTTCCCTTTCCCTGAACCATGAAGTTTGACACCATTAATTTGTTGCAAAAGTGAGATGTTTTAGAATCAGGTGATAATTTTTTGATTGACGTTGTGAGTAGCGACGGGTCTAGAACCGGGAATTGGGGTGGTACAGACATGTCCCTTTATGACAACAATTAGTCCTGGCAAGTTCTCAATCATTTTCCTTTACTGACGCATTTTCCAATTATCGTAATTGGCAACTAAAGACACGGTTTCTCTCCATATGCGATCGAACAGCGATGAAATCATGGGCTAAATTCAGCACAGTGGCGGAACCAGAACTGAGAATTGGGGTGCAAAAAAACATCCGTTTAAAACAATTATTAGTCCTGACTTGTTCTCAGTCATTTTCTTGATTAGCAAAAGGTTTCGAGACCACTCCACACTTAACAGGTGCTGATGGTCTTTTTATGTAATCTGGGAGAACAATCATTCATCTGGACGCGAATTTGCTGTAGCCTGTTTAAATCAATGTTATTCAAAATTGCATACCTGTCGACTCTCGCGTTGATAGATTGAGCCGCACGCTGCCTATTTAATTGACCAGTGCCATTTTTTTTATCAGCCCATGCATTACCAAGAGTGAAAGGCGATATTTCATTGAAACGCGGACCAGTTCAATCAGCGCGAAGCATTGGCCTATTAATAACTAAATTTAGCCCATGATTTCTTCGCTGTTCGGTCGGATATGGAGAGAAACCATGTCTTCAGTTGCCCGTTACAAAATTGGAAAACGCGTCAGTGAAGGAAAATTATTGAGAACTTGCCAGGCCTAATTGTGGTCATAAAGGGACGCGTCTGTGCCACCCCAATTCCCTGTTCTAGACCCACCATTGATTGTGCGCTGCGTAATTGAAATATTTACCTTGATATCAGCGAGGATTTGATCAGGGTTTGCATCCAAGGGGAAACCTAAATAGAGTCAAAACAAAAAGGGACGGGCTTGATAAACTGTCAAATGCAGCAAAATGACCCCTTTTCATGAAGCCAATTTCTCTCGAGCCATCTTCCAGCAGATGGCGATGTTGGGCTGTATTTTAATTTTTTTCTGACTGGCTTGAACCAAGCCTTCAGTATGTTGGGACTCCAGCTGTATAGTTGGGTCAGAATTCACTGAGAGAATTGCTGCTATTGGGCATATTGACATGGTTAGGGGTGTGGGCTTCGAGCTCCAGTATGTTGTTTGATGAAGTGAGTTGAGTACTTTTCCAGAAATTTGTTACCTTGTTTTGATCCCCGTGTATTTATTTGTTTGTGTGTCTGTCTGTCTGTGTGTATGTGTATCGAATAACTCAAAAAGGACCAAACGGAATTTCATAAAATTTGGTGGGTTGATTTGGCATGACCTGAGGATGAATCGATTAGATTTTGGGAGTGATCGGGTCAAAGGTCAAGGTCAAGGCCACGAAAAGGTCAAAACCGACTTTCGGCCATATCTCGGTCAATTTTTATCCGATCGGCATGAAACCAACGCCAAAATGTGCAGAATTATATACCCGACCTGTGATGTGAAACACGGTACAATGGGGTCAATACCCTTCTTAGCGGTTGGGGGTCAAAGGTCAGGGGGGTCATTACCTTTCGAACTTAAAGGCGTATTGATGTAAAAAAAAATATATCGTACTCTTCTCATTCATCGATCATTTAAAAAAATAAAAATTGGTCCTCAGAGTTATGTGGCGAGGGATTCAGTGGCGTCGGCGAAGGTATGCGCTCTACCGAGTGCCCGTTCTAGTTGTATTTGAATTGGTTTATAAGATAAGACAGCACATTATTTAAAACTTGGCTGCTCTCAGCTCTTGCAATTTTGCCTTGCTGTAGCAATGTTGCATACCATTAGCAGACCGGGCGGTGGGCTCATGTAACAGTACTGGCAAGCAAAATTTTAATGGCTTGTGTTATGAATACAATCAAAGCCTGATTTAAACACCAAAGGTCGTCATTAATTGTAAAATTATGCAATTTGTTATTTCTGCATCTGGAACGCGAAGACAGTTGGATTTGGGCAAAAGATGTAGCGAGGGCTCAGAAATGATCATGGTTCATATTGGAGTGAGTCAACTTTCCGCCCATTCAGTTTGCTTTCCTCTGGAGCTGAAATCTCATTGGTTGTTGACGGGGTTGGTTTTCCATTACAAACTTTGTCTTTTGCCATGTAAGATTAAGGATCTTTGGAAAATCCTGCCAGCTCCATCTGGCTGCGAGTCAGTAGAGGCCTTGATGTTCTTTGCGGCCATGAATTCTTCATAAACAATGCCAGATGGCTTCTCTTAGCCCATGAAATCTGGGTAGTTACCACCAAGTGTGAGGCATGCTAAAGTCTCCCCGGGAAAGAGTGTCTTCTATAACACCACTGATTATTTTAACAAGACTAGGCAAAAACCTAGGATGCGGCCTGACCGTCTTTGGTCTGTGTGTGAAATTGCAGCCAATGGGCTCTAAATTCGTAGACCAGGTGCGGCGAATAGGGGCAGCGATGCGCCAACGGGGTGTGTCCAGGTGTAGCCTGGCGCAATTACTCCTCTGTCCCACCTCTGTCCCTCCTGCCAGCGCAAGTGGCAAAGAGGGAGGAGAAAAGGCTTAAGTGGGTTTAACACAAACGAGTCAACTCTTCACCAATGAAATTAGCTCCTCTCCTTCCTCACTTTTAAAGTGTTGAAATAAAGAAGCCTCTGTCCTATATCTGCATGATGTGTTAATGTTGCATTTTACTTTGCTGCTTCAGGCATGTTTTCTGCACCACTTACGTCTATATTAAGCATTACGAATATGAGGCATTCTCGAATTATTACCATCAGCGAACTTGAATGGAATTTCAGAACGAAACTATGTCAGATCATTCAAACTTATGAAGGTGGAATGAAATACAACGGTTGCTCATTTATTTCTTCTGCCTGCATCATTGGGAAGAGAAATGTTGGATAGCGTGTTCCTATTATTACAAGGCATGCCAACCGCCTTTAATCTGACATCGGGGCAATCGATATAGATACTATAATTTATGTCCTCATTCAGATAGTTACATTAAATTGTGCTTGCTGTAATTATTTATTGCATTGAAATGTGCCTGACATTCTGAAAACCTGCCTGTGAGGTTTTGGTGACGTTTGCACACTGTGCGCCAGTCAGCCAAATTACCACTGCACAGAAAGTAAACCAGGTTGGAGCTGGCGAGGTTTCTGGGCAACTTCAGCAGAGACTTGTTCTACGAAATTGTCACTGCTTCTTGATGAATATGTGACACCTCCTCCTACTACGCCGCCACAACCATCTCGGTGCACGTCCATCTACCAAATTGCCAAAGTGGCTGCGCACGGTGTTGCACCGCACAAAATTATCACTGCGTGGGCTGCACCGGACAAAATTACCACTGCGCGGGCTGTGCCATGCTACGCCACCCTGAGCTGCGCCAAGAAATTAGAGTCCAATGAGTGATGGCCAGTAGGGAAAGAACACTAGGCTGGCCAATCAATGGTGTATCTTCATCACTCACTTGCTCACTCACTCAGTATCTTGCTTACTTACTCAGTCACTGACTCAGTGTCTTACTGACTGACTGCTGACTCACTCACTCACTCACTCGCTCAGGCACTCACTCTCTTACTCACTCAGCCACAGACACCTGCAGATGTAGGGACGGACCATGCTGGTCCAGACAAAAATGAAACGGACTGGTAAAGTGGGAGCAGGCATATAGAGGAGAAGAGAAAGCGATGAAACAGATGCAACCCTTCTGTTATTGGGTTGGGAGTTACGTTACACGAACTGAAAGAACGCAGCCACCCTTTGATTACTTGTCATAAGTTTGAATAGTAAAATGCATCTTCAATACACTCTCAGAAATAGGGGTACAGCAGGAGTCCATTTCTGTTCACCAAGGTACATTCAACACCTATGTACCCTTTAGGGCTAATTATAGGACCCCAGGGTACCTGTGTGAACCTTTTTTGGTCTAAAAGATACTTTTATGTTCCAAAACAAATAAAAACCCACTTCTAAGGTACAACAGCAGTACCTTGGAGGGTACTGCCCCAGTGACATGCCTTGGTTGTCACTGGGGCAGTACCCACTTCTAAGGTACTGCTGTGGCACCTTAGAAGTGGGTTTTTATTTGTTTTGGAACATAAAAGTACCTTTTAGACCCTAAAAGGGTTCACACAGGTACTTTGAGGTCATATAATTAGCCTTAAAGGGTACATAATACCTTGGGGAACAGAAATGGACTCCTGCTGTACCCCCATTTCTGAAAGTGTAGAGGGACTGTATGCTCTTCACAGTGTGGGCAAGAGGTCTCATGGGGCAAGTTTTCCTGTTACAGCTTTTGAAGAAGCTAACCCAGTACGGTGATACCAGCTGCTTGCACCCCCTGCTGGAGGTAGCTCCGCTCGAGGACCGGGCCCTGCTGCAGAAGCACTGCCATGCTGCCGCCAACCGCATCCTAGAGGGCCAGCGTGAGGAGGCCAGCATCCGTGAAGCTGTGGCCTACCTGTCAATCGCCATCATGGCTTCCGGTAAACAGGCCCCTTTCCCTGCATGTAAACTGACCAGTCATGCCTTGTATGTTTGTCTTTATTTTTACAGTGAATATAACTGTATGACTTGTGGATTTCATGGGGGCAACCACTTGAAAAGCCAGTTTTGGCTATTCCCTCTTGTCTTACTTGGTGTCAAATGTTTATCTGTAATGTATGAGTGTATTTGTCTGAATAAATAATGGACAGGTGTACTGTCTAGGGGTGTATGCTTACCTCTTGAAAGGGTGCTGGGATTTGTTATAGTCAAAATCACCGTTCATCACCCCCTCTTACCAAGAATAGAATGATTTGGTAATGGATGGAGGGTTGGATGGATGGATCACACTGTCTGCAGTCGTCTCATTCGTAATCTTTGATTGAACAGAACACGGAGTGGGCCTTAACTTTATCTTTAGACATAGTTGTTTAATCTGGGTTTAGAAATCGTAAGTGGTCTCCAGTATTTGTTAGGGGTGCAACGGATCAAAAAACTCACTGTTCAGATCGTATCACGGATTTGAGTCACGGGTCGGATCAACAACAACAACAAGAAAAAAGACAAGACAAATACAAGTTTATTCTCCATTTATTTTGTAATACATTACATTACATTACAGGTTCTTAGCGGACGCTCTTATCCAGAGCGAGGTTCAAAAGTACCCAAGATCAGTACAATCATAATAATTATAAATAATACACTTCTGCCCATAAAAACTGTAAATTATATAAAAACAACTTAAAGTGCAATTTAAGGCATGGTACCTTCTTCTTTTAAACACAGACCGTGAATGAAAAATAACTTTAAGTGCACTAAGCCATGATACTTCATGATACCTTCTTCTTTTAAACATGGACAGTGATTTTAAAACTGGCCTATGTCCACATCATTAAAAAAGAAGAAAGGAAAGAAAGCAAAGCACACCTCTGCTTATAATTTTAAATTCTTTTTCAAAGAGATAAGGATGTCCACATTGTCTGGGGAGAGTGTAGACCACTTTACTGTCACTATGTCCCCTGCAGTAGAGAACACCCCCTCGCTAGACACTGAAGTGCCAGGCACAGCGAGATAGCATCTTGCCATCTTGGCAGTGTGGGGGTATTTACACTCATTGCTTTTCCACTATGTCAGTGAATCACCATCCACTGGAATGCCGCATTTATAAACTTAAATAGCCATTGAACAGCACATATTTGCATGAATTTGATTCAACCTTTTTTCTAGCAGTACAACCTAATTTATTTGAAGATTGCCCTTCATCAAAATGTTTCACAAAGAATAGGCTACTTTTGCAGGGAAGCGCAGCTGCACACTATGCCGCAAAGCGATAATAATGTAGGCTTTTAAATTACTAACGCAAAGAGTTGGTAATTGAATAATTTAGTAAATTGTTTATTAGTGCATTGTAGAAGTTCACCTCATGGCATGCATTTAAAATCAATTCAAATGCAAGCTATGCATCAAACTTTCATGTTGTCAAAATCATTTATGGGGTCTTTATGGTCCGGCTTCTGGGAAAGTTGTAAGGAGGCTACAATATGAGATTGTATGAACAGCTATTATCCTGTTAATCATATACACAATCTAAACCTTATCTATACTACATCTTCAACAGCATTTGCTACTTAACATTCTACTTGAATCAGAGATTCGAAGTCTCATGCATTTGGCGTCTCGCCTCTTAGTTGCAATCACATTCCTGTGCTGTAGTCAACAATTATTCTATCCACGCGCACTGAAGAGTTCACTCGCGGAATTTAAGTCATTGTACATGAAGTTAATCAGTTTCACGTGCATTATGGTAGATTTCCCCACTAGTGACACGGACATCGATTATGACTCGGGAATTCTTACGCACGTCTTAACTGCGGGATTGAAAGCAATGGAATTGCATAAAGACATTTCAAATGGTCTTATTTCATTTACACAATTTAAACGATCATGAAACATATACATTGTTTCCAATCCTTGAGCTAAGGGAAGCACGAGAAGTCCGGAGTCATAATCGCTTTCCATGTTACTTGTGGTGAGGTGCACCTTAAGGCGAGTGAAACTGAAACTTCAATGCGCAAGGATTTTAATTCCATGTGAGAATCTCATTACTAAGAGTCCATTGAATAATTGCGGACTACAGTGAATAAGCCTAAAAATGCGTGAGCCTACGCCAAATGTGTGAGACTTGGCATCTCTGTAGAATGTAAAATATCAACAAAATTCTGTCAATAGCCGTTTATGCGATCTCATTGTAGCCCTACACTGGCGCAAAGCTTTATGTCTTACTTTACCAATGACCATTGATGATTATCATATCAGTAGCCTACGTGCTCATTTATTTAATTCAACTAACTGTCCCATTTTAAATTAGAAACAGGTTGAGGGTTAACCTGCATTATGGTAATGTCACTGGCTATAGACAGATTTATTTTTACGAAAGCAAACTGAACACTTGGACCTCAGTCGGCAAAACTGCTTTTAATAGAAATTTTTCTTAGGCTTATCAAGCAGGACACAGACAGAAAAAAACATATGCCATTTTGTGAGGGACATGAATTCAGAAGCTTCTGAAGACGTTGCCGTTTTATGTCACAACATGGATGGGGAGATGCTTGATAATTAAAATGAACAATGACAATTAGAGGAGTTCTAATTTGAATTATCTTCCCGGAAGCATTTCAAATGATTGTCGTTTATTTTCAGACCGCTTGTATGTTTCAAGAAGAAATGGGATGCAATTTTGTACACACACCCCATAGCGGCAAGTTGTCTCATTTCACTTTAAGATCATCGCGATTCAATAACGTCACACCCTTAGCACAACCTTTTTTTTCATCAACCAATCCGTGGATCATGTGTGTATCGAACCTTGAAGAGGGATCCGTACGGATTACGGGTCAACGATGATCCATTGCACCACTAGTATTTGTTCTAGTTTGGATTTACCAATTGCCATGATTCTTTTGCCGGATGGTGGAGCAATTTTCTGAGATCAGTTAGTCAAAAAAGTGGATGGAAGAAATCTGCGGGAGGACGTGTTTTTTGACCTGAGGACCATATCTGGTCTTTCAATGCTTGTGCTTCCCCTAAAATGTACTGGCCAAAAACAGGTGCAATGTCGCAGGAAATGGCAACTTATACTGGAAGGAGGAGCATTCCTATGGAATATTCTTGTGTTGGCTTGTACATTAATTTTCTTTGCCTGCAGGTGACAAATCATGAACCTCATAAAAGTTTTTGGGGCATCCTGGTGTCTATGGTGCTTGAGTGGGACTTACACATTCGAGGTCTATGCTGCATTTTAGCCACAGATGTGCTCAGCTGTTGGGTCTTTGAGCAAGGCCCTGAACACCACATCACTCCAGGAGAGATTAGCCTCGGCACAGAATAAACTGATAGTTCTCCCCAGAAAAAAGCCTGATCTGAATAACTGCAATGTAAATGTAGGTTTTAGTGGGAGCTGGTAAATATTGGCTTCCGTAGATGTACGACCATCTTTCCATAAGAACTCTGGGTTGGGCATGTTTTGTTTTCTTTTATTTCCCTGTGTAGATACACGTAGAAAAAGCTATTTATTTTTTTGTGACACCCTATGATGGGCTTAATTAAGCTAACCCTGGCAGTGCTGCAAACTCTGGTCTGTATTTATTGCTGCTTTTGAAACCATTTGGTAAAAACCCACCCCGGTGTTTGCAGTCTGGTTAGTGGAAGCGTCAGCCGTCAACTAATACTTACTCTTCCTTATAATGGTGTCATGGGCATTTAGTGTCTCTCCTGCTTTCTGTAGGAAAGGCCAGTGCTAAATCACTTCGCAATGTCCCATAGTCGGATGACTCTGAATGCCCCATTTCTCTGAAATGCCAGTGATTTGCTGCTACTCTGTGGGAGCGTGTTAGTAACCGTATGCAAGGAGCAGTTCTCAGAACCATTAGGGAAGGAACACTGTGTGTATTTGACAGGGTGGGCGTTTGCCCGTGTATGTGTGGGTCTGCTTGTTTCTGTTTGTGTTTACTCAATTTGTTTTTGGGTGGAAACCTGCTATCATTTGTGAGGCACTTGAGTTTGTGAGCATAATATTTGTTTGAGTCATGTAGCTCACTCCTCAAGTTGCCTGAGAGTAGCAAGTTTGAACCACATAAGTACCGGTTTACAGGTTTTGCTGATTTATGTAGCTACTGTATTGTTGGCCTGCTGGGGGTTTTTCAGGCTTCAGGCTGAGGTAGTGGCATGTTGTTAAATCAGTGGTTAACCAGGTGCGCTATTTGTTGCCACACAATCGGGGAAATATGTTCGATTCTCAAGGGTGGTTCTTTCACATTACACAGTCTAAGCAGTCAAGTCTGTAAGCCCTTGGGTGGTATATGTGTGTGGCATGATGCTACTTTTTGAGTAAACACTGAAACAGGGCAGATTGTGTTGGGAAAATACCAACAGTCAATGGTATCGCTTTATAACGGACATTTTGTGAGAACAGCATAAACACTCTGTCCCAGCCAATGGAGTTGCAGTCAAACATGCTCGCAAACTGAAAACGACCGTCATTCTGGGAAAAGTTGTTTTTTTTTTTTTTGCTGCAAGTGTGCAATTAATACTCCTGAGATTAGTCAATGCTGTGCTCATTGTATTGTGATCCAGGTGGGGAGGCAACGGAGGCTTTGTTAGCGAGGGCCCAATGCTACTTGCATTTGGGCCAGCGCAAGACGGCCATCTTTGACTTCAGTGCCATCCTGAAAGAACAGACTGAGCATGTGCAGGCTCTGTGTGGGAGGGGCTTCACCTACCTAATGTTAAATCAGCAGAAGGTATGTACAGTATTTGATATCTTTTTCGGCAAAAAAAAAAAAAAAAAAAAAAATCGATGAGCTGCATAAGTGTTAGGACTGGCTGTTATGTTCTGGCGATAATGTTCTCCTGAAATGGCTGTGTCACCTTTAATGAAGGTTCAGACTGCTGCGTTTATACTGAGTGTATGTGCATTAATGTTGGGTCATCCCTCACTTGTCAGTCTTCTTACCAGCACTACAGGTAGAAACAGATGGTGATGCAAATTTGGGGTGAAAATGTCAACAACATTTAAATATGCTGTACAAAAACAAGCAAAAAAAAAAACTATTTGCAGTAAAGAAATTGAGGGCATAGGGCAAACATCCTAAATGTCTTAATATATGTCTGTGGCCGATTTTCAGCCACGTGTGCAATTTAGGGGTAAAAAATGTCTTATCGCATTTAACCAGGGCGTCCAGCGGTCAGGGAAGAGTCAGGGAAAGGTGAACATTTTTCCAGGTCAGGGAAAAGTCAGGGAATTTTGATTTAACAACTTCGCGCGTGCTATTTTGATGACGGATTTTGCTACATTTTGCGCAGTTACACAGTTCATTCCCGATGAAGGAAAACCGAGGAAAACTTCATTCAGTCTCCAGCTCATTGGACTTTACAACGTGTAAAGTGACCAATTGGAAGCTATTTTGGTCTTATAAAACGGGTGCTTACCATCCTTAAATGTGATTGGCTGAGCCGCATTCCATGCCGGTATAAAGTTACTGTTACCCACTGTGGCAGGCTGCAGCACAAAATATCCCTGCACGCAACTAACTGCTCTGCGCTCAGCTGACTCTTCAGGTTATGTTTGTTTCAAGAGTTTAAGCTCGCTATTTCAGTCTCCGCGAAGTTTAGCCTTTTAACCAGATAACCAGTTGGCTATCTACCTAGCTAGCTATTGCATTACAACGTTCGATATCACTTTTGTGTTGCAAGCTATGTTGCTAACTTGCTTGTTATTTCAGTAGCCGAAAAATTGTTAACTTTTTCTTGTGTGTTTATTTTATGGGCTGTATGTAGGGTAACCACATCTATTGTAGTGAACGCTAGCTAGTTGACAAGCTGGCTAGCAAACTAATGCACAATTCAACATATGTTCCTGGGTACTGGCAAGTGTGGAAGACAAAGTCAATCGTTCCCTACCCTCGCTGCTGGTTGTAATGATTTGGCCGATCGGCACAAGTTGAGAACAAGGAAACTCGGAAACCGACATGAAATCAAAATTTTAAACAGGGTCTTCGGGAGGCCGAAGGAGACTTTCAAACTAGCCTGCTTTCATAGTAAAACTGCATTAGCGAGCCCAAATAGCCTGATGTGACATGATAATGGCGCTAGATGAATAAGCAATCTCAGCATCGGTGTTGCTGGCTGGTGTTGTGTTAAGGTATGTGGCAATAAAATAGAATATTCAAAATAATTCACAAATTTGTTTATTGATTGATAAGTAATGTTGGATATTGCAAAATTGGATCCGATGATTATATATTTGGTTCTTGTCACTATTTAGAACATTGATGTAATATATATGAGGATCTAAACATGATTTTCGCATTTTATATGATGACAAAGTTGTAAATCGCAATGAATATAGTGCGATATATGGTCAGGGAAATTCACAAATTGGTCAGGGAAAAGTCAGGGACAACCTATAACCTATTTAATACAAAGTATACACCCAGGAAGCAATTTAGTATGTTGGAGATCACTTTTTTCTAGTTTAATAGAATTGTTTGGTCACGATTGAGGGGAAAAAACAAAAAATAGCAGGATTTCAATGGTCAAAATGTCCATTTTGTTACCCGTCTCAAGTGGGGTCACTTTTACTTGAGTTGATTTTTTTTCCTCTTTTCCCTTGAGAGGTCTTATCAATTACAGAACTTCACAGGTTTCTTTGTATTTTAGGTCTCTAAAACAGATTTGTCTTCTTTTTGTTACCATCATTGAGTAACAAAAAAGACAAATTGGTAACACAAAAGAGAGTTATGAGGTCACAATTAAAAAAAAAAAAAATCCAGTTCACAGACATATAATTTTGAGGAAATCTTGACGAAACACGTCCTAGGCCTACTACAGTGGGGTGCAGAAATTTGGGCACCCCTGGTTTAAATGTGTTACAATTAATGTTTTACAAGTGATTGAAAGCAAACCCGAACACTAAATGCAACAGAGTGAAGCATGACACCTTTCTGCTTTTTTAAATGCAAGGTTTCTTTTTATTTTAGATTTTAAATGATAAAGGAAAAAGGGCCCTGTGCAAAAGTTTAGGAACCCTTTTGGATTATTCTTTGTTACTTTTTAAGAAGATGATTACTAAGGCCCAGACCCAGGTTATTTACTCGTTAAGCCTTCAATGAGTCAGGTGAATATACACTCAAAAAAAATGAAGTGTTAGATTTACTTAATAATGTTATGTCAACTGGTTCCATGCAATTGCTGTGCGTAACCTTTATTTGACTTTTTGGCCAGTTTAATTAATTGCATTGAATGGAATGTATTTATCTTAATTTTGTGGAACCAGTTGACATGACATTATTAAGTAAATCTTACATTTCATTTTTATGCCCCCAACCTCAAAAAAGTCAGTCGGGGGCATTATGTTTTCACCCCTTCTGTCCGTCCGGCCATCTGAAAACATTTCCTTTGTCGTGCTCTAACGTGAACACCGCTCGACAGAGGTTTATGATTTTTGGTGGGATGAATGTTCATACATTGGGGATGATGCCTATCGATTTTCAGCTCGCTCCGCCAACCAGTATGGCCGCCACAGCAGGCATTTTAAAATCCTTTGTCGCACTCTAACGTGAACACCGTGTGACGGAGGTTTATGATTTTTGTTGGATTGAATGATCGTACATAGGGGATGATGCCTATCGATTTTTAGCTCACTCCGCCAACCAATATGGCTGCCACCGCAGCCATCTTTAAATCCTTTAGCGCACTTGCTGGAGGTTTTTACTTTTTGATGACCTGAATGGTCAAACATAGCAGATGATGCCTAACGCTCGCTTGCTGTACATGTTCTTCAACTGTATCAGTTGTGGGCATATGCCATGTCTTGCGTTGCTCATGTTTTGAGTACCAGGTACCTAATACCAAGGTTGAACTACTGTATATATTCTGAAGTAACTCCATGCCTTCTAAGGTATTCAACTGGCTGTTGTGTCTGGTGTTAAAAACCACGTGTTCCTCTAAATAGTTGTCCAAGCACGTCAAAATCAAGATAATTCACTTCCACCCACAAGGAGTGGGCTACAAAAAACTTTTGCAGTGTTTCAAACTACCCATTTCTACTGTCAAGAAAAAAACAATCAAGAAAATAGAAAATAAATGGAACAAATTAAGTCAAGGTAAGATCTTGAAGACCTAGAAAAATATCTGATATAATGGCCCAAGATCTGGTGAGAAATGCCCAGAAGAACCCACACATCACTGCAAAAGAGCTACAAAAAAGAGTAGCAGACACAGGTCTAGTTGTTCACCAGACAACAATACAGCGTACCTTAAACAACAAAGACCTACATGGCAGAGTTGCAAGAAAGAAGCTTTTCCTGCGACCTCAACACAAACTTAAGCATCTGAAGTATGCAAAAGAAACCCTTGAGAAACCTCAAGCCTATTGGAACAATGTGCTTTGGACTGACGAAACCTAAATGGAACTTTTTAGCCACAACGAAAGGAGGTATGTTTGAAGTAAAAAAGGTGAAGCATTTGTAGAGAACAACACGCTGCCAACTGTTAAGCTTGGAGCTGGATCCATTATGCTTTGGGGTTGTGTAGCAGCTGGGGGCACTGGCAGTATTGTGCCGGTGGAAGGAAGAATGGATTCCACCAAATATCAAGACATTCCAGAGGCTAATGTTCAAAGCTCAGTCCAGAAATTGAAGTTGAGGAGATGTTGGGTATTCCAGCAAGACAATGACTGGAAGAATACCTCAAAATCCATCATGAAGTACCTCCAGGAAAGAAGGATGAAGGTTTTGGATTAGCCATCACAGTCCCCAGACTTGAATATTATTGAAAATCTGTGGAGAGACCTCAAAAACTGGTGATCGATTTCAGAAGAAATTAGCCCATCCACTCCCCTGCCTTCATTAATGGCACTGCTGTGGAGATTGTGCAGGAAGTGAAATTCCTGGGGGTGCATGTGGCTGATAACCTGTCCTAGTCTTCGCACATTTTCACCACTGCAAAGAAAGCTCACCAGTGGCTGCACTTTCTACGCAGGCTAAAGAGAGCCCACCTCAGCCTGGCTGTCCTCACCACTTTCTCCAGAGGCATTATGGAGAGTATGCTTACCAGCAGCATCTCTCTGTGGCACGAGAGCAGTAGTGTCTCAGACAGAAAGGCACTGAGGAGGGTGGTGAGGGCAGCTGAGAGGATCATTGGGGTTACGCTGCCACCTGTGGATGCCTTTGCCAAGCAACAGTGCCTGGCCAGGGCAAAAAGAATCCTGAAGCACTGCATTTATCCCTGCCACCACTTGTTCTCCCTCTCTTCCCTCTGGTAGGAGATACTGGAGCCTGAGGTGCAGTAGAGTTAGGCTGAAGAACAGTTTTTATCCCACAGCTGTCAGGCTTTTAAACTCTTGAAGAAATGCACTTTTGGAAGTACACAGGCATATGTGCGATATAAATACATATACATATATAAATACTGCATATTGTTGTTTTTAAGGTATTATTTATTAATGTAACTTTTTAATATATTGAATGATATAATTGGTCGGCGAGTTCTTGGCGATGTTTCTGTCATTTTGTGCCTGTGCAAAATGTAAGTTTGTTCAACTACCTGTACCATGAATGACAATAAAATGAACTTTGAACTTTGAAAATGCCGTGCGTGCAAGAAGGCCAAAGAATATTTCTGAGCTAGAGGTGTTCTGTCAGGAAGAATGGGGAAAAATTCCAATGACCAGAATTGAAAGACTTAGCTGGCTACAGGAAGCATTTGCAAGCTGTTATAGCTGCCTGAAAAAGAGTTACAAAGTACTAGCTGGCAAGGTTCCCAAACTTTTACACAAGGCCTTTTTCCTGGTTTCCTTATTGTAAAAAGTAAAAAATAAAATAATTGATTTAAATGTGATTTAAAATGTGAAGAAATGTGTCATGTTTAACTTAAATGTCATGTTTAACACTAAATGTAGCATTTAGTGTTCAGGTTTGCTTCCAATCACTTGGAGATTAATTGTATCAGACATTTAAACCAGGGGTGCCCAAATTTTTGCTCTCCACTGTATACTAGCTAGGCTAAATAGACAACCAGTTATGTCCAGTTCCTAGCGGGAACATATTTGACATTATGTTTGATTGATGTGATGCTTGCCCCAAGATTATTATAAGCTCATTCCTCATAATGACTAAAAAAGGCATAAAATATTTCAGAAGAACCTGGACTTGATGCGTAGTTATTTCGAAAAAGTGAAACTGCTCTTTTATAATACAAAAGTAGCTTCTATGTGATTTAAATTCTCGGATTTCTGGCCAGTTGAAGTAATCACATTTGAAATAACTAAACTCAGTCATATGGAACTGATTCCCTTGCTTCTGTAAAATACAGTTTTTATATTGCACTGGTGAACAAAATTGGGGTATAATGTCTTTGTGTCATATATTCTTAGATGCGGTCTCTCTTGCTTTCTGGTATTTGATGTACTGCACCATTGGTTCTTTTTTTCAGCGAAATTCTATATTTTAGATGGCTCTGTTGTGGTAATGAGGGAGGTTCACTTATTTTCCACTCTCAGCCATACAGAGCAGAGATATGCAGGAAGACTGACCTGCGGAAAAGAGCTGTGTTCATACGTCTCTTTCACAGTACTGAAACCACATCAGCTCTCTGAACGATGTCACCTACGTCAGCCATTAGACCACCTTTTGAGTACTGCAAAAACTAGCAGCTTTTGATTCAAAATTTGAAAATAAAAGTCTCTCCCAAGTTTACAAATATAAAGAGAACCACATTTTAAATTACACTATATTTGTAACACTGTCACATTCAGTATTCATCATCGGTCCCCTGTTTTATGCGATTGCTTTTCATTTGCATTGTGGTGTAGTGTGACTACATTCAGAATATTGAATGGATTCTCATGGCTTACTGCTTCATGAGCCTCACAAACTAGTTCACTCAAATCTGTGCCGTTGCACGAGCAACATGAGCACAGGATAAGACATTGATATTTCATATTGTCACATATATGCAGAAAAAAACGCCTCATGATTTTGTGGTGCAATGTATAACAAATCTCAAATAAATTTCACTGCTGCAGTCTGAGCAACTGTTGCTAATTGGGAAAAGTAAACTGTGAGAGACTTGGGTCATAAAGAATTGAAAGGTGAGGTTTCCTCAGGCCTTTGTTACTGCCGATGGACCGCAATGTTACCAGGCCTACAGAGTGTTATACAGTGAAACTTGCATATAATGGATTCAACTGGACCAGCTTATTTTCTCAGTTGAAAGGAAGTTCATAATCAACAAAAGGGTCAAAACTTCAACAGAAATGATTCCAACAATGGGAGAGAATGCTTGAACCCTCCATTAGTGTTGTGGAGGATGGAGGGGGCTGTACTATTTAAAGCAAGTTTTATGCATTGTGACACCCCCCTAACTCTCTGAATTCTTTTAAACTTCTTTCAATATTGCACACTTAAAAAAAATAAAATTGTCATATGAAACCACCAATTTTTGGCCATTTTACACATTGTCTTGTTACTTTTTTGTTACTTTTTAGATAAAGCCTTTTCCCTTAAACGTTTTTATAAAACACTTCAGGAAAAAAGTGCAACTGAAACCATTTTTACCTCAAAAGCTTACTTAAAACTTTAATAGTATTTTGAGAGAAAACATGGTAACAAGAAAGACAGCATGAAAAATTTTTTGTAATTAAAGATAGTTCTTTCAATGCAGCTTTGTAGAATCCTTAGAAATCCACTAACAAAACAAAGTCAGGCCAAATTATGGGGGGAAAAAAAATTGATTTGATTTTTTTACTTGCACATTTGGCTGAAAGTCACCCACGTAAGCTTCTCGCAGTGTTTCTGCTGGTCAGCCTCTCCACAGATGAAGGAAAAATTGCTTGTAATGTACAAACAATTCAAACTGTATGCTACCTAATGCAAAGTTTTTATCCAATGAGCAATTCATTAGTACCGTATCGGCCCGAATATAAGACGACTCTGAATATAAGACGACCCCTCTTTTTCAAGACCCTTATGTGGAAAAATACTTTTTATTTGAACGAAATCTCATTTGCATAAAAAAAAACATTTCCTTGTACATATCAACATCTTTGGTGTTTATCATGGGGGGGAAAAAATCATAAAATCCTCTATAGCACCGCAAATAGGCAAAACGCAGAACGCACTTCACGGTTCTTTGCTATGAAAACAGTGCAACAAAACAGGCATAGACCTACTGGCCTAACTTGTGCAATGCACAAATGCATCCTCAGCACAGCTCAACCGGTGCCACCACCAGGAGCACCAGCTCACAGGCACCAGGCCTGGCACCCTCCTCAGCACAGCTCAACCGGTGACTCCATCGGGAGCACAGCACGCGGGCACCACGCCTGGCCCCCTCCTCCGGAGCACTTGACGGCACCTGCAGGAGGACCCTCCACCTAATGTACGCCTCCTGGCATGCCTGGAGAAACAGGCGCCCTCCTCCAGAACAAACTGGGGCACCAGACTCCAGGACGCACAAGGGTGCCCACCTTGACACCTCGCCCCGCTCCAGACCACACGCCCTACTCTGGACACACTTCCGGGCAACTGGGGCAGACGCACCTCCGGGCAACTGGGGCGGAAACAGGGGCATTCTCCTCCAGAGAACACTGGGGCACCCTCCTGGAGCCCAAAGAAGCAGAAAGAAAAAATTAAAGGCTGCCACTGGTCCCCTCTCTCAGCCTGGCTGGGTCCCATGCTGGCAGCAGTATTCTGTCATGGATTGTGGCCCGCCGGCAAGAGACAAAGCCAGCGGGCACGGAGACCATGTTCCCAAAAAGGTAGTGAGGGACCCAAATGCACAGGCTGAGTAAAAATAGAAAATCTTTAATTTAAATAGTAAAGATTAAAATTATCCCAGAGGGGAGCAGCACAACAACACACAGCAGGGCTCAGGAACACAAGCAGAATACTGCTGCACCAAGATAGGTGCAGCCAACCCTTAAATACTAATGCCGCACCTCCACCTTAACGAGCAATAGGTGTGGCTCGTTAAGGTGGAGGCGAAGAATGCAGGAGGGGGAAGGGCCTGCAGGCACATGCCATAACCGGGGCCTTCATTAGATAATTACATGTTTTATTGTATTGATAGTGAATTGGCTGCGAATTTTCTCTTCATCTTATGGAAAATATCCCTAGATGAAAGTGACTTTGCTGAAAATTTGGTCATCAAAGAACGAACACAAAAATGGGAGAAAAAAGAAAGTAGAGAGGAAGATGAGGCAAGGGTAATACGGCCTAAAATAAATTCCTATTTTTGTCTCCTTGTGCGATGCTCAGCTATTGAGTGCCCAAGGAAAATCAAATGGCGTTTCCGTAGCTAGTAATGATGCTATCTGGGTAGTTAGCTAGCTAAAGAACCTACACTTGTCCTTTGGCATGGGACATTATTTTACCTGCAGCTGGTGCATTGTTTTGAGAGGCAACATATCGCTAACGCAAGAAAGTAGGCAACTGGACGTGAGACCCTAGCAAGCACCCAGATTTTGATGAAGATCAAGTTGGAGATTTAAGAACTAGGCTCCAAGAATGCATTTAATAAAGAAATTTTTGTGTTTTACGGCTTATGCAATTCAGTTGGGATGGTCTGAGAAAACCAAATAATGGTTCTTCAAAAAGAATCTTAGAGTTAAAACTGTTATTTAACTCGTGCAGCGATGTGTAATGTCGGGTTACACAGAAACCGTGCCAAGCATCTAAGTCTGATTTGTACAGCCGTTAATTGTATAACTGGCCTCCGAATGTAAATAAAGTTAGATCTCTTGCGAGCTAATCCATTAGCATATAATTATTGTTAACATTCGTTAATAATGCAGCATATTATGTAATTAAGTAACTTGTGATTTGGGAAGAGTATTTCAATTGTTCAATGTATTTGAACACTGACATATTGTTAAAATAAATAGCTCTACATGTTTTGTACCGTAACAATTTCTTTTGATTTAAATTGAAAGTGAAATTCTATTGCGGTCTTTATTTTGCTGAGGACTCCCTGGAAGTCGTTGAAGAACTTTGACACTCTTCAATACAGAGATGAGGTCAAATCGTATTATTTGTTTGGAAATCAATAATTAAATAGATGAACAATTTTTAAATAGCCATTAATGACATAAATTTAGTTAATAATTTAACAGCACGTAAATGTGTATTCCGCACAGGTTCAAGAACCATGCTCGCGCATTACCTGTGTCTTTCACCTTTATTTTTGGGCCAAAAAAATGGCCAGTAAAAAGCCTGTGTGGCTAGTGGATTTAAATATCCTCCTGCCACAATGGCGGGTGGCTGAAAAAAGTTAACTTCAGGCCCTGATGACATTAATTTGGTGAATAACTTGACAGCACTTTAAAGTAGCTGTGACAGTTTTCCACCCATCGGTGATGAGAGTAATCTCTGAAACATAAGTACACTCTTGTACATTGATATTTAGATGCACTGAACATATTAATAGATTCATCACTGTTTAAACTTCCTGCACAAAATTTCCATCACTGGAAAATTTGCGGCAGTGAGCAGTCATCTAACGCCACATCAGTGTATTTGCGTGTGGCTGTTGATCTTGTGGGTTCTTTTGAGTTTGCTGGAGTAGCAATGGCGGGAAATATTCAGTGCCGTGTTCCTGATTTCTTTTTTTTTTTTGCATATTTGTCGCACTTAAATGTTTCAGATCATCAAACAAATTTTAACATTAGACAAAGGCAACCCGAGTAAATACAAAATGCAGTTTTTAAATGATAATTTCATTTATTAAGGGAAAAAAGCTATCCAAACCTACCTGGCCCAGTGTGAAATGGTAATTGCCCCCTACATCCGAATAACAGGTTGTGCCCCTGTCAGCGACGAGAACTGCAATCAATCATTTGCGATAACTGGCAATGAGTCTTTCACATTGCGGTAGAAGAATTTTAGCCCACTCATCTTTGCAGAATTGTTTTAATTCAGCCACATTGGAGGGTTTTTGAGCATGAATGGCCTGTTTTGTTGTGATTCTGCCTCTGCCATGTCATGTACCATGTTTATGCCATCCCATGTTTCAATTTCTGTGCCTGGCCTAGTGCCATGTTTGACTGACCTATGTGTTTCTTGACCTCTGCTTATGTCTGACCATTCTTTGATGATGTATTGTGTTTTGGTAATTCAGATTTTCGTGTTTTATTATTTTCCGTGGTACACATCCTCAGGTCATGACCTTTCATTTGCACTTGATTTGAGGTCAATCGGACAAATATTTCCAGAGATATGATAAAAAGCGATTTTTCCAGTTTTTGGCCCCTGGTGGCCAATTTAGAAATTTTAAATCGTGCAAAATCGAATCAGGTCTTCCTCTTTATGATACTTACTTATATGCAAAACTTGGAATTTCTAATTGCAATATTACTGCAGTTATCGCGTTAACTTGTAAATCAGTTTTTGGCCCCTGGTGGCCAATCTAGAGATCGTAAATTGTCCAAAATCGAATCAATTCTTCCTCTTTATGATACTTACTTATGTGCAAAACTTGAAATTTGTAATTCGAATATTACTGAAGTTATCGCGGAACAGTGATTTTTGTCAGTTTTTGGCCCCTGATGGCCAATCTAGAAATAGTAAATTGTCCAAAATCGAATCAGTTCTTCCTCTTTATGATACTTACTTATATGCAAAAGTTGGAATTTCTAATTGAAATATTACTGCAGTTATCGCATTAACACTGAAGTCAGTTTTTGGCCCCTGGTGGCAAATCTAGACATCGTAAATTGTCCAAAATCGAATCAATTCTTCCTCTTTATGATACTTACTTATGTGCAAAATTTGTAATTTGTAATTGAAATATTACTGAAGTTATCGCGTTAACACGTAGTGCGGCGCCGGCGGTCGAACCCAAAAACATACACGCCATTCGGCGTTCGGGGCTATAATTATAAACCCCCCTCTCACTGATAAAACTCCCCAAAATACAAGGTATATTAGCGCTCCTTTTAAAATCGTTCTGACAAATAAAAAATGCCAGAAGAAGTTCGACAGAATTTTGGAAGTTGGACTCAGAACTCTACCCTACTAATACGATCAATCATTTTGCAGTTTTGCAATTAGCCATGTACAATGACGTACTTATACCATGCAGCAATCATAGGGTGACAAAGATTACTGTCAGCTGTGGTTAAAGCTGCTATTCATCTACAAATGCGTTATCCACTAGACGTCCCCGACCTGATTTTACTGACGTTTACTAAATGATTCATCATAAGCTTCAGAGACGTGATATCTAGAGACCAAATGCATTAAAGTATGTTCACGAGATTTACTCTATAAGACATCCTTTTATCCATGTTCATGCGAAAGCAGCAGAGACTAGCCAGCTAGCCACATATCACAGTATGACCCGTAGCTAGCCAGCATGCTACTACTCTTACGTTCTAGCAATAATGTTAATTGTTTATGTTGTGATATTGTGTTAATTGGCCAAGAACTCCACAATTTACTTACAGTCTAACTGGCTCCGCGGATCCTATTATGGCGTAGGGCAACTAATTTTAAACAGGAAGGTTAAAGTTAGATTGACATTCTGGACACACACGCACGGTCACACCAATGTGACGTCACACATGCCAGCGAGTACAAAGTGGAACTTGGCCTCGGGCAATATGAACCTGAACCATGGGGGGCAAAATACACGGAATAAAAAAGCTTATTATAACCAACTCGCTGAATGGATTTTTGAGTATTTGGTATCAAATGACTGGAAAAATGTCCAGAAACATAAAAAGTATTGTCTTTTATGGGTTTAAAATTCATTTCAGCGCCATTTTAATGTGTATACTAAACAAGAACCATGCTTGTGTATCACCTGTGTGTTTCCTTTCACTTCTATTTTTAGGCCAAAAAAAGAAAAAATTGGCTGGTAAAAAGCCTGTGTGGCTATCCACCTGCCACAGTGACTGGAGGCTGAAAAAGTCAACTTCAGGCCATGTCAAATAGGCTAACCGCGGTGTTCTACAAACTGCATCTCCCATAATCCCATAAATCCTGTCATGGTCAATTAGTAGACCATTTCACTGGCTTCCCTGTGAAATGGTCCTCAGTTAGTCGGCGAGTCAACTTTATCTGTAATGAGTTAACTCAATTGTTCAATGCAAACATTTCTTTATTGCCTTTTTTAGCCCGTAACATGCCAATCATGTTCGTGTTCAGTCCTTGTCACTTAATACTTAGGTACTCATACTTTTAAACAAAACTGACATTCTATTATAGTCACCACCACAGTAACCATTCTTTCTGCAGGCATGTAGCTGACATGACCAGGCAGTGAATTGTAAACAGTTAAATAAATTGTGTTTTGCAAACCGAGGCAGTGCATTCGTAATTTATTTAAAAAAGTGTGCGTTCATATGCATGGTCTCCTGTTTCCTCATGGTGTAGTTGGCATGAATACTTGGGCCAACTCCAAATACTTGGGCCAACCTTGGACCTACCTATTGATGCAATTTCTATCAGATTATCTGGGCTGTTTGTTTTCAAAATAAGTGTTTTTTTTTTGTTTTTTTTTTGAAAACTCAGCCATGATGAAGTATTTTTGTGAATGGAATAACCTTTGCCGTATGTTAGACGTATAGTTTTGACATTTGGGCACTGATGGACAGGTGGGTTGGGGGTTGGATGTGGTAAGGGCCATGGTAGGCAGGCAGGCAGGCTTGCAGCATTGTGGTATTAAGCAGGGATGGCTTTTCTGATAAAGGCTGGTGAGTGTTGATTGTGCCTGCTGAGCCGCTGATAGCATGCGAATGCCATTAAGATAAGGGGGATTAAGGATAGCGGCGACAGTGAGGTTGCACTTAAAATGGAGAGAGCGGGAGGTGGGGTGAGAGGGAGAGAGTGGGACTGAGTGAGAGAGACTTTCACATACTGAAGATCAACTCTCTTTTCCTTGGCTTTTTGTGTGTCATCAGAGTAAGTCCTTCTGCTATTCATGTATGTATGTGCGTATATATGCAAGTGCACATGAATGCTTCCCATTATATGATATTAAACTATCGTTCTGTTTCTTGTTGCCTAATATTTTCCGTGTTCCTACCCATAATTTGTTACTACAAAAGCCAATTATGCCATGCCAGTAGGGCACTTGACATTAACTTGAGAGAGAGAGATGGGCAAGGAGTGAGAGGTGGTCAGGGAAAGAAAATGGTTAATAGGGAGAAATGGTGGGAGACTGAGAGGGATGGGAATGGGGAACAGGGAGAGGTGGAAACTAAGAAACAGAGGGAGATGTCAACAGAGACCTGAGAAACTGAGAGAGATAGTAACAGAACCAAGAGAGACGGTGAAGGAAAACTGAGTCAGATGGTAATAATTGACATGAGTGAGATGGTTATGGAGAGATGGTTACACAGTTTATAGAGATGGTAATATAGAAGCTGGGAGAGATGGTGACGGAGATCTGAGTATGATGATTACAGAGGTTCTAGGACTTTTTTATCCCCAGATTCCTCACTCCTGTGGATTTCTCATCCTCGAATTGTTTGTCCCCAATAATGCTTTCCCCTCTTCCTGCCATATAACTCCATTCCTATCTCTAACCCTTATATCTTGGTGTTCTGTCTGTCCTCTGTCCGTCCATCCATCTGTCAACAACGGTGGCACTTTTTATCATTAGGGGACAGAAAATCTGGGGACGAAAAGTCCTCAGGGACAAAGAGTCCGGGGACAAAAAGTCCAGGGAAGAAAAATTCAGGGACGAAAAGTCCATTGGATGAAAAATTCGGGGACAAAGAGTCCTGTAACCGATTGGGGAGAACTGTGAGTTTTGGTAATTGAGAAACTGAGAGAGATGGTAACAGAGCTGACAGAGATGGTGAAGGAGAACTGAGTAAGATGGTAATAAATGAGCTGAGTGAGATAGTTATGGAAAAATAGAGAGATGGTAACAGAATTTAGAGAGATGGTAATGTGGAAACTGAGAGAGATGGTGACGGAGATCTTTGTAAGATGATTACAGATAACTGAGTGATAGTAACTGAGAAACTGAGAGAGATGGTTACAGAACCAGCAGTATGGTAACCGAAAAATGGAGAGATGGTGATGGAGAAATGGAGAGTGATGGTAACTGACAACTGAGGTGATAATTGAAAAATGGCAAGATGGTAATGAGAAACAAAGAGCGATTGTGACAAAGACATTCTGAAGATATCTGTGACTTGTGTTCACGGTGCATTTCCTTCCTGTGGGCAGTGGTGCAGGTCAGCGGTATTTCTGACTAATCCAAAAAGGTTCATACTGTTTGTAGTTACTAATTTACGTTGACGTTCTTATTTTTCAAACAGAAAAATTTGAAAAATAAGAACGTCAACGTAAATTGGTATTTCTGACTGTTGATTTTCTTCATCAAAAATATGGCAGAGATTCTGACTAATGAAGTGCTCTTTGATAATTAAAACAATAAGCGAATTGTAATTAAGATGGTTTGCACGTGTATGAGTGGATTTGTTTTTGCGTGTGTCTGTGAGTATGTTCGTAAGCGAGGATATGTTTGTGTGTATAACCTTGGTGAACTTGTGATGCATTTTTGTCTGACTCAAATATGACCTGACATAATCGTTACAAAAGCCTAAGATGGGCAGCCTTTTCTAAGCACCTGTTCCGATTGAAAGTTTCATTTTGAGATGGTGGTTGACACATCACTTTTCAGAAACCATTTCGAGTTGCAAGATGACCATCCCTGTCGTCCTGCGATGAACTGGCTGCTAAAAAGGCTCCAGATATAGCTACTGAAGACGAATGAATGAGACTGAGAAATTGTACTTCGACCACTGCATTTCTTCACATTGCGTTTTGCAGGAAATGACTTGTTTGTCTGTTTTAGCTTGTTGTGCTGGAAGGAAAGGTCCAGTGCTTGAAAAAACTTTAAATACGATACGTCAAACCAACTGAAACTATCCAGCGGTATGCATGGCAGTATAAGGTACACCTGTGCACTAATCATGGTGTCTGATGAGCATCTTGATGTGGCACACCTGTGAGGTGGGATGGATTGTCTCAGCAAAGCAAAAGTGCTCACTATCACACATTTAGACAGATTTGCGAACAATGAGAGAAATGTTAATATTGTGTATCTGGAATGAATTTTAGATCTTTGAGTCCATCTCATGACAAATGGGAGCAAAAACAAAAGTGTTGCGTTTATATTTTTGTTGAGTATACAGGTATATAAACTGATAGAAACTAAATCAAATCAGTATCTTATGCAAGTACCCTTTGCCTGAAAATTAGGAACTTTGTCCTGCCATTTTAGCTTTGGAAGATAATTGACTGTCTGACTGTTCCAAGGCTATTGGGGAACTTGCCATAGCTTTATGAGGGGAATGTTCTCCGTACCCACTGTCTTTGGTGAAATACAAAGATTTTGTCAAAGGCAATGACATTCAGTGTCTCAACTGTAATTTCATTCATTTTCTATACCCATTTATTCCTTACTAGGGTCGCGGGGTCCCAGCTGGCTACAGGCAAAGGCAGGGACCCACCCTGGACAGGTTGCCAAGCCATCGCAGGGCACACACCATTCACATACTCATACCTATGGGCAATTTAGTGTCCCGATTAACCTGATATGCATGTCTTTGGACTATGGGAGGAAACCAGAGTACCTGGAGAAAACCCACACGAACACGGGGAGAACACGCAAACTCCACACAGAAAGGCCCCAGGCCGGATTCGAACCCACACCCCTCTTGCTACAAGGCGGCAATGCTAACCGCCGCAAAAAACAAAAATAAAGTAAAGTGTGCGTGCGTGCGTGTGCATGTGCTTGGTTCGTGCATGTGTGTTTGTGTGTGCATCTGGTAGGAAGGTTTGTTGTTGAGCGTTGAGTGATTTTCCAGATTGCGTCCACTAACAAAAGGGGTGTAATTACAGGGTTGAGAGAATTACAGGCAGAGCCATGATCTGCTTGGGGAAGAGCGAGGGGCCGTGAGGATGGCGAATTATTACGTATAGTCTTCCTGACAAAAGCAACTACTGGGACAGCTATCTGAAAATACATTAAAAAGAAACTAAAGTATGTAAAAGAAGCCGCGCCAGTTTTAGTTTCCATGAATACACGGTTAAAAATAGGCGTGCAATGCACGGAATACCCCTCAGCCCGATGTCGAAGTTTTTGGAGACGCCCGCCCGCCCGCCCAACAGCACGAAGGATAGCAATACCCCGTCAGCCTTGAGGGCTGAGGGGTAATAAACTGAATTTTTTTTGACAGGTAATTTAACTGGCATCTTTTAGCCAGTTATTTTAACTGTAATTTTGCAATATGTTTACCACGGAGTTCAGTGCATGTTCAGTGTAAACCACAGTTAAATGCGCGCAGGACTCCACTTGCAGTTAAAATGACAAGGAGACAATGTGTTAATTCATTCATTCATTTTCTATACCCGCTTATTCCTCACTAGGGTCGCGGGGCGAGCTGGAGCCTATCCCAGCTGGCTACGGGCAAAGGCAGGGACCCACCCTGGACAGGTTGCCAATCCATCGCAGGGCTCACACACCATTCACAGACCATTATTTCTCACACTCATACCTATGGGCAATTTAGTGTCTCCAATTAACCTGGTATGCATGTCTTTGGACTGTGGGAGTAAACCGGAGTACCCGGAGAAAACCCACGCGAACACGGGGAGAACATGCAAACTCCACACTGAAAGGCCCCAGGCCGGAATGCGTTATTTTAACGGTTAAATTCAGTCAGTTTATAACTGTGTAAGAAAGCCGAACTGGTTTGGTGCAGGTCGGTGCAAAAATAATTAATGGCCTGTTGCAAATACCCGCCTAGTTCTTATAAATTCCTAGAGTTCAAGTCAATTTTGTGAAATAAACGCCTGGGCTACTAAATGGTCATATACGGTATGCATCTGTTTCAGTGCAGACAGTGGTTTTGAGACTTCTACATTGATCCCAGTTGGGGCAACACGCAATATCATCCTGTTATCCATCGTCTCAGGGCAAATTAGGACTAAATGAAGACTACAAGCTGGTTGTTCATTCAGAATGAAGTTGTTCAGATTTTAATACACAAAGCATACATATAAATTCATATATGCATATAACGACTAGTTTTTTCCAGGTATAGACCTGAGTCAGACTCGCAGGTACCGCTGAATGTGAACGCTTTTTCTTTGAGCGAAACGAAAACGTAGGTAACTGCGCGATTATATAAAGGGTAAAGCAATCGTAGAGCTTATTCATTAGCTTTGCCAAATAATAGCGCATAAATATTGTTGATTTACAATTCCTGATTCGTGTCCTTTTTTAAGTACGAAGGATTAAAAAGAACACGGAAAACAAGGCCCCCACCCAAAAAAATAATAATTGTCGACACCCATGTTTACTGTTTACATGCGTCTCATTGGACATTTATACATAGGCCTACACAAGATGGCCGAGCTATTCTGCCGTGTGTGCTTTGGTTCAGCCAATGACGTTGTCCACTCTAGTTTTTATTATATCTCTGTGTCAAACATGTCACACATCTTTATTGACATCGGATATACATGCAAAGAAAAACCGAAGCTTGTTTTAGCATCTGTGTTACCGCCACATGGGGTAACGAAGACGTTTTTATACAATAGTGCAAAGAATCGCCGGGCGTTTAATTGAACCGGCGTTTAACACGCAAAATGAGGTCGGACCCCAGGCGGCTTTTTGCACACAGGCGGGTGTTTGCACGCTGGCAATTATTTGGTCATATCATAACCATATTATGATTCATTTAAATTGTTTTTTTATTGGTCTCTTATCATTTGATAGACATAGGGTGATAATCATTGAGATCATTCTTATCCTTGTTTATGCAAGACAGAGCCCACTGTTGCTGAAGTGTGTAGAGTCACACTGGATTAATAGATTATAAAAGGCCACATGAGTGTAACTATATTTTAGAATCAGAGATGTGTTATGAGATGTACTTATGAGAGTTCTGTCTCATCTTCTAAACTCATAATATGATCCTTCATTTAACCTTCCTCTGAAAATGCTTAATGGGTGTTGGCTGAATATAGGTTGGCTGCGCGGTCTGACTGTATTTGGCTAGTGATGCAATTTTAAGGGGCTATGAGCCTTTCGGTTTAGTCTGTTCAGAGCTTTCATTTGAAGGATTTTTCATACATACAGAGTAAACTGTGTACCGTAATCACAATCCTTTAAAATTGTCTTGCGGTCGATATACAAAACCTATACAAACCTCACTGTATATATTTACATTGGTATCCAGATATATATACAAGAATGGGTTATTGTGTACCATGGGTATTAAAAATCTACACACCCTTATCACCTCCGCCAAGGAGGTTGTCTTCTTGCCTGCATTGGTTTGTCTGTTTGTGCACAATATAACTCAAAAAGTACTGAACGGATATCTCTGAAAGATATCTCTGAAATTTTGTGTATGGGTTGCTATTACATCAGTCATGGACCCTATTGATTTAGACCGCAATCTGTCAAATAATATGGCCACCACAGCAACCATCTTGAAATCCTAAGTTGCAGATACCTGAAATTTTTAATGAGCCATGTTCACTCAGCAAGATTTCGACTGTGCTGCTTTGGCCAAGGTTTGTACTCTCGGGGTGCCTCTAGTTTTAATTTCTGGTTTAACACATTTTAAAGCCAGAAATAATGGAAATTTAACAACTTCTTGCGACCGACTTCAAAAATCAAAAGGTCAACCAAATTCCATAGGTTTTTCAGCCAAAAACAAATAATTTATTGGTTGAAAAAACTGAAATGTAAAAGCTTGTATAACACCTAGCCTCCGTTACAGATGTCTTATGTCATTCGCTTCCCTTACACAACAACATCTGCACACACAAGCCATGTTTTGAGTTCCGTGACATAATAGCATCGTGCAAAATAAGCAAATCAGAATGCTTGTTAAATGATTGTCGTTTGGGCTTCCACTGTCAAATATTAATATACAAAAATGGCGGCTACAGAAACTCCTTAAAAACTGGCTGATAATGACATTTGATTTGTATGTGAAATAAGAATCGGATCGAAGAAAGAGGAAATGCGTGTACATGGAAAAAGCCAACTTGATGCTCCTTCAATTATAAGTATTGTTCTGTCCGTAAATACTTTTGTATATTCTGCAAGCGAACTGTTTGTGTGCCGTTCAGCATGCTACCATTTATTAGAAGGTTCTCAAGAATAAAAACCACCTGGATGAGAACATAAAGGAAATCAAATGATTTTACCGTGATAGCGACTGGCCCCGTGTCAAACGTCTAACTACTGAAGCACCAACCGAAGTGCGCTGCTCTGCAGCTAAAAATTTGTGTTCGAGAAAACAGTGGCACTGAAGAAACCTGGAGAAAGTCTTCGTTTTGAACATTTTCAGCATGTTGGTGTTGGTGAGCCTCTATTGCAGATGTCTTACATGTTTCACTTACCTCCCTCAATAGTATGTGCTCGTAGCCTCAGAAATATCAGTGCTTCTCTCTGATTTATTGAACACAAAACCTGGCTTGAGTATGCACACGTTGTTGTGTGAGGGAAGCAAACCACATAAGACGTCTGCAAGGGAGGCTATGTAACATCCTGTTTGGGGCAGCCTGCACTCCCCCTCTCATCCTTTGTTGAAACCAGTCTTGTGATTAAAAAACAGCACGTCTTTGTGAATAAGACCCAGGACTTCAGACACACAGACTTACCAAAGACTTTTTGATATCCACTGTAGATTCATGTTTGATGAGAAATGTACTATGTGTCATTTTCCAGGAATGCACCAGGGACATTTTGGCAGCACTCCAGGTAGACTGTAATGCAGTCACTCAGCACATCCTGTCTCTCAAGGACACGGGCAGAAAACTCATTTGCGATTGGCTGCAGAAGTACTGCAGGGCCCGTCTTTCAGAGGTCATCATAGCCAATCCGGTTCCTTGTAAGGAGGAGCACTTACGAGAGGCCTTCCTGATTGGTGGGGCACTGCTGGAAACTGATTCCAGGGACTCTCGATGGCACCTTCTGTATGTTGACACTCTCCTTGCCAAAGGTGAGACAGCTGTTGCTAAACATTCGCGCAATGTTGCTGCAGTGTGGCGGCAGTGTTATAGTTTTAATTGATCATTCCAATGACATTATGTGAAACGCTAGTGCAAAACCCTGTCGGAGTTACGTAAGGGGAGTGCAATAATGCACCATGTTGCCCTCCTTTTAAATCACTTAACTAATTAGAGAATATATATAAATAGTTATGTCGAAAACCTGAGCACGCAAATTTAATTTTCGGCCTCTTGCAATGGAGAGAACGATAGCCAGTATGTTCTGTCAGCCAACAAAAGCAAAGAGATGCTGCAGCTCCAGAAATCTTTGGGGTAATGTTTACCCCATTGCATCGTTGCATCGTTTAAACCCCTGCAGAATGCTGGACCAGAGTTAGGGCCTGACCCGGATATGGCAGGACTGATTTTGTTAGTCCCTATAAAGTGATGTTGCGATGTAATACTCAACTGCCCTGAGTGTCTGTCCAGCCCCCTCCTCGTTTCTCAGGTGAGCTGAAGGCAGCTGCAGGCCACCTTGGGAAGGTGTTTGGGCGGGACCCCCGTGAGGCGACGGCCCAGGCCAGGTGGGGCGTGGTGGAGTCCTGGCAGCAGAATTTTGGAGCTGCAGGGAGGCAGCTGAGCAGAATAGCGGAGAAGGACCCCTCCACTCTGGAGTTTCTGCTGCATTTGATCAGTCCAGCTCAGCGGCACATGCTGGCACAGGTAACAGCGAGAGAGCAGATAAACAGATACATCCCAGATAAACAGGTGTACTCATAGGCATACCAGCCAATCAGCTTCTAGGGAGGGCACACATACTGTAGGGAGGCCCTGGTCCTTTTATAATTTGTCACTTTCAACGTGATCACACCCACACAACCTCCTTCAACCATAATTAGCAGATTCTGTTCTACAAACCCTGCAAGTACAGTTCTGGCACGGGATGTGTCATTTCACCGGTAGTTATAGCCGCATCATACTGTTGTGTGCGATTGCATATTACGGGACTCTTTAGAATAGCTAACTAGTTGGCTAACATTAGTTCTGAAAAATCATTGGAAGTAGTTGTCATATTTCGGCAATGTTATTTTGTTCTTGCCCCAATTTCTGTGTAACTGTGTAACGTTGATAGCCCATGAACTAGCAAACAAGCAAAAGCACGTCCCAAAGATCTAAAAGTATAGTTTGGACGCACAAAAGTGCAACAAAACATATCAGATAAGTTCATGCTAATTAGAGCTAGCTAGTGAAGTTATGAAAAAAACCAAAACATGTTGTGTAAATACGACAATTATTTTCAAAGATTTTTCTAACTTCCTTATATAATGTAAAGAGTACAGTAAAACACAAGTACACTGTACTTGGCAGTGTAACGCGGTTTAACTACCACAATATAATTAATAAGCAAGCCGTTTAGTTAGTCCACCTGATAATCAATTTTCGTATAACTTACAATTCATCTTCCACTCTGAACTTGTTGCTGAGACTTAGCATTAACTGACAACGTAAACTAGATGGCTGTGTGACATGATGTGGGTGAGATCGCATTTAAAGCGACCAATCTTAAAAGGGTCAGTACCTCCCAAGAGCATGTATGACTGATTTTAGAGGCTCTATGAACATGAACACCGCAGTGTTTATTGATAAAAAAAATTGCTAGTGCTGGCATCTCGTGCCATGAAAGGCAATTCTCAGAGGAATTCCTCACAACAACCAAACTGGCTACTTACACTCCTTGCAGATGCTTGCAATGCTTTGTATCTGCATCAATTGTTGGACCCCACTCCTCATCAACCAGGAAATTTTAAATTGGCATAAAATGTATGGAGCCAAGATTCTAATACTGTCTTTTAATAAAATGCACTACACAGTGACCAGTTAACTAATTACCAGTTAACTAAAAACTCATGAAACAGAAAATCAATGATGGCAAGCACTAGGTTTGTTTAGTATGGTATCCAAAAGTTTATTACTGTTCCCTATCAATGGAAACACTAGTTTTTGCAGGTTGATGCCTTAAGGGGACTTATAGTTAAGCTAACATTTTTCCAAGATATTCACTTTTTAAACTAAGAATTATTATCAAAATAAATCTATTAGAAATTGCAACTTACAACACTGAGTTTCTGTTGCATCATATCAGTGGTTGCCATTGCAACGGCCGTTTTAATGAATATATAGATACTTAGAGAAACAACAGTGTAAGGTTATAATTTCAGCTGTAATGTGAAGGAAAAAAACATTCCTAATGTCACTACAGAGCTTTTTTTCCAGGTTTCTATGTTCTTGTATTGATTTTGACCAATCAATTTCAGCGGGAAACAGCCAATTAAATATGCACATTTTGATTTAATCATATTCAGAGGTACGCACATATTGCAAAACGAGCTCTTTACAGACATAGATCATCTCAAAATGAGGAAAACTGCCAAATATGAGGTTAATATGTACAAATATGAGATTGGATGTACGGGAATCTGTATTTTCTTGTTGAAAATCTCTATTTTTAGAGAAACTTAATTTTAGTTTGGCAGTAATTATGCGATCGAAGTTTGACAGTAATGTTCTCAGGAGGAATACATTTAGTATTTTGTTTTTAGTGGTTTTTTAGGATTTTTTTTACCTCCTTAACAGGCACCAGCTTCAGAAGTAACTCAGTCTTCTTCAGTCTGTGTTTCTTCCCTAGTTTTATGTGCTTTCAAGTTCTAGTGCGCGTCTTTCACACATTTTCTGTTCATTTTGTGATAGCCTTTCATTGAGTGTGCCGCTGCCTTTCTGCCACGTTTCATAAGAATGGCGACAATTCCTTGCTGGCCATCATTGAAAGTCAACACACTCAACACACTCAGCTGTTCCAGCTTTCCAATGTTCATGACGAATGTTGCCTTTGGAACACAACTCAATATGATGGACTATTAGAAGGACCACTTCATGTTCTTACCTCAAAACTTTTGAACCAAAATTGGCATTTTGCTTAGCTATAGGTCCCCTTAAAAATCCAGTTGAAGTGAAAATTGTGTTGAAATTAGCTGAGGAAAATGGCCAAGACCCAAGAGCTACCGAGAGCACTGCCCCCTGTTCATCTGGCTGGGCATCACTGCTGGACCTCATAAGGGGCCACCCGATTTAGCTCGCTCGCTTCACTCGCTCATAAGAGCTCCCTGATTCATGAAACCCAATGTTGGCAGCTCTGCATTCTCATGTACATGCATATGCCCTCATATTCAAATGCACATGCACACAGTCGCTGACCCCCATATAGGGTAGCCCCGGACTGTGGAACACAAATGCACAGTGTCTAACCCAAGACTTGAAGGCACAAGTTCCAGTTCTACCCTCTAAGGTCTGTGGAACCCATTGTCCCTCTATTTCAGCAATTTCAGTCAGCACTATTTTAACAGCTCATCATTACGATAATTACTATAACGGTTGAAGGACTGTGCGAAGTTGAGAAATGTTGCTGAACCACTCAGCTTGAGAAAAGAGGGAGGAACCATGATGAATGCATAAATCATAATTACTGCTTTGCATTGTGCGGCACACAATAACCTCTACTAATTCGCACCCTCTCATTTTCGTTTTGTTTGTCATGTTGTTGACTTGAGTGCACCGAGCAATTTTATGCTTTTAACTGTTCGCCGCTTTGTCCTTCAGCAAATTGATGCTCAGGCTGTTTTTCAAAATGGTTTGTAGGATGACAGACTTCCAGATAATAATGCTTTGTGGACGGAATTTTAACCCCTTAAACTCAAACTTTTAACAAAAGTTCGACCTGAAGTAGGTTCAAAGCCAGAAAAGGCTTTTTGATATTGTAGGACAATGTCACACAAAAATTCTGTATCTGCTGGTATCAAGGCTTCGCTGAAGCTACATCTCACGTACGTATATTGAGAAAAACAATCAAACCTAGGATTCAATTTTTTTATGGCCACAGCATAACATCAAATGAAAAATATACCTGATTTTAAACTCATTATCGTGTAATTCAGCAGGACATATTTGGGATCATTGGAGGCGGGGGCATCTCTGCTAGAATTTATAATGGGGCTGAGGTTCCACAGGTTTGAATACAGCGGCTGCGTTTGATAAGCTCATGTATGGGTCGGCAGGTTTTGTGGGTTTGAAGACTCCCTCGGCACTTTCAGCTGTGGCTTCCAGTCGATCTGTTGACCTCTGTGCAGCCAGACTGTCATGACAAAAGAGAAAATACAGGAAACAGACCATTACTGCATAATATAGTTGTATCAACCTTGTATATTGCATGATAACCCACCATGCTGGGTTCACTGGTACTGCGCTGGTTTAGGCCTGTATTAAATTCTATTTTTAATGGATGATCTCCATATTGAAATCAGTGTGGCCCAGTACTGAGCTTAATCTGCGTTTGTAAAACCAGCCTGTAATATACAACCCCAATTCCGAAATAATTGGGACAAAGTGTAAATTGTGAATAAAATCGAAACGCAATGACTTTCAAATCACACCAGCCAGTATTTTATTCACAATAGAGCAGAGATGACATAGCAAATGTTGAAACTGAAAAATGTTACCCACAAAATGAGCTAATTTCAAATTTGATGCTGCTACAGGTCTCAAAAAAGTTTGGACAGGAGCCTGTTTACCATGGTGTAGCATCCCCACTTCTTTTTAACACAGAGTGGAGGCGAGTGGGCATTGAGGAGACAAGTTTCTTGAGTTTAGAAATTGGAATTTGATCCCACTCTTGTTAAATACAGACTTTCAGCTGCTGGAGAGTTTTGGGTCTCCTTTGATGGACTTTTCGTTTAATTATGCACAAATGTTCTCAATCGGTGAAAGATCAGGACTGCAGGCAAGTTCAGCACACGGACTCTTCTACTTCGAAGCCATGCTGTTGTAATAGCTGCAGTATGTGGTTTTGAATGGTCCTGCTGAAATGCAGAAGGCCTTCCCTGGAATAGATGTTGTATGGAGGGGAGCATATGTTGCTGTTAAACCTTTATATACCTTTCAGCATTCATGTTGCTTTTTAGAACATGGAATTGTCCCACACCATATGCACTAATTCATCCCCATAGCATCAGAGGTGCTGGCTTTTGAACTGAACGCTGATAACAGGAGAGGTGGTCTCTCTCCTCTTTAGCCTGGAGGACAAGACATCCATGATTTCCAACAAGAATGTCAAATTTGGACTCATCTGACCACAGGACACATTGCCACTTTGCTACAGTTCATTTTAAGTGAGCCTTGGCCCACAGAACACGGCGGCACTTCTGGATCATGCTCAACAATGGCTTCCATTTTGCATGATAGAGTTTTAGGTCGCATCTGTGGATGTCACGGCAGACTGTTTATAACAGTGGTTTCTTGAAATATTCCTGGGCCCATTTAGTAATGTCAATGACGGAATTGTTGGTGCAGCAGCTTAAAAAAAGGCATTTAAATGGCTATCACATGTAATTAATAACAAAAAAAATTTGTTAATAATTATTTATTAAAACTTTCATAAAAATATTCAAGTTCCTCCCACGAGGCACCAAAATACGTCAGGGAATCTGCCTTTACGATACGTAAAATAGCAAGGATGGATTATTCAGACGTTTCGTCCTAATAATCCTTCCCTCAAGATAACCATTTGATTTAGAAGAAAACCTGCAAATTTAGTAACCAGTCTCATAAAATTACGAAAATAACCAAAAATATGGCATTTTAATTAATAATTAAAATAATCAATATTAGTGAATAAAGAAAACAATGTAATTGATAATCTGAAGGAATTGTGGAGTTCTACATAGGCTATTTTGACTCAGCCTCCCACATGTTACAGCATCAAACAGACACTCGGTTTAATAAATGAATTTATTAAACAAACGAACACAGAATACACATGGGCTATTCTACAGAAGGACTATATACGAACTAGAGAAAGTAACAATGGTGTGTGTGTACGTTCAAGTGTGCATGTGTGTTCTTAGTGCGCGTGCAGGACGCACGCTTGTGCGCGATTTTGGGAATGGGCAGGCGCGTGTCCGCGCGCGTGGCAAATGTGTGTGTGTGTGTGCTCGTGGGCACGAGTTCTTTTGTCTTGGGACAAATTCTTTCAGCTGCTTAGAATTTCTAAATGTAGTTATAGGCGGACGATGCACGGCCGGATAAATCAATTTAGATTCAACGAATTGCGAGAAGAGTTTGCTTCAGCTCATACGCAATTTGTATTACTAATTGAGTTATCATCCATACTATGGCATGCGTGTTAGTTAATTGCAGCATTAGACAGTTAGCCAGGAAGAAGATTATGCATGTGAAAACAAACAATCAATGGCTATTTAACTTCATGAAATATAAAATGAACACAATGTGATTATACAATTACAATAGTAATGGACAACTTAAATGTGGTACAGTTTAAGTTGAAAATCGCTAAACTGCATTACTGCCTGGAATGTTCAGTTAGTCTTTCTGAAGTTCCTAGCTTGAGATTTCTCTCTGGGTCCATTGAGCACCGCAGTTCTGGCGAGGATGTCCCGCGGGGTGCGCAGATCCGAAGTCCTGTGTTTACTTGAGGAATGTGTGTAGCTTTGCTGTGTCGGAATGTCCTTGCCGATTCGGAAAAGTTCTTTTTGGAGTTGTTCCATGTCCGACTAGCAGTAGCACCGGGCATAAGCTAGTTTAATGAGATTTGCAGTCCTGAACTTAAATAGAGATTCACAGAGATGTGAGCACTCTGCAGATAGGCCAAATGAAATTGCGCAGGATGCATGAATTCCAATGCAAGTGCCATCTTTTCGCTTGAAAAGAGTCTGGCTTTTCCTTCGGGGGGGGGGAGATGGCCCAAAAGCGAGTGTATCTTCCCTTGAGGGAAGATGCGCTAAGAGAGAGCGTGACCTCCTCCGTTGGAAGTGTGCGAATAAGAGAGAGTGAACTGGGTGCGGTCCTTAGTTCTTATAGTTTTGTTTCCCGTTTTATTGCTTTTAGCCTCATCCTATTGGAAAATGTAAAGAAAGCAGGTGGAGCTGAATAGGATTTTTCTCTTTCCTGTTGACTGCATGGGAAATGTAGTTCTGTGGTCCCTTACATACCTACATACCCCCCTTTTTGGTCTCAAAATGCGGCGTATGCCAGTGTTCTTGAGAGCAAAGTAATTGTTAAAAGGGTCCACAGGTCTGAAGGACCTTTGCCATGTTGCAGCATGGGAGTCCATTAAAGTCCATTTCCTGTGCATGTCACAAACAATTTACTACAGTAAAGTCTGAGAATGTCCAAGACATTCATGTGACTGATAAACAACTAGGCATTTTATGACAGACTAACACAAACATCTAGGTAGTTGTCAATACTAACCAGTTGACATTACATCATGACATGGCAATTGACCGCTAATGTTTAGGTGTTAGTAATGTTAGTGTGGGTGGAGAACGAAGCGCTTGCAGTTATGACCCAGCCACTGAGGGATCCAGTGGATGTTCATCTCAAGGAGGGTCAAGGTCAAATTTAAATTAAGCCTAATTTGAGCAGAATTGTGGTTGTGCCCTTCGGACAGAGGTCACTGTCGAGGTGCATCACATCTGGCTTGCAGAGGGGTGGTCCCCTTAAAGCTAAAGGCTTGTACAGGACACTGTCCATTTAAGTATTGACCTGGTGGCTGTGTCATAAAGGAGAACCGTTAGAATGTGGCTCAGAAGTGGTAATTCCAAACCATGTGGGTGGCTTTGGGTTTGTATGAAAAGTGGTCCATGAGCATATGGATGTGTGAAAGGTCAATCAGTTATGTGGGGCTACGCACATACTAAGATTGCACTGTAGTCATGGTTGCCAAAAGGAAAAGAGAAGGCCAAATTCATTTTCCTTTAAACCAAACTACAAAAGTAAATTTTGCTTGCGTTAAGCCACCTGATGAGCAAACCCACATAAGAGACACACAGGACTCTTATAATATTCAGCATGAGGAGAATATGACTGTTAAATTTACCCCCTTTTACCTGTATGCTTTACTTTGAGGCATCAAAGGGGGGAAAATGTTTTATTTCACACTGACTACAATAAACTTTTATAAAATCCTTTCAGAAAAAAAAACAAGAATAAACATGTCTCATAAATTACAAGTTTGAAATCCTACAAAATGGCATTTGCGAAACTAGTCAAATGACAAGAAGTCACTCTAATGGGTGTTGATGAAAAAGTATTAAGAGTACGAAATTGGGATTTATATGGTCAAATATACGATCATAATGACACTAATAACGTGATAGCCTATATCCCAGGAATACACGTGTTTAACGGCCACACACTGCACAGTGCACCTTATCACAAGCGTTGATTTGGTAGCCTACTGCTGCAACGGCAAGCAACAGTTATGGGGCATTTATTTCTCTATGAAGCCAAATATCTCGAAACGATAGTTAAGAGTTAAATCCACAATAATTTACCATTTCAGCGGTGTCAAACTCAAGGCTGACAGCGAAGTCGTTTTCCTGCAAAAAAGTTTGATTTCTACAAATTGCGGAATCGGTCAAATTGCGAAACCGTTCAACCCACTGCATATCGAAGATTACTCGCACCCCGTCTCAGTAAAATTCATTTAGGGAAAGAACTTGAATGTTTTTCAATTTATATACTGTTTCGTTTTAAAATGCTGATGCAATATGCAATTTTTAACCAATTTTTCAAAACGTTTTGCATCGTCTGTATTTGTTTTAATGACTTCTCATAACCATTCAGATAACCACTCAGATGTTCAAACATAATGTTCGCAAAGCTTGCAACTAGAAAATAATTGTGTACAATATGAATTTATTTCGACCATAACCACTAAACATTGGACGTCAAGACGACGTGCAGGTGGCGTCTATATTGGGTCCGTCGGTCCATGACCAATTCTGGACATGTATTCGACGTCGAAATTGGGTCCAACATTTGGACGTCCAATTATGACCAGACTTGGACGTCACATTTACGTTCAACATTTAACCTTTGAACTGGGTTATTTTTTGGACGTCATCTGGACGTCTATGACAGGTGCAGCTAATACAACATCACAAATTATCAATGTCAATACGTTTTAAAGGTGCTAGAATGGTTGCGCAGGACATTTATCCTTGTTCTGTGATGACCTGTAATGCAACCAATTTCCAGAGTTATGCTACAAGATTAAACAAACATACACTTGTACAGTACCCGGTTTTTTTTTTTAACAAATCAGTCATTTCACCATTTCTGATTGCAAAAAAGTAGAAGAAAAATGCTGTGGGAAATGTAGGATTTACATATCTCCTAGCACCTGCTGGAAACTACCTGCACTACCTACTTTCTCAGGTGGTTGTATTGTAAATGGCTGTTCCTCAGCAAACTTTATACCTACCTTTACATGTGCCCAATACTGCCCCCAAGTGTCCAAATCATATTTTAGAGAAACCTAACCAAAAGACTACAGATTCAAAGCAAGGCAAGAATTCACACGACGTTGCCTTTTTGTTTGCTTTCACTATTTAATAAAGACGAATATGTGTATTGGATTTGTCATTTATTGTCATTTATTTGTGTGTAAATTTTGTCCCATGTTTCCATAGGGTGGAGGACGTGGCACTTAATTTTCTTGGCTTGTTTTAGTAGCCAGTTTGCATCTCTTGTTTGCTTCTGGTATCTGGTGCTTAGTCAAGTAAATTGATTTTTTGGGGGGGGGATTGTCTAGTCCTATTTCAGAGTTTCGTTGCAGAAACACAGCTGCAGGAAAATAAACTGCAGCAAACGTGTCCACCCTCTTGAAACATGGGACTACATTTTTAAATACTATAATGTAGAATAATATAAATAATATAGAATAAAATTTAGTCTAAAATTTAGTCTAAATTTGACGTTGAAAAGACGTCCATTAAGGACCAGCTTTGGACCATTAATAGCCCATACACGGAGGTCTCATCGACATCTACGAAGGACGTTCGGTGGACGTTGAAAAAATGATGTCGCCTGGCGTTACAAAACAACCCCTTCAGTCGACCAACATTCGACGTCCAAAAATGACTTGTAAATGACGTCGATCTGACGTCGCATTGCGCAGTGGGTAACGACTCTCGAATGCACTAAAAAAACAAGCAAAATAAACGATTTGCGGAACCTTACACAGGATGTTTTTGTAAGCTTATTCTATATCTATCGATAAGGAAACGCAATTTTTTAAAAAAAGATCTGCTCAATATCTTATCTCTCAAGGACAATGTCACGTAAAACTGAATGGCTCTTTCGTAAACTGAATTCGCAGAATTAAAAGCGGATACACCTGGCACTGATTCAATACAACTCAGTTCGTGTCATCTCCATTTTTCAGTCATTGTCACCCTAATATTCCCTTTAAGCTCATTGTAGCCTATTAAAGAATTAATGACCTGGTCAGTGCGTAGCAGAAATTTTCTATAAAATGCCCAACCATAAACTGACATCACATTCACAACTATGGAACTTATCATGATACGACGCATTTCCCCAGAGTTTAGGACAAAGATTGACTCCTTGGCAAGAGACAACCTCACACCTCTGCAGGTCCGAAAACGCATAATTTCGGAGAATAACGTGAGCATAAGCTCACAGGCTATTAAGTTGTATATTGCCAATTTGTTTCCTCCTCCGCCGAGGAGGTTTATGTTTTCGGTGCCGTTTGTTGGTTTGTTTGTTGTGTACAACATAACTCAAAAACTAATGGCTGGATTTTGATGAAATTTTCAGGGTAGGTGGGTATTGAGTCAAGGTAGAGGTGATTAAATTTTGGCATATCTAGGCCAAAGTACTGCTGAGATAAACTCCAAAGATCAAGATTTCAAGTCTTTCCAATGGGCCGGAGTTCCAATCGCCGTGCTTTTGGCTTTGCTGCCCCCTGGCGGCGGAGGTTTTGCGCTCTCTGAGTGCTCTTCTAGTTTATATTGTGGCTGGCTTTTCAAAACCAATAAATCAAATGCTGCACACTTCGTTGAAGTTCTACCCACAAACTCTCAGAATCACAGTTTCTGCAATAAAAATACATATTTAAAAATGCCAACAAAAAAAAAAATCCTTCAAGAATACAATTTCTTACATTTCGCTGTCGAGTTTATCATAATATTTTTTTTCTCCTGTTCATGCTAGGCTTTTTAAACAGAGGATCAGCCACGCGCTTTCCAGAGGTCGCATAAGCTCTCACTTCCACTTTCACTGCAAGAGAAAATAAAAAGATGCTAAAATACATAACGCCAAACACAAATGTAATTCTAACAGTCAAAATGCCCTCTATAACTTACACGCGGTACTACATTCAGTTCCGTGGAGCCACATGTGGTTATTCTTGGCGGTAAACTGTCCTGTGATACGGCTCATCGGTTAGATCGTGGTTATAAATGGGTAAGAAGGGCGAAATGTTGGAGATAACCGGGCGTGAACTAACGACGTCTCTTTGGTGTTAACGGCGACTGTACTGTATAGTACTCCCTGGGGCTCTCTGTACGGCTATGCTTTATCGCTACTGCTTCAATCATAGCTGTTGCCTCATCAAAGCTGGGTAAATATTCTGAAATTAGAGCTTTGCAGAGCTCTGAGTAGCTACCCGGAATGGATAAGGGGTGCTCCCTAATGAAACTACGAACCTCACTGGAAGAGGTCTTCAAGAGAAGTATGAGCTTTTCCTGGTCAGTTGTACCGGGCAGGTCTGCAAGAGCGAAATTAATTTGCTGTAAATAACTGTTAACGTTGTACTCTAACTTTTCAGGGTCAAAATGGTCAACATCCTTCGCAATGCGCTCAAGAATTTGATAGCGAGGGACATCAAAATTTTCACATGCCTTTCTATTTGAAGAAGGCCGATTATAACTAGCAGCAGATTCAGTGAGGGCGTGATGTCTACCATCCGATTGGGTGTCCTGGCTTAAAACCAATTGACACCCTGAAATGCGTACTTGTGAGAGGGAGCGAGAGGTTCTCTCTGAACTCTCTCTGATTGAGAGGGAATGGCAGTGGTGTGTGTTTGGCTCACCCTGCAAATAAAAGAATCTTCCAGCTTTCCTTCCAACCTAGGATAGGTGTTTACTGGAAGTGACGCTGGGATGTAGTGTGCTTCTTGGCTTAGAGGGGGCGCTAAAGAGTCACTTGCCTGGTCAGAGTGTCCCTGGTCAGAAGAAACAGAATCTCGGTCAGAGGAAGCACATGAATACTGACTGGAGAAACCTGAATCACAATTAGACCCCCCTTTCCCCAGTTCATGAAGTGAACGGTAAGCTGCTTTTCCCAAGGAGACTAAATGGTGTCCATTTTCGGAACCACAGTCCTCCCCACTGTAAACTGGGAATATGGGTGAAGATCCATTCGTGGAATACATCGCACAAGATGGAAAATTTGGTACCTTATCACATGGGACTGCCTTGGTGACACCGTTTGGTTGGTTAGGACATGTCCTCATATCGACTGGGCTTTGTCCCAAACTCTGGTCTGCATGCAAAGTATTTGCAGCTACTTGCTTGTGAATTTCTCCCTGCTGAAATGAGCTGCTTAGAGGTTTGATTAAAACTGGTGACAGCAAAGTTGGGGCAAAGTGTGACTGCGGTGGTGCAGGCCATTCACTTTTTAGCCTAAACAGTTCCTCTTTGTTAGAGCTAAGCTTGGATTCTGCAGCATGCAAATAGTGAGATAGTGCATAGCTTTCTTATTTACAGACAGTATCTCATGAAGGATACTGGAGTTTTGCTGTTTAAGATTGATAATCTCCCTATTTAGTTCCTCATTGCTAAGAAGGGCAAGACTGACTTGCCTGGAGAAATTCAAGATCAACGTGGAGAGCCGCGGGTTTGAAGACCCAGCAGTGGAATTGCATTCTTCGTTGATTAAGGGTTCAATTCCCTTGCTACACTCCTTGAGGTTCAGCATATTTAGGTAGTCTAAACAGCTAGGAGGCACATCCTTGCTTAACGGGAACAAGAACTGTTCAACCGAAACAAGTTCCATGTTCACTCTCCGTACAGTGGGACTATCAAAATCTCCATCAGTGGTTTCCCGTTCCAGTGGATAACTACCCAATATTAGTACATTTAGCAAGCTGCTTGCTGGCGACTAGTGTTAGCGACAGCAGTTGAATCAAAATGGTGGTGATGCAGTGCACCAACCAGGAAAACAAAATTTGGATAAAAATATGATCGAAATCACAAAATGAATATTTGAGTTTGCTGATACTCAAATTTGCCAGCTGGAGAATGGTTAAATTTATATTTAATAATTTTGGAATTATTAAATTTGAATTTAAAAATATCTCCTGAATAGAGGATCACGTGGATCTCGCAAAACGTGGAATTGAGTCAAATGCTAGCCTCACACAGGGCACCAAAATAAATGTAGGTGCAGCAGCTTAAAAAAAGGCATTTAAATGGCTATCACATGTAATTAATAACTAATAAAATTAGTTAATAATTATTTATTAAAACTTTCATAAAAATAATAAAGTTCCTCCCATGAGGCACCAAAATGCGTCGGGGAATCTGCCTGTACGATGCGTAAAATAGCAAGGATGGATTATTCAGACGTTTCGTCCTAATAATCCTTCCCGCAAGATAACCATTTGATTCAGTGACCGGTCTCATAAAATTACTAAAATAACCAGAAATATGGCATTTTAATTAATAATGAAATTAATTAAATTAATCTGACGGAATTTTGGAGTTCCACATAGGCTATTTTGACTCAGACTCCCACATGTAACAGTGCAAGTGGCTTTCCCTCGGGGTGGGGGAGCTGGCCCAAAAGCGAGTGTATCTTCCCTTGAGAGAAGATGCGCTTAGAGAGAGCGTGACCCCCTCCGTTGGAAGTGTGTCAAGAAGAGAGAGTGAACTGGGTACGGTCCCTAGTTCTAATAGTTCTGTTTCCCGTTTTATTGCTTTTAGCCTCAACCTATTGGAAAATGTAAAGGAAGCAGGTGGTGCTGTATAGGATGTTTCCACTTCCTTTTGACTGCATGGGAAATGTAGTTCTGTGGTCCCTTATATACCTACAGAATTATGCTGGTGACTGATGCTGTGGCGTCAGAGGGCCTGAAGATCATGGGCATCCAGTAAAGGTCTTCGGCCTTATCCCTTACGCAGATTGATTTTTCCTTTCTCTGAATCTTTTGATGATGTTATGGACTGTTGATGATAAGACCTTCAAAGCCTTTGCAATTTGACGTTGAGGAACATTGTTTTTAAAGTATTCTACAGTTTTTTTACACTAAGCCTTCACAGGTTGGAGAGCCTCTGGCCATCTTCACTTCTGAGAGACTCAGCCTCTCTAAGACATCCCTTTTATAGCCAGTCATGTTGCACACCTGGTGCCAGTAAACTTAATTACTTGCTGAATGTTCTTTCACAGCTGATTCTCTTATATATTAATTGTTTTCAGCCCTTTCTTGCCTGTGTCCCAACTTTTTTGAGACCTGTTGCTGCCAGAAAATTTGAAATAAGCTCATTTTGTGGATAAAAATGTAAAATGTCTTAGTTTTAATATTTGAAATGTTATGCATGTTCTATGGTAAATAAAATTGGCTCGTGATCTGAAAGTCATTGCATTTTGATTTTATTCACAATTTACACCTTGTCCCAACTATTTCAGAATTGGGGTTGTATTTTATAATGACTGACTTTGTGACTGCTACAAGAGCCTTTGCCTTGTAAGCCTGTAATTTTACTGAAAATCTCCAGATAATGCTCACGTTTGTATGGTTCAGTTTGTGCATTTGGGACTCTTAACCCCTTTGCGCAGAAGCCAAATCTGGATTTTTAGGTGTTACCTGATTTAAGGCCTTATAATTCAAGATTGCAGCTTCACAGACAGAAAAACCTTGGCTCAATTGAGTCTAGACAATTGAATTTAGACTACCATTGTATTTTAGTTTATTTTTATGATTTTGCTGGAGAAAAGGGGCTGCAAACATAAAAAATCTTCATGAGAATTGAAATAGCAAAAAAAATAATACTGACAAATAAAAAACTGCTGGGGCTTATATCTATACATTACCGGGATCATAAACTTCTTGACCACAAGTACAATTCATCTTGAACATTACATTCTAGATTACCCGCTTACTATGAGCCAAATTAGACAGCTATCCAGGTGTCTCCCCAAAGTCTGAGATCCATCAAAATGCTTCACTGTCAAATCATACATTAATCATATATTTAACACAAATTAACTTTTGGGGCATGAAATTCAGCATGAACTAATGATTTTCTGGTTGAGTTTAGCATGATTTTATCAATATCAGTGCCGCTGAACATCATTGGTCACCAGTAACCTCTCAAAACACAAAACATGCCTTTTCTCCATAATAAAGTTAACAATATTGTCCATTTTTCTTTGAAGTCCCCCTCTCAAGTGAAGTGCTTATTAAACAGCTATAACATTCACGATGCAATGAAAAGCTAACCGCTCTCACATCCAAGCTCATAACCTTACACCTTATAAGGGTAAAAACTCACTAACTCAAAAATATCTGAATTCTGAAATATACCTTATTTTAACAGAACAGAAATTTCACTTTCAGGAAAAGTCAAACGACATATGCCTCCATATTCAACAGAATGGTGTAATGAACGTACCAAGGGATCTACCTTCGTGCGTGGGCAGCATGCATTTGGAGAAACGAAAACCTCGGCATTGGATGTCTTTAAACACGGTATAAATTCTACAGCAAGAAGCCATATTGAGCAAAATGCAAACAGAGTAGAAGTATAACATGTTTTCTTCATTGATGCCCTCCTCCAGAGACAGATGTATCGGGTAGAAGGAACCCTCCATTACTGTTTCATTCGGAATAATTCCCATTGACCGCGTCCATACAACATGTATCTCGTAAATGAAACTGAACACTTCAGGCCGGTTTCGGGTGTCTTTGTTTCTTTGATATCGCATCATTTTCAGCTGCGCAACCGTGGCCAACATTCGAAGAACAAAGCCGACCTTACTTTTACGCTTAGCTTTGTATCCTATTCTTATTGTCCGATCAATGTATTTCAGTTAGTGAGGAGAGTTTAAAAACTCGGGAAATAGATAAGAAAGGAGTCTATCAATACATCGTTACCGGGGAAGCTTCACGAGGGCGTGAACTATAACTGCAGAGTTACGCAGATGAATCTGTGTATATAATTGAGTGACTGGCTATCGACACCAGTACTTGGGTGGATAAAAGGGAGCGCTGAATTTGTCCATGGAGGAATATACGCGTTAATCCATGGGAGGGAACTACGCATATTTTGTATGTCATAACTGTAATTGACAGTAGAATGTGAGAGAATCAATACTATGTCGGATTAACAAAACGTTTTTTTTAACCCCTAATTGGAATACTGTCAGCTCACTGTAGCTAAAATGGTTGCTACAGAGTACTACGTTTTTTTCTTTCGCAAGTGATAATTATGTCCCCCGAGGGGACATGTAGCGTTTGTGACAATTCCTGTGCGCCGTGATCGTTATCGTGCGCCGTAACAAACGACGTCACGCACTTTTTATGAACATTTATGAAGATATTATTACGAAACTTTTCATACACACATATCTGGTCCCGAGATAGGTTGCTATTGAATTTCGGCCAAATCGGAAAGGCTCTGTAGCACCACCAAGAAACATTATATTGGCACTTACACGGCCACCACGACCGGTAGGGAAGTCATAGAGAGATGGAACCAAGACTATATTGGTCATCTAATCAAGGCCTAAAAATGAAAAGTCGACACCCATGACCTAAATCGAACAGGAAGTCCGCAATTTGCATATCAAAATTTCCTTTTTCCCCTAAATTGGTCTCCAAAAACTTTTACATTCTTTCATATCTTCTGAAGTACTCAGCTCAGAGGTTTCATATTGCACATGTGAGACAACCATGATGGCTAATTTGATAAAATTAAACAATTATCCCCACAGGTCACAAAATGGCTCTCTAGCGCCACCAAGAAACATTATATTGGCACTTACATGGCCACCACGACCGGTAGGAAAGTCATAGAGAGGTGGAACCAAGACTATATTGTTCATCTAATCAAGGCCTAAAAATGAAAAATCGACGCCCATGACCTAAATCGAACCGGAAGTCTGCAATTTGCATATCAAAATTTCCTTTTTCCCCTAAATTTGTCTCCAAAAACTTCGACATTCCTTCATATCTTCTAAAGTACTCAACTCAGAGGTTTCATATTGCACATGTGTGACAACCATTATGGCTAATTTGATAAAATTAAACAATTATCCCCACAGGTCACAAAATGGTTCTCTAGCGCCACCAAGAAACATTATATTGCCACTTACACGGCCACTACGACCGGTAGGAAAGTCATAGAGAGATGGAACCAACACTATATTGTTCATCTCATCAAGGCCTAAAAATGAACAATCAACACCCATTACTAAATCGCACAGGAAGTCCGCAATTTGCATATCAAAATTTCCTTTTTCCCCTAAATTTGCCCTCGCACAAATGCGAACTCCTTTAAAGGGCGTTCATCGTATCGATCCGAAATGCTAATAGATGACAAAACCCACACTGCCGATGAAAACTACCGTACAACTTTCTCAAAAGTCGAACGGTTTGGGTTTTATGAGGCGTCAAAGATTGGGTCCCCACCCACTTCCACTGCCTTTTTTCCATGCGTACGCAAATTTCAACCTAAATATGACCCCTTAAACTTGCTCAAAAACAAACAAAATTTTGCAGTTAATTCCTAGTGGCTTCAAAGATATTTACTTTCTCAAAATTTTCCACCAAACACACAAAATGGCTCTCTAGCGCCACCTAAATACGCCAAAATGGGACTTTCCCTTTCACCACAGCCTGTTACAATGTCATAAAATTCTGAAAAAAATCACTCATCATTGCTGTACTATGCCCTGTACTGTGACTTCGTCTCGACAATTCCTGTGCGCCGTGATTGTTATCGTGATCGTTATCGTGCGCCGTACCAAACGACGTCACGCACTTTTTATGAACATTTATGAAGATATCATTACGAAACTTTTCATACACACATATCTGGTCCCGAGGTAGGTTGCCCTTGAATTTCGGCCAAATCAGAAAAAAAACGGCTGCGCACCTGGGGGACACCAGTCTAGTTTTTTAAAACTACTGGATCGATACTATGGGCAAGGATATTGACCAGTTTGCACATTAGGCTTAGCTGAAGAGTTTAATTCATGCAACTCCTGAAAAACAGGGATTGGAGGGAATTTCTCCATACTCTAAATCGCGTTTCAGCTCTGCCTGCTTGTGAATATTCAATAACTGATCCGGGGGTGCCATCTCGTGGTCGAGTAGTTTAACTAAGTGCTTGAATTTGCATATCTATAGACGCAAGCGTCTACATCCGCAGAAAGGGGTTAAGATTTACAACACCTTTTAACATCTCAGTGCTCCATTGCACTGTGCTCATTGCCTTGTCTTCTCGACTTAGGGCCCATCCACACAAGAACAAATTTTTTTGAAAACGCATAAATTTGTTATCGTTTCGGCCTTGCGTCCACACGGGGACAGTGAAAACGCAGCACGAAAACATTATTTTTTGAAAATGGATTGCAGAGTGAGAAAATCTGAAAACGTCTTCCCAGCATTTTCGTATGAACATCCGAAATGGGCTTTTTTTAAAACGATGATGTGATAGCCCCATCACTGCCCCAACCCCCAACCTAACCATAAGTTCAAAAACAGCTAAAAACTCTAGTCTGTACACAGAGTGCAAGCTTTATATGTATGCTCCTCGCCTTATTCTCTGCTTTTGGTCCATTTCATAGAAAGGCTACAGTGCCATACGGCGCCATACAGGCCTGGAATACAGCGTTTTGGGTCATTTTTTGGCATGTCTGTGTGGACGCAGATATTTTTGGAACGACAAAAAAAAATTATTTTTTTGACAGAGATTTTTTTTCCGAAAATCTCTGTCTCCGTGTGGACGAGGCCTAAGTCTCTTTGGTTGAAAGCAGCATTTAATAACTGTAATGTAATAAATGACATTTTCAAACAGTGCTCTCTTTTATATGAGCAAGAGTCAGCTATTTGTCTGTTTCGGACCTGGCCCTAGTTTTGCACTAAACTCCTTGTTGCTGGCAGGCTGCGGCCCGGGAGGCAGAGCATGTTTCAGAGTGCGGCCAATGGGAGAAGGCTCTGGCTCTGCTGGGAGTGGCTGTGCAGTCGGCGGGAGAGGGGGATGTACAGCAGTACCGACGGCGGGCGGGGTGCCTATCGCGGCTGGGCTACCACGAGCGGGCCGTGTCTGACCTGGACCGGGTAGTGCAAGGTCACGGCGAGGGGGCGGAGCCCGGCGAGCGTGCAGAGGACCTGTGCCAGCGGGGGCGGAGCTTGGTGCTGAGTTCCTGCGAGGAGGCGGGGCTGGAGGATTTTGCACTGGCGCTGGAGCTGCACCGGGGGCGGAGCCTCCGTTGCGTGGACGTTGGACTGGGGAGGCAGCGATTGGCACAGTGTTTTCTGCACCGCGCTCTGCACCAGTACAGCGAGCAGAGACTGGACCGAGCCTGGCGATTGGTGGAGAGCGGGCTCAGTGTGGACGGCAGCCACGTGGAGCTGCGCCGGCTGCGAGCCCGTATTAAACGGGAGGGCAGCGGCTCCTGCATCGTGCACTAGCACCACATTAGCGTTACCTGCCTGTCACTGAGCAAGGAGCAGCCTGACTGCAATGATTATTTCAGGCTCTCAGAACTCCAGATCATGAATAAAGCCTGGTATAGAGCTTCCGACAACAAGCACAAATGCTGCTGGTGATTAAGGGAGCTGCAGCCCAGCAGAGATTTTGGCATGGCTCTGCCAGCATAATGCTTGTTCCAGTACCTCCTGTAACAAGCCCTAGCGCCCCCCACTGGCTGGGAAGGGAGGAGCAGCCCAGCTGAGACATTGGAGTGAGAGGCTGTAAATAATGCCAATGAATCTCAGCTGTTTAGCGCAGGTGACTGTATACCAGGAGGGAGGGGCATATATCTGCTGAGTGACAGCTCTTCCACCGCCCTCTGCTCTGTTTGTGGGTGGCCTCTCGCATGACAGATGGCTTCTGCCAAAGCCTCCATCCTGCAAACAGGCGTGCAGCCGGCACCTGGTCTGCGGCATATATCCTCACCCACTGGCGCGCACACACACACACACACAGACACACACACACACACAGGGTCGCGGGCAAACTCATATCCACGCTTGCACACAAACACAAAAACACACACAGACACACACAACCACACACGCAGACACAGGCTCACACACCTGCTCACACAAACACGTATCCATGCTGATGCACAGACATTCAAAAACATGCATGCTCACGCACAAACACAAAACACACAAACACACACACACACACACACACATCCATGCCTAAGCACACATGCACATAAAAACACACATCCACGCTTGCCAACACACGCGCACACACACACACACACACACGTTTAATTACAGGAGTCCTTCACGCCTCGGCCAAAAATAACCAGTATGTGAATCTTCTCTGAGCATTGGAGAATAAGTCCATAGGCACTGTGCTCCTTGACACATCTGTTCAAGTTATTGTATGAACTTAATTTATTACTGGTTTCTTTTACTGGGCCTATGCACATTAGAATAATTCTGTAAATGCATCAGTGGTAGTCAGATAGGCTTTATTCATTTAATTTACATGGTCCATGTCATACTGCATGAGGCAGTGACCCAGATGGTTAAGATGGTTGAAAAAGGTTAGGCTCAGCGAGCAATACACACTTTCTGTTGGATGTAGCAGAGCCAGGGACTACATCTAGCATATACAAACTTCAATCTGAGATTGGCTGCTCATCTGCAATACTGATTGCAATGCTTGACAAGAAGTTCAAAATTACCTGGGAATTCCACTGTTCTGAGTTGATCATTTTATCAGGTCAATTATTAATCCCCGTTCTCGAAAACCCCCTTAATTTTTCCATAAACTGTTGGGACTCTTGGAACCAGATCTCAAATAATGCTAACAAAGCAGCATACTCATTTACGTCACAGGTCGGCTCTTCGTATGATCTCAGCTTTCTTTGCTTTTAACAGTCCAACGCCAACTCGTCCTCCGCAGAGATATTGTCTAATGAAAAAGCTTTTAGTGACTTAGTGACTTTAGTGTTTTCATACTGTTGTTGGAAAATTTTCTCATTCGTGAGTTGTTGACTGTTCAGCAGTCACAGCCTAGACAAGCAGGACTGCACACAGCAATAAACTCTGAACATTTAATATATCCATAATTATTGAATTAGTTGCCCTTGCAGCAGTGTTTAACTACTGCAGAGATGTCCTTCAGGAACAGACAGCTGGGGTCCCCTCTGTGTCGTGATTGAAGGGGGAAAGGATGTAGCAGGGTTATTTATTCTCCCTGACAACCTTGAAACGGAAAGACAAACGGGGGTTCATGATGACAAAAACGACATGTCACAGTTTTAAAGCATACTGGTCTGCTTTCTCACGCAAGGGAAACGGGACAAAAGACGGTTCTCTTTCCTGAGAACAGTCTTGAAACTGCTGAGGGGGATAATCCGTTTCTTAGATATGAAGACATCATTTTTTTACTGTTAAACATGCTCTAATGCAGTCGTACACAAACATATTGCAATGGCCCATTGTTAACTGACAGTGCTGTAACCAGGCTTCATCTCTATTGCCTTGGGGGCATAATTCATGACATGCTTATAAATTCAGCCATCAATCAGACCTTTGGCCTTTTTAAACACTGCGGTCTTTCACCTGACTTAGGTTTGCTTACAGATTTATTCATTTCCGCAACCCTCTGTTTTTCCGGGTTTTTACATTGATTTGCCTTATATGCTTAAGAAAAGTTTTTATTTCAATGTTTTTTCAAGATGCAAAGCTCAGTTTATGGACCTATTATTGAATATTTCAGTATTTAGAAATTAAGCGGCCGAAACAAAAGGAAGTCCAGCAAAATAAGAGAGACAAATCGACAAAAAAGGGAGAGAGGGAGACTCGCGCTTCCAATGGACAAAGATCTTAGTCCGGGTGCAAAAGGAAGCAAAGCGAGCAGGACTGAAACAAAATAAAGGGAAAATCTCGGCTACCGAAATAACAAGATAAGGCACCAGACGGTGCATAGAAAGAGAGAAATAATGAGAGAAAGATTCCCTTACTAACTAGCACTTTCCTCTTTGCAGCTAATTCCTCACACAATTCTCTAGCTAGAGACCTTACTGGCTAAAGTGCAAAGTAACACTGACACTACAGCAAAGACGGCGAGGCGGAACTTTAAATAGGGTTTAAATAGAGTCCGGGCGCCGCCCACAATTAATGCCAGCTGGCCAAAGAATTTGATTGTGGGCAAAACGATATTGTTCCGGATGAGAGAAAGAAAGAAAGCTCGCCAGCCTCCAAAAACCATGACAAGTCTGCCTGAGAACAAAGTGGGGCCGAGATGATTTCAGAGTGGAAGCCTGTACGCATCTTTATGGTGATGTTCAGCAGTCTTTGTTCCTGCATGAATTTGAAGTGCCCCCACAAATGATCACACATTCATTAGTCAAACAGCCTGGTAATTCTGTCTCCTGTATTGGCAAAATTTATGATATGGCAATGGCCCTGTACTCTCATTATACTCGCATATTCACTACATTAATCCCTCAAAGAGCTGTCCTGTCTGTCTGTGTATTCATTTTAATTCCCCCCAATGAGGTGGATGGGGATATAGGAATGACTGCTGTCCCTCTGCGTGTCTGTCTGCCTGTCTATTTGTAGAACTCCTAAATCGTTCAGTCTTTCTCAATGACCTTTTATGTATGGATACATCATATTGTGTAGACGTGCATTTTTATAGTTCCATCTGCCCTTATGTCCGTTTGCCTGTCTCTCGATCGCATTTTGTTTGTAGGCTAAATATCAGCCATATTGTAGCAAAAACATCCCCAGGGCTTAAAGTTTGCTGTGATCCAGTATGTGATGAGGTTGGAAGTTGAGAGGTCAGAAAGTATGAGTGTTGCTTTGTCTGTCTTCCACCCTTCAAGTTAGGCGGCAGATTTCACTCATTTGGTGGTATTTCGATCAAATGCAGGGAAGCAGGGAAGCCTCATACACTCTCATGGAGGGTTAAATATCTCTGTCTATGTTCACTATAACTTCTCAATGCTCCCAGGCCTGGAGTTTTTCACCCATTGAGTACTGAGCAAGGCTTGTGCCCATTTGTTGAGGAATCCTAAGTGTTCTTTGATTCATTTATTTGTTTGAGAAGAGCTCAATACTACTCATGTCAACTGCCTATCATAGTTATATACAGTTGTTATGAAAGGAATTTTATTCAGCAGCAGTTATTTTAATAATTACTTGTGTGGAAGAGGTATGCAATTATGCAAAGAAATTACAGAAAATTCTGCTTATGTATGCTTTTATCCAAGAAAATATTTATATAATTTGATATTGAAAATATTGACAACCAGGTCAGGAGATGGGCAAGATGGTTGCCATTTAGCGCATATGATACAGATGCATAATCATTATACCCGCAGCATTGATGATGTAGAATGGATATTTGAATGTGCACAAAGTAATTTTCCTAGATGCAGGTCAAAGAAGAATGAATGATTCAGTCAATGGTGGAGCAGATGGTTGATGGTTATTAGTTAATATGTGAGAGGATTGCAATGATAATCATTATTCATTCCTTATTGGCACAGCAAAGGCGTACTGGCCACTTATACAAAGGTCACAGAATGTGACAATCTCAGCCAAGGTACAAAACTTTTTTGCCTACTGGCCAAATGGCTTGTAAATGTTCAAATTTTATCATCCACTCAATAGGTTACAATTATTTACATTTTTTTTTTTGGCTGGAGAGAGAAAATCTACAAGTTTATAACATATAGTTAGGGCCGTAAAAATGCTCAGGTAACAAGATGAATTTTCTGTTGGGGAAGTGTGCGCGCATGTGTTGCTCACGTAGACGACGTTGAATGTTACTTGGGCCTGTTTTCGGTTCTCAGACAGACTGATTGTTGACCAGTGACAGCAGATGACAGGCCGCCTCTCGGCAGCTGAGACCTGCCCAATGGCTCTTTATTATTGTTATTATTTAGCTCCCGGCGCCAAGGGGCGCGGGAACTATGGTTCAGTCAGGAAAACTCACGTTTGAATAAAATAGAACAATTTATTCATGGGTATAAGCATTACATTGTATTTTGGCGGCAGTTCTGCTCTGGAGGAATGTCCTACCTAGGCACAGCAAACATACAAACGTAGTCATGAACAGAAATCAAAATCCCCCTGATGTAAGCAGAACCAAACAGGTGGAGGCTGGGGTGGAGGTGGCAAGCAATAAACCAAACAGCATGTTGCATAGCATGAAAAGTCATTGCAAACAGCAGCGGAAGTAAGTGAGCTTGACGACTTTCAAATAGACCGCTGTTTGACCTCGTGATGTGTATCCTCAAATTGTGTGCCTGCTGATGCTGATGTCCTGGTAGCTTACCAGGCTGCTGTCAGCTGATGTAGCGCCTCTCGAGTTTCCTGCCTAAACTAGTTACACTCATTATCGGGCTCCGTCCGTGCGTGCGTGTGTCTGTCAACAAAACCTTTGACATTTTGCTTTATTGTATTATTATTTATTTATTTATTTTTTTTTTTTTCAAGGTCACTGGCCTAGAAATATTGCCAAATAATTTGACATTTTGCTTTATCTCACCAACTATTTCAGTTACAGGCTCCAAATTTTTACTGGACATGCATCTCATTAAGGCCTACAAATGACGTGCCTAAAGGTGACCCTGGCCTATTTTTTCAAGGCCACTGGCCTAGAAATAATGCCAAAAACTTTGACATTTTGCTTTATCTCATCAACTATTTCAGTCACAGGCTCCAAATTTTTACTGGACATTCATCTCATAAAGGCCTACAAATGACGTGCCTAAAGGTGATCTTGGCCTATTTTTTCAAGGTCACTGGCCTAAAAATATCACCAAAAACTTTGACATTTTGCTTTATCTTAACAGCAGGAGCTTCTGGGGCCACCAATGCCGTATGTTCTTTCTTTTGTCATAAGCCATGCCGTTTTCTTGATGTTGTAGAATTTTTATGTTTTTTTTTTTTTGGTTGGCTTTATGTAAGCATTTGAACACACCGGATAGAACAAGTCAAGCATCACTGTGCACATCAAAACAACTCAATGTTTTTATTACTGAAATGCTCGGCGCATCCATGTGGTGCGCTTCGGGATTACAATCGCACACAGTTTTTAGCGCACCTGGACAGAAGGTCCAGTGAGCTTATGTCATGAGCCGTCTGTTCCTAAACAGCATCTTATCCGAAACCACTGAAACTTGGCACACATGTTCCTACCCATGAGGACGCCAAAGCTTGTTCATTGTGGTCATAATGAAAATGCCAAATGAAGCCATATTGAAGCAGTTTTTGAAGTAATAAGGCTGATATTTGGCATATGGGTAGATGGAAGCAAGTCCAAAAACATATTTTACGAGTTTTGTGGCTTATGAAATTTGACCTTGATTTGATTCTCAGCACTTCAACCACACCCACTTTCAAAGGTGTTTACTTTAAACATCATCTTTTCTGAAAACACTGGACTTATAAAGCTGAAACTTGACACATATGTTCCAACCCATAAGGACACCATAGTTTGTCCATGGCGTTATTTAATAGACTGTGCAAGTATAAACAATGCAGGTGAGCTACAGTGCCTGTTTTTTCCATCCGCATCTCACTGGAAAAGCAATGAAAGCTGATTGATGCAGCAAAATTTGCAGCAAATACAGTACATAGCTCACCTGTGCATTTTTAATGGCACTAAATATATATTACCAGCATTGGGGCAGTGGCTGCCGCTGATTTTGAGCCCTGATCTTAACGTCTCTTAATTATGCAATATGTCAACAATATCTGAGTAATTTGGTTTGTTATAAGAACTATAGAAAACTCTTGATGGAGAAGAGGCCATGTTAATTTTCTTAACTAAAATCAGCATACAGCTGTCTAGGTGTTTTGGTCATTTGTCTAGCCAGAAACTGAAATTAATTAGAGCATATGTGTGTGTGTGTGAGGGGGGGGTGAGATTATATTTCAGTCTTAATTATTTCAGTCAGATCTGACAGGTTTATTACACAGACATATTGGTAATGAAAGACCAATCAAGTTTTTTCTTTTCTCTCAACATAAATATTAAACTTTTGCAGATGTGGGTTAGCACCTCTGCTTGTATAGTTGCCCAGTATACTACAATTCAGTCTATCAAGAAGCGACTTGCTCCCCTGTCCATGATGTGCATTGGTAAAATCCTTCATGTAACAATAAGAATCTGCCAGCAGAGAACAGCCAGTAATAATGGGTTAAAACATGAGCATGGAATATTTAATATTTCAGCTTGCATATGGGAACAGAAACCCTACTTGGGATACTTTGCATGTATGATATGTGATCACTGTTAAGAAACTGTTCATCTGTTGTTTTCCTTATCGAGTGAGGTTTAAAATGGATTTCTTAATGTTCGAAATTATGTTAATTCCTTTAATCTCCAAAAGAAGTCTTCAGACAGTGTTTTTTTTATTATCAGTCCTTTGACATTTGGTTCTTGACTATTTTCTCTTGACAACTGGGGTTTAAGATCCAAAATTCTCTATGTAATCATTTGTCATGCTTATTTGATTATCCTTTGTAAATCCATTAGTCTGTCATTTCTGATATTGTGTCTGTGTTGTTTAACTGCCTGTGGGAATAAAAATGTACATGTTGGTCACTGCAATGTCTCTACTGAAATGAGGGCTCCACTGCATTTTGAATTTGCATGCAGTGAATATACCCCTTTTAATTATTGAGAAACACTGCTCTCCTCTTGTGTGATTTTAAGATGACTTTTGTGTAAATAATTAATGTTCTGTCTTTCACTGTCATGACAAGATTTGTATTAATATGCATTAATTTATAACTTAATTTTATAAATTTTACCTGAAGTAGTTATGAATGTACATTTTAATGTCCTTTTCTTTATTAACTATATTTAAATTTACAGTAGCGTACTGGTCTCCCATGTGTCTCATCTGACAAATGTGACATCACTGAGCAATAAGTAAGGGATAATTAACGAGAAGGTGTGCATTCCACGGTTTTAATGTACGACGCGGAGGCAAATAACCACCCACCGCTTCGGGTGGTTGCCTCCGCGAAGTGCATTAAAACCGTGGAATGCTCACCTTCGAGTTGATTATCCCGCTTATACCATGGTCAATTGCCAGCAATATCAACTCGCAGCATTCAGAAGTTAGTTCATCTTACGTTCATGGAGAAAGAATTTTTTGCACACGCTTACATCCTTTTACCAGCTGATTTGATATCGGATTCCAGCTGAAATGGAGATTTTTCATAACGCAACATTATGTGCGATTATGCAGACTGTAGCTAACTTGCTACCCACAATTACTATGAATTTATGACTGTTTCTGCAGTCAGCGAGCTGAAGTCTGCTGGCATAGCACGTAGCTAGTGAACTGTCTGCTGACACACGAAGTGGACACGTTAGCTTCCTTTGTAACCGTACACAATTACAATCGTTTAATGAATAAAGCTTGATTACTTCGCTGCTATAATATTTCCGGTCATTATCGCTTGAGTACCTATAGTTAACCGCCCCGCAGGACGCAACTTATGTGACGCCGCTAAATTTACTGGAGATAAATGAGCAGCTAGGTTACCGTTGTACCTAGCCGAATACCAGGTCTAACGTTGCTAGGGTTACAAGTTGGCTTGTGGATGAATTTCGAATGGTGAAACGACCGTAGCCGAACCATCTGTGCGGTTCCGCGGTTTTAATGCATACCTGCCAGCCAATCAGAAAAAAGTATTCACCCAGACCATGGTATAATGCACTTCAACAGTACACTTGCCCATTCATCTATTATATAATGCATGTTTCCTGGCCAGGTTTGGTTGGGGGTGGGGTGGGGTCTGCAGGGGAAGCTGAAGTTTATCTCGACTTTCAATACAGCAGCAGGAAGCTCCCCGAACTGCTCGCACACACCTTGCACACTCATAACAGTTTAGGGCGATTTAGAATGTCTGATTGGCCTGGAATGCAAGACTTCATATTATGGAAAGAAACTTGAGAACACAGAGAAAATCCATTCAAATGACAAAGTGAACATAGACACTCCACGTAGAAGAACCAAGGCCGAATTCTAGCCCTCAGTCTTCTAGTGTCAGTTAACAGTCCTCCTCACTGCATTACTATGCAGCCCTGACATGTGGCTTGCAAATGAAGTGGTCCCTCACTGAGGGTGATTAGTGCTTTGGAAGTGGCACCTGAATTATGATCAATGTCTCTCTGCAGAAGAGGATATTGCTGAAGGCGGTTCTCTCTCACTGCATAAACATCCAAGTGTTTATTCATATGATAAGCTCTGCTGTGACATTTGGGCTAGATGTTGTCATTTCAGCTTCTGTGTCCTCCCAGATCATAGCCATCTCGGAAATGAATGACACAGGACTGGACATAGCATAAAAAAAGGACATGATGTGGAAGCAAACAGGATTTTGTACCAGGAGTTTAATTGCCACGCAGATTAAGAGATTTGGTTGGGCTGAATTGAATCCTAAAACAGGTTTTCACAATATTGCATCACTAAGTAATTGCCTGTCAGGCAATAATATTTTGTGCTAGCAACCCTACATGACTTTTTTTCAAACTGAAAACTGCCTGTGTTTTTCATATGGAGAAAAGTTAGAAACATTGGCAGCGGGTCAGTAACATGACTGAGTATAAAATGAGCATTTTAGACAGGCTGCGTCTAAAAATTGTGGAACAATTAAAAAAAAAAATTCCTCAATGTAAAATTGTAATGACTTGAATCTACAGTACATAATATCATCAAAAGATTAAGAGAATGTGGAGAATTCTCTACGCAAGGGACAAGTCCAAAGGTCATTATTGGGTGCTTGTGATCTTCTGGCCCTCAGGCGGCACTGCATTAAAAACAGATATGGTGCTGCACCGGAACACTCCGCATGGGCTCAGAAAAACTTCCAGAAATCATTGTCTGTGAGCATAGCTTGCCATGCAATCTACAAATGCAAGCTAAATCTGTATCATGCAAAGAAGAAGCCACATGTGAACACGAACCAGAAACGCCGCCGTCTTTTCTGGGACAAAGTTCATTTAAAATGGACTGAGGGAGAATAGGTAGTCGGCAACAACGGAAACGCCCACAAATGGCACATCCGGTCAGAGCCGAGGGGGAAAACAAACCCGTCTCTGCCATTAGCCATCACGCCGAAGAGTTGCTGTGTGCCCTTTTGCAGTTCAAATAAACAAAAAAATCACCAATTATAGCTTTACATTTTACCAAATAATAAAACGGAACCACAAAGGACAAAATGGCTTCAAGTTATCAGAAGACAGGACGAGTTTGGCAGATTATGAGACCCAACACCAAAACGTGTATGTCTGCAGGCCACTGAGTCGAATCATTCGCCCAGTCTTTTAAAACGTATGGACAACAATCCAACCCCAGTATATTTAATTTTTTAATATATCGGTCCTTGTCAGCAGGCAATAGCGCCTCAAAGTTTGTCATGACGACTTGTTAGCGTTAGTGAAACAAGTTTAAATTCCGCGTTTTTACAGTATAGCGGACGGGGGGGAAGGCTCGTTTTCCCCCTCGGCGCCAACATTTGTGGGCGTTCCCATTGTTGCCGACTGTATCTTTGGATGCCTGTTCTGTGGTCAGATGAATCAAAATTTGAAATTCTTTTTGGAAACCACAAATGCCGTGTCGTGGTCTAAAGAGGAAAGGGACCATCCAGCTGGTTATCAGTGCTTAGTTCAAAAGCCTACATCTCTGATGGTATCGGGTTGCATTAGTGCCTGTGGCATGGGGAGCTTACACATCTGGAAATGCATTATCAATGCTGAAAAGTATGTAGAAGTTTTACAACAACATATGATTACATACAGATAACATCTCTTTCAGGGAAGGCCTTGCATATTTCAGCAAAACAATGCCAAACCACATATTGCATCCATCACAGCAGCAGTAGAAGAGTGAGTGCTGAAGTGGCCTACCTACAGTCCGACCATTCACTGACAATTGTATCAACAATTGATACATCAGAAAATGAAAAATCCGGCATAGAAGACCTAGGACTGTTGAGCAGCTAGAATCCTTCATCTGACAAGAGTAGAACTACATTCCTCTTCCAAAACTTCAGCAATTGATCTCCTCACTTCCCAGACATTTACAGACTGTTGTTAAAAGAAGAGAAGTTACTAAACAATGGTGAATGTGGCCCTATCCCAACTTTTTGAAATATGTTGCTGCCATCAAATTCAAAATGAGCTTTTAGTTTTTAATAGTTTTCATGAAATGGTAAAATGTCTCACTTTCAACATCTGATATGTTGTTTATGTTCTATTGTGAATAAAATGTTGGTTTATGACATTTGCAAATCATTGCATTCTTTTTTTATTTACATTTTACAGAGCATCCCAACTTTTTTGGAATTGGGGTTGTAGAAAGGCTGTATAAAAATAAGGATCTGAAATGAGTCCTCTGTCCTAGCCCTCCTTCACTCACTCTAAAGATAGCTGATCATGTCAACGAGCAGTTGGCCTCAAGCGCTCCCTGGCACTGTAATGGGAGACAATTATCACGGCTAATAAACGGACTAATGATCTGTGTCACCATGGCTTCAGCCAGCCCCCGTGCCCTGCCATTTCAATCTCTCACCTGAGTGGGATTACTGCCTCCCCCCTGCCAGTTTAGGACGCCGCCAATTACCCGCGAGACATGCTCCACTGCGCCCGGAGAGAGGACACCAGTGAAGGTTTTAAGGGGTTGAATTTGGTACCTTTCGTGCTGAATACGGTTTCTCAGAGGAACAAATGTTTAGTCTGGAACAAAGGAAGTGACAAGCTATCAACCATTCTGTGCCCTGTCTACTTGATCATCTGCATCCTACTCAATTCTTGATTTTTTTTTTTATCATTTCTCATTTTGTTATCAGAGAGGATCCTCACACTGCCCATTCAAGGGAGGTCCATAAATATTTGGACAGGGACGCATTTATACTGCCCTTATCATTACAAGGGTAACTTGATGTCAATGTATAGTTTGCTCACTAATTTTAAGGCATTTACATTAATTGAGTGCACCCTGTGGGAATTATAGGGCTTAAAAATCATGCTGCTTGGGTGCACTGCAATATGTTATGTAACTACAAATTGCGTACTCCCCCACGTTCACACAGTCGATCATGTTGCCCTTCCCCGTACTTCCATGAGGCTTCTACTGACTCCTTATCACTGTCACCATCGTGCTGGTGCTTAGAGATTGAAAAAATAATTCCGTCCACCTCTCGCCTCTCTCTCTTTTTCTCCCTTGCTCTCTCTCTCTCCCTCGCTCTCCACCTCCCTCCTCCTCCTCCTCCCTGTCCCTCATTCTTCTCTCCACATCGAGAGCATCTCCCACATCGGCTTGCACGCGCACACCGGACAGAGCCTGTCCCCTCTGGGCACTCGTAACGAGAGCAGCAGAGGCGTGTGCGGCTACAAGTTCTGATCACCTGTGGGAGGTTTAAGAAACACACCTGTCGTGTGGGGCGATTGGTGGAGAGTTTGCCATTCAACAGAGAGGTAAGGACTTTTCCTGCTCTGATGAGAGTAAGTGTAAATTTTTGTTTGAAGAAATATCATTTGGTACCATCTCACAAGTATATTTCTTAGTAACATCATTTAAATGCACTATGGTTCAGTTCATTTCTCATATGTGTGCCATTTTAAATGGCTCCTGTTGGGTGTCTCATATTCAAATTTGAAGATTTGTATCAAGCTGTAGAGAGTTGGAGATCTGCTAGAGGTCGGGCGCATGCGCAGAATGTTGCGAGACAAATGCGGTAAAGTGGACATCTGAAATATTGAAATGGTCTTTAAATTTAGGTTTGATTTGTCACTCAATGTTATCAAGTTATTCAACATTGTTTGTTGTCCCAAGGTAGCATTCTTCCTCCAAATATGCTACCACTTGATGATCTACAAAGAAAAGTAAAGCAGGTTGATGTGCTCCTATTAAATATCTTCCTGTCACATGAAACTGTTATTTTTTTCGTGAAAACAAACTTTTTTGCCATTGCTGACAAATGTTGCTAAATCCAATGAAGCTGAAGCAGTACGGATAGACACTTTAAGCACACAAACATATTTAAACACCTGAATGAGATAGACAGAATCTGTCTGAATGGAGGATGAGCTGATCTCTCATTGGATACCCCACTCCAGGGCTGCCTAACCCAACTCCAGGACATCCACCATCCTGTAGGTTTTAATATCAACCCTACTTGGGCAGCAATGATTCTACTTAGAAGCTCGAAGAGATCTCTAGCTGTTCTGTAAGGTATTTATTAGGGTTGGATTAGAAAACTACAGGCTGGTAAATTAAACAGAATTGTCCTGCCCATTTCATTTGATTGTGTTGCAGCTGTTTGCAAGCCAAATTTGAATCAGTCTGCCATTATGAGTTATGTAATTATTCACAAGCTTATCTTTTTGCATGCAAATAGGCTTTAAATATTCTCTCAGGATCGTCTCTTTCTGAATGAGGATTCATCTACCATGCATAACCACTGCATTGTAAGATATTTGGCACAGCAGTGAGTGAATGATTTTTAAGTTTTAAGCATCTCTGGGTTACTAACCGGCAAAGCGTCTATGACCACAGGTGAAGATTAGAAATATTTTTTTCTGACTTGTATGATTTGACACCTTTCCTTTAAGGTTTTTTTTTAAATCTCACAGTGGCCTATCTATTTTCCTGTCTTATTGTTGGTGCTGATAAAACAAGATCGGCCAACTATCTGTTGACCAGAGGAACAGTGAAGTAATCTTATTTGCTCTTAACTGTGATGTGTTAGTTCAGTGCAGAAGCATCTGCCTGACCCTGGATTTTCTACTAATCCATGACGGGACAAAAGGAGTCTGAGATCAATTTCTGCAACCTTATCAAAATATTAGTATCATTTTTAGCATGGGCATCTATACTATCTTGCCTGTTCTTGGAGCTTAGGTCTGACAGTAAGTTTAAGGCATAGCTACCAGGAAATGCGTGCTTATGCCCTCTGTACACACTCTCTTCTGTTATGTGGTTTAAGTTTAAATAGTCAGAATTGCGGATATTGAAGTTGACAAACGGTCCCTCATTTAATTTTTCTGCCTTCCCTAAGTGTGTGTGCATCTTTGCGTGATTTAAGACTGTATGGGCTTTCTCAGTGAACGTGGGAAGGTGTTTTAATAGGTGTCAGAAGACAGGCTGGTATGATTGAGGAATGAGTGGGAGAAGTGTGACTCTGTGGCAGACTAATGCCGCGCCCCCCCCCGCCCCCCCCCCCCCCCCTCGTCACCCCACCTCATTTCAGGACACTAGCATCTATCACTCTGCTGCCAGATGTGTGTTCATGTGTATTCATCAGGTGTGCCTAATTAAAGCCATTAACGGTCAGTGGAAAACAGCGAAGATTGATGCTCCTGTATCTCTGAATTCAGCTGGCTGACAGGGATTTATTTACATACAATATTTGGTGGAAAAAGAACTAAATTGAACTACTGTATAAACAGATTACAATACATTTTTCAAAGTGGATATATGACTTGTTCATTGACTACTTATTTGCTTGTGTACTGCTGATTGCCAGTGTTATTAGCCCTGCCAATGAAGTTGGATTGGGCATATATGATAGCACAAGTCTGTTTGTTTGTCAGTCTATCTCCAAACACAATATTTCAATATTTTCAAACTACTTGGCTGATAGTACCTGTTAAGTGTGATCTATAAGGCAATATCAAGTTCTGAAAGTAATTAAATTTAAGGGAAGTCATGGCATAATGTAAAAAGTTTTCTCAAATATCTGCAGATGCCAAATCAAGCCAATCCTTGCCTATAGTGCGTGACCTCTATTTAAGTCTTTATTGCATTGAAAATATAATTTCAATGAAGCAAGACATTTGTATCATTTGGAAATATAACTCATTTCCTTTTTGAAATAAAAAAGTGCCATCAACATCAGCAAACTTCATGAAAATTCAACAATTAAGTTGTTTTGCAATTACAAAAGGCAAAACCAGTGAAGTTGGCACGCTTTTTAAATCGTAAATAAAAACAGAATACAATGATTTGCGAATCCTTTTCAACCTATATTCAATTGAATATACTGAAAAGACAAGTTACTTGATGTTCGAACAGGTAAACTTTGTAATTTTTTGCGAATATTAGCTCATTTGGAATTTGATGCCTGCAACATGTTTCAAAAAAGCTGGCACAAGTGGCAAAAAAGACTGATAGAGTTGAGGAATGCTCATCAAACACTTATTAGGAACATCCCACAGGTGAACAGGCTAATTGGGAACAGGTGGGTGCCATGATGGGATATAAAAGCAGCTTCCCTGAAATGCTCAGTCATTCACAAACAAGGATGGGGCGAGGGTCACCACTTAGTGAACAAATGCGTGAGCTGATTGTCGAACAGTTTAAAAACAACATTCCTCAACGAGCTATTGTAAGAAATTTAGGGATTTCATCATCTACGGTCCGTAATATCGTCAAAAGTTTCAGAGAATCTAAAGAAATCACTGCACGTGAGCGACAAGGCCGAAAACCAACATTGAATGCCCGTGACCTTCGATCCCTCAGGCGGTACTGCGTCAAAAACCGACATCAGTGTGTAAAGGACATCACCACATGGGCTCAGGAACACTTCAGAAATCCACTGTCAGTAACTACAGTTCGTCGCTACATCTGCAAGTGCAAGTTAAAACTCTACAATGCAAAGCGAAAGCCATTTATCAACAGCACTCAGAAACACCGCCGGCTTCGCTGGGCCCAAGCTCATCTAAGATGGACTGATGCAAAGTGGAAAAGTGTTCTGTAGTCTGACGAGTCCATCCAATGTTGCCATCCAAGCAATGTCTTTTTCATGGACGCCCCTGCTTATTTCAGCAAGACAATGCCAAGCCGCATTCTGCACGTGTTACAACAGCATGGCTCTGTAGTAAAAGAGTGCGGGTACTAGACTGACCTGCCTGTAGTCCAGACCTGTCTCCCATTGAAAATGTGTGGCGCATTATGAAGCGTAAAATACAACAATGGAGACCCCGGACTGTTGAACAACTTTAGCTGTACATCAAGCAAGAATGGGAAAGATTTCCACCTGAAAAGCTTCAAAAATTGGTCTCCTCAGTTCCCAAACGTTTACTGAGTGTCGTTAAAAGGAAAGGCGATGTTACACAGTGGTAAAAAGGCCCCTGTGCCAACTTTTTTGCAATATGTTGCTGCCTTTAAATTCCAAGTTAATGATTATTTGCAAAAAAAAAATTAAGTTTCTCAGCTTGAACATTAAACATCTTGTCTTTGCAGTATATTCAACTGAATATAAGTTGAAAAGGATTTGCAAATCATTGTATTCTGTTTTTATCTACGATTTACATAACGTGCCAACTTCACTGGTTTTGGGTTTTGTAGATGCTGAGAAACAAAATATACCACAGCGGTATAACGATAGATTTCCTGGATTATGAACTCATTGACCAGAATGTGCTAAATTTGAGGGTGATTCTCTGAACTACTGATTACAGCGGGGAAAATAAGTATTCAACGCGTGAACATTCTTGTCAGTAAATTTATTTCTAATGGGGCTATTGACATGAAATTTTCACAAAATGTTGGTGACAACCAAAGTAATCGACACATACAAAGAAATCAAAAATAAGTCCATAAATTAAGTTATGTTTAATAAAGTGGAATGACACAGAGAAAAAGTATTGAACACACTTATTTAATACTTAGTAGAAATTTTTTTTGGTGATGACTGCTTCAAGACGCCTCCTGTATGGAGAAACTTTAGTCGCATGCATTGCTCAAGTGTGATTTTGGCCCATTCTTCCACACAAACCGTCTTTGAATCTTGAAGGTACAGGGAGCCTCTTCTATGAACTCTGATCTTCAGTTCTTTCTGTAGATTTTCAATAGGAGTCAAGTCGGGTGATTGACTGGGCTCGCTGCTTTATTTTCTTTTTCTGACACCAAATGTGAGTTGCCTTGGTTTTGTTTTTGGGATCATTGTCTTGCTGAAATGTCCACCCTCATTTCACCTCCAGCATCCTGACAAATGGCAGCAGATTCTTATTAAGAATGTCTCGGTATATTTCTCCATTCGTTCTTCCTTCAATTATAACAAGTCTGCCAGTACCATATGCTGAAAAACAGCCCCACACCATGATGATCCCACCTCCAAACTTCACTGTTGGTATGGTGTTTTGGGGGTGATGTGCAGTGTCGTTTGTCCTACAAACATTGTGTGTGCTCTGATATCAAAAGAGTTCAATTTTGGTCTCATCTAACCAGTCTGTATTCTCCCAGTATTTTATAGGCTTGTCCAAATGGGTTGCAGCAAACTTTCAAAGAGCTTCAACATGCTTTTTTTTCAGCAATGGAGTCTTGTGCAGTGAGCATGCAGAGGCCATGGTGGTTGAGTGCATTACTTATTGTTTCCTTTGAAACAACTGCACCTGCTAATTCCGGGTCTTTCTAAAGCTCTCCTCGTGTGGTCCTCGGCTCTTAGACAACTCCTCTGATTATTCTTTTCACTCCTCTGTCAAAAATCTTGCAAGGAGCACCTGATCATGGCCAGTTTATGGTGAAATTATGTTCTTTTCGACCTCCAGATTATGGCCCCAACGGTGCTCACTGGAACATTAATAAGTTTAGAAATACGTCTGTAACCAATGCCATCAGTATGTTTTGCAACAATAGGGTTGCAAAGGTCTTGAAAGAGCTCTTTGTTTTCTCCCTTCATGAGATGCTTCTCGTGTGACACCTTAGTAATGAGAAACCTTTTTATAGGCCCTCTATTAGCACTAAACCAGCTGAAATTAATTTGCACTGATAGGTGGCAGAATTGCTTTCTAAATACTGACAGTGTTTAGCTGGTTTCTTGGCCTTCCATGACTTTTTGCACCTCATTTTCTTTATGTGTTCAATACTTACTCCCTGTGTCATTGTACTTTATTACATATCACTGAATTTATGGAAATATTTGTTTTGATTTATTTGTGTGTGGGTTACTTGGGTCGTTACTGACATCTGGTGAAAATTTCATGTCAATAGCCCTATTAGAAATATATTTACTGAGAAAAATGTTGACGCGTTCAATACTTATTTTCCCAGCTGTAACCCTCCTTGACGGAGGTAAACGGGGTGAAAATATAACTTCCTTGGTGAGGGCTATAGACTTTGTGGTATGATGTTATCACCAAATATTGATAGTTTTTGAGATTGCTCATCATCAAAGATTAGCCCATTGATGTCAGACAAGTGGGAGGACATTTTCATAGCAAGCAGAAATACACTGCCTGCCCAAAAGAAGTCACTGTTTGGATATAAATAAACAAATACTATGATTGGATCATTATTGCAGTGATGAATGTGTTTCAACTGGCAATGATTATTTTTACCCTAACAGATGAAGTGCGTAGCTTCTCATTTCTTAAAAAATCATGTTGGAAAACTTAGTCCTTGATGGTGGAAAAGATGTTATAGTATTTCAGAAGGGGCAAGTTATCGGCCTGTATCAACCTAAGAAAATAATGAATGAGGTAAATAAGTATGAGGAATCTTTTTCAGACACAAATTGTCCACCACAAAGTCCTGACCTGAACCACATTTTAAGTTATTAGGACGCGCTCAAGAAGACTACAGAGGGGCTCTCTCACCTTGTTGTGAAGATTAGATCTCAAGCCAGATATTTAGGCAACTCTGATTTAAAATAAATGTTCAGACATTGCATACAAATTTGCACAGTAATCAAAGCCACAGGGGTTCCAACTAAATATTTGACTATGCAACATTTTTTTTTGGATTGGCAGTGTGTATCAAAGGTATGAAAAATGGAGAATAATCAGCAATGTAATACAGTGACATCATGATGTTATTTTATTTGAGCTAAGCACTCCACTGAATGTCCTTCAGTCTCAATTTGTCACTGGCCTTGAATAGTACGTATATTAAAACTGAATAAGACAAAGCTGGGTTAAAGGACGAAGCCACCATGTACATGAGTGAGTACAGCCCTTGAATTTTCACTGTCCTGGACGATTAATCAACTCCCTGTAGGCTACATGTCTGTAGTCTTTGATAAAACTGTATTTTTGAGCATAAATCTGAACACTTTTGAACATGTTAAATTTACAAATAGTTTGTCACCCATTAGTAATATGGGGCTCTAAATTTAAGGTATTTTACCTTTTTAAGAGGAATCTAAATGTCTCAACACATTCGCAACCCAAAGGAAAATGGCACTTCAATAATGCATTCCATGTTTTAAGCATAATTTTGTATGGAACAGGGGCTGTCAGTTTTCAATTTTTTGTTAGCTCCGCGTTCAGTTTTTCTTCATGGGGCAGAACAGGACGTAAATATGAGCACATATATGTCCATGCATTAACACAAAATTAATTATGATTACTAGGCCTACAGGGATTCTGGAATCCTGACCACAAATTCAATGAGGTTAAAAGGTTATATAAACTCATTTAACTAGTTTATTCCTGGCAGAAACCAGGATTATTGCACCATGGCTTGTTTATGTTTGTGGTTAGTTCCATATATGTCTTATTCTTGGGAAAATATTGAAAATCCTTCTATGGGCTAATGCTGAGTGACCACCCTTCTTTTACGCCATTGCAGATTTTGACTTTTTTCTTTTAAATCAAACTTTGACAGTTTGGGTTTCCTCAACGGAGAGCCACGCGACAGGACACACAACAGTGAAGCCCTGCATTGCTACTGTGCTCCTCGCGCGCAGTCTCTCCAATCACAGTCGGGTATGTGATGAAATACTAGACCTCACTCGTTTAATTTCTCCTAATTTCTCCAAATGGGCTAGTGCATATCGCGCTTTGTGTAGAAATTATGTTTATTCATTAGACATGCTTTAAAAAATGTATCATAAGCTATTCTTAATTAGCTTTTTTCTGAACATAGTTATTTTTTTTTTTGGCAATCCAGTGGATCTAAAGGTTGGCGTTAGGTGGTGAAGGTATATGCTAAGTGATGTAAGCTATTGAAACTTGCATTTAACTCTCAACCCTCACGCAGCCTTAACGTTGTCCTTTTCCCCTTCATGCCACTTTTCAGAGCGACAAGCATGGGTAAATCGGAAAGTCAAATGGACATTGTAGAGAAATCAACCAAGCCCGGTAAGCGGCGATTGAGTGTGACGGAGATCGGATTGTCCGTCCTTCTGCTGCTGGTGAGCGGCGCTTTAGCCGGAGTCATAATGCTTTATACGTCGGCTCTCAAAGGTAAGTGAAGAAATCAAGTGTTTACGAGTTGCTTCAGACCGGCTAATTTTTCAAAACATAGTTTAGTAGTTTTTACTTGCTAACTTTATACGCTTTATTTTTTTGGGAATATTATAATGAAACTATTTTGGCTTCGCAACATTTTTCATGATTTATTATTATTATTATTTCTATTATTACTATTATTAATTTTATTTTATTTATTTGTACATTTTATTTTTTACCGAATCGTTTTGTCGTTGTTGGTGAAATCACAATAAATACGTCTCTGCCCGATTTTTTTCAATGGTTTATTACTCAGAATACCAATATCAAAGATCTTCCATAGTGACTCACTTGTTATAATATGCAAATTCTTTCCATACTGTGATCTAGAATTTATGATGGGCCTTTGTGAAAATTTGAACGAGAGTAATATGTTTATTTCATGGAAAAATAATGTACTTTTTTATACTACAATCACCCTTCAATTTATTTCCACAATTTAAGCAGTTTTGTGAGGTGATGACGCAGTGGTAAAAACTCACGAGAGTTTACTATTACACGTTGAGAGGAGTTACTTTGAATTTTGATATACAAAATTGTTTATCATCTTGGCCCAATGGGTGCAGGAAGCAGACTCTATTGGTATGGTGAATATTTTATAATAAAGTTTTCTTTTATTTTATGTAAATTTGCTGTCGGTAGATTTATTAGAAAATTTGATGTTCTAATGTATATGTGACATATTCAAAAGCAATGCAATTAAGACTACAATGCAAGCCAAAGAAAGTGATTTAAGGATTTGATTTTAATAGCACTTCTTGAAATGAATACACGTCAATAGTCAAAATGTCAATTAAGCCTAATTTATGTCAAGGGATTATCTCTTTAAATTCTATATTTCCAAATAATATTTTTTAACAAAGAAACATATGATGTGCTTCTCTTAGTACGAAAAGTCATATTAGCTATCAAATTAGTGTAGAATAGTCATAAATAATAGAATGGTTGAATTATTATTTTAGTTGAATAAGGAGTCGCTACTGTGACCCATGCTCCTATGCTCTCTTGATGAACTAAGGCTTGAGAATAATTCATCTGCAGAAGGATTGCTTCTGTCTGTGTTGGAGGCTCAGTTAGTGCCCTCCACTTAAATGGTTTCAACAGACCTAATCTGGAACATGTTGATAACAAACACTTCAAAGGGAGTGCAGCTGCCCACCGGTTGCAATATGCTATAAGTGTCCAGCTGAACACTGTTTTTTTTTCTCTCCTCCAAACATGTGTACATTGATTAGCAAACACACCCCTCCGGGCAAACAGGAAGTCACAGGGAATTTAGTTTTTTTTTCCCCTTCCCTTGCCTGCATAGAGCGATCCAGCAGAACCGAAACCTTGAGGAATGCTGGCGCCATCGAGAGTGAGCAATGCACTGTTAGTAGCTCTGCATTGTTAGTGGAGCATGCGCAAAGCTCTTATTAATGAACACAAACAGCTGTAGCTGGGATCAGGAATTAGGAACTGGGGTGAAATTAGGTGTTAGGTTTGATCTCATTACTCCATAGCAGTACCCGAAACAGCACACTCCCGCTGCCCTCCACAAGCTGTGACTGCTGATGGCCTTTTCCAGGTTTTGCGGTGATGGCGAGGGGAAATTCACCTTTCTCTCCCAGCCATCCACACCCAAATCTCACCCCCAACCCCGCACAAATTTCATCAGCTGCCTCATCTGCAGTGAATTTACAGCACCAGAAACAATGGCTTAGCTGACGTAATCAATTCCCATCAGACCTCAGTATCCAGAAATGCACCACCTCATTGGTGCCCGTCGCCCCTGTTCTTGTCATTGCCATTCTTTTCTTGGTAAATTGTCCACTGGGTGGCTCAGTGCCAAGCCATAATATTGAAACTTGAAACAAAGATGATAGGTTGGGAATTGTGCTTAATTTAGATAAAGGCTTTAACACTCCTTGGTCTATGCTTTTTCGTTTATTTGGTGAAGAAAAATAATTGTAAAAAATAATTGTACAGAAGATGTTCGTAAGTTTGATTTGGAGTGTAAAACCTTTGTGATACAAACCTGACAAGCAAGTCTGAAAATGGAATTACTGTCAGAAATCATACCTTTTATATCTATAATTTGTGCCATAATCTGTTATTTTGCAACCAAATGAAACAGAATCACATTAATTTGAAAAAAAAAAAAGAACACTAATGCACCCCTGGGTTTAAAAAATAGAGTGTAATGTGGCAAATTGGAATGAACCATTATCATGTCAAGTTCTTGAAATTATTTTTGCAGTTCATTGGAACTTTCCTATCAAGAAAAGGTTTTATTTCTTCGACATTGAAGTCTTTTGTCTTTGTAATTCATGGGGCTTTTTTTTTAAATTTACATTTGTTATATGTTTTAATTATATAATAGTGTATTACCATCTCCTGCCACATCCCTGCATGGGGATATAGAAATGAGTGTTGTCCTTTGGAGTATTTCTCTGTCTGTCATCCTTCTTTTTCGGGTCAGAACTCCCAAATTGTTCAGTATTTCTCAATGAAATTTCATATGTGCCTTTTCATACTTCCATCACTCCTCCTCCCTGTCTGTTTGTCCCTCCACAGTGTTTTGTTTCCGGGCCAAATATCAGCCATCCCATTCTTTTTTGGGCCGGGACTCCTTAACTGGTCCATATTTAAGAAAATTTCTTGTGTGGATACATCTTATTGTGTGTCCGTCCCTCCGTCGTGTTTTCATTCCAGGCCAGAGATTGGCCATCCCGTGGTAGGGAATCTGAGTATTTCATGCTTGTTATGATATTAAATGCAACAATATAACAGAACCACATTAGCTATGTAATTTTTGCTCCATGCGTACATTTGCTGCATGTTTTAGGTATTTGGTTCCAAATTTATTTGTCATAATTTGAATAAAAGTTGTAGAGGTTATATAATTTCTTTGTTCACAGCATCTTTATTTCCATTTGTATACCTTTATTTGTGTGTGTGCATGGGTGCACACGTGTGTGTGTGTGCACGTGTGTGTCTGCATGTGATTACGTGCCTTTTTCTTTGTGCTTGCCCATTTTAGACCCAGTGTTTCGGCCAAACGCTGACCCGGTATGCACAACACCTGGGTGTGTCTCTGCAGGTGAGTAACCACCCAGTGTTTACCTGGCCCTCTCTGGTATGCATCCTGCAGTCACACTGGGTACCGACTGTTTCAGTCTCATTAAGTCAATTTGATTATATTTGAATATAATGAATATTTGAATTTGATATATTATTAATTAGATTATATCAGTCCAGTGGCGGCTGGTGAACTGGCAACAGGGGAAGCTCAAACCAATAAAAATAATGATTTTTATTCCCTAAAAAATAATTATTGGTCATGACCTGTTTTCAATCATTTATTTGAATTACCATCACAGAAACTCTGAAAACTCTCAACCTTATTAGGTGTGGTCAGTTTTCATTAATAACACATACCTGTCAACTCTCACAGTTTTAGTGGCATATTTACGTTCCCTAGTGTAGTCAGCAATTATTCAATCAACGCGTATGTAAGAGATTCTTGCGCGGAATTGAAGTCCTTGTCCATGGAGGTTTATCAGTTTCGTGTGGATTACGGTAGATTTCACCACTAGTAATTGGAAACTGACTATGACTCCAGACTTCTCACGCTTTTGTTTTCTCAGGGGTTGGAAGCAATGCATGTGTTTTATGATTGCTTAAATTGTTTAAATGAAATAAGATCATTGGAAGCAATGGAATTGCACAAAGATGTTTCAAATGATCTTATTTCATTTAAGCAATTGTGAAACACGTGCAATGATTCCAACCCCTGAGTAAACAAAAGCGTGAGAAGTCCGGGGTCATAATCGGTTTCCAGTTTCAAGGCCTAAAAATAACCGTGGTTCTTTGGGGGTTGATGCATATTGGAGCTACAAACCTCAATTCCAGTGAAGTTGGGACGTTGTGTAAAACATGAATAAAAACAGTATGCAATGATTTGCAAATCTCATAAACCCACATTTTATTCATAGACAATATGTCAATTTAAAAATTAGTGTCTTATGCAGTTCTGTTCTAGAAAGCATTCGATACAGTACCGCGTAAGAGACTAATTTTTAAATTGAGCTCCATTGGAGTTACAGGAGGTATTCTGGAGTGGATTCAAAACTGGTTACAGGACAGAACACAAAGAGTGGTGGACTGTGATATCTCATCTCAGCTAGGTATGGTGGGGAGTGGCGTCCCCCAGGGATCAGTGTTGGGGCCCCTGCTGTTCCTCATCTACATTAATGAACTTGATAGTAATATTGAGAGCAGATTGGTTAAATTTGCAGATGATACTAAATTGGGGGGGACAAACTATTTGCCATTGGGGTTTGGCAAATTGTTTAGGGTCCACTAAAGTGATTCAGGATGATTAGGATAGAATACAGAATTGGGCAGAAATGCGGCAAATGAAATTTAATCTGGCAAAATGTAAAGTTGTACATGTAGGTAATAAAAACATTAGACAGGATTACTTCATGGGAGGTTTAAAACTGGAATGTGCTGTACACAAGAAAGATCTGGGAGTGATTGTTGACTAAACCCTCACAGGCTCTAGCCATTGTGCCGTAGCAGTTAAAAAAGCCAATCGGATGCTGGGATACATTGCCAAAAGTATTGAGTACAAATCTAAGGAGGTGATGCTTCTTTTGTACAACACATTTGTCAGACCACATCTGGAGTATTGTGTACAGTTCTGGGGACCATACTTTAAGAAAGATTTAGAGGCTAGAGAAAAGTTCAGAGAAGAACGACTAAGCTTATTCCTGGTATAAAAGATGAAAGCTAGGAGAAGAGGCTGAAGATCCTTAATCTCTTTAGTCATAGGGAAAGGAGACTAAGGGGTGATTTGATTGAGGTCTTTAAATATGTTAAAGGGATTAACAAAGTGAATTATGTAGGATTCCTTCGACCAAGTGTTGGGAGTAGAACTCGAGGTCACAAATGGAAGTTGACCAAAGGTAAATTTGGCACTGATATTCGGAAATATTTCTTCACCCAAAGAGTAATTTCAATGTGGAATAGTTTGCCTGACCATATTGTTGAGGCAGAGACCTTGGGGGTTTTCAAGAGCAGGCTTGACTTAAAGCTAGAGACCATTGAGTCACTGAGTATCTGAAGAGATATATTCACAATAGTATAACGAAAATGGCGAGCGTAGTTGGGCTGAAAGGCCTGTTCTTGTCATTCATGTTATGTTATGTTATGTTATGTTAAGTACAGGTGTTGAAAGTGAGACATTTTACCTTTTCATGAAAAATATTGGCTCATTTCAAATTTGATGGCAGCAACACATCTCAAAAACGTTGGGACAGGGCCATGTCTACCGTTGTGTAGCATCCCCTCTTCTTTTAAAAACAGTCTGTAAACGTCTGGGAAGTGAGGAGACTAGTTTCTGGAATTTTGGAAGAGGGATGTGGTCCCACTCTTTTCTGATGTAGGATTCAAGCTGCTCAACAGTCCTGGGTCTTATTAGCCAGATTTTTAATTTTATGATGCACCAAATGTTTTCTATTGGTGAATGGACTGGACTGCTGGCAGACCATTTCAAAATCCGGACTCTTCTACAGCGAAGCCATTCTGTTTTGATGGATGTAGAATGTGGATTAGTATTGTCTTGCTGAAATATACCAAGCCTTCCTTGAAAGTGACGTTGTTATAAAACCTCAATATACTTTTCAGCATTGATAATACCTATCCCAATGTGTAAGCTGCCAATGCCTTAGGCACTTATGCAACCCTATACCATCAGAGGTGCAAGCATTTGAACTGAGCGCTGATAACAAGCTGGATGGTCCCTCTCCTCTTTACCCACACAACACAGCATCCGTGTTTTCCAAAAAGATTTAAAAATTTTAATTCATCTGACCACGGGACAATTTTCCATTTTGTCTCAGTCCATTTTAAATGACCTTTGGTCAAGAGAAGATGACAGCATTTCTGGATCGTGTTCACATACGGCTTCTTCTTTGCTTGATACAGATTTAACTTGCATTTGTGGTTTGCACAGCAAACTGTGTTCACAAAAAATTATTTCTGGAAGTGTTCCTGAGCCGTTGCATAGAATTCCAGTGCAGAATTATTCCTGTTTTCACTGCAGTGCCGCCTGCGGGCCCAAAGATCACGAGTATTGAATATTGATTGACCTTTGGCTTTGTCCCTTGTGCACAGAGATATCTCCAGATTCTCTGAATGTTTTGTCGATATTGTGTTCTGTAGATGGTGGGATATTCAAAATCTTTGCAATTTTACATTGAGGAAGATTTTTCTGAAATTGTTCCACAATTTTTAGACTCAGTTTTTCACAGTTTGGTGAGCCTCAGCCCATTTTTACTTCTGAGAGACTCTGCCTCTCTAAAATGCTCTTTTCATACCCAATCACTTTACTAAGCTGTTGCCAATTAACCCATTAGACCCTCAGCCTATTTTTTAGGTTTCTGCTCGAATATTGCAACCCCATAATAAAATGGCTATATCTCTGCGACCACAGGGTCTATTTGAATAGTTTTGGTGTCATAGTAAATGGGACACTTGTGAGATTGGTTTAGATGTGTTCATATGAGTATTGTGATACTGGTGAAGAGTAAATGAAGATGGCACACAGAAAAAAATTTAAAAAAATGTAGATTCGGCTGAATAAAAAAGCATTTTCAGGATGAATATCCCTTTGAAAATGATGCATCGTCAGCTCTAAACCTTTATCAGACCATAGTACAACATCTGAACATTATCTCTGCAAAGGTTGACTCTGAATTAGAAAATATAGAGAGGTCTTAGGACAGACTGTTCAGGCGATGTCTCCAAAATGGCCATTTTGGCACAGTTTGGCACCATCTATGCCATTTGAATTTTCTCCTGAACAACACTATATATTTCATGTTTATATCTCTAATGGTGATCAATACGTCCAAATACAACAGTTTTTGGCAATTTTTTGAAAATTTAACCAGACCTCTATTTAGTTCCCATTCCAAAAATGACCACACATGGCAACTGAATGTTGATTCCAAATAGAGCAGATTTACTTCAGTAAAACTGTAAACATTTCTGCAACAATAAAAACAGTAAAGAAAAAAAATACTAGAACTTCTACAACATTTACACAGTTCTACATTGTGCAGCTTTTGAAAAACTTTCTGTAAAATTGCAAACCAAAATGAAATTCCTGGAGCCAGGCATCTGACCAGGAGTGGTTTTTGAATGAAAAAAGACTAGAACAATAGCCTTTGAGTGCGCCTTCCTTTTTTCACTTTCGTAATTCTCGGTTTTAGTAGTTTAGGCACTAGGCGAAACAACGTGTATATATATATATATATATATATACTATATATATATACTCATATTTATAACATAAAGGAGAGTTGGCGTCTGCGTCTTGGATATATATATATATATATATATATATATATATATATATCCAAGACGCAGACGCCAACTCTCCTTTATGTTATAAATATGAGTATATATACTCAAACATACACATGCACATACAAACACAAACACACGAAACGTATCACGTGTCATAACAGAGACCATATCACTAAGCTGCCATTTTGGCCCGAAAAAGCAGCAAGCTCCAACCAAATTGAAATTTTGACAGCAACAAATCTTTCAATACAACATTTAGAATACATTCCGTACCATTTTGAAGACGGACGGTAGCTAACCAGAGTAATCGCGTTGTCCGGTGAATGATATAGGCACTCACCCTCTTGCGAGACACACAGCGTGCTGTCAGCGATCTGCAGCAGTAGTTTCAACACTTTTTCGGCAGTAAAACGTCTGTTGGACCCCTGCTTGGCCATATTTCTCATACAATTTAGTAAAATGTCGAGAAAAAAATGAATCAAACGATCAAGAAACAATTGGAAACGAAGCCAATCCGTGCGCTCTGCTTCCATCTGCACGTCCTGTGCGCCAGGCTACTTGGCGAATACCTATGCAGTCGATACGCATCGCTCTATCTCCGCTACGGGTTAGTCGATTTGGACCGTCTACCCCTCGTTGGAATTGTTAGAGCCAATAGAATACGGCTAATTTCACCAAAATGAGATTGACAGTACTGTTGGCCAATTATAATCAGCAGAACGCTGGCGGTGGGGAAGTACCCCCTGATGCATACGTACATTGCGAGGCTTTCTGTGGGTCCTGAAGACTACCATTGAAAGCCGAAAAGTTTTGGAACGCAACATAGGAAATAGGACTTACTGAATCAAGTGTGGATTTTGCGGAAAAATGAACTTTTCTCGTCCGAACAGCGAAGGTCAGATAAATTTTACTACTATAGTTTGGAAAAGCGATCTCTGTTTTTGTGATTCTTTGGCCTGGTTCTCTCTGATACTTTGGCGTAGATCGGTTTGCATTACATCATTGGAATCTGTGGAGTCTTAGCTGTCATTTGACGCCTCGCTCGTGTGTTCGGCATGAACTTAGGTTGCGGTAGAGCTGGCAATATGTCGAGTGGGTTGACACAGCGGAGCTGTACAGAGTTTGATATGTCGTAATTCATTTAGTTATTATTTGAGTCGTGTTTTGGGCACGTAAAAAACGTTTATATCGCCCTGTAGCTTAGGTTCTGCTGTTTAATTTGATGGACAACATCACTGTATTCTTAGACGATTAGAGTGTTATTTCACGCTATTTTGCCTGTGCCTTCCCAAAGTCTCCCAATTGGGGGACTCTCGGGTACTAATTAGTTGTAAAATGCTCCTCCAGCTGTTTTTTTATTAGTACCGTATACTTTTCCAGCCTGTTCTTGCACCTGTAACAACTTTTTTGAAATGTGTTTCTGCCATCAAATTCAAAATAAGCTGATATTTTTCATGAAATTCCAAGATATCTAACTTTCAACATCAGATATGTTGTTGATGTTCTATTGCGAATGAAATGCGGGTTTATGAGATTCAACTCAACCCAACTCAAATCATTGCATTCTATTTTTATTCACAATTTACACAATGTCCTAACTTCACTGGAATTGGGGTTTGTAGAATCTGGCTTGGTATGGATGTGGGTTTAAATGAGTAGAATGGTCAGTCAGTGTTCATGATGACAATGTTGCTAGTGAGAGCGTAGTGGCAGTATTAACTGAACACTGGTTATCTGTTTCAGAATCGTGAGAGTTACCGGTTGCCTTTTTTTTCTGAATTTTGAATATAAGTTCTGCGACTGCCCCTCTTGATTACTTCCCTTTTTGTATGATACTGACACAGGGAAAAAGATTCTTCATTCCTCACTCAGAGGCAGATTTGATTATTTTTGGGCCTGTTTCAAAGTGTGGTGCTGAAAATTCATGTCACTGTACAACCCCATTTCTGAAATAGTTGGGACAAAGTGTAAATTGTGAATAAAATCAAAATGCAATGACTTTCAGATCACATGAGCCAATGTTATTTACAGTAGAACATAGATAACATATCAAATGTTGAAACTGAGAAATTTTACATTTTTATCAACAAAATGAGCTTATTTCAAATCTTCTGGCTGCAACAGGTCTCACAAAAGTTGAGACACAGGCAAAAAAGGCTGAAAAAGCTATTCATATATAAGAGAATCAGCTGAAAGAAAATTTAGCAAGTAATTAAGTTAACTGGCATCAGGTGTGTAACGTGATTGGCTATAAAAGAAATGCCTTAGAGAGGCTGTGAGTCTCTCAGAAGTAAAGATGGCCAGAGGCCAGCCAACCTTGAATTGTGCGATACACAAAGTAAAACAGTTGTTTTCAAGGACTGCGGTACTGCGGTACTGTAACTCCAGTCCTGGAGGGCCAGTGTGTATGCAGGTTTTTATTTCTATCAATTACCCTGACTAATTGAGTTATTTGGCTGCATACACAAATATAGATTTTCGCAAAGGTTTGAACAAAGAGAAATGTTTTTTGTAGGGTGACAAGAACAGTCTTTGGTGATAATTCATGATAATTTAAAGAAATGTCAGATTTCATGAATAGTTTGACTAATTTAGATAATTAACTAATTCCAGGCTAGAGGTTGGTGTGAAGACCAGGGACAGATACGCCCTTCTTTGCCCATCCCTGAAGTAGAGGAAAGCAGAATTTTATCTGGAAGTTTAACACGTGGCTATGAACCTGGTGTAGGAAAGAGGGATACAGGTTCATGGGGCACTGGAACTTTTTCTGGGACAGGGGTGACCTGTTCAAGCCTGACGGGGTGCACCTGAACCGGAGGGGTACCTTTGCACTGGGCCAGCGTATGTTGAGGGTAGCACAGGATAATTACAGTATATCCCCGAACGCCGAATGGCGTTCCGGGGATATTATGTTTTTGGTCCGGCCGCTGCTGCCACCGCCGCACTATGTGTTAACGCGATAACTTCAGTAATATTTCAATTACAAATTCCAAATTTTGTACATAAGTAAGTATCAGAAAGAGGAAAAACTGATTCGTTTTTGGACAATTTACGATGACTAGATTGGCCGCCAGGGGCCAAAAACTGATTTACATGTTAACGCGATAACTGCAATAATGTTTCAATTAGAAATCCCAAGTTTTGCATATAAGTACGTATCATTAAGAGGAAGAACTGATTCGATTTTGGATAATCTACAATTTCTAGATTGGCCACCAGGGGCCAAAAACGGAAAAAATCACTGTTTTTATCATATCTCTGGAAATATTTGTCCGATTGACCTCAAATCAAGTGCAAATGACCTGAGGTCATGACCTGAGGATGTGTCCCACGATGACAATATACCTGTTTGGTTCAAAATGTTAACACAAGGTGGAGGTTTGTCACATAAAATTCACAATTTTTGCTATATCTTTGTAACTATTTCTCCAATTGACATGAAACTATGTGCAACTACAAGGTCATGACCTCACAACGTGTCACATGATGACATCATACCTGTATGGTTCAATATTTTGCCACCAGGTGGCGCTTTGAAATGGAAAATTACCATTTTGGCCATATCTTCAGAACCATTTGACCGATTGACCTGAAATTAAGTTGAAATGAAAGTCTATTCAAGGTCTATTCAAGGATTGGGGAATTGGAGGATTGGGGGCGTTCGGGGATATTTTCCCAGCCGTCGCCTCCGACGGCATAAGCCTAGTTTAAACTAGGAACTTGTGGGGCAGGGAGATTAGTGACTGTTACACAGAGGGAAATGCAGACTGCCCCGATGGAAGCTGATGGCGTTACATGCACTACTGATGATATACTTTTAAAGCAACAAAGCATAGTGGGGGGCTTGAAACAGCGGCCGCATGGGAAACCAAGGGGGAAGAGCATTAGTAAGAAACTGAAATGTTTTTATTTAAATACAAGAAGCATAAAAAATTAGTTTCCAGAGCTTTAGGCTGTTTTGATTAGTGAGGGCTATGACATAGTTCGAATTACAGAGACTTGTAGAGACAGAGACTAAGTAAAGAGGAATATAATATAGAAGTTTATAAGCTCTTTAGGAAGGATAGATGTAATAAGGCGAGGAGGGGGCATAGCAATCTATGTGAAAGAAAACATAAATGTACTGGAAATTCCCGAAATTGAACATTCCTTGCCCTGTGAAGATATCTGGGTCAGGCTCATTGGCAAACACGAGACAGGTTTAAACATAGGAGTATGCTATCGACCACCAGCTTTGGACAGTATAGTCAACGAAATATTTTTTAAGAGGATTACGCAACCTTGTAGTGGTGGAGGGACTATTATAATGGGAGACCTAAATTATCCTGGTATCGATTGGGAAATGGTGAAAGGACAGGCTATGGGGGAGGAAGAATTTCTAGATGTTATAAATGATAATTTTTTGGTGCAGTATATGAATAGACCTACAAGAGAGAAGGCCATTTTAGACTTAGTGGTCTGTACTTGAAAATTCCAAATATATCTAGAATTACAATTAGAGGCAGAGCATACTCTTACAAAGCACCAATTTTATGGAACAATCTCCCAAGACAAATTCGGGTTTCGGACACACTCTATCTTCAAGAGTAGGCTGAAAACTTATCTTTTTGGTCAAGCCTATGATTAGTTCATGATTAGTTATGTGTTGGCTCTGGTGGGACTGACTACAACCTTGATTTATGATATGTTCACGATATTGGAAGCCAGTGTTATGTAATTCCATGTGGAACCGGTGGCACTGAGCATGCATTAACGGTGCCAGTGGGGCTTGCTGCAGCCTTAATCACTGGGAGGTCCATATGGTACTGGTGTACTGTTAAGCAAATCCATGTGGAACTGGTGGCACTGAGTATGCATTAACGGTGCCAGTGGGGCTTGCTACAGCCTTAGTCACTGGGGAGGTCCATATGGTACTGGTGTACTGTTAAGCAAATCCATGTGGAACCGATGGCACTGAGCATGCATTAATGGTGCCAGTGGGGCTTCCTACAGCCTTAGTCACCGGGGAGGTTCATATGGTTCTAGTGTCTAGAAAATCTAAAGTGATCTTCCTGGAGTAAGTGTAGGGCCTCTGTGCTGCAGGAAGTGGATGGAGGGGTGTTGACTGGTTCCTGACCAGTCAGCTCCTAAATTCTCATTTGGCACATGACACAGGACTGTATTTTTATTAATACGCAGTAGTTTTATCCAGTGCCTCACCCCACTTTTTTCTGGCTCTCTCCGAGGATCTTTCCCTCCACAACCCTGAGTCCTAGATCATCCGAGCCCTGTCCCTCACCATGAGCGCTGGCTGCTGCTGTCCTGATGCGGTCCTCAAGGAGTGGGCTTCCCCACTATAGCCAGGTTCCTCCTGAGATTTCTTCCCACTGGGGAGTTTTTTCTCACCACTATTTATGGATTTATCTCCCTACTGGGAGTTTTTTGCCTCATTTGCTGTCGTGGGAATAGGCTGGGTACTGCCCTTTCAGTAACTCTTCTCTGACTGTAAAGCGTCTTTGTGACAGTTTATCTGTGAAAAGTGCCATACAAATAAATTGAAATTGAAATTATAATGACCCAGATAGAATTAGCAATGTTGAGGTACTGGAGCCACTTGGGACAAGTGATCACTCTGTTGTTAAATTTGATGTTTCATGGGAAGTTAAAAATGTGTATTCAAAAGCAAATATTTTCAATTTTAGGCGAGCAGACGTTGACAGCATGCACTCATATCTAAGTGAAATAAAATGGGAGACACTCCTGGACAGTTAGTCTGTAAATGAGATGTGGGAAAGATTTAAGGGGGTTTTACCTGAATCACAATTCATTCCAAAGGTGCCCAAAAGTAAGCTGAGAAAGCAGAATCCTCAGTGGATGACCAAAAGCATTCGTAGGATTTTGAGGGAAAAGAGCAATCTTTATAAGATGCATATAAAGGATAACAATGAGAACACTAAGGCTGAATACTGTAAAATGCAGCTGTGGTCAAAAAAGAGCTGAGGAATGCTAGAAGACTGTATGAAAGACAAATTGCAGAGCGGTTAAAAACTAACCCGAAGCGCTTCTTTCAGTACTGTTGCCGAAAAAGAAAAGTCAAAGAGCAGGTGAAGTGCATAAAGAATAAAAATGGATTGCTGCTATTTGATTTAAGGATATTGCGGATGCCTTTAACAGTTACTTTGTTGAGAATTTTACCTCAGAGTAGGTCTTAATTCGGCCAGAGGGCATGTTAAATGCTCAGATTATTTTGCGGAAATTGAGGTTAGGGATAACAAAGTATTAGACAAGTTGCATAAACTAAAACCAGATAAGGCAGCGGGTCCTGATGGCTTATATCCTAGAGTGAAGAAAGGAGAAGACGCCTGCGCACTTACTCCAAGCCACCAAAGAAAACTTTATTAGTCATAAAATGACAACGTTTCGATCCGACTTGGATCTTCGTCTGGTCAGCATTCTCCATATATCCTATATCCTTGAGTGCTCAGGGAAGTTGGTGAGATCATCTTTAAGCTGCTATCCGCCATCCTCAGACGGTGTTTCGAAACTGGAGAAATACCAAATGATTGGAAACAGGGCAATATAATACCAATATATAAGAAATGGGACCGTACCGAGCCAGGAAATTACAGGCCAGTCAGTTTAACTTGCATTGCATGCAAAATATTGGAATCTATCATAAAAAATGAGCTGGACTTATTCCTTGAACATAACAGTATCTTGAGGGATAGCCAACATGGTTTCCATAAGGGGAGGTCATGCCTGAAAAACCGTCTGGAATTTTTTGAAGAGGCAACCAAGACTTATGACCAGAGCAGGTCTTATGATATCATATACTTGGATTTTCAGAAAGCATTTGATACAGTCCAGCATAAGAGATTACTTTTAAAAATGAGCTCCATTGGAGTTACAGGAGGTATTCTGGAGTGGATTCAATACCAGTTACAGGACAGAACACGAAGAGTGGTGGTCAGTGGTATCTCATCTGAGCTAGGTATGGTGGGGAGTGGCGCCCCCAGGGATCAGTGTTGGGACCCCTCCTATTCCTCATCTACATTAATGACCTTGATAGGAATATTGAGAGCAGATTAGTTGAATTTGCAGATGATACTAAATTGGGGAGTTTGCCAAATAGTTTAGAGTCGACTAAAGTGATTCAGGATGATTTGGATAGAATCCAGAATTGGACAGAAATTTGGCAAAGTGAAATTTAATGTTGCGAAATGTAAAGTTGTTCATGCAGGTAATAAAAACATTAGACGAGATTACTTCATGGGAGGTTTAAAACTGGAATGTGCTCCACACGAGAAAGATCTGGGAGTGATTGTTGACCGAACCCCACAGGCTCTAGCCATTGTGCCGTAGCAGTTAAAAAAGCCAATCGGATGCTGGGATACATTGCCAAAAGTATTGAGTACAAATCTAAGGAGGTGATGTTTCTTTGGTACAACACATTCGTCAGACCACATCTGGAGTATTGTGTACAGTTCTGGGGCCCATACTTTAAGAAATATAAAGAGGCTGTAGAGAAAGTTCAGAGAAGAGCCACTAAGCTAATTCCAGGGATAAAAGATGAAAGCTAGGAGAAGAGGCTGAAGATCCTTAATCTCTTTAGTCTTAGGAAAAGGAGACTAAGGGGTGATTTGATTGAGTTCTTCAAATGTGTTAAAGGGATTAACAAAGTGAATTATGTAGGATTCCTTCCACCAAGTGTTGTGAGTAGAACACGGGGTCACAAATGGAAGTTGACCAAAGGTAAATTTGGCACTGATATTCGGAAATATTTCTTCACCCAAAGAGTAATTTCAATGTGGAATAGGTTGCCTGACCATATTGTTGAGGCAGAGACCTTGGGGGTTTTCAAGACAAGCTTGACTTAAAGCTAGATACCATTGAGTCATCTGAAGGGATATATTCACAATAGTATTAAGAAACTGGCGAGCGTAGTTGAGCTGAATTGCCTGCTCTCGCCATTCATATTATGTTTTGTTATGTTGACAGTAGAAGAGGAAAGACTCAAAGTACAAAGTTATAGCTCCCAAAGTAGAAGTATGTACTTTATTGTAACATTCTAAAAAGACGTAAAAACAACAACGTTTCGAGCCGATAGGCTCTTCGTCTGGTCACTCATGTTGAGGCATCATGGCCTAATAAGTCCTGAAAACAGCAAATAATAACTGAAATTATTCCTTGAGAAGAAAACACAAAAAAACATAAAAGAGGCAGATAATTGATTTCAAAGCCTCACGTTACGTATGTGCAGAGAGTTTTAAGGAAAATGCTAAAAACTGCATTTATTGACAAAACTTAAATTTATCACAAGTGAGGACAAGAATAATTTCAATATAAAGAGGTAAATAAAGAGGGAATCACAAAATGTATTATTAGAAAAAATATTGCAACATAGAAAGATAATCATTAAGTAAGGATATACAGATTAATAAAAAGACCCGTGAAAGTTACCTTGTAAAGACTACGCAAGGAAAGGTTTCATAGAAAAATCTTCATTTAAACCACGGGGAGCTCTGGTATTAAGATGATATATCCAGTGAGGTTCTCGTTGGAGAAGAAGTTTCTCAATATCTCCTTTCCTTCTTGGTAGAACCTGTTTGACACCCACATAGCGGTGAGAAGCAACAGAATGATTACATTTATTTAAATGTCTGGCGATTGAACTCTTTTCATCTCCAGTACGTATGGCACTATGGTGTTCTGCGATACAAGTTCTTAAGGCTCTATTGGTCTTCCCTACATAAGCAAGTCCACTGGGGCACCTTAACAAATAGATAACATTAGTTGTGGAACACATTATTTTTCCTTTTATTTTAATAGGTTTTCCACTGGTAGGGTGGTTAATGTGGGTCACTCTCGTAGTGAAATTGCATTGTGTGCAAGAATTGCATGTAAAGTTACCCTGGAAACTATCCAGGAATGTAACTGATTTTTTAGGTTTATGATCTGAGTTAATCACCCTGTCACCTATATTCGGCGCTCGCCTGTATATCATCTGTGGTTGACATGTAAATACTTAAGCCAGAGATGGATCGGCGCTTAGGACATGCCAGTGTTTTTTGATGATATTTTCAAATTCTTTTACTTGTGTCGAATAACGTAAAATACAATGTATACGATTCTTATTAGTTTTTTTGGCAATTGGTTCGAGACAAGCTTCCTGTGTTCTTTTTGGAATATATAACCTCTGCCTTTTTAATGACAGTGTCTTTGTAGCCCCGATTCTTCAGTTTTTAGCTGCGACCAAGTAGCTCTATGAACGCTTCTGTCTGTCCGTCCGTCTGTGACACCTTTTTCACCATGTTCCTGTCGTCGTATCATCATGAAATTTTCAGGAGTTATTGACCTTCACCAAAGTGATGTCCATGCACAAGTACGAGGTCAAAGGTCAAGTTCACAGAGGTTACGACCTTGCTTGCGGGTTTTCGCGCTGTAACTCCAGTTAGAATTCATGGATCGCTATGAAATTTTGGAAATAGCTTCTAGGCATAGAGGAGGTGTTCCCTATTGTTTTTCAAGGTCATCCATCTAATCCCAAGGTCACAAAGGTAAAAAAGGTGTCAATTCTGCTCGATTTGACGGTTTTCGCACCGTAAATCAAGTTTAATTCAATGAATGGCTATGAAATCATAGAACAAGCTTCTTGGTATAGAGGAGGGTTTTTTTTGAAGATGTCTGTGTGTATGTCGTTGTCATCCTTTGAAATATTTATATCAATTATGTTTTTGTCATAATCCAAAGAAAACTTTAGATGTTGATTTCGTGTGTTCAAAAGTTGATAGAAATCAAGGAGGGACTGTTAATCTCCTGACCAGAGGCATATCACATCATCAATATATCTCCGCCATAGTTTGATACATGAGAAGAAAGGGTTATCGTCTGAATTTAGGACAAAATCGTGCTCAAATAGCCCCACATAAAGGTTGGCTATCGATGGTGAAGCCTTGGAGCCCATACTGCAACCTTTTATTTGTAGGAAAAAATCTGTCTTAAACATCATGTAGTTGTTTTTCAAAACTAATTCCACTAAACCTGTAATACAAGCAGTAGGAGGTGTAGCATTGGGCTCTCTCTTGTCCAGATGTTTCGTTATGTTAAAAAAATTGTGGAATACTTTAAAAACAATGTTCCTCAACGTCAAATTGCAAAGGCTTTGAAGGTCTCATCATCGACAGTGCGTAACATCATCAAAAGATTCAGAGAAACTGGAAAAATCTCTGTGAGTGAGGGACAAGGCCTAACACCTTTACTGGATGCCTGTGATCTTTTAGCCCTCAGGCGCCACTGCATCACTCATCAGCATGATTCTGTCATTGAAATTACTAAATGGGATCAGGAATACTTCAGGAAACCACTGTCTGCAAACACAGTCTGCCGTGCCATCCACAGATACCACCTAAAACTCTATCATGCAAAAAGGAAGCCATAGTTGAGCATGATCCAGAAGTGCTGCCGTGTTCTGTGGGCCAATTCAAAATGGACTGTAGCAAAGTGCCAAGGTGTCCTGTGGTCAGATGAGTCCAAACTTGACATTCTTGTTGGAAATAATGGGCGTTGTGCCCTCCAGGCTAAAGAGGAGAAAGACAACCCCCCTGTTATTGGTGTTCAGTTCAAAAGCCAGCATCTCTGATGGTATGGGGATGCATTAGTGCATATGGTGTGCACACTTGCATGTCTTAAAAAGCACCATGAATGCTGAAAGGTATATAAAGGCTTTAGAGCAACAGATGCTCCCCTCCAGATGACATCTATTTCAGGGAAGGCCTTGTGTATTTCAGCAGGACAATGCAAAACCACATACTGCAGCTATTACAACAGCATGGCTTCATAGTAGAAGAGTCCGTGGCACATAATTAACGAAACAAAAAATCCTTCAAAGGAGACCCAAAACTCTCCAGCAGCTGGAAGCCTGTGTAAAAGAAGAGTGAGTTCAAATTTCAATGGTTAAACTCAAGAAACTCTCCTCACTGCCCAGACGCCTCCACACCATGTTAAAAAGAAGAGGGGATGCTACACCATGGTAAACACGCTGAGACCTGTAGCAGCCATCAAATTTGAAATGAGCTCATTTTGTGGAAGAAATTGTAAAATTTCTCAGTTTCAACATTTGCTATGTTATCTCTCATCTATTGTGAATAAAATACTGGCTGGTGTGATTTGAAAGTCATTGCGTTTTGATTTTATTCACAATTTACGCTTTGTCCCAACTATTTCAGAATTGGGGATGTATCTTATTGGTCCCCTATCATGTCACCAGGTGCACAGCTGATTAGTCATCACAAGCCATCTCAAAATCTGTCCTTTGTGACATCAGCTTGGGGGGATAACCGAGAATAATGAAGGAGCTGCTTAACTGGTTGGCGGAAGTTAGCTGTGCACCTTGTGACATGATAGGGGACCTTTAAAATGTGTGTAATGTGAATATAGGCCACTAGATGGCAGTATTTACCTTTTTTTGTTCAGCTCATGCTGGAGTCATGTTTAGACATGTCCTGGACATGTCTGGGGCAAGTCTCAGAAAAATAAAAAAAAGAGGTCTAAATGTGGGTGGGGTCTGCAAAAGAGTATATAAGGAAAAGAATTGAGACAGTAAAGTAGTAGGAGAAATTGCAAGAAGATGACCGGTCCTGCCATTCTGTTCAAGACCTGTGACGTTTCTTTTGTGGATTTCTTTGCCTGTGTTTGAGCATTTTCTTTATCCAGGACATCACCAAGCCACCCCACAAAAAGGGACTGTAAATATTTCTGTTTTTTCTTATTTATCAATCTTGGTCTTTAGTTGTAGGTTGTTATTAGTCTTTGTCTTTGTTTAAAAATTAAATGTGTTTTAGTTGTTAAAACTGTGTTTGTCATCCCTTGCTGTTGCTGTTGTGTTATAAATGTAATAACAAATTGGGGCCATAACAAATTGGGGGCTCAAGGTCCGGGATAGACCATTTTGTGAGTCATTTATTAAAAATCTAACATTTCAAATTGTAAAAAATTTTTTTTAATTGAATACATATATATTGACAACAGCAATGGATGATTTCTTGGCATCACCAACCGTAGGGGTTTTGAAGTCTTTTAAAAAGACAGAACTGCTAGAAATTTGCAGACATTTAGAGCTGACAGAGGTGAAACCAGCCATGCGAAAAGCAAGACTGGCTAGAGAGATAGTTGAATATTACATTGATGAAAATGTGTTTGCACCAGGAGATCTGGAACAGTTTCCAGTGGAAAATCCAAATATAGAAATGGAACTTAAATTAAAAATGCTAGAGATTGAAAGGGAGGAAAGAGAAAAAGAAAGGGAGGAAAAAGAGAAACAAAGAGAATTTGAGAGGGAAGAAAAAGAAAAACAAAGGCAGTTTGAGTTAGAAAAATTAGCAAGAGAAGAAAAACAAAGAGAATTTGAGAGAGAGAAAGAGGAAAGAGCAGAAAGAGAGAGACAGAGACAGAGAGATTTTGAATTAGAGAAATTCGATAGAGAAGAAAGACTCCAAATGGAGCAACTAAAAATTAAAATTGAAACTAAAAATAAATTTTGTGCCAGTCAGGAGGTAAAACTGGTGCCTCCATTTTCAGAAAAGGATGTTGACAACTATTTCCAGTGTTTTGAAAAGGTAGCAAAGAGTTGCCAGTGGCCAAAGGAACACTGGCCTCTGATGTTGCAAACTGTCCTCAAGGGTAAAGCTCAACAAGCCTATTCGGCTTTGTCTGCAGATGATTCCTCTGATTATGAGGTTGTCAAAAAGGTTATTTTGAGAGCTTATGAGTTGGTTCCAGAGGCTTACCGACAGAAATTCAGAGGTCTGAAGAAATCTGAAAATCAGACTTATGTTGAATTTGCTAATGAGAAGCAGGTTTGCTTTGAGCGCTGGTGTACTTCTATGGAGGTCAAGGATGATTTCAACTCACTAAAAGAGATGGTGTTGGTTGAAGAATTCAAGAACTGTGTTAAAGATGATGTTAAGACCTACCTTAATGAGAAGCAAGCACTGAACTTGCAATCAGCTGCCAAATTTGCAGATGAATATGTTCTCACACATAAGTCTAAATTTCAGTCTAGCAGTAAAAATAGATGGTCCCAATTTCAGAAAAAGGGTTACGGTGATACCCAAGATTCCTCACCCAAAGACAAAGACAAATCTGGTGATGGTGCTCAGAAATCCAGTAACAGGTCTGATCAAAGTGTGAAAGCTGACAGTGACAAAAGTGGTCTAGTTTGCAGTTATTGCAAGAAATCTGGTCATGTTACAACTAACTGTTGGTTCCTTAAAGCTAAGAAAGAAAAAGAAAAGGATACCAAACCAAATGCCTTTGTGAAAACAAGGTTAGAAACCCCTGTAGTAGATAACCAATCTGCTAAATTGCCTGCTTCTTGTGGGGCTAAAAAGCCTAATACAGCTGACTTTGTGAGGGAGGAATTTCTTCCATTTGTGTCAGAGGGATTTGTGGCTCTGAATGAGCATACTACTCCTGTCCCCATATATATCCTAAGGGGTACCGGAGCTTCTCAGTCACTTTTGTTGATGGACTCCTTGGAGTTACGTGATGAGACCGCTTCAGGGGATTTCATACTTGTACAAGGTATTGAAGGGAGGACTGTATCTGTACCCCTGCGCTCTATATTCTTGAAGTCAGATTTAGTTACAGGACAGGTAAAGGTGGGACTTATGTCAAGTCTACCTATAAAGGGTGTTTCTCTGTTGCTAGGCAATGACCTGGCTGGGGGCAAAGTAGTTCCCCCTGTACATCTTACTTCACAGCCGAGCACTGAAAATGGGGATGAGGACCCATCTCTGTATCCTTCTTGCGCAGTGACTCGTGCTATGGCCAAGAAGGCTAAAGAAGATGATGTTGTGGTGCCGTCCAGTACATTGAATAGTCAGGACTCAGGTGGTTCGCCTCATGACTCTGATTGGCCTACTATGGTTTCTCCGTTTGAGGACTTATCAGATACTTTTATCAGTTCTCTATTCAGCCAGCCGGATGGGTCTGGTGATTCTGATGTGTCTGGAGACTTGTCTCTGTCCAGAAAGCGGTTGATTGAGGAGCAAACTAATGATCCTGAAATTGGTGTACTAAAGAGGAGAGCCCTTCCTGAAAAAGAAATAGATGCAGTTCCAGTTGGGTATTATCTCAAGGATGGTGTGTTGATGCGGAAGTGGCGCCCTCCTGATATCCCTGCCAATGCAGATTGGGCAGTGGTCAGGCAAATTGTTGTTCCGAAGGTCTATAGGAATGAGATCTTAACAATGGCTCATAGTTTACCTTTAGGAGGTCATCTTGGTGTTAACAAGACTGTTGATAATATCATGAAACACTTCTTTTGGCCTGGGCTTCGGAAAGACGTTTCCAACTTTTGCAAAACCTGTCACACTTGTCAGGTAGTTGGAAAACACCAGTTAGACCCACCTGTAGCTCCATTGCAGCCTATCCCAGCATTTGGGGAGCCATTCTCTAGGGTCATTGTTGATTGCGTTGGTCCATTACCCAAGACTAGATCTGGAAATCAGTACTTGTTGACAATCATGTGTGCATCTACCAGATTCCCCGAAGCCATACCTCTACGTAACATCAAGGTAACTGCAATCTCGAAGGCTTTGATAAAGTTCTTCACGTTGTTTGGTCTTCCCAGGGAAATTCAGTCAGACCAAGGTAGCAATTTCACTTCAGGATTGTTTCAACAGGTTGTGTATGAACTAGGTGCAAAACAGATTCTTTCTAGTGCCTATCATCCAGAAAGTCAGGGTGCCTTAGAGCGGTTTCATTCCACTCTCAAGACAATGATGAGGACTTATTGTTATGACCATGAGAAAGACTGGGATGAAGGGGTTCATTTGCTGTTGTTTGCAGCTAGAGAAGCAGTGCAGGAGTCTACTGGATTCAGTCCATTTGAGCTGGTGTTTGGTCATGAAGTGAGAGGACCTTTGCTATTATTGAGTGAACAATGGCAAGAGAAAGAGCCGCATATCAGTCTGTTAGACTATGTTAGCAAGTTCAAGGAAAGATTGCGTGCAGCTTGTGACCTTGCCAAAGAGAACTTGAAATCAAGTCAGGGAAAAATGAAAACTTGGTATGATCATAAGGCTAGAGGCCGTGAGTTTAAACCAGGAGACAAGGTCCTTGTGTTGTTTCCCTTGCAGTCCAATCCATTGCAGGCTAGATTTCATGGTCCTTATGAAATTCTGACAAAACTCAATGATCTCAATTACATTGTGAAGACTCCAGATAGGAGAAAACCAAAACAATTGTGTCATATTAACATGCTAAAGCCTTATCATGACAGAAACGCTAGGGTTGCAGCTGTCACTTCAGATTCTCCAATGGTCGAAACGTGTGAAGATGAGGGGGAGTTTCAAGATGATGAACCAAGAATAAAAGCTGAAGTTCTTTCATGTAAATTGTCAAACACTGAAGTGTTGCAAAATCTTGATGTAAAACTCCAGCACTTAGAACCCTCACAGAGAGATCAGTTTGAAAGGTTGATCAAGAAATATGAGGATTTGTTTCCTGATGTTCCAAAGAGAGTTACTATAGCCTCTCATGATGTAGATGTTGGTGATGCCAAACCAATAAAACAGCATCCATACCGGATGAATCCTGAAAAGAGAAAGATTGCTGAGAAAGAGGTTGAGTACATGTTAAAACATGATATTATCAGACCCTCCAACTCCGATTGGAGTTCACCCAGTGTGCTAGTTCCAAAACCTGATGGAAGTACTAGATTCTGTACAGATTATCGCAAAGTCAATGCTGTAACTAGAACTGATGTGTTTCCAATACCTAGGATTGATGATGGTATTGATAGTGTAGGGCAAGCAAAGTTTCTGACCAAGATTGATTTATTGAAGGGTTATTGGTGTGTGCCTTTAACTGAGAGGGCCAAGAGCATCTCTGCTTTTGCCACACCATCTGGACTGTACCAGTATGAAGTCCTACCCTTTGGCATGAAAAATGCCCCAGCCACGTTCCAAAGGATGATACAGTCTACAATCGCCGGATTGCCACACACGGGTGCATACATCGATGACCTGATCACATGGAGTGACTCCTGGGAAGAACATCTAAAAGATGTAGAGACGTTGTTCCAGCGCCTGACCCAGGCTAACCTGACTGTTAACCTGAACAAGAGTGACTTTGGTTGTGCTACTGTCACCTATCTTGGCTACGTCATAGGCCAGGGTAAGGTGGCACCCATAAATGCTAAAGTCCAAGCCATCATGGACTTTCCAGTTCCTGACAACAAAAAAGCTTTGCGTCGCTTCCTTGGAATGATCGGGTACTACCGCAAGTTCTGCAAGAACTTTGCTGAGATTGCTCTCAGTCTAACTAACCAACTGAAGAAAGGCGTAAAGTTCACCTGGGATGATGCATGCCAGAGAGCCTTCGATCACCTGAAGTCTCTGCTGTGTCACTTCCCCGTGCTCAAATCTCCTGACTTCAACAAACCGTTCTCCATCACGGTCGATGCTAGCGACCAAGCTTGTGGATCTGTGCTCCTACAGAGAAGTGACTCTGATGACATTGAGCATCCCGTGGCATACTTCTCCAGGAAGTTCAATCGCCACCAAAGGAACTATTCCACAATAGAGAAGGAACTGTTGGCTCTGGTCCTTTCTTTACAACACTTTGAGGTTTATGTTTGTACAGGACAAAAGCCAATGATTGTGTACACTGACCACAATCCGTTAATGTTTTTGAGTAAGATGAAAAACAAGAATCGAAGATTGTTGAATTGGAGTTTGATTTTACAGGAGTTTGACTTGGAAATTAAGCCTGTGAAGGGCACAGACAATGTAATTGCTGATTGCTTATCCCGTGTTTGAATGTGTATATCATGTGTTTGAATATTGTATGATATGTATATATAGACAAGTGTTCACTTAACCATTTTGTATTGAAAAGAAAAATTTTGCCTTTATGAGTCAAAATTTTTCCCTTTTGGAATGGAGGTGTAATGTGAATATAGGCCACTAGATGGCAGTATTTACCTTTTTTTTGTTCAGCTCATGCTGGAGTCATGTTTAGACATGTCCTGGACATGTCTGGGGCAAGTCTCAGAAAAATAAAAAAAAGAGGTCTAAATGTGGGTGGGGTCTGCAAAAGAGTATATAAGGAAAAGAATTGAGACAGTAAAGTAGTAGGAGAAATTGCAAGAAGATGACCGGTCCTGCCATTCTGTTCAAGACCTGTGACGTTTCTTTTGTGGATTTCTTTGCCTGTGTTTGAGCATTTTCTTTATCCAGGACATCACCAAGCCACCCCACAAAAAGGGACTGTAAATATTTCTGTTTTTTCTTATTTATCAATCTTGGTCTTTAGTTGTAGGTTGTTATTAGTCTTTGTCTTTGTTTAAAAATTAAATGTGTTTTAGTTGCTAAAACTGTGTTTGTCATCCCTTGCTGTTGCTGTTGTGTTATAAATGTAATAACAAATTGGGGCCATAACATGTGTCATTGACTAACTGTTGATTACCCCCTAATGGGTGGAGGAATTTTTGTGTTGACAGCGGGGGAAACGCACAGAAGGCACGGAGAGCTTAGTCGGGTTTGAATGGTCTGCTTTTTGTCTCTGATGCATTGTGCTATGTATGTCTGACTGTCCCGGATGAAATTTTGCACGAATAGCAACAGTGGTATGCGTCTCTTACCTGACAGCTGCCCGCATGCTCCAGAGTATGGACTCAACGGTGGAGCCTTGCCAGAACTTTTACCAGTACTCTTGTGGAGGCTGGCTCAGCCGTCATGTGATCCCTGAGACCAGCTCCCACTACAGCGTGTTTGACATCCTGAGAGACGAACTGGAGATCATCGTAAAAGGTGAGGAACTCTGGTGCTTAAGGAAGTAACAAAATTTGTGTTAGAAAGCGGTGATTTGTATGTCTGTTTTTAGTATATTTTTAGTAGTTTTAGTTTGCTATTAATATATTTTTCATTTTCATTTGTTTAGAGTATGTATGTTTCTGAAAGATTGCGCTGTCGTTTGTCTTCAGTGTCTTCCTCTCGTTTCTGTCTCGTGGCGTCTTGTCTTTTTCATCACACTCTCTTCCCTGTAATTTCAGTTAGGTATTTCCACTTCCCTCTCTCTCGCTGTTCTCATTGACTATCCGCACCTGAGAATAGTTTAGCGAGGCACGGGTGATTAGTTAGATTAGAGTTAGAACTCCACCTGTTTTCCTCTCTCTCTCCTATCACCGACCATGCTTTTCTATTTCCACCTCTCTCTATAGCTGTCCTGTGTTTAGCTGGGATTCCACTTAATTTGTTGGTGTATAAAAGACTCACTTTTTCCTCAGCTTCTTGTCGACTCGTTTCTACCACAGCTCGTCTTGGTCAGTCTCGTTTCTGCGCTATTTCTCGTTTACGAATGTTGAAAGCTCGTTCCTCGTGATTCTCCTGTAAGTCTTGTAATTGATTGTTTGTATTACGTTGTGTGATTGCGGATTGTTTGATTAGTACTTCGTTCTCCCTTATTCCCATTTTGTACCCATCTGTTTAGTCTCTCCTGTGTTCTCCCTTATCCCATCCAACTCTCCTTTCCTTCCCCTTCCATTCCATTAGCTCAGCCCCCTTTGTTACTGTCTTTGTGCGGACGGATTCTTTGGCTACTGGATTATTTTGTTTGTCCCCTGACTTCGATTCTGCCAGCATTACTCTGTTTGCCTGGCTATTGATCCCTTTTCTGTCTTGACCATGAGCTTTGTTAACCCTAATAAATGCCCAGCTGATGCTGAACTGCATTTGGAGTCTAAGCCTGTTCCTTTCAGTTTGCTTCCTCTGCTAACACTGATCAATTTCATACCTGTTTTAGAATAAAATTATTGCCCTCAGCTTTACTGACCTTGTCTGGTATTGTTTGAACTGACTAAATTCTCTCAAGTATTCTCTCTCAGAGGAGAGAATTTCTGGCCTATTCGGTTGCTCAGTTGCACCCGGCAAGAGCGCTTTTGCTCAGAGTAGTATTCAAATCCTAAGTGATTACAAACTGTAATTTATAATTAATTTTGGTCTGGTTCTAAATTGATTGGTATAGTTGTTACCCTCTAGCTGAGAATGGGTTATGTGCCTGTGGGTTTTCACTTAAGCACTGCCATTATCTTTCTGTGAATGGGGATCTGCTGTCTGGCGTTACTAACTTAAGGGTGATATGGCATTGGCAATATCAAACTTATATACATGTATACATTCAAAAAAAACATTTTCACTAGAATTTCCCCACAAGTTAGTTCAAAAAGTATATTTACATAATTATGAAACAAAAGCATATTTCATAATTTTATGCACATTTCTATGTAATTCAGTAGGATAAACAGTGTATTTAGGATCTTTTGAAACCTTAGCATCTCCACGAGAATATAGCAAGTTCCACAGGTTTGAATAAAGCAGTTATGTTTGATGAACCCACATATGGCATTGCAGGGTGGTTAGAAGTCAAAATATTAGTTTTATATTATATTTTGATCCCTTTACATTGTTCTTAATTTTGTTTCAATAACTCTTTTTCATTGTCAGGGGTTCTGGAGGCTAAGAATGAGCAAGATAGGGAGGCCTTCTGCAAAGCCAAGATCCTGTACAACTCATGTATGAACGAAAGTAAGTTGCCTTTCCAACTAGCTGCTCTAAGGGATGAGCGGCGGGAGACGTACCAGTCAATCAGTTAAATGACTTTCACCTGAGTGCTTGCTGCAATTACATTTCAAAATTGCTGGGCTGGAAATGGGAAAAAGTTCTTAATGACACAATAGAACATTTTCAATTAACAGCCTCACTTCAGATATACACAGGCCACTTGAGGGTAGACCCATTAAATAGTGCGAGTGATTAAGTCACCGACAGCAATGGCAGGTGATGAGATTAAAGTCTCCAATACTAAGATGAACTGCTTATGAGCTACTTGCTAGTGCAGAATGACTGCAATGTTCTCTGCAGGTCTAATTGAACTGCGCGACTCTCAGCCCCTGATCAAACTCATTGACACCATTGGAGGATGGCCTGTGGCCTCAGAGGACTGCAATGGCACGGCAGGTAGGGGAAATTCTGACCTGTCCTTTTGATGGAGGGCTGTAATAACAGGTAGCGTGAGTGTAACTTGCCCTTGGCAATAATTACAACTGAGTGTAACTGCAAGAGGTCCATTGAGTTGTCCACGCAAAAAGGTGTTGCTCCTAGGCTGAATGACCACTGTCTACAAAGTGAAGCTAGTACTTTTGTGTGTGAACGAGGGCCACACTACAATAGGTTGTTCAGATTTCTTTTTAAACTCTGCTCTGATTTTACACATTAAGAGCCATTCCGTGAGAGATTGACATTCAGTGCCCAGTTGGCTCCCCTAGAATTGAATGAAACTTAGCACATAGGTAGATATGGGTGTTTCACAGAAAAAGCCACATTTTTAGGTCCATTTCTCACTTTACTTGCAAATAGTGCCACCTTGAAGCCACTTAAGTGGCTCAGTTTTGCTGTTGACACCAAATGTTTTATCAACTATCATGGCTTAAGGGTCCACAGTACCAAATATGATATACTTTTATCATTGCCTGTGACACTTCAAGACCGGTTTGACATCAGCACCACATCAGCGCCAAACTGGGTAACTACGCTATCAAGCCAAAATTATTTGAGAAATAACAATAAAAATTTAAAATGGGAATAAGATAATATCCCAGACATATACCAAACTGGATTGCTTTATTATGTGTTTACTCACAACAAGACTATCATTTTCATTGAATAGTACCTTGGTATCTTGCTGTGTTTGTGCCATGGACGGCCATGGACGAAAGATGGTTGAAATTAATTTTTGGCGCATCTTTGTTGTATATTTTCTCAGTAAACCAGATTTGTACTGTGAGGGTAAATGCTGTTTGTTGTGCTTTTTGAAACTCTTTTTTCAGGAACACCTTGCATTTCTTTGGCAGTATCTACACTTTCAAGCCAGACGGAGCCAAAGTTGGAGGAAAAGTCAAAATGGATCATTTCACAGCAGATTGTGCCTATGTTTAGGTCGCATTATTTTGTTTACCCTGCAAGAAAGAGATCTGAAATTCTTTGAATACATAGTCCCTTTGAGGTGTATTACTGCATTAGTAAAATCTCAATGGTAGTATTTTCAGTGTAGATGATATTCATCCTGAAACATCAGAAAATTTCGCCTCCAGGTGAGCTGTAGGCTGGATGCAAATACTGGCTATCCCCAGCAATGTACCAAATAAATTGTTTTCGAATTGTGATGCACACAGCTAGTTTTCTCTGAAAATGAAGAGTTTAGCTTGGTTCTATTCTGGATGGACAGCTATCTGACCTAAGTTGGTGCTCTAAAGAGCGAATATTCTAAAGACCTAATATTCCATATTCCCAGACATATACTGAAGTCCTGTCTTTTGACATAAATAAAACATAAATGGAATATTTGGTCGGTAGAACATTTGCTCATTAGAGCGCCACCTTTGGTGAGAAAGCTATCTACCCAGCATAGTACCAAACCAAGCTCTTCACTTTCTGAAAAAACTAGCTGTGACTGTGTATCACAGTTCAAAAAACAAATTATTTGGTACATTGTCGGGGATGGAGAGTACTTCCAGCCTAGAGTGCCCCCTGAAGGCGAATTTTTCCAACTTTTGATATTTAAAATCATCTACACTGAAAATACTACCGTTGACATTTTACTAATGCTGTCATGTACCCCAAAGGGACTATGTATCCAGAGAATTTCAGATCGTTATCTTGCTGGGTAAACAAAATAATGCCGCCTAAACATAGGCACAATCTGCTAAGGAATGGTCTGTTTTGAGTTTCCTTCCAACTTTGGATCCGTTTAGCTTGTAAGTGTAGATAGTACCAAAGAAATTCTTGATATTCCTGAAAAAAGAGTTCCAAAAGCACAACAAATGGCATTTATCACCATGGCGCATATCTGGGTTACTGAGAAAATATACTGCATAAATGCACCGAAAATCAATTTCGACCATCTTTCCGACCATCCATTGCACTAACCGAGGTACTATTAACTGAAAATGATAGTGTTGTTGTACACAGATAATAAAGCATTCTTGATTGGTATTTGGCTGGGATATTATTTTATTCCCATTCCCATTTTTTATTTTTACTGTGATTTCTCAAATAATTCCGGCTCAATAACATAGTAACCTAGCTTGGCGCTGATGTGATGCTGATGTCTAACCGGACTTGAAGTGTTACAGGTCATGATAAAAGTATAACACATTTGGTACTGCGTACCCTTGAGTCATAATAGTTGATGTAAAATGTGTTGTCAAAAGCAAAACTGAGCCACTTTATTGGCTTTCAGGTGGTGTCACCGGCAGAATAAGAGAGATACAGACCTAAAAGTTTGTCTTTTTCCGTGAGACTACCATATCTACGTATGTGCCAAGATTCATTCTATTCCAGGGGAGTCAACTCCTCACCTTCTACAAAAAGTGCCAATTTCTCATGGAATGGCTCCTAAAACAACTGATTACTCAATCATCCAATTTCGCCATATCCTCGGCCAAGGATTAACTAAGTCTATCTGCCATTTTTGTGGCTGAGGATATTGCGATTAAATATTCAGAATTAAAAATATCACCTTCGGGTTTTTCCGAATTAACAGATTTTTTTTGCCCTAAACAATTAGAATACGACGAGACTAAACTAGGCTAATTTACATACCCCTATTTGTCTGGCAACATTGGGTTCTGGGTACCCAATTTTGCAGATAGACCATTGTAACTTCAGAATGCATAAAATTCCAGTGTTACCTTGGTCTACATGCAGATTACAGGTTTTAAAAAATATGGAAATTAATAAACAGTCAACTACATTTTAAAGAAATCCCAATGTATATTAACTAATAATACTTATGAAACAACTCTTAAACACTGTCACAGTAAAAAAGGAATACAAGATTAACACTTTTTAGGCCTTTTTCAATATAACATATTAATGTGAAAGACATTCACATGTGAATGATTTCACATCAAGGAAATGTGAACATTATAACTGTGAACAACTTAAAGTACAACCCCAATTCCTAAATAGTTGGAACAAAGTGTAAATTGTGAATTTTTTCGAGCTCGCCTGTTTCCTACCACAGACGGCGTCAGGTCCATTGGTAGCGCAAGTCTCGTGATTTCTATGTGTTTTAGTCTCTCAGCACTCTTCTGGTTTTTTCCTTTTATTTCTGGCCACTGCTCTTGGCGTCTTACTACCAACGCCCATCACAGTACACTCTAGCCACTATGGAGACGCCAGCGGTGGGTGAAATTAAGAGGGCTGTTGCCAGCCAGCAAGATACATTAGCAGGATTCGTTAGAGGACTTTCTGATTTGGACAGCCAGCAATCTAAATTAGTTTAGAGACTACACCTGCAACAGAACGCACTGAAGAATCAAGAGAGTGTTCTGTTAAGCTTGACTAAGAGTATTAATTCTCTCGCTACACAAGTTTCACTAAAAGTTGCACAAGCACCACCCATGCATCCTCCCCAAGAACCTAAGTTACAACTGCCCCAAAAGATATAGTGGCGAGGCTGGAAAGTGCAAGGATTTTATCGCCCAGTGTGAAATATTTTTTAGGGCTCAGCCGTCACGTTTTGTTAATGAGGATTTTCAGGTTGCATTTATATTATCCCTGTTGGCTGGCACAGCGCTCAATTGGGTCGGCCCAGTAATTAGATCTAATTCACCGGTCGTAAATTCTGTAGAGGCCCTTGTTAGGGAGGTGGTGTCTATTTTCGATCATGACATTTCTGGTCAAGACGCAGCTACGCGTTTAATGCACCTTAAACAGAGCAATGAAAGCACAGCTGAGTTTTCTATTGCTTTTCGTTCTCTGGCCAAAGAGACAGGCAGGCCAGAGGCTCCTCTGATGACGGTATTTAGCCACGCTCTTATGGAGGATATTAAGGACGTGCTGGCAACTTTAGAACCCTGTTCAACTTTAGACTCTTTAGTTTGTACTGCGGTACGAATTGACAACCGCATATGCGAACGCAACAGGGATAAGCTAAATAGATCACCGCTGGCTGACAATGGGGTTAAAATTACAAGTGGCGAATGTGTATCTCCTATTCCACCCATTAAAGATTCTACTTCGGTTGAGCCAATGCAAGTTGACGGTTCGTTTGACCATCAGCCCAAGAGACCTATTAGCAGAAGAGTAATCTGCTTCAATTGTAACTAGCCAGGTCATATCCGTCCACATTGTCCTAAGCTTCGGGGAAACAGAAAGACCCCTCTAGCGATTCAGGGAGCGCTAGAAGGGCAGACCCAGTTTCCCTTCCGAACATTAATCCCTGTGGAACTTACTGTGGGGAGCAAGAGATTTACTATTGAAGCGTTCATAGACTTGGGCGCAGTTGATTGTTTCATGGATATTAAATGGGCTCGAAAGCACTCCGTTCCCACAGTTACGCTTTCACCATCACGCTCTGTAAGAACTTTGGACGGTCACCCGCTTGGAACGGGAGTTATAACAGAAGTTTCGGTACCACTGAAATGTTCATTTCCTTTGGTGGCCACTCTGAGGCTGTTCGATTTTTTTATTATCAGGTCCCCCACTTTTCGAATAGTTTTGGGGCATTCATGGTTGCGGGAACATGAACCTTGTATCAGTTGGGGGGAACAGGTTAATCCTATCGTCCACTTGGGTCCCAAGTGCAACTCTCATTGTAGAACTAATGAGAATGGTTCTTTCGGACGTCAAGCTATGGGGCAGGCTGACGTCGAGAGCGATTGTGAGGAAGTTATCCTACCCTTCGTACCCTCCTAGTCGGGAAAAGGGGGCAGAGGAGGGGTTAGAATGGGATCCTCAATTTGACTGGCGAGAGCCAGAGGACGATTACTTTTTGGTGGACTTTAGCGATTCGGAATCAGTCACGGATTCATTAGATTCTGAGCAGGGTAAAGAATTCGGGGCCACCCTGAACTTTGACTTGCCTCCAAATGTTCCCAGGGATTACGCCGATTTTGCTGAGGTGTTCAGTAAACAACAAGCCTCTGCTTTACCCCCGCATCGGCCGTACAACTGCAAAATTAATCTATATCCTGGGACAACTCCACCCAAGGGTTCGCTATATTCGCGGTCAGGACCTGAGCGTAAGGCTATGTGAGAGTATATTCAGGAGGCTCTCGCCAATGGTTTTATTCGGCCGTCCACGTCCCCTGCCTGAGCGGGATTCTTTTTCGTTGGGAAAAAGGATGGCGGTCTGAGACCCTATATTGATTACAGGGGTTTGAATAAAATCACCATTAAAAACCGATACCCCCTTCCGTTAATGAATTCCATGTTTGAACGTCTGCAGGAGGCATCATTTTTTACAAAGCTAGATCTTTGTAATGCTTATAATTTGATTCGCATTCGGGAGGGGGACGAATGGAAAACGGCTTTTTACACGCATGATGGGCACTACGAATATCGGGTCTTACCGTTCGTGCTTGTTAACGTCCCCTCGGTGTTTCAGGCATTCGTCAATGACGTGGTCCGAGAGATGTTGGAGAAATTCGTCTTCGTTTATCTTGACGACATTTTGATTTTTTCTTCAACCATCTCGGAGCGCAAACAACACGTTTCGCGTGTACTGGAAGCCCTGCTGAATGCCAAACTTTTTGTTAAAGCCGAAAAATGTGTTTTCCACGCCCAGACTGTCTCGTTCTTTGGCTTTATTGTTTCTAGGGGGTCGGTGCGCATGGACCCTGACAAGGTAGCTGCGGTCAGGAATTGGTGTGCACCGCAGAGTGTTAAAGAGGTCCAATCCTTTCTGGGCTTTGCAAATTTTTACAGGTTTATCCATAATTTTAGCGCGGTTGCTGCCCCCATTATTGCGCTCACTAAAAAGAATACCTCCTCGGCGTTTTTTTGGTCCCCGGCAGCCGATGCTGCTTTTCAGGAATTAAAAGAACATTTTAGCTCAGAGCGTATTTTGGTTTTGCCCGACCCCTCACTCCCATTTGTCGTGGAGGTAGATGCTTCGGAGGTGGGCGTGGGTGCTATTCTGTCCCAGCGCCCTCGTTGGGATAATAAGCTTCACCCATGTGCGTACTTGTCTCGGTCTTTGTCCGCCGCCGAACGCAATTATAGTATTGGTGACCGGGAGCTATTAGCGGTCAAGCTGGCACTCGAGGAGTGGCGCCACTGGTTGGAGGGAGCTGATCACCCCTTTGTGGTTTGGACCGACCATAAAAACCTCCAATATATTCAGCAGACCAAACGGCGTAATTCCCGCCAGGCGCGATGGTCATTGTTTTTTAACCGCTTTGATTTTACGCTCACATACCGCCCAGGCTCTAAAAATTTTAAGCCTGACGTCCTGTCACCTATGTACGATCCCACGGATAGCGATCCTACCCCAGAGCCTGTTATTCCTTTTGCTCAGATCGTGGCACCTATTCAATGGGAGGTTGAGGCGGTGGTTCAGGAGGCATTGAAATCCGATCCCGGTCTTGGGGGGGAGCCTCCTGGCTGTTTATTTGTGCCGCTTGGGGTTAGGTCAAGGGTCCTTCAGTGGGGACACTCTTCCCACTTGGCTGGGCACCCGGGGGCCCATCGGACCAAGCAGTTCCTTGCCTAACGGTTTTGGTGGCCGGATATGATGAAGGACATTCGGGAGTTTGTTGCGGCCTGTAGCGTATGTTCCAGAAATAAAACTTCCCACCTCCCTCCCTCTGGCTTGCTGCGACCTTTGTCCGTTCCCAGGCGCCCTTGGTCACATATCGCGCTCGATTTTAGTACGGGGCTGCCTGTATCTGACGGCAACAATGTCATTTTGGTAGTGGTTGACCGGTTTTCTAAAGCGGCTCATTTTGTAGCGCTGCCTAAGCTGCCTTCGGTGTGGGAGACAGCGCATCTTGTAGTTAACAACGTGTTCCGTTTACATGGGCTTCCGCAGGATGTCGTCTCTGACCGAGGTCCTCAATTCACGGCCAGATTCTGGCAGGCTTTTTGTAAGCAGTTGGGGGTCACAGTGAGTCTCTCCTCAGGGTTTCACCCGGAGATCAACGGGCAAACGGAACAGACAAATCAGTCTCTTGAAAACACTCTTCGATGTTTGGCGGCGGATAATCCGTCATCGTGCAGTCGATTTTTAGCGTGGGCCGAATATGCCCGTAACTCTTTGTGTAATTCCTCCACGGGGCTTTCCCCATTTGAGGCCCAAGTGGGTTACCAACCCACATTATTTCCAGAAACTGAGAACGATTCTGAAATTCCCTCAGTCAACCAGTTCATTTGGCGCTGTCGGTTGTTTTGGACTAAGGTCCGTTCTTCGCTGTTGCGTTCAGGGCGTAAACAAAAATCCTTTGCTGATAGAAGGTGTCGTTTGGCCCCGTTTTATCGGGTTGGGCAGAGAGTTTGGCTCTCTACCCGGGACCTCCCAAAAACTGGCGCCCCGCTATATCAGCCCGTTCAAAATAACGCGGAAGATCAATCCAGTGACGATCCAGCTGAAGCTCCCGAGATCTGTACGCATACATCCGTCATTCCACATCTCTTGGATTAAGCGAGTTAGCACCAGTGTCCTAGCACCTGCCGACACACCTCCGTTGCCGCCACGAACGGTGGAGGGGGGGCGGGTTTATACCGTGCGCCGCATTCTGGTCGAGAGGCGTGTAGGTAGTGGGGTCCAGTTCCTTGTAGACTGGGAGGGATATGGTCCCGAGGAGCGGTGCTGGGTCCCTACGCGTGATATTTTGGACCCCTCACTAATTTCAGAGTTTGGTGCGCGGGGTTCCTTGGGGACTTCTGGAGCTGTCCCTTAGAGGGGGGGGTCCTGTCATGGTTTTGGAGCTTTGAGAGCTCCTTTTGTTACTCTCGTCCGGGACGATATCGTTTTGCTCGCCATCGGATTCCTGGGCCAGCTGGCATTAATTGGGGACATTACCCAGACTCTATTTAAGCTCCTGTTCTGCCTCGCTCATGTTGCTAGAGTGTCATTGTCTCCTTGGCGCTTTAGCTGGTAAGGTCTTGAGAGAGAGAGTATTGTCAGGATCTTAGCTGCATAACAGGATTAGTGTTAGTGAGTAAGGGAATCTTTGGTTTATATCCCTTTTCTTTTGGTCTTTTTTTTAAGCTCGCCTGTTTCCTACCACGGACGGCGTCAGGTCCGTTGGTAGCGCGAGTCTCGTGATTTCTATCTGTTTTACTCTCTCAGCACTCTGCTGGTTTTTTCCTTTTATTTCTGGCCACTGCTCTCGGCGTCCTACGCAAGTCATTGCATTTTGATTTTATTCACAGTTAACACTTTGTCCCAACTAATTGGGGTTGTATATAAACAATGTAATTTTTGACTCACTTATTCACTTATTCTTCACTTTGATCTGCATAGAAAAGGTTACCTTGAACTCAATTTACATGATTGACTTGACATAAAATAATTATTCCGCAAATCATGTAAGTTTCAGCAAATAACACTCAGTTCAATCTGACTTCTCGAAGCACTCCAGCAATTTCTTTCTACTCTGCTTCAGTAAATTTCTTCTTGGCAGCCATTTTGCCTCTGAAGCCTGAGGTCACCTGATGCGATCCCTCTAATATTATTGGTTAATTGTAGATAGACCTACATAGAACTTGGTGAAGCAGAAAATTTGAAAATAGACCCTTCTAATTTTGACTTTTGACATAAACTGAGTGCATAACTAAGCAGGGTCATAACCTAAAATAGACCTTGTTAACTTAAAAATCATTATGAGAGAATATCTCAAATATTCACAAAAATACAGATAGACCAAGTTAATTCTTGGCTGACGATATTACTTGGGTTGTAACTGAAATGGTTGTTAAGCAAAATTCATTTCAAGGGATCGCAATTAATGGCGCTTTTCCACTACACGGTACCGACTCTACACTACTCACCATTTTTTGCTTTTCCATTAGGAAAAAGTACCTGGTACTAGGTCCTCAAAGAATGGCTGACCTGGTACTAGTCGGTACTAAAATGTGACGTGCTACATTACAGCCCACTGATTGATCAGAGAGAATCGTCTTTGCAAAAGACAACTCGCTTCCGCGTTACCGCTAGGAAACTTGCTTCACTTGCCATCAGTGAAACATATCTTCAAATTTTATTTTGGAAACGTGTGTTGTTTTAGGAAGCTTGATAAATAGGCCTATACTGTGCGTTGCCTTCCCTTTCAAACAAGGTTGCGTTAGTTCCCCGAAGCTGCTGCATTTATGAAATGCGTTTCTTTGTCTGTGACCCTGTTCGTAGCAAAATTAGAAGCAACGGGGTTGTGTTCAATTCTGTTCCCCTAATTCCCCTTGAGATGGTTATTGTGCTGCCCCTGTTTTATGAAAAATTGCGTGTCAAATAACTTTATGGATGCTGATGAAACATTTTGTTCTAAGGAAAGGTATCAGTTGAGATGACGCATCGTAAAGTGAATACTCTGCCATCTCCTGCGATTTGCGCATTTGCTACGTGTTTTGCCTTCAATTTCAAAGTGAAATGTTTCATGAAGCCTGAATATAAATACTCTATGCCTTATCCGTAGCTGTAGCATTGCTTTGCGTTTTTAGGTGGTACGTTATTTTATGTACAACCGAATTGGACACAACAGGAGTATGTCAAATTGAAATTACAATTAAACACTCGCGGACTTTAGTGCCATAACGTGGTGACGGTAGTGCTCCTCCCCTGATTTAAACACAAAAATATTTGACGGAATAAAAGTAAACTTGATATAATTGAGGATGCCTTCACGGCAGTAACATGCTGCCTCGCGACGACGAGCAGGTACCACGGAGGCGGTAGCTACTATCCTCTAATGGAAAAGCAACCCCAAAAAAGTCCTCGATGCCGAGTAGAGTAGAGCCAGTTTAATATAGTGGAAAAGCGTCATAAATTCAATCCTTGCCGAGGGTGGCGCAAGAATATTTGCGTCAGGATGCACACTTCCGGTTTCAGCCATGGAATTCCTACAGTCAATAATTTCAGTGCACTAAACTGGTTTTCCCTCTGCATGTTCGTGATACAGGCACAGCAAGTGAATTAACATTTCGAAACTGCTAATGGCCGCGTTTCCCAGTTAAGAGCGTTCTTATGGAGTAAAGAAGGCTCCAAAGGAGACTTCCGCGGAGAGGGAGCCTTCAGATAAGAGTGTTTCCCAGATGCGTTCTTAGTGCCCTTCTTAACAAGTGTCTTTGTGCCCTTCTTGACTGCCTTCTTAACTGGAGCTCAATTGATCAATCAATGTCAGAGTAACCGATTGTTCCATATACTTACGTGCACACAAATGAAGTTTTGATGTAACAAGTGGCGTATAATGTTAGAAATGAGCGTGCATAATGCCACTGTGCACGCAGCAGAATGTCTGAAAACAAACGGACGCAAATAAAGACCAATAACACAGATAAGGATCAGAAAAATAAGAATGAAAACATAAAATCAAATAATAACATTATATGAGTGAAATCATATAACATGACATGATACTGTACCTCATGTAATGTCATGTTATTTCATTTTATGTTTTCTTTCTTATTTTTCAGATATAATTCTGCATATACTTATGCATTTACTTTCTATCCCTAAGAGTAACAGGTGATATGATGCTTGCCATACTGCATGGTGGCAGTGGGCTTATTTTATTACGTGTTTTATCAAGTGCTGCGCGGTGAACAAGTTGGGGTGGTGGTGGTGGTGGAAATACAGTCGTATGCAAAAGTTTGGGCACCCCAGATCAAAATTTTTGTTTCTGTAAATAGCTAAGCGAGTAAAAGATGACTGCTCTCCAAAAGGCATAGAGTTAAAGAGGACTCACGTCCTTTATATTTTAAGCAAGATTACTTTTTAATTTCTATCCTTTTACAGATTCAAAATGGCGAAAAAGGAAAATGGTCCAAAAGTTTGGGCACCCTGCATGGTCAGTGCTAAGTAACACTCCCTATGGCAAGTATCACAGCTTGTGAACGCTTTTTGGTGCCAGCTAAAAGTTTTTGAATTCTGGTTTGGGGGATTTTGCCCATTATTCTTTGCCTAAGCCTTCTAGTTCTATGAGATTCTTTGGCTGCCTTGCATGCACTGCTCTTTGAGGTCCATCCACAGATTTTCAATAATGTTGAGGTTGGAGACCTTGAGGGCTATGGTGAAACCTTCAACTCGCACCTCCTGAGGTAGTCAGTTGTGAATTTTGAGGTGTGTTTAGGATCATTATCCTGTTGTGGAAGCCATCCTCTTTTTATCTTCATCTTTTTTTGCAGATGGTGTGATGTTTGCTTCCAGAATTTCCTGAAATTTAATTGAATCCATTCTTCCTTCGACCAGTGACATGTTCCCCGTGCCACTGGCTGCAACAGCCTAAAGCTGGATCGATCCAACCATGTGCTTGACAGTTGGATCGGTGTTCTTTTTATGAAATTTTGCTTCCTTTTTTCGCCAAACATACCTCTGCTCATTGCAGCCAACAAATCTATTTTAACCTCATCAGTCCACAGGACTTGTTTCCTAAATGCATCACTCTTGTTCAGATGTTCCTACACAACCCTCTGATGCTGACTTTCATGGTGAGGATGCAGGAAAGGTTTCCTTCTCATGACTCTTTCATGAAGGTCACATTTAAGCAAGTGTCGCTGAACTGTAGGGCAGTGCACCATGACTCAATGATGTGCTAAATCTTGCTGAAGGTCTTTTGTTGTCAAACGGATGTTTTGATTTACCTTTCTAGTAATCCAATGAGCAGTTTTCTTATGACGTTTTCTTGGTCTTCCAGGCCTCAAGTTGACCTCCACGATTTCTGTTAACTGCCAATTATATTATAAACTGAGGAAATCGCAACCTAAAAACATTTGCTATCTTCTTATAGCCTTCTCCTGCTTTGTGGGCATTAATTATTTTCATTTTCAGAGAGCTAGACAGCTGCGTAGAGGACCCTATGGCTTCTGATTGTTGGGCCAAGATTTGAGGAGTCTGGGTATTTATAAACTTTAAAATTTGCATCACCTGGTCTTTCCTAATGATGATTGTGAACAAGCCACAGCCCTAACAAGCTAAATAACAAGCTCACCCAAAGAGTAATTTCAATATGGAATAGCTTACCTGACCATATTGTTGAGGCAGAGAGCTTGGGGGTTTTCCAGAGCAGGCTTGACCTTAAGCTAGATACCATTTAGTCATTTAGTATCTGAAGGGATATATTCACAATAGTATAAAGAAACTGGCGAGCTTAGTTGGGCTGAAAGGCCTGTTCTTGCCATTCATGTTATGTTATGTTATGTTATCTGAGGCCATAGTCAAAGTTACCTGAGAGCTCAAATCTTTTGAGGTGCCCAAACTTTTTCATGGTGCTCATTTCCTTTTATTTGCTCTTGAATTGTACAAAACAAAAGTAATACACAAATACTGCTTAAAATGTCCAAAAAAGTGTTCAATCTTTCAATTTATGCCATTCAGAGATCAGTTCATCTTCTATTTGCTTAACTATTCTCAGTAACAGAAATTTTGATCAGGGGTGCCCAAACCTTTGCTTACATCTGTATTAGGGAAAGTATCAGGGAAATACGGTAAAAAATTTCGACACATGGAACCAGAGAGGAGAGTAGGGCTGTCACCTTTTTTTAAAAAAAAAGCCGTCTTCGAACGAATTTAGAATATGACAATGTGATGTTCGAATATATTCGACCACCCCCCCACGACCCAAGACACATAAAAAACAAAAATCCTCCTCATTAATTCTAATCTTTTATTAACATGCACTCATCAGTAGTACAACATAATGACAGCATTTGCAGAGATTCCAAGTCTCACGTCTCTGGCGTTCACGTTCCTACGCCGTGGTCAGCAATTATCATATCAACGTGCACTGAAAAAATTCACTTTTGGAATTTGAGTCATTGTTCATTAAGTTAATCAGTTTCACTTGCATCACGGTGAATTTTCCTACTAGTGACACAGAAATTGATTCTGACTCGGGAATTCTCAGGCTTGTCTTTACTGAGGGATTGAAAGCAATGGAATTGCAAAAAGACATTTCAAATCGTCCTATTTTATTTAAACAATTTAAAAGATCATGAAACACGCATGCATTGTTTCCAATCTCTGAGTAAACAGAAGCATGAGAAGTCATAAATAAAAAACACAAAATAGGGAATACAATAACGACGAACTGTACGCACTGCATTAATATCTCCTTGCTTAGTGTCACATTGATTTGCCTGACGCAGCTGTATGTGTAGTGTTTCGTCGCTAAGAAGGGCGTTAAGAGTGCCCCAGACCCCTCTTTCAAATCCGTCTTAACAAAAGATCATCTTAGGCTAAGAAGGAATCCGGGAAATGCGTTTGTTCCTTACTGGAGCCTTAAGAAGGATCTAAAGAAGCTCTTAGCGCTAAGATCTTCTTAAATTAATGTGGGAAACTCGGCCAATGTATTTTAGTTTGTGGGCTCCAGACAACTTAGGTCTTTTCGACATAATTCGCTATATACATTTGAATTAGGCTGTGCTCCTGAGATTCTTTCATGGTCAGTGTTATTCTCTTCAGCTGTCCCGCCTATTCCCAAGAAACAAAGAAAATAGGGCCCTTTTACTTAACCTTGTAGACATCAACATCAAAGGCAGTGTCGGTGCTATGGGATTGTCAGTAGCATGTATAGAAATCCAAAATTTTTCCTGAGTTCCATTTCACCAGTTGGCAACAACGGCAATGAGCCTAATAAACACATTATTGTAAGAATGGCAATGATAAAAATAATCAATAAATTCCAAATTTTCTCTGAATTCCATTTCCTGTATAACCTCTTTTTCAGCAGTGTAGCAGAATTTATGTTAAGATTGCACTTTACTTAGCTCACTCGGTTAAAAGCATCGCATTTCGAAGCAGAAGTGACTATCACGCCACGGGTTTGAGCCCCCGTCGTACCATACGGCAGTGGTTGGCAGCTTTTTCGGAAGTAGCGTGCAATTGGCCAATGCGCTGCAGGTATGCAAATCGGGAAGGGTAGTATAAGTTGCTTTGTTTGTTCTCTTGGCGCCTCCTGTTGGCTAGACGAGCGCTCATCAGGAAGATTCTAAGTTTGTTCATGTCTGGGTATCCTCCACAATCGTTCTGAGCTTGCGACGATTCAACTAATGAGTGTATACCAAGCAGTGGCTGACAGGCGTGTGCTTCAGAGGAGAGCCGCGAGCAGTCTTCACTCTCTTGAGTTGGCAACAGGGGGTCGCATATGCGAAAGCCTCGTACATAGTTCCCCAATTGGATATTCCAGATTCGGGTGGGATTGGAGATGCAAAATTTAATCATTAAATAAATAAATAATAAAGATTGCACTTCATCAAAATGTTTTCTGTGTTCAAAACAGACAACAAATGAGAAGTAGGCAGTCGCACATGCATTGACACGACGCAATGATAATTTATTAAATTCCAAAATTTCTTGCATTGAAACATTGGTTGCTAATTTAATAATTGAATAGATTCATTTTTATTGCATCGGGGCAATGAGTGTGCGACTGCCCTTTGGTATTTGTATTTTTACGTTGCTCTGCAGCTCTCCAGCCCTGGTGTGTGGTCTCTCTCTCCTCTATCTTGTAAAAAAGAACACATTTTAAATGGGATACATCTTCTTCGGCTTATGTAATTCAAGGCCTATTGAAAATTAGTGCAAAACGGTGAAATTTAAAAGTCTACCTAATCAATATGAGCCATGTTTTTTGCTATGGAATTCAAAACTCTGAAATTTATTGAAGTGCGTACAATCAATGGTGGCGTGCCATCTCCCTCTAACCCTTAAAAGCATAATTGCTTTCAACCTGTTACTGTTAACGATAGCCTGATTAATAATAAAACAATTTATTTAGTGAATAATGAAGACCAATACATAGGCTAATGATGATGAAAAAACTAAGAAGAAATGGCTACGAGATCAGTGATAGGCTAAATTGGCAACAAACATAACAGGCCTGCACACGACATTGTAAGGACGGCAATAGCCTAATTCAAATCCGTAATAAATAAATCCAAAACTTTCTCTGAATTCAATTTCCTGTATCAGCATTTTTTTTCAGCAGTGTGGCCTAATTTAGATTGCACTTGTTTGCAGTGTTCAAAAGAATTGGCCACATTAGTGCAGTGGGCAGTCACACATTCCTCGGCATGATGCAATGGTAATAAATTGAATACCATCGTTTTTTATGCCTAAGCAGCTCTTCAACTCCAATGAACATTATTTCTCTCTTCTATCTTGTAAAAAAAAAGAGTTCATTTAAAATGGGAAACATCTTTGGCTTATAGAACTCTAGGCCTTTATCAAATTAGTGCAAACTGCTTCATTTATGTCTAGTTAACGGATATGTACCATTTTATGAGCTGCTGGAACTTGGAATTCTGAAGTTATTTGAAATGGGGTATGTGGGTTAGTTATGTTGTTGTGGGCCTCTTTTGTAATATTTCTTAATGATCGCATTAAAATAGCATTGTATCTGTAAAAAAAAAAAAAAGTCAGTGTTTTTTCCTCTTCTTTTTCATTTTGCTCTTCACCCACTTTGGGTGCATGAGGCGCCCCTATGGACGGATGGCAGCCCTAGCATATGCCTAGACTATTTATGCCTAGGGCGGGATCTGTGCCATTCCATTTCTAGCAAGGAGTATCAGTTGCTTTGTACACAAGAAGTTTGCATTCCGACATGGAGAATTGACCCCCTTCAGCAACCAGCCCGTCAGCCGATCACACGCAAAATTATGGCGAGAATATTTCTAGTTAGGAACTTTAATTAAGATCCCTCAAATTTTATATCCATTCTCTTTTAACAAATGGACTGTCACTATGGCAGTTGACCATGCAAAAGAGAACCCCACTGCCTGAATTTCCAAATTAAATTCCTGGAGAAAAACCCTCGAACAGTGGTGAGAAAAAACTTCTGTAAGAAGAAATTGCCCAGTTATTGTGAGGAAGCCCATACTTCAAGAAATTGTAATACAAGTTGCTCACATAAATTCCAGATGATCCTTGGGGCTCTCTGGGCAAGGGTTGCTGAACCCTAAGCAAGGGCTGAACAGCTACTTCAGACTAGACTGCTGTCCCTCCAGCTGGTAGCCAATGTCCTCTAGCAAGTACTGATATTTCAACACAAACAAAGTTGCAGTTTCTTGAGTTTGTGTTAGCTTGGCAAATGCTGTTACGCAAGGCACTTTTACTGCCTTCTGTTTGCTCTGTTAATGGATGGCTGTATCCTAGGGAACATCAAGCACTTCACGTATCAAGTTCTGGTGTGAGTTCATCCTGCCAGTTACAGCACTAATCAGCACAAGTTGACTCTGGCATCACAACATATTAGTTGTAATACAGTATTGGTAACCATCGTCAATGATGTTTGTTTTCACACTGGTGTGCAAGTAGGGCATGCTTAAATTGAATCCATACCTGGAATGAGAGCAGAAAGTTGTATTGTTCTAACCACACATTGCATCTGGGTTGCCAAAATGAGACTCTAGAATTGGCAGATTGGAAAGTGTGAGTGCTTATTGCAGGGTCTTTCTGTCCTTTCAGATAAGGAATGGAGTCTGGAGGATGCACTGGCCACCCTACATGCACATTTCCACAAGAAAGTTCTACTGGACATGTTTGTTTGGACAGATGATCGCAACTCCAGTCACCACATCATTTACGTAAGGACACCAGCCATTTGCAATTTGGCCAGCATTTAATTGAAGAACCTGTTTTCATCCTTTAAACTCTACATTTTCACACGTTTTCCTGCATATGGGTTCAAAGTCAGAAGAAGCATTTTTTTTGTTTTATGGGACAATTTCACATGCATATCTGTATCTATTTGTTGCAGCGCTTAAGCTACATCAAACTTTTATTGAGAGAAATATTAAAACCCAGGATGTCGTGTTTTATGCCCATAACATTACATCAAGTAGAAAAATCTGCATCTTGTATATAATTTTATACACATTTCCCTGTAATTCAGCAGGAAATTTTTGGAAACTTTGGGATCTCTACAGAATTTAAATCAGCCTGAAGCACTGCAGATTTGAAACAGCAGCTGCAGGCAGCGGGCCCATATATGGTCCGTCGATTTTTTTGCATTAAGGCATCAGTGTCTTGCCATACAATGATTGTTCTGAAACATCAAGAGAAAAAATTCTTGATTGTTTGAATATGCACTCAAAAATGGAATGTTGAATGTACATGTAAAGGTTGTGGTAACCGGTACAAAACTGTGATCAAGAACTTAGTAACTTCTATAATTCACCCACATTATGAAATTAATTTAAAGTTACCTCTTTATTTCACCTAATATTAGATAAGTACTGTGCTGTCAGTGGAAATAGCATGTAATATACCGTGAAATAATTTGGCATTTTACTGTAGAGCAGGACCATTATGAATCTCTATTGTGCAAACAGATTGATCAACCAGGGTTGGGAATGCCTTCTAGGGACTACTACTTCAATGATGGGAACTACAAGAAGGTACTTAATCCTTGAGTACACATCATAATGAATGTGCCCACTGTTATTCAGTAGATTCTAGGTTTGATGATATACTCCTTATTGAAGATGAACGCTGTGTGGCCCTTTCTATGTGTATGTGTATGAGTGTGTGTGTGTGTGTGTGTGCGCGCGCGCGCGTTTTTCCGTGTGTGTGTGTGCGTATGCGTCTGTGTGGGTGCGTTTGTGTGTGTTTGCTTTTTGCATGGCCCTGTGTCTGTGCATGTGATTTTGTGCGGGAGAATGTGCATGTGCTTGTCTGTGTAAATGTATGAGTTTGTATGTGTGTCCATCTGGTACGCGCACAAGTGCGTGTGTTCGCTTGTGGCCTGGCTTAGTGTTTGCCTGATTGTATGAAATTGCATGCACATGTGCTTGTGTATGTACATTTTTGAGTTTGTTTGTATGTGAGTGTGTGTACGCATGTGTGTGTGAATGTGTGCGTGTGTGTGCATATGTATTTACTTGTGCCCTGGCTTTGAGTTTGTGTGGTTGTATGAAAGTGCATGCACACGTGTCTCCGTGTGTACATGTTTGAATGTGAGTGTGTGTGTGTGTGTTTTTCTCTGACAGGTGCGAGATGCATACTTTCAGTTCATGTTCTCCATTGTGCTGATGGCCCGTGAGGATCGAGGTCTGATGAGGGACGAGGACCGTGTTTGGGAAGAAGTGACGCAAGTGATGCAGCTTGAAATCGACATTGCCAACGTGAGTGTTATCTGCTGCGGACTTCCTACGAAAACCCATAAAAAAAGAAGCTCGAGGAGACACTCAAGATGTTATTACAGATGGTGTGCGAAGTCAGGACCAAGAAACAAATTGATAATGATGATGTAAACTCTCTATAGTTCCCCACATTGGGGCTTTATTCTGTAAAAGTTTGTTGCCTTAATTTATACCTGTTCACCCTGTCTGAATTACTGTAATAGAATAATAATTAAGGTCTGTGTCCACAGGAAGCGTTTTTTGCTCTGGAAGCATCAATTTTGTATAAAAATTCGATGAAGTTCAGTGTTGACAGCGCTGAGCATCCTTGACACAAAAACACCCTGAACTTTCAGCTTTTTTGTCATGTCTGCTCAAGGCACTTTTTAGAACGGTGCCGGAGTCAATGTTAATGTCACATCTCTCTCACCGACCAAACAAAGTCAAGAAGAGGGAGGGACTCTCAATATCAATAGCAGTTTCAGAGGAAAAACTGAGCCAGGTGCAACAGTCATGTGTCAAATCAATTAGCTTCAGTTTAGGTTTGTTTACTGATCTCTGTTTAGGGACTCTAGCTTTGTGACAACTGAATTTGTTTGTATTCATGTTTATTAGAACTGTAGAGGCCAACAGCTGTCGCCAGGTACTCTTTTGTTCCCTTTTATTTTAACCGGGGTAGCTGAAGCTACGATTCCCAAAGCATTGTTACGACTTATTTTAGCAACTTGGTTACGTTGCTCAAACCACTGACAGTATACAGTTCCAGTTACACATTTTGGGAAATGAACATTTTGTAGCTCTCTAACTCAGACTATTCACAATTTATTTCCATCATATTAGCAAACTTTTCTGAGGTAACACGTTAACGTAACACTGAACTACGCAGACTCGACATTCACAACGATGGATTGCAGAAGACCTAAGAAGACAGTTTTTGTAACTTAGCAGCAGTAAGCACTGGAGAGAAGCGCTCAGAAAATTAGGTCCTGGGCGCTTCAAGCTCAAGAAACGCTACCTGTGGACACAGGCCCTTATATTTATGGTCTCTTCTACGTTGACGCCGAGCCAGCCAGCTGAGATCGAAAATCAGCCTCCCTCTATTGGTCAAAATCTTTTTCTCATGATCTAAACAGCCCTTTCATGTTCTGCTATTTGGGAGATCAGGTGCTGGGCTTTATTGATATGTATAGCATCTTTATGACAGGGTTTATGTACAAAGCATTATGCTAATAATGTTAATTGAATTTGGATTGATGCAAACAGTTCGGCAGCAGCCTTAATTGTAAAATAAGTCATTTCCCTCCTCCCTGTGAACAGGCTACATCACCAGCTGAAGAGCGGCAGGATGTTACAGAACTCTACAGGAAGATGACCCTGAGTGAGCTGCAAGACACTTTCTTCCTAAATGTGAGTGATCCCCGGCATGCATTGCATCAGACCTGAAAGAAGAGAGGGAGGGGAGAGAGAAAGGGAGAGAGAATTTACCCCAATTGCTTATTTTTCAGCTTTTTAATTCCTTAGTTGCACCCAATGATATGATTCTGCTCTGCCTTGTCCATGCCTCCCTGTTTATCTTTACTGCTCTTTTGGTGTTGGATTTTTGCACTGTCTGACTATTCTTAGAATCATGTATTGTGTACTGTTTGCCTTAATTTAATTATGTATTGTGTTTATTGTACTTTTTCATAGTTTACTTTTAACCATAGTTAAAATGTTTTCATAGTTCATGTTTTCCATTCTGCTTTGCACTTTGTCTCCCCCGTCTCGTCTCTAGTCTCATCATGGTTCACAGCCCCAGTCCTGTGTGTCACTCTTTGGGTGATTTATTGGATTCTGGATTTCAGTCTTCCTTCTGATCTCATTTGCTTACTTCACCTTACTTTACTATCTACTAACCATACTAATAGTTTGTTATTTTTGCTAGAAGTTACTAACACCAACTAACATTGTATATATGTAAGAAAAAAAAGGAAGAAGGTTCAATCCAATCTTCGAATGAAAAATGGTGTTTATTTCCAGTAAAAACGGCAGTGAACAGAAATACGGGTAAACGTACTCTGGGTTCAGCGGAGTCAAAGTGAACCCCGAGCCTCCCCAACGTACATTTCTTATGCATGAAAAACACTTTGAAGTTGCCCAGACATATTTACTGTATTAATTACTTAGACAATATAGTTGATGGCAGTCTCTTTGGATGAAATAGCTCTCCAATTGCTCTCTCCCGGCCGCGACAATATAATTGATGGTTATGCCAGGTAGGTGCGACAAGCCGTTGTCAGAAATGACCAAGTGTATTGTACTTATGATAAGTGGATCCTGACCATTTGGCCAACGGATGTGTCTGATTTGTAGGGTTTGCGACTTGAGTTGATTAGCACAGGAATGAGAATCTTACAATATAATCCTAACTTACTAACAAGCACTAAGGGATTGTATAGTTTCACTTACTAATTGATTAACAAGTTCTCAGCACTCGCCCTGTTCTAGTCTCTGCCTCTTTTCTTTCCCTGATCTCCTGTGCAACATTTCTGTGGAAAACTCCACATCTAATCACGCTGTCCCTTCTCTAATTATCTATGCACGTTAGAAACTCCGTAACTGGAGCTGTATGTCTTTTTATAGGTTAGTTCCGTGTTCCCTGTCCACGTTTTGGCTTCTGCCAAATTTCATGTGATTAGGTTCTCCCACATGTGCTGCTCCTCTGTAATCAGTCTGACTACCTGCACCTGTGTGTCCTACCATGTGATCTCCCCAGAAGTGTATATTAGGTGTCTTTTCACAGTCATTCCCTGTCAGATCGTTTCTCTTGTTTACCTGTGCTGCTATTTCTCGCCTTGTACTCTTTGCGTCTCTGATTCTGGCTGGATTGCCTGACTACTGATTTTTTGGCTTGCCCTTATTGGATTACTGTTTACCTCTGTGTGTTTGAACCCTTTTTGTCCGACTACGACTTTTGTGGATTGCTGCCCTGGTTACGATTCGGACTGCCCTTTTGGTCTATGAGTTTGCTTCTCCCACAAACCATTGCCTGTGTACCGAATCTGTTTTGCCTGACTACGATTTTTGTGATTGCTGCCCTGGTTACGATTCCTGTTTTGCCTCACTGGATTTTGAATTTTGGATTGCAGACTCTGTACTGCTGCCTTCTGCCCTGCGGGGGTTACCCCCCTCGCTCAATAAAAGCCGTTTGTTTTGCAATTCTGTGGTCTCGCATTTGGTTCTTGATCGATTCCTCACACCCAACTCTGGAATGGATTGGTGTTTATGATCATTTAGGAGACTCAGATCCATTTAACCTCCCATACCCATGAACTTCAATGACTTTCCATCAGAGGTATGAAAACCCTTTTGTAACCTCCCCCTATAACACCAGATTACTCCAAAGCAGTTCTCATTTACTTTTCCTAATTATCAACCAAACATTAATTTGCTCATTTGCAGTGATTAATTGGTAGAATTAATGGCCAGATTGTTTTTAGGGACATTATTGTACATTGCATCACATAGGCAAGTTATCAGGCATTTTCCTATCCACATTAATGATGACATTAAAATGGAAATATGCCTCTCGAAGATTCTGAATTCTGTTTGCGCCAATTTTCCATAGGCCTAGGGTTTAATAAGCCGATGGGAACGTTTCCCATTTTAAATGTAGTCTTTTTTTAAGATAGAAGAGAGAAGGAATGCACATCAGAGTCGGAGATTTCCGAACCAGGTAAAATTACAAATTTGAAAAGGGGCAGCTGCTCACTCAAAGCTCACTCATGGAGAATGTTTATCCAGGTTTTTTGCTTCATAGCAAATAAACAAATCACAGATATGACACAAAACTATTTTTGTTTATCAGATTCAGCCTTTATGAAACACACCTCAAACAAATTAGTAAATTAATTTAATCAATTGCAAAATTTTTTCATGATCCCGAAGAGGAAAAAATCACTCAATTTTGCAGAAAAATTATGGAATTGTCAACAAAAAAAAAAAAGAATTAGTAGGTCCTCAGGCTTTTATGACAGTCTGAATTCTTTAAGGCATGGACTTCACTGACAAAAACAATAATCACCAACTAACTTGTTCCGACTTTCTCTAAAAGTGGTTGACAGATCACTTCTCCGGGATGGAGCCTTGTCATGGACCATTTTTTAACTTCCACCATAAATTTTCAATTGGCTTTAGATCTGGACTGTTTGCTGGCCATGTCATTGAGTTGATATGCCTTTCTTGAAGAAAAGAATTTACCTTCTTTCATCTGTGGTAAGATGAATTGTCATCCTGGAAAAATGACCTCATCATCACCAAAACTATTTTCTATCGATTGAATCATAAAATGGTTTAAAATTTTGATATGCACCCGTGTATTGACTGTTAAGTTAATGATTGCCATCTTACCTAGTCCTTTACCTGACATGCAACCCCGTATCATAAATGAATGGGGAAATTTACTTTCTTGAAGCTGTCATCTTTATATGCTTCATTAGAACAGCAATCGACAAAAGTTCCACCATCATCGCCTTGGCCAATGAAAATTTGTGATTCATATCTGAATTTCACTTTCATCCAATCGTCCACACTCCATGATTGCTTCTTTTTAGCTAACTGTAACCTTGCTTTTTTCTGTTCAAGTGTTAGTGCTGGTGTTTGTTAGGCTTTTCTATTTGTAAATTCCATTTCATTCAGCCAGTTTCGTACAGATTTGTCACAAACATTGACTCCTGTTTCTGCCCATTTGTTTTTCATTTGTTTTGTTGAGCATTTTCTATTTTCTAGGCATATTGGTTGGAATTGTCCATACTGATGCTTTGGCATCTTCCGTAGTCAACTCATATGTTTTCCTTTCATAACCTTCCCATTTTGTTTATAGTATACCAAATTTCAGGCACAGCTGACTGGGAACAACCGACATCGTTCGCCAATCTCCGTGTTGAATTTCCTTTTTGGAACAGTTTTACAATCCTTTCAATTGCCTCCTCTCTTGTTGGAGCCACGCTTCCTCTCAATAAGCCAAATCCAACACCTCATTAAGCTCTGCAAGCACTCTCTTTTAACTGCAGACTAATTTGCAGATTCATATTTGTGCTGGTATTTAGTTTAGAAATGTCAATAGCAAGGTGATTCCATATTTTTTTGATGATGAAAAAACATTTTATTCATTAAAATACTTTAATCTAATTAATTTGAGGTGTATTTTGTGAAGCCTGGATGTTAAGCAAACAGACAAAAAATTGTTTTGCGTCATTTTTGCTATTTATTTATTTGCTGTGAAGTAGAAGAAGCTGGATGAGCATCCTCTATGTATGGTGATTCCATTCTTTTTGCCAGGGGTTGAACTAAATAATTCAATTATCAATACCTCAACATAAATATTGTTGATAATTTAATAAATTCACTATTATTGTGTTGCGGCAAGGAATATGTGACTGCAGTTTCCGGCAAATGTAGCTATTCTGTTCAGCACTGAAAACATTTTGTTGAAGTGCTATCTTAAAATTAACAAGCTGGCCGCAAGGCCCACGGTCTCCATCGCCAAAATAAATATGTACCCCGTGACCTTAAAGGAGGTCAATTCTGTTCAATGTGAAAGTGGATATTTAGTAAAAGATGGCAAGGAACAGGATCCATTTAACTTGACCTTCAGGTTAAAGAGAATGCCGCAAAACACTACAGTGAACAATTTTGAGCTCAAAAATCAATTTTAAAAAAAAAAATTGATGAAGTACCAATATTTGACCTGCTAATTGTTAGGTCAAATAACAGGTCAAGGTCACTGTTATTAAATAGTAAACTGGCTCATAATCTAATCTTCATATACACTGCTCTCCATAATTATTGGCACCCCTGGTGTAGATGTGTTCTTTAGCTTCTAATAAATTCAGTTTTTTTCTAAATAATATAGGACCACAATGAAAAAAGAGGAAAAATCCAACCTTTAATTCAAGGACGTTTATTCAGTGGGAAAAAAATCCCACATTAAGAAATAATTCTACATCAAATCATGTATGCCACAATTATTAGCACCCCTGATGTTAATACTTTGTACAACCCCTTTTGCCAACAAAATAGCACCTAATCTTCTCCGATAATGTTTCACAAGATGGGAGAATACAGAAAGAGGGATCTTCGACCATTCTTCTTTGCACAATTTCTCCAAATCATCCAGCGACCTGGGTCCTCTCCTTCGCACTCTCCTCTTCAGTTCACTCCACAGGTTTTCAATGGGGTTGAGGTCCGGGGAATGAGATGGCCATGGAAGGAGCTAGATTCTGTGTCTGGTGAACCATTTCTCGATCTGTAGATTTGGCCACCCTAACAAGGTTCCCAGGGCCTCTGGAAGAGGAACAGGCCCACAGCATTTCCGATCCTCCCATACTTCACAGTGGGCATGAGGTGCTTTTCTGCATACTCATCTTTTGTGTTCCGCCAGACCCACTTATAGTGTTTGTTGCCTAAAAGCTCTATCTTGGTCTCATCTGACCAGAGCACATGGTCCCAGTTGAAGTCCCAGTACCGCTTAGCGAACTCCAGACGTTTATGATTGTGAGTGAGAAAAGGTTTTATCTGTGCATGCCTCCCAAACAGCTCGTTGGCATGTAGATAGCGCCTGATGGTTGTTTTGGAGACTTTGTGACCCCAAGATGCTACCATTTGTTGCAATTCTTTAACAGTGAGCTTTGGAGAACTTTTTTTTCTCTTATCATCCTCCTCACTTTGCGTGGTGGCAAAATAACCTTGCGTCCTCGTCCAGGCTTGTTTACCACTGTTCCAGTTGTTTTAAACTTCTTAATGATTCCTCTGACTGTAGATATGGGCAGGTGCGGGTGAGTGGTTTTTTTTTGTAGCCATTGCCTGACTTGTGAAGGTCGACACACATCTGCCTTACTTGAATGGTGTGTTCCTTTGTTGTGGCACATCATATTAATACCCCAGGGAAACAGGGAGCGATGATTTACTAATTAAATGTTCCTAGATACTCCTAGATCAATTTTGTAAACTATTGTAGAAATGACAGAAATACTTCAATTACATTTATTTCCTAGGAATTGTTATGGCTGCCAATAATTGTGGAGCAGGTGATTTTATGAAAAATAATTATTTTTAACACATCTTACTCAGGGGTGCCAATAATTAGGGAGGGTGCTGTATGCAGAACATGGGGTCTGTAATCCACTTTCTTCTTGAGTTATTGTGTCAACGCCTCTTTTCAGACGGACGGACACACGCACAGACGGGCTGCATTCCTATGTCTCCCTTTCGCCAGAGGCGACGGCAGACAAAAACACCACAGTGAACAATTTTGAGCTTGTAAATCAAGTTTGAAAAAAATAGGTGAAGCACCAATATAGCAGGTCAAATACTTGTAATAGGTGAAGATCACTGATATTAAATAGGAAACTGGTTCATAATCTAATCTTCTTGTATTCTGAACATGGGGTCTGTAGTCTTGTGTTAACGCCACTTTTCAGACAGACAGACAGACAGACGCAGACATGCAGATGGGGTATATTCCTATGTCTCCCTTTCGCCAGAGGCGACGGGAGACAATTAGCCTACTCCTCTGAAAAAAATGCTAAAATGGGAGACAGAATTCAGAGAAATGCATTTACTTATTAAATAATTTTTTAATTTATTAATTATTTGTATTATTGCTATCCTTATGTATATGACTATTTTGTACATTGTTAATGTTGTCCATCTGTTTTCTCTTTTTCATTTCTTTCTTAATCATTATAGGCTTATATATTGGTCTTGATTATTCAGTACATTACTTTTTTTATTATAATCAGGCAGACTTAAACAGGAACAGGTCGAAAGCAATCGTGTGCTGAAGGATACAAGGCTTGCAACACATCACTGAAAATCCTGTAGCGCCAGCGCTAACACTAGGTGGACACTGGGGTTTAATAGGTTAATGAGCTAGGGGTGGAGGAGATAAGTAGTTTCCTTTATAATTTTCGACATTATTCCCTAATATTATCCCTTATTGTGTGCTTGAAAATACAAGACTGTCTGTGGAACTTTTTTTTTTTCAGAATGTGTAAATTATTAATAATTGACCTGCGACCCTACTGCCTCTCCCATCTGCCATGACTGTGACTGTCTTTTATTGACTTTACTATATATGTCAAATGGTGAGACAGAGCAGCAATCAAAAATTATTTGAGAAAATCCTGTCATTATGTGTGTATGGCAGGAAGCGAATGTGTATATGCGTGTGCACGTGCATGTCTGTGTGTCTGTGTGTTCTCCCTAATCCACTTTCTTGGAGTTTCTTAATTTGCATTTTCAAATTGACAGGGATTCAATTGGACACAGTTTTTCACAGGTGTATTGTCAAGTGTGGCGATTGAAGTCCATCCACAAGAAGAATTAGTTGTGTATGGCGCCCCCTATCTGCAGAGGCTAGGTGACGTGCTCGCCAAGTTCAGCAGCAGGTTAGATCTATCAACATAAATGTAAATCCTCAGTAAGCAATGTTCTTGGTTAGCTCTCACGTACAGGTAGAGGAATCAAATATGCCACCCAAATGAAAATTGTCAGATGTTTCAAAGATAGTTGAGCATTATTTACAGTGGTGACATAATTACTGTCTTGGCTTATGAATCTGGTGTCGCCATTAATTATATTTCCAATTTATGCACCTAATTTGATATATTTAAAACCATGCGCCATATTTCTTTGACGGTATTTCATATAATATTTTGGTATGCTTTGTACACAGTGTACAGTATCTGTTTTTCATAAAAGGGCAGAAATAACACAAGCCTTTAAAATGGTGTTCCTCTGGCGAACTTAGAACCAAGTGCATAATGGGGCCAGCTAAGCATCTTAATTTGCTGTGCCTGTCATTTTCTGCTTCATAACCACCTGAAAAAGCACAAAAATTTGACATTTTGTATCCATGTTGCTGCAGTTTTTTTCAATAAAAATTCTCTGTAATCACTTCCTTTGCATTTTCTGCTAGGACGGTGCAGAACTATGTTATCTGGCACCTGATCATGGAGCGGGTCAGCAGTCTTAGTCGTCGCTTCAAGGAGGCCAGAGCTCATTACAAGAAGGTAAGACTGATAGTATACAGTATATGAACCGATGAGCAAAACATTAAAACCCATGGCCGGATCTAGGGAGGTGCAGGGTCAGGCTACGCCTCCCCAGATTCTTGCCACGCAAGACCCCCGACGCCCCAGCTCATCCTGACTTGCTGATGTAACATCAGCCTTTTAACTGCATGCTTCAGCTAAAACCTAAAGATCATTCATTCAATCATTGAATAGCATTTTTCAAATGGATTCCCTTAATGTTTCTGATTGGCTAGTTGAGTATTGGCAACGTAGTTTCTTAGCTCTCCTCCACAGTCACATATAAATATAATCCCAGAATTTTTTTCTGATTGTTTTCTGTCATCTCGTATCGAGTGTCTACGACTACAACTGGTGTTGGGCAGCGTCTCAACTTTTGATTGTACAATTAGTTTCTTTAAATAAATATGAATACTTTCATTTTAGTTTAAATCTTTATTTTTACTATTTGAATATTTAGCCGTTGTTACGGTTTTTCGGTCAGCAAAAATAGGAAGGTAGTGGGTATTCTGTTTGCGCTGTTACCCGCAACAACTTTTTTTCTTTCCTCCTAGTTAAGAGTTTGCTGAAAGGAAAAAGGGGAAAGAAATTATTCGTCGATTTTTAATCCCCTAAGCATCCACTTGCTCCGACACGTCTTGTACAAGACCAGCTAGCGTTGGCTCTTCCTCCTGCCCTCGTACGGCAATAAATGCAACAGTCAGCAAACATGGTCTTAATGACAGCGTTCCGACGCAGCCAGTGTTAAAGACGTACCCCATGCAAATGTTTAGCCAAGGTTCTCGGGTATTCATCCCAAGTTGGCACTGCTCCGACCTTGGCTAGAGTACTCAATTAAGCAAGATGCATGTTTCTGTTTCCCCTGTCAAAAGTTTGGGGTTACAAATGACAAAGACATCACGTTCACGAGACAAGGTTTTACCAATTGGAAAACGGCATTAGAATCTGACAGGGGATTCAATAAACATGCCTCTAGCCATTGCCATGTACAAGACTCATACTCATGGGCAGAAATGAGACAGAGACAGGCAACTGGAGAAACTACTGCTCATCTGTTGGGCCCAAACCAGATTGAGAAGAATATATACTACATTAAAAGCATTAGGGAGACTGTAAGCTTTCTTGTTGTTCATGAGTTGCCCCTCCGTGGAACCTGTGATAGCCCTCTGTTTATGAATGATGATTTCTCTGCTGGGCTTTTCCTGAAGCTGTTTGAGTATACACTCACAAAGGATGCTAAGCTTAGAGACATAACCAGTAGTATACCTAGTAAATGCAGTAGGTATACTACTGTTTATACATGTACCAGTAGTAAATGCAAAGTATACCTCACATAATTTGCAAAATGACATCATTGAAACCCTGGCAAATTTGGTGTTGCTTCAAATTAAAAACAAATATGACCATGCTGACACTAAAGGTTTTTACACTAAAAGTGATGGGACACGGGACAGGTGCAAAATAGAAAATCTATCATTAATGATTCGTTTTGCCTGCAATTCTGTTCCTGAGTAGCACCTGATCGGTTTATTGGACCTGACTCAGTTGAACGCTGAGTATATCACAACTCACATCCTCAAACAAACCTCTGATTGCGGTTATTGTACTGATCACTTAATCAGTCAGTGCTGTGATGGTGCCTCTGTCATGAGTGATGTAAGCGGGGGTGTTGCATTGTTGCAGCAGAAGATAGGCAGGTATGTACCGTACATTCACTGTTACAGCCATCAGCTGCATCTAGCTGTGGTGCATGTAACGCAAGCTAAGCCACGTGCCAAAACATTCTTTGAGTTGTCGGGGGCACTGCATTCTTTCTTTCAGCGCCAATACATAATAAATCAATACAACGCACCCTCCTCGAAAAAGCTTTTAGAAATCCGGTGGACTAGTCATTATGATGTCACTAAGCGTGTAGTGGACAATCAGCAGGCAATATTGAGTGTTCTCTCAGCAGTCTCCGAAGACACTGCAGCTGGAATGGACATCTGCACCGAAGCATCTGGGCTACTAGTGCAACTGAAGAGACAAAATTTCTTTGAAATGCGTGCTTTCCTGGTCAAGGTTCTTGGTGCCTTAAAACCAGCCAATGCCATTCTGCAGGCCCATTCAGTAGACCTCTGTAGTGCAGGAGATGTCATCAGTGCCTCTTTGCAGGCACTGACAGACATGCATGCAGACAGTGCATGGTATTCACCTAATGATCCAGTTTCCCCCCCTGAAAGTAAGAGACAGAGAACACTGAGCAAGCAACTTGGAGATAGTGTTGTTCTGTCTACTGTAGGTCAGGGCCAATGACACTGAGATTGGTACACAATCTCTAAAAAGAGCTCTGCTTACTATATTGGACACATCTATTGCTGAAATTGAAAATCATTTCTCTAAGCGAAACCTTGACCTGATGAAGGCGGTAAATTGTCTGCTTCCTCAATCTGCATCTTTTCTGGATTTGACTGTCATGAACCCCGTGCAGTTGCTTGCAGGTGCTAAAATGGGTGCTTTAAAAAATGAAATTCTTGTGGCCAGGCCCATGTTGAGCAAGAAATTCCCAGGTGGTACACAGGTTGACTTTTCTGGTATGTGCAAAGAGCTCACTGGCTATAAGGATGCATTTCCTGAGCTGCACACAGTGTACATCACAGCACAAATCATTGGCGTGTCGTCAGCATCATGTGAAAGTTCATTCTCCACAGTCTTTCATGTCTTGACACCATTTTGCCACACAATGTTACATGAGAGAAAGAATTTGGTTATATTGGCTCATGAGAAGGTCATAACGAACAATTTAGACATGGATGAGTTTGTTAGAGCTTTTGCACAGAAAAACAGGAAATTAATGCTGTGATAGGACGGGGAAATCAAATATAATTGGGTTTAACCCCTCTGCGTACTGTAGATATACTGTAGATGCCTGCAGACATAGAGCTGTTCTTACACTATTCTATCATTAGACGGCATACCCGCATCAGTCATTGCATATTCACACATTAGCCAAGCTCAAATAGGGTTTATAACGATGGTGAGAGGGCCGGTGTGTATGTAGCCTGCCAGCAGACTCTCTTGTTTGCGATGGGAGGGGGAGAGGGAGGGAAAAGAGAGCCTCCACAAAAGCCAGGGGTTTTTGATTTCCGCCCCTAACAACCTGCCAACGTGGTTAGACTAATTAGGTCTTTGCACTGGCACTCCTCAACCGTAATTTTTTTCCCTCCCCAGCGAGAGCAGCATTTCAGAACTCTTTTACGAATGGGGGTAATTTTCGGCGACAAGTATGTACACTGTTTTTGCAGCACGGTCACGCAACTTGCTGTAAAGATAGACAGCTGTCCGATTGGAAAATGTAAACGGACGAAACCACGTACAAGTCACCAAAATTACCTTCATTCGCTGAAGAGTTCTGAAATAAGTGCTAGTACGTAAACCTAATAATAATTACATTGTTTTTCTGTCCTGAATGTGCCCCATTGTGCCCCAGTCGCTTTTAGATGGCATGGGGGAGAGATTTGTGTCTTCAATTGCCACTTGATTATTCTTGAATTGGAAAACGCGCTAATGAAGGAAAACCATCTAGAATTAGTCAGGACTAATTGTCAATAACTGCCCCCGAATTTTCAGGTCTAACGCCAGCCCTGCGAGTGTTCGACTGTCAAATTCGACCAATCAGAATGCTGCGTTCATGGACGAATGCGGGGCACTCACAAAGCCCCGGCTTTCGTGCAGGCTCTCTTTTCCCTCCCTCTCCCCCTCCCATCGCAAACGAGAGAGCCTGCTCGCAGACTAGTTTCTATGCAGGATTTTATTTCTATCAATTTTTGTTTTTATTTTATTTTATTAACCTTTATTGCAGGGAAGTCCCAATGAGACAGAGGTCTCTTTTTGCAGGGTAGCCCTGATTACAAACTATACATTTACAATGGGAATTAACCCCTTTCTGCAGATATAGACGCCCGCATCTATAGACCTGCAAATTGGAAGCACGCTGTTATTGTACTCGATCAATAAATGGCACCCTCGGATCAGTTATTGAATGTTCACAAGCAAGCAGACCTCGAACGCGGTTCTGAATATGGGGAAGTTCACTCCACGCCCTGTTTTTCAAGAGCTGCATGAATTAAACTCCTCAGCTAAGCCTGATGTGCAAACTGGTCAGTATCCTTGCCTATAGTATCGATCCAGCAGTTTAAAAAAACGATATCTTGACACAGAAAAAATCGTTATCCTCTGTAGCAACCAGTTAAGCCACAGTGAGCCAACAGTATTCCAAGTAATGGTTCAGAAAAATCAGTTTTCTGAGGCAAAAAAATCGACATGGTATTGATTCTCTCACATTCTACTGTTAATTACAGTTGTCACATACAAAAAAATTCGTTGTTCCCTACCGTGGATTTACGCGCAGATCCATTCATTGACAAATCCAGCGCTTCATTATATCCACCCGAGTACTGGCGTTGATAGCCAATCACTCAACCATACACTCAAGCTCTTCTGCGTAATTGTAGAGTTACACTTCATCACCTCGTGAAGTTTCCCTGATAACAATGTATTGAATGGCTCGTTTCTTATACAATTCCCGAGTGTTTAAACATTTTAGAGTAAGTGAAACACATTGATTGGACAAACACAGAGCATACAAACCTATGCGTATCAGCAGGCTCGGTTGTATCCTGTCTACGTTATGCACATTACGCGGTTAAAATAGACGCGATTTATAGAAAACACGTTCGCAAAACTGGCCTTGAAGTGTTCAGTTACATTTAGGGGATTTAAATGAGATAAGGATATGGTCAATTGGAATTATTTCGAATGAAACAGGACCGCTACAGGATACATCTGTCTCTGGAATTGGGATTCATGAAAAAGGTGAGGCTGCTACTTTGTTATTTTTTTGCTGTTGTTGTTGTTTTGTTTTTGGAATGTATACGTACTCTACAAAGTCGAATGTCGAGGTTTTTTTCCTGTTTAAAACGCGAACTGCCCGTGCATTTGGGTGGACCCCCTGGTACGTTCATTGCACGTTTCTTTTGAATCCAGGGAGGCAATGGATTGTTCCCTGAAAGTGGAGTGTCTGTTCTATTAAAATAAGGTATATTTCAGAATTCAGATATTACTGAGTTAGTGAGTTGCACTTGTTCCTTATAAGTGTTGAAATGAGTTTGTAAGCTTAGAAGAGGGGACTGGTAGCTTTCATTACAGGGTGAATGTTCTAACCGTTTAATAAGAAGTTTATTTAATGCGTGTTTGTGCTGGCTTGGGGCACTTTGAAGTAAAATGGCCAAAACTCAAAACTTTATTAAGGAGAAAAGGCATATTTTGTCTTTGGAGTGGTTACTGGTGACCATTGATATTCAACTGCACTGAGATTGATAAATTCATACAAAACTCAACCAGAAAATCATTTGTTCATATTAAATTTCATGCCTTAAAACTTTATTTGTGTTATATACATGATTTTTTTATGATTTGACAGGACTTCATTTTGAGACTTCGGGGAGACACTTGGATAGGTGTATAATTTGGCTAAAAGCATGTAGGTAATCTAGAATGTAATGTTGAAGATAAATTGTACTTGTGGTCAAGGAGTTTATGATCCCAGAAATGTATAGTTTTAAGCCCCAGCAGTTTTTCAATCCTCAGAATTATTTTTTTTGCAATTTCAATGGTGAATTCTCATGAAGATTTTTTATGTTAGCAGCTCATTTTCTCTCCCATAATCATGAAAATTAACTGAAATATTATGTAATTATAAATGCTGTAAGAGTCTTTTCAGAATTGAGCCACATTTTTCCTCTTTATGAAGCTTAAATCTTGAATTATACAGCATTAAAGTGGGTAACCCAAAAATAGCCAAATTTGGCTTCTGCGCAAAGGGGTTAAGTGATAAATGCTGTTAAAATGACACAAAATTCACATACAGCAAGGGCAGATAAAAGGCAAAAAATTATCTTTCAAAATATTATAAAAAGTAATAATAAATAAAACCAAATGCAAACATAGAATTATGACAAAAATCAAAACTAAAAGCATTAAAATTGAGTTGATTGGTTGCCCACGCAAACATAGATTTGTGCATAGATTAGATCGAAGAAAAAAGTTTCATGAAGGGAGCAAAGAGAAAGTAAAAATTGTAGGAGGGGACCTTGAGACCTTGTAAGTGTTAATGTATTAAAAAAACCAAACATTTTGAATAAGAAATGTCATAGCATTTTTTTTTTTTTTTGCTTGAGTGTATTAATGTGTTTGGCATAATTAATGGATTTGGATTGGGGGTGGGGGCGGGGTCCGTAGGCCTCAAAATACCCACCACTAGAAACTAGACCACCACTGTGTACCATTAACCCCCCAGAAATGCACTCACTGCACCCCCAGTCAGAGCAGGCTGGATCCGGCCCTGTTAAAACAACTCACAGACGAAGCGAATTATCTCAAAACAATGACAGACCTTTGATGGTAAGCGAAGTCGGCGCCTGTAATGTACAGCGCCCTCTATATTTATTGGCACCCCTGGTTAAGATGCATTAAAAGCCTTGAAGAATATTCAGTTTTTATTGCAGAAGCATACTCTCACACTGGAAATTGTAGAAAAATGTAACCTACAACTCAAGTGAATTTTAAGGGGAAAAAAAAGAATCCCTGACTAAAAAAAATAAAATCACCTGTTCCACAATTATTGGCATCCCTACCAATTCCTAGAAAATAAATGTAATTGAAGTATTTCTGTCATTTCTACAGTAGTTTACAAAGTTGATCAGAGTATCTAGGAACATTCAATTAGTTATTAATTCATCACTTCCTGTTTCCCTGGGGTATAAATATGATGTGACACAGAGGCCATTTCTCTTATCCACTCTTCAATATGGAAAAGACAAAGGAACACACCATTCAAGTAAGGCAGATGTGTGTCGACCTTCACAAGTCAGGCAATGGCTACAAGAAAATAGCCACTCGCCCGCAACTGCCTATATCTACTGTCAGAGGAATCATTAAGAAGTTTAAAACAACTGGAACAGTGGTAAACAAGCCTGGACGAGGGTGCAAGGTTATTTTGCCACCATGCACAGTGAGGAGGATGGTAAGAGAAATAAAAAGTTCTCCAAAGCACACTGTTAAAGAATTGCAACAAATGGTAGCATCTTGGGGTCACAAAGTCTCCAAAACAAACATCAGGCACTATCTACATGCCAACGAGCTGTTTGGGAGGCATGAACGAAAAAAAACCTTTTCTCACTCACAATCATAAACGTAAACGTCTGGAGTTCGCTAAGCGGTACTGGGACCTCAACTGGGACCGTGTGCTTTGGTCAGATCAGACCAAGATAGAGCTTTTTGGCAACAAACACTCTAAGTGAGTCTGGCGGAACACAGAAGACGAGTATGCAGAAAAGCACCTGATGCCCACTGTGTAGTATGGGGGAGGAACTCTTTGAAATACCAGGACATTTTAAATCAAAATCTTGTGGCCTCTGCCCATAAGCTGAAGATGGGTCGTCACTAGGTCTTTCAGCAAGATAATGAGCCTAAACATGTGGCCAAATCTACACAGAAATGGTTCACCAGACACAATCAGGCTCCACCCATGGCCATCTCAGTCCCCAGACCTCAACCCCATTGAAAACCTGTGGAGTGACCTGAAGAGGAGAGTGCAGAGGAGAGGACCCAGGTCGCTGGATGATTTGGAGAGATTGTGCAAAGAGGAATGGTCGAAGATCCCTCTTTCTGTATTCTCCCATCTTGTGAAACATTATAGGAGAAGATTAGGCGCTGTTTTGTTGGCACAAGGGGGTTGTACAAAGTATTAACATCACGGGTGCTAATAATTGTGGCATACATAATTTGATGTAAAAGAATTATTTTTTAATGTGGGATTTTTTTTTCCCACTGAATAAATGCACTTGAATTAAAGGATGGATTTTCCTCTTTTTACATTGTGGTCCTATTGTATTAAAAAAAAACTGAATTTATTAGAAGCTAAAGAACACATCTTAACCAGGGGTGGCAATAATTATGGAGGGCAGTGTACATGTCGTGGTACCATCGATTCAGGAGGGAGATGCCACAGCATGTCATTCCTCTGACTTGCGTAATGACTAGCCCTTGCTTCTTTACACTATGTAATCACAACACCAATTACACACTGCCTTTGCTGCTAGAGGATCATGTAATCAGCGTACAATTTTGTTCAGACAGCTACATGCACCTGACAGAACAGAATTAGTCACTACAGAGCAATGAACTGATGAATTTTAACTGGTTTAGCCCCTACTACTCCTGACAAGTCTGCACCAATTGTTGCCATGCCTATGTGGACCTCTGGTAATGACGTGGCTGGGATTCGACCACCCAACCCTCATCTTCTGCATCTGCTGGCAAGCCATTCCAAACACTGACCACTCTCTGTGAGGGAAAAAATGCATTGTAATGTCTGAGCATCGTAATTTATTTTTACCAACTTTCTTTTTATGTCACTATTGTTAATTATTCCTTGAATGCTCACAGTTTGCATTGTATGGCAATAGAGGGTTAGGAAATAGGCATGGAGCCAGAGGGTTGTAGGAATGAATTTTGATTTGGACCTGCTGATACCTTAATCTGCAGCTACTTTAACTTCCTTTTCCATCTCTTACTGACTAAATGAATTGGTGTGAGATGGATCAATCTTCAGTGAATCCACAGCGTCCAAGGATTTATATTACAGCTTGCACCCAGAGGTGTTACCAGGATGCCAAGCTTGGGTGGGCATTTGTCCTCTTTGGGGGGGCAAAAAAAAGAACCTCTAAATCGCCGTAAAATTAAAAAAAGAAATTATTATATATATATATATATATATATATATATATATATATATATATATATATATGTATATATGTGTGTGTGTTGGCGTGTGTGTCGGCTGATAAAATGGCGATAGGGGAGGGACATTAACAGGTGTGGTCAGTTTTTATTAATTATGCACAGTCTAGGGTTGTGCTGATCCTGAACCGCAATTTTTTTCTAAGGTATAGCATCAACATCTGCTGCCATGGGGCGAACATCCGAGCTTTCCCCTTTACTTCATTAAACGCAACGCAGGTTGAGCGAAAGTGCCACACATCAAAGGGCATGTGAAATGCTTCCGGGAAAAAAAAACTTGACTGACATCAGTATTCTTCGGCAACATGCTGCACGGAGCCAGTTAATGACTTCAGAATCGCCTCCTATTAACCAATTAGGCAACTCTCAGAAAAACAAACCTGCTCCCATTCATTTTGCTTGATTGGCAGTGAAATGTTGGATTTGTTTACTCTAGTTGAATGAGTAGAGCTGTTAAGACAGCAGATTGATTGATGCATTTCGAAATTTAAATGGCCATAGAACAGCAGATTTGCATGAACACGATTGTCATTGCCACGCGATTTCGTGCGACTGATCATTTATATCCCACATTCAAGTTTCATCCGCTCTCGCAGAAGATTTTTTCTAATAATTCGAACTGGCATTCTTTCAATCTAACACCGTAGCCCAGTTAGGTATGTCTGCTTTTCACCATCACATCTTAATCGTTATAGGCCACAGAAATTGTTTGATTGTTATTTACACTAAGTACACGGGAGAAGATTTAGGGAAGGGCGGAGCACCTGCAATTAGCGAAATCTAAACTCAGGCTTCTTCCCGGCGGCATTTTAAATAGTTTAAGCCGCTTCAGGTGTGTATGTTTCAAGAAATTACACGACTGCCGACACACCCATGACTGCAAGGTGGGAAAACATTCTGAAACGCGGATGAAACATGAATGCGAGATATAAATGATCAGTTGCACGAAATCGCGTGGCAATGACATCGTGTTCATGAAAATCTGCTGCTCTACGTCCATTTAAATTTCGAAATGCATCAAACAAACATGCCGTCTTAATAAACAGCTCTACTCATTCAACTTGAAGAGTAAACGAATCCACCATTTCAAGCCAATCAAGCAAAGTAAATGGGAACACGTTTACTTTTCTTAGAGTTGCCTTCTGTCGTCCTTTACCTGACTCTGCGAAGCGTGTAACCAAAAAAAAAACTTATGCCAGTCAAGTTTTTTTTTCCGGAAGCTCCATACTAGCTGCCTGGACTCACTCGGTAGCCAACTCAGGTTATAACCCCACGAGTCAACTCAGATGACAAACTAGTACACAAATTACCTTAATGTCAAACAAGAAGCTTGACAAAATAAGCGGTGGAAGAAGAAGCAGCAAAAGAGATATGGGCGAAGTTTTAATTCCCCAAGAGTAGTACAGGGCCGGAGACGCGACCTCAGACTGACGAGTGAAGGCGGCAGTCTAAGAGAATGTAATTTGAGAGTGCCCATTGGTGTCACAGCAGAATAGACTGGGGAAGGAATCCACCAATCACACATAGTGATAGATAAATAAAGCGCCGGAGATCGCGTGTTTGCTGTCAAATAGTAAATCAGTTTTTTATCTTGAGTTTTCATTGAGGGGGCAGAGCTTTTCTCAGGGTGGGCACTGCCCACCCCCTGCCCCCCCTTGGTAACGCCCCTGCTTGCACCTGAGAATATAATATTTTGTCACCACCGCACACAAACCTCCTATCCTTCATTTTCGTCATTTGTTTTCTTTTTTGGAAATATAATTTGAAAGTATTTATTTTCGTTTTGTTCTTTCAGTTTCCTAACTCACTAGCTGTCCATGACTCCAGATGAATGATGTATTTTTGGGTAGGCACTGTATGGCACGACCGTGGAGGAGGCACGGTGGCGGGACTGTGTCCGCTACGTACAGAGCACTATGGAGAACGCGGTAGGAGCTCTTTACGTCAGGGAAACCTTCGCTGGAGAGAGCAAGCGCATGGTGAGTAGCACCTTGAATCATGGGATGGTCAGTCATCAGGTACTGCAAACATGATTAATTTTTGTCTGTTGTTAGGTCTGACTCCCACAATGGAGAATCAAAGTGATCAAAGGTTTTTCAGTCCCAACATACAAAAGTACTTGAAATACTCAGGTCCCCCAACACAGTTTTGAGGTTCTGGTCCAGAAACAAAATGCGACAGAGTTATGGACAGATGGACTGGAGGATGGACTGATGTATGAAAAGACACATCTACTCAATAAAATGTATCTATATATTAGATTTCATGGAAAATTGTTGAACGGTTTAGAGGCTTTGGCTGGGAAAAGAAGCATGATGACCGAACACACGGATGGACGGATTGATGAACAGAGGAACACGCAGAAGGACTTATTCCTATAAGAGGAAGTATGCATTGATTGCGTTTTCATGGGCTTGAGTGTCCTGAGCCTAATCCCGGTTTTGATGACATTTGGGATAATGCGATACATGCACACAGAGAAACATGGTTATTCATATCCCTGCATACATGGTACATGGTTCTAGTGTAATGGGTGGTAAAATAGAGAGACCGAGTGCAACGGCCAGGTAGAGAATGAGCAGCACATAAACAATAAAAACACAGACCACCAGAAAGGACTCGCGCTTCCAAAGGACGTTTAATAGTCCGAAAAAACGAAAGCAATGCGAGAGAGAGAAAAAGTATAAAAGGAGAAATTCCTTAAGAGGAAGGAACTCCAAAAATAACTGGAAGATATAAAGTCACACAAATCCTGACTCGAGATATCTTCGGCTATAATGCTTAGCTAGAACAGACACTCTAGCAAAGGAGGCGTGGCGAACTTCCAGCCTATATAGAGTCCGGGGAAGCGCCGCCCCAGTTCAATCAACCAGCTGGTTAAAGAATCCGATTGAAAAGGAATTTGCTCTCATCCCGGGACGAGAGCACCAAAGAAAAGTCCAAAACACACGCACGCCTCATAAACCATTACATCTAGTATCCCGGTTACTGATTGCAGCATCTTATTCGCGCTGGTTCCAGTGATTTTTATTCTTTACAACTCAAGCCGTAGCAATTATGAAATATGAGAAAAATGATACCACTGTGGCTCATTGCGGGCTCAGCACAATTAAATGGCAACATAATGTTGCAGTTATGGTTTATCCACCTCATTTCCAGCAACAGAAGAGAGTGGCAGCAAATATTAAACATGTCCTCAGCTCTGACTGGTGTCAGTGTGTCACTGCCATTGTGTAGGACAAGTGCAATGGGTGAAGATACGCCGCCATGATTGGTGGGATAAGTTTGTCGTCAAGGAGTTCATTGATTCTGTAAGGAGAAAGAATTTTTAGATGAATAGGGCATCCTTCAACTGGCTGTGAAATGCCGCTGAACGGTTGGTGAGACCAGAGGAAACATCAGTCGGAGCACCAGTATATCCAGCATCTTTAGGAGTAGCGATCATTGCATGAATTCTATTGAGAACTGAATGACAAAATTAGTATTATTGATACCAGCGATAGCCTGTCCAGGGTGGGTCCCTGCCTTTGCCCGTAGCCAGCTGGGATAGGCTTCAGCTCGCCCCTGTGACCCTAGTGAGGAATAAGCGGGTATAGAAGATGAATGAATGAATGATACCAGTGATACCAAACATAAAAAGAGCAGCCTTTAGTCCTTGCACGGTAAATAGTTTTCTGTCAAGGTACTGTTTAAGCCATATCGGATAAAATTTTGCATGCCTATTGGCTTGTTTGCAGTAAATCAACCTTTTATTTAAGTTCTAAAATGGCTGTATTAATGGCATGTTTGTGAACCTAATGTGTGTTGAAGACCAAGTGATCCACTGCTGATGCATTTCCCCTTAAAGGTCCCCTATTATGCCACCAGGTGCACTGCTAATTAGCCATTATAAGCCAGTTCGAAATCTCCCTTACCTGACATCATAAGTGGGAGTGACCACCCAAAATAATGAAATCTGATTGACTGCTTGGCTGAAAGTGATCAGTTGCCTCCGGTTGGTTACTTCCCCATGTGATGTCAAGAGGGAAAAGATTTTGAAATGGCTTATAATAACTAATTAGCTGTGCACCTGGTGACGTGATAGGGGATGTTTAATATACAGTATACATTGCTCGTATTTTGCTGATATGTGACTTGACTGAGGCTGCGGCTGCAAAGGTTGTCGGCTGCTGTCAGAAACCGGGTTAAGGCATATACATGCCAAAGCATCTCATTTCCTTTCAGAGTTCTCTAGGTAGCAAAATCGAATTCATCAAAATTGAAATAAGGGCTTATCCTTTAAACCATTTTAATTTGACAGTGACACAATATTCATTCTTAGCTCTACTCTGACATCAAAATCATTCGCTTTGACATTAAATGGAGAACAGGAGGTTAATGTACAGGCTTTCAGCGTAATTTGAGGGTGACTGCATCCATATTGGATTGTCTGTTAATAACGGGGCGCCCCCCTTCATAATCAGTGAGGGTGATGTGAGGAGGGTGTTCAAAGGGGTAAATGGGAAAAAGGTAGCGGGTCCCGATCAGATTCCTGGGAAAGACTGAGAGACTGAGAAGTAGTTTTTTTTCCATCAGCAGTTATAATGTTAAACTCTACTGCCCCTCTGTCTTTGTAGGCTAAGGACAATTTTTTTAAAACAGTAAATAGGCTGTTTTCTATTTATTACCTATGTTTTCATTCTTTTTATTTATGTGTTGCACAGAGCTAAAAGCCCTCCCCCTTTTATTTCACTGCATGTAAATGTGCATGTGACAAATAAAGCACTTTACTTGACTTGACTATATTGGAATTACTGCACTTATTATGCAGTTTTTCCCTTTTTTGTGTTGGGGGCATAAGTATGTCAACAATGACAGTATAATATACAGTATTGTTCTCACAATATGGAATATGCAATCATGCTATGCAAATTAAAGCTGAACATATTCATTGACTGAATATTCACTGTATTCCAATCTAGTGTGCTGGAGTTTAAAATTAAAGATCAAAAACTGGGACAAATTTTTAAGAGGACCTCCCTGTATTTTCACTTATGTCATATCATTGCAGTAGTAATGTATAGCTCTTCCCTTTTGACAGGTCAGTGGTCTAATAAGTAAGATTCAGGAAGCATATGTAGAGACTTTAGAAGAACTGAGCTGGATGGATGCCCAGTCTAAGGAGAAAGCTAAGGAGAAGGTTAGTACTTTCTCACAGATAATCCTGTTCATTGACTCTCTCTTCCACTGAGAGACCATCATATAGCTTATATTTTTCAGGCTATTCATCTGTCCCTCTGAAATGATGACTAATTTCCACCAAGAACTTCTCCAAGAACTTGCTTGTGATGTGATGGTGTTTACCTGTCTGTCACTTTGAAATGCCATGGTTCCAAAAACTGTCCCTGAGGCAGATCCAGGTATTTGGGCGTTTCACCTTAAGCACACCTGATGCAACTAATCAAGGGCTCGATTATTTGCATCACGCATCCTAAAGTTTGAGCACAACAAATATTTGTATATGGTCGGTATGCCCCAAGGAGAGGTTTGGGAACCATGGGGATTCCGACTCACTCCTGTACAGAAAAGGCTGAATAGAGCTCTGCCCTTGGGCCCTTGAGCAAGTCCCTTAATCCCAAATCCACTCCAGGGGCCTTACCTGTGTTATTCTGTGTTACACACCTCATTTGTAATCGTTTTTTCTAGCATTGCCTTCTGGGCATCTTCGATCAAGAGAAGCGTATTCTCAGTGGGACTTTGCTTCTTAAATAACTGCTAAAAAAGGATGCGAAAAGTTCCTGGGTACACAGAATCAATCTTAAATATTGATGTCATACTTGATAATTGATTTTGCTCTGAAGCAGTCACCAAAGTTCGAGAGGAAGAAATTGACATACATACTGCATGATGAAATTGCGAAAAAAAAAAATGGCTGAATAGACTCACCAGAACTCTCTTAAAGATTGTTGGGACATGGCCATAATGAACCTTTCAGGGAAAGGAGGTGACTTCTATTAACTCAGTAATTGTGTCAGCTCATAATGGATTAAATTGGAGGGCTTGCTCCAGTACGATGTGATATCATCTTGGGATGAAAAGGTTCTCGCCAAATTTAAATCCAGCCACTGGGATATGATAATCTTTAGATTTGAAAGTCTATTTAGGGAAAAGTAGTCATCGTATAACTTGTGTGCGTGTGTGCACTGTTTACCACCAAGGTTCGAAGAATATGTAAAAAAGAGAATTCTTGATTTTAGGTCCCTTCGGCTGTAATTAAGGACAAATTCTGATTTCAATACCAATGATAAACCTTGCCTATTAATTTCTAATGGGAATGATACAAATTCACTGTTAACTGATTCAGGATTTCACCTGCGTGCTGTGTCTTCCAGGTTATGGCCATAAGGGAGCAGATTGGCTATCCTGATCACATCCTGGAAGAGACCAACCTGAAGCTGGACCAGGAATATGCACACGTAAGAGCCTGAAAATGTAGCCTGTGCAGCCCTATTACATAGATTACCCTGAAACAGGAGTTTGACAGAGTGGTGAATACACTCAGCCGTAGACAGTGGTGAAATGGCAAAAACTAAGTTTTATTCAAAAAATCTGGGTCAGTCAGTCCAATTCATTACCCCAGGGAAAACACAAATAAACTACCAAGAGAAAAGGTCTCAAAACAAGCTGCAGATTCAAGAACCAGAAGGCTAAACTACACCAAGGACAATTCAAAAAACCTGGAATGATGAGAAATCAGACACAAGAAGCCAGTTATCGGAAAGAGGCTCATACAGCGCCCTCCATAATTATTGGCACCCCTGGTTAAGATGTGGTCTTTAGCTTCTAATAAATTCAGTTTTTTTCTAAATAATATAGGACCACAATGAAAAAAAGAGGAAAATCCAACCTTTAATTCAAGTCCATTAATTCAGTGGGGAAAAAAAATCCCACATTAAGATATAATTCTTTTACCTGAAAATCATGTGTGCCACAATTATTAGCACCCCTGATGTTAATACTTTGTACAACCCCCCTTTGCCAACAAAACAGCACCTAATCTTCTCCTATGTTTCACTAGATGGGAGAATACAGAAAGAGGGATCTTTGACCATTCTTCTTTGCACAGCCTCTTTGAATCATCCAGCAACCTAGGTCCTCTCCTCTGCACTCTCCTCTTCAGCTCACTCTGCAGGTTTTCAAAAGGGTTGAGGTCGGGGGACTGAGATGGTCATGGGAGGAGCTTGATTCTGTGTCTGGTGAATCATTTCTGTGTAGATTTGGCCACATGTTTAGGCTCATTATCTTGCTGAAAGACCCAGTGACGACCCATCTTCAGGTTTTGGGCAGAGGCCACCAGATTTTGATTTAAAATGTCCTGGTATTTCAAAACGTATTACAAGTATTACAAGTATTACAGGTACTTAGCAGACGCTCTTATCCAGAGCGACGTACAAAAGTGCATAAGAACAGTACAAAAGTGCAGACCTCCTAGGAGACAAGTAAAAGTGCTAACAGTAAGTGACAGAACACGTTCCATTGTTACAGATCTAGACTATTAACTATTAACTAAAACATTCATGATGCCATGCACCCTAACAAGGTTCCTGGGGCCTCTGGAAGAGAAACAGGCCCACAGCATCACCGATCCTCCCCCATACTTCACAGTGGGCATCAGGTGCTTTTCTGCATGCTCATCTTTTGTGTTCTGCCAGACCCACTTAGAGTGTTTGTTGCCAAAAAGCTCTATCTTGGTCTGATCTGACCAAAGCACCGGGACCCAGTTGAAGTCCCAGTACCGCTTAGCGAACTCCAGACGTTTGCATTTATGATTGTGAGTGAGAAAAGGTTTTTTCCGTTCATGCCTCCCAAACAGCTCGTTGGCATGTAGATAGTGCCTGATGTTTGTTTTGGAGACTTTGCGACCCCAAGATACTACCATTTGTTGCAATTCTTTAACAGTGTGCTTTGGAGAACTTTTTATTTCTCTTACCATCCTCCTCACTGTGCATGGTGGCAAAATAACCTTGCACCCTCGTCCAGGCTTGTTTACCACTGTTCCAGTTGTTTTAAACTTCTTAATGATTCCTCTGACAGTAGATATAGGCAGTTGCGGGCGAGTGGCTATTTTCTTGTCGCCATTGCCTGACTTGTGAAGGTCGACACACATCTGCCTTACTTGAATGGTGTGTTCCTTTGTCTTTTCCATATTGAAGAGTGGATAAGAGAAATGGCCTCTGTGTCACGTCATATTTATACCCCAGGGAAACAGGAAGTGATGAATCACTAATTAAATGTTCCTGGATACTCTGATCAATTTTGTAAACTACTGTAGAAATGACAGAAATACTTCAATTACATTTATTTCCTAGGAATGGTTAGGGGTGCCAATAATTGTGGAACAGGTGATTTTATGAAAAATAATTATTTCTTAATCAGGGATTTTTTTTCCCCTTTAAATTTACTTGAGTTGAAGGTTACATTTTTCTTCAATTTTCAATGTGAGAGTATGCTTCTGCAATAAAAATTGAATTTATTTTAAGGCTTTCAACACATCTTAACCGGGGGGGGGCAATAATTATGCAGGGCGCTGTAAGTGACTGCAAGATAACAGAGACAGACTCGCACTGGTAAGCTTAAAATAAGGGCTTAGATAGACAGGGAACTAATCAAAGGAATAAGGGGCAGGTGAGATGGCAGGCAGAGGAGCAGGGAAAGGGCATGGATACAGGTGGGGAAATGGAAAACAGTTAAGAAAGAGCTGGGAGGGAGGGAGAGAGAGGAAACACAGAAACAAAATGGAAACTAAATGAAATCAACAGAACAATGAAAATATTCAAATAAATGAATGCAATTGACAACATATAAACACAGCTAACAAAAAAAAAAACTGACAGAGTGCTGTTTTAGGGAAAAAATAGATACACCGCTCTTGTTTTCTATGGAGGACTAAATGTGCCAAAATTAAATAAATAAATACATAATTAAATAATTAATTAAATATGTCATTAATTAATTAAAATTGGAATTAAATACATAAATGTGTTATTAAATGTGTCATTAATTAATTAAAATACCCATTCATTTTAGGTAAAAAAATAGATAATTATTTCACTATTTAATTACTTAATGGTCCTGTGTTGCAGTGCTTCATGAATTAATTTTATCTGTCAACCTCGCCCATCAAAGTTGGTGGGCGGATCCTAACACCTGATTGGTTACCCTGCACATCATGTCAAGGCATATAACTCTAACCAAAGGAATAAAATGCTTCGCTCTAAGTTTAGACGGGCGATGATGGACTATGTAAGCGAGGAAAACTAGTTACGTTGCGTGTCATTCGCGCATAATTACGCTTTCTGACTCTCCGCGATCAAGCAAATATACCTTGCTCCGCTTCTTTAATCAGAAATGACCATAAACCATGATTAGACAGCTTGACAACTACAAAAACGTATTCACTCAATGCCCAAGCTTTATGCCTCAATAGTGACTGCTCTTCTGCGTATTAATCAAAAAGTTGGACTGAAAGCTCGACATTTATCTTCACTGTGAACCAACGCGGAGTTGTGCATATGACCTAGCATTGCATCTGTCCTGAGCATTATTTCGTAAGTTACTCAGTATAATTGCCTTGGTTATTATTTATTTATTTATTGCCAAATTCCGATATCGGCTGCCTGTTCTTTCTTGCAGCCTAAAAAAAATCGTTTTCCTCCTTTTTTTTTCTCGTAACCTTAAGAGAGAGGCAATTATTTTACGAGGCTATAACGACAGTTTGAATAAAAATTTGTCAATTCTGGAAATGACTCGAGTGAGAAGCAGGAGCCGGTGCGTTATTAACAAATTATGGCATCAGATGTCATAAAACATGGACAGTAAAATCTTTGTTGTAAAGTAAGAATTTGTGCGGGACAGCAGTCATATCTCAAACGGAGTCATCATTTTGCGAGCAGTTCCTGGCATGTTTCGAACACGCTTAAAACGAGAACAATTCCACTCCAATGTGCCTGGCGACAATATGACACATGAGAAGTATTTTAATCTACTCGGATTCGACCCCCGATCTCGCAGAAAGAAAAAAAAAAGAGCACGGTATATTCGCTTTCTCCAGCAATAATGTTTAGACTAAGCACGGATATGATGGCAAACAGAGACAAAGACACTTTTCACAGAAAATCTAAGTGTTATTGGCAACAAGTAAAGCAAGGTTTCACGATTTAAGATGAAACGGGGAAAATGTTCGCTGTGTGACCTAGCCAACACAAAATTTGTGTACTTCAAACTTACAGCTTGCTACGCTCATTGTCTGAAGTTATGGTTAGTTACCCAAGCCAGCATGCTCTCTTGCATACGCCAGACAGGCGTAGCTACCAGGTGATAGCAAATGCAGGTTTAGCATGTACCTTCCTAATTTCGTAAATTGCCATAATTTCGCTTGTCAGTAGGATTTCAGGTCGTAGGTCCCGCTGGACCTGAAATCCTACCGACTAAGGAAATTTGTGCCATTTACGAAAGTAGGATGGTAGCCTACATGCTAACGGACAGCCAGCAACGAAGGTTTCATAGTATCACATGACACAGCAAACAAACAACTTGCTGTTAATACAACCAAAACAAAATCCCTTGAACTTTGCTTTAGCTAAGGTTATAATGTTCCTTTAAATTAATTGTGAGCAAAGCGACCTAGTAGCTAAGCGAAGCAAGGCGCTCACATTCGGTTATGAGCACCATATTGTGAGATAGGCCTATTTGGCTTGACTTGATGTGCAGGGTAACCGATCAGGTGTTAGGATCCGCCTACCAACTTTGATGGGCAGGGTTGACAGATAAAATTAATTCATGAAGCACTGCAACACAGGACAATCAAATAATTAAATAGTGAAAAAATGAAATATATTTTTGACACAAAAGAAATTGCAATTTCAATCATTTAATGACACATTTAATTAATTATTTAATGGTGAATTAATTTTTTTAATTATTTAATGACACATTTAATTAATTGTTTAATAGTGAATTTATTTATTTAACTTTGGCACATTTATTCCTCCATAGTTTTCCTGTTACTTGAAGTGTCAGTCAAGGAAAACATTTTTTTTTTATCATGTCAAAGTTTTTTAAATTACATTTGGCATGTCCAATTCTACTTGAATGTGGTTGCTTTGAAAGCAACGAAGGGGGCGCCCAGCTGGTCAATTGGATACAATTGAGCAACAAATAATTCTCACGTAAACCAAATGTATCGCTTTCATATCTCTGAGCAGCTCAAAGGTAATAATGTACTGCCCTTGTGAGGCTGCAGGTCACAGCCAGCACAGGTGCAGCCAGATTCGATCCAAAATCACAGTCATCACCTCTGCACGCGAGTGGTGCCTTTACTGAGCAAGCCAAACCAAGTTTTCAGACATAATTTAAATATTTTCAGAAAGCAATACATTAAATATCAGAAGTTTAAATATTTAACTTTATATGGGAAATAATATTGCATTTCTGTTGGATTTAATGAAAAATACAAATGGCACTCTTCATTAAATATGGGAGATATTCTGAGTAAGTTTCCCATGAATGCATGATAATAAATGTTAGTTACTCACTACCGCAATTTCGTTTACTATATTAAACTCAAACCTTGTTTCGGCATAAGCATTCCCTGGTTCTGTTAATATGTGTGCGGCATCTTCTTACCTCCCCTGCGGCAGTCATCATGGGCTGCCTGAGAAGAATGGAAGCTGTGACCATGTGGGTGAAATCCTACTAACAAACAAATTTTTCTCTTTATTAGTTGCAGAAATTCTGCAAGTTAAGTGAATAATTGTCACTGCTAATAAATTCTGATTATGCCCCCCAGCCCCAATATATCTATAATCTGTCCTTCAATACTGGGCGGACCGTCCGTCCTGTCATGGGTGGCCACCTAATAACGTCTCTCCTTCGCCTCCAACAGCTGAACTTCAGTGAGGAGCTCTACTTTGAGAATATCCTGCAGAACCTACGTGCTGGGGCCCAGAGGAGTCTACGGAAGCTCCGGGAAAGAGTCGACCCTGACCTGTTAGCAAAAAATATTTTATGACACTCCTGCTTCCACTGAAGTACTTAGCAGCAGGTCTTATCTCTTATCACTCTGCAAAAATAAAAATCTCACCAAGCATGTTAATCTCGTATTAAGACTTAAATCACTTATTTCTATTAGCTTTTTTCTGTGGAAAAAAAAAATTGTCTCTGATTTGACATAATTTTGACTCGTTTCATGATTTGTCCTTTGGGTAAGTGACATTACTAAAATTGGTCAGAATTATCTTGCATCAGTGGCATAATTTTTTTTTCTTAGAAAAAATGTGGAAGAAATAAGATTATTGATTTTAAATACAAGATTAAAATGCTTGGAAAGATTTTATTTTTGCAGTGCAGGAATCATCAACTCATGGCCTGTGAGGGCAGTGATATTATGGTTTTGCTCTCAACCTTTCTGGTTTTGCTCTCAACCTTTGTAGGGGAGTCAGGTGTAAATACTCTCTGGCTAATCAGAAGCTGTATAAATTCACTTAATTGCCTCAGAGGAAAGAAAGCTCCATAGAATTTTGATTCACAGCCGTGCATTGATTATCCCTTAGTTGCTTTGAATTTGCCACTGTGTTCATGGCTATAAACATTACATAACATAATATAACATATATGGCAAGAACAGGCCTTTCAGCCCAACTACGCTCGCCATTTTCTTTATAGTATTGTGAATATATCCCTTTAGAAAGTTCAGAGAAGAGCCACTAAGCTTTTTCCAGGTATAAAAGATGAAAGCTATGAGAAGAGGCTGAAGATCCTTAATCTCTTTAGACTTAGGAAAAGGAGACTAAGTGGTGATTTGATTGAGGTCTTTAAATGTGTTAAAGGATTAACAAAGTGAATTATGTAGGATTCCTTCGACCAAGTGTTGTGAGTAGAACTCGGGGTCACAAATGGAAGTTGACCAAAGGTAAATTTAGCACTGATATTCGGAAATATTTCTTCACCCAAAGAGTAATTTCAATGTGGAATAGCTTACCTGACCATATTGTTGAGGCAGAGACCTTGGGGGTTTTCAAGAGCAGGATTGACTTAAAGCTAGATACCATTGAGTCACTGAGTATCTCTAGAGCCTCTATATCTTTGTATGTATAAAGACTGAATGCACTGATTGTTGACTGAATGTTGTTGACTTTTGAATGTTTGAATGGACCTTTTTTATCAGCTTGTATAATTCAGTAAATAGGAGTAAAATGAGACCATCCATTCAGTTTATTTGCATTTATTTTGTTGCAGGTGGATCATTGGCGCTGCAGTCGTCAATGCTTTCTATTCTCCCAACAGGAACCAGATCGGTGAGGATGGTGTCAGTTACCAACATAATAATGCCCAGAGGTGTAAAATCCTGGTTTAGAAACTAAAAGTCCTTCCCAATAGTTTTCCCAACTGTCTGGAATTGTGCCTGGAAATTTGTCATAGGAAAAATTTTACTTTCTGTCCCTGGGGCTAGTGACTGGTAACTAGAGTGCAGTTATAATTGGATCCACGAGCGGTACTTTCCTTGGATCAAGTCAATTTAAAGGCGCACTGCACATACTTAAATATGTGAGATGATCGTTTCTTGTAAACCAGTTTGAAATATAAAACCGTCATTTCTTCATCTGCTGGAATTGTATTGTTCTGTTATGCATGAATTGACAATACTCATGAAGAATACATTGTCAATTTTTACCCCTCGGCCAGAGGCACATCGGCCAGCCGAGGGGTATTGTCGTCCGCTGTGGCGTCCGTCGGTCCGTCCGTCTGTCCAACGGTGACATTACCGCTCTAGCGCCTTCAGGTTTGCTTCTAGGATTCTCAGTTTTTGGTGGGTGGTACATCTATGGATCCTTCACTTACCTATCGAATTCCAGTCAATTTCAACTCTTACTTTGCCCACCAGGGGACATATTGTGAAAAATGAAACATGGCCATGCGAAGGTCATTTATATCAGCTCTTGGCTTCATTACATATATTATTTCTGCAATCAGAAACCAACTAACACCCGATTCAACCTACATACGCAGCCGAGGGGTCTTAAGTGCGATTAGTACAGTTTTTTTTTTTTTCTACTACTGTTGAAAGTTTGTGATAGATTTAACCGTTCCTTTGGTTGTTGCTCGGGGCTAGGGTTTGGGTTATACAAAAGATTTCTCGTGGATGAGAATTGGGCTTTTCTGGTATATGAGTTATGGACATTTCTCGTATATGTGAGCAGTGCGCCTTCAAATTGACATGATCCCTTTCCTTACAAGTTTGAGACGCCTGTATCTGTTTGTGAGTGAATTGCTTGCATCTGCATGGATCTTTGTCTATAAATATATTTGCATACATGTAAACACATCATTTATGTGTGCATGTTTTCAGTGCAGATGGATATATCTCTGTGTGAATGTGTGTGTGCTCCTTTATATTTGTGCGCGCAGGCATGGCTATTAGGCTGTGTATGTGTGTTTCTGAGTGAGTGTGTCAGTGAGTGTGTTTTCTAATACATTGTTTATTCCTCTGAGTTTTCCCTCAATTCAAATTCAGTCAGTAATTCCTGTGTGTATGTTTATCTCTAGTCTTTCCTGCTGGTATCCTGCAGCCTCCCTTCTTCAGCAAGCATCAGCTTCAGGCCCTTAACTTCGGGGGCATTGGGATGGTGATTGGGCATGAGATCACCCATGGCTTTGATGATAACGGTAAAAACGGTAACACCAGAGGAGGACAATTCAGGTTCAGGAAATGAGAGTCCCTCTTATTACTTAGTTTCATTCCCCTGAACAGTTGAACCACTTAGCCGGCTGACCTCATTGGTGGAGCTAAGACACGACAGGACTTTAACTTTCGGACCCCTCAGATGTCCACCTCAAGAAAACACATTAATTCCTGTTCAACTTATCAGAACACTGCAAAAAATGCCAGTCTCAACTAGTCGCTCTCTCTGTAATTTTTACTTAGAATTCTAACTCTATTACCTCTTACCTAAAATGACAAAACTTTATCAATGGAGGCCAGATATTTTCAATTGTATCAATTAGTAAGGAGTAAGGGAGTAAGGGAACCTTAACTTCTCAAGCAAACAGTAACTTAAGGTAAGTATTCTCTACTCAAGATGTTTGCAGACTTGGATGAAGCCTACTTCTCCAGTTTTTTTGCTGTGAATGTAGGATTCATTATCAGTGAAACACCTCAAATGATTTTGACCCACTTCAATTTGACTCTCAAGTTTTTTTGTGTTGCAATTGAAGGGAGGAATTTTGACAAAGATGGGAACATGAACAATTGGTGGAGTGCCTATTCTGCTGAGCACTTTAAAGACCAATCACAGTGCATGGTCCACCAGTATGGAAACTTCACCTGGAAGTTGGCGGGAGAGCAGAATGTAAGAGACTCGCAAAAATGTCTTTTTTTCCTCATGCTGACACAACACTTATTCACAACAGTCTCGAGATGACTTTACAGATGATGTCTACTAAAATGAAGATGTCAGATGAAACTATCGAGATTATGGCAGTTTTATATCAGTTGACATAAGCTGACATCATCCGTTATGTCACCTGGATGCTGCTGTGGCATGGTTTCTGTCTTATACTGAAAAATTCTTGTAAAGTGTAGCCAAATATTTTTTCTTTGCGTGCTTTTTGTCTCACGTTTTGTTCAGCAAATGGTTTATTTCTTCCATAAAGAATTTAAAAAGGGCAGTATAAATGATAGGTAAGATGTATTTGTGAAAGTGTTTGTGTTTATGTTTTTTACCTATAATTTATAGGTAAGTGGCATCAGCACTTTAGGGGAAAACATTGCTGATAATGGAGGAGTTCGACAAGCGTACAAGGTGCGTATGTTAACAAAAAAGGAATGCAGATGTATGAATGACTATTGATTGCAACCATTTGCCCTGCTAAGTATACGCTACTGTTCTACCATTGATTTTTCGGATTGCTTCGGTTTCCTTCAGATAAGTTGGGCTAATTTTACAATGGTAGAATCACAATTGCCCACAGTTTTTAGTGTGCGAGTGAATGGTCTATGTTTGTGTGTGCCTGTGTGTGTGTGTGTGTTGTGTGTGCATACGCGTGCGGTTGCACGTGTGTGGATTAGCAAACTGTCCAGGATGTATGCTTCTTACTTAATGTGTGCTAGGATAGGCTGCAGGTTCCTGCTGTGGCCTTGACCAGGGAGTGAGCAGGTTAGATGATGGACTGATGGATTTTGGAGGAAAGGTGAGAGTGAACAGTCAAACTGCATGAATGCCATCAGACCACAGACTCAGACTTGTGTGGGTTTCTGTCATTGTGTGTTGAACAGGCATACCTGAAGTGGGTAGAAAGAGAGGGGGAGGAGCCTCGTCTACCAGGACTGGACCTGAACCACAAGCAGCTTTTTTTCCTCAACTTTGCCCAGGTGAGAGGTCGAACATCAGAGTCAGAGGACAATGTTGGAATTGAATATTTCTCTGGCATTGTTGGTGATGCCTGGCCAGATGGGTATCAGGCATGCAATGCATAATTTAAAACACCTCAGCTTTCTAGATTGCAGTATGTGAAGTGCATGCAAGCACATGCCTGTCTGCGTGTGAGTGTGTGCGAATATGAGCATGCAGGGCACCAAGCTACTGTTAAAGGTTGCATGTGCCCCTAGAAAACTTTTGGGGAATACTAGTACAAACACCTGAACTAGTACATCCCTCTCAGCAAATGTGCTTTTAAACAAATGTGCTCTTATTTTTGTCGCTCCCAATATTAGAAACGAATTCTCTTAAATTGGGAACTCTGTTGCCATGCTGTGTTTTTGGATTCGGTTATCTTGTAAGCAGCCGGATAGCTCACTCGGTTAAGGCACTGTGTTGCAGTGGAGAAATGTCTATCACGTTGCGGGTTCGAGCCCCGGTCGTAACAACCGGCAGTGGTCGGCAGCTTTTTCAGTGTAGCGCACAATTGGCTATAGCACTACAGGGTTTCAAATTGGGAAGGGACTGTCGGAAATGGGATATAAAATAAACAGCTTTGTTCGTTGCTCAAGCGCCTCCTGTTGGCCAGACGGGCGCTCGTCAGGAAGACTCTAAGCCTGGTCATGTCCGGATATCCTCCGCCCTAGTTCTGAACTTGCGAGGATTCAACCAATGAGTGTATAAGAGGCGGTGGCTGACAGGCATGTGCTTCGAAGGAGAGCCGCAAACTGTCTGCACTCTCCTGAAATGGCAGCAAGGGGTCGCCTGTACATAGTTCACCAATTGGGCATTCCAGATTCGGGTGGGATTGGAGATGCCAAATTTATTTAAAAAAAAAAACAATAGGGTTGACACATAGTGCATTTATTTACTGCCTAACATAAGCTTTCCACAAATTTAGGTGATATTCAATACCCCATGCTGTCTTGGACTGATTATCAGTCAGATTTGTTGTACAAAACAGGTATTATGACACATTAGACCTTCAGTGGGCTGGCATCGCACTCTCTATGGTTTCTCTTTGTTCATTTGATATCTGCAGCAATTTGCCCCTCGAATCTTAGCAGTCAAAAGTCAGCGAGTTTGATTCATGAGCTGACAAACTGAGCCAACCACAAAGTGCTCACAACTTGTCTGTCTGGACCTCATGCATTTTCAGGTGTGGTGTGGATCATATCGACCTGAATATGCCAGCCAGTCCATCAAGACCGATTCACATAGCCCCCTGGAGTACAGGTGAGGTACTACACCAGATTTCAGAATTGCTTGAGGAGGGATTGACAACATAATGTGCAATTTAATACAATATTTTAGAATAAATGGTGACACTGTATGTGAACTAAAGACCTTAAAGTGTAAGACAAATTTCGCTCAAAACCAAGTTTATATAAAGGAATGACCCATGTGGAGTCCAGATATTCTTATTTGGATTTTTTGAGATTTTTTTTGTGAAGTTCACTGACCTATGCTTCAAATAACAAGCATCTCTCCATTCCTCAAAAAGGTTATGCCAATAAGTGGCCAAGGAACACTTTGGCAATCATGTGACAGTGACATTGATTAACCATAGCTTAATCAGCTCTGTCTTGGCTAAACTCATTTTCTATTATATTTCTACTAATTTTTAGCAGGTTTGTTTGCTTAAATTTCTTAAAGCACAACGAGTGCTCCCCCTCCCTTTCTGTGTTGGTTGTCTAGCAACGGGAGATTCATTTAAGTTTATTTTTTTCTCGCATTGCTGCGACCCCAATTCTGAAATAGTTGGGACACAGTGTAAATTGTGAATAAAATCAAAACGCGATGACTTTCAAATTACACCAGCCAGTATTTTAGTCACAGTAGAACAGAGACAACAACCGAGAAGTTTTACAATTTTATCCACAAAATGAGCTCATTTCAAATTTTTTGGCTGCTACTGGTCTCAAAAAAATTGGGACAGGGGCCTGTTTACCATGGTGGAGCATCCCCTCTTCTTTTTAAACACAGAGTGGAGGCGTTTGGGCATTGAGGAGACAAGTTTCTTGAGTTTAGCCATTGGATCCCTCTCTTGTTTAATACAGGCTTCCAACTGCTGGAGAGTTTTGGGTCTCCTTTGACAAACTTTTTGTTTAATTATGCGCCAAATGTTCTCAATTGGTGAAAGATCAGGGCTGCAGGCAGGCCAGTTCAGCACACGGACTCTTCTACAACGAAGCCATGCTGTTGTAATAACTGCAGTATGTGGTTTTGCATTGCCCTGCTGAAATACACAAGGCCTTCCTTGGAATAGATGTCATCTGGAGGGGAGCATATGTTGCTCTAAAACCTTAACCCCTTAAGCCCGATGCCCCCAGTACCGGGGGTGGTGGTTACGCATAATAAATACAGCATGTTTCCAAATCACAACATTGTCATCCGGCTTATCACTTTACGCGAAGAAACTAGGCAAAAAGCTCATTTTTACAATTTTTACCTCAGCCGAACACAATTCAAGCACCAAGCAATTAAATAACCATGTAAAAAATCGTAGTATAAAATTATATCAGCGCTGAATCGCAACCATTTCAATCGAATTTGTGCTATGCATATAGACGATACCTCAAATGAAAGAGGAAAGTCCACAGAATCCAACGATATGAGCCTTGTCATTTAAACCTGACATTGCACTCAAAGAACAGCAGGAATACACTTTACAGCCTACAGAGATGAGCAAAAAAAAATTCTTACCTTTGATATTTTGTTATAAAAAACTGCTCGAGGGTAAATCTGCGCTCGCTATTGTTAGCCCAATGTGTTTGTGTTATAAACGAAACTACATCTGCCAGTATCCTAGCAAGTTCTTTTCCAGGGAGTTGCTTCAAAGATCTCATCTCCTTAGCATTCAGCTTGCTTGCAATGTATTTTCCTCTCTGTGATCGGCTTGTGATACAGTCACTAAGACTATGCCGGTAGCCATTTGATTCAATGGGTTCTGATGTTTCCAACAAACTCTAAACCACCTTAATCGCAGAAACCTAGCCTGAGCTACAGCCTTGTGTTCCCAGTGCTTCAAACTGAGTCCATGGGACATTTGGATGTACTTGAATAGTGCGACAATATAAATGCATAACTAGTTTGTTTGAGGTATTATCAGAATAATTATCTGCTAAATATGCAACATTCGTTTTCAAAGTCATTTTCTGACAGAATCTTTTAGACTAGAGGCAAAATCTGAAAAGTGGCCTAGAAATCACTTTAGTGGGGACGGAATGTCAGCTTGTGTCACCCATGTCAGATAGTTACTGTGACCCTTCTGAATATTTTCCAAGTGTATGACACTTGAAGTAGGTCTTAATCAATTTTTTATAATAAAAACAAAATGGCTGCCTAATTAATAAATGTTGAGAACTGAAAAAATGGTACAACTTCCAATTTGTTCTTGATTCGTCAGTATGTCAACTAATGATACATATGACACATCAAAAGAAAGGTTATTTTGTCAGGAATGAGATGAACATGTTTATAAAAATATTGTTGGAATAGGAAAACAAATATGACAAAGAATACCAGAGCACCCGTTTTAGCTTTTCAAAATAATGAAAATTATGTCTATAGTTTTTCTGTGGACTTGAAGCGTGGGAAGTAGGTATAAAATTGATGTCTATCCATGTGGAACAGAATCTCAGCGTTATTTTGCTGGGTATATTATTATGTCATATGGTCATTTTTAAGGAAAATGGAGTATTTTCAAGATATCAATATCTTCACGAAGATTTTTGATTAAAACCTGTCCAAGCAGGAACGGCTTCACTGTCTGGCCCATGGATGCAAGTTAGGATCATTGACATATCTTGTGCTGAAGCCCTATCAGGTGCCTTGCCATCTAGACTGAGCATTGTCCTGTCTAAGGTTCCTGCGAATTTGGGATCCTCTCAAGATGGCATTTATGTTCCAGCTGATGAAGTTCATGGGGAACCCTTATTGATTTTGTTTTCCAAGAGGAAGTTCTTCTTTATGATGATGTTGGGCTTCTCCTCTCTGGTACACAACCATCTGTGTTGCATGAAAAGTTCCCATGCCATCGAGAGTTTCTTCTATGATATCGATGTTGTCTGCAGCATATTGACAAAACTTGCCCGATGCCACATTTGAGGGAATAGGTGTGTTACAATTATCTGCGAAGTGTTGTAGATTTTGAGTTGCCAGGGTGGTGTCCAGTCGACGTACCTGGTCATAGCTTGCACAATGTCCTGAGCAATGAAGCAATTCGATCAGTGATTTCGATCTCGTCGCCTGATGAATTGCCAGACTAAGACCTAAATGCTTTGGCGTCAGCTTCTTGCGTTTTGAAACGGCATTAGTAATGTCTTGGCTGATGCTCAGTCCAGTTCTCTTGTTGTCATCAACTTTGTCTAGTTCCCCACTCAACAGGATACTGATGAGCAGAAACAGGCTTTGAGGGACCTTTTCAGCACTCTCCTTGCTGATTGATGTACAATTATCAAGGCCTTGACAAGCCTTGATGTCTGCTCTAATACGCAAGGCTGTGTGATGCAACGCTAATTGCTCATCTGTCTCTAGGGGAGAGAACTGTTTTGTGTTCAGATCGTCAATGGTCTCCGTGTCCACAGATTTCTTCTTCAATGTTTGGACTGCCATCCTAGAAGACTGTGTTGAAAACAAAAACATCGGCTGTTTAGGGTTTAGCTGGGGAATGAAATCTATCTTCCCGGGAAGAAGTCGTTGCAATTTTTCCTTGAAGCATGTTCTGTTGTTTTGGTATGGTCCAGCATCAACTTCGAATTACCTGAACAAAGAGCTGTACCTTTCCCAAGCATTGAGAAGTGTATAAATGGCACCTTGCATGCCTCCAGCAGATATTTCAGATGCGACTTTCTCCAAGCAGATTTCTCTGAGCGTTTTACTTGTGCTTGAACTGGCCCCGGAGCTTTTACGTTGGAAGTTCACGTAACATTGTAGATGATACCTTGCATCAGCCGCTACTGAGTCCTTTATTCCCAGCAACCGACAACGCATCACATAGTCGGTTAGGGCTCCTTGAAGTATTTTATCAGAAACGTCAAACGTAGCAACTAAGTAGGTCTTCTTGTTACTGTTTTCATCTTGGCAGAAGATGCATAGGACTGTATTCATGTTGGTAACTTTGCTACGTAGTGTAGGCCTTGTTGGTGGATTCGTGTCAGAAGTACTGAATGACACCAAAGAGCTTTCATATTTTGTTTTGAGGCGTGCAATTTGCATGGAACTAGTAAATGTTAAATAACCATCTTTGTGATTCAGAATTTCAGTCTCTTTGCTTATTTCATCAAAATCAGTGGCTTGAATTCTTTCAATAGTGTCAAAGTTTGCCAGGTCATTGTACTTTTTTCAATCTGCCGCAGCTTGACGAACTCGTTGAAGTTCAGCCTCTCCAAGTCTTCTTGTGCGTTTCTTGGGATCATTTGTTTGGCAGAAAACACATAGGGTCCAGTCAGAGCTTGTATCACAACTCCCCTTTCGGCTTTGACTTTGTATAACAGCCTCCATCTTTCACTCGAACTTTTCACACCTGAAAGGATAATGGAAGCACTCAAACATTGCACAATTAGGCCATTACTCTTACCGTAACTTATCTAGCACTTATCTAAATCCACTATGACTGCAATCGTCGTCATTCCCTGTGCTATATAAAGAAAAACAAACGAAACTTTACTAAGTTTATTGTAACATTTATGACGACCAAGGAACCTGTGGTCATTTTTGCTGCATGAACTTACACCTGACACATTAGAGATCATTAAACATTATGTGGCATATGTTATGCAAGATACCTAATAGAGAAGAGAAGTTCATTTATACATTTCAGGCTTCATATTATTTCACTCAAACCATGCTTTGTGTGTGGTGATGTGAGTTGGTTGGTGTGTAGCGCGGGTGAGTGAGTGTGGATTATGGCATCTTATTTGTTAAGATTTTCAAATAACTTTGCAATGTCGATTAATGTTTGCTAAATATTTCTTGCACACTTGCAAGACAACTCCAGGACTTCGAACTAAATTTCAGAAACATAGCTTTACATAAAATGGTATTTTTACGCATTGTTCAAATTTGGCCAAATTTGCAAACGGCAGCCATTGTTCTTGATGTAGAGAAATAATAAGGGCCTAAATCAGATGTCATCCACCCTGAATGTGTTCAGCAGGGTCCATGCTAACATACTGACATGGATGACAAAAGCTAACATTACGTCCCCACTCAAGTGAAATTTCAATATTATGCCACCAGTCTATTTGCGCTATTTCGCACAAATACTGAGACTACAACAGTACAGTCCATATTTTCTTTACCCATTCGTTAAATGGGCAATTTGACCCCAGTAATGCGGTCAGTTGGTGTAGCCTACTGGTTACAATTCAGCGCTTGAAAGTAGACTTTCAGGGTTCAACTCCAGGTCGAGGCATATACACTGCTCAAAAAAATAAAGGGAACTCTAAAATAACTCATCCTAGATCTGAATGAAATATTAAATACTTTGTTCTTTACAAAGTTGAATGTGCTGACAACAAAATCAAACAAAAATGATCGATGGAAATCAAATTTATTAACCCATGGAGTCTGGATTTGGAGTCACACTCAAAATGTAAGTGAAAAAACACACTACAGGCTGATCCAACTTGTCCTTAAAACAAGTCAAAATGAGGCTCAGTATGTGTGTGGCCTCCTCGTGCCTGTATGACCTCCCTACAACGCCTTGGCATGCTCCTGATGAGGTGGCGGATGGTCTCCTGAGGGATCGCATCCACCAACTCCTGGACAGTCTGTGGTGCAACGTTGGTGGATGGAGCGAGACATGATGTCCCAGATGTGCTCAATTGGATTCAGGTCTGGGGGATGGGCGGGCCAGTCCATTGCATCAATGCCTTCGTCTTGCAGGAACTGCTGACACACTCCAGCCACATGAGGTCTAGCATTGTCTTGCATTAGGAGGAACCAAGGGCCAACCGCACCAGCATATTGTCTCACAAGGGGTCTGAGGATGTCATCTCGGTATCTAATGGCAGTCAGGCTACCTCTGGCGAGCACATGGAGGGCTGTGCGGCCACCCCACACCATTACAGACCCAATGCCAAACCGGTCATGCTGGAGGATGTTGCAGGGAGCAGAATGCTCTCCACAGTGTCTCCAGACTCTCTCATGTCTGTCACATGCTCAGTGTGAACCTGCTTTCATCTGTGAAGAGCACAGGGTGCCAGTGGCGAATTTGCCAATCTTGGTGTTCTCTGGCAAATGCCAAGTGTCCTGCATAGGTGGGCTGTAAAGCACAACCCCCACCTGTGGACGTCGGGCCCTCATACCATCCTCATGGAGCCGGTTTATGACCGTTTGAGCAGACACATGCACATTTTAGGCCTGCTGGAAGTCATTTTGCAGGGCTCTGGCAGTGCTCCTCCTGTTCCTCCTTGCACAAAGGTGGAGGTAGCAGTCCTCCTGCTGGGTTGTTGCCCTCCTATGGCATCCTCCACCTCTCCTGATGTACTGGCCTGTCTCCTGGTAGCGCCTCCATGCTCTGGACACTACGCTGACAGACACAGCAAACCTTCTTGCCCACATTTATGTGCCATCCTGGATGAGCTGCACTACCTGAGCCACTTGTGTGGGTTGTAGAGTTCGTCTCATGATACCACTAAAAGTGACCAAAACATCAGCCAGAAAGCATAGGAACTGAGAAGTGGCCTATGGTCTCCACCTCCAGAACCACTCCTTTATTGGTGGTGTCTTGCTAATTGCCTTTAATTTCCACCTTTTGTCTATTCCATTTGCACAACAGCATGAGAAATTGATTGTCAATGAGTGTTGCTTCCTAAGTGGAAATTTTGATTTCACAGAAGTGTGATTGACTTGCAGTTACATTGTGCTGTTTAAGTGTTCCCTTTATTTTTTTGAGCTGTGTATTTTTTTGGGAAATAAGCACAGTTTCCTTCTACAAATAATCGCTAGGGTTTTTGTTCTTCTTACTTTTCTTTAACATCCATCCATTTTCTATACCCGCTTATTCCTCACTAGGGTCACTGGGCGAGCTGGAGCCTATCCCAGCTGACTACGGGCAAAGGCAGGGACTCACCCTGAACAGCTTGCCAATCCATCGCAGGGCGCACACACCATTCACTCTCACACTTATACCTATGGGCAATTTGGTGTCTCCAATTAGCCTGATATGCATGTCTTTGGACTGTGGGAGGAAACCGGAGTACCCGGCGAAAACCCACGCAACACAGGGAGAACATGCAAACTCCACACAGAAAGGCCCCAGGCCGGATTCGAACCCACGACCTTCTTGCAGTGAGGCAGCACTGCTAACCACTGTGCCACCGCCCCTTTAACATTTTTTTGCATTGCCTTTGTTTTTATAATTTTATGTATTTGTTTAGTTTTTTAAAGGAGACCTATTTTGCTATATTTCCAAATTTATATTTTGATCTTGGACATGCCTAGAGTACTCATGATCATTCAAAGTCCAAAACAGGGTCCTTGTTTAGCTCATACTGCCATCCTCAGTAAAACCCATTTGTAGTCCATTGTAGTCTCTGCCTGAAACGCATCGTTGGGGTGGCTCTTCCGCTATAGCCCCCATCCTCGTGTGCCCACTTTCTTCTGACTGGCCAGCTGTGTGGAGGGCGGATCTAAGCAGGACAAGGTTGCAGAACGCAGTTTTCCATGTTAGTCTCCCCAGAGTGAAATGTGACACACGTCTGCCAACTGATAAAGAATCGGCGGGGAAATTCTGCAGTCTAAGGCAGTACATGTATATAGATCTAATGAAATGAACTTCTTCTAATAAACGCAGCGGCGAAAGTGGAGGAAGAAAGGTGAAAATCTGGCAGTTCAAGCACGAATTTGCCATTGGCTTCAGTTAGCTACGGCAACAGTATGTAATCTTTGAATAAAATCTTTGAATGTAATCAGTTGCGTGAAAAATTATTTTCGCGTCTGGTGTGAAAGCTGCTTAACGCGCCCATAATGTATGTAATGCGTCTTTGCATTGATTTTGAATGTAAACTAATCTGTCCCGCGAAAAATTTGTTTAATGCCTGATGTGAAAGCAGCTTTATGGATAGTACGCAACTGCTGGAGAGAGCTTGGATATGTTACGAACATAATACAGGTTTTACAGACCGTAAGTTTTGTTAGCGCGGACTAGTTGCTTATATAGAGCTAACGAATCGATCACTTCTACAGAAAAGAATTACCTATATCCACCTTTTTCAGCTTTTTATTAGCCACAACAATTTCTAATGGGGGATGAAATTATGTCAAGGTAGTGCAGAGAAATCATTTGTCATACCAGCAGAGCTTCTGCGTTTCGCATTGCTTTCACGGTAGCACCAGAGAGCTTGCTCAGAAATTTGTGAAGTATCCGGCTGATCTCGGTCATGGATAAGTGAAGCGATCACTAACTGTAGTGGCTACAATCGGGCAACATTATGATGAAACTGACACATTGATGCTTACCAAAGTAACACAAGCATACCGATCAGAATTACTGCATATAAGTTAACCAGGAGCATTTTTAATTAGCATGGCACGCAAACTAACACGCAGTAGCTGGTAACCGAGCGGTCATAACCACAGTAGCAAACCGTTGCAATACAGGTTTTACAGACAGCAAGTTCTGTTACTGTGAACAGTTGTATCAAGCATCCAAATTACAAACAAGTATTAAAAGTTAGCTTCAAATGAGGTTTATGTTCACACACCTTCAGTAGAATTTCCCCTGATATCACTCTTGCATATTTAGGACACAAACATTAGCTACAGTAACTTGGCTACATTAGCCGCTGTGCTACAGCCACAATCAACTGGCTATCACGTCAGGCTGGCTTATACAGTAAAAGCAACTTACAGCTTCTGTGTCTGTGAGTCAGGCTTTATATTCAGATATTTTACAAAGCATGCGTTTGAGGCCAGTTTTTAATGCTAACTATCGCTAGTGGTCCTGCTAACCACCCGTAACACGTTAGCTTCACTTACATTATTTACTGTTATGTCGTTACTTACAGCCTGTGGCTTAGAGCGCTTGATTGATGCAGCTGCTTCAGGTTTGAGAAGCAGCTGAAATGCTTATCCTGTGTTGAATTATCCTTTATTTATCAAGCTGTCTTTAGTGAAATGCTGAGCACAAGCAGCTAACGTTCCCTTTGGCTGTGGCTCTTTACTGCTAGCAAACAAAAAAGCAACCTACTGATTTCTGGTGGCATCCTCTTTTGGAAGAGAAATAAGTGTTTTCCTTCGCGTCCAAAAGTAAATGGACAAGCAGCTTTGGGAGAGATACTGACAAAACTGCACCTCAAATGATCTGCGGTTCTTCTTTTGTATTTCCAAAAGTGTCAATGCTACTAAGGCATAGTATGATCTGCCGTTGTTAGTGCCTGCTAGAATAGTTTCCAGTGTGGGCAGGTCCTGCGCCGTAATTGGCTCTGGCTAGGTCTGTACTAATTGGACGGCACAACCTGACCTCAGGTTTTGCTCAGATCTAGTGAAGATCTCGGGAGGAGCTGTTCAGAGAGGAAATCACATTCACAAAATCATGTTCTTGGATTACGGCAAAGCCCCTGTATCTTAGGTTTAGAAACTTTTCAGAGGTTGAGTATGGACAACTAACATTTTAACATTACTAATATGTATTAAAAAAAAAGGATCAGCATAATAGGTCCCTTTTAATAAATCTGCTCCAGTGGAGTCAAACTTCATTTTCATTGTATGTATTATCTTTGAATGAGAAATTGTATAGGCAACAGAACTGGCAGATATTTCTTTTTTTTCATTCTAAAAATTAAAAAGTGGTTGTATTTGGATGGAATCTATGCCTGTAGTGACATTTAAGTGAAATGAAATGAGTTTTACAGTTTGGTATCTGAGAAATCTGAAATGGAACAAAAGGTACCTGAATTGCCAAATTGGAGAAGCCACCTTGACATTCCTCTCTAATTTTGCTCTGATTTACCTGATCAGAATAAACCTTGGCACAGATAATAATGAGATTCTGTGCAGTAATTTTTTAGAGGTTTCAGACTCCATCTCAATATATTTACAAGGGATAGAAGTCAAACTTTGTTGCACAGTTAGATCTTTTATTTATACTGTGTTCCATTTGCATTTACTCTACATATGTAGTGATTTTTACACCGGGGCAGAAATTCCAAGGGGTTTTACCTTTATTATGATACCAACATTATTCAAATGGACCAAGTAGTCGCAGAGATATACTCATTTCATTTTGGGCTTGCCATTTTCGAAAAAGAGGCTCAGGGCTTAAGGGGTTAATAAACCTTTCAGCATTCATGGTGCTTTTTAAAACATGCAAGTGTCCCACACCATATGCGATAATGCATCCTCATACCATCAGAGATGCTGGCTTTTGAACTGAATGCTGATAACAGGACCGGTGGTCTTTCTCCTCTTTAGCTCATAGGACACAACGCTCATGATTTCCGACAAGAATGTCAAATTTGGACTCGTCTGACCACAGGACACTTTGCCACATTGCTTCAGTCCATTTTAAATGAGCCTTGGCCCAAAGAACACGGTGGCGCTTCTGGATCATGCTCAACAATGGCTTCTTTTTGCATGATCGAGTTTTAGGTGGCATCTGTGGATGGCACGGCTGACTGTGTTTACAGACAGTTGTTTCTTGAAGTATTCCTGGGCCCATTTAGTAATGTCAATGACAGAATCATGCCGGTTAGTGATGCAGTGGCGCTGAGGGCCCGAAGATCATGGGCATCCAGTAAAGGTCTTCGGCCTTGTCCCTTATGCACTGAGATTTTTCCAGTATTTCTGAATCTTTTGATGATGTAATGAACTGTCAATGATGAGACCTTCAAAGCCTTTTCAATTTGACCTTGAGGAACATTGTTTTTAAAGTATTCCACTATTTTTTTACGCAAGCCTTCACAGGTTGGAGAGCCTGTGGCCATCTTTACTTAAGGAAGACTCAGCCTCTCCAAGAAATCCCTTTTCATAGCCAATCATGTTACACACCCGATGCCAATTAACTTAATTACTTGCTAAATGTTCTTTCAGCTGATTCTCATATATTAATTGCTTTTTTAGCCCTTTTTTGCCCGTGTTCCAACTTCTTTGAAACCTGTTGCGGGTAAAAAAATTGAAATTAGCTCATTTTGTGAATAAAAATGTAAAATGTCTCAGTTTCAACATTTGAAATGTTATCTATGCTTTATTGTAAATAACATATTTGGCTCATGTGATCTGGAAGTCATTGCATTTTGATTTTATTCACAATTTACATTTTACCCAACTATTTCAGAATTGGGGTTGTAAATTTCGTCTGTGTTAAGTTGGCTTATTTCTGCTGTATCAACAGTTGTTTTTGTGATGTTTTAAAACCACTACAATCATGTTTGTTTGGTTATATAGCAGAGCATGTGTTGCACTGGTAGATATATTTCTTCGCAGATTATTAAATTGCCGGTGTTCAGCTGTTGCTTTTCAGAATTCTCTCGGGAAAACAGAAATGTTGGGCCTTCAGCGAGAGAATTTTTATTTCTTGCTGTTAAAGAGAAATAGATTCCCAATAGATAGATTGCGGATTCCATAAGCGGCTCGATCTGGGGTGCATTCCCCGAAATCACAGATGCTAACTTACATAGTTAGACACGTTGACTGTGAATGGACGAATTATGTACGTTGCTAATTTAATGTACGCTTTTGGGAAACGTAGCCCTGGTTGTTTAAGTACGTACTATTCTGTTCAGCGTTGTCTTAAAATTTCCAAAAAAAAACATTTTTACCACTAAAGGGGCAGTTACTTCATTTGCAGTTCATTTCAGATGAAAGTTGTCTTTCAATTTAAGGCTTAAGACTGTGTTTTTTTTTCAATTTGACTGATACCTGTCGCTCTTTGTGTGCTAAGACTTCTCTTAAGGTGCCATGTAATGAAAATGGTTGCGGAAAAAATGTATTTCAATATATGTAATGCCTTATTTATCAACCATGACCCATCCCCCATGAAAAATGTGTTCCTCTGCTGTATTCCTCTCTCAGGGTTATGGGATCTCTGCAAAATTTTGATGAATTTTCAGAGGCATTTTACTGCAAGGAAGGTACCGTAATGAACCCAAAGTTAAAATGCCGGGTGTGGTAACTGAAGAGGACGGGCATTTATACACCGGAGTTCACTTCCTGATTGGAGCTTGACTTTGCCATCGTCTCGTGCGCCAGGCGCAAAATAAAGAGACGGCCAATCCTGTGGTATATGCTGATGGCAAAACAAACAAACAAAACAGGCAAACTGAAAATTCAAAAATGAAAAAAACCCCATCATATTTGCATATTTTCCTCAAAGATCAAAGAACACGGCAAATTATAATTTTCAATTTGTATTGGGAGCAATGGCTTTAATTGTCACTTGAATTTTTTTCCCCAAGGAGGTTTGTTGTCAAGCAAATCCCTTCACTTTACTTGAAATGTCTTTCTATATTCACCTGATAAATACCTTACCAGTTAAATTACCTCTATGAAACCTCTATTTGTTTGAACAAGAAACTTTGACATAGCTTGATTATTGCCTGGGAATAGATCAAATAAAAAATGAAACCACATAACTTTTATCGGACTAAACAGCACTTCTGAAGGTTGCAGAGTACATTGTGAGATTGTTTTTCTTTTGTACTTGCTGGAATGGAGGCACTGCTATCCAAGTAAGACACATGACTATAAGACTGTTGAAAGTTAGCTTTAATTCATTATGTTTTATGTATAGTTTACATTATAAAATACTGGATGACATTAAATGCTGTCGATAAAAATGCCTTTTTATTAGTATGCCAAGAAGCTATAGTACTGTTATAAATGATTATATATTGTTACAAATACAAATATTTATGTCAGATTATGTAATCTATGAGAAGTAATATATTTATTATACTTATTTAGCTGAAATGCCACTTTTCGAGTGTGGCATGAATTTTAATGCTGTTCATCATGCTTGCGGGGAAAATGTGAGACATTTTAATACCATTTTCCCTGTTCTGTCATTATCTTTTCCCCATGACAGTTTACAATGTCTGCTTGAAGACTTATATCATGGAGAGAAACAAACTTGTTTAGCTTTTTTCCTCAAGCAATTTTTATTACTGGCCATATGTGTATTTGTAAATTGAAACGATCACCTGTTCTGTCTGTTTATATTATTATGTATTATGTAAGCTCAGTTTGTGACTCATTGCCAAGGGCTTGTTAACAAAGTATTTCCAGAGGCTGCTGTAGAATCTATTGGTTATTGTCCACAGGAAATAACCTTTGTTTTTGGTTAGGTTCAATGCCTTTCATGCTGACAGGGCTATACAGTGTATGTGATTTTGCATTGCTTCTTGTTTGTATTGGCTGTTTAGTGCATATGCTCTACTCTACCTTTGCCCCTCTACCCAGCTGTCAGACAAAACACTGCTGGTACATTTGCAGGATTTTTCCTTTGGGCTTTTGACACAGTTCATTAACCAGTGCAAGAGCTCCGTACAACTTTAATACAGAAATACAGAAAATTTGAGCTTTTCATGAGGAAGACAATACTCTGATCGGGTTTATAATTACTTATATATTATCTGTGAATGCTGGTAGTACTTAAATTGTGGCATAGTTAAGCTATAACAGCATTCCTATGTATGTGTATAAAGAAGTGATGTTTGTAGGTATTTGGACAGAGACACAACCTCTGCTTATTGTTGCTGTACTGCAGCACATTGTAATTTAAAGTAGTAAATGTGGGAAATTAAGAGCTTCAGTAGGCTGGTAATAGCTGCTTCCATAATGTGAAAACAACATTGGAATTGCGGATCGTTTCATCTGGTGCCACTGTCCGAGCACTTACACTCTCCTCTGTGAATGCGCAGAATTTCTTGTGTTTTGGCAGTTACTGCCAGCCTTGCAGCTGTCCACTGTTCCATCTTATTCAGCCATCAAAATATCTGTGTGTTAGCACTGGAGACAGTGTCTGTGAACTGGTTCCGCAGATTCCTATGGATGCTCTTTTGTGTTTTTAGAAGCCATTATGTTTGACTACTCAACTTTTGGCATCAGAAAATAAGGATTGGGGCCATATTTGGCATTGAGTCCCTAAATGGGAATGGATGAGAGAATGAAAAAAAAAATCTTACTTTTCATGTCTTTAAACTTAAAAAAAAGACTTTAATGTAATTATATGGCTTTAAAATACAGTCACTTAAGAGTACTGAACTCAGTGTGAAAAGATTTTAGAATTCATAAGAGTGGTTCAAAACATGATTATTTTATTGTGGTTAAGTCACAGTTTCCAATGGGGAATTTTGCTCCTTGGCCCTAGAGTCTAAATGAGCTACACTAACTCTGATGGTAACTGAATTTTGCGAGCTTCTGTCAATCCCTGGTCCTCTGTGTTTGGTGCGTACTTATCTGTCTCGTGCACCAAACCTCCCATCATACCCATCAGACAAACAGCGACCTGTTAATCTAGGATCTGTTTGTTTGCTGTATATGAAAAGAATATAAGACTGAGGCTCTCACGCTGCACAGAAAACTTGAACTGTAAATGCTCTATGACTGACAGTAATGCTGTCAGCACCCTCCACCCCTTTCAGAAAATACGGCTTCCCAACCCCTTTTGTTTCCTGCCCAATGTTCGGTGTTTGCCGTCCACTGTGTTGATTTTGGAAACCCATAAGTCAACATCCACTGGCCAAGCCTGGCAAAGGTGACTACTTCTCCACCTATGCGTCAGTGTCTTGCGTATTCTTGCTGACAAATGGATCGGATCCCATGGGAAAGGGGGGCTTGTTGGTAGTTGTGCCTCGTTTGCAAGACATGCAGGGACAGTTTGCCGTTTTTCCGCCCTGTCCAGTTTGGCGACATAACAGAACTTTTTATCTCTTTAGGAAGGAAATTACCCGTTAAAAATAACGGCAGCAGTTAGTAAAAATACAGCAGAAGCCACATCCTGTTGCCCGTGTTTACAGAGTAGTGTCCCTGCTCTGCTAGGACATTCACTCAAATACCCTTCCTCAGTTTAATCCCATCGTTGGATGCTCCATTGGATCTTCTTTGCTATCCTCCAAATAGACCATTGGTCTGCAATACATACAGTCCATTCTGAACGTATGTGAACCATTAATGATTTTCACTGTGACACAATTTAAATGGACTGTAGTTTCCAACATGATTCAGTAAATGTGGATGGCAATACCCATACATTAAAGCAAATATCAATTTGATTTCGTTGACATTCATATGCAGCCAACAGTGCGGAGAATTTAGACATTTCAAATGGAGTTACTGTCAAATATTTAAGAACTGGTCTGCTGCCCCTGCTCCCGCGAGAATGCTCATAGGGCTCGCTTTGTAGCATTTTCCTTATAACTGCTCAGACCTTGTCAAGCGTATTCGAAAAACGCTATCAATGATGCACGCTTCTTGTGCTCCCGTACACTGTTAAATTTAATTGGGCGGTTTTACGTCGAGCTTCCTGCAAGCTATCTTCTGATGAGTGATGGCCGGCTGGAGACGCACTGTATTAAGGGTCTACCTTGTTTCACTGAAGGGGGAAAAAAATCAGTCGCATTTTTATACAGTTGAACATGCAGTGCTGCAAGCTCTGAAGGACGGCTCGTCAGTAAGCCCTTTGATCCTTTAGGGAAAAGGGAAAGAACTAAGACTGAAATTATTTTTTAAATCAGTCTTTGCAGTAAGCAAATTCAATCCTGGTTCTGTAACAGAAGTAGGCCTACCAATTTTAAAAATTGCACTGAACCGAAAAATATTTCTGTACAATTATGATTGTAAACACCACAGGGAAGGAGAAAAGAAGTACTTTGATCCTGCTGCCTCATGATTAATTGCAAACCTAAGGGCAGGGCAAAATCTGATGGACTGCAATAAGTTCTGAACCCTCAAAACAGAGGATGGAAAACTAATTTTTCCTGTGATAACCAGTACCCGATACTATCACGACAGTTGTAGAAAAAAAAGGTTTATTGCTCGCAAATGCAACTTTACAACATAATACCAGCAGTTACCGTGTGGCCGGAAGCTATTTTTCAGAAATTCTACTCGCAAAAAGGGTTGGCTATTTATGAAGCATGAAAAAATTAATTGATTCATGTATTTTGAGTTACTCGGGGTAGGCCTGTAGGGCACAGTGAATCGGAAAAATTATTTTGTTGATTTTCTCATAGTTTGTTAGCAAGCTTACCATTATGTACTGAGCATAAAGGGGTGGGTTTTGTGTGTGTGCATATATACAAAAGGCATCAGATCCTGGCTACTACTGTCACATTTTTGGTGAGACACTTTTTAAAAAAAAAAAGAAGATCCGAGTGATTCACTGTGCGCCGGTACCAGGGTAGGGTGGATCAGTTTTCAGGGCACAGTGAATCACTCTCAATAAAGTGAAGTGAATTCCAATTATTTAATTAAACCAAATTTATTTAAACACTAAATCTTGTTAAAGGTGCTGCACAGGCTTTCCCATTATAGATGAACAAAATTACTGTATGGGTGTGACGGCTGCAATGACTCTGGGTGAGCACACTGAACTTCTTACCTCTAATAGGAATTATCATTAAAAAGGAGTCAGGTCCTCGTATCTAATCAAATACCACACAGAGGCACCGTGAATCACATGGTCGGGGCAGAGTGAATCACTTTCCAGTGCACTCATTGACCTAAACTGCCTCTCCTGGTCCATGCTGCTTTTGTTCTAAGCAAACACCCATTCAGTAATAATGACAAATAAACACACTAACTTGGCTACTGCATCATGTTTTGATTTACAACAGTATATACTGAGTCAAAAAATAAACTTCACACTCATAAATTTGTAAATATTTTCTTGAAACTTTTAATAAAAGAGTTTTTACTATCACTAGGGGTAAGTGCGTTGTCAAAGACATGACACACATCAACTTCGACGTGCACTGGTAAATAGCACGTGCGAGCGTACCTAAAGCTTAAACCATGTTTTCTCGTGTTCCTAGTCACGTGACCATATGAGAGATGTGCAACTGAGCTCAAGTTAGCACGTTAGAGTGACATCTCGGAAAGACAAGTTTTTACAGTTAATTATTCATTGATGTTCAATGCCATGGCTGTCAAACATCCAGCGTGAACGTGCATTGGCATGCTGAATACGGAAACGTCTGTCACTGACATTGCAAGGGTTATGGGATGCAGTCGACGGACTATCCATGATCTTCTGACACGTCTCCAACAAACTGGCACCACAGCTGACCGACCTCGTTCTGGTAGCCCACGTATGACGTCAAAAGCAGAAGACCGACAAATTGTCTTACGTCATTTGCATAATCGATTTGTCACTGCAACGTCCACTAGGAATGAATTGTTTAGAGGTCGTGTGACTGCCCAACCATATGTAATCGCCTGCGCACTGCTCCTATTCAAGTTGTAACTTACCATTTTTACTCTTGGACATTTCCGAAGTATTTCCGGTGGAACTGGTTACATTATGGGAGTTTTTATTTTGGCTGAGTATATCTGGGTGGTCTACAGGATATGGCCTACAAACTGAATTGGTAGAAATTTACTTTTGATGCCTAAAAACATACTTTACCTTGCTATTTTGTAAGTAGTGATCCTTAAGATCTCATGTGAGCTTTGTTGGATGGGGAGTCCCCAATCACAAAAAGTGATGATGTTATTTTGGTATTCCCCCTTGTCAGTACTGAAAAAAATGCCCTGATTCACTGTGCCCCTTGATTCACTGTGCCCCGGCTTCCCCTACTCTGAACTTGATAGTTTTTCAGACCAGGGCCCGTATTCACAAAGCATCTTATCTTACCGCTAAGAGTACTCCTAAGTCGCGCTAAAACATTTTATGTTGGAGTAAAATCCTAAGTTATTCACAAATCCGCTGAGAGCAACTTTTAGTAAAGAAAACTGGTAACTCCTAGAGTAGGAGTAGCTCTGAGATAGGTGGGAGTAATCTCCGTTGCTATGGCTGACGTCAAATCTCATGCACGAGTCTTGGGACAATGAGCATGGTGATTGGTTGTTTGGTGGCAGGGCGGCCCATAAAAAAATCCCACATACAACCCATTGAGGAAAAAATGAGAAAATTGTCCAAGGGGCTGGCTTGTCCCATAAAATAATGGCAGTTGCTACGGGCACGGCAGTTTTCCAGTACATTTCTAAGTAAAGAGGTATGGGGGTTGCAATTTAAAACACTGCCCTAACCCTCACCCTAACTTCAATCTTAACGCTGACCTTTAAAATAACTCCTCTTCAAAATTATTTATTCCCTGTCCCAGTCCTCTTAAATGACTAATACAATTTATTATAAACGTGGTTTTTTAGATTCTGCGTAGAATAATAGTACGTAGGGTATTTTTGAAAACGCGCAGTGCAGGGTCGTCGCATATCACGCTCTCGGCGTGATATGCATGATAACGCAAGGAGGAAATAGATAATTGTAAAAACGTTGAGTTGTTAATGAAATGCGTCATTTGCCCCTATAATTAGCTACTTATTACCCAATGAGAATGAGAATATGACGTGATCATTTAAATGCCGAGCCGTTCAACTTTGCTTGCCCTAAACTGTCATGGATGGAAGTTCCAAAAGAATGCGAAAGCTCAACTGGAGCTACAGCCAGTTACTGCTGCTGGGATAGTAGGTGCTGGAGCGAAAGCATGTAGCCTAATCAAAGGGAAATTTGGCTCGGGATGAACAGCAAATCCAAGCGGTATGCGTGGGATAATATCAGCCTACAGATCATAGCTGCGTTACTCTCGGTGTCTCGGCTGGCTAATAGAAACGGTGGTATGGGCTGCAATGGCAGAGGAGGTCCGAGATCGCAGCCTATAGGCTAATGCTGGCTAAAATTGGTGGAAAATACATGTGTCTGTTTCTTTGTGACCAGGGCACGCAATAATGCCAATAAACAAAGAATATCATAAATTCGGCCCGACAAAGGGTGCTGTTTGCGAAACTGGAAATTATTTGCGGAACCAGTCAAAGGACGTGCCACTGTGAAAGCCTTTATTCCTAATGACTGAAGAAAACTAATTGATCCACAAAATGCGTGGGCAATTTCCGCAAATTCTTGAACAGATAACTTTCCACAAGCGAATTCTGTATCGATACCAGACGCTTCAAGCAAATTCCGTTTGCGGAACCGGTCAACGTACTGTAGGAATGGATTGGCTATACTAAATTAGAGGTTTGCAACAGGAAAAGATAGCCTATCGTATATTTGACCATAAAAATCCCAATTTCGTAGCCTACTCTTAATACTTTTTCATCAACACCCATTAAAGTGACTGCTTGTCATTTGCTAGTTCCGCAAACGCCATTTTATAGGTTTTCAAACTTGTGGCCTAATTTATGAGACATGTTTATTTTTCTGAATGAATTTTATTAAAGTTTAATGAAGTCAATGTGAAATGAGACATTTTTCCCCCCGCCATAACTGTTTTTCTGTGGCTAAACGGGCTGATCATTACTCATGTCCTGTATTAATCTGAATTTGTAGTCTCATCCTGATAATTTTAATGTATACTTGGCATACTTGAATTGGAGAGAGTAGAAAGAATCATCCATAGTCGCTGATAGCAGTTGAATATCGATGGATGTTCAATCGTCTTGAACTGAGGCTAGCGCACATGGATTTCATGCAGCTGACACAATGTTGACACACGGAACAATTAGCCATAAATTCGACCAATTATTGTGATATCCCATATAGACTATATGAAGGTATACTGAGCTTGGTTTGTACTTTATAGTCAACAGTTTAAATATGCATACAAAATGTGACATAGGCTGGTATTATTATGATGATCTATTAAATGTAACCCTCGCTCAATAGCATTATAAAATAATAATTTTAATAGGAGGAGGTACAGCACCAAAGCCGCTGTCCCCGAGCAAGTTTCCACAGGCACATAATGCCTGTCAAAAAATTGGCATAAGCTGCTTCCCATTAAAATGCGAGAGTCGTGCGTGAATCCTGTCCATTTCGCAACAATGTCCAAAATATTGTATTGGGCATCAAATAGCCTACTATCTGGGTGTTGGTTGAACGAACTTTTTTTGGTTTACAAATACCTTTTCATCTTGGGTCGGAGAAATAATTCGAATATGGGTCCGGTCAATAGCACCGATGATACCGGGCATAGCCTACCTGAGATGAGCAAGAATTGAAGTTTCATTCTTTGTTTTTGGCGAATGTCCATTGGAAACCGGATAAACTGTCGGATGATATGGCGTTTACAGTGTGTACTTACTGATTTTTGTTGAATTGAGCGACTGACAGATGATTGCGAAATCCCTAAATTGTCCGCGTTGCAAAGTTGCATTTTTCCGGTGGCCAAGTAAGGAAGTATTGCCAACCATTTTATTTCGGGGCTTATTCGGTTGTTTCTCATGGTTGGATGCATAATTCTCTCCATTACCAAGTCAACAACAAATAAAGTCCTTTCACCGATAGCTTTTCAACAACTGCGCGTCATTCAGAATTTCCAAGTCATTCCATCTTTCAACAGCAGCAGCCATGTTCCGAATTTTTGTGAAAAGGTATTAGCGAGTTAGTAGTCCTCTTGACTATTTAAGCTCTCCCAGACTTAGGAGCTACTTTTAGGTCTAAAATGCTTTGTGAATAACACTGAGCAAAAATAATTATTAGTCCTAAATTTACGACTGACGCGCCCATTTTTTTAGGAGTTCCTCCTAAAGCCCGCAGTTAGGACCTACTTTCAGCGCTAAGATGCTTTGTGAACGCGGGCCCTGGTCATTTATAGATTTTTTCCTCTAACTTGTAAATCCCATTTTGACTGCACTATGAAATGCTATTTTTCATATTTGCTCAGCTTGATTTAATGTTAGTTATTTATAATGCTAAACACTTATAAAATACTCTTATTTTGATTTGAATATCTGAATATTGAACATAATATAAAAGATTTATAAAAATATTCATGTATATGTTGAAGGCTATTTGAAAAGGATAGTCAGAACTCTGAAAACCAATGAATACGCCAGTCTGCCAACGGGATGAGAAAATTCACGGTCATGCAAATAATGACACAAAATGAGTTCAATTAAAAAAATAATCGCTAATTAAAGAGACCTTCAGTCTCATTACTAGACTCAATTGTTAAGAGTCATTTTTAGCTGGGCAAAAGAAGGGCATATTAATAGGCTACTGATTTGGCAGCTCAAAGCGTGTCCAAACAACCCAGATTTAATAGAGTGTACTGTAGGAAAAAGAAATAAGGAAAATATAATGGAAAAATAAGTGGGTATTTTCAACGAAAGCAGTGAACTGCACAGTGAATATATAGGGTAATATTTGTCAATAAAAGTGATATTAATGTTGTTAGAAAGGTGGTCACTGAGTGCTACTATTTGCTTGGGGCCTTGGGCAAGACTGTTATTTCTCCAGTAGATTTCTTCAGCAGGTTTCAGCTAAGGACTACACTCGGGCTACATCCTCTGCCTTTCTGTCACTTATCCACGATCACTGTAATTCTCTGCTCTACCTGATAGTGGCTTTTACTGTTAAGATCAGAGTTGTGACCAAGTCATAATGTCCAAGTCAAATCAAGTCACTGGTCATTACCTCAAACTCAAGGCAAACGAGGGAGAGCAATGAGGAGTGAAAGAGGAAGGGGAACAAGTTAGACAATGAGCTATCTAATTAAAAAGCAGAGTGGGGAAAGCTCAGAGAGCCATGAGCAGCATTTCATGTTAACATTGGCCGTATTTACACGAAGGCTAGCCTGCGTTGCCGGCGGTCAGCGGCTGGCGGGAGAAAGGAGAGAAAAGACCTCCTGCCCGATAACGTAGGGATTTTGAGTTGTCCGTTCACCAGTGAACGGGAATTACTGATTGGCTTAAAAGGTGTCAATCAAAATTGAACTGTCATCGAATGTAACGCAACGCATGGTTACGCCGTAAACTGCCAGAACAAAGATGGCGAATGTAGAGAACGACGCTTTGATAAAGAAATCGCTTGAATATCTTGAAATTCACGACCGAAAGATTACTCTAAAGAACGAACAACTACAGGCGATCAATCATTTACTAGATGATTTGATCTCCACGCATCACTTGTGCTCTCAAATTACACACGAGTTTCATTGGTTTAAAAAAGGGGTGGTCTGTCGTGGCTCGTTGCGCAAGGAAGTGGGCGGCTTCTCAAAATCCCAACATTATCGTGCAGGCGGTCTTTCCTCTCCTTTCTCCCGCCAGCCGCTGACCGCCGGCAACGCAGGCTACACTAAGGCCCGTATTTAGAAACGACACTCACCCTCACCCTCCACTCACCATATAGTGAGTACGATTGAAATGTAACTGGAGTGTGAGAAAGATATCGACCTACCTCTAACCGAGTGCGTGGTCCCACTTCTCGCCAAATGCCATTCATAAACTCCACTCGAGCATAACTGACAGTAGTCAGAACTGGGTACCACAGGCGGGGCGTCGACTGCTGCAAAGGGACGCTCAATCCTCACCCTTCAGTGCTGAATGACCTAAACCTGTCGCAGTTTACTTTTCTAGATTAGAACGTTTCCCAGACAAATTGGTAAAACGACAATCAAATTTTTTTTAATAGCTTTGTTATACATTGCTTCACACAATTGAGGCGTTTCTTTCGCACATAAATGACGACGTAAATGTCAGCACGTCTTCATAAATTCTGTGGTCGAGTGGCTTGCGAAAGGCGCCCGCGAGGCTCACTGAGCAACAAGCAGTGAAACGTGCCGGACATTTCCTTCTACATTCAGCAGTTAAGAATGTAGAAAAATGTAGAAAATGTAGAATGTAGAAAAAAAAAAAAAAAAGAATGTAGAAAAGAATGGAGCCTCGCAGACCAATCCACACGCGCCCCACGAGCCAGCTGAGCACAGCATTTTCCAACCCATGATGAAGCGCTAGAAATCCGAATGCGCGAGAGTTGACTGGTACGGGTCATTAATGAAAACTGGCCAAACCTGATAATGATGAGTTTCCAGAGTTTCTGCAATGGTAATTTACAAAAGTTGAAAACAGTTCATGTCCAATCATTATTTTTAAGGGATGGTTTTAAGCTTCCCCTATTGCCAGTTCACCAGTAGCCACTGGTGGGTACACAAATGCTAACCTCGAGTTCACCACAGTGCAGTTCGTAAACACTGAAACCAGGTGGTCAGTTAGTAAGTTACCGGCATCGTTATCATCATTATAGTTAAAATTTGCGTAGATGCGATTGCGTCGAGCACGTGGCCGTAAATGATTCAGAGTTTACAATATTTGTAACCACCTGAAAGCCCTGACAACAAAATACCGGCGCAAGTTAGTGCGGCTCAAGGGAGGTGTTCCCTGCATTCAACCTTCACTCAGAAAGATACGCTATTTTCAGTGTGAGTGAGCTCTCTGAAAGCAAATGAGTGTTAGGACAACCTCTGACTCATTTAGTATAACATGACACTAACTGAGTGTTAGTGCTCACTTGCACTCAATTAGTGTGAGTGTCGTTTCTGAATACGGGCCCCAACACTCATTTGCTTTCAGAGACCTCACTCACACTGAAAATAGCATCTCTTTCTGAGTGAAGGTTGAGCGCAGGAAACACCAGGTTGAGCCACACTAACTTGCGCCAGTATTTTGTTGCCATGGCTTTCAGATGGTTACAAACATTAGAAACTGAATCATTTACAGCCACGAGCTCGACGCAGTCGCAACACCGCAAATTTTAACTATAATGATGATATCGATGCCGGTAACTTACAAACTGACCACCGGGTTTCAGTTTTAACGAACTGCACTGTGGTGAACTCAAGATTAGCATTTGTGTACCCACCAGTGGCTACTGAACTGGCAATAGGGGAAGCTTAAAACTATCCCTTAAAAATTATGATTGGACATGACATTTAAATTACCATTGCAAAAACTCTTAACATTGTCCACTATTCTTAAATGCAGAATTAAACATTTTTTATTTTACTAGTAAATTACCCGTGGCGAGAGTAATTTCTTGTGACGACCTACGTCCACATACCAACTTTCATGAATATGGTGACTTTTGACACTCGTGACCTTGACCTTTGACGGAACGGACCTCTCGCAGTCATTTCTTGTGACGACCTACGTCCACGTACCAACTTTCATGAAAATCTGTCCAAGGAGATGGGAGCTGCAAAAAATTGACCTTTGACCCCAGTGACCTTGACCTTTCAAAAAACTAATCCCTCACGGACAATTCCAGGGACAACCTACATAGACCCACCAAGTTTGGTGAAGATCCGTCAGAGGACCTCGGAGGAGTAGGGGAACAAGACAGACAGACAAACAGACAGACAGACGAACGTTCCTCAAATTATAGAATGATTTATATTTTATTTTGCATGTAAGAATAGTGGACATACAAATTTGTTTCTTATCCATTTGGAGATACGAGGTTTTATCAGCAGGCCGACGATATGTCGGCATCATCCTTTTCTTTTTTTTTTTGCCGAGTTTGGTGCAGAAGTAGGAGTGGCCTAAAGTTTACTAAAAACTAAATGTAGGCATGTACGATGTTTCAGATGTTGTAGGCAAGTGTAATCGCCTGGATCAGATATGGGTCACTTGATTAAATACGTGTAACCGCACGGTTAATAAGAATAAAAATTTGGATTCAGGCAGCAAATTCGATCTGGGCATTAAGACTTACAGTGTAAATACGATCATTGACCCCTTTCTGATCCTAAATATTATCTAAGCTTTTAACTCTCTCAGCTTTCCCCACTCTGCTTGTTAACTAGTTAGTTCATTGTCTAATTTGTTCCCCTGCTCCCTCTCACTTCTCATTGCTCTCCCTCGTCTGCTGTGACTTTGAACTAATGACCAGTGCCTTGATTTGAGTTGAATATGATGTCTTGGTCACAACTCTGGTTAAGATACAAGCTAGTATTGGCAATTTGCTTATATTTTGCTTTCACACCGAACACTGGGTAAGACGAGCAATCAGGAAAAGACAGGGATTGTTGTTGAAATTCTTACGGTAGACCAGAGGAAATTTGTCTGAATGGGGTAAACAAACAACGTCACAAAAAAATCCCGTGGTCAGCGCGAGACGCGTGATTATATCTTGTGGTGTTGCAGCATTTAGTTTTGTAGTGTAAGGGCGACGCGCCCTTTAAAATCCTGACCTTGTCTATCTCCTATACTCTTGATAAACTGTACAGACGAGATGAATGCGAGTATCCTATCACAACTGAAGCGCTTTATCTCCCTTGGGCAGGCTGGAAGCTTTCTGTTGCTTTCTGTGACAGAGGAGGTACCAGGGCCGCGTTGTAATCGGAGCACAAACAAAATGTTTTGTGCTTTTTGTTGTTTGTTGCTATAAAAAAGTAATCGCAAAAAAATGTATTAAGCGATAAAAATAAAGTGAATTAAATATAAACTTTATAAGTAAATTACATTAATCGTGTATTTTTTTTCTTCTGCTTGACTGCGTGTTTAATTTTCTCCGCTGCACGTGGCTCTTATCACTGGTATCACAGAAACTGGCAATGAGGTCTGCCCATTGATTGTTTACTGATAAAGCAATGTATATCTTTTCATTATGCAGTGTGATCATGAAAATTATAATTAATGCTACCATGGTATGTTTTGTATTACTCTTGGTAAATTAAAATTTGACATGAGATGACTTTGTTGAAGCAGTTTCAGCTTTTTACCGCAGGTTGTCAAGTGTTCTGTAATTAATGTTATAACACGTTGTTTGTGGAGAACTGACTTATGTATGTCATTTCCTCATGATAAAGAGCCTAAAATAAAGCGCTATATAATTACATTTAGCTTTTCGGACGTGATATCTTAAGCTTGAGACCATGCCTAATGCGCATGCCTCTCCCAAAAACTCACTGAGTGCCTGGGTGTTAAAATGCAAACGCCTAGAATACTGCAACATTTGGAAAATTGCTTGTATGTCTCTGACTGCTTTTATTGCTGGAGGTCACATGTACTTAAAACGTATGGTACAACATGTAACACGGGTGATCAAATAACATGAGGCATGGTTTGGGGGAGATGTCTCTTGTACTCAGATGGCTGTAACAGAAGCATAATACATTCTCACCTCAACCACACGCAAGATAGCTCTCAAGTCCTCTTCTACCCCAACTTGAAACTGCTCCTTACATACTGTAGGCCTACTACTGGACTTTGCTTACTTGGTTATCTTTGCACAATACCTGGCGCCATTTTTCTAGCTAATTTAATGCATCGTTACCAAATAAAACTGTCAATCTCTCTCAGATTTCTGGAAAATTACAATTTTTTGAACGGTACCATTTATCCATTAAATTTTGAGATTCGGCATATAATTGACATCCCACTACATTGTGTTTCAGGCACAGCACAGTGGATTAGTGGGCAGTGCTGTTGCCTCACAGGTTGCAGGTTCAAATCCAGCCTGGGGTCTCTGTGTGGTCTATCCCTGTATTCATGTGGGTTTACTGCACAAAAGTCAAATGCTGAGATCCTGGATCAACGCCTAAGCGAGGATTGCCTTATCCCAAACTGCGCGTTGCTGGCTTAATTGATTGCACAGCCAACAGCAGAAAGAGGAGGATAGGCAAAGGCCCGTATTCAGATACGACACTCATACTAATTGAGTGCGAGTGAGAACAAAAACTTAGTTAGTGTCAGGTTATACTAAATGAGTCAGAGGTTGCCTTAACACTCATTTGCTTTATGGCACAACCCTGACTTCCTCTTAAACAAAAAAACCCTTTTTTTTGGAACTTTGGTACAAAAGGGTATCACTCACCTCCACCACCTGTTCCACAACAACAGTTTTTCTTCATTCCAATACCTCGTTCAAAAATATGACATTGGCAAAGACCAATATTTCCATTACTTACAATTAAAATCTGTCCTTAAATCCAAAATCAACATATCAAACAACGACCTACATTTAACCCCCTTCATGGTAGAGATTAATAGTATGCCCAACCCCAATAAAATCCTATCAAAATTATATAGAATACTGTCAATGTGTGACACCACTATCTCTCTCCCAATGGAAGCCTGGAATAGTGACTTAACACCCACTCTTGATCTCGAACATTGGACACAAATTTGTAAAAACACTTTCACTATGACTAATAACACTAACTTGCAAGTAATACAGTATAAAGTAATTCACAGAGCACATATCACCCAGCACAAAATGTATAGAATGGGATTACTTGCCTCTGACATTTGCACTCAGTGTTCACTTGATGCCCCCGATGATTACCTATACTCCACCTGGTCTTGCCCACCTGTTCAGCACTTTTGGAAGTTTGTCACTGACACTCTCTCTCACATACTGAGCTGTGACATTCCGTTATCTCCATCCCTCTATTTGCTGGGTGACATTTCAACAGTACAGCTCCCACTTAAACATTCCAAATCCGTTCTAGTCGCGTTAACTGTTGCCAAGGAAACCATTTTGTTAAACTGGAAGTCTAAAACATCATTGAGTACTAAACATTGGCTAAATCTCCTTAAGGAACACGTTTGCCTGGAATTACAAACATGTCAAAACCCAGCATCACAGTCTAAAGCAACCTGGGATCCTTTCATAATCTCACTCGATATACCGGTTAACTAACTTTCACACACGCTCAGGCGCACGTGCACGCACACACACATTTCATTCTTAATGAACACTCTACTGCTGTAATCATAATTCTTCATTGATAGCACTATTATTATTATTACTCAACCCCACTACTCCATTTGAAACACTGCCATCAGTCCCCCCTATTATGTCCCCACACACACACTGACTGCTTATATGGCCTGGTGGGTTATGCGTGTCTGTTATTTTGTTCTTTTTGTTGTCGTTGTTGTGGTTTTGTGATGTCTTGTCCTGTCTTGTCTTGTCCTATTGTCTAAAACTTGGTGAAGATGACTTTTGTTTGTTATGGCACATATGTTTATATTTTTATTATTATTTTTATTATGATTTTTTTTGTTTGTTCTGGATTGTTGGTTTGTTTTTTTTTTTTTTTTTTTTGCTGCCATATATGACCCCCCTGTAAAGTTTAATGTAAATTAAGTATATTAAAAAGCTGTTATTTAAAAACAAAGGTGTCCTCCGAAGAGGGGGGGGGGTACTGCAGGGAACACCTCCCTTGAGCCGCACTAACTTGCGCCGGTATTTCGTTGTCATGACTTTCAGGTGGTTACAAACATTAGAAACTCTGCATCATTTACAGCCACCTGCTCAACATAATTGCAACTATGCAAAATTTAACTCTCATGATGATAACGATGCCGGTTACTCACTAACTGACCACCTGGTTTCAGTGTTTACGAACTGCACTGTGGTGAGCTCAAGGTTAGCATTTGTGTTGGCTACCCACCAGTAGCTACTGGAGACCTGACAATAGGGGAAGCTCAAAACCATCCCTTAAAGATAATGATTGAAAAAAGGTCATATCCAATCATTTCAACCAGGAGAGACTCAAGTGAAATCAAGAAGTATTTATTATCCTTTGAGGATAAAGGGGTAACATGCTTATAATCGAATCAAGTCTTTGGCGCTTGGACTCTTTGGGAAGACTCGAAGATCGGGAGCACTGCCCGGAGCAGCCGCAGGAAATCCCCCGAAGAGTCCAGACACTGGTGGTGGTGGTGGCTGAAGACTGGTGAAGCAGGATTGGAGGAACGGGAGGTCTGATGAGTAGGATGGCGTTGGTGCGGAGGAGGGTCAGCAAGCGGCAGCATGGGCGAACTAGGGCGGAGAAAAGAACATATTTAAAAAGACGGCAGCGGAATGATTGGCTAGCGATGCGACTGAGGTGTGCCCTGGTTGGATAGAAGCAATCAGCTGCAATGTCAGCTGACTGCTCATTGACAGCCCTGGATATTGTCTGCGGAGAATCACGAGTGAACATGCATGACCAAAATGGACAGGGTTGACGAGCACAAAAGAGAGGGAGAGTCTTCCTGACTGAACTTCCGCTAAGCTTCATTTAATAAAATTTTATTTACTTGAACTACAAAATTCCAAAGGATTATCATGTGTCGCCTGTTCTACTTGTTAAGTTAGAATGAGCATTGATAATTATTGCCCTGTTTTCAATTCATTTAAATTACAATTGCAAAAACTCCGAAAACTCTCAACATTATCAGATGTGGCCAGTTTTCATTAATGACGCATATCTATTAACTCTCACGCATTCGGATCTCTCGCACTTTTCATTACTCATGGGTTGGAAAATTCTGCGCTCAGCTGGCTCGTGGGGCGCGTGTGGATTGGTCTGCGAGGCTCATGTAGCTGTAAGTCGCGAGAATCCATTCTTTTCTACATTCTTAATTGTAATTGCTGAATGTAGAAGGAAATGTCCAGCACGTTTCACAGCTTGTTGCTTAGTGAGCCTCGCGGGCTGTCCTGCGCCTTTCGCGAGCCACTCGACCACAGAATTTATGAAGACATGCTGATATTTTACGTCGTCATTTATGTGCGAAAGAAACGCCTCAATTTTGTGAAGCAATGTATAACAACGTAATTAAAAATAAATTTGATTGTCGTTTTACCAATTTGTCTGAGAAACTTTCTAATCAAGAAAAGTACACTGCGTCAGGTTTAGATCATTCAGCACTGAAGGGTGAGGATTGAGCGTCCCTTTGCAGCAGCCGACGCACCGCCTGTGTTACCCAGTGCCCACTACTGTCAGTTATGGTCGAGTGGAGTTTATGAATAGCAATTGGCGAGGAGCGGGACCGATCCCTCGATTAGTGGTCGGTAGATCTCTTTCTCACACTCCAGTTAAATTTCAATCATACTCACTAGATGGTGAGTGGAGGGTGAGTGTCGTTTCTGAATACGGGCCTAATTGAAGCCTGGTGCCGCTGATCTGCTGAGTGCGCGCACACGGCTACCTCAAATGGACCCTGGCCCAATCCCAATGTCAAACCTCGCACACTCACTGTCTTTGAGGCGCGCTCCCGCCAAGTCTATGAGGGCGTAGGCCCGTATTCAAAAAATGACACTCACACTAATTGAGTGTGAGTGAGTACTATAACTTCATGCGCGACAGGTTATGCTAAACGAGTCAGAGGTTGCACGAGCACTCATTTGCTTTCAGAGACCTCACTCACGCTGAAAATAGTGTTTGTTTCTGAGTGAAGGTTGAGTGCAGGGAACACCTACCTTGAGCCGCACTAACTTGCGCCGGTATTTCATTGTCATGGCTTTCAGGTGGTTATAAACATTGGAAACTGGATTATTTACAGCTATGTGCTCGAAGCAATCGCAACTACACAAATTTTAACCATAATGATGATATCTATGCTGGTAACTTGCTGATTGACCACCTGGTTTCAGAGTTTTGGAACTGCACTGTGGTGCAGCCCGACTATGCTCGCCAGTTTCTTTATACTATTGTGAATATATCCCTTCAGATACTCAATGACTCAATCGTATCTAGCTTTAAAGTCAAGCCTGCTCTTGAAAACCCCCAAGGTCTCTGCCTCAACAATATGGTCAGGCAAGCTATTCCTCATCAAAATTACTGTTTGGGTGAAGAAATATTTCTGAATATCAGTGCTAAATTTCCCTTTGGTCAACTTCCATTTGTAACCCCTAGTTCTACTCTCAGCACTTGCTCGAAGGAATCCTACTCAATACACTTTGTTAATCCTTTTAACATATTTAAAGATCTCAATCAAATCACCCCTTAGTCTCCTTTTCCTAAGACTAAAGAGATTAAGATCTTCAGCCTCTTCTCATAGCTTTCATCTTTTATACCTGGAATTAGCTTAGTGGCTCTTCACTGAACCTTCCCTAGAGCCTCTATATCTTTCTTAAAGTATGGTCCCGAGAACTGTACACAATACTCCAGATGTGGTCTGATGAATGTGTTGTACAAAAGAAGCATCACCTCCTTAGACAATGTGTAGTGGACAATTCAGAACGACTGGTAAGGACATTGGTTTTTAATTCGGGTGAATGCTGAATAAGGTTAGGTGAAATTGGCTGGAGACAGGAGCTTAGCTAGTTCATAAGTGTGCTTTGGTGCTGGCTAGCTCCACAGACTTTGTTTCCGTAGTAACTAGTGCCATGGTTTAGCTCACACGCTCTGTGCAATCGAAATGGGGCTTGAGATCAGGCTAGTTCCATTCCGAACCTGGGCTAATCCCTTATCCCGCCTTTGTGCAATAGGCCCCTGGTTTCCTTCCACAATCCGAAGATATGCATGTTTGGCTGACTTGAGACTCAAATTTCCCATTGATCTGATTATTTGAGTGAATTGTATGCAATTCAATTCCTACAATTCCTATCCACAATATTCAATTCCTTCCAGAGTGTTGGCTACATTTTAGTATAAAGAAAATGGTGAGCTTTTTTGTGGCTTGAATGGCCCTTTGACACCAGCCTGTAATATAGTCATGTTAAGGAAGATGTTGAAGGCAGGTGCTCAGATGGAGCCAGGAAACCTGCCTATATCTTTACGTGTATGTTTATGCACTTGAATGAAAAAAAAAAAAAAAAAAAAAAATATATATATATATACACACACACACACACACACACTGCCCTCCATAATTATTGGCACCCCTGGTTGAGATGTGTTCGTTAGCTTCTAATAAATTCAGTTTTTTTCTAAATAATATAGGACCACAATGAAAAAAGAGCAAAGTCCAACCTTTAATTCAAGTGCATTTATTCAGTGGGAAAAAAATCCCAAATTAAGAAATAATTCTTTTACATCAAATCATGTGTGCCACAATTATTAGCACCCCTGTTATTAATATTTTGTTCAACCCCCTTTTGCCCACAAAACAGCACCTAATCCTCTCCTATAATGTTTCACAAGATGGGAGAATACAGAAAGAGGGATCTTCGACTACTCCTCTTTGCACATTCTCTCTAAATCATCCAGCGACCTGGGTCCTCTCCTCTGCACTCTCCTCTTCAACTCACTCTGCAGGTTTTCAATGGGGACAGAGATGGCCATGGGAGGAGCTTGATTCTGTGTCTGGTGAACCATTTCGGTGTAGATTTGGCCGCATATTTAGGATCATTATCTTGCACAAAGACCCGGTGACGACCCATCTTCAGCTTTTGGGCAGAGGCCACCAGATTTTGATTTAAAATGTCCTGGTATTTCAAAGCATTCATGATGCCATGCACCCTAACAAGGTTCCCAGGGCCTCTGGAAGAGAAACAGGCCCAAAGCATCACCGACCCTCCCCCATACTTCACAGTGGGCATCAGGTGCTTTTCTACATACTCATCTATTGTGTTCCTCCAGACCCACTTAGAGTGTTTGTTGCCAAAAAGCTTTATCTTGGTCTCATCTGACCAAAGCACACGGTCCCAGTTGAAGTCCCAGTACCGCTTAGCACACTCCAGACGTTAGCGTTTATGATTGTGAGTGAGAAAAGGTTTTTTCTCTGTATGCCTCCCAAACAGCTTGTTGGCATGTAGATAGCGCCTGATGGTTGTTTTGGAGACTTTGTGACCCCAAGATGCTACCATTTGTTGCAATTCTTTAACAGTGAGCTTTGAAGAAATTTTTATTTCTCTTAACCATCCTCTTCACTGTGCGTGGTGGCAAAATAACCTTGTGTCCTCGTCCAGGCTTGTTTACCACTGTTCCACTTGTTTTAAACTTCTTAATGATTCCCCTGACAGTAGATTGGGGCAGATGCAGGCGAGTGGCTATTTTCTTGTAGCCATTGCCTGACTTGTGAAGGTCGACACACATCTGCCTAACTTGAATGGTGTGTTCCTTTGTCTTTCCCATATTAAACAGTGGATAAGAGAAATGGCCTCTGTGTTACATCATATTTATACCCCAGGGAAACAGGAAGTGATAAATCACTAATTGAATGTTCCTAGATACTCTGATTAACTTTGTAAACCACTGTAGAAATGACAGAAATACTTTAATTACATTTATTTCCTAGGAATTGTTAGGGGTGCCAATAATTGTGGAACAGGTGATTTTATGAAAAATAATTATTTCTTAGTCAGGGATTAAAATTCACTTGAGTTGAAGGCTTCACTTTTCTACAATTTTCAGTGTGAGAGTATGCTTCTGCAATAAAAAATGAATTTATTTTAAGGCTTTTAGCACATCTTAACCAGGGGTGCCAATAATTATGTAGGACGCTGTATATATGGGTGTATTTTATCTGTATGTACACACCTGTGGTTCCCAATCATGTGTTATGGAGGGCTGAGAGTATGCAGGTTTTCATTCCAACCAATTGCAACACATATTGATTATGCCAGTTAGTTCCCACCTCTCTGCTTGAAGGTGTGCTTGTCAACAAATTTAGCAGGTGTAGCGATTGGATGGAATGAAAATGTGCATACTCTGGGCCCTCCATGGCACATTATTAGGCACCACTGGTATACATGGATGTGTGTCTATGCGGGTATGTGCATGATTTTCTAGTGTTTTCCATACCTTTTTGAATGCGTGTCTATGCTTATGTGTGATTGAGTATTGCATATGCATTATGCCCACAACGTATATGTGCTATATGTGTTTGCATGAAAGGGTGCACTCTGGAATATTTTGACAGCAGCAAGCCGGGAATGATTGTCACGTCTCTCTTCTGCCAGTCAGGAAGCACACTGGCAGTCTCAGAGTGCGCTGGCCGCAATTCATTTTGAGGTCACTGCAATTTTCTGCTAATTTGCAGTGATGTGCCTTCAGTCCTCATTTATGACAGATACCCAGCTGCTGCCTTTTTATTAGCAGCCATTAATGCACTGACAGAAAATGTGAAATATGCCCAAGACTGACTCCACTCCAACCACAGCAGTGCAATTCTGCATTGGCTCACGGTAAATGAACCAAACCAGGGTTTTAACGCATTTCTTAAATCATTGACGGACAAGTGATGTGGAACAGTGTTGGTTTGCAAACTATGCTTGTTTCTCCATAGTTACTATTGAAGGTTTAACTCCCAGGTTGCTCCTTGACCCTGTTAACTTGATTAAGGCGCTTAACTGGAATTGTTGTAGCAAATATTGTACTATTTATTCGGTTTTTGTTAAAAATTGCTGCAAGATAAAGTGTTGCTTTGAATAAAATCACCTGCTTGCTCTAAATGTAATATACAGTCATGCATGTGAATATTTGGACAGTTACTAAGTCATTATTGTATCCCCCGAATGAAGTTCGAGGATACTATGGATTTGGCCTCGTCACGCGTCCGCATCCGGGGGCTTCCTGGGGCCGGGGGGCTTTTTACGCCCCCCCTCCGTGATAACTCGTAAACGACATGGCGTATGACCACCAAATTTGCATGGGATGAAGTACAGGTAAAAATAAATCACTACAATCATTTTGGTATTATTATGACCTATTATATCACCATTATGACATCACATTTTGATTTTGCTGCCTGAAACTGGCATAATGCTGTAGTTTCTTGCTAATTTAGGCTATGCATCACAATTTTTACACATAATGGGCTCTAATTTCGTAGACCAGGCGCAGGCGCGGCGAATGGAGGGTGCGCCGCGCCAACGGGGTGTGTCCAGGCGTATGTGGCAATTTCGTGCCCGGCGTAGCCTGGCGCAAGTACTCCTCTGTACCGCCTCTGCCCCTCCTTCCAGCGCAAGTTGGCAAAGAAGGTGTGTTTGGGTATAACACAGCCGAGTCAAATATTGCTCACTGGCAAGAGAAAAGATGGATAGCGTGTTCCTATTATTACAAATTGTTGCTGCTTTAAATGTTGGGATTAACATGCATGGACAACAATGCAAGATACGTGACACATTTATTTTCAATATGTGATCTTAACTCAGTACGAGACCATAGCAATCAGGCTGTATTCCTTTCCCCCACTAAAGACGATAAAACCTAATGGCCCAGTCACACAGCCGATCACGCACGAATCACTCACAAATCACGCACAGATTGGGTTTGTGCGTGCTTGTGCGTTGAGAAATTGACCAATTTTTCGGGGTGTCGAGGGTAGAAATCTCGGACGAATCACGCATGAATCGCGCATGAACCACGCATGTATCACTTACAATCACTGACATATCGCGCACGTCGACGCATAATAGCAAACACGGTGCAGTATTCCACGAACATTCGACGCACGCCCGACGCATGAATCACTGGCGGAGCACGTCCAAACACGAACGTTTCACGTATTGTCAGTGGATGTCAGTGGAATGAACGTGATACGTGCGCGTTTCATGTGTGATATGAACGTGGGGCATCAGTGGACGGACGTGGACGTGCGCGGATTCAAACCAGTTCTGACGCATAAGCACTGACGGCCGACGAGTATCCCGCGCATAGTTACGCATACTCGACGCATAAACTACGCATGCCGACTCATGAATTACGCACACCAACGCACAGTTGTGCGTCGGAAAATTTTTGAACCGTTCAAAACTCAAAATCACGCACAAACCGCCTTCGACGCACATCCACTTACAATCACTGACAGTCCACGTTCGTTCCACCTATGAATTACGCATACAACGTACGCTCCGCGCAGAAACGAAAATCTGTGCGTAATTCATGCGTAATTCATGCGTTTTCGCTGTGTGACTGGGCCTTAAAGGCCCGTAGGTGGAACGAACGTGGACTGTCAGTGATTGTAAGTGGATGTGCGTCGAAGGCGGTTTGTGCGTGATTTTGAGTTTTGAACGGTTCAAAAATTTTCCGACGCACAACTGTGCGTTGGTGTGCGTAATTCATGAGTCGGCATGCGTAGTTTATACGTCGAGTATGCGTAACTATGCGCGGGACACTCGTCGGCCGTCAGTGCTTATGCGTCAGAACTGGTTTGAATCCGCGCACGTCCACGTCCCTCCACTGATGCCCCACGTTCATATCACGCATGAAACGCGCACGTATCACGTTCATTCCACTGACATCCACTGACAATCAATTATAAAACTGACGAATAACTGACATATCACTGACGGAAAACGCATAACGACGCACATCCACTGACGAGTGACGCATTTCCGACGCACGACTGACTGACAGAAAACTGATGATTCACTGATGTTCCACTGACGAACCACTGACAACTCACGTATGTATTTTGGCATATAAAAGCAGCCATTTCGGGCACTTTTGCCATTCCAGACCTACGGGACCTCCTAGCAGCAGCACCAGCAGCAGGTTTTTCAGCAGCAGCAGCTTCTGGTGGATCTACATGAACTTCTTCTTCAGCAGCTTTCTTCTTCTGCACCCTTGTCTTTGAGGGCAAGCGAGCTTTCCTGGGTGGCATCTCTTGAAGTGTTCTTGATTGGCGAAAGGTACTGAGGAACTCCCGTCGTTCACCGCTTTTTATATGCGCTGAACCGAAGCGATAGTGACGCCGAAGGTGCGTTTTTCGTGCGTGCTCCGCCGGTGATTCATGCATCGGGCGTGCGTCGAATGTTCGTGGAATACTGCACCGTGTTTGCTATTATGCGTCGACGTGCGCGATATGTCAGTGATTGTAAGTGATACATGCGTGGTTCATGCGCGATTCATGCGTGATTCGTCCGAGATTTCTACCCCCGACACCCCGAAAAATTGGTCAATTTCTCAACGCACAAGCACGCACAAACCCAATCTGTGCGTGATTTGTGAGTGATTCGTGCGTGATCGGCTGTGTGACTGGGCCTTGAGTGACAATAATAGTAGCCTAGTATTAAGCCGCTTGCACACTGGACGCAAAACGAATTTTTCGCTTGACAGATTGCGTCTTGTGTCCTAAAGTCTGGCAGGGTTTTAATATATCTTCGTGTCCGACAGTCTATATTTGTTTTTAATTTCTTCAAATCTACTGATTCTTTCAGGTATTAAAGGTGAATGTTTTGATAAGAGGGCTCAGTTCTTCAAGATGAGTACCGAGAATTTCAATCAATGTTTCTGTTTAAGCTGCTCAATAAAGTGAGTCGACACTGGCGCGAGGCAATGTACAATGTCTCCGTGTCTGACAGCCAAAAAAAAAAAAAAAAAGAGGACGGTTAGAACAGATTGATAATGAAATAAAGAATAAAACGAAGAAACATTTTAACAACAGAGCATCCAATGACCACTGCGATTTATTTATTGGCGGGTCATCTTTATTGGATATCCCGTTTGTTGCTGATATATTTTTCTTCTTTATTTCGTTATAAATCTGTTCTCATATCAATACTTTAATTTTTGCTGGCTGGTGGACATGGAGTCGGCTATTTTTGCATTTCGTGTCAGACACTCTTGATCGTGCATGCGATAATTTCTTCACACTGTCAATGGTCATGAAGTTTATTTGCTCACGCACTACTTTATCTCTGCTGTGGAAATAAAGCGTGAATCTGTTCGGTCCATCTGACTAATTTTCAAAAGAAAGCCCGAATAAAGACTGCCGTCTATCTTCAACGGAAGAAAACAGACGAATAGGCTAAAAAGACCAAGAAAAGTCAATAGCTATCAATTTGCATTTTGTTAAGGTCGAGCACAAACATTGCCAAGTTTGCACGTCTAATAATTCCTGGAATAAAATTAGAACTTTTATGACTTTCGGACACGAGCTATATTAAAACCCTGTCCGACTATCGCGTCTTTGCATTGACTTTGTCTGTAATCAGTCGTGCGAAAAATTCGTTTCGCGTCCAGTGTGTAAGCGGCTTTACTGAGCATAGAACGCAAGCATTCGATATATATATATATATATATATATATATATATTATACAGTTTGTGGTTGGCTGAGAAAGATGTGAAGTCGTTAGTTTGCATCACAGATTCAGCTGCGTTGATCAAGCCAGGTCAAGTTTCCATTACGCGTGGCAACCGCCTTTAATCTGACATCAGGACAATCGATATAGATACTATCATTTATGTCCTTATTCAGATAGTTACATTAAATAGTGATTCATGTAATTATTTCTTGCAGTGAAATGTACCTGACATTCTGTAAACCTGCCTGTGAGATTTCGGTGACGTGTGCGCACTCTGCGCCGGTCAGCCAAATTACCACTGCACGGAAATTAAACCAGGTTGGAGCTGGCGAGTTTTCTGCGCAACTCCAGCGGAGACTTTTTCTACGAAATTGTCACTGCGTCTTGATGAATATGTGACACCTCCCCCTACTACGCTGCCACACCCATCTCGGCACACCTTCGTCTACCGAAGGCTGCGCACCTCACGAAATTACCACTACGCGGGCTGCGCCGTACGAAATTACCACTGCGCGGGCTGCGCCTCGCTACGCCACCTGTGCTGCGCCAGGAAATTAGAGCCCAATGTGTCTTATAACACTTAAATGTCTACAAAGACTTATCCTGCCAATGGCAATAGCATAGCATAACATGATGTCATAGATATGGCACCACATTAATCATGGAAAAAAGTCTATTTGTTGGTAGTAGAAGGTTTCATCATGGGAAAATAAAAGTAATCCATGAAATTTGAGGGGAAATGTATCCGAGTCAAAGATATAGTCTGGGTAAAAAAAGCCAACATGCACATGACGGAACAGCAGATTTAGCATGGGTGCTGGACCAAAAATGAATCTACCGTAAAAGCGAAAAAAGGAGGTCCGCACACCAAAAAGAGCTCCAATGCAAAAATAATTTATTAGCATGATGTTTCGTGCAAAAGCTCCTCTTCAGACGCTTAAGGACCTCCTATTTTTGCCTTCAAAGATATAGTTCCCCATCTTGGATTTTGGCCCTTTCAATGAAGTCATCAAATTAGCATAAATGAATTCTACTTAACAAAGCTGACATTAAATTACATAAGATATTGTAAATATAATGGAATAAGTATGTGTTAAAAAGAAAATCTGGAAACTACGTTGATGAAACCAAAATCGGCAATTTTTTGTAAGACTTACCTGTTAGAAAACCGTTGCCATGGAAACGGTGAAGATGGTGGACTTGACTTGGTATTTTATTCATTGGTAATTATTGTTCCCAGACAAGTTTTAGGAAAAGTCACCAAGTTTAGTGGTCCTAGCTGAAGCCGATCAGAAATTATACCACGTGAAAATTGGCACAGGCATAAAAGCCCCCCCGATCTAGATAGAGTTAAGGGACAAAAGGTTATTGGAAAATCAGCTGCTTATCATAGTCAGGTGTGTATTACTCCATCTTTATTTCATTTACAACCAAGCAAATAAAAGGTTCAATGTTCAAGCCTGGCTTTTGCATTTGGAATTTGTTGCCATTAACTTTGTATATGAAGTCAAAAGAGCTGTTACTGCCAGTGACGCAAGCTATCAAGTGGGGAAAATCAAAACACACCTATCAGAGAAACTGCAGAGGCATCAACTGTTTGGAACATTCTCAGAAATAATGCACTAGTGAAAACCCTCCTGGAGGTAGGGATATTTGTTTAAAAGTCAACTGTTGAGAAGATTAGGCCCCATAATATTTGGGACGAACATTTCTTAATTAAGATCTGTACTACATCATTTTTCGTTACATGTTAATGAAAAACCATTTTTACTGCATTTTTTTTTTTAATATTTTGATTTCACTGTGGAAATGACAGTGTAAGGTCTCACCTTGCCAGGGCCACCACGCCACTTGAGTAAGACCTGGATCAGCTGCTGCACTCATCAAGCCACCACATTCACCCATGTCTCGCCACAGAGGCACTGCAGTGGCTACTGCGGCAGCACCATTGTTCATTGCTGAGTCTCGTAAAAGCATACCAATGCTGTTTCGACTCGTTTCGCGTGACATTTAAATACTCGTAATTATAACTCTTCTGTGCTGTTTTGTTTTAGCACAGAGTAGCCTATTTAGAAGGAACCTCATTTCCTTTTTCTTTTGCTTATTGTTTGTAATACATGTGCTTTTCTCTTAGCCATAGTATTACCAGTGTTCGCTAATTGTTTGGATCCTTGTTTCCTCTTTGTTTGCATCTTTTATATGCTCGTCTCCCGCTTGCGCAGAAGACAACAATAAACTCTACAACCAAATCCACCTTTGCACCTGACTCCAGTCCACGTTTTCCTGGCCTCCGTGCCGACCATGACAGACAGCAATTTTGCATTGAACACAGTGCTGTCTTTTTAGGGGACAGTAAGATTTGGGATAAATGACTTGGCTGGTGGTTCAGATTAATCTGCTAATTTCAGTTGTTTGTTTAATACAGATATTGGACAGGTTCTAGTATCAAGCCATGTGTCTAGTTGTGCACAGTGGCAAGCCATTAGTTGTTTGCAAAAACAGAATAGCCAGGTCATATGTTTTTGGAATTAACAAAAAACAGTCTGCCAATTCCCAGAAAAGGTCTTGTGATCCGATCTGGGTCTCCTCTTGTTACTGAAATAATTACTAGCTAATTTTCTCGAAATGGTCATCCAACAACAAAGAATGACCCTAGTTGGCATGCAAATAATCAATATAATTTGCTTCATCTGTGAACCGGTTCAAAGTTTTGACTCATCAGTGTATACTTGGAGCACTTAATGCAGCCTTAATTGCATTTTTTGTGCTATGCTACACATTTAAAAGCCTTACAACGGTTTCTTTGACTGTTGATAAGCCGGCAGATTGCAATGAAGCAGCTTGATTTGTTGGACAGTCCTTTGCTTGTTTGGGCAATCATTTAGTCTTTGCGTTATGCAAGCGCCACAATCGACCGTGTGATCAGTGTGTCCATGTCACGCTTATTTAGTACAAAGCAATCAATGCTGCACCTTTCCACGGCAGGTTTTTTTGTCTTTTAATAATGTAATTTGTGCCCTTAGAGTTAAATTTCCTGCAGTGGGAGACAAAATTTTATCAAGATGTTGCTGTCCTGACTGTAATGCATGCATCCTGTAACTCGAATAGTAAGGTGCAAGTCACCAAAAAGACCTTGCAAAGCCTGTTTATAGATGTTGCATGAAAATTTATTCATAAAAATTATTAAGTTGTGAATTCTCCGCATTATTCAGTGAATAATAACGATGGCTCTTTCGGAAAAATATGCGGTAACACTTTATATTACAGACCTCTAATTATATGCCCGAACGCCGAATGGCGTTCCGGGGATATTATGTTTTTGGTCCAGCCCACCGCCGCCGCCGCACTACGTGTTAACGCGATAACTTCAGTAATATTTAAATTACAAATTACAAATTTTGCACATAAGTAAGTATCATAAAGAGGAGAAACTGATTAGATTTTGGACAATTTACGGTCTAGATTGGCCACCAGGGGCCAAAAACTGATTTCAGTGTTAACGCGATAACTGCAGTAATATTTCAATTACAAAATTCCAACTTTTGCATATAAGTAAGTATCATGAAGAGGAAAAACTGATTTGATTTTGGACAATTTACTATGTCTAGCTTGGCCACCAGGGGCCAAAAACGGAAAAAAATCACTGTTCCGCGATAACTTAAGTCATATTTCAATTACAAATTTCAAGTTTTGCACATAAGTAAGTATCATAAAGAGGAAGAACTGATTCGATTTTGGACAATTTACGATCTCTAGATTGGCCACCAAGGGCCAAAAACTGATTTACATGTTAACGCGATAACTGCAGTAATATTGCAATTAGAAATTCCAAGTTTTGCATATGTATAAGTATCATAAAGAGGAAGACCTGCTTCGATTTTGGGCAATTTACAATTTCTAGATTGGCCACCAGGGGCCAAAAACTGGAAAAATCACTTTTTATCATATCTCTGGAAGTATTTGTCCGATTGACCTCAAATAAAGTGCAAATAAAAGGTCATGACCTGAGGACGTGTCCCAGGATGACATTATACTTGTTTGGTTCAAAATTTTGACACAAGGTGGAGCTTTGTCAGATAAAATTCACCATTTTTGCTATATCTTTGGAACTATTTCTCCAATTGACATGAAAGTATGTGCAACTGCAAGGTCATGACCTCACAACGTGTCACATGATGACATCATGCTTGTATGGTTCAATATTTTGCCACCAGGTGGTGCTTTGTGAAGGAAAATTACCATTTTGGCCATCTCTTCAGAACCATTTGACCGATTTACCTGAAATTAAGTTCAAATGAAAGTCTATTCAAGGATTGGGCAATTGGAGGATTGGGGGCGTTCGGGGATACACCCCCAGCCGTCACCTCCGACGGCATAAGCCTAGTTCTGCATGTATAATTATCCATACATCCATGTGTATACTGTTTCCTCCTCACTAGGGGCGTGAAGCTTATCCCAGTTGGCAGTGGGTAAAAGGCAGCAACACACTGGACAGCTCACTCCACTGCAGGGCGCATGCGCTATTCACTCAGCATTCAATCATACACTCATACCAAAGAGCAATTTAGTGTCTCCTATTGGTCTAATATGCATATCCTTGACTGTTGGAGGAATCACATGTGAACACAGGGAGAGCATACTCACTCCACAAAGAGAGGCCCCAGGCCAGTTTCAATTCCACAACCTTCTTTCTGTGAGATGGCACTACATCATTGTGCCACCCCTTATGTAATAATTACTTAACTATTTTTATATCAAAGATAAGTTCTGTGAAATAGGCTGAAAAATATATTATATTTTTTCTGAGCAAGCTAGTTTCATGGTAATTACTTTGTTTCATATATAAATAAATAAGGTTATTTGACAAGAAATAAGTATGGACAGTTTACCCTGTAAATGCAAGGTAATTAATGGCCATTAAAATGGAATTTTATGTCTAGGATCAAAAAAATTACACTATTCTTTCAAATTTAGTACACCTTAGAGTTTGAACATGTGCGCAAAAGCAGCACATCCCAGACGGGCTAAATAAAGATGCAGGAGGGAAATGGAAAAGGTATCACCGATGGCCACAGAACTGGCAGCAGTTTCTCCCAGCACAATGGGACCGAGGATCCTGTTTTCCCACAACCTCACAGTTTTATACAATCAGCTGCTTTTCAAACGTTGGGTCAACAGGGGTTCATTTTTTTTGTTTGTTTGTTTTTGGACCTTTGAATGTGTATAAAGAAAATGTATGATTGAAAGGCTTAAAATGGGTCGAAACAATCTGTTATAGCAAAAGTTGACAAATCAACCAAGCTATTTTCAGCTAGTGAGCATTTGTTGATGTGTTGGATTTGAAGCAAAAATGTGGAATAATATGAATAATGATCAAAGCACAGTTTATGATACTGTACTTCACCTAACACTGACATGTAATTCTGATTTTTCTTTTAATTTGGTTAATTCCAATATAGGCATGAGAGCATTATGGGTTTAATAGGGGGTTTTGGAAGTATTAAGACAATGACAAAAATTTAAGGGATGTTGAAGTAGAGAGCCTGCATTTAGAGAGTGAACTGTCTTGGAATTGGAGCCATTTAAAGATACAGTGCTGCGAATAAGTATTTGCCCCTTCCCAATTTCTTCTATATTTGTTGCGCTTAAATGTTTCAGATCATCAAATTAATCATAATATAAGTCAAAGAAAACTAGTAATTGCCCATTTAGTAACTAAATTGTTCAATTAAACAGATTTACTTGATAGTTGGGTTCACTTCCACGATACAAGCATGACTACTGCCAGCCCTGTTGAATCTAGACATTAATAAAATACAACCCAAATTCCAAAATAGTTAGGATAAAGTGTAAATTGTGAATAAAATCAAAACAATGACTTTAAAATCACACCAGCCAGTATTTTATGCACAATAAAACAGAGATACCATAGCAAATGTTGAGGATGAGAAATTTTACAATTTTATCCACAAAATGAGCTCATTGCAAATTTGATGGCTGCTACATGTCTCAAAAAAGTTGGGACAGTGGCCTGTTTACCATGGTGTAGCATTCCCTCTTCTTTTTAACACAGAGTGGAGGCGTCTGGGCATTGAGGAGACAAGTTTCTTGAGTTATCCATTGGAATTTGATCCCGTTCATGCTAAATACAGGCTTCCAGCTGCCGGAGAGTTTTGGGTCTCCTTTGACGGACTTTTTGTTTAATTATGCGCCAAATGTTCCGAAACGGTGAAAGATCAGGACTGCAGGCAGGCCAGTTCAGCACACGGACTCTTCCACTATGAAGCCATGCAGTTGTAAAAGGTGCAGTATGTGGTTTTGCATTGTCCTGCTGAAATATACAAGGCCTTCCCTGGAATATCTGTCATCTGGAGGGGAGCATATGTTGCTCTAAAACCTTTATATACCTTTCAGCATTCCTGGTGCTTTTTAAAACATACAAGTGTCCCACACCATATGCACTAATGCATGCCCATACCATCAGAGATGCTGGCTTTTGAACTGAAGGCTGATAACAGGGGGGGGGGGGGCTGGTCTTTCTCCTCTTCAGCCCGAAGGACACGGCTTCCATGATTTCCAACAAGAATGTCAAATTTGGACTCGTCTGACCACAGGACACTTTGCCCCTTTGCTGCAGTCCATTTTCAATTAGCCTTGGCCCACAGAACACGCCCGCGCTTCAAGATCATGCTCAACAATGGCTTCCTTTTGCATCGGTGGGTGGCACAGCGGACTGTGTTTACAGACAGTGGTTTCTTGAAGTATTCTTGGGCCCATTTAGTAATGTGAATGAGAGAATTGTGCCAGTGAGTGATGCAGTGGCGTCTGAGGGCCCGACGATGTTATTCGAATGTTGGCCACGGTTGCGCAGCTGAAAATGATGCGATATCAAAGAAACAAAGACACCCGAAACCGGCCTTAAGTGTTCAGTTTCATTTACGAGAAAAATGTTGTATGGCCGCGGTCAATGGGAATTATTCCGAATGAAACAGTACTGGAGGGTTCCTTCTACCTGATACATCTGTCCCAGGAGGAGGACATCAATGAAGAAAACAGGTTATACTTCTACTCTGTTTGCATTTTGCCCTAATATGGCTTTTTGCTGTAGAATTTATACCGCGTTTAAAGACATTGAATGCCGAGGTTGTTGTGATTCTGCTTTTTGTCTTGTCATGTTTAAGTTCTGTGCCTGGCTCTGCCATGTTTAGGATTCTTGTGTTTAGTGACCACTGCCTGTCTGACCATTCTTAAGATTGTGTATTGTGTTTTTGGTAGTTTTGATTTCTTGTTTATTATTTTTCATGTTTCGATCATTTAGTTTTCCATGCCATGTTTTCATTTCCATGCTTTGCACTTTGTCTCCCCTGTCTTGTCATGTGTGTATCTTTGCTCACGGTCCCTTGTCTTGTGTGCCACTCATTCGGGTGATTTATTGGTTTCTGGGTTTCAATCTTCTTTCATTATCTCGTGTTCTTCCTTCCTCTCTCTTTTACTGTCTTACTAACACATACTAATAGTTTATTGTTTTTGCTAATTACTAACCACACTAATCTTGTATATTTTTACTAACTTTCTAACATGCACTCGGGATTGTATAGCTGCACATACTAATTGACTAACGATCTCTCAGCAGTCGCTCAATTCTATTCTCCGCCTCCTTGCCCATCCCTAATTATCTCTGCTGCAAGTGTCTGTGGATTTCCACTTATACTTTGTGCTTTCCTTTTCTTTTATCTTGGCACTTTAGTACTCCTTAACCGGAGCTGTTTTGTACTTAGGTTTGTCTTGTGATCCCTGTCTGCGTTTTTGGCTACAGCCAAATTCATGTAAATAGTTCATTCCTCATGTGTCTCTCCCTGATCATTGTTACCATTGATTGCACCTGTTCTCCCTGGTCATGTGTTTACCCCGGCTGTGTATATAAGATGTCTGTTTGGTTCACCTTCTTGTCAGATAGTTCTCCCTAGTTTTCTAGTGCCACGTTTCTCGCCTCGATTTCTCAGTGTTTATCTTTCTGACTGGATTGCCCGACTTTTGATTTTTGCCTCTGTGTTTTTGGATTACTGTTGCATCTGTGTGTTTTGACAATTTTTCTGCCCAACTACGATATCTCTGTTTGCTGCCCTGGTAATGATTTGGATTACGTCCTGTGGATTCTGGCTTGTCTCTCTGATAGTACTATTCTTGTGTACCAGACCCACTTCTGTCCGACTACGATTACTGTGATTGCTGCCCTGGTTTTTGACACTATTTTTGCCCAACTGGATTTCGACTTTTGGATTGTGGACTTTGTACTGTTGCCTTTTGCTCTGCGGGGGTCACCCCCCTTTACCAATAAAACAAGCTCTACTGCACTTCCTGGTTCTCGCATCTGGTTCCTGATCGCAATTCAACAGAGGTTTTAGTTTCTCCAAATGTATGCAGCACATGCACGTTGGTAGATCCCTCGGTACGTTCATTACACCATTCTGTTGAATATGGAGGCATATGTCGTTTGATTTTTTTTTTTTTTTCCTGAAAGTGAAATTTCTGTTCTGTTAAAATGTATTTCAGAATTCAGATATTACTGAGTTAGTGAGTTTTTACCCTTATAAGGTGTAAGGTCATGAGCTAGGATGTGAGAGCGGTTAGCTTTTCATTGCAGCGCAAATGTTATAGCTGTTTAATCAGCAGTTTAATGCTTGGGGGACTTCGAAGAAAAATGGACAATATTAACTTTATTATGGAGAAAAGGCATGTTTTGTGTTTGGAGAGGTCACTGGTGACCAATGATGTTCAACTGCACTGATATTGATAAATTCATGCTAAACTCAACCAGAAAATCATTAATTCATGCTGAATTTCATGCCCCAGAAGTTAATTTGTGTTAAATGTATGATTAATGTATGATTTGACAGTGAACCATTTTGATGGATCTCAGACTTTGGGGAGACACCTGGGTAGCTGTCCAATTTGGCTCATCGCAAGCAGGTAATCTAGAATGTATTGTTCAAGATGAATTGTACTTGTGGTTAAGAAGTTTATGATTCCAGAAATGTATAGTTTAAAGCCCCAGCAGTTTTTCAATTGTCAGTATTTTTTATTCATTTTTTTTGCTCATTCAAATTTTCATTTTTTTTGTTTGCAGCCCCTTTTCTCCACCAAAATCATAAAAATAAACTGAAATACGATGGGATTCTAAATGCTTCAAGTGTCTAGACTCAATTGAGCCAAAGTTTTTATGTCTGTAAAGCTGCAATCTTGAATTATAAAGCCTTAAATCAGGTAACACCTAAATAGCCAGATTTGGCTTCTGCGCAAAGGGGTTAAGGAACATTGTTTTTAAAGTATTCCACAATTTTTTTTTATGCAAACCTTCACAGGGTGGAGAGCCTGTGGCCATCTTTCCTTCTGAGAGAATCAGCCTCTCTAAGACATCTGTTTTATTGCCAGTCATGTTACACACCTGATGCCAGTTAACTTAATCAGTTGCTAAATGTTCTTTCAGCTGATTCTCTTATATATGAATTGCATTTTCAGCCCTTTTTTGCCTGTGTTCCAACTTTTTTGAGACATGTTGCAGCCAGAAAATTTGAAATAAGCTCAGAATGTAAAATTTCTCAGTTTCAACATTTGAAATGTTATCCAAGTTCTATTATAACATATTGGCTCATGTGATCTTCACAATTTACACTTTGTCCCAACTATTTCGGAATTGGAGTTGTAGAAACTGTCTGGCAATGTGAAGTAACAAAGTTGTTGACATTTATCAATCTGGAATGGGTTTACAAAGCCATTTCTAAAGCTTCGGGACTCTAATGATCCACAGTGAGAGTCATTATCTACGAATAGAGAAAACGTAGAACAGAAATGAACCTTCCCAGGAATGACCGGCCCTTCAAATTCTCTCCAAGAGCCAAGAAACAACTCCTCCTGGAGATCAGAAAAAAACTCAGCCTAACATCTCAAGAACTGCAGGCTTCACTTCCGTCAGTTGAGGTCAGTATTCATGATTCCACGATAGGGAAGAGACACCAGGAAAAAATGGTATACATGAGAGAGCTGCAAGGCAAAATTCACTGCTGACCAGAAAGCACACACAGCCTCATCTTACATTTGCCAAAAAAAAGATCTTGATGACACCCAAGACTTGTGGGATAATATTTTGTGGACTGATGAGTCAGACGTGTCTTTTTTGGAAGACATGGGTCTTGTTACATCATGTTAAAGCTAACACATTACACAATAAGAACATCATACCCATAATTAAACACTGCCATGGTAGTGTGATTGTCTAGGGCTGTTTTGCTGTTTCAGGACCAGGGCAACTTGCCATTATTGATGATAATTCTGCTTTCTACCAGAAAATCCTGAAGGAGAGTATCTTGCCATCAATTTGTCACCTGAGGCTCAGGTTTATGCTGCAGGACAATGACCTGAAGCACACAAGCAATTCCACCTCTGAATGCCTCAAAAGAAACAAAATGAAAGTTTTGTAGAGGCCGAGTCAGTCTTGTTTGAATCCAATTGAGATGCTGTTGCATGAGCTTAAACAGGCAGTTCATGCTTGAAAACCCCCAGAGTGACAATTAAAACAATTCTGTAGAGGGGAGTGGGCTAAAGTTCTACAGTGATGGAAAAAACTCATTGCCAGTTACGGCAAATGTTTGATTACAGTATTGCCGCTTCACTTAGGTGATGTAGTTTATAAATATATCTTTACCATCAATGAATGAAATGATTATTATAAACCTGCATTTTTGTGTTTACTCATGTTATCCTTGTCTGATATTAAAATTAGTTGGATGATCTGAAAGATTGACAACAGACAAATAAGTAAAAATAGATGCAGTAAGGAAGGGGAGGATACCTTTTCACAGAACTGTAGTGTCTTTGACCACATACTTTCAGTAGTAGTATTTTCTCTTCTGACTCAGCTGAATTAATGAATATTATAGCATCTGGCTCCTCCATAAGCTCCAGGTTTTCCCTTTAAAGCGATCAAAGAACCGAAGCTCACAGAACCAAGGGCACTGTTCATAGTGTCCGTCCAAGAGATGTGCCTGCCTGGGAACAATGAGCTCGTGAGGCGGACTGCAAAGCCACTTCCTGTATGGGCGGGGCTTGGAGTAGTGATTGGCAGAACAATGCTCTTGATCTGAGAAACGTCAAGACAGGCAAGCACTGTCCAAGCAAAGGATCACGGGAGATCCGTCTGTGAGATTGTACATCAGATAACGCCCTTTGAGTGACACCTAGTTTCCTGGCAAGCTGGACAGAGACACACTCGCATATCCACACACCCAGAGCTTGGACGGTGCCCAGGATGATGACTTGTCGCAGCAGAGGTTGTGATTTAATTTCCGTCCTCTTGATCTTAATAATTTATTTATTTGTTCCGCCAACATGTCAGCTGTCACAGCACTTTCTAGACTCATAAATTATCTCATTATCAGGCACAGACTCAAACAGTTTTAGCACATCCTGGAATATGTTGCCGTATTTAGAAAGATTTTCTGTTTTCTCCTATTTATATGACATTCAAAAATGTTCTGTTATGGAATGTGACCTGTGATATTTGCAGAGTTGAAAGCTGTTGTAACTTTTGGGCACTGTCCCATTGAATATCATATAGTTTGAAATGGAGAGAGACAGAGAGAAAAAAAAAAGGTTGAATCCAAACAGAGCTAGACTTGTCTGAAACCCCCCATCCACTGGACACCAGACAGAGCTTGACCCAGACCATTCATGATGTCTGGCTTACTCCACCTTGGGAAGGTCCAGATTGTTCTGTGAGTCAGTTTCTTTTTTGAAGTGTTTGTTGATCTATGGTTTATAAATCACTGAAGGCTGTTTATAAGAAGGGTATAGAAAAATTTTGTGTCTGGTGTTGATGACGTCTAGAACACTTGTGTCAACGACACACTCCTCCCTCCAGTTGAATGAGAGAGATGTTATTGATGATATGTATCTCTTTTTTTCTTGAGTTTTACTTAAATTAGCAAAGTGCGAATGAGCTTGTGTCTGGGAAAAAAAAATTATGTAATGAAAAAACATAAGCCAAGAACACGCATGAGAAGTAAACACTTGGCTATAAATCTATCAGCAATCACTGGTGTAAAAAATGGACTGAACAAAAATATAAACGCCTCATGTCAAATATTGATGCCACATGCAGTTAACAACTCTAAGTGAGCATATTCTGACTTTTACTTGTACAATAGGGATATTTCTCTTGATTTGTGTACCATTTTTTAATCCATCTCTCTGTCAGTGAGCATTTGCTCAGTGATGCAGTGATTACACTCAGTCCATGGGTGTGGCATTTCCAGACGGGGATCAGACAGAATGAGCAGTACCCAGACACTCCTTATACTGGGGACAATAAAAGGCCACCCAAACATTTCAAATTTTGTCAAAAGTCATCATACCTCAGATGTCTCAGGTCATGCGGGAACGTGCCATTGGCATGCTGGATGCAGGGATGTCCACCAGAGCGGTCTGCATGCAGTTCCTTGGAGCAGAGCACATTCCAGTTCTGGACTGGCCTGCGTATTCGCCGGATATGTCGCCCATAGAGCATCTTTGGGATGTTCTGGATCGACGAGTCCGTGACCCTGTTTCAGTTTTGGAAAATGTGCGCCAGCTCCGTGTGGCCCTCCAGGAAGAATGGAATAACATTCTACAGGCCACGATAGACAACCTGATCAACTCCATGCGAAGGAGATTTGTTGCTCTGAGAGACACAAATGGTGGACACACAAGATATTGAACATTCAATTTCTTCAACCCGACCCCCAACGTGTTCAAAGAATTGTCACTCCTTTGCAGATGCCAATATCAAGATGTAATGGACGGTGATCTGAATATTAGTCATTAACAAAAATGAATTTTGATTCGCGTCATATATTGCATAACCCTAATGTTGATAAAAACTCAAAAATTTGACATGGGGTGTTTATATTTTTGTTCAGTGTATATTTATTTTAGAAGCACAGATTAAGCCTCCTCCCGGACTAACTTGAGTTTTGTGAGAATCTTCATTCAAAATTTTATTTAGTCCTGGATAAGGCTTTTTAATAAATGATTAGTAAAGATATATAGTGGAGCCCCGGCTTCAGGCCTGTATGGGTCTAACAGGTAGGGAGTTGCAGGTATGATTCATTTTTCCAGTATAGACATTTCACTTTCTTGATTTTTTCCTGATAGTGTCATTATATTGCTGTCTATAATTAATACAACAGAAAGCAAAATGAACTTCAAGCCACTCAGCAAAATGATTCTGTTGCTTTCAAAACTTAGAGCAAGTCTAATGATAGCAACAAAAACTTGCAAAGCAGTGCTGTGAAAAAAATTTGCCCCTTTAAGTAATTCTACCCCTCCTTGAATAGCCACCTTATCGTGGTGGAGGGATTTGAGTACCTGAATGATCCAAGGAGCTATGTTGTCTGGGGCTTATTGCCCCGGGTAGGGTCTCCCAGGGCAAACAGGTCCTAGGTGACAGGTCAGACTAAGAGCGGTTCCAAAGCCCCTAATGAAGATGAATGCATCAAGGACGTTTACGTCGCCCGGATTGGCGTCACCGGCACCCCACCCTGGAGCCAGGCCAAGGGTTGGGGTTGGTAGGCGAGCGCCTGGTGGTCGGGTCTCCGCCTACGGGACCCGGCCGGGCACAGCCCGAACGAGCGACGTGGGCCCGCCTTCCCGTAGGCCCATCCCCCGCGGGAGGGTTCAGAAGGGGCCGATGCATTGTGCTTTAGGTGGCGGTCGTGGGCGGGGACCCCGACGACCCAATCCCTGAACACGGAATCCGGTTCTCGGGACATGGAATGTCACCTCGTTGGGGGGGAAGGAGCCTGAGCTTGTGCGAGAGGTCGAGCGGTACCGGCTAGAGATAGTCGGGCTCACCTCCACGGACAGTCTGGGCTTTGAAACCCAACTCCTTGAGAGAGGCTGGACTCTCTTCTACTCTGGAGTTGCCCGCGGTGAGAGGCGGCGGGCTGGTGTGGGTTTGCTTATAGCCCCCCAGCTTAGCCGTCATGTGTTGGAGTTTTTCTCGATGAACGAGAGGGTCGCTGCCCTGCGCCTTCGGGTCGGGGATATGTGCCTCACTGTCATCTCGGCCTATGGGCCGAATGGCAGTACAGAGTACCCGACCTTCTTGGAGTCCGTAGGAAGGGTACTGGAAAGTGCTCCGACTGGGGACTCCATCATTTTGCTGGGGGACTTCAACGCCCACGTGGGTTGCGACAGTGTTACCTGGAGGGGTATAAGGGCGTCCATCAGTGCACGTGGCACGAGGACGCCCGAGGCCGGAGGTCAATGATCGACTTTGTGGTCGTGTCATCTGACCTTCGGCCGTATGTCTTGGACATTCGGGTGAAGAGAGGGGCTGAGCTGTCAACTGATTACCACCTGGTGGTGAGTTGGATCCGCTGGCGGAGGAGGAAGCTGGACAGACTTAGCAGGCCCAAACGTGTTGTGAGGGTCTGTTGGGAACGTCTGGCGGAACCCTCTGTCAGAAAGGTTTTCAACTCTCACCTCCGGGAGAGCTTTGACCGGATCCCAAGGGAGGCTGGAGACATTGAGTCTGAGTGGACCATGTTCTCCGCCTCCATTGTTGACGCGGCTGTTCGGAGCTGTGGCCGTAAGGTTTCCGGTGCCTGTCGTGGCGGCAATCTCCGAACCCGGTGGTGGACACCGGAAGTAAGGGATGCCATCAAGCTGAAGAAGGAATCTTACCGAGTTTGGTTGGCTCGTGGGACCCCTGAGGCAGCTGACCGGTACCGGCAGGCTAAGCGTGCTGCGGCCCGGGCAGTGGCAGAAGCAAAAACTTGGGTATGGGAAAAGTTCGGGGAGGCCATGGAAGAGGACTATCGGTTGGCCCCGAAGAGATTCTGGCAAACCGTTCGGCGCCTCAGGAGGGGAAAGCAGTACCCTGCCAACACTATTTACAGTGGAGGTGGGGAGCTGTTGACTTCGACTGGGCATATTTTCAGCCGGTGGAAGGAATACTTCGAGGACCTCCTCAATCCCACTGATACGCCTTTTGTAGAGGAAGCAGAGGCTGGGGATCCAGAGGCTGACTAATCCATCACTCGAGCTGAAGTCACTGAGGTAGTTCGGAAGCTCCTCGGTGGCAAGGCACCGGGGGTGGATGAGATCCGCCCTGAGTACCTCAAGTCCCTGGATGTTGTAGGGCTGTCTTGGTTGACACGCCTCTGCAGCATCGCGTAGCAGTCGGGGACAGTGCCTCTGGACTGGCAACCGGGGTGGTGGTCCCTCTATTTAAGAAGGGGGACCGGAGGGTGTGCTCCAACTATAGGGGGATCACACTTCGCAGCCTCCCGGGTAAAGTCTATTCCAGGGTGCTGGAGAGGAGAATCCGGCCGATAGTCGAACCTCGGATCCAGGAGGAACAATGCGGTTTTCGTCCTGGTCGTGGAACACTGGACCAGCTCTATACCCTCCGCAGGGTGCTTGAGGGTGCATGGGAGTTTGCCCAACCAGTTCACATGTGTTTTGTGGACTTGGAGAAAGCATTCGACCGTGTCCCTCGTGGCATTCTGTGGGAGGTGCTTCGGGAGTATGGAGTCCGGGGCCCTCTACTATGGGCCGTGCGGTCTCTGTATGACCGGAGCAGGAGCTTAGTTCGCATTGCCGGCAGTAAGTCAGACCTGTTCCCGGTGCATGTTGGACTCCAGCAGGGCTGCCCTTTGTCACCGGTTCTGTTCATTATTTTTATGGACAGAATTTCTAGGCGCAGCCAAGGGCCGGAGGGAGTTCGGTTTGGGGACCACAGGATCTCATCTCTGCTTTTTGTGGATGATGTTGTCTTATTGGCTCCTTCGAACCAGGACCTTCAGCATGCACTGAGGCGGTTTGCAGCCGAGTGCGAAGCGGCTGGGATGAGAATCAGCACCTCCAAGTCCGAGGCTATGGTTCTCGACCGGAAAAAGGTGGCTAGCCCCCTCCGAGATCTCGGGTACAAGCGGCTGAAATGGGTTTCCTCCGCTGGGTGGCGGGCCTCTATCTTAGAGATAGGGTGAGGAGCTCTGTCACCCGGGAGGAGCTCAGAGTAGAGCCGCTGCTCCTCCACGTCGAGAGGAGCCAACTGGGGTGGCTCGGGCATCTCTATCGGATGCCCCCTGGACGCCTTCCTGTGAAGGTGTTCCGGGCATGCCTCACCGAGAGGAGGCCTCGGGGGAGACCCAGGACACGCTGGAGGGACTATGTCTCTCGGCTGGCCTGGGAACGCCTCGGGATACCCCCGGAAGGACTGGAGGAAGTGTCTAGGGAGAGGGAAGTCTGGTCATCCCTGCTTAGACTGCTGCCCCCGCGACCCGGCCCCGGATAAGCGGTAGAAGATGGATGGATGGATAAGTAGTTCTAATTTTGCACATTTAAATATTTCAGATCCTTCAACTAAAAAAGGTAATATGAGTAAACAAAAATGCAGCTTTTTCATTCATTCTATTTATTCGAGATAAAGAGTCATCCAAAAGCTATATTGCCCATGTGAAAAAATAATTGCCCACCTAAACCTAAAGACTGGTTGTGCCACCCTTGGTGCCAACAATTGCAATCAAATGTTTGTGATAATTGACAATGAGTCTTTTACATTGCTGTGAAGGAATTGTAGCCCACTCTTTTTGCAGAATTGTTTTAATTCAGCCACATTGGGGGGTTTTTGAGCATGAACTGCCTGTTTAGCCGCAACATCTCAGTTGGATTCCAGACCGGACTTTCACTAGGTCTCTCCAAAACCTTTATGTATGTATGTATTTATTTATTAGTCATTCAGAAGTGCACTTGCTTGTCTGCTTAGGATTGATGTCTTGCTGCATAACCTTACTTGAGTTTTAGGTCACAAAACTGATGGCCCAACTTTCTCCTTCAGGATGCTGTGATAGAGAGCAGAATTCATGGTTCCATCAATTATGGCTGGTCACCCAAGTCCTGGACAAGTAAAGCAGCCCCAGGCCATTGCACCTCCACCACCACTGCGTTTGACTGTTGGTGTGATGTTCTTGTTGAAGAATGCTGCATTAGTTTTACACCAGATGTCCACATTATATTATTCCAAGTCTTAAGGTTCAAAAAGATTTTTGTTTTTCAAATGTGTCAGGAGCTGGCAACTCCTGTTAATGTTCACCACTTTTTCAAGTTTTCTCCATTTGTAGGCAATAGGCCTGACTGTGGTTCCCTGAAGTCTCAGAGCCTTAGAAATGGCTTTGTAACCCTTTCCAGACGAATAGATATCGACAACTTTGTTGATGGCACAGATGAGCTATGCAGCTCTCTTCTCATTTGTTAGCAACATTGTCGTCCTCTTCCGCTCGCGGTCCTCTTCTAGTTGTACTTCTTCTGCTCTTCTTCTTCTTCATCTTCTTCTGTGCCTCAGTGTCATAAAAACAAAACTTTATTAGCAAATGTCAACAGTTAGAACAGTTAGAACAGACCAACTATGCGTGCAATGTGAGCGCTCAGATTGTGGCTGATAGTCGGACCGTACAGTGTGAGCACATAAATTGCAAGTCTTGGCTTAACGATGCTGACGATTTACTTGTACAGTGGGAGGTGGAATGAGCAACATGATTTCTAAAGTCGTACAGTGAATACCCTGCTTTAGGCGGATTGAGCCAATGAGATGCATAAGTAAATATATTCCATTTTGTGAGCTACAGGAATTCAGAAGCTTCGTGAGACATTTCGGTTTTATGTCACCTTGAATGTGGATAGGAAAATGCTTGATAATTATAGCACTGAACTGTAGCCCAAGCTTAGAGGAAATGGATTGATCTTCGCAACTGAACAAATTAACACTTAGTCCAGGGAACCTTCTACAGAAAGAGCCGCTATGGGTGCAGACTTTCATACCACCCAGGCTGCAACACCTGATTCTACAAATCAAGGCCCTTAACAAACATTCCATAGGTTGAATAGTAGAATAAGGTGTGTAGCAGCTTGGTTGGTATGAAAGCCTGCACTCACAGTGGCTCTTTCTGGAGAAGGTTCCCTACCCCTAACTTAGTCGGTAGTTAGGAAACCTAAATACGATCGAGTTTGGAGATATAATGCGCTTTAAGGCAAGGTTAGAGCAGTGCCCCTATCCCTCCAATGACAACTCTGGAGTAGAAGAGGTTAAATATCTTTACATCATGTGCTGCTTACTGGCTACTTCACATCACCAGGCAGGTTCTATTTAAGTTATATTTAGATTGAACAGGGCTGGCAGCAATCATGCCCGAGTATATGTACAGAAACTGAAGAAAATTTGAATTTGCTGAATTGGTTGATTTAGGAACTAAGGGGGCAATTACATTTTCCACATAAGGCCAAGTAGGGTTAAATAGCGTTTTTCCTTCAATAAATAAAATCATCACTAAAAAAATGCATTTTGTGTTTACTCAGGTTACCTTTGTCCAATATTAAAATTAGTTTGATGATCTTAAATGTTCAAGTGTGATAAATATGCAGAAGTGGAAGAAATCCAGAAAGGGGCAAATGCTTTTTCACAGTGGGCTACTGTAAATTTAAGAGTACAGTGTTATCAATGCATTTGAAGCTTAATCTAGATTATTAAAAAAACAATGCTCTGATGGGATATAATTGTGTTTATTAGAGGCGCATAATATAAACAATTCAGCATCCATCATGTTTTAGCACAGGGATAATATTCTACAGCTCATGAAGACATACAGCTCGCCTGACAGTGAATATGCCCTCGCAAAGTTGGAATGTAGATTAGGCATGTTTTACTTTATTTTTTCCCCTTTGTTTTTAACTAACATGCAATGTTTTTAACTGACATGCAATTCACGGCCTAATAAGCTGGCTTTATTGCCGAAAATGGCTCAGAATTTTATGTGATATATCTGAGATATCATCAGAATTTTTACTTTGCAAAGTCTATCTAGTTTCTACCAGAAATAAACGCAGAACATCACAATTCAGGGCATAACATTTAAAAAAGATCAAATTAAACCCCGAGAGGATCGGTAAGCTCCAAATCTGGCATTTCAACACAAGTGTTCAGTCCCTCCCCCCCAAACAAATTGTACTTGACATAAACAAGGCGCGAAACAGGTTTGACGCTCATCATTTGCATTCCTTGAAAATCATTATTTTTCCCGACTATATGCGCACGGTGTCACCCAAGTAAGGATCTGTTGATTACTTTGTTTGAAGTTCAGTTAGTCCCCCCCCCGTGTTTTAATGCAGTTCTTTCAAACATATCACAATGGGGATATGGAATTTTTGTTCTTCATGGCATGTAGGATTTCTATAACGTAGTGGCTATTGCCCCGGACGCCGCGGGGTCAATAACAGGTAGAGGCTGAGTAGTATAGCCAGCGTCCGGTTCAATTATCTCAAATGTCCAGTTATTGAGCCGGACGAAGAGGGGGCGCTCGTCCAAAACTAGAAGTTACGTCCGGGTCAATAACAGGAAAAGCTCGAATAATAGGGCCGGCGTCCGGGTCAATAGGCCCACCTTACTGCAAATACCACAGTGCCATTTAGCGGCTGAAACATAAATTGACAATTGTGCACTGGAGCGGTTTCGTTCTCCGAAACGTGTCGGACTACAGCATGAACGAATCGCCGACTCCGAACATGAAAAACATAGGCTAATTTAATTATAGTATAGCGTATTGGCATAGGACCCCCCCCCCCGACAAGTAGGCTATTATTAGGATGCCCTTATCTGTCAAATGAAAATAACTCGGTACCGAACATCGTGCGCAGACTGAAGCAATGCATAGCCGTATTTGAAGATAGGACCGCAAATAGGCTTCAGTGAGGCAAGGTTATTCTACAGTAGCGAGTCTTTAGGGGGAGTATAAATAAACGAGTGTAACAGAAATATTCAACAAGCTCGGAAAACTAATCTCTAAGTCGTAAAGTTTGACAGCCTTCCCGTTGAGATACATTTCTGCGGGGTTGAACCAATCACGGATTAAATCTGAGGTTGCGTCAGAACGTTGCACGATGTAATCAGCAGGGTTATACCAAACCTAACCCCAAAGCACAATAATAAGGAACAATGTCGTTCGAATGACCCCGTAACACAAGCAATATTGGACTAAAATAGAGCGAATAACCAATAATTATATCCCACCGAAAACGTGAGAGATGTAGGCTAATTCAGAGACATTAAACTTTATTATTTCGATACCTGGAGGGTCACAAGGAGACTAGTGACACGTTAATCTTTGTGACAGTCGGCGCTGCCAGCCGTTTACAAAGCTATGCACGTCAGTACCAGTGAAAAGTGTTGACTTGCGCCGTCCGCGTAGCTGAAGAGGACACTTCGTCAGGTGAGAGAGACGCTAAGTACCCCGGTAAGCGAATTTGTGTATCGACTTCATGTCACTGCATTTCCGTTACTTCTGTGTTGCTGAAAGGTGGTCGTTTGCGTTAATTGATACCATATAACTTTAGCAAGCTTGCTATGAGTGTAAACTTCGGCTAGAAGGTAATATTGTGCCTAGAAGTAACAGTTGTCCTGGTCAAGCAAAATTAATGAAGTGTCAGATAAATAGATTGTGGACGTTTTATAAAATTGTAAACCCGTAAATGTTCAAGGTTTAGCCACGATCTGACCTTTATCACCATTCGATCATTTTCAGTAATAAGCTTGTTTGCGCTCACAATCTGCAGTCAAGGAAGTGGGATTACAGTCTAAGGGCGGATGCCAAATGATTTTTAGCGCCCTCTGCTGAAGATTAAAAACTACAAGAATTGCTATCGGGAATCGGTTGGTACATTTTCCGAAAAAAAATAGTAGCCTAAATAATGCATATTGTGTAAGTTTTTTTTTGTTTGTTTTATGCATTTCAGAACACAGTGAGTGTCATTTGTGATGTCAGTCAGGGTGTTTACATGACGTTAGAAAAATCGAATTATTGTGTTAGTCCGACTATAACCGGACTTCTAAAATGCATGTAAACATGTTAGTCCGACTGGAATCGCACTAAATAGAATTTCTCATAGTTTGACTAACACAATCAGGTAATGTGGTTAATTGTCACATTCATAGACTGTATAAAAACATGGACGAAGCAGCCGAGAGGCTGCAGGTTTTCAATCCTACCAAGCAGAAGCACACCTGAAACCCCTGATTTAATCAACTGACCTAGGCCTGCACAACTGATCAGTTGTATCAGGTGTGCTTCTGCATTGTTGAAGTGAAAAACTGCAGCCTCTTGGTCGTTTTACTGGTCAGTTTGATTCCCTGACTTAGGAAGCCTTGATTTTGGCAGTTTGAACAGGGCCATTTTGTCATTTTGAAACCGGAGGTGATTCCTTTTGGAAAAGAGCATGAATTGAAGATCCAGGGAGGGGGTGTATAAGGGTCGATTTGACTGTATCGGACGAGGACTAGAGAATAGCCACACCGTAAAGCATATTCTGGCTTTATCCTTCATTCTAGTCTATTTGGGACCATAATTTACAAAAATGAACATCATGATATATTAGAGAGTAATGGGATGTGGCTTATGTAAAAAAAAATGATTGATGGCTTTTTAATGAGTTGAAGAGTTCACTTGAGTTCATATGAAAAAATAAAAATAGTATCAAAATTCCCCCCCTATTCTCCTAATCCTCCCCCCTCGCCTCTTCTCTCCCTCTCCGAGGTGGGGCTGTGTGTGAGTGAGATTCAGCACCGTCCCAACCCCCCTTCCCGCTTGAATGTACTGGTGAGGGGCGAGAATTTTATACATTTTAGTGTGTTTTACGTTTTTGTGGGGGTGAGCCTTTTAAAGCATTTATTTTCTTGTGTTATAGTTTGGTGGTTTTTAAAACGTGTATTATATGCGTGGTTGGAAGGGTGATGTGAAAGTTAAAAGTGGTAAAACTTTATTTCAAGAGTTTTGTTGGTTGTGTGGTGCAACGAAAGAAACGAAAGAGCGTTTAAATTCGGAGAGTTTCGGAGAGAGAGTTTTTTTAAACCAGAAAAATATGAGAGCATGAAGTGTTAAAATAAAGGTGAAAGAGAGAAAGCAAATTATTTACCCGTTTTTCGGCGCGATGTGTGTGGAAAAGTAAAGTTACCTAAAGTTGCTGACGAAAGAAGTGCGAAATTAGGATGGTTTCCATGCAGAGTAATACCGTACGTCTTCTCCCTTGGTCTGTGTCACTCCCATCTGTGTGTCTGACTGTGTGTATTGAAAGTGGTCGGTCCACATGGGTGGGCGGGGCTTGCGGGGAGGGTGCAAGCCACGGGATGATTGTCTGTGCATTGATGAGCGAACGACTTCTGAAAAAAGCAGGAAAACGGTAAAACTAACACAGGTGGAGCGAGGTTTGAATCCGACAGGTGTTGGTGTGTGACACCATGGGACGGCGGAACTGGCGAATGCGCACTGTCATCATTTTTAAAACAACAGCTGAATTAGGTGTGATTGATGCGCGATCAGCTTCTGTCAAAAAGCAGGAGGCCGATAAAACTTACCCAGGAGGGGAGGGGTTGAATCCGACAGGTGTTTGCGAGCGTTGCTCGGAACTTACGAATGCCCACACCTGTCATTTAAAAAAAAAATAATGTATGTGTATGTGAACTGATGGATGGTGTCAAAAGCGCATGCGCTGATAGAAAAGTAAAGTCGAAGACGGTCTTCAGGGCTTGTATAAAATGTGGGCTTTAGGCTCATTTAACTTGTAACGACCTTTGAGCTGATTTGTCTTGGTGCACTGAGAAAACTGGTTGCTTTTAAACCGAAAAACATGTCTTCAACTTCGACGCCAGAGTCTGCGGGATCCGAGGGCCGACTGCAAGCGACACCGCAGAGTCCAAAGAAGCCTTTCGCAACAAAGTCAAGAATACAGTTGGCTTTTACACCGAAAAGCATGTCTTCGGCTTCAACGCCTGACTCTATGGAGACCGGCCTGCAGACTGCTCCGCGGGGTCCGAAGAAGCCTTTTACAGCGATGTCAAGAGCCCTTCTGCGGGTGATGCACCATGAGTGGGGTGGAGTCGCTGATGATCCGCGGTACTACCGCTGCGGCTACAACATTTACACGGATGCTGATGTTCCAGAAATTCTTTTTTTTAAGCGCAGTGTCCCAAAAGCGTATTAATGAAACATCCTGATACCTATGACCTCAGAGAGCAATTTCACGCCCCATAGCTGTGCGCATCTCCGCACCTTCAAAAACATATAGACCACCAACCAGCGCATTCCCATGCACAATTTCAGAATAATATATCATTTCATGTTTTCTCTGTTCACCTTGAGAGTTCCCAGGCCTTCAAAAACTTTGGAATGTGAATACCCTGTTGCCTAGGCCACCTCAAAACGTATTAAATTGATTGCGAATACTGCGGATGTTATTTTCCAAATAATTATTCAGTCATGTTTATATGCGGCCGTTCATAGTTCTGAACAATTTCGCTCCCTCATTCAATAACTTGACATTGTGAACGTGCTTAATGTATGATTTTCTCGCGCTTTTTAAAATCAATACGAAGGCCCAGGAAAATCCCTAATAGGCCTACATAGCAATGACCGCCAGGAATAATCTCACAACACGCAGACACCCATATCGTTCATACCACCGCCCTGGGTAAGTCTCATTACCCTATTATTTCTTGACAGAAGATTTCATTCATTAATCGCTACCCCAACGCAGGTTCCGCCGTCCCATGGTGTCCCACCCACCAACACCCCGCCGGATTCAACCCCGCCCCACCTGTGTAAGTTTATTGTTCTCCTGCTTTTTACAGAAGTCGTTCGCACATCAATCACCCCGAATTCAGCTGTTGTTTTAAAAATGACTGCTGTGGGCATCCGCAAGTTCCGCCAACTCAGCAACGCGCTCAAACCCCTGTCGGATTCAACCCCTCCCTCCTGGGTAAGTTTTATCGGTCTCCTGCTTTTTTACAGAAGCTGATCGCGCATCAATCACGCCTAATTCAGCTGTTGTTTTAAAAATGATGACAGTGCGCATTCGCAAGTTCCGCCGTCCCATGGTGTCACACACCAACACCTGTCGGATTCAAACCCGCTCCACCTGTGTTAGTTTTACCGTTTTCCTGCTTTTTACAGAAGTCGTTCGCTCATCAATGCACAATCAATCATTCCGTGGCTTGCACCCTCTCCGCAAGCCCCGCCCGCCCATGTGGACCGACCACTTTCAATACACACAGTCAGACACAGATGGGAGTGACACAGACCAAGGGAGAAGACGTACGGTATTACTCTGCATGGAAACCATCCTAATTTCGCACTTCTTTCGTCAGCAACTTTTGGTAACTTTACTTTTCCACACACATCGCGCCGAAAAACGGGTAAATAATTTGCTTTCTCTCTTTCACCTTTATTTATTTCCTTTATTTTAACACTTCATGCTCTCATATTTTTCTGTTTTAAAAAAACTCTTTTCTCTCCGAAACTCTCCGAATTTAAACGCTCTTTCGTTTCTTTCGTTACACCACACAACCAACAAAACTCTTGAAATAAAGTTTTACCACTTTTAACTTTCACATCACCCTTCCAACCACGCATATAATACACGTTTTAAAAACCACCAAACTATAACACAAGAAAATAAATGCTTTAAAAGGCTCACCCCCACAAAAACGTAAAACACACTAAAATGTATAAAATTCTCGCCCCTCACCAGTACGTTCAAGCGGGAAGGGGGGTTGGGACGGTGCTGAATCTCACTCACACACAGCCCCACCTCGGAGAGGGAGAGAAGAGGCGAGGGGGGAGGATTAGGAGAAAAGGGGGGGAATTTTGATACTATTTTTATTTTTTCATATGAACTCAAGTGAACTCTTCAACTCATTAAAAAGCCATCAATCATTTTTTTTGACATAAGCCACATCCCATTACTCTCTTATATTTAATTGAAGTAGACTTGAAACTTGTGATAGATACCATAAAATAAGGTGTGAAAATCATTATTGAAACAGGAAATCAGGTGGGAAAGTAGGATCATTTTCTCAGACTTCTATTGCCTTGAACTTCTTTCTGCAACCACCGACGTTGCCATCTGCTGGCCATTAAAAAGAATGCAAATTTTAGTGATTACCGCATCGGCTTCACTTTTCAGACCTGGGCACTGCGTCCATCTCTTTATACAGTCTATGGTCGCATTATGCCTGCATGTACACTTGAATCGATCCGAACTGGACTATGCACTCTGAGCATGCTCCGCTTTCTTTGCAAAGGAATTTGACCCGGAAGTCTTGAGGACATGTAAACGGCAAACTACTTAGCAACAACTCTGAGCTTCAACTATCTAGCAAGTTTGCACTGAACAGTAATAATCCTCCTCTGCAAGGATGTTGGTTCTTGAACAGTAACGCCTTGGGGTCTCTTAACTTCTACCATTAAATCTGCATGATTTATTGAATGACTTGCATGCCCTTCGAAAAATTTCCTTCCACTCTCCCACCATTCATTACTCCTGACCCGCATCCAACATGCACGGGAAGCCCAGGAGTGCCACAGACTGTCAATGGACGAAGTACGTTGATTGCTTGCTACTACGCTTCTGGGAAACGTACTTTGGGGTAGTAGAAAGGGCACAAAGTAGGTCATCGAGGCATTTCAGCCAAGTTTCGGCTAACGCGATTACCACCAGTGATCACGTGCATCTCAATTATACAAAAAGAATAGCGGACAGCCTGTATGAAACGTACAAAGCTGTACGGTTGTCCATTTTCTCGTCACTCGATTTTATACAGTCAATGTGCTCGGCATGCTACTAGTTTGTCGCCAGCTAAATTGTTTGTCAAATGTTTGGTTTGTGAAATATGAAGTAATATGTCAATTAAAGAAAGATGCGACACAAACAAGCTGAGAGTCATATCGCTACCTATTGTAGCGGAGACGGGCATGCTTTGGTCAATAAACCAAATTATGTCCTGCGCATGTATAATGGGACAAGGACAGTAGTCCGATTGCATGGCCTAATCAAGCTATAAACCTAGCTTGACTTAGCTGTACATCATATAAACGTACTGACTGAATCTCTCTATTCCCGGCAATGCCCCGAAGCACTGAAATGGCTCTTTGTTAGGGCTTGCCATTATCACCCTAAATTTCATTCAAGTTGCACAGCGCTTTTTACTGACACTTTGCAGACGAAGTTTTAGCCAGAGACAAAACACCTGGCCTAAGCCCTAGAAATAGCTGTAAAACAACTTCCATTAGAGAGTTAAATCAGCAGTGGTCGTGTGGTGGGGTGGAGGAGGGGTATTGGGGATTTCTGGAGGAACCCTGCTATCGTAGGGTAGTCACCCTCCTCCTAGTTCCTACCAGTGAAGTGTAATATCAGTTGGATATATGTGATAGCAAGGTCATTAAATTGATTCACATGGGCTGAACAGGTTACAATATCAATGTACATTACCTTACGGACCCCATTTCAGCTCTGTTCGGTTGCTGTCATGCCATCACCGGTCACAGCCATTGTGGTGGGAGCTGGGAATCGCGGTGAAATGTATGCCCATTTCGCCATTGTCCACCCTCATCGAATGAAGGTAAGCAGAGCTACTCTGCCTGTTTGTTTTTTTCCTTTGCTCACTTATTTATGAATATTCATTGCATGGAGGCTGGAGTCTGCTGTCCCTGCCTGCCTTCTCAGATATGGCTGAATTTGAAGTTTAAAGTGACACAGTTGTTCTTGCTCCCCTGCATACCTAGCATCGCTTTGGTATCAGTCCGTCAATAATAATTAATGTGTCTTGCAAGATGTCTTTGCTGTTGATTATGGGTCATAACCGACTTTACCTAAGATAGCATGTCGATACTGTGAATGAAGGATAGTTTGACTTTGACAGCATGAAACTGGTTTAGATGTAGAATGAATAGGGTAACTTGCCATGGCTCTGGCAATTCTATCTCTGTAGAGCTCCAGCAAATTCATTAGGATTGCCGGTCTAATAAGCAGTACCTCCACTGTACTGAGATCTGGTTGCACTGTATGAACAAGAAGGGGCTGCCGACATCATATGTCACTAAGCCCATAGGAGGAGGCGTGCAATCAATCTTGCACTCCTTCCAAAAAACTGTTACTATCCACAAGTGTTTCAGGAGTTTCTGTACCCACCATTTTTGTTTATTGATATTTGACAAAGGAGATCTAATAGGACTATCATGTAACAAGAATTCTGAACACAAGAATGTGTTCATTTCGCACATTGCTATTACATCACAAAACTCAAAACGTGGCTCGAGTGCATAGATGTGAGCAGTGGCGGTTCAAGACAAATTTCAGTGGAGGGCCCAGGTGGGGCCAGTGTTTAATCAGAGGGGCACATTAAAAACAACAATGATGGCCCTAGGCATGGGCCTGTAGCTGAGGCGTGCTGCAACACCTCTCACTCCCTGGCTCTCTAAACTTTCCTGTGTGAATAAAGGCAAAAAGCAACAACAATGATATTAAAGCATTAAAAACTTCTATTTTGCTTTAGCCTATAAAATCATGCTGAAGATTTTTTCATGAAGAAAAAATGCATTGACTGATGGCCATCAGAACTGGAAAATAAGATACAACATAATAGGTGATGTATCAGACAAATATAATAGCTTATGCCCTTAAGAATGGGCGACTCGTTCTTAGAAAACAAAACTCCTCATCAGTTATTGGGCCTATCAGAACCACAGCACACAAGTAACATTTGTAAAAACTCGTCTGTATTTAAGGCCACTGACTTGAGATTCTAGTCTTCACACTTATTAACAAAATATGCTGCCAGTGCCTGAATACATAGCAGCTCACACAGGTGTGCATGTCATGCTGACTTTAATTAGTGACAGACAGAGCTACTCAGAAGGATCTGGTAATTGAGGAGTGATAGTTCTTCAAACATAAATCAAAATTACGAATATACAGTATACAGTAGGCTATCTGTGGATTGAAGCTAGATTTGATAAGGTGTTTATTCATACAAATGTAACAAAATAGTACTAACAAAACAACTGGTTCTAGTTACTGTAATCACAATGAAATAAGTAATCAACATAATCATAAAATATACATATATATACCCTCCACTCTCTCAGACACAATGTGCCATTTCCATTTATGGAAGCCAATATTACTGTGGAGTGATTGATTGAAAATATGAATTGGAAAAATGCTTCGGTCTACTGAAATATAATCATAGATTTGTGAATTGCACTAATACTAGGCAAATATTGCCATATAAGCGATTTATTTGGTTTCCTGTAATTCAAACATTTTTTTGGGCAAAAAAGTAGGCAATATCACTTCCTCCTTTCATGATATTCCTATAAGTAAAAATAATGTACAGCGATGCAAACATCTCATCTCAAAAATAACCATCCCTACTTAGCATGGGCAGATAGGCTACTGTTGATTACTTTACTTCGTAGCCTGTTATTTTTCAAAATGGAACAGCCTAGTCAGATGAGGTTAGTGGTTAACATCACACCATCGTGTGGAACTTTTCATTAGTACTTTGCAGAGTATGATTCATAACGTAATTCTAAGAGACATTTACAAACTTGACAACAAGCTTTTCTTGCCGGAATAGGGTACAACAGTAACACGGCCACGTCAACAACAAATTACTTTTTAAGGTGCAGTCGTTTAGCTTACCTTCGTCTCTTGCAACTGGTTGTTCTTACTGGTTGCCGCGCTCATATTCACATCCCAGCCAACTTATTGAGATCAGTGAAAGCAAACGCAGGTAGCCAACACACTTGGTGCATCGCTCTAATCAGTCCGTGTAGAATGTTGAGAAACATTAAGTCCGGTTTTGGCGCTAGCGCATATCATTGTAAAAAATATACAGTATAATTTTAATTTTCAGTCAGCACAGGGGCCAGCACGAGGGCACAGGACATCGGCAGGGGAGCACAGGCCCCTGTAGGCCCCCGTGTAAAACCGCCACTGGATGTGAGGGAAGCGAAGCAGACAAGACATCTGCAATGGAGGCCAAGTTATATCATGGACTTTAAGATGGCTAATGTAAGCTAGTATGCCGCATCGCCACAAAATATAGTTGACTTTTCTCCTCTTAAAATGTAGTAACCTCAGCTAAGTTCTGTCATTCGCAAACACCTGATACAGTCAGCTTGAGGCAAAAAAGTGTTGTGGAACTGAAACAGGCCAGCACAAGTGAACTGCTAACACTCTTTATTATATGAACTTTTTAAACATTTTGTCAGTACTTATTGGTTGGACAGCAAATTTGGCACTAGGCCTTTCTGAAACAGCCTGATCATACCATCAATTAAGAGGATTTCCGATGAAAGCCTGTGAGCAATGTGATTTTTGAGTCCTTTCCTTGTTAGACATTCGGTTTCCCCTGCATCCATTGTATATCATGAGTTTGTGTTCTTTGCAGAAATAACACTCTTTGTCGGTTTTTTGAAGCTCACCGTTTCCACACTGGCACCACACTGAGCATTTTGCTAAGGTCTTCTCTTCATTTCACTTTAGCATTTTGGGTTCCCGTGACCAAACTACGTGAAGAATCAGATTAATCATGAACATATTTCACAGAATAATCCATTTCTGGTTCAGAGATGTACCCATATTACCCTGGAAATTATTTACAGGAGCATCTGAAAAATTTGCCAATTCAAGAATTGAGCCACACAAACAAATGCACTGGCTGACCCAATCATGGACTTGACCTCAAGGGTCGAATTTGGCTGCCCCCTGGGTTTAACATGGGCCTTTTGCAGCAAGGCTTTCTATAAAGAATCAGTCATATCTGGTCCACTAAAAAAAAAATGTAACCACGCAAAAAGTTTATTTTATGGCTAAATATCAAGTTTCCGCATTAGGGTGCCCCTTAGAAATGTTTTAAGAACAAGAATATTTACACGGCTGTAACAATGGTGAGTGTGCCTGACAGAAGTTTTCATGTAAAATGCGCTGTGCATAAATATATCAGATAGTGATAGTTTGTTCTGGCAAAAGCACAATACTTGATGTTTGTTGTTTTTATCACAGCGGTCCTTTCCTTGTCGATACAGATTATATGACTTTTCCTCCACAGTTCATAGTCTTAAGTTCAACCGCTGGAGTTCCTATGTAGTTTGTTAGTCTTGATCATGTTAATCAGTCCTAGTCTTTTTTTATTATTTGAATTTGTAATTGAAACAGAGTTGGTACATGTTACATAATACAATCCATCCACGTTATGTTCACATTCTTGAAATAAGGAGAGATAAAAAATAAAAATAAGGGGTGGGAAGGTGGGTACAATACATGCCTATTATGTATATGCCAATTTAACTTGCTTTTTTTAAACAAAACAAAAAGAAAAAGATAACTTAATTCTACCCACATACACGTACACTCTGCAAATTAGGTGAAGTTATAAAGCAGCAATTTGAGAACAGTTGAACAAAACACTTGAGTGGCTTAGAGATCAAAAAAAAAAAAGAAAAAAGGGGAGGGGGTAACTTTAATCCCTTTAAATTATTTAAAATCTAATTTAATAGTAGATGCATTCTTAATCCATGGTTTCCAACACCTTTCCAATTTCCCATGTTCATGTCTGAATACAAATGTCAGTTTCTCCATTACATAGGTATCATGAATCACATTGATCCAGTCCTTCTCCGTGGGAATTTCACTTGCCATCCATTTTCTCGTTACAGCTTTCTTACTTGCCACCAACAGAATACTAAACATATATTTATTTTCAAAACCACTGATAGAATCCAGTCTCAAACCCTAGTACAATTTTTCAAAAGAGAATGGAACTGCTACTTTCAGTACCGTCTCCATGATAGATTTAATTGTTTTCCAACATTGCAGAAGCGGGTGCGCATAGAACTGATAGAATCCAGTCTCAAACCCAGGTACAATATTTTAAAAGCGAATGGAACTGCTACTTTTAGTACCTTCTCCATGATAGATTTAATTGTTTTCTAACATTGCGGAAGCGGGTGGCAGTTCCAGAATATATGATTATGATTTGCCATTTTTCCCCCACAAAATCTTCAGCACGATACATTTTTACATGAAATCCTCTGCTCAGCTGTCTTGAAAAATCTTATTAACTTTTTCCACCCAAATTCTCTCCATGACAGGGCAGATACAGTGCTTTTCCATTGTTGTTCATTTAATTTTTGCCAAACTTCCAATGGTAATGTGAAGTTTTACTGCTTTTCCCATTTTTGTTTTAAATAAACTGTATCCTCGCCACTTAGTTTATTTAGTGCATTATGTACTGTAATGTGAGTAGAAGCCACTAGATGGCAGTATTGACCTTTCTTATGTTAAGCCCAGACTGGAACTAGGTTTGGGTACGGTGGCCGACAGGTACAAACGCGCTGCATATACAGAAACGAGATGCATATACATAAACGACGAGCTGCATATACAAAAATGAGATGCAAATACAGAAACGACATGCATATACAGAAACGACATGCATATAAAAAAACAGATGCAGTAGAAAAACGCTGTAAATACAGAAACCCGCTCCGAATAAGAAAACAGATGCAAGAGGAAAACGCTTTAAGTACAAGAACGCGCTGCATTTAAGAAAACATGTAAATCAGAAAGTCACAATGGAAGTGCTCCAGGCCGCGTCTTTTTAACCAAGCGGGGCCAGATTTCGCATTTTCTCATGAATATTCATGACGCAGGCGGCCCGCGACATAACGTTTTTTCTCTAAACGTTATGTCTACTGCACCTTTTACCTGTTCTCTGTTGAAACTTATGAATGGGCAAGGTCAGTGGTAGAGTCCCTGACTTACGGTAGCGTATTGCTGCCATTGTTGGAAAAAAACGGGTCTGCAGTGAAAAGTTTCTTGTTATTACAAGATCCTTTTCGTGTTATGACAACATATTTTCACGCTTTAACAAGATATCTTCACGTTATTTCAACGCGAAAACATCACATTATGACAAGAAACTTTTGGGTCATTTACATGGTTTGATTAAGTCCTACTTCTTGCTTGTCTTGAAACATGGCGAGATTATGCTATTATTGAGCACGGTGGGCGATACTGTGATTAGTATGCGTACAAGAGGGATTTTAAAATGCTTGGGGCTGTACAGAAGACAGAATGAGCCTGACCCCCTGGAGGTAGCGACGTTTCTGAACATCGGTCAAGCTATTCACTAGCTCGGAAAACAATGGTCGTACCGTCACAGCTAATAATAAAATGCGTAAATACAGCAGACATCAGGTCAGTAACATTACGTGATGCACTTGCTGTCAAATAATCGTCACATGGAAAGATATAACGAGGCTTGTTCAACAAAAATGAATGTGTACTTTGTTCAGAAAAATACGCAAGCAAACTTGAATAATTTGCGTTAATAATCAATTGTGATTGATTAGTGAAAAAATAAATACATAATAAACAGGATAGGAAGTTGGTAGTTTGGCCAAGGTGATGGGTTAAATGCAGTGCGTTCCTGTACTTAAAGCGTTTTCCTCTTGCGTCTGTTTTCTTATTCGGAGCGTATTTCTGTATTTACAGCGTTTTTCTTTTGCATCTGTTTTCTTATATGCATCGCGTTTCTGTATATGCATGTCGTTTCGGTATTTGCATGCCGTTTCTGTATTTGCATCTCGTTTTTGTATATGCAGCGCGTCGTTTATGTATATGCATCTCGTTTCTGTATATGCAGCGCGTTTGTACCTGTCGGCCACCGTATTTGGGCATGTCTTAGGCATGTCTGGGACAAGTCCCAGAGAATTAAAAAAAAAAAGAGGTCTAAATGTGGGAGGGGTCTGCAAAAGAGTAGATAAGGAGGAAAATTGAGGGAGTGGAGTAGTAGGAGAAATTGCAAGCAGAAGGATACATTTGACCAGACCTGTCACTCTTTTCAAGACCTGTGTAGCTTTTTGTGGATTCTTGCCTGTGTTGGAGCATTTTCCTCACCGGGAACATCACCAAGCAACCCAACCAAAGGGACTGTAAATATTTTTTTTGTTGTATATATCAATCTTGGTCAGTAGGGTAGATAGTAGATTAGTTAAAAGTCTTTGTTTGATTACATTTGTTTAAGTTTTAAAATTGTGTCTGTCATCCTTTGCTGTCATAAATGTAATAACAAATTGGGGCCATAACAGTACAAAACCCAAAATCAGTGAAGTTGGCACGTTATATAAATCGTAGATAAAAACAGCATACAATGATTTGCAAATCCTTTTCAACTTATATTCAATTGAATACACTGCAAAGACAAGATGTTTAATGTTCAAACTGAGAAACTTTTTTTTTTTTTGCAAATAATCATTAACTTAGAATTTAAAGGCAGCAACACATTGCAAAAAAAGTTGGCACAGGGGCCTTTTTACCACTGTGTTACATCGCCTTTCCTTTTAACGACACTCAGTAAACGTTTGGGAACTGAGGAGACCAAGGTGGAACTCTTTCCCATTCTTGCTTGATGTACAGCTTAAGTTGTTCAACAGTCCAGGGTCTCCGTTGTCGTATTTTTCGCTTCATAATGCGCCACACATTTTCAATGAGAGACAGGTCTGGACTACAGGCAGGCCAGTCTAGTACCCGCACTCTTTTACTACGGAGCCATGCTGTTGTAACACGTGCAGAATGTGGCCTGGCATTGTCTTGCTGAAATAAGCCGGGTCGTCCATGAAAACGGCGTTGCTTGGATGGCAACATATGTTGCTCCAAAACCTGTATGTACCTTTCAGCATTAATGATGCCTTCACATATGTGTAAGTTGCTCATGCCTTGGGCACTAATACACCCCCATACCATCACAGATGCTGGCTTTTGAACTTTGCGCCTATAATAGTCCGGATGGTTCTTTTCCTCTTTGGTCCGGAGGACACGACGTCCACAGTTTCCAAAAACAATTTGAAATGTGGACTCGTCAGACCACAGAACACTTTTCCACTTTGCATCAGTCCATCTTAGATGAGCTTGGGCCCAGCGGAGCTGGCAGCGTTTCTGGGTGCTGTTGATTAATGGCTTTCGCTTTGCATTGTAGAGTTTTAACTTGCACTTGCAGATGTAGCGACGAACTGTAGTTACTGACAGTGGTTTTCTGAAGTGTTCCTGAGCCCATGTGGTGATGTCCTTTACACACTGATGTCGGTTTTTGATGCAGTACAGCCTGAGGGATCGAAGGTCACAGGCATTCAATGTTGGTTTTCAGCCTTGTCGCATACGTGCAGCGATTTCTTCAGTTTCTCTGAACCTTTTAACGATATTACGGACCGTAGATGATGAAATCAGCTCACACATTTGTGCATTAAGTGGTGACCCTCGCCCCATCCTTGTTTGTGAATGACTGAGCATTTCAGGGAAGCTGCTTTTATACCCAATCATGGCACACACCTGTTCCCAATTAGCCCGTTCACCTGTGAGATGTTCCAAATAAGTGTTTGATGAGCATTCCTCAACTCTCTCAGTCTTTTTTGCCACTTGTGCCAGCTTTTTTGAAACATGTTGCAGGCATCAAATTCCAAATGAGCTAATATTTGCGAAAAATTACAAAGTTTACGTGTTCGAACATTAAGTAACTTGTCTTTGCTGTGTATTCAATTGAATATAGGTTGAAAAGGATTTGCAAATCATTGTATTCTGTTTTTATACACAAATTACACAACGTGCCAACTTCACTGGTTTTCGTCGTGCGAAAAATTTGTTTCGTGTCCAGTGTGCAGGCGGCTTTACCCGAGCATAGAACGCAAGCATTATGTACGCACTCAGTCAGTCAGGTCGAGTTTCCATCACGCGTTCCAACTGCCTTTGATCTGACATGAGGACAGTCGATATAGATACTACAATTTATGTGCTGATTCAGATAGTTACATTAAACAGTGGTTGCTGTAATTATTTACTGTATTGAAATGTGCCTGACATTCTGGAAACCTGCCTGTGAGGTTTCGGTAACGTGTGCGCACTGCGTGCCGGTCAGCCAAATTACCACTGCACAGAAAGTGAACCAGGTTGGAGCTGGCGAGCTTTCTGCGCAACTACAGCGAAGACTTTTCTATGAAATTGTCACTGCGTCTTGATGAATAAGTGACACCTCCCCCTACTACGCCGCCACACCCATCTCGGCACACGTTCGTCTGTGCATGGTGTTGCTCCTCACGAAATTACCACTGCGCGGGCTGCGCCGGACAAAATTACCACTGCGCGGGCTGCGCCACGCTACGCCACCTGCGCTGCGTCAGGAAATTAGAGCCCCTACTTTCTTTTAAGCTCCTGAAAATGTCTAAATATTCCTTCTGTATAGAGATCATAATATTTTTTTCCATGAGTTTTCCACCCATTTTTTGAATCCCATATCGGTCTTGTTTGGTGTGAATCAGAATCGTAGGCTATTCACCTTATCAATCGATATGGTTCCTTCGCCCTGTATTGTTTTACCACCTGGTACCAAATTTTGAGTTGAATCTTCATCCTCGGATTAGCCTCCTTTAAGTACTTGGCCAGTGCGCCATCATCTATTATAGCCTGCAGAGGAATATCACTTGATATCTGGCATTCTATATCCTTCCATTTAGCAGTATACGATGGATTGCATATGTGTATTAAAATTTTTATCTGTGCTGCTCGGTAGCAATTTTTAAAATTTGGAAGAGCGAGACCCCCTTTTGCTCTGGATAGCTGTAGAGTTTTGTACCGAATCCTAGGCTTCTTTCCCCTGCCAAATAAAACGAGAGAGAATTTTATCTATTTCTTGAAATTTTTCGTTTGGAAGTTTGGCTGGTGTGGATTGGAACAGATATAAAAATCTTGGTAAAATGCTCATTTTCATTGCTTCCACTCCTTGTGTTATACCTAAGTAGGGTATGTGTTTCCATCCAGACAGATCCGATTTAATCTTTGAAATTAGGAGCATGTAATTTATGTGTATAATTTTATCTAAATTTTTTGGGATGTTTATACCTACGTAACTCATCTAGTCCGAGTCCCATTTCATTTTAAATATGTCTCCAATAGGTTGACTGGAGCTGCAGTTAAAAGTTAGTACTTGAGATTTGTGGGTGTTTAATTTACAACCCCAATTCCGAAATTGTTGTAACAAAGTGTAAATTGTGAATAAAATCAAAACCACACCAACCGGTATTTTATTCACAATAAAACAGAGCCAACATAGCAAATTTTGAAACTGAGAAATGTTATAATTTTATCCACACAATGAGCTCATTTCAAATTTGATGGCTGCTACAGGTCCCAAAAAAGTTGGGACAGGGGCCCTTTTACCATGGTGTAGCATCCCCCCTTCTTTTTAACACAGAGTGGAGGCGTCTGGGCATTGAGGACACAGGTTTCTTGAGCTTAGCCATTGGAATTTGATCCCACTCTTGTTTAATATATGCTTCCAGCTGCTGGAGAGTTTTAGGACTTTTGACGGACTTTTCGTTTAATTATGCGTCAAATCTTCTCAATCGGTGAAAGATCAGGACTGCAGGCAGGCCAGTTCAGCACATGGACTCTTCTACTACGAAGCAATGCTGTCATAATAGCTGCAGTGTGTGGTTTTGCATTGTCCTGCTGAAATACACAATTGTAATTGAATTGATGTCGTCTGGAGGGTAGCATATTTGGCTCTAAAACCTTAATATACCTTCCAACATTCATGGTGCTTTTAAAAACATGCAAGTGTCCCACACCATGCGCTAATGCATCCCCATACCATCAGAGATGTTGGCTTTTGAACTGAGCGCTGATAACAGGAGGGGTGGTCTTTCTCCTCTTTAGCCCAGAGCACACGATGCCCATGATTTCCAACAAGAATGTCAAATTTCAACTCATCTGACCTCAGGACACTTTGCCACTTTGCTGCAGACCATTTAAAATGAGCCTTGGCCCACAGAACATGGCAGTGCTTCTGGATCATGCTCAACAATGGCTTCCATGGTAGAGTTTTAGGTGGCATCTGGCCCGAAGATCACGGGCATCCAGTAAAGGTCATGTCCCTTATGCACAGAGATTTTTCCAGTTTCTCTGAATCTTTTGATGATGTTATGCATTGGAGATGATGAAACCGTCAAAGCCTTTACAATTTGAGGTTGAGGAACATTGTTTTTAAAGTATTTCACAATTTTTTTTATGCAAGGCTTCACAGGTTGGAGAGCCTCTGGCCATCTTTTCTTCTGAGAGACTCAGCCTCTCTAAGACATCCCTTTTATAGTCAATCATGTTATACACCTGATGCCAGTTAACATAATTGCTAATTGTACCTGTGTCCCAACTTTATTGAGACCTGTTGCAGCCAGAAATTTTGAAATAAGCTCATTTTGTGATTAAAAATGTAAAATGTCTCTGTTTCAACATTTGAAATGTTATCTATGTTCTACTGTAAATAACATATTGGCTCGTGATCTGAAATTCATTGCATTTTGATTTTATTCACAATTTACGCTTCGTGCCAAGTATTTCAGAATTGCGGTTGTATAACTAGGCAATGTACCATATTCTGTTAATGTTGAGATTAAAACCGGGAGGGAAGTGTGAGGACACCCCTAGTATATTAAAATATCATCAGCAAATAGTGATATTTTCTCTTCTCCTTGAGCCAACCTAATTCCTTGTATTTTCTCATTTTTTCTTATCCACTGACTCAATGGCTCTATAAAGATGGCAAAAAGGAAAGGAGAGGGGACAAGGGAAAGCCTTGTCGGCATCCCCATTCTAGTTCAAAAGAGCTTGATAGTCCTCCAATAATCCTTATCTTTGCAGTTGGGTTGTTGTACAATGCTTCTACGGTCTCCACAAATTTTTCATGAAAATTAAACCTGAACAATACTCTGTAAAGAAAAGACCAGCACACAGAGTCAAAAGCCATTCCGGCATCTAACCCTAGATTGACCGCTTTCAAGTTATTTTGTTTTATATGGTTAATAATGTGGAGGGTATGCCTAATGCTGTCCTGAGTTTGCCTTTCTCTAATAAAGCCAGTCTGGTCCAGATTGATAATGTTTGGAAGGATATTTTCTAGTCTTCTAGCCATAATTGTGGTGACTAATTTGTATTGCTGGTTCAGTACACTAATTGGCCTATAATTGGAACAATTCAATTTATCTTCTTTTGGTTTTACCGCTATAACCGCCTGTCGCCAAGAGGGGTGAATATTGCCATTTTCAAGTACCCAGTTCAAAGGTCTTAATAAGAGGGGTGATAAAGACTCTCTGAAAATTTTATACGATTCAGTGGTATATCCATCCAACCTCGGGGATTTGTTATTTTTGTCTTGTGATTGCCATGTAAACTTCTCTAGTTGTTACTTTGGCCATATTCTGTTCATCAGAGGCTTCAGGAAGGTTGAGAAAATTCAGAATTGCATCCGTTGCTGAACTTCCTTCATGGGATTTCTGAGAGTAGAGAGTTATGTAGTACTTCTCAAAACAATTGTGTACATCCTCAAGTTCATATATCACTAGTTTATTCACTGGTTCTTTAATTTTGTACAACTACTCTCTGTGTTTGCTGTTTCCTTAATTTATAATTCAGTAGTTTGACAGATTTACCACCTATTTCTTAATACCTCTGTTTCAAAAGTAACAATTTCTTGTGGGTATCTAAGAGTACAGGTTGTTAATTTGTTTTATTATTCAGATCTGATTCTAATTTGAATAATTTTTCTTTTGAAGTGTTAATTTTGCTATAATTTTCCCTCTCATCACTGCTTTACAAGCGTCCCACAATATGAGAAGAGAAACTTCACTATTATCATTTTCCTCCGAGTATGTGTGCATTTTCCTTTGCAATTCATGTTTCATTGGACCAGTCAATAAATTTGAATTCAATCTCCACAAGAAAGTGTTGGTCTTGTTCTGAATATCTAGATCCATATATACAGGGCTGTGGTCAGACAGGTCCTTCATCCCAATTTTGCAGGATCTTACTCTGCTTGTATCCTTATTGTACACAAAGAAATAATCAATACTTGAATAGAATGAGTAAGGTGTAGAGAAAAACGTATAGTCTCTTGTAGTCAGATTAAACTCTCTCCATACATCGCTAATCCCCATTTCCTTAAGCATTTCTATCATTTTCTTGCTAAGAGTATCATTCTGGTTATAAGTGATTCCTGACATATTCAAATTTGAATTTAACCTTAAATTGAAATCGCCCCCACATATCTCTATTCCTTTAGCTTTTGTCATCATAAAGTCAAATATTTGCTTGTAAAATACCAACTTTGCGCCTGGAGGAGCATATATATTTAACAGGGTGACTTCAGCTCCCTCTAATCTTCCGATGACCATATTATATCGACCCCCCTCGTCCTTTGATTCCGGCTGTTTTTCAAATATAACTTTAGCATATATTAGTGTTGCCACACCCCTCCTATGACCTGTACCTTATGAGAATGAAAAAAACTTGATTAAACCTCAGTCTCCTGAGTTTGATATGCTCTTGCTCATTTAAATGGGTTTCTTGTAGAAAAAAGTATTCCTGCCCTTTCTCATTTTTTTTTTTTAATTTTACTTCTTTTTATTGGGTTGAGGACACCCTTTATAGGAAAGTGAGCTGACTGGTACTGCTCTTTTCTCCATACAATCAGAAATGTTAGGAAAATCTTTCCCTGTAGTCTACCCGTTTCGGCACTGCCTGTAAATAACTAACAGAAAACAACAGTGAACTATGAACGAGTTTGTTTAGTACATAACACCTTGCACTGAGGTCTCGTGCATGACCTTTAGGTAGCCAAGATGGTATAACGGCTTAGAGGGATATTCTCCACACCACTCTGGTAGCGGAGGGCCCTCTTTAAATGCTCCAATTCTTTGAATGTTTAAAATGGCTCATTCAAGCCTCCGTTACTTAACCCCAATTTAAAATATTACTCGTCAAAACCTAGGGAAATATCAGTGTATAGCTTGTTTAAAAGCAGTGAATCGCCCTACGACCTCAGGCTAATTTGCGTAATTTCCATTCAAACAGAGTTACAAATTCGGTATTGGTTAAAGTAATGTCCTTCCTTATCGATTTGGATGACAGTCTCCCCTATCTGCACGGAAAGCAGTACTATTGATTTCCCCCCAGCCTGAACAAGTTAAAATTTATATTATCAGAACCCCAGATCCATTGGCAAAATCGAAATAATTGGTGATCCCTGTTGGAATTTACACATTTCCAATGATTTAATTTTACAACCAAATGACATATGGCGATTAACGACTGGGTGACGCATCATTTTCTGTGCAGATAGCACTATTCGGTGCCAGGTCAACGAAATTCAAGCAACATTAAAATCGAAAACAAAAGAACATACAGTTTTCATCAGTCAAGCCACTTAATTTTGTTCCAGTCCTACGTCAGAAACTCAGAAACAGTGAGGAAGAACATTGGATACATCATTTGGAATTAATTGGTCAATAATAAAGAGACCCCCCCTCTCCAGGCCTGAAATGGCAGCCTCAATGGCACCTATAAAAAAAATCCTCTGTTCAAGTCCAAATGCTCTGCCATTCCAAACAGTTTGCATGCCTCTGCACGCCTTACCATTAAATACTTTGATATTTATTTCACCCCTTTTCAATAATTTTAACTCCTTTCGGGGTTTAATTACATAAAGAAAGAGGAAAGCTTTACCTCTGCATAACGAGAGTCCAACCAGAAAGCAATGCATATCAAAAAGTTCACTCTCTCCTGAAAGCCTGTAATTTGTCTTTGTGTCCAGGTCGTAGAGCCCCCACCGGACTCTCCCCTCCTTTCGAACCTCGAGCTGTATGCCACATCCCAGCTTTGATCCTATCGGAACAGGTTACCGGGGGCTTGAAAACGGTTACCATGAAATCTCTCCTCACTATGTACATAGTAGTGTCGGCTGGCGAGTTGTATACACACGTCTCGCCCTCGAAAAAGACTCACAGTTTGGCCGGAAAAGGTGTCTGAAAACACAGTTAACTCTCCCTCAGCACTCTTTTTGCCTCTGCGTATTCCTTACACGTCTTGAGGACATTTGGGGCATAATCATGGTCCAATATCACTTTTCTTTCCTGATATACAGACCCCTTTTTCTGCCAGGCCAACTTTAAAACTTCCTCTTTCGTCTAGAAATGAGTAAATTTGACCACTATTGATCACAGAGAGGAGTCAGACGGGGGCCTCGGCCCAAGAGACCTATGTGCTCTGTCAATTTTGAGTTTTATTGAGTCTGGAAGAGCCAAAATTAATAAGTTTTCCACAAACTCTGCCAACACTGGAGAGTCACCCTCCACACCTGCAGCAATACCGTGAAGTCTTATGTTATATTTCGCACGTGCTCCGCCCTCAAATGGGCTTCACTATTGATATACCCCTCCGAGGGCCCGCCTCGGTGCCTGAGAAAGAAAATTGAACTCACCTGCTCCGTAAGAGGGGTAGTCGCACTCACCTCCTATGAAGCCTAAGTGATATCAGTGCTCGTCTCCCCTTTTTCACTCAGCCTTATGAAAGTTTGGACTCTCGTAAATTCTCAGTCACTATCTAGTGTCTTGAAAACTATGGATAAGGTTTGTCTCCAGTATGCCTCCCTCTTGGCACCCTCAGACCAGCACGATGACTGCTTCATCTGCCTGATCTGGCGGCACCAGGCTGAGGCTGCTTCCTGTGCCAACTGTGCAGCGCTCCCCGGGAGGAGCGTGAGCAGCAGCTACAGTTTGTGTGGGCTGGACGCAACCTCCAGGCTGGCTCGGGGCCAGCCCAGGAGCCGGCGGCAGCGGTCCATTCGAACCCCTGTGACGAGTACGACGAAGAAGACAACCGTCATATTTACGTGGAAGATCCAGCGGCCCTCTTCCGGGAAGACGACCCGCCCCCTCTTGATGACCTATCTGGGTTATTCCAGTCGGCGGCAGAGCAGATGGAGGTGCCCCTGCTTCAACAGCCTCCCTCCCGTGCTCAAGTGGATGACTTCACCATCGGCCTGCTGGCCCAACTGAAGTCAAAACCGCGGCCCCGGGTAGCATGTCCGATTGATGTCGTCCATCTTTGGGTACGCCCAGCGGGATTGGACGAACCCGATGGCAGCCAGATCCCCGGCGATCTCCTATGCTCCCTCCTCCACCATGGAGGGCTGGGGATGGGATACAGGGGTGCCAGCGATGGAAGATGTGGTGAGAGTGTGTCTCTTCCCCACTACCTCCATGTGGCCAGGCGGTTGGCCGCTGCTCCTGTCCGAGAGGGAAAGGATGACAGCGAACCAGTTTGACCGCTGCTATGCTAGTGCGGCTCAGGTGGCTCTAGCTAGCAACATAGCCTTCCTTGCCGGCTCCGTGGACTGACTGACGCACCATAAGGCAGAGCTATTCCCGAGCAAGATCCTGGAGATTTCGACGACAGCGGCTGCGATGCTTTGGCTGTCGCAGGTGTTCGCCATTAATGGGGGGCAGAGTATATGCATCTCTGGCTGGCGCTCTCTTCCCTGAAGGAATGTGAGAAGAGGGCACTCATCACCGGAAGCAAGAGGCGGGGTATTTACACACATGGAATACTAGTGCCTGTACATTCAACTTATCTACTATCTACTGATCCTTGCCCCTTCCAGGCAGCTGGCAGCCGCCCATACTTCGCTGGTGATGCAACACATTTCTCAACTGGGCTTTGCTATCAACAGCGACAAGAGTACTCTGCAGCCCAGCCAGACTGTGCTGTTGGACTCTCAATCCATGACTGCACGTCTGTCAGTGAACAGAACAGAAGCGATCCTGTCTCTGGCCCAAAGAATACTGGACGCAGTCTCGGTGCCTGCGATGGCAGTCATGTCACTGCTGGGAATGATGGCTGCAGCCTATTCAGTAATCTGCCTGGGGCTGCTACACATGAGATTTTCAGCGTTGGTTCCTACGCCTTCGTCTGAACCCAAGACGGGACCAACGGCGCATGCTCCGCGTTCCAATTCGAGCACGTCTTGCATTGGCGTTTTGGCCATTGGCCATCTCTGCTCCCTGAGAGCCCAGCACGTTCCAGGCTTCCTCAATACTTGGGCCAACAGGCTGCCCAGGGGAGCCCTACCCGAGGAGGATTGGAGCCTCTCCCCAATGACGGCCGAACAGATTTGGAGGCTGTCCGGTCGACTGGTGGCGGATCTCTTTGCAAGCAAGGAGAATGCTTTGTGCCTGCCCTCTTTGGTTGTGCCTGAGGCCAACCAACAATCCTCCTCTGGGGGTGGTGTAATGTGAATAGAGGCCACTAGATGGCAGTATTTACCTTTTTTTTGTTAAGCTCAGACTGGAGTTATGTTTAGACATGTCCTGGACATGTCTGGGGCAAGTCCCCGAAAATTAAAAAAAAGAGGTGTAAATGTGGGTGGGGTCTACAAAAGAGTATATAAAGGGGAGAATTGAGATAGTTAAGTAGAAGGAGAAATTGCAAGAAGAAGGATACACGTGACCAGACCTGTCATTTCTGTTCAAGACATGTGAAGTTTCTTTTGTGGATTTTTGCCTGTAAAAGAGCCTTTTCCTCACCCAGCACATCACCAGAAAACCCACAAGGACTGTAAATATTTCTGTTTTTTTTTGTTTTCCAATCAATCTTGGTTTGTAGTTGTAAATAGTAGTTTAGTCTTTGTTTGTTAATTAAATGTGTTGAGGTTTTTAAAACTGTGTCTGTCATCCCTTGCTGTTGCTGTTGCATTGTAAATCTAATAACAAATTGGGCTCAAGGTCCGGGATAGACCATTGTGTGAATAATTTATTGAAAATCTAACATTTCAAATTGTAAAATTGGTTTGTGAATTTTCCTATATAAATATATTGACAACAGCAATGGATGATTTCTTGGCATCACCAACCGTTGAGGTTTTGAAGTCTTTTAAAAAGACAGAACTGCGAGAAATTTGCAGACATTTAGAGCTGACAGAGGTGAAACCAGCCATGCGAAAAGCAAGACTGGCTAGAGAGATAGTTGAATATTACATTGATGAAAATGTGTTTGCACCAGGAGATCTGGAACAGTTTCCAGTGGAAAATCCAAATATAGAAATGGAACTTAAATTAAAAATGCGAGAGATTGAAAGGGAGGAAAAAGAAAAACCAAGAGAATTTGAAAGGGAAGAAAAAGAAAAACAAAGGCAGTTTGAGTTAGAAAAATTAGCAAGAGAAGAGAAAAAAGAAAGAGGAAAGAGCAGAAAGACGGAGACAGAGAGATTTTGAATTAGAGAAATTCGATAGAGAAGAAAGACTCCAAATGGAGCAACTAAAAATTAAAATTCAAACTGAAAATAAATTTCGGGCTAGCCAGGAGGTAAAATTGGTGCCTCCATTTTCGGAAAAGGATGTTGACAACTATTTCCAGTGTTTTGAAAAGGTAGCAAAGAGTTGCCAGTGGCCAAAGGAACACTGGCCTCTGATGTTGCAAACTGTCCTCAAGGGAAAAGCTCAACAAGCCTATTCGGCTTTGTCTGCAGATGATTCCTCTGATTATGAGGTTGTCAAAAAGGTTATTTTGAGAGCTTATGAGTTGGTTCCAGAGGCTTACCGACAGAAATTCAGAGGTCTGAAGAAATCTGAAAATCAGACTTATGTGGAATTTGCTAATGAGAAGAAAGTTTGCTTTGAGCGCTGGTGTACTTCTATGGAGGTCAAGGATGATTTCAACTCACTAAAAGAGATGGTGTTAGTTGAAGAATTCAAGAACTGTGTTAAGGATGATATTAAGACCTACCTTAATGAGAAGCAAGCACTGAATTTGCAATCAGCTGCCAAATTTGCAGATGAATGTGTTCTCACACATAAGTCCAAATTTCAGTCTAGCAGTAACAATAGATGGTCCCAATTTCAGAAAAAGGGTTACGGTGATACCCAAGATTCCTCACCCAAAGTCAAATCTGGTGATGGTGCTCAGAAATCCAGTAACAGGTCTGATCAAAGTGTGAAAGCTGACAGTGACAAAAGTGGTCTAGTTTGCAGTTATTGCAAGAAATCTGGTCATGTTACAACTAACTGTTGGTTCCTAAAAGCTAAGAAAGAAAAAGAAAAGGGTACCAAACCAAATGCCTTTGTGAAAACAAGGTTAGAAACCCCTGTAGTAGATAACCAATCTGCAAAATTGCCCGCTTCTTGTGGGGCTAAAAAGCCTGATACTGCTGACTGCTGTGAGGGAGGAATTTCTTCCATTTGTGTCAGAGGGATTTGTGGCTCTGAATGAGCATACTACTCCTGTCCCCATATATATCCTAAGGGATACCGGAGCTTCTCAGTCACTTTTGTTGATGGACTCCTTGGAGTTACGTGATGAGACCGCCTCTGGGGATTTCATACTTGTACAAGGTATTGAAGGGAGGACTGTATCTGTACCCCTGCGCTCTATATTCTTGAAGTCAGATTTAGTTACAGGACAGGTAAAGGTGGGACTTAGGTCAAGTCTACCTATAAAGGGTGTTTTTCTGTTGCTAGGCAATGACCTGGCTGGGGGCAAAGTAGTTCCCCCTGTACATCTTACTTCACAGCCGAGCACTGAAGATGGGGATGAGGACCCATCTCTGTATCCTTCTTGCGCAGTGACTCGTGCTATGGCCAAGAAGGCTAAAGAAGATGATGTTGTGGTGCCGTCCAGCACATTGAATAGTCAGGACTCAGGTGGTTCGCCTCATGACTCTGATTGGCCTACTATGGTTTCTCAGTTTGAGAACTTATCAGACACTTTTATCAGTTAATTGTTCAGCCAGCCAGATGGGTTTGGTGATTCTGATGTGTCTGGAGACTTGTCTCTGTCCAGAAAGCGGTTGATTGAGGAGCAAACTAATGATCCTGAAATTTGTGTACTAAAGAGGAGAGCCCTTCCTGATAAAGAAATAGACGCAGTTCCAGTTGGGTATTATCTCAAGGATGGTGTGTTGATGCGGAAGTGGCGCCCTCCTGATATCCCTGCCAATGCAGATTGGGCAGTGGTCAGGCAAATTGTTGTTCCGAAGGTCTACAGGAATGAGATCTTAGCAATGGCTCAAAGTTTACCTTTAGGAGGTCATCTTGGTGATAACAAGACTGTTGATAAGATCATGAAACACTTCTTTTGGCCTGGGCTTCGGAAAGACGTTTCCAACTTTTGCAAAACCTGTCACACCTGTCAAGTAGTTGGAAAACACCAGTTAGACCCACCTGTAGCACCATTACAGCCTATCCCAGCATTTGGGGAGCCGTTCTCTAAGGTCATTGTTGACTGTGTTAGTCCATTACCCAAGACTAGATCTGGAAATCAGTACTTGTTGACAATCATGTGTGCATCTACCAGATTCCCTGAAGCCATACCTCTACGTAACATCAAGGCAACTGCAATCTCAAAGGCTTTGATAAAGTTCTTCACGTTGTTTGGCCTTCCCAGGGAAATTCAGTCAGACCAAGGTATCAATTTCACTTCAGGATTGTTTCAGCAGGTTGTGTATGAACTAGGTGCAAAGCAGATTCTTTCTCGTGCCTATCATCCAGAAAGTCAGGGTGCCTTAGAGCGGTTTCATTCCACTCTCAAGACAATGATGAGGACGTATTGTTATGACCATGAGAAAGACTGGGATGAAGGTGTTCATTTGCTGTTGTTTGCAGCTAGAGAAGCAGTGCAGGAGTCTACTGGATTCAGTCCATTTGAGCTAGTGTTTGGCCATGAAGTGAGAGGACCTTTGCTATTATTGAGTGAACAATGGCAACAGGAAGAGCCGCACATCAGTCTGTTAGACTATGTTAGCAAGTTCAAGGACAGATTGCGTGCTGCTTGTGACCTAGCTAAAAAGAACTTGAAATCAAGTCAGGGAAAATGAAAACTTGGTATGATCATAAGGCTAGAGGCCGTGAGTTTAAACCAGGAGACAAGGTCCTTGTGTTGTTTCCCTTGCAGTCCAATCCATTGCAGGCTAGATTTCATGGTCCTTATGAAATTCTGACAAAACTCAATGATCTCAATTACATTGTGAAGACTCCAGATTGGAGAAAACCAAAACAATTGTGTCACATTAACATCATGACAGAAATGATAGGGTTGCAGCTGTCACTTCAGATTCTCCTATGGCCGAGATTTGTGAAGATGAGGGGGAGTTTCAAGATGATGAACCTAGAATTAAAACTGAAGTTCTTTCATGTAAATTGTCAAATTCTGAAGTGTTGCAAAATCTTGATGTAAAACTCCAGCACTTAGAACCCTCACAGAAAGATCAGTTTGAGAGGTTGATCAAGAAATATGAGGATCTGTTTCCTGATGTTCCAAAAAGAGTTTCTATATCCTCTCATGATGTAGATGTTGGTGATGCCAAACCAATAAAACGGCATCCGTACCGGATGAATCCTGAAAAGAGAAAGATTGCTGAGAAAGAGGTTGAGTACATGTTAGAACATGATATTATCAGACCCTCCAACTCAGATTGGAGTTCACCCTGTGTGCTAGTTCCAAAACCTGATGGAAGTGCTAGATTCTGTACAGATTATCGCAAAGTAAATGCTGTAACTAGAACTGATGTGTTTCCAATACCTAGGATTGATGATTGTATTGATAGAGTAGGGCAAGCAAAGTTTCTGACCAAGATTGATTTATTGAAGGGTTATTGGTGTGTGCCTTTAACTGAGAGGGCCAAGAGCATCTCTGCTTTTGCCACACCATCTGGATTGTACCAGTATGAAGTCCTACCCTTTGGCATGAAAAATGCCCCAGCCACGTTCCAAAGGATGATACAGTCTACAATCGCCGGATTGCCACACACCGGTGCGTACATCGATGACCTGATCACATGGAGTGACTCCTGGGAAGAACATCTAAAAGATATAGAGATGTTGTTCCAGCGCCTGACCCAGGCTAACCTGACTGTTAACCTGAGCAAGAGTGACTTTGGTTGTGCTACTGTCACCTATCTTGGCTACGTCATAGGCCAGGGTAAGGTGGCGCCCATAAATGCTAAAGTCCAAGCCATCATGGACTTTCCAGTTCCTGACTACAAAAAAGCTTTGCGTCGCTTCCTTGGAATGATCGGGTACTACCGCAAGTTCTGCAAGAACTTTGCTGAGATTGCTCTCAGTCTAACTAACCAACTGAAGAAAGGCGTAAAGTTCACTTGGGATGATGCATGCCAGAGAGCCTTCGATCGCCTGAAGTCTCTGCTGTGTCACTTCCCCGTGCTCATATCTCCTGATTTCAACAAACCGTTCTCCATCGCGGTCGATGCTAGCGACCAAGCTTGTGGATCTGTGCTCCTACAGAGAAGTGACTCTGATGACATTGTGCATCCCGTGGCATACTTCTCCAGGAAGTTCAATCGCCACCAAAGGAACTATTCCACAATAGAGAAGGAACTGTTGGCTCTGGTCCTTTCTTTACAACACTTTGAGGTTTATGTTTGTACAGGGCAAAAGCCAATGGTTGTGTACACAGACCACAATCCGTTAATGTTTTTGAGTAAGATGAAAAACAAGAATCGGAGATTGTTGAATTGGAGTTTGATTTTACAGGAGTTTGACTTGGAAATTAAGCATGTAAAGGGTACTGACAATGTAATTGCAGATTGCTTATCGCGTGTTTGAATATGTATATATATATATCACCTGTTTATTTGAATATTGTATGATATGTATATATAGACAAGTGTCCACTTAACCATTTTGTATTGAAAAGAAAAATTTTGCCTTTATGGGTCAAAATTTTCCCCTTTTGGAATGGAGGTGTAATGTGAATAGAGGCCACTAGATGGCAGTATTTACCTTTTTTTTGTTAAGCTCAGACTGGAGTTATGTTTATGTCCTGGACATGCCTGGGGCAAGTCCCCGAAAATTAAAAAAAAGAGGTCTAAATGTGGGTGGGGTCTACAAAAGAGTATATAAAGGGGAGAATTGAGATAGTAAAGTAGAAGGAGAAATTGCAAGAAGAAGGATACACGTGACCAGACCTGTCATTTCTGTTCAAGACATGTGAAGTTTCTTTTGTGGATTTTTGCCTGTAAAAGAGCCTTTTCCTCACCCAGCACATCACCAGAAAACCCTCAAGGACTGTAAATATTTCTGTTTTTTTGTGTTTTCCAATCAATCTTGGTCTGTAGTTGTAAATAGTAGTTTAGTCTTTGTTTGTTAATTAAATGTGTTGAGGTTTTTAAAACTGTGTCTGTCATCCCTTGCTGTTGCTGTTGCGTTGTAAATCTAATAACAAATTGGGGCCATAACAGTGGATACATTAGCCCATCCAGTCTGGCCGGCCGGCCTGCTGTATGCATTCCCGCCCTGGCGGCTACTGATGCCATTGCTCCACAGGGTGCGGGAACAGCACTTGTCCATGATTATTCTGGCACCAGTGAACCCGGGAGCCAGGTGGTTTCCAGATCTCATCCAGCTGGCGGTTGCAGGCCCGTGGAGGATTCCAGACCTTCCCTAAAGATTTTGGTGCCAGGCGCTACTCTCTCCCGCCCACTCATGGCCTGGAATTTTAAAGGGTGAGGTTGAGCTAATTGGGCCTGTCTAATGCGGTGGTGTCTACAATTCAGAGTCCATGTGCCCCAGCCACATCCAAGGCTCATGCGGCCTGTTGGCGGGTTTTTGCTGACTGGTGTCATATAAGAAGCTTGGATCCACACTCATGCCCCCTACATAGGGTGCTGGACTTCCTACAGGGACTTTTAGAGGGGGGTCGCGCAGCATCCACTCTGGGGGTGTTTGCTGCAGCCATCGCGGCTGGATATGACAGTTTTGACCACTTCACGGCCAGAAGCCATGAGGGTTTTTGAGGGTAGTTCACAGGCTGAGACCCCCTACGCAATGCTTAATCCAGGAGTGGGATCTGCAGACAGTGTTGAATTGTCTGGCAGGGACATTTTTTGAACCCCTGGACCAGGTGGACCTGCACATTTTGTCTATTAAAACTGCCCACCTTTTGGCCTTCGCATCAGCGTGGAGGATGATTGAGTTTGGTGTACTCTCCATGCACCCATCGTGTTTGATCCTCAACGAGAACCAGGGCTCAGTAGAACTCCGTCCTAACCCGTCCTTTCATCCAACGGTCATCCCCACAGCCTCAAAGTCATCTGTCATTCGACTGCAGGCCTTCTGTCCACCTCCTCATGCCACCAGCAAGCAAGAACATCTGCACAAGCTCTGCCCAGGATCCGCGCTCAGTCTCTACTTGGAGTGCAGTACAAATTTCCGGCGGGGGGATCCTTTGTATGTTTGTCATGGTGGGCGGGCTCAGGGGGCCCCTCTGTTAACACAATGCCTCACACACTGGGTCTGTGATGCTATTTGCAGAGACTACTTAGCGGTGGGTCTCGTTGCCCCAGCAGGATTGACCGCACATTCTACCTGGGGCCTTGCATTGTCTAAAGCGCTTTTTAAGGGTGTTTCAGTAGAGGAGATTTGCAGGGCGGCCTCTTGGTCTTCTGCATCAACCTTTGCATGTCATATCTCAGGTATATGACAGCCAACATGGTATCACATTCGGTTTTGGGAACCCTGTCGGCAGGGTCCCCTTCCAACGCTGGCAAGTGTTCTGGTTATTTTACCATGACCTGAGGCGATGCTCTCTGGCGGTGCCCACCTTGGGGTGGGGGCTTCTCGTTGAGAGATGACAGCTAGCACACTCTACCATTTATTCTGGGGGACCCTATGGGTGGGGTCCCCTTCCAGCACCGACTCATGTTCTGTTTATTGTGCTAGAATCTGGGGTGAGGCACTCAGTCTGGCAGTGCTCACCCTGGTGTGTGGAGGTTTCTCTTTGGTTTCTGAATGGAACTCCATTGTCCAGCTGGGATTACATTGATCCCTAACAGCCTTCACCTTAGGTGTGAACCAATAGCGAAGCCCTTGAGAGGGCGGAGCGTGTACAACATAGAAATACTACTTATCGGGATGTAACTGCAATTCTATGAGTACATGCGGAGCCCTCTAACAGCCTGCCCAGCTGGCCATGAGTGTGCGTTGCTGAGTTTCAAAGGGGAGACGAGCAGTAACATCACCGAGGCTTTATAGTAGGTGAGTGTGGCTACCCCTCCTACGGAGCAGGTGAGTTCAATTTTCTTTCTCAGGCACCGAGGCGGGGTCTTGGAGGGGTAAACTAATAGCGAAGCCTGTTAGAGGGCTCCGCACATACTCATAGAACTGGAGTTACATCCTGGTAACTAGTATTTCTCTTGTCTTGACCTACCCTCTTGATCCATCAGCCTAGCCTGTAGCCTCTCCTCTAATTTCACCATCTCCAGCATGGCTTCTTCCACTGCATTCATTCTTCAGGTCGTAAAATCCGGTTTTTATAGCGTTCAGTGTATAAATCTGTCCGTCTGTCCGGCCGTCTGTAATAAAATCGTTTCCGGACCAGAACTTGAAAACTATTCCACTTACAAACACCAAATTTGGTATGGAGCTTCTCCTTATGGTCTAGTTGTGCCTTTTGGGGGTTTCGGTCCGTCCATCTGTCCACACAACCTGTAGGTTACACAACCTACAGCCGGATGGCTGTTTTTAACCTTGTCTATTCTTTCTTTGACTTTGTTGTCTTTAAGTCCTCTTTAATTTCTCGGAGGGAATCTACGCTTTCCCGGCGGAAATCTCTCAGCTCCTGGAGAATCATTTGTGTTGGTGTAATGGCCTCGCATAGAACACCAATGTTGGGGAAATGCCTCGAATGGTGGCACCTTTGTGGTGATAATGTACAAGCAGTGGCGACGTTGTTGTGAGTGCAATGGCACGTCATACAGGGGTGCCGGCTGTTGGGGTTACACCTCACAAGTGGACACCATGTGTTGAGGCAGTTCGCCTGATGATATTAATATTATTAATTTGACTATCAAAGAAATATGATATTGTAATATTAATATTAAATATTAATACGAATACCTCGGGGCACCGCCCTTCCTCTGTGAAGGGAAAACGATAGCCAATTAATAAAACCTCAGTCTCAATATCCACTAAGCTATTAATTTGGAAATTGATTAATAATTAAATTAATAATTGTAACCAACTTACCCAATGAATAGTTAGATTGAAGGATTTGGAGTTCTTCATAGAAGACGTTGGCAGTTTCATTCACTCTTGTACAACATTAATAACCACAGCATATGTCTTTGAAGAATGTTTATTTAAATGAAACAAATGAAACACACAATCTAAACTACACTAAACACTAACACTATATGCACAATGAAGGAGGTGTGTGTGTGTGTGTGTGCGTGCGTGCGGGTGTGAGTGAGAGAGAACAAAGGGATGATCTAAGGTGTGAGTGGAGGAGCCTTGCTGACCATATGGAGTGGGGGAAGGCAACCCTACTGTTACAAAGACCAAGTCTTTGTAGCAAAGGAAAGTTTCAAGAGTTTTTAAGTCAGTTAAATGACTTTAAACGCTCAATGTTGTTTGTGTGTATGTGTATTATGTTAAAATGTAGAGATATGCGTGTGTTTTGCACAGGAAAGGCGCTGTGTTAGTCTACAGGGGGTTATTTGCATGCAAGAACTTGTCCGCTATACATTAATACCGTCCTGTCCTACTAAAACACAATTCTAGAAACAATCACTGTAATTATCATTTTACAAGTACACACAGTCAGTCTTAAAAGAAGGTTTGGATGCTCAGTCGTTACCAGTCCTTAGTAGAGGAAAGAGGTTTGGAGGTTGCTGGAGGATCCGAATGTGGGCGATGTCGATCCGGCTGGGAAGAGCGGCTTTGGTGCTGCAAAAGTCTGTGTCTTTGCTGTGGGAAGAGGAGGGAGGCTGGCCGCTCCTCAAAAGCCAGCTGTTGCTTCCAAGGCTTGCTCTACTTGCTCTACTCGCTCTACTCCTGGTAGCCTGGCAGATTCTTCAGCATGGCCGGTCTATGCTGGGCCTAAGAGGTGGGGGGGTAATACCCCAGCCTGAGCAGTCCCCTGGGGTCCAGGAGCCTCTCCAAGGGAGAGAGAGAGAATCCAGAGCCAAGAGTTGAAGAGCCAAGAGAAGAGAAAGATAAAATGGTTGACCACTGCTTTTATGTGCCTGGCTTGCTGGCGGGAGGGGCTTACAGGCAGCAAGGGATCATGGAAAATCCTGGGCTCCATTTTGTTTCCTCATATATGAAAGTTTTCCTCCGTATGACCACAATATTTGTTAATTAGCCATGTTAGCGAGCTGTTGCCAGTGCGGCTCAAAATCTTTAGCGCTATTGACCTCATCGGTGGGTTTAACTTTGGGGGCTGAAAAAGTCAAAGTCTTTCCAGGCCGAGTTCAGTCTTTTGTTTCCCTAAGGATGTATTATGAACGCCTGATTAATTTTACATTACAGTCACTCAGTCTTGACCTCTTCAAAAAGGTGTTTTAAAATCATGGTCGGGAGCTCTGCTTTTAGGCTACTGCCTTCATTGCCGCACAACCGGAAGTCCGTCCTTATGGTCATTTATAATAGTTTTAAAGACTGTTTTGACTCACCAGGTGGTCGGGGTGGCAGACCCAAGGGTTTTTGCGCGTAAGAAGCTGCAGGCAGAACACAGCATTGCTGAGGAGAACGTGTTTGAAGGTATTCACATCACAGTTGAATGATTCTACATTTTCACCTTCAGTACATGTGAATTACTCGAATTCACCTTATCCCGCCCCCTTTTCTACCCCCAGATTGGCGTTGCATCGCTGAGAGGCAGAAATTTGCAGATGCAGCGCTCATCTGCACCCCTGACCGGCTACACAAGGTGAACGCTAAAGAAAGTGGTGGTAGTGATTCTGAAAAACTTCATCTTGTTAGAGTGGTTCCTGAACTGTATTTCATTATTGTGTTTTAGGAGCCTGCAGTGGCACTAGCCAAGCGAGGCTATCATGTCCTGCTGGAGAAACCAATGGCCGTGAGTTTTGCGTGGATCTTTGGCCTTGTGTGTTGTACAGAATCATGGCTGTATATATTGTATGGCCGCGTGTGTTCTATGGGTGTCCTGTTTCATGGATGTTTGTGTGCGCACGCACGCGTTGATGTGAGTGTGTGTGTGTGTGTGTGTGTGTGTGTGTGCAGACAAGACACATTTCAATTTTTGTGTGTGGGGAATGAGTGTTGGATGTACAGGTGGGAGTGTGACTGTGTGGGCGATTGGGGGGGCACATCTCAATATGTGTGTATTGGATGCAATGGAATTGCATAAAGACATTTCAAATGATCTCATTTCATTTGAACAATTTAAATGATCATGAAACACATGCATTGCTTCCAACCCCTGAGTAAACAAAAGCATGAGTCTGGAGTCATGGTCGGTTTCCAATCACTAGTGGTGAAATCCACATGAGACTTATAAACCTCTGTGCACATGGACTTCAATTCTGCATGAGAATCTCTTTCATACATGTTGATTGAATTATTGCTGACTACAGCAGCGTAATGTAAATATGCCACTAAAACAATCACCGAATGCGTGAGAGTTGACAGGTATGCATTATTAATGAAAATTGGCCACATCTGATAATGATCAGAGTTCTCAGAGTTTCTGTGATGGTCATTTAAATGGATGATTGAAAACCGGTCATGACCAATCATTATTTTTAAGGGATGGTTTGAGCCTCCCCTGTTGCCAGTTCACCAGCCACCACTAGTTTGTGTGTGTTTGTGTTTGCCTGTTGCAGGGGACTGTTGAAGACTGCACAGAGATTGTTGAGGCCTGCGTTCAGAGCCAAGTGATGCTCACAGTCTGCCACGTTCTCAGATACGACCCTCTAATACACATGATAAAAGTAAAGCAACCTCATTCCTGTCCATCACTGACTTTTATGGCACTACCACAAGCCTGCCGTTGTCTGGTTAACCTTCCTGTTATGTTCAAATGAAAAAACCATTTTTGGTTTGAGATCAGTTTGTTCCCCTCCATGTAAAACTACATAAGATGTTTGTTACTGAAAGCGTTACCCAATTTTCTCTCAGCTGCGTTATGCCTTTTTACTGACCATTTTAATAGCCAAGTAAATAAAACATAACTCCCCCATCCTCCCCTGATACATCAAGCATTGTTTTTACACAATTACAGCATCATTATAGCACAGTTGGACCAAATGTGGAATGAATGAGAAGTTAATTTGCACATGCCCTCATAATCAGGCAACACTATAAAACCAAGATAAAAATGGTTTTATATAATAATAGATCCTCGGGTCACAATGACCCAAACAACACCAATGCTTACAATGTGTACAAGATTTAACATTTTTTGTTTTAAGTTAATTTCATGTTTAATGGTAAAGTAACAAGAGCAACGCAGAGCATGGCATATGCCCCCGCCTGTATGTTGATCAAGGGCATATTGAGATATTAGATATCGCACGACGCTGGTTTGCGAAAGGAACCTTCCTCTAGCCACTCCCAATACGCCATTAAGAAATGGCATCAATCCGACGAGGGATTCTATAGTTATCCCACGGAAACGAAAAGGTGACGGACGACGGACGGACATAATGTCGACATAATGCCCCCTTTCCTCTTTGGAGGGCGGGGGCATAAAAACTAGAAAAACGTGTTAACCATGTTTTTTGAGACAATGATTTTTGAACTGGGTCAAACTGACCCCATACATAATAGGTGAATTCTCCTGTGGTTACTGTTAATGCAGAACTCATTTGTGTGCATTTTTATCCAGGGTAGTGTAGATTGTGTTGCTGGAAGCAGAGTTTTCATAAGTGGGTGCTTGCCTCAGGTTTAAATGATAAAATATAAAAATACCCTGCATAGCTAGTATTTCATTTCTAGCATTGTAAAATACAACCATTATTAAATCACATTGAATACACCTTGCATGTGGGCTTATATCCGTCATTTGATGGTTTTTTTATTTTGGCATGTGGCATGCTCATGTATTGACTGTACAGCCTCTGCAATAAAGCTTTTGTCATGCCTGAATACGTAACTTTTGAAACTTCAGGGCGCTTGCAATAAAATTTAAAGTGTGGGATCCAATGGCTCAGAGTCATGTGTTTCAGCAGGAGCTGATTGATGGTGGAGCAGTCGGAGATGTGATCCATATTCAGCATTTGGAACCGGTATGACTCCCTCTTCAAAAATAGGTTTGGGAAGGGATGTTAATGCAAAACACTGTTTGACACCTCCATTACTCACACACACTATGGTCTGGTCTGTAAGTGTGTGGACAGTGAAACAGCCTTGAAGAGCATGCAATTCCTGCACGGTTCAATCATATGGATGCATATGCTGTATCTGACTGACGGATGAAGACTGTCGGCTTTAATTTCACATTATGCACATCCATATGACTGTGTGAAAAATTTCTGTGCATTGAGATTGTGTCACTGTCCCAGTTCTCATTGTCCTCAGTGTGTGATACTTGCATTACTGTGCCAGAAATGTTTGTAACACATTTACAACCAAAATCCAATACTGCATGTATTGCAGTGGAAAAAAGGTTGCTGACCGAAAGTGATACGCACAGATTAACTTTAGTTAACCGTGATTCATTTACAGAAGACAAACACGTGAAATTGCTTGTGGTCAAACAACTCCACATTGAACTTTTGATAAAGGTGAATGAAATCGGTTTATCTTTACCCTTAAGGTAACGGGATTGTGCATTTGTCGCTTATAAATGTTTTGCTTTTTATATTTTTACTTGGTGGCTAATATTAAGTTTATGAGTGTGTTCCTGTTCACTTATAGCACAACGGCCTCAACAGCAATTGACATCATTGTCATAGATTTCCTGACCAGTCACAGTCCCCAACAAGAAATGTGTTCATTACCTGATGAAGCTACAGTGCCTGTGCTAGCATACATGCACTCACGACGAGACTTTGAAAAGATATTTAAGCCAAGCTCATATTATGGCATTGATTGCTCCCCATTTCCCTCCCTCTCTGTGTCACCTTTCAGGTTGGATTCTATCATTTTGCTCATTCGTTTGTTCGAGGGAATTGGAGGAATGAAGCAACAAGCTCATTTGCTCTGTTAGCCAAGTCCTGCCATGACATTGATCTCATTCATCACTGGACAGGTAGTCGCAGGTACGGCCAGCTGCTGCCTCCTCCATTTAGCACCACCTGCTATCTATCCATGCAAAAAGAAATGTAGAACCCAAGCTCGGAGTTGAAGTCCTTCCTATCATTTTTTATTATTTTGTTCCAACCACGTGGATTTGCAATTTTACGGCAGGGAGGTAGAAATAATTAGTTAAACCAGTTGGCTGAGTCGGGAGTGGAAGAAATACAAGAAAGAACCATGACTTTCAGTCATCTGAGTTTTTACTGGGCAGGGATATATCACTGTGCATGTAAAATGGTGGATTACTGACCACAAGATGGTGTTCAGCATCTTCAGGGCTTTATGGAAGGAACTAGAGCATCTTTTGATGAAATTTATTGACCCTGTTCTGATTTTCAGTTTTTTTTTTTGTACTCACAGGTGCTTAAAGGTGTCGTCATTCGGGTCTTTGAGCCACTTCACCAAAGAAAACAAGGTCATTTGGTTGACCAATCCTGTTATATCAATTATGAACACACTGGTTATTTTGGCTGGTCAGTCTGTTTTGATTGTCACTTGGTAATCTGTATCTAAAAGAACACATTCAGTGTTTGAGGTAGGACAAAAACACTTTTGTTTGTTTGCTTGTCATCGATTGCAGCACAATTTTGTGTTCTTCTGCTTTAGCCTCAAGGAGCTGCCGCGAGGTGTTTGGACTGTCCAGTAGAGGGAGCCTGTCCGTACTCTGCATGCAAGATCTACCTTGATCGAGTTAAAGAGGTTAAACTCTGCTCTTGGCCGTTATATCATTAATACAGCTTTAATGCGCGTGTGCTGTGTTTTATTTCAAGACTGAGAGAGTGATTCTGGGGAGCTTGACATTAATATTGCTTGGATGATATATTTTACCTCGTAATCAAGTATTATAAGTCAATGAGTACAGAAAGTATTCAATCTAGGTGATCCATAAAATCTTTTGTTATAATTTTGTAATACTTGGAAATCTTTCCTGATATTTCCTGCACTCTACTTCGTATTTGTCTTGTAATTGAGATGGTGGCTCTGCGGTTGACAGGGAGAGTAATAAATCTGTGCGAACAGGAAAGATGAAGTGGGGAAAAAAGAAGTGTGCTGACAGTCATTAACACAGAGAAATACAGAATAGCTCCGCGTTATCATAAGAATTATGACGGAGAATTGGCCGAGGGTCCTCTTCTCGTCATCATGTTCCTACGAGGCGAAGGGTTGCATGAATGAAAAGAGAGCGAGGGATAAAGGGCGGCTGAGGGAGAAAAAAACGGAAAGGGCGGACACCGAATGAAAGAGAGAAGTGTATGGAGTTGTGGATTTGCCCCGGTGAAATATTTCCGGAACAATGTGTGAATGCATGCGAAACCCCGGCGCGCTGGACGCCTGCTGTAAAGGGCACATTCTTGGCATTTCTGAACCCATGAAGAGGCCCTGGCGTTCGGACCCCGCCGTGCTCTCCGCCAGCTGTGTTGTGTAACTCCTCCATGCGTCTTCCACATTATCCACACCACTGCCTCTCGAACTGTGCAAGTAGCACAGAGAAACATGCGATTCGCGCTCTCCCAGAGCGAGTTCGCTTCCTGCGCTGTGCTTTTTCGCTCCTCTTTCGTCCGTTTTCCCTTTTTCTCCGTCTCATCTGTTATCTCAGAATCGCAGAGCAGCATTCACCTGTTCAAAGGAATACTGCTGTTTTCAGTGTGAAATAATGCTTATTAATGTGTCCATAGATACACTTAACATAGAAATATGCGTGTCAGTATATTTGTATTCCCCGGACGTAGACGGACGGCAACTATTCACGTGTCGTCTCCACCGCCTGTGTCTGTAGACAATTTCTTGTGGACGCTCAACAGGCAGCAATTTTTTGAGCGATTTCTTTCATATTTGGTATGGTCATACGTTATACTTCACTTATGACACCTATCGATTTAGGTTGCCATGGCAACAGTATTGGCCGAATAATATGCAAATTAGTGGCAAAACATAGAGATTTCCTTTTGGACGCAGTACAGGCTGAAATTTTCGAGTGATTACTTTCATATTTGGTATGGACATGTGTTACACTTCACTTATGACACAAATCAATTTAGGTGCCACGGTGACGTATTGGCGGAATAATATGCAAATTAGAGGCAAAACATAGATATTTCCTTGTGGACGCCGTACAGGCTGCAATTTTTGACAGACTATTCTCATATTTGGTCTGGACATATGTCACACTTCACTTATGACACCTATCGATTTCGTTTGCCATGGCAACAGTATTGGCTGAATAATATGCAAAATTGTGCTGAAACATACACTCTTCCTTGTGGACGCTTTGCAGGCTGTGATTTTTGACCGATTGCTTTTATGTTTGGTATGTACATGTGTTATACTTCACTCATGACACCTATCGATTTTTGTTGCCATGGTGACAGTATTGGCTGCATAATACGCATTTTAGTGGCAACATAAAGATTTCCTTGTGGACGCAGTACAAGCTGCAACGCTGGCCCAATTACGTTCAAATTTGGTATGGACATGTGATATATTTCACTTATAACACCTATTGATTTCAGTTGCCATGGCGACAGCATTGGCCAAATAATGCACAAAAAAGGGGAGAAGCGGGCTTTCGGGGGTAACACCCTTGTAGTTGCAGCCAATCAGACTGTCTAGTTATACTCCTGTCATTGACCTAGGCCAAAGCACTTGCTGTAAGAATTGAACTGTACCTGGCACTGCTCCTGCATGCATGTAATGGGTTGAATGCATTTTTATTAAAAAGTGTGTTATCTTTACTGCAGGGGTGTGTGGGTTGGCCTGTATCGGTAATTTGCCCCACTGCTGTTCCTGATATCGAGTCAGTAACCGAAGCCCTACGTTCAGGTCCATACGGCCGCTGTGTGTATGAGTGCGATAATGACGTCTGCACCAACCAGGTAAGGGGAACACCCGAGAGACGTCCCGCGCTCTGTTTCATCCGCAAACTCTGCGGTTTATAGTCTCGATCCTGACATTCTGGCCTTGCTCTTTTCTCCAAGACGGCACCAGCATACACAGGGAGGCCCTAAGACAGAGTTTGGAGACCAGTTCCCAAACTCTGAATTTGGATTCTGATACTGTCAGCTGTGTAAAGTCCTGGGGTCAGAAAGTCCTGCTCAATCATTGTTCCTCCTATTAACACAGTCAGCTGATTTCACTTGTTAATTCCTCACCACCTGATGCTGTAGGCCACTATTGTACACTGACTCCATGGCTGTGTCCGAATAGTTAAAAAATTACGTCCTATTGTTTAATTCCTAACCACTTGTCTTTAATCTCTGTGTAAAACGTCATGAGGTAAAGGAAAGGTGTAAAGGGGACTCTTTTACAGCTTAGAAAGAGAACAGCGCTGATAAGAGACTCCGAACACACTTGCACGAGGCACAGTGATCACCCACCTCCTGCCCGTCATGTTTGTTTGTTTGTTTTCGTGATTGGCTGGATAGACGGTCATCGCGGAATTGCGGGATGGCATTTCCTCCTTTCTTTTTGAAAAGGATGGTTCAGTATACCCAATGCTAAAGGTGACAAATTTGGAAGCATTGTAGCACCTTTTCTTTACATTTAAAGAATCCGAACACACTTATCATGGCTGTCACGTAAATACTTCTGGGTTGTTTTTTAGGAGTTAGGAACATTCCGAAGCAAAAAAAGATTATTGGGACGCAGCCCGTGACTTTACCAAAGCTTTATATCGGTGACCTTTTTGTGACCTCTGACCTTTGACTTTTCAGTAATGGCCCCCATCATGCTTTTCCATTGCCAGCACATGCCTCTGACTCTGATGACAGTGGCCTTTCGAAATTGCTTGTGTAGGTTGGCTGTATCCTCTAGTTGAGCCTTTTGAGTGTTTTGTTGACCTGTGACCTTTGAACTTTATCCAAATAACCTTGACCTTTTTCAGCAATTTTCAGCTTTCTGAAAAAATCTGTTAATTTAGCGTGTCAAACCTACTAAGTTTTGGTCAAGGAAACCAGTGCAAGTATTAAAATTGACCCAAGACCTCCACAGGACATTTTATGTGACCTTTGACTTGCAACCATGACCTCAGTTTTGTTTCTGGAAAACATCTCCCAAGCTACTTGCAGTGGCCGAAGGCCATGTCTGTCCATCTGTCCGCTAGTATGTCTGTCTGTCCTTACGTGCGTCCTTTGGCGGGGGACTTCTGCAGTGTCCGACTGCCTTGTTTATTCAACCATGACTGAATAATTTTGCTACAGTGCAAATCCTGGTGGTCTGAACTACTGCACTCTTAACTGTCTGAACCTGGTATATCTCCTCTGAGTTCAGTAGTGGAACAGTAAGGGGTGAGAATGTGTGACAGTCACAGTTCTGTCATTGGGTTCAGTGTATCCTGGTTGAAGAACAAATAATTTTACACTCAAGGATCATATTCACCCCTTAACTGCTTTGCAAAAGAATTCAGCAGTATGAATGGATTGTGTGTGAAGAGTGTGGGTAATGTACGTTTGTGCACCATGTTTCAGGGAGCTTGCTGAGGTAATGGATGATAATAAGATTCTGAGTCAGTCATTTTCCCATCCAGTACAAATGAATTGGTAGAGTGGTCAAGTACAGTACACTGTATATACGTACAGTGGGGTATGCTGATATTTGAACATTAACAGTTTAATTGGCTGTAAATCCTTCACAATTCTTGAATACGCTTGGATTGAAGCAGGCCATGGCCACTGAGGACATTTCCATTCATTTGGACCTAACTATGCAGGAATCATAGCCCTTTAAATTAGTGTTACATTCCAATTGCTGAACTCATGATAAATGTAATGGTTGATATCATTGGTCTCTGTCAGGTGGTGAACATGGAGTTTGAAGGGGGCCTTACTGCAGCTTTCTCTATGGTGGCTTTCACAGAGGAGATATGCAAGCGAAAGACGACTGTCTATGGTAGTAAGGTGAGCTCTATTGTATTATGATGTTCTTCATCAGGAACATACAGTGTGGTCTGTGAGTATTTGTACAGGGTTGCAATTTCAAAAGGCTTCAATTCCTGCATGGTCCACTCTGAATGCATCATAAGCAGGAGTATTGACCATCAGGTTTAATTTGAAGGTATTTAGCCAGTGGACACTGCTCTTAGTGGTGACACTGTCTATATAATGACTCAATGTTGCTGGCAGTGCTAGCCCCAGTTTAACATGTGGAGCACATTGAATTGCCTGAGTGTATTGAAGTTAGTATGTAGTACCCGTATGCTCCTGCAGGGGGAGCTACACTATGATGGAAGGGTAGTTCGAGTGTTCGACTTCCTGACACAGACAGCCACCGAACACAAGACATCCTCTGCTATCCCCAGCCACTTCAACATGCAGGGGCACGGGGCTGCTGATTACCACCTCATAGATGCTTTTGTCTCCGCTGTTGCTGTAAGTGGTTTACACTCTTGCTGGGATGTGTGCGCAAACACACACAAACACACACACACACACACACAAAAAATACATGTTTGCTGCACAATTGAAAGGAAGCATTTCTGCACACAAGCACAACCTAAACTTATTCATCTTGAAAGTAAATACATGCTTGTTGAGTCAACTCCTGAACGCAGGTGAAGTGTGTTGGAGATTAGAAGTGTGTATGAGGGCATTAGAGGTGTGTTAAGGGCATTAGAGGTGTGTGTGAGGGTTTTAGAGGTGCGTATGAGGGCATTAGAGGTGTGAATAAGTGTATTAGAAGTGTGGATAAACTTGCCTGAAGCGTTTATTGACATGAGGTTCGTTCAGACACATTTTATTGTCTCTGATTCTTTCTCACATGGAGGCACACTGACCGAGTGATACAGTAATTAAGTGATTCTGTGTAATTTTTTATACGCCCGTCATAAGACTGGACGTATTATGGAATCATGATGTCTGTCTGTGTGTCTGTCCGTTGCTTATGTTCACAATAACTCCGCCAATTGAGGGGCACGTGACCTTATCCAGCGATGCAGACGTGATATCCTCGGCTCTTTCTTAAAACCCTCTTAAAATATATAACTCGACTAAGTCTGCCACAGAATTCTGGAAATTCTGTCCGCAAATGATGTCCGAGAAAGGTGCGCGTAAAAGGAAGTTGGAAAACTCACCAGCAAAGAAAAAATTGAGAGAGTTTTTGAATGTTTCGACGGAGGACCTTGACCACGCCATATCGAAAGCCGTTCGGTTAGCATTAGCAGAGCAACAAGAAAGGTTGGATGCTTCTATCCTGGCGGCGGTTAAAGAGGCAATGGACACTGTGGTAGTTCCACAACTGGTCGACTTAAAGTTTCAAATTAAACAGACTAACGAAGCGCTACACAATGTGGCGGGGGACATTGAACGCCTCGACAAATTAGTGAATAAAACCAAGTCTCGTTTTGTTTCATTGCAGGCCGCCGTGCGAGCTAACAAACAAGACATACAAGCTCATGAAGGGCTAATTGCTTCGATCACCGGAAAACTCACCGTAGCGGAGGACAGAAGTCGGAGATCCAATTTGCGACTCGTGGGGCTAACTGAATCTGCCGAGGGTTCAGACGTTATTGGGTTTCTTAAAACACACTTGCCGCGTTGGATTCCCTCTCTGGCCGGGCGCGATATCAGAATTGAAAGGGCACATAGACAGTTTAGTAAAGAAAAGAAAAGGGACAATCGCCCGCGCACTCTGCTTTTCAAACTTCTTGATTATGCCGACCGCCAAGCAATTTTGAAAGGGGCCAGGGAGGCATACCCGATCACCCACGAACGGCAAACTTTATCTTTTTTTCCAGACTACAGTGTCACTACTGTCAAGCAACGAATGGCGTTCAACGACGTGAAAAAGCAGATGACTTCCATGGGCCTAAAACCATTTCTCATATATCCTGCGGAAATCAAACTGTCATTCCAACACAACCTCTACAACTTCAAGTCGCCAGAGGAAGCAGAACAATTTCTCGACACGATTAAACCACTAACTGCATCGGCTGTGGCGTTTTCTGCCGATCTGTGTGGAGCGGTGGCTTCGGGTTCAGGATCCCAAAGGAGCGGTGATGCGAGACCGGGACTTTTGATGGATACATCTCAACCCTTGGATTGAGCTACGTTTAGCTAATTATTGGACACAACCTGATTAAGAGGACGTTTTATACTAAGCTAACTGTCGGACACTATGGATGGATCATGACGAGGACTTTTAGCTCCCACATACAATGGATCGTGTAAGTACTGCGGTCAAGCTATCACCAGTTCGCAAAACGACGGTCAAACTATCACCGGTAAAAATTTGGTGCGCGATTACAGCGGATAGCGCGGTACTTTGGTCACGTGATACAAATGCTGTCAAAATTCGGCTTGTTGACAGAAAAACCGAGGCTTATTCAACGTAAGAATGCGCATATTTTCTTCAGATAAAAAAATCGTCAACAACTTCCATAATGTGGTTTGAAAATGACTTTTTTCTTTTTCTTTTTTCAATAAATAGTTGACATTTTGTGCAGATTGAAATGTGAGATTTTGGCGAGCTGCTGTTAATCCAGATGACAAATAATTGCATGTAACTGTAATAATGTTTTACTTAAAGCAAAAGGAAAAAAAGGTTTATGTCACTGTGGCATTAATGGAAGAATTCCCATTAGAATTGCTCTTTTTAGGTAGACAAAATACGAGAAAATTAAAGCAGGGACCATAATACTTGTGTAATTCAAAAGGAAAAAAAGGTATATGTTACTGTGGCATTAATGAAAGAATTCCCATTAGAATTGCTCTTTTTAGGTAGACAAAATACGAGAAAATTAAAGCAGGGACCATAATACTTGTGTAATTCAAAAGGAAAAAAAGGTATTTGTTACTGTGGCATTAATGGAAGAATTCCCATTAGAATTGCTCTTTTTAGGTGGACAAAATATGAGAAAATTAAAGCAGGGACTATAATACTTGTGTAATTCAAAATGTTTCTGGAAATTAGGGGGCTCAAACCATACTGCACATGCTGTAGTAAATGCTTATTGAATAAAGAGAGATTGCATGGCTGAATCAACATGTAAACAGCCATCAAAGTATGTGCTTTACAACACAACTAAATGGGGCATGGCTGAGGGCCTGTAATGCTTAAAATTGAAAAATGTAGCACTATTTCTTGCAAATCAATAAGTTAGTGAAAATTACAACTTGCATATAATAGAATAAGAAATCCTACTATAAGCCCACCAAACATGAAGAGATTCTGTGGTGGAAATTTTTAATAAATGGCCATCAAAATTGATACTGTGCAATGTGTGAAAGCAGAAAATTGGATAGGGGCGTAATACTTGCGGACCTCTATTTCCTACAAATCAAATAGTTAGAGAAAATTGACACATCCTTTTGCTTTAAGTAAAACATTATTACAGTTACATGCAATTATTTGTCATCTGGATTAACAGCAGCTCAGACAAAAGAATTGGTAGCATTTTAATAGATGGGATATTATTTATCAGTGATGAAGAAACAAAGATATAATCAATTCTGGAGGAGATCTGATGGCGACCTGAGTAAAAGGAAAATTCTTAAGCCACATTGTTTCTAATTCACCATATATCTACTAAATTCAGGTCTTTGATAAAAGCATTGAACGCCATCGAGGTTTCTTTTGTCTGACCATTCCCCCTGGCCCTACTTTAAGACAAAATAGGTGGCGTTTCAACACTACTCTTAACAAACTCTGATTTTTTGGAAAGAATGAAATGCCACCTTGACAGAATTTTTGGAACATAATAGAGAATATGACAACCCACAGCTTTTATGGGAAGCATGTAAATGTTCCATAAGGGGGTTCTCTATTTCTTTTTCATCCTTCCAGAAGAAAACAAGGGATAGAAGGCTTACTGAATTGGAAGGGGAGGTGGAGACATTGGAGAGAGCGCAGAAGGACCAATTTACAGATGATAGAGCAAATGCACTTGTTGCACTAAAGGGAAAATATAATGCCCTGTCTTTTCAGAAATCCGAATTCATTCTACATAGAACCAAACAAAAATATTACTTCCACGGAGACAGGCCCAGCCGACTTCTTGGATGGAAACTAAAGCAAAATGAAATGAGGGCTTCTTTTAATGTTATTAGAGATAAAATGGGTAAATTGATAACTGATCCAGCGGGGATCAATGAGGTGTTTTGTGCTTTTTATAATTATCTTTATTCATCAGATACTAATTTTAATACACATAAATGCACATATTTCTTTAAATCTATACACTTACCTAAGCTTAACCCTCAAGACCGAGATCTTTTAGATGAGCCTGTTACTTTGGATGAGCTGAAGAGAGCAGCAGAATCTCTCCAAAAAGATAAGTCTCCTGGAGTTGATGGGATCCCCCCAGAATTATATCTAGCTTTATGGGACATCGTGGGACATCTGGTCCTAAACTCAATCATCTATGCAATAGAACATAACACTTTTCATAGAGACCAAAAAACAGCCATCATTACCCTTCTTTTAAAAAGGGGAAAAGATCCTCTCGAATGCTCAAGCTATAGACCAATCTCATTAATTTGCGGAGATGTAAAATTGTATGCCAAAGTGTTAGCTAGACGGCTGGATGTAGTAACTGATAAGTTAATACATTTTGATCAAATGGGTTTCATGAGGGGTAGGTTAGCAGCTGATAATGTTCGTAGACGTTTACACATTATTGATATGGCACAAACCATCCCAATTGATTGTGCCACCTTATCTCTTGATGCTGAGAAGGCCTTCGATAGGCTCGAATGGCCATTTTTATGGGAGGTGCTCAAACAGTTTGGATTTGGCCCAAAGTTTATTTCTATGATACAGACCCTTTATAATTCCCCATTAGTATCTATACTAACAGGGACTCATCAGTCCCCTCCCTTTACTTTACAGAGAGGGACGAGACAGTCCTGTCCTCTTTCCCCACTCCTATTTGCACTGTCTTTAGAACTAGTTAGGTCAAAAATCTCAATTCCGTGACCACACTCTGGCTACCAAGGTTTGATGATTGATTTGACATCTATGGACCTTTTATACAAAACCCAAAACCAGTGAAGTTGGCACGTTATGTAAATCGTAGATAAAAACAGAATACAATGATTTGCAAATCCTTTTCAACTTATATTCAATTGAATACACTGCAAAGACAAGATGTTTTATGTTGAAACTGAGAAACTTTCTTTTTTTTTGCAAATAATCAATTTAGAATTTAAAGGCAGCAACAGATTGCAAAAAAGTTGGCACAGGGGCCTTTTTACCACTGTGTTACATTGCCTTTCCTTTTAACGACACTCAGTCAACGTTTGGGAACTGAGGAGACCAAGGCTTTTCAGCTGGAACTCTTTCCCATTCTTGCTTGATGTACAGCTTTAGTTGTTCAACAGTCCGGGGTCTCCATTGTCGTATTTTATGCTTCATTTCACATTTTCAATAGGAGACAGGTCTGGACTACAGGCAGGCCAGTCTAGTACCCGCACTCTTCTACTACGGAGCTATGCTGTTGTAACACGTGCAGAATGTGGCTTGGCATTGTCTTGCTGAAATAAGTAGGGGCGTCCATGAAAAAGACATGGCTTGGATGGCAACATATGTTGCTCCAAAACCTGTATGTACCTCTCAGCATTAATGGTGCCTTCACATATGTGTAAGTTTCCCATGCCTTTTGCACTAATACACCCCCATACCATCACTGATGCTGGCTTTTGAACTTATAACAGTCCGGATGGTTCTTTTCCTCTTTGGTCCGGAGGACACGACGTCCACAGTTTCCAAAAACAATTTGAAATGTGGACTCGTCAGAGCACAGAACACTTTTCCACTTTGCATCAGTCCATCTTAGATGAGCTTGGGCACAGCGAAGCCGGCGGCGTTTCTGGGTGCTGTTGATAAATGGCTTTCACTTTGCATTGTAGAGTTTTAACTTGCACTTGCAAATGTAGCGACGAACTGTAGTTACTGACAGTGGTTTTCTGAAGTGTTCCTGAGCCCATGTGGTGATATCCTTTACACACTGATGTCGGTTTTTGATGCAGTACCGCCTGAGGGATCGAAGGTCACGGGCATTCTATGTTGGTTTTTGGCCTTGTCGCTTACGTGCAGTGATTTCTCCAGATTCTCTGAACCTTTTGACGATATTACGGACCGTAGATGATGAAATCCCTAAATTTCTTGCAATAGCTCGTTGAGGAATGTTGTTTTTAAACTGTTTGACAATCAGCTCACAGATTTGTGCACTAAGTGGTGACCCTCGCCTCATCCTTGTTTGTGAATGACTGAGCATTTCAGGGAAGCTGCTTTTATACCCAATCATGGCACCCACCTGTTCCCAATTAGCCCGTTCACCTGTGGGATGTTCCAAATAAGTGTTTGATGAGCATTCAACTCTCTCAGTCTTTTTTGCCACTTGTGCCAGCTTTTTTGAAACATGTTGCAGGCATAAAATTCCAAATGAGCTAATATTTGCAAAAAATTACAAAGTTTACCTGTTCGAACATTAAGTTACTTGTCTTTGCAGTGTATTCAATTGAATATAGGTTTAAAAGAATTTGCAAATCATTGTATTCTGTTTTTATTTACGATTTAAACAACGTGCCAGCTTCACTGGTTTTGGGTTTTGTAAAAGATTTAGCCTCCATGTCCCTCTCAAAAATCCCGGTAATTTTTTCTAGAAGCCAAAATTCAAGATGGCCACCGGCACCAAAGTTAAAAATTAAGTTTTCATTCAGAACACCTAGAATCATGTCCAAAGACACTTTTTTTTGCCTAAGATGACCCTAAGGATTCCAAATTGTGACATCATTTTGATGTTACAATATCAATTTATCCCAGAAATCCAAGATGGCTGCCTATCAGAGAAGAAAAATGCATATTTTTACCAGGTGCTTTTAAGGTCCTGAGATAACATAAGATGTTTGCTTGATCTGGAGTGGTCATGTAGTTGAGATTCTGATTATATACTCAGCAACAAAAGTTTCTGTGACACCAATATTGTTAATTATTTTTCATAACGCAATTATGAAATTGTCATACATGGTGATATCAGACTGAAACAGTACACGTAAACACAACATTGAAATGGAAATCATGAAAATGCGAGAAAATGACTTTGCACGTGAAAATGTGCGTAAATCATGCTTGTGGATGGCAATAAAAGAGGAGAATTTTTGGAATGTTCACATTGTGCCTGATGAACGACGGAAGCATCACTTATCGAAAACACAGCCATTTCGGATCAGGAACTCTACCCTCTAAATGCCAAGACTGTCTGAAAATGATTGGTGGAGGGCCATTGGGATGATTGAATCCGGAACCTCGCAGAGGGAAGTTGCTCATCGCCTGAATGTCCACCGAAACACCATTTGGAACTTATGGCAGCGTCATCAGCAGACAAGACATGTCAGAGACCGTCCTCGCTGCGGCCGTCCACGAGTAACCACTCCCAGACAGGACAACTGGATTCGAACAACCCATCTCCGAAATCGATTCCAACCTGCAACCATAACTGCAAGAACGATACCTGGTTTGAGGCGACTGTCTGCACAGACAATCCGTCGCCGTCTCCGTCATTTTGGCATTGTCCCACGTCGGCCAGCAAGACGTCCAATACTCACAGTACAACACCGACGACTGTGTCTACAGTGGGCACAACAACATCGACGGTGGATCCAACGTCAGTGGGATCTTGTACTCTTCACTGATGAATCAAGATTCATGCTTAACCGATGTGATGGTCGTTTACGTGTATACCGTCGACGTGGAGAACGTTATGCCAACAACTGTGTTCAGGAATTTGATCGTTTTGGAGGTGGTAGTGTCATGATTTGGGGAGGGATCACGGCCAGAAACAGAACAGATTTGCTTGTTATTGATGGAAATCTGACAGGTCAAAGATATCGCGATGAAGTGCTACGGCCATTGGTGGTACCGTTTTTGATGCAACATGGTCCCGGAATAACGCTGCAACATGATAACGCCAGATCACACGTTGCAAGGATTGTACAGCAGTATCTGATGCAACAACATGTCAATGTCCTGCCATGGCCAGCCAGATCCCCAGACATGTCCCCAATCGAGCATCTTTGGGACGAGATGGATCGACGTTTGCGGCGGTTGGATAACCCGCCAGCTACACTCCAGGAATTGCGACAACGTCTACGTCAGATTTGGAATGACATCCCACAGCAATTTCTGGCACATCTGATTCGGTCCATGCGCCGGAGATGCGTTGCTTGCATCATGGCACGAGGAAGTCACACCCGGTATTGAAGTGTGAAGGTCACAATTGGTTAGACGTCAGACAAGTGCTTCATGACGCATGAAAATGACATTTTTCGTTTTGAGTGACGTTGGCACTGAAAAGTCAGTGTTTCTCCTGTTAAATAAACATATTGATTGCATTGAGATCTTTGCGTGTCATTTATAACATACACATAAATGGTGTCACAGAAACTTTTGTTGCTGAGTATAGTTCATTGTATTAAAAGGGATATATCGCTGTACACTAAGCAATGAATGATCAGTAAAACTCAATGCAATTGACAATAAAATCTTTAATTACGGTGACTAGAACATCTGTCAAATGAAACCATTTGAACATGCTAAAGGAAAGATCATTTTACCCTTAAATACTTCTCTTTGGTAATATTTCTTAGACAAATATTATCACCACCTGTTGGACATACAACAAATTTAGACAATGTTAGACAATGAAGACAAACTTCAGCTGTTCAATCTGAATCAGAATGGTCTACCTCTGAAAATTGTGAATTGTCAGATTCAGATGAATCGCTCATCCCCCTCTCTTCATCATCATTTGTATCTTCACTCTCCTCCTTGCTGCCATCTTCTTCCTCCTCAGCTGGAAGAGCATGACGCATGTGGCGAACAGGACGACAATAACCACACACCAGCTCCCACCCATGCCCAAGTAGGTTTGGGGTGGTTCTTCATGGAGGGATGGCGTACAAGATATGCCAAGTAGTTGGCACGTAGGCAGTGTCGATGCAGACTATCCGCATCAGGGGGGGACTGATGAAGGATTTGTTTTTCATTGCTTTCCATTTTGCTGTTCTGGCATCAGCTATGGTTTTACTCTTTTTGTCACCATATATCACCAATCTCGTGAACTGAAAGAGTTCCTCAAGAACCTCCTCTTTAAGGTCAAGGCTCTCTCCACAATGCAAGAGTAGCCTTCTGGCCTCTGTGCTTTTTAGCACATGGTCATATGCAGACTTTTTGCCCTTTCCATAAAACCCTGAGTTTGCATCGCAGCCTGTCATGCAATGCAGCTGCACAATACAATCGGCCATCTCATCAGTCAACCGGCTATGGCATAGGATCATGTCTTGCTTTCTCTTGATACAGAGCATTCCAGGCAGTGAATGCCTTGGCAGAGGGGAAGGTGTCACTAAATTTCATATAGCTGTTTGGGATGTGTGTTTTACCTTGTATGCGTAGATCACGCTCATCATCTTTTGTTGAATTTGGCGCATCATATGGGTCATTCACACAGATGATATGTTCAGCATCAGTGTGGCGGGAAAAGATGATGTCAGATACCTTCTGTATGTAGTCTGACCACTTGTATGGTGTGCCATCTTGCATCTGTCGATCTTCTGCTGTTGGAGTTGCCATCCTCCAAATCATGCCCATGTCAATTAAGGCAGTGTAGGGTTCCTTCAGATCTATAGATTCCAGGCAGAATCTTTGGATGAGCTTGCTCTTTTGAGTTTTCCTGTATGTGCCATTTGAGTTGAAAATTGGCACACACTCCTCCACAACACGATACTCCAGCAGCTCAGCAAGATCAACAAGTTGGCTAACCTCAACCAAGTTGATCACAGCCTTGAGTGCTTTCCTCTCCATTTCTGCAGATTTTGCTTTAAGATTCTCACCAGGCTTCTCTGTGTTAGGCATCTTGGAGAAAGTTAAGCATTTGCTTAAAGGTACAGGTGCATGGATAGACTTGTCCTTACTTAACACCCGCTCTTGCAAGAAGTTAGTTGACTTTTCCTCCCCTGAGGCATGGGCTGAACTGAAGTCAGCAACGAGCTCATCCGAGGCAGGCATGGCAGACTGCAATGTGCGAAGGGTGGGTGAGGATGGGTCAAATGGGAAGGAGTTGAACTCATGCAAACGTGAAACTAAGTCCTGTACACACTGTTCATCATCTCGCATTCGTTCGGGTCCACACTCCACATGCTTCCTCTTGGCTTGTTTTCTGTTGGCCAAAGTGTTCAAAGCTGCCCGGATCCGGGCCACATTGTTCACATTCCAGGAGTGCACCATCAGCTGCTTCTCATTCTTGTGGATGGAGAGCCAGTCAGTCTTCATTTTGCTGCCCTTGGTCATGGTGCATTCAATCCACATGTCCCGTGCCATGTTGGAGTATGGGTTGCCTGTGATGGACTGAGAAAAGTCAGTTCAAAGGAAGGCAACCTGATCTGCAGGAAGTGTTGTCAGCATTGCCCAGAAGTCCGATAACCATCTTCCATACCTATTGTTGTCATTTGCTACCATCCAAGGTAGCATGGCACGCAGAGAGCTGACATACTCATCCCAGCTACAGATATGGACAGCATGGACATTTTGCATGAGTGCATCTGTCATGGACAGGAAATCCATCCAGTAGTCCACCATGTCACTACCCTCCACATTGCTGAACATGTTGGTGATAAGAGTTTCAAGATTGACATCCTCCTCAAGTGCTGCATGAGCTGCAGAGTGGGATAATTGAGGGAGATGTGTATTTCTCAGGATCTCAAGGTTCTCACTGGTAACAGCATTAAGGTTGGGTGTACGTTTCTCCTGTTCCAGCTGACTTATGAGAGCCTCATACATGAGTATCAAGCAAAGTAGCCCCCTCTTGTAATGCTTGCCTTTAAGAGCACGGTCAACAGAACCCTCAGCAATAGCCCCTGCTGCGACAAGAATGTCTCCCATCTCACTTAATATAACTTTAAAAGCACCTAGTAAAAATATGCATTTTTCTTCTCTGATAGGCAGCCATCTTGGATTTCTGGGTTAAATTGATATTGTAACATCAAAATTATGTCAGATTTGGAATCCTTAGGGTCAACTTAGTCAAAAAAGTGTCTTTGAACATGATTCTAGGTGTTCTGAATGAAAACTTAACTTAATTTTTAAATTTGGCGCCGGCGGCCATCTTGGATTTTGTCTTCTAGAAAAAATTCCCGGGATTTTTGAGAGGGTTATGGAGGCTAAATCTTTTATAAAAGATCCATACATGTCAAATCAATCATAAAACCTTGGTAGCCAGAGAGTGGTCATGGAATTGAGATTTTTGACCTAACTAAACCTTTAGCTCAAGCTGTCAGAGAACATAAGCAGATTTCTCCTATTAGTGTACATGGTTTGAATCATTTTATCTCCCTATATGCAGATGATATTCTACTGTTTCTCTCCGATGTCGAGAACTCAATCCCTTCTGTACTGTCTTTGTTTGATGACTTCAAGGAACTAGCTGGTTACAAAATAAATTGGTCAAAATCCACATTACTCCCTATTAATCCGGCGGCTCAAAATATTAAAATCCCCCCATGTGTCCCCACCAAAAATATCATGCGGTATCTTGGCGTTAAAATATGCACAGCTCTGTCAAGAACTGTTCTTGATAATTACACAGAATTTTTCCAGAAGGTCAAAAGTGATGTAGAGCGATGGAGTAATTTATCTGTCTCTTTACAAGGAAGGATTTCTAATATTAAGATGAATATATTACCCCCGTTGAATTTTCTTTTCTTTATGATCCCAGCTCCTCCTCCTCCGAAATTTTTTTATGAAGTCCAATCTATGATTTCCAAATTTTTGTGGAATGGCAAACGGGCAAGAATTAAATTATCCACCCTACAGCGTTGTAAGTCGAGCGGAGGATTGGCACTCCCTAATTTTAAATTTTATTACTGGGCCTTTCAAATCCGCCCATTACGCACCTGGGCAGATGTGAACTCAAAGGTTCCCTGGAGAGTTATAGAGGCTGCCATAGTGGCACCATATAGGTTGCAAGATCTCTTGTGTACTAAGCTGAAACGCCGGAGCCTAAATCTCAGACTTGGAAGTATAATATTGCATTCCCTTTTAGTATGGGATAAAGTTGAGAAACTGCTGGGCAATATACCTAAATATCATAAACTGTCTCCGATATGGAATAACCTACACATTTTAACTGCAGGGAAACCTTTCATATCCACCCTCTGGGCATCCAAAGGTATTAACATTCTACAAAATATATATGATGATAGTGGCCTTCACTCATTCCAGGAATTGCAGCACAAGTTTGACCTTCCAAACTCCTCATTTTTTTTGTATTTAAGATTGAGGTCATCATTGAAGGCATGTGGTGCCCCACCTGATGCACAAATACGAACACACCATATGTCTGACTGGATAAATAGCAACCAATGTTCTCAGGGGCTTGTCACTAAAATATATAATACCCTTCCAAGCGCAGTGTGTCAAGCACTACCAGTTGAAAGTGTTTGGGACTGGGAGTTAAGTAAAGTTGGCTTTCACCCAGACTGGCATAAAATCTGGTTAAACATAAATAACACATCTCAAAATTTGAGCCACCAGTTGATCAATTTTAAAATAATCCACAGAGCTTATGCCACTCCTTATAAACTTTACAAAATGGAACTGCTTTCAAGTCCTAATTGCACTGTGTCGAAACTCTTTCATTGGGACAGTATTACATATGTTTTGGGAATGCGCTGATGTGAATATGTTATGGATCTATGTGGGTCATATTATGGGCAAACTATGTGGGACCACAATTACTCCAGACCCCTGTCTATGTTTGTTGAATGATGACACTGCCTTCAACATTGCATTGATATATAAACAAATCCTTTTCTGTGGTTTTACAGCAGCAAAGAAAACAATTTTTGGAATACTGGGTTAATCAGGAGATTAATGTATTAAGATTATGGTTGATAAATCTTCAATATATGGTGAATATGGAATATTCTACGGCCAGGATTAACAGGGCGAAAGCCAAAACAGTGGCTATTTGGGCAAAAACAGCGGTAGATATTCGGGACTTACTAAGACAGCAATGAGGTAAATATTGTATTTGGAAATGACAGTGATTACTCTTACTAATTTTCTTTTTTTTTCCTGTTTTTCCATGTAGTGTGAATTTTTCCCTTGGGTTTTATTTTTGTTAGTCTATGTTGATGGCGGTCAATGTTCATTTGTTTTTGTAATATGTTTGCCAGTAAAAATATGCAATAAAAAGTCAATCACAAAAAAAATAAATAACTCCGCCAATTCTCAATCGATTTCATCCAAATTCACACAGCATGATCATATTAGGTGGACATTTTATGAGTTCGGAAATCAGCCTGATTGGATCACCCTTCTTCTCAAAATTAACCCTTTATGCCCAGACATCGACATAAAGAGTCTGTCCGTTGCTTATGTTCACAATACTATTCACACAGCATCACCATATCAGGTGGAACTTTGATGAGTTCAGAAATCAGCCTGATTGGATCATCCTCTTTCTCAAAATTAACCCTTTCATGCCCCTAAATCGACAAAAAGAGTACACAAAGTAAGGCGACAGAATGAATAAATTCGAAAGAGAGAAGCTAAAAAACATGCTGACGCAAACAAACTAAGGAGACAAAGTGAAGATATACCTTCCCATCAAACTGTTGCATGACGGGCGTATATTGCTGTCTGACTGCTCTTGTTCTCTTTGTGATGGAAAGATTGTCTATCCGCAGTGCCCTATACAGCTTATGCTTGCTGTTGACAGTTTTCTCTGTCTGTGTTGGTGTTTACCCGTGTGTGTGTGTTTGTTCATTTGTGTGTGGTGTGTGCCGTGAGTGTGAGCAAATACTGCATGTCTGCATGAGTCCACATTTGTTTGTAAGCGTGCATTCATTTGCCTGTCACTGTGATTATTTGTCTGTTTGTGTATGTGCATGTACGTACATTTCCCTGCATGTGTCTGTATGTGTGCGCCTGAGTATGTATGATTGCATATTTGTGCTTGTGTGTGTTTTTACAGAATGGAGACCCCTCTCTAATTCGCTCTGGTCCGAAAGAGACCCTATCCAGTCAAAGGCTGGTATTTGATGCAGAGAGATCTCGGAGGGAGAACCGCGTTGTCTTCTGTGGCCAGGACCAGTGGACCAATGGGGTTGAGTGACCCGTTCAGGGGGCAGGAACACTCAGTGAGAAAGTGAAAACTGAAGATTCTCTGGGTTGTTTCCCCTTTAAAACTTGACTGTGATCTACAGGAATTGCTGCTATCTGTATCAAACACTTGTCTGCTTTGATTTGTACTTTGATTTGGAAACATAAGGGAAACAATCAGAACAAAATGCCAGCATTACATTACATTAATTTAGCAGCACAGTTCTGCTTCAATATTGGAAATCAGTTGCCTAATTTTTATTTCACTTGAGGGTAACCCAGGTCAAAGGTCGAGTAGATATGCCCAAAAAGAGCACATTTGAGCTTCTATTTGCCATGCAAATTTCTTCAAGTGATATCTGAGTTGGAGGAAAACGGAAAAAAAATTTCGCAACCACCAGACCATTCTTCGTAGAACTGCATGCCGCCATCGAGTCAGTTACAAGGGGTCAGTGACGTTTTTGTGGACAGGATGTTCGTTGGTTGATTGATGTCTGTAGTTTTTTAGATGGAACTTTCCACCTTGATACTTGCTACGATACGCTAAATCATGGGAACAAGTTATATTTTGTGGCCTCAAAATATAATTTTTTCATGTTTTTGTTCTACCCAGGCAGCGTACAGTTTTGAAAGAGTTCAGTTGGGGTTTGGTAGGGGATGAAATGTTTCCTCGCAGCACCTTCGACCCCAATTCGAGCCTTAAGCCTGGAAAAACGCAATTTTCCTGCATTTGCTATGTATGGCATGGTGTACGGGTCTCGTGACATCCAGGACAAGTTGTCCAAAGAAACGTCACAACTACATGGGTGGGGGGTTGGTGTTCGAAGAGGTGACATACCTGCTCCCAAAAGGAGGACGGAGCCGACAATGCTTCTGCTTGCGCTCTTAGGGTTTTAACTCTACAACTCTTCTGGGAAATAGGGGAGAGCTTTGTTGGTGAATGATATATGAAATTAAAGTTCAAAGTGTGCTCTTTTTGGGAAAATTTATTTGAGGTCTGACCTGGGTGCCCCTTTCAGTACGTGTTTTTCAAACTATTATTTTTCCTTTGGTTACAGCATAATTTTCCACATGAAAAATTTGAAAATGACCTTTCCGACTCGCTCTGACAAGCTCTGCCTCAGTGACTGATGCTATGGCCCACATGCAATGCAGCTAAGTTCCACATTGACAACAGCACATCAGACGTTGGAGCGCCACTCCCTCGCGCGTATTCCTGAAAATATTGCGGTTTGTTTCTTACCGAAAGCGTCTAACTTGTTCGGCAAAGTCATCCAGAGAGGCCTTAACCACTTAGTGCCCGGAGCTGTGTTTACGCGCGAACAATCGCCGGGCTTGAGTCTCGGATCTATCTATGAATGATAGCTCATGCGAGTCGTGTTTAACAGGGCAGCAGTGAGTGCTGCCGTCTGCGCTGGCCCGGATTATATTCACTGATGGTCGTTGGCGTAATGGGTGATAAGAACTGTGCTGTTTAGAATCTGAACCATCCAAACACTGACTTGAGTTCATGCAATATACGATGAGGATGCAATCAATTACGCTATATACATCTTTTACTTACAAAGAAACATATCGCGAGGTGATAGAATGTCGGTGACATGAAAAAAAAAATTCTTGACAGTATCGTAAATTTGGAAGCCCGGCTCAACACACAATGGAATTTCATAAATGACGCACATGTAGCGTGACTCTTTCCTTACACCGTTCTTGGCGCCAACTACACAAGATTCACACAGTCTCAACTTTTTCACAGTCGATGGCTGCGAACTAGCCGGTTGATCGCTGCGATTAACACGACTCATACCGAAGTTGTTATCATCATTACAACGTGGTTTCACCATTCGCTCACCCAGACGATTCCTCTTCACTGTTTCGCACGTGACCCGCGGGTTGACAGCATCTTCACTAGCTTTTTGTCCTGCCACAGCAGGAATAGCATCAATACCTATTGCTGTCACCATGTGATCACGGTGAAAATGAACTAAACAAAATTTACAAACTGAAATTAATGGAATGTATGCACGCTACTTCTTATATCACTCAAGACCAATCATGATGTCACATGAACTCAAACCATTGTCTTTGTGTAGATGCAAAGCAAAAAGCATTCATAACAGTTCTGTGTCTTTAGTTGCAAAGTGAACAACGTGATGAGACGTGGCTCCGAGAATGGAGCCGGTCGGCAGTAATACGAGTACACACGTTTCCGGGAAAGTTCAATAAGCAAACTTATAAGAGATCGGGCAGGTGTGAGTTGCAGTAATGTAATTATATAGGAAACAAGTGGTTAACTATTTCATGGAGGGATATATCCATGACATCAAAATTTTAAACGGAACGGGTTGAGATACAAGAGTAACCGCGAAGTGTTGGCGATCCATGCAGAAAAGCCAAACAACCTTAACTGCACATTGAGATGAATGCAGGCAAAATTGAGGAATCGCACTGCATATGTAGAGCAGGGGAAGTAGTTTTCATACGTTTGCTGTTATCACTCAGCTAAAAATAACTCTGGATCCAGTATGCTGTTGAATGTCGGTTGGCCATGAGTCAGACAATACCCTAACTAGACTTTGTAATAAATCATATGCAATGCAGCAAACCCTGAAACTAGCTACATTGACAGAATTGAGCTATTAATCTATATGTATCTTTATATCCGCATTTTTTCTCCAAACCAGTTTCGATGACGAGTTAACTGTACTCATTTCGGCTGAGCGACTGACATTCTGAATACAACTGTAGCTAGTTTGCTGGCTAGCTACCAAGCCAACTTCTCTCACGTTAAAGTTTCTAAGCAGATTACATCATGCCATTACAAATTCTTTCACCATCTGGCTAAATGTTTTATATTATCTAGTGTTGCAAATGCCTGTGTATGAATGAATCCTGTTGTCAGCAGAATAGCTACTGGTTTGTAGCTACATCTGGTATTTTGTGCCAAAGTCCATTGGGGAAAAACAATACCATGTACATCAATGATGCTGTGGGTGTAATTCTGTCTTCTCAGCAAAAAATAAGCATAGATGGTTGGTAACTAACTAGTGCTGGTGAAAAGGCAAAGAATTTCATTTAACCTTCGAGCAAACAGGTTCTGTGTTTGTTTATCTCATGCTCATTGAGTCGCTTGGGAGGCCTTCCACATGCCTCAACCTAGCAAACTCTTTTCCATCTGCATTTTTATCTTTGGAAAAAGGATTGATTGAGCTCCTTGTTGCTGGGCATGGTATCTTTTGTCAGTATTACACGTTGCCAAAGTGCATCTAAGAACCATTTTCAATAAAATCAAACACCTCGCCTATTAAACACAGCTCATGATTGCATTGAATGTGAGACAAAATGGCGGTGCTGTTGGGGTAGGCAGGACCTGATTAAGATAAGGCAATCTGATTGGTAGTTATTCTGTACTTGACAGGTCAGAAATAATCTCAAGATGACACACAAGACTCAGGTACAAGATTTGAATTAATAAGCGACTATACAAAATGGCTCAATTTTTTTTATTTTTCTTTTTATATTTTCCAAACTATTGACACAGAAGATTAATACATCCTTGAAAACATTATCAACATTCAAAATCAGCATTAAATCCTTAAAATTAAAAATAAAGTTAAAATAAAAAAATAAAAAAATCTTTAGCTGACAGCAGCAGAAGGCCCCGGAATTCGTAGAGGTGTTAAGGCTAAGTTTTCATAAAATCAAGGAGCTGATAATTTAATTTTTGTTTTGAGGCATCATAAGTAAGAAAATGATTTTGAGAGATTGGATATCGCTGGTTACCAAACACTTTTCCATTTTGCACCTCTAGAGGGAGCCGTTCTCTCTTGAAACCTATGAGGGGGAAAAGTGACATTTTCTTCCTTTCACAGGAAAGGAATAGTAGTACTAATGTTCGCAGTTGAGTGCGCCTGTACAAACAGCACTTTTTATATTCCAGCAAATATCAATTTTGGATCACTCTACTGAATTAATAGCTCTTTGGAAGGCTTTGTTTTGCAAGTTTTTAGTCTGAAAGAAGAAATGATTATTCTCTTTGATACCGCTTCCTGTCCCTCAGTGATGTTATACTAGGGAACTAAGTCACTGTAAATTCTGTATTTGCTGATAAGAGCCCAGACCTATTTCTCCATTAAGGAAAAGTATGGGGTACATAAAACAGATCAAAGGACAACAGGGAACACATTTCGGAAAAGGGTTTGAGACACCTGTCACCATGGGTTCCTAGAACTAAAATGCCCCTCAGCAAAATATGTTAAAATGATTTTGTGGATGTGTTTTTGATTTTTATAATATTTAAATCTGCAGTCTGTACCTTTGGGGAAATGAGCAAGATACAGACATTTTAATTATAAACACCACCACTCCTCTCTGTTCCTTCTCTTAGTCTTCTGTCCCTCTCATCAAGCTTGTTCACAAGTTCAGTTCGAAAGCCATGTAGCCGTCAGATACACATGAGCTCCAGTATTTCTTATTGCAGAGTAAAGAAACACTGGTTATAACAAGAAATTAGCGTTAAGTATTTACATGTTACTCATAGACACATGCCACACCATCTCAAAGTCAGTGTATTTGGTTATCGAAAAGATTATGAGGCCGTATATCAGCCAACAAACAAGCAAACTTGTGTTGCCTACACGACATTAGCATTAGAGACTGAACCTTAACCCCCTTCTGCAGATGTAGACACTTGCATCAATGGAACTGCAAATTTAAGCACGCAGTTACTGTACCCGATCACTAGATAGCACCCCCAGATCAGTTATTGAATATTCACAAGCAAGCAGAGTTCAAACGCGGTTTTGAATATGAGGAAGCTCACTCCACTCCCTGTTTTTCAAGAGTGGCATGAATGAAACTCCTCAGCTAAGCCTAATGTGCAAACTGGTCATTATCCTTGCCCATAGTATTCATCCAGCAGTTTAAAAAAATGATCTCTTGCGACAGAAAAAAAAAAATCGTCCTCCATAGCAACCACTTTAGCTACAGTGAGCCAACAGTATTCCAATTAGTGGTTTAGAAAAATCAGTTTTCTGAAGCAAAAAATTCAACATGGTATTGATTCTCTCACATTCTACTGTCAATTACAGTCATCACATACAAAAAATACGTAGTTCACCACTGTGGATTTACGTGTAGATTCCTTCATTGACAAATTCAGTGCTTCCTTATATCCACCCAAGTACTGGTGTTGATAGCCAATCACTCAATTATACACTCAGGCTCTTCTGCTTAACTGCACACTTCACTTCACGGTGTTTAAACGTTCCACTGTAAGTGAAACACATTGATTGGACAAACATAAGAGCTTACAAGCCTATGTGTATCAGCAAGCTCGGTTGTATCCTGTCTACGTTGCGCACATTGCGCGGCTGAAATAGACGCGATTTATAGAAAAAAGACTCTTCAAACGGGCCTTGAAGTGTTCAGTTACATTTACAGGATTTTAATGAGATAAGGACATAGTCAATGGGAATTATTTCGAATGAAACAGGACCGGAGGGTTCCTTCTACTGGACACATCGGTCTCTGGAGGAGGGATTCAATGAAAAAGGTTAGGCTGCTACTTCTGCTTTTTGTTTTGGAATGTATACCATATTCAACAAACTCAATTGCCAATGTTTTTTTCCTTTTTAAAACATGAACTGCCCATGCATTTGGGTGGACCCCCTGGTACGTTCATTGGCCGGTTCTTTTGAATCTGGGGAGGCATATTTTGTTTGATCTTCCCTGAAAGTGGAATGTCTGTTCTGTTAAAATAAGAGATATTTCAGAATTCAGACATTACTCAGTTAGTGAGTTGTACTTGTTCCTTATAAGTGTTGAAATGGGTTTGTGAGCTCGGAAGTCGGAACTGGCAGTTTAATTGCAGTGTGAATGTTCTGACTGTTTAACCCTATAATGCCTAGACACAGACATCATTATAGGAAAAATATGACGCAGTAATATTTTTGAAGTATTGAAGGGTGGTATTCAGATCCACTGTTCATCATTAGGTTTTGTGACAGCAAAATATACATTGCTGAACAGAACAACTTCTAATTCCAGGAGTATCATATCTGATACAGCCAAAAATCAGCAACCCTCCAGAACTCAACACTCAAAATTTCAAATTATTTCTTTGCTCTCTACCATCTATAGCTATCTCTTAACATGTATAAGAATAAGTTTTTGTGTAATATTTACCTTGGAATGCCGAACTTCACTGTCAGAGTCCAAGGAAATTCATGAATTCCCAATCACATGGGAGCTACTACCTTGAAGTGAGAGACTAGGGGAGAGACTACTCCTGTAATATCACTTATCACTTCTTTCTTCCAGGTGGCAGCTCTGTGTATCAGATATGATACATCAGATAGTAGTGGTTGTATTGCATCCTACCAGGTGGGCATGGTCCTTCAAATTTGGTGCATCATGTATGATACAGGGGACATTATATGGTTAATCAGCAGTTTATGTGTATATGTGCTGGCTTGGGGGACTTTGAAGAAAAATGGACAAAACTCTAAACTTTATAATGGAGAAAAGGCATGTTTTGTGTTTGGAGAGGCTACTGGTGACCACTGATGTTCAACTGCACTGATATTGATACATTTATGCTAAACTCAACCAGAACATCATTAGTTCATATTACATTTCATGCCTCAAAACATTGTGTTAAAAACATGATTATTTTTTGATTTGACATTGCACCGTATTTAGGGATCTCAGACTTTGGGGAGTCACTTGGATAGCTTTATAATTTGGCTAATAGCATATAGGTAATCTAGAATGTAATGTTGAAAATGAATTCTACTTGTGGTCAAGAAGCTGATGACCCAGCAGTTTCTCAATTCTCAGTATTATTATTATTATTTTTTTTGCAATTTCAATGGTGAATTCTCATGAAGATTTTTCTTGTTTGCAGCCCATTTTCTCTGCCAAAATCATGAAAATAAACTGAAATACAATGTAATTCTAAATGCTGTAAGTGTCTTTTCTGAGTACAGCCACACTTTTCCTCGTTATGAAGCTTAAATCTTGAATTATAAAGCATTAAATTGGGTAACCCATAAATGGCCAAATGTGGCTTCTGTGCAAAGGGGTTAAGACGCAAAGCTGTATATCAGCCAAGCAAGTGTACGAACCAACATTTCCATCGTGGCATTAGAATGAGCTACCAAACGGTGAAAAAGGAAGCTGGATAACAGCCAACTGAGCAAACTTACGTTACCTACAAGATGTTAGCATTAGCTACGGAACTAAGAGTTATATGGCTGTATGCCAGCCAAGCAAGTGAGCAAACTAGAGTTACCTAGCTTGCACAACGTTAGCAGTAGCGGCAGAACCAAGTAACTTGCAGTGCTTATTACAAAAGCTACCAAGCAATGAATAACTGTTAACACAAAAACTTCTTTACATTGTTAAACCATACTTGATGAGAGCCATTTCTCCAGTGCCAACTAACTTACACACCCTTTACATCAGAGAGAAATCCACTTATCAGCAGGTAGGTACGAAGCTTGCTAGCAACTGTCCTGTATCTGAATTGACTATTATTTTCACTGCCACATTGGGCTATGGTACGCAAAACTGCACTGTTATACTAGGCTATCAAACTCTTTTTGGCACCAATATGCCAAAATCAGCTACCCTCAATTTCTAAGCATTAGCTACATGATGTTGACTATTCTGTCTCAGACTGATTGCTTTAATATTATTACAGCAGGCATGCTAACAAACTACTTACCAACATAATGCCAACAGATCTTCCACACTCTTATGCCTGGTTTATGAAGGTTGCGATTATTACAACCAAATTCCACCTCCTTCTTGGTTGACTGCTCTTCTGTTAGTGTCTTTGGTATTTTTGTCAACCCGTAACTTTGCTTTGTTATGACAGTTATTCAGTTATAGACAATGGAGGAACTGGAAGTGTAGACAGAGATTTCAAGTTTATAGAATTTCACCGTCCAGGTCTACCATACAGTCATCTAAATTTACTCTCAGACGACTTCAATTACTGATTGCTGAAAAGGTATTATGACATTTTTACCAAATAAGACACAAAAAGAGTCTAGCCCATGGAAGATGGCGTGGTGGAGAACGAATGAACAGCGTTTACATGAGAAGTGATTGACACTGCGTTAGAAACTCCTCTTGGCTCTGATTGGTTAATTTTGCTTGGGCGCAATCGATTCTTGCTGATGCCATTTGAAGCACTGGGAGAGGCCTGATTTTTTCCTAGAGATAACCTATCTCATGCACTGCCCGCAGAACTGAGTCAGCAAATATGGAGAAAAGTTTTTTTTGTAAAATTTAACTACTGCACCTTTAAAATGACATATGGCTGGTTTGTATAGGTCATGTCAAAAATTTTACGGTGGACATCAAAATTCAGGTCTTTGAAATTATATCCTTAAAGAGCTGTGATATTCGTAGATAGACATTTTGTTAATCAGATCTGAATTTCTGTTGAAATACCCAGTTTTACAAATAAAATTTATAAAAATTAACAGTTCAGTTTGTTCTGCACCCCTTACTGTCATTTAAATATAGTGCATTTATCCAAAAGGAAATAATCTTCCACATCGTGGAGGGGGAAAGCTTGCAAATACTCATAACCAGCACACCATGAAGAAAGAGCCCCAAATAGTGTATTCCCTCAATCACGTACTCATCATGCATTGATCATCACAAATCTAAATTGGTCCAAGCTCAAGAATCATAACAATTGTAACATGGCAAAGCATTCTAAACAACATCAGCAACAGCGCCTTTTTTCCTGAAGTCGCTTTAAAAAATTACGGGTTGCAGGTTGCGATTTTTTCGGGCTTGTTTTTAAAAATATGGTTGCTTCTTAGGGAAGTGTAAGATGCAACCTAATTGTTATTCGTTTATGGTTGCAATTTCCCTCCGATTCATTGATTGACTCTGTCCTCTCACAGCCTCATGAGTAATGTGAGAGAACCTGCCCTCCTTCAAGTAAATGAAAGATAATCCCCCCCCCCCCCAAATGAGATTCCACCCCAAGTCTACACCGTCTTAGTATCGTCTAACTTATATTGTGCTTGTTTTGGGCTTGTTTTTGAAGCTGAGGTCACTTATTTGTCTTATTAGAGTTGGCAACCCTGGTTCAGCCCATGGTGCTGAATCTGAATTGGTGATGCTGGCCCACCCTTTGCTGCAAGTAATACTTCTGATTTTTCATTTTCATCTTCAAGATTCTCCACACTGTGCTGATATCCACATTGGTGCTTGTATTAGTCAACAGAGAAATGAATAATTTTGCTTCATATTTAAACAATTCTTCACTTTTATTCAGGAATTAATCATGTGAGATTCTGGTCTTTTAACATTTATATGGCTGCTTATATGGCTACTGATGCTACAAAAGTACATCACTGCAAGGTTAGCTCGCTGGAAAAATTGAGATGAGTAATGAGAAATGTATGCACAAATAATAAGGTCAACTGATTGACCTGAATATCACACGTGCTCTGACATTTGCAGTGTCTATCATTGACCAGTAGTTATTTAACTGGTGCGAAGGACTCAAAGGCTCATTGGAAGGACTAGTGTTGTTTCTTTAAATAACTAAAATTACTTTCACACTGAAATTTGAAGTCATGCTAAATATCCATTACGGAACTTCATTATTTCATTATTTTTGCTCCATTCTTCTGAGTGCTCATAGTCCCTTAGCTACAGGCCTTGGTATCACACTGACTGCAACAGTCATGGAACTTGGAGATTTCTGAGGGCTGACAGGAAATTAAATCTGTTGTTCATTACTTACTCTAGTCTTGAAATTGACATAAGAAAACCTGTAGGAATAGAACTATTGCGATTGCCCGGCCAGGCAAGCGGAGATAAGCCTTAACATTTCAGAGTGGCAAGAACAGGCCATTAAGCCCAGGCTCACCATCAAAATCATCAGAGCCATGAAAATCTGATGATATTTCCAGTGAACTGTTGAAAGTAATCACACGGCCTTGGGCTGGCAATATGGGTGAGTTGCTGTTCTGTTTCACACCTCAGGGGAGTGCTGTCGATCACCAGCCACCGCATTGAGCTTGGAGGGTTTCAGCTCTATGTGGGTGGTCTTTTCCTTCCGCATTACCTGGTATGGAACACAGGGGGAGCCAATTAGAACTGGAGAGAGACAATTATGCTTTGTGAGGCCTGCTAATCTTCTGCTGTGTTCCTATTGATCACATCAAACTCGAGGTGACAAATCCCAGCCCTCAAAACTTGAAAAATCTGCTTAACCAGAAAACGGGTTGCGTGGAATTTACCTTGAGCAATCAATAGTTCGGTTAAGCACTTTTTTTGCGTAACCCATAGGTTAAGCAAACAAATCACACCAAAACAGGTTTCGCAAAACAGGTTTCGCAGGCACGAAATGTCTCCTTTGTCGTTCAAATCGATAGAAAAGTCATCTTTAAACCACCATTTTCGAAAAGATACCCGATTCTCTGCTAGCTTGCGAACCGCGTCACAAAACACAGAATTACTCTTCGTTCATGATCAGGCTTAATGTTACAATAGATAGAAAGGCTGTTACCTTCAGTAATTTCCAAACTAGCCTGTCAGTCACTTTGTTGTGAACTGAAGAGATTTAGCGAGGCCTATAGGGAATGTTGCTCCCATAAAAATAAGACCGTAGCTATTCTTACGTGACCGTAATCCATTGCAGGCAGGTTATTCTTACGTGATTTTCTGTCAGGCATGCGCAGATTGAAATTGTCGGACTTCGGTAATTTTCTTACCTTTCTTGTTCTCCTGTAAGAATAGCTAGGCACATGTTGATGGCTTGCGTGACTGATGCTCACGTAATGTGGATATGTATGACTATTTTTCGGGAGTTCTCCTATCTGATTAACAGCCTAGTTCCAGATGCTACCACGAGATTGCCCAACCTTAGTGAAGCAAGTATAGTGAGCACCAAAAGGAACGCAAGTTAATTAAAGACAGACAGCAGAAAATAAGTTTGCGCGTAATTATAGAAAATCTAATTTATCACTAGTGCGTGCACATTTACACTCGTCTCATCAAACATTTCTTTGCTTTGCGGTCACTTTGACTGAGTACATTAATTAACTAGCTTACTTGAGTTTCTTTTGTTGCTCAGTATAGAAGCCCCGAGGATGGGATTTCAATTTACCAGTGCCAAGGATATGGGTTTAACCCTTCGGCTCCTTGTACAAGCGCGGCCGCCAAATTGACATGATTGACAAAAATTGCGCAGTCATACAGTTTCAATCTGCGCAAGCCCAAACGGGAGTTGCGTAAGAATAGCCTGTCTGCAATGGATTACGATCATGTAAGAATAGCCATGGTGTAAAAATAAAAAAAATTGTTCCCTTATCATTATAAGTAACCTCTCCAACACAACAAACGATGACCTACGTCTTTAAAACATAATTATACACACGGTCTACAGTAAAACTCCCGTATAACGGATTCAATTGGACCAGCTGATTTTGTCTGTTATAAGCTAAATCCGCTGTATGCATAAAACGGACAAAATCCGTTGTACGCATAAAACAGATTATATCCTCTATATGCGCATGACAGATTACATCCGCCGTGAACTTATACGTTTACTTTGTGTATAAAGATCGGAGCAACTTCATTCTGAGTGCACATACCTACTTGTCTTCATTTAGTCTGTCTTTGCCCTGACACAATGGATAACAGGATGATAGGCTACTGCATGTTGCTCCGACTGGGATCAGTGACGAAGACTAAAAAAACTAGTGTGTAAATGAAACCGTGCCAGTTTCAGTTTCCGCAAACACACCGTAAAAAAACTTGCACATTTTTGCCAGTTATTTTAACTGTAATTTTACAATAAATTTACTACAGAGTTCTGTCCATATTAAGTGTAAACCACGGTAAATTGTGTGCAGGACTCCACTTAGGCTACAGTTAAAATAACAAGAGGACAATTCTTTAATTTAACTGGTAAATTCAGTCAGTTTATAGCAGTGTAAGAAAGCCGAACTTCGTTAGGTTGCTCTGTTGCAACTGCATATGTGCATGGTGTAAATCAGCTTGTCCGGAATACACGAGTGCTTTTCAATGGAGATGCATTGTGACAGGACTGGACATTTTGTGTGATGTAAGCGAAAATCTGTGAAATAAAATCCAGTATATTCAATGGTTATTTAATGGGAAAACATTACAGAAAAATCGGGACAAGAGCTGTTGTCTGATACAAGCGAGTTTCCATTTTATACAAGAACGGGCTAGACGAGTTCTAGTGTAGTTATATTATTTTACTTACATTGGTCTCTTTGTGGGAATGTTGAGGATCGTCTTCAAGCAAGTTTACACCCAGACTCAAAATTTACCTCAGAATTGACGGTGTGGCAAAAAAACTTAGTCTTGTGCTGTGCCCCCCTAATTCCCCGTTGGCTGTAATGTTATTGCCGTATACATGTTCTCTGATGTCATGAGTGGGGACAGATGAATGGGGTGCATTGCCTCCCTTTCTGGGCTCTCCTGGGTTTTATGGAAGAGGAGGGAAAAAAATCGAGCTGAACATGTTTCGTTTTGATAGCTGGTCAAGAGAAATCAAAATTTTTTTTTTCTTTTGCTATGTTGTTTTGCGCGAACGGGAAAATTTCGCCCATTTTTTAATTTGCGTAACCTCTGTGCGAACTGAACGATCGTTCGCGCCAATTTTGAGGGCTGAAATCCAACGTCGTAATTGAAGATGACAGTACATCAGTAAATGTGATTCAGACCATAAAAGTAGCAACAACAATTCTTTGACTTTTTCATGTTGTATTCAAAAGGATTCCTTACAACATGTGATTTGAAGATTACCAATTTGTTCCTTTTTTTTTTTTTTGCATAATTTGCCAGGCTGCTCTAATAAAGAGATTTGTGTGTATGTTTTAATGTTGCTCTGGACCCCTAAAAAGGATAAATTCTGAAGGAAAGCAATCATTTTACCATTACGATAAGCCATTGTGGCTGCTGGACCGCGGCCATTTAGACATGCCTACTACTTCATATGCACAAGCGATTTGCATGAAAAGTCACATTAGATCAGTCTTCAGATTCTACTGCTAGTAAATAAATTATGTTTATGCATAATTATTATAAATATGTCTAGTTACAAATGTGGCACGATATCAACACATTAACGATCTGAAAGTGCTAGGAAACGGGGAAATCTAGCATTTTGCACCAGGCATCAAGTTTACTTACATATCCAGTCAAAGATTGGTCACATCTTCATCGGATATCTCCAAACCTGGCTTTAAAAGTTCGCCAGCGATCACTTAGGCCTTTTATATTTGTCTTGGCCTTCAATTGATCATCTTCCTGACCTTTTCCAGTACTTTTATGGGCTGAATCAGTCAAATATTTCTTCGGTTAAGTTCTCTTAATTTCTGCGTCTACCGCGCACATTTTTGCATACTCATGAATACTAATGAGGTATTTCTAATGGTGCATGGAGTTTTTGCAGGTCGCAAAAACTATTTTCACATTCAAGGTTAAGGTCAAAAATGATGACCTCATCTGAAAGGCCTCGTGACAAGGGATACACATGTCAAGTATCAAAGGCCTATCTCTGACGTATCAAAAGTTACGGCCAAGGTTAAAGTTTTTGGAAAATGCGTCCTATGCCAAGGTCAAGGTCAAAAATGATGACCTCATCCGAAAGGTTTCGTGACAAGGGATACACGTCTAGTATAAAAGGCCTATCTCTGACCCATCAAAAGTTACGGCCATGGTTAAAGTTTTTGGAAAATGCGTCCTACGCCAAGGTCAAAAGGTCAAGAATGGTGAGCTGATACGAAAGGTCTCGTGACGAGGCATACATGTCAAGTATCAAAGGCCTATCTGACCTATCAAAAGTTACGGCCAAGGTTGAAGTTTTTGAAAAATGCGTCCTACGCCAAGCTCAAGGTCAAAAGGTAAAAAATGATGACCTCACCCGAAAGGTCTCGTGACAAGGGGTACACATGTCAGGTTAGAGATAGGCCTTTGATACTTATCAAAAGTTACGGCCAAGGTTAAAGTTTTTGGAAAATGCGTTGTACGCCAAGGTCAAGGTCAAAAGGACAAAAATACAGGTCAAGTATCAAAGGACTATCTCTGACCAATCAAAAGTTACGGCCAAGGTTAAGGTTATTGGAAAATGCGTCTTACGCCAAGGTCAAATGGTCTCGTGACAAGGGATACACGTCAAGTCTCAAAGGCCTATCTGTGACCTATCAAAATTTACAGCCAAGGTTAAAGTTTTTTGCTGCAGCAGACAAACAAACAGACAGACCGACAGAGGACTGGACAGGTGCAAATCAATATGCCTCCGAATCTTCGATCCCGGGGGCATAAAAAGGTAGATTGTTGCCATTAAGAACACAACATGGACACTGTCAACATAAGTTGAACCTTGTAGACTTATCCTCCGATGTGGATAAAGAGCTATGCAAAAACAATCCACCTGTTTTTTCACCCATCTGAGAAACCTGTCTTGTAAGACAATCGATGAGCATTTGAGGGTTACCTTGTTTCAACTGGGCACCACTGAAGTTCACATTCTAATAATATTAAGAATTCTTAATGCATTAGGCTCCAAAAACTAAGATTTCAGTAAATCATGTCTTTACAACAGGTAATGGAGTGACAAGTGTCAGTGGTACGATTATTTTTTGTAATTACAGTAGCTGAGAATTTGATCATTCTGGGAGACTGTGTACGCGTGTGTGCTATACATTATTGTGTGCTATTATAGATATGAGATAAGATGCTTGGAAAAACACTTGGAAAACAAATGTTCCCATCAATCACCCCTTAAATTTATTGGTAATTAACAAAAATGAAGAGGGGAGTCAAAATTGAATGATGATGTAGACAAAATCAAGGTGAAAAACCCTCCCTTCCACTAACTATCCCATAATTCCTCACTCCCACTACCTATCCCAAAAAGCTGTTCTCACCCCCTTCAGGACTCTTTCCTGGAGCTCGTTCCTTGTCAGGGGGCGTTCCTCGTCAGCGAGTGAGGACTCTTCGGGGTCAATGGTGTCTCTGACGCAAAAACCACAAATATTTGTAAACATCTTTTCATACATCCATGCACATGCTTACATACACAGAAATAATCACGTACATACTGACATAGAAACTTAAAAAATGAGACAGTGAGAGATTAGTAAGGTCAGAAGTATTGGACAATCACATTTTTGGTTCTGTACTCCAGCATATTTGATTTGGAAACAAAGAATATGAGGCTAAAGGCTGGACAGCCCACTATCTTTGATTCAGATTTACCTCCATGTTCTGTGAATTGTGAAGGAGTTATAGCACTTTTTATTCAGTATCGCCATCCAAATACCTACGAACTTCGCTATATAGCCCAACATACCCAATGGCAGGAGGCAGGATCAATAAATTCTGTCGGGTGAGTTGTGGGCTCTGACCCAGCAAAACACGGGCAACATCTTCAGAGTCATAGTCATTCTCCAGGTCCTTTATGAAAAGGCAAATATGAAAAAATTGCATTATATCCCCCTGCGTTACATTCATTGAGCAGGCGTTCTGTGACACAGTGAGAGAGGCAGAGTTGTATTCCCATCAATAGTGTCAGACAGGATCAGCAGCATTCCCAAACCAGCCAGTGTCTATGCAATATCACTTTACCTCTCATTCAAAGCTGAATTTACATTATACGTGTCATGTATGCTGGCTAACTGACTCATCTACTTCCTGTCCCACAGCTTGCGCATGATCCTTTCATTAGCCTGTTAATGGAGTAGGTTTACATTTCTTTTGTAATGGTCATATTGCTTTAATCGTGGGGATTTTTTTCCTTTAACTCCTTTTATTGTAATGTATGTGTATATACACTACCGCCCAAAGGTTGGGAATCGCCTGTCAGTATTTTTTGTTATTTTATTCTATTCAATAACAGTGTTTTGACAACAGTAAATTATATGAAACGCTGAACATATATCAAGATGTTTTATTTAGTGCTTAAAATATTTAGGGGCAAACGTTTTACATGATTACACCGTTACCAATTTTAATAATTTGTTGTCAGAGAACCCTCGATGAGATTCATCCCTGCTTTAAATAATTTATGTAATCAGGATATTAATTTCTCCATCTTTCTCAATGATATCCATCATGAAGTGCATTATTTCCCATAGGTGAGGATGGGCACACTTCACAAAGTTTGTGATTGAGGAGATCCCATAACAGCTCTGTGGGGTTTAAATCACAATATTATATGTGCGCGTCTCGCTGACAGTACCAATACACCCGTGCCACATTGTTCGCCGGGGCTGAAATGGTCGGAACTACTTTCAAGTCGGACTTTTCAGTGGCACCTCGGGCGGATTTGAAGCTGAGAATACGTGTAAAAAATAGTATAATTGTGTTAAAAACTATATTCCTGTAAAAAAATTAAGAAACAACCTAGATGGCGGCTTCGGTCAACAGCGCCGAGGCACTTGAGTCTTTCATTAAAGGCAAAGAAAACAGAAATACAGCCATCTTAACCGATAGGAGCATTCACAAATTCCAGAAATAGCTGGAAATTCAAGGTGAGATCATGAAAAATATATTTAACCCGAAAAAAAATGCATACAATGAATACAAACTTTAAGGTAGCGATTGTTGTCACTTACTGTTGTCCTTGTGTAGCTTTCAGTTCATTTAGTCTCGTTAAACCATCAAACGTTAGCCGTCACACATTATTTATATATGAAATATTGAATTAGAACTTACTTTGTCTCACAAATGAATACAAAAAATGGCGCATATAATACATAGTTTACCGTGCTTGTGTTTGTAGCGTCTGGGGAATTTCGGAACTCCCGCGGAGGGATGGTTATCGCACGAGACCGAAGTAAAAATCCCTCCGTGGCCAAACTCGTTCCGAAATTCCAATCCACTAAAAACACTCGCACCGTAACCTATATATATATTGAGCTGCATATTTACCTTCCGGAAAGACCCTGAAGTGTTTGGTTTAACACAAAGTTTCTTGAATTTAATATATGTGAAAATCACAACTAATTCTGACTTCCGAGCAGTACTGCAGGTGTGTGTATGAATGTGGAAGCCTTGTAAGTGCAGATGTACATGTATTAATCAAGGTATGAATTTTGTTTGAGCATTTTTCAGTCAGGGGGTGCAAATTAGGAAATCTTCCTGCTTTGCGGAAAATAAAGGAGTAAAAATCAAAACTTGGATGCAGAGCATTGTAGCTAAGAGGCAGACAGATGTTGTTTATCAACAATTTCACCATTCCCAGACTTCATACAATATGGTGACAAATACCCTGGGGATAATTCGTACAAAATAGTTTTTAAAAAGCAAGCACAATATTTTTTTTCAGCTGCCTCGTGATTTAATGAGCATTTGAAGAATTATGAGGACATTTTTGCCTTGCTGTCCTGATTGAAGCACAGTAAATACTGTAGATTTTTATATGCGGATACCCAGGAAGAGTAGTCGTTGCCATGATGATGACTAATAGGAATAAAGCAGAACTCAGCACCTTGGACATGAGGTAGGACTGCACCGTCAGCAGCTCATGGGTCTTCTGCTCCACCTGGCTCAGGTAACTGACCATGTCACTGTCGCGCATACCACTGGAGGAGCCCAGCCTATCCTGTATCACCGAGCGGTCGCAGCCGATCTTCTCAAAAACACTGCTCACTCCTATGGAGCAGAATGAGCGAGTGACTGACTGATAAAGTGTGTGTGAGTGAGTGGGTGGGTTAAAGTGAGTGAGTGACTGCTTGAGTGTGTGAATGAGTGAGCAAGCGACTATGTCACAGGCCTCTTGAAGGCTAAATGTGTTTGTGCACTCTAGAGTGCACAGTTCACTGCGCGTTAGCTTGGAATCTGTCAAGGTCATGAACTTTGTGACTAAGTGCATGTGTGCAGGTGCATTTGTGATAAATTTTGTGAGTATGTTAGAGAGAGACTGCGGGTGTGTGCATGCAGGAGAGGAAGGCAGTGAGACTTACTGTGGTTATGTGTGTACTTAAGAGATGTTTTGAGGGTGCGTGTCATAGAGAGTGTGATGTAGCAGCTCTACACCCTTGACAGCATACCAGTTTTTAGCTGATCCAGGATCTTGGCCAGCACAGCAGCACGCTGCTCGTACACCTGTGCCTGCTTTCTTGTCTCCTCCTGCTGCTCACCGATCTCCCTCAGCAGGGCTCCTCGTTCCTCTTCCCGACGCTGGCCCTCCTCAAGGAACAGTGCCATCTCCTGCTGGATCTGCTGGAACACACACGGACACACCCACTGTGCATTCAAAATGGCTAGGCAATAGGTATCCAAGGCTGACTAACGTTCACCAACATATTTGCACTTTTTTATATTTGCCTGAGACATTAGCCTGTAGTTTTCAAAAAAGATCAATTTATTTGACTGTCATCAGGCCAAAATAATTCACTGCACTCCATGAAAGTTGTCTGTTTTTTAAATTTTCTTCATGTTGGGTAGACCACTACCAATGAAACCCACTAATATCACAGAAGTCAATGCTACCATTTCCACTTAAAAGCCATTGGTGAAACAAACGAATGATAAGTTAAAATATTAACCGATAACAGTTTGCAGCAAACAAGTTTCTCACTTCAATCACCATAAAACAGCTTGAGATCTCAATGAGCTGCAAGGCAGTAGATCTCCATGGGTAGGCAGCTCTGGCTACTAGGAACTAAAGTTAGAGCCATAGGTCTGTTGTTGGCTGCTGTTTCAGCTTAATACCCAAATTAATTCAGTGAAACATCCTCGCGGTATAAAAAAATATGACCAAGGGTCCTGTAGCATAGCATAGCATAGCATAACATAACATAACATAGCATAGCATAGCATAGCATAACATAACATTACATAACAAAACAACATGAATGGCAAGAACAGGCCTTTCAGCCCAACTACGCTCGCCAGTTTCTCTATACTATTGTGAATATATCCCTTCAGATTCTCAGTGACTCTATGGTATCCAGCTTTAAGTCAAGCCTGCTCTTGAAAACCCCCAAGGTCTCTGCCTCAACAATATGGTCAGGCAAACTATTCCACATTGAAATTACTTTTTGGGTGAAGAAATATTTCCGAATATCAGTGCTAAATTTACCTTTGGTCAACTTCCATTTGTGACCTCGAGTTCTACTCACAACACTTGGTCATAGGAATCCTACATAATTCACTTTCTTAATCCCTTTAACATATTTAAAGACCTCAATCAAATCACCCCTTAGTCACCTTTTCCTAAGATTAAAGAGATTAAGGATCTTCAGCCTCTTCTCATAGCTTTCATCTTTTATTCCTGGAATAAGCTTAGTGGCTCTTCTCTGAACTTTCTCTAGAGCGTCTATATCTTTCTTAAAGTATGGTCCCCAGAACTGTACACAATACTCCAGATGTGGTCTGACAAATGTGTTGAACAAAAGAAGCATCACCTCCTTAGATTTGTACTCAATACTTTTGGCAATGTATCCCAGCATCCGATTGGCTTTTTTAACTGCTACGGCACAATGGCTAGAGCCTGTGAGGGTTTGGTCAACAATCACTCCCAGATCTGTCTCGTGTACAGCACATTCCAGTTTTAAACCTCCCATGAAGTAATCCCATCTAATGTTTTTATTACCTACATGTACAACTTTACATTTTGCTACATTAAATTTCATTTGCCACATTTCTGCCCAATTCTGGATTCTATCCAAATCATCCTGAATCACTTTATTGGACCCTAAACTATTTGCCAAACCCCCCAATTTAGTATCATCTGCAAATTTAACCAATCTGCTGTCAATATTACTATCAAGGTCATTAATGTAGATGACGAACAGCAGGGTCCCCAACACCGATCCCTGGGGGACGCCACTCTCCACCATACCTAGCTCAGATGAGATACCACTGACCACCAATCTTTGTGTTCTGTCCTGTAACCAGGTTTGAATCCACTCCAGAATACCTCCTGTAACTCCAATGGAGCTCAATTTAAAAATTAGTCTCTTATGCAAGTATATGATGTCATAAGCCCTGCTCTGGTCATAAGTCCTGGTCGCCTCTTCAAAAAATTCTAGAAGGTTTGTCAGGCATGACCTTCCCTTACGAAAACCATAGTGGCTATCCCTCAAGATACTGTTCCGTTCAAGAAATAAGTCCAGCTCATCTTTTATGATTCCAATATTTTGCACGCAATGCAAGTTAAACTGACTGGCCTGTAATTTCCTGGCTCGGTACGGTCCCCTTTCTTATGTATTGGTATAATATTGCCCTGTTTCCAATTATTTGGTATTTCTCCAGTTTCTAAAGACCGCCTTACCGCAAGCAGTCTTACAGCGATGATACAAGTTATGAAAATTTCATGTAAAGTGTGACATTTGAATCAATGAAAATCAATGTCAAGGTCACTAATTAAAAGTTCACATAGATTTATAAGACCTTCTGTTTTACAATCTTAAGCTTTGAAGCAGTTTTGGTGATGCGAGTCATTAAAATATGTCAATATGTATTCAATATGTCAACTGTGTAGGGCTGGGACAATTCTGAATCGATTCTTTTTTAAGGTGTAATACCACTACCTGCTGCCATGGGGCGAACATCCGAGCTTTCCCTTTTCCTTTATTAAACCCGACGCAGGTTGAACGAAAGTGCCAAACATTAGAGCGCATGTGGAATGCTTCCGGAAAAAACTTCACTGACATCAGTTTTTTTTCGGCGACATGCTGCATGGAACCAAGTAAAGGACTACAGAATCGTCTCCTATTAAACAACTGGGCTACTCTACGAAAAGTAACCTGTTCCAGTTTACTTGCTTGATTAGCAATCAAATGGTTGATACGTTTACTCTCTAAGTTGAATGAATGCTGTTTATTAAAACAGCGTGTTTGATTGCTGCATTTTGAAATTTAAATGGCCATAGAACAGCACAACATAAACACGATTTCCATTGCCACGCATTTCGAGCGACTGTGATAATTTACATCTCATTCGCGTTTCATCCGCTTTTCAGAATGTTTTCCACCTTGTGTATTTTTTATAGGCTTAAAATCCAGGGCGATCTTATAACAAATCTGTTTCAAATTGATCTTTAATAATGTCCTAAAATGCTGAGAGATGCAATTCAGAGGAAGATTTTTTTAAAATTATTGGCATTTTTTCACTATTACACCGTAGCCCAGTTAGGTTTGTCTGCTTTTCACCATCACATCTTAATCGTTATAGGCTACTGAAATTGCTTGATTATTATTTAGGACAAGTGCACGGGTGCAGATTTAGGGAAGGGCGGAGCACCTGCAATTAGCGAAATCTAAACTCAGGCTTCTTCCTGACAGCATTTTAAATCGCGCCGCTTCAGGTGTGTCTGTTTCAAGAAATTACACGCGACCCCATGATGGCAATGGTCTTAACACACTTTAAAAAAATCTTCGTTCAACATCACCATATCCCAACTCTGCATTTCATCTCTCATTGTAGCATTTTTAGGGGATCCATAATGAAAAAATAAAAATAAAGAGATTTGTTTTCAGATCGCCCTGGATTTCAAACGTCTAAAAAATACACATGGTGGAAAACATTCTGTAAAGCGAATGAAACCCGAATGTGATATATAAATTATCACAGTCGCACGAAATGCCGAGGCAATGGCAATCGTGTTCATGTTGTGCTGTTCTATGGTCATTTAAATTTCAAAATGCAGCAATCAAACATGCTGCCTTAATAAACAGCTCTGCTCATTCAACTTCGAGAGTAAACGCATCCACCATTTGATTGCTCATTAAGCAAGTAAACTGGAACAGGTTACTTTTCATACTTGTCGCCGAAAAGAAGTTTTTTTCCGGAAGCATTTCACATGCCCTTTGATGTTTGGCACTTTCCTTCAACCTGCATCTGGTTTTATAAAGGAAAAAGTAAAGCTCGGATGTTCGCCCCATGGCAGCAGGTAGTGGTACTACGCCTTCAAAAAGAATCGATTCAGAATCGTCCCAGCCCTACAACTGTGAACTTTAAAGGTCACAGAATGTCAAGTTGTGGTCAGCAAAAGGACTTAATGTATGACTTTCTAAATGTCTATACAAACCTTGGCACATTCTGTGACCATTTTGGTGAAACAAGTCATTATAATTTCACTGGAGTTTGACCCTCAATGGTCACTGACAGTCAAGTTGAATTTCACCAAATGAAAGTTCATATGTGACTTCCTAGATGTCAATAACACAAACTCAGGCTCCATCTGTGACCGTTTTAGTGATATAAGACATTGAATTTTTAGTCGGTCACATTTGACCTTTGAAGGTCAATATGAAGGTCATCAAATGAAAGTTTATATATGACTACCTATTTGTCTGTAATACAAACCTAGACTCCATCTGTGACTGTTTTGGCAAGAAAAGTCATTGTAATTGTATTATGTCAAGTTTGACCCTCAAACATCATCAACAGTCAAGCTGAAAGTCACCAAATGAAAGTTCATATGTGACTTCCTATGTCAGTAGCACAAACCTAGGCTCCATCTGTGACCTTTTCAGTGATAGAAGTCATTGAATGTTCTCTAGGTCAAGTAAGACCTTCGAAGGTCAATATGAAGGTCACAAATGAAAGTTCATACATGACTTCCTATACTTCACCAATGCAAACCTACATTCAATCTGTAACGATTTTGCTGATGTAAGTCATTGAAATTTCACTGTATAGTTTGGCTGTTCAAGGTCACTGAAAGTCAAGTTCAATGTCACCAAATGAAACATGACTCCCTATTTGCCCGAAATACAAACCTAAGCTCTATCTGTAATAGTTTTGGTGGTAGAAGTAATTGAAATTTCACTCCGTGAAGTTTGACCTTCGAAGGTTGCCGAAAGGTCAAGTTCAAGGCCACCAAATGAAAGTTCATACATGACTTCCTATATGTGTTCAATGCACATATGTTCCCTATCTTCAATATTTTCAAGCCTAGAAACCTTTAAAAATCGTAACATTTTGCTTGATCTCAAGTTTGACCTTTCGAGGTCATCTAAGACCAACTTTAACAAAGCCAAAATATAGGCTATATATTACTTCCTATATGTCAGTAATACAAACTTAATCTCTATCTGCAACCATCTAGCCTCCACAGGCCATCTTGCATATTCATGAAGTACAGCGCCCCCAACAGACCCACTTCCGTCGATTCAATCAAAATGGCGCTCGCACTGTACATTGACAGTAGGTAAGTTGATTGCCTGATTTAGAAAAAAATTTATCACGCAGTTTTTGAGAAATGATTTTTTAGAATTTCTCAGTCCTATCTTTAACATTGGAGCCAAAACTTCAAGGGCCCTTAAAACAGACAAAAATGACTCAATCAAAAGTCAAAGTAAAACTTCTGGAGATATGGTTTAGTGGTGTGTTATTACAAATTTACACGAAAATTCATCAGGCCAAAAAAAAAGATAAAAAATGTTCCGGACAACAGATGCCGGAGGACTGACGCCACACCACGACAATAGCTTATCGGCCCATAGGGCCAGTAAGCTAAAAAAAAAAGAAAAGCCTGATTTTTTTTTTTTTTTTTTAAGAGTCATGAGGCTTGACTTGACTGCAAGTTGATCAGATGAGTTCACGGGATTCATGTCTTTCGAAAATTCAATGCCTGAGGTCAGCACAAATTATACGATTTATTCACCCAAAATAAATTAAGACAATAAAAGTACTTAAGACGTTTTTTAATGATCTCTTTATCTGATGCTCACCTGGCTGACATGGTCTCTCAGTGTCTCGGCCTCATTGTTCTGCTCGTTAACAAAGTTGAACAGTGCAAAGTTTCGGTCTTCCACTGCGGATGCAGAGGTGCATTTGCATTAATACAAAGAAGGGGGGTTAGTCAGGGCGTGTCATTCTGCAGAGGATTTCTGGCCTAACCTTTTTCTGCTAAAAGTCCTTTCAATCAAATTGGGATGCCTATTTTCATAAAACGTGATTATAGCACAATACAAACTGATGCTTTTTCCAATACAGTGCAGAAATTTCAGTTTCTCCTTCAAAAAGACTGAAGGTCCACACAGATATAAGACCTTAGGTTTGGACAAACCCTCAATGAACTTCAGGACCAATAGGTCCAGGTCTTCCTCTCCGGTGATCTCTTGAATCCGATGGAAGGCCCCCTCCAGGGAGGCAATGGTTTCCTCTCCCAACTCAGTCTTTCTCTTCTCCTTCTCCTCTGTGGCTGTGAAAACAGAGATTATGTCACGATTGAACCTTGTCTGAACCTTGTTATCCTACAGAGATAGCATAAATAACAAGAGCACCCAGAGAGCGCAGCACCTCCGCCACGCCAAGGCAACTCTGTGCATTAGTTATTTTTGTTGGCTAATGTAGGGTATTGTTACATTCCACCGCCAGGTGACAGCAAAACCCAAAAGCACGCCAATTGTAAATCCAGCCCATTGGAAAGACTTCAAAATCTCTGCCAGCATAGCTTGATTTGAACTTTGGCCTATATCTCAGCTGTACTTTGGCCTAGATAGGCCAAAATTTAATCACTTGTTCCTCTTGTGCTACTCTAAGATCCTGCGAAGATTGGTTAAAATCTATGAGGCCGTTTTTGAGATATCCTAACAGTCAGACGGACAAACAAACCAACCAACACGGGCAAAAACATACACTTCCTTGGCTGAGGTGAATAACTTGTGTAATGCCCATTCAACTGCTGCTTGAGTTGTACTAGTGCTAGCAGCCATCTTGATTTCCGGAGAATCGTACAGCCAAATTATTTTCAATTTGACAATGCATTTTCTTGGTTCCTCAGAGATACACCCATCACGTTTGATGATTGGACAAACGGTTGTCGGGGTATGCAAAGGACAAACATGCACATACACAGACAGAGATTCCTTGCTGCATAGTATGATAATGATAACAGCCATTGTAAAATTAGAAATAACGGTCTTGCAAATTGTTGAGCATTGCATTACTTTTGAAGGGGAATGTAAATGCCGTTTCACAATTTGATTTCATCGCATAGATCAATTAAATGGTCTTCCAAAGTAATGTTGGTGATATACATTTCAGTTAGAAAGTGCCAAATTTTTGTCGAAGCACTTTCAATTTTAAGTATTTTACTCTACGTCTCTCAACAAAATGGTTGTGACATCAATTCTGGCTCCTGTACCTTCAGAAAATTATGTCCAAATACTGAGGATTCAACAGAAAATTGAACAATTTTTCTTGAAGCTCAATGGCTTAAAGATTTTTGAAAACCAAGTTTAGTGGATTATTATGATCCTGGAGCGCTTGTCGTAATAATTGTATGGCTATGCAGCGAATTGCAATAAATACCGAGTAAACATTCTTACTGAAATGTTGTGATTAAGGCTATATTTTCACTTCTGCATCTCCATGACCTAAGTCTTTGTTTCCGCAACTATAATCCGATCGGACCTCTCCACTTTTCCAAATGAAAACACAATCCGTGCTCTGAAATTCACTGTTTGCCATACTTGATTTACTGGCACATATCCATGTACTCCACTGCTGATGTAATAGTTTACTTGGCATGGCTTGGGATGTGGTCGACAGTTCCCGTTCCAAGCTGTCAATAATATAGATTATCTTTGTTTGGGGATCAATTTCAGCAGAAAAAAATGTGTATTTGTTTCCTCTGATACATTCCAGCCTTTTAAAATGTAGGTCATGTCCTAGGGTTTACATGCCCTTTAATTTGATGAAAATTTTTAAAGAAATTCTGGTTTCACAGCTAGATAAATTCTTATTATATTCTAATTGAGTATAGCTTATTGTTTTACATCAGAGTGATTTAAACTTTTAATAAACTGTCAGCGACTACAACTTCCAACCTTTGCCGATATTCCCTTTACATTTTGACATCAAAATGACGTGGGGAACTCATTTTAATGACATCTGCAAAACCATAATGGAGGACCTTGCTTGCGGTTCACTTCCTGGGAGTCCTCGTCGACCCGCTCCTGATTCTTAGTGTTCATGAACATCTTGAGCCGGTGCTCATTGGCAATGATTCTCTCAAGCTCCTGCATCTCCACATTATACTGTGCCAGGTCCTTCACCGCTTTCTCGTTCAGTGTTGCTGACTTCGATTGGGCCTCAACCCTAGTGGAGAGAACAATCACACTACCACTCACCCACTGAGTTAGTGCATGTGTATGCTGAATTTAGCTTGGCTAACTCACCACACATAAGTGAAGCAAAGGCCTTAGCAGTGTACAGAGATATCAACCACTGGTTGAAAAATGCAAGATAACGTGGTTACCCCCAGCTAGGAGAGATTTAGCCCTTAGCTGAGCAGTCATACACAAAATGTATACTTCAGGCAAATAAGAGGCAGATGTCTATAAGGGTGTAATTCCTACATGATACCCTCCTTTTGGTAATATTTCTACAATCATATGGGGTTCACTCCATATGCATGGAAACAATGTGGCAGATAGTCAGCTTCAATGCAATTGTATTTACAGAAAATCCTGCCAGTGGAACAGCATAGATCTCAAATCCTTTCAAATGACATCTTTGACACAATACTTTCTTTTTTTTTTTCCTTTTGAAAATTTGGCATCACCAATCCCACCTGAATCTGGAATGCCCAGTTGGTGAACTATGTACAAGGCACAAGGCTTGCTCGTATGCGACCCCTTGTTGCCAATTCAGGAGAGTATGGACAGTTCGCAGCTCTCCTCCGAAGCACACGCCCGTCAACCGCCGCTTCTTATAGACTAATTGGTTGAATCTTCGCAAGTTCAGAACAAGGACGAAGGCTACCCAGTCACAATACTTTCTGACAGCACTGCATGCAGAAATACCAAAACACCCACTGTTCCACTATCCACAAATAAAATGTGGTAACCTGAAAGTTCTTTTACATGAAAATGAGTAGACTAGCATCCTACAGTCTACCACAGACAAGTAATAATCAATCAAAAGATACCATTCCTCCATTCTCTTAAAACAGTCTAACAGCTGCTGCTAACAGTTCCACCCATTTACAGGCTAAAGTCTCCCAGTCAGATAGTTTCTCAAACACACAAATTGCATTCCACAGTGTAGTTCACCTGGCATCATAGGCAGATGTAGACTGGTCAATTGCGTCCCCAATGTCCATGCGGATATCCTGCAGCTCCTGTAAGATCAGACAAAGAGGGTTTTCACTCAGATCTTGAATGAAATAGTTGTGACTATAATCAGTGTGTAGTAACCCACTAGCACGGTACACTGCAATACATTAACTCTTTGTTGCACTGTGATTACAGAAGTAACCAAACTCTCCCACCACTCTTAATAGGCGAAGGGGAAGAGTCATGCAACAAAGGATTAATGAGGCACGATCAGTCCTTATGACTCACAGTATAGGGAAAACCATTAGTTAAATTGGCAGAGAGAGTCAGACCTAGGTAGCAACATTCCAAGCCCAGCACTTTAATTTGAACAAAAATGCTAGCTATTGATGCCAACCAAAAAATAAAAAAAAGACATAATAAGTATGACAAGATCCATAATGAGCCTTGTCACGAGACCACAAAGTGTTATGCCCTGAAACAGTGGGAAAAAAGTGAGGCTTGTGCCTTTGTAAGTGGAAGAAGGACAAAGTCTAAAGAGGCACCTGTTCACTGATCGAGCATGAGAAGATGGCCGCCTACCCTGACCAGCCTGCGATACAGCTGCTGAAACCTGTTCCTCTCTACATGCAGAGTCTCCAGCTCGTCCCTCAAACCCCCAATCTTCGCCAGCTGTTTATTAAAGCGGGTCGAAGCCTGTGGACGATGCGGTGGTGATGCACATAGCAAAAAAAACTATTTTTCCCCACTTTTACAGATTTCAAGTGCCAAACAGTACACGATACATCAGGACCATCTCCTCCTAGCTAAGGTGCTAGAGAGGGACCTGGAAAGATGCTAGTTCGAGCACCAGCATGATAATATTTGCATCAATAATAATGCAGCATTTCGGCAAAACCTTTACCTTCAAGTACCAATGTGATCTCTCTTGTACATGTATTGATTAGACAAGCTTGTGATTAACTCTGCACTTCTTCTCTGAGCCCACCAGCCAGTCTTACAGGGACTTAAGATGCCGGAAGATTCTTCATATTTACAGTAGAGTCGCCGTTAAAACCAGAGAAAAGGTTGTTAATTCGTCAGAAGGGGGGCGTTACGCTGACGGTAAGACCAGGAAATCTCGCTGTTAGCTGTGCGGTAGGAAAGGCGTCTTGACGCGCACAAAGACAAAAGAAGACCTCCTGCTGCCAACTGCGCATGCGGTAGCTGGGCGATAGCCCGTTAGCCGGGTGTTTGTTTAATCATAACTGAGCCACGAGGGCGGTTGGGGCGGTCGTGTTGACAGTAGTCTGTAGCTACATGTAGATAATGTCACAGCTTTTTGGCGATTTATTTCCATATATGAATGCAAGAGTAACGGTAGCCTAAATATTGATTTGCTTTGGCAGGGGTGATGTTGCCGGTAATCATTTCTGCAAACCTTTTTATATTAGACGATACAGTTTGCTCAACCTTTGCTTCTATTTAAAACTTTTATGCAGTATAATACGCAATTGGATTATTAAATATCATGCTATTTTTGATGAGGATTTTGTTTGTCGGGTATCATTTCTGCAATATTTTATGTTCGGAGATAATGTGTGCTTTCATGTACTATTATTTTTACACTCAAGCGCCGAAATACATAATTTTTCCTGTTGCAAACCTGTAATTTAGCAGCTTATATCCATTCCTATATCGAAGATTACTCGCATCCCGTCACAGTGAAATTCATTTACCGAAAGAACTAGAATGACGCGGGCAATGAACTGGATAAACACAGGGTGCAGGGACACATAAATGGGAGGTATGGAGAAGAGGTGAAAATATTTACTGACGCCTCCAAACAAACAGACAGGACAGCTGGGGTGGGATTTGTCATCCCTGAACTCAGAACTGAAATAGGCATGACAATTACTGATGACCTAGCTGTCTATACCGCTGAACTAATAGCTGTGTGGATTGCACTGCAGTGAGTGGAAGCGAATAGGCCTGAGAAGGCAGTTATTGCCTCAGACTCCAGCTCAGCACTTATTAGTATTAAATCCTGGCAGTCAAATTCCAGACAAGATGTAGAGTCCAATATAGCGCAAGTCACCAATACACTGCTAAAAACTGGAACAAAACTTTCATTTGTATGGGTGCCTGCTCACCTAGGCATGGTAGGCAATGAACTAGCAGACAGCTGTGCCAAGAAAGCTGCTAGCAACAGTAACGTCAATCTAGAGGTGGACGACAGTGAGGCAGAAATCAAAAGCATAATTAAACACAAACGAAGAGAACGTTGGCAATCCCTATGGGACAGCGGACATACAGGAAGACATCTACATGACATCCAAGGCGACTTAGGTCGGTGTAGATCTTCAAACAGGAGTAAGGGAGAGGAAGATATTCTTTCAAGAATGAGATTTGGGCACACTAGGCTAAACGTTACCCTGGCAATTATGGGAAAACATGCTGATGGAAAATGTGAGTTTTGTGGTAGCTCAGAATCTATAGAGCATGTGATCTGTCACTGTCCCAAGTATCAGTCAGAAAGGGAAACATTAATGGAGCAGTTGAGAAGGGAAAAGTTAAGTCTGAATTTAAAGCAAGTCTTAAAAGTAAGTTCAGGCCACATCTGCTTTAATTATGTTTTTAAATTTCTGAGGGATACAGGACTTATTCACAGGATCTAGTTTCATCGCTCCCTTTTTTTTTTTTTTACTCCCAGTTCAGTAGTAGAATAAGCTCTTGCATGCATACCCCAGTCCAGCAGGTGGCGGTAATGCACCTCTTACACTAAGTTGTAAACCGCCAAAAAATCCAAAAGAAGAAGAAGACTAGAATGACGCTGACGCTGACGGTTGTGCTGTAGCACTGTTCGTTGGTGATCATTCTGCTTGAGTTGAGAGAAGAAGAGAGGAAGTTGTGTGGGATTGAAGCTGAGAATTTAGTTTGTGGGAATGGGGTTTTCTGAAAATAATTTGTGTGTTAAGACTCAAACAATAATAGAGATTAGACGGTTTGCTCCTGAGGTATAACCTTTGTCGCAGAAGGGACAGGGAGAATCGCTAATGGGAAATTAAGTCGCTAATCTGGTCAAACAAAGGCGACGGGGGTTCTTTTGGGGTTTTTTGGGGAGGTTTCAGTCTCTGGGGAGCAAAGCAAAGTAAGGTAAAGTAAAATAAATTTAAACGCTAAATTTAGAGAATAAATTAAATGCTAAATAATTGTATATCACACAATCCACTTAGTTCGACAAAGTAAAACAGTTTTCAGGGACTGTGGTACTCCCATGTTTTTTTTTTTTTTTCCTGTAGCTGATTTAGCAAACAAACCCTTACAAGCCCTCAACGCCAAGAATATAATCGAATTACCTGGATATCTAACTATAGCCCGGCTTGGTTCGTACTTGGTTGCTTGCATTTCATACAGTCTTCTAGCCTATAAATATTGACGTTCATCGGGGTTTTTAGTCCCCTTCATTCTCTATCCTGACTGCATTACCGCATAAACGCATTGCCAAGCTGAATATTAACGCGAACCGGGGTTTTTGTCTTTCTCGCATTTTATTATCGCCGAAAGGGCTCTTCTGATGAAAAACATTGTAAATACCCTATCTTTGTATTTTCCTCCGGTTGCTGTGCCTTCATCAGCTGATTAAAGTTTAACTGCTTGTTCGAGTGCTTAGGACAGCTTGTTAGGGGAGGTCCCATGTTTAATTTGCTCACATAGTAAACAACTTGTTAATTCGGTCCGTTTTAATTAAAGGGAACCGGGGCTTTATTCTTTCTCGTTTACTCTTGGTTGTATTTGCAGCTAGCTCGCTAGATAAGTACTGTTTGCATTCTGGGCTGGGGATCTGAGATTTAGTATTTAGTTAGTGGTGCAGCAGTCACTTGACTTGTCCGTTCGGTTAGCTTGGAAGTTAAAAGGTAAGTTTTCTATCGGAGTGCTCCGCCTCCTCCAGTTTCTACTGGGCATTGGAGCCAGTCTGTTTTATCTGGGTTCTCAGCTAAGCCCTTTGATATTTTTAGTTTAGTATATTATTAGTACTGGGACTAGATAAACTCAAGCCGGCTTCTTAGGAGTGCTTATTACATATAGAGTTTGGCTCAATTTGGTATTTAATTTCTGTTAACTGAAACTAAGCCCCCGTTAAAAGAGGCTTATAATCCATTTACATAGTTTCCCCATGGTTTTTATTGTGACTGCTGCTTAGGGCTTCCTAGGTTAATAAACAAATTAATAATAAATTGTGGTTCCTCAGATTCCGTCTCGGCATTAGTAATTTTCTTCTAGGGATCTAGGGTGAGCAACGTCATAAGGTAGGGGGTTCAAAATGCGGCCAAAACTATGTGATGGTTGCAGGATGATCGCACTTTTGGAAAGAGATTTCCAGGGTGGGTTTGTCTGCCACCAGTACCAGCTAATTGAGCATCTGGATAGCAAGATCCTTGATCTTCAGGGCCAATTGGCGGCACGACATAGTTCCTCTAGGAACTCTGCTGATTGCGAACTAAGTAGTATGTCTTTTATAGAAATGGTGTGTACGCCGAAGCAGGGCGGTACTCGGATCCCAGATCAGGCAGGGAGAGATAGTTAGGTGACCGTAAGTCGACAGCGCAGGAAAGGGTGTGCACGCCATACAGCGACAGCTTCTCCAGTGGTTGAGGTGTCCAACCAATTCCAGCCCTTGCAGGAACTGGACTTGGCTCCTGACCCTGAGTGAGGGGACTGATGAGCAGCAGGGCACCCTGTTGGCCACTACCCCTCAGAAAAGAGAGTTATTGATAGTGGGGGACTCAATACTTAGAAGAATAGATAGCTTAGTCTGTTCGCGCGACAAGGAGTCTCGTACGGTGTGTTGCCTGCCTGATGCCCAGGTAGGAGACCTCTTGGAGCGTGCAGACAAGCTCCTGGCCAGACCGAGGAGGGATCCAGTTGCCAGGGTCCTTGTTGGGACAAATGACATAGGTAAGGGTAGGTCTGAGGTTCTGCAAGGCAAATTTGAGGAATTAGCTGAGAAGCTTAGGAGCAGATCCTCAACGGTAGTGTTCTCCGGGATTCTACCAGTACCACGTGCAAGCAGTGGAAAGCAGAATTTTATCTGGAGGTTTAACACGTGGCTACGAACCTGGTGTAGGAAAGAGGGGTATAGGTTTATGGGGCACTGGAACTTTTGCTGGGACAGGGGTGACCTGTTCAAGCCTGACGGGCTGCACCTGAACCGGAGGGGTACCTTTGCACTGGGCCAGCGTATGTTGAGGGTTGCACAGGATTATTTAAACTAGGGACTTGGGGGGCAGGGAGGTTAGTGAGTGTTACACATAGGGAAATGCAGACTGCCCCGATGGAAGCTGACAGTGATACATGCACAATCGATGATTTACTTTTAAAGCAACAAAGCGTAGTGGGGGGCTTGAAGCGGCGGCCACATGGGAAATCAAGGTGGAAGAGCATTAGTAATAACCTGAAATGTTTTTATTTAAATGCAAGAAGCATGAAAAATAAATTTCCAGAACTTGAGGCTGTAATGCTTAGTGAGGGCTATGACATAGTTGGGATTACAGAGACATGGCTAAGTGAAGAGGATGGAGATGAATATAACATAGACGGTTAAAAGCTCTTTAGGAAGGACAGATTGTAATAGGCGAGGAGAGGGCGTAGCACTCTATGTGAACAAAAGCATAAATGTACAGGAAATTCCCGAAATTGAACATTCCTTGTCCTGTGAAGACATCTGGGTCAGGCTCATTGGCAAACACGAGACAGGTTTAAACATAGGAGTATGCAATCGACCACCAGCTTTGGACAGTACAATCAATGAAATGCTTTTTAGGAGGATTACGCAAGCTTGTAGAGGTGGTGGGACTATTATTATGGGAGATTTAAATTATCCTGGTATCCATTGGGAAATTTCTAGATGTTAAAAATGATAATTTCTTGGTGCAGTATGTTAATAAACCTACCAGAGAGAAGGCAATTTTAGACTTAGTGCTCTGTAATGACCCAGATAGAACAAGTGCACCGCCTATAGGCGAATGTCGTATTGCTGTGCAATACTAGTCCCCTACCATTGTATGCATATTATATTTCCTAAAAAGTAGGTCAAAGTGACCTGAATAGGATACATGACACACCCTCTCCCCACGATGCATCCACACACCAACTTTGATGTTCCTAGGTCATACGGTATTGAAGTTATGGAGCGGACACGAATGCAGACGGACGGACTGCAGATGGACTGACGTACAGACGGAGTGCAATCCTATAGTCCCCTCCGTTTCCAGTTTGGGACTAATTAGCAATGTTGAGGTACTGGAGCCACTTGGAACAAGTGATCACTCTGCTGTTAATTTTGATGTTTCATGGGAAGTTAAAAAGGTGTATTCAAAAACAAAAATTTTCAATTTTAGGCGAGCAAACTTTGACAGGATGCGCTCATATCTAGCTGAAATAAAATGGGAGACACTCCTGGACTGTAAGTCCGGAAATGAGATGGGGGAAAGATTTAAGGGGGTTTTACTTGAATCACAAAGCAGATTCATTCCAAAGGTGTCCAAAAGTAAGCTGAAAAAGCAGAATCCTCAGTGGATGACCAAAAGTATTCGTAGGATTTTGAGGGAAAAGAGGAATCTTTATACGATGTACATGAAGGAAAACAATGAGAACACAAAGGCTAAATACTGTAAAATGCGGGCTGTGGTCAAAAAAGAGCTGAGGAATGCTAGAAGACTGTATCAAAAACAAATTGCAAAGGGGGCAAAAACTAACCCTAAGCGCTTCTTTCAGTACTGTAGCAGAAAAAGGAAAGTTAAAGAGCAGGTTAAGTGCATAAAGAATAAAAACGGATCGCTGCTATATGATAACAAGGACATTGCGGATGCCTTAAACAGCTATTTTGTTGAGAATTTTACCTCTGAGTGAGTCTTTATTTGGCCAGAGGGCATGTCAAATGCTCAAGATTATTTAGCGGAAATTGAGGTTCGGGAAAACAAAGTATTAAACAAGCTGCATAAACTAAAGGCAGATAAGGCGGCGGGTCCTGATGGCTATATCCTAGAGTGCTCAGACAAGTTGGTGAAATCATCTTTAAGCCGCGATCCGCCATCTTCAGACGGTCTTTAGAAACTGGAGAAATACCAAATGATTGGAAAAAGGGCAATATAATACCAATATATGAGAAAGGGGACCGTACTGAGCCAGGAAACTACAGGCCAGTCAGTTTAACTTGTATTTCGTGCAAAATATTGGAGTCTATCATAAAAGATGAGCTGGACTTATTTCTTGAACGTAACAGTGTCTTGAGGGATAGCCAACATGGTTTTCGGAAGGGAAGGTCATGCCTGACAAACCTTCTGGAATTTTTTGAAGAGGCCACCAGGACTTACTTTTGTAAGACCATAGCAGGGCTTATGACATCATATACTTGGATTTTCAGAGAGCATTCGATACAGTACCGCATAAGAGACTAATTTTTAAAATGAGCTCCATTGGAGTCACAGGAGGTATTCTGAAGTGGATTCAAAACTGGTTACAGGACAGAACACAAAGAGTGGTGGTCAGTGGTATCTCATCTGAGCGAGGTATGGTGGGGAGTGGCGTCCCTCAGGGATCGGCCCCTGCTGTTCCTCATCTACATTAATGACCTTGATAGGAATATTGAGAGCAGATTTGGGGGGTTTGGCAAATAGTTTAGGGTCCACTAAAGTGATTCAGGACGATTTGGATAGAATCCAGAATTGGGCAGAAATGTGGCAAATGAAATTTTATCTGGCAAAATGAGAAGTTGTACATGTAGGTAATAAAAACATTAGACGGGATTACTTCATGGGAGGTGTAAAACTGGAATTTGCTGCACACAAGAAAGATCTGGGAGTGATTATTGACCAAACCCTCACAGGTTCTAGCCATTGTGCCGTAGCAGTTAAAAAAGCTAATTGGATGCTGGGATACATTGCCAAAAGTATTGAGTACAAATCTAAGGAGGTGATGCTTCTTTTGTACAACACGTTCCTTAAACCACATCTGGAGTATTGTGTACAGTTCTGGGGACAATACTTTAAGAAAGATATAGAGGCTCTAGAGAAAGTTCAGAGAAGAGCCACTAAGCTTATTCCAGGTACAAAAGATGAAAGCTACAAGAAGAGGCTGAAGATCCTTAATCTCTTTAGTCGTAGGAAAAGGAGACTCAGGGGTGATTTGACTGAGGTCTTTAAATATGTTAAAGGGATTAACAAAGTGAATTATGTAGGATTCCTACGACCAAGTGTTGTGAGTAGAACTCGAGGTCACAAATGGAAGTTGACCAAAGGTGAATTTAGCACTGATATTTGGAAATATTTCTTCATCCAAAGAGTAATTTCAATGTGGAATAGCTTGCCTGACCATATTGTTGAGTCAGAGACCTTGGGGGTTTTCAAGAGCAGGCTTGACTTAAAGCTAGATACCATTGTCATTCAGTATCTGAAGGGATATATTCACAATACTATAAAGAAACTGGTGAGCTTAGTTGGCTGAAAGGCCTGTTCTTGCCATTCATGTTATGTTGTGTTTTTCGATTTATGTACTTTTTCATTTTAAAATGCTAATAGGCCATTTTTAACCAATTTTTTCACGACAAAACGTTTTGCATCATCTGTATTTGTTTTAATGATTTGTCATAACCATTCAGATGTTCAAATATAATGTTCGCAAAGCTTGCAATTAGAAAAGAATTGTGTACAATATGAATTTAGTTCAACCATAATGACTCTTGAATGAACTAAAAAAAATAAATAAAAAATAAAAGAAAAATAAACTATTTGCGGAACCTTTCACGGGTTATTTTTTAGTAAGCTTACTATATATCAATCAATAAGGAAAACGCAATTTAAAAAAAGATCTGCTCAATATCTTATCTCTAAAGGACAATAACTAAATGTCACTTAAAACTGAATGGCTTTTTCGTGAACTGAATTCAGGGGATTAAAAGCGGATTAAATACACCTGGCAGTGATTCAATACAGCTTCGCCCAAGTTATACATGCTACAGGCTATACTCTTTATAATTAGGCACATGTATGAAAATGTATTCATACAATATAAAGTAAAATGCTCCGAAATCGGCAAGAATTTAAAACCCGTATATACACATACTTATCCCAGTAGAGATTGCAGGATATTATTTTCTTCGTTAGCAGTTGGCTTGGATTTATTACAGTTCACACTGTCTACGCTACATCAGAGTTATATTTAAACAGGTCATCTACACTGCTCTCCATAATTACTGGCACCCCTGGTTAAGATGTGTTCTTTAGAATAAATTCTTTTTTTTTTTCTGAATAATATAGGACCATGATGTAAAAAAGAGGAAAATCCAACCTTTAATTCAAGTGCATTTATTCAGTGGGGGGAAAAAAAATCCATCCATTAAGAAATGATTCTTTAATGTTAAATCATATGTGCCACAATTATTAGTACCCCTGATGTTAATACTTTGTACAACCCCCTTTTGCGAACAAAACAGCACCTAGTCTTCTCCCATAATGTTTCACAAGATGGGAGAATGCAGAAACAGGGATCTTCGACCATTCCTCTTTGCACAATCTCTAAATCATCCAGTGACCTGGGTCCTCTCCTCTGCTCTCTCCTCTTCAGCTCACTCCACCGATTTTCAATGGGTTTGAGGTCTGGGGACTGAGATGGCCATGGGAGTAGCTTGATTCTGTGTCTGGTGAACCATTTCTGCGTAAATTTGGCCACATGTTTAGGGTCATTTTCTTGCTGAAAGACTCAGTGACGACCCTTCTTCAGCTTTCAGGTAGAGGCCACCAGATTTTCATATAAAATGTCCTGGTATTTCAAAGCGTTCATGATGCCATGCACCCTAACAAGGTTTTCAGGGCCTCTGAAAGAGAAACAGGCCCACAGCATCACCAATCCTCCCCCATACTTCACATGAGGTGCTTTTCTGCATACTCATCTTTTGTGTTCCGCAGACCCACTTAGAGTATTTGTAGCCAAAAAGCTCTATCTTGGTCACAACTGACCAAAGCACATGGCTCCAGTAGAAGTCCCAGTACCGCTTAGCAAACTCCAGACGTTTGCATTTATGATTGTGAGTGAGAAAAGGTTTTTTTCCGTGCATTCCTCCCAAACAGCTTCTTGGCATGTAGATAGCGCCTGATGGTTGTTTTGCCGACTTTGTGACCCCAAGACGCTACCATTTGTTGCAATTCTTTAGCAGCAAGCTTTGGAGAACTTTTTATTTCTCTTACCATCCTCCTCACTGTGTGTGGTGGCAAAATAACCTTGCGTCCTCATCCAGGCTTGTTTACCACTGTTCCAGTTTTAAACTTCTTAATGACTCCTGACAGTAGATATGGGCAGGTGCAGGCGAGTGGCTATTTTCTTGTAACCATTGCCTGACTTGTGAAGGCCAACACATATCTGCCTTACTTGAATGGTGTGTTCCTTTGTCTTTCCCATGCTGAAGAGTGAATAAGAGAAATGGCCTCTGTGTCACGTCAAATTTATACCCCAGGGAAACAGGAAGTGATGTATTACTAATTAAATGTTCCTAGATACTCTGACCAACTTTGTGAACTACTGTAGAAATGACAAATACTTCAATTACATTTATTTCCTAGGAATTGTTAAGATTGTGGAACAGGTGATTTTATGAAAAATAATTATTTCTTAGACCGGGATTTTTTTTCCCCTTACAATTCACTTGAGTTGAAGGCTACATTTTTCTACAATTTTCAGTGTGAGAGCATGCTTCTGCTATAAAAATTGAATTTATTTTAAGGCTTTTAACTTATTGCCAATAATTATGGAGGGCGCTGTATAATCACAGTCTGTTTATTTATATTGCGGTTGGCTTTTCAAAACCAATAAATCAATTGCGGCACACTTCGCTGAAGGTCTACCCACAAACTCTCAGAATCGCAGTTTCTGCAATAAAAAGACATATATTTAAAATACCAAAAAAATTTCCTTCAAGAATACAATTGCTTATATTACACTGTCGAATTTATCATAATATTTTTTTTCTTGTTCATGCTAGGCTTTTTTAACCCTGGAAATGATCAGCCACATGCTTTCCAGAGGTCAAATAAGCTCTCACTTCCACTTTCATTGCAAGAGCCAAGAGGAAATAAAAAGATGTTAAACTACATAACGGCAAACACAAACTCGGTAAAGCATCACGTTGCGAAGCAGAAGTGATTATCACGTTGCGGGTTCGAGCCCCACTTCGTACCAGCCTGCAGTGGTCGGCAGCTTTTTCAGAGTAGTGCACAATTGGCTATAGCACTACAGGGTTGCAAATTGGGAAGGGGCTGCCGGGAAAGGAATATAATAGTTGCCTTGTTCGTTGCTCAAGCACCTCCTGTTGGCCAGATGGGCGCTCGTCAGGAAGATTCTAAGTCTGTTCATGTCCGGGTATCCTCCGCCCTCGTTCTCAACTTGCGAAGATTCAACCAAAGAGTGTATAAGAAGCAGTGGCTGACAGGCGCGTGCTTTGGAGGAGAGCCGCAAACTGTCTACACTCTCCTGAGTTGGCAGCAAGGGGTCACATACGAGCAAGACTTGTACATAGTTCACCAATTGGGTATTCCAGATTCGGGTGGGATTGGAGATGCCAAAAAAAGAAAAAGCCCTCTATTCTATGGCTTACATCCACTACAACATTCAGTTCCGCGGATCCACATGCGGTTATTGTCACAGATAAATTGTCCTGTGATATGACTCATTGGTCAGCTGTGTGAAATACCGCGTTATCGCGCGTTAGATCGTGGTTAGAAGGGCGAAATGTCCAAGATTAACTAACGCCGTCTCTTCGGTTTTAACAGCAATTTTACTGTAGGTTCATCGGGCAGCAGGCACCCAACAGACCAGTGAGGGTTGCTAGCAAGCAATAAGACGCTGATTCTGGTTACTAAACCCTCCTTAAACTTTGCTGAGATGACTTTCAAGTACCGCCAGCAAGTATTAGAACTGTAATTAAGCTTTAAAGGGCTGTAATTCCTACACAATACATTCCATATTGACACAAAAAAGCCCGGCTCCCCTTCAATTTCAGCATACAGTAGAGTCGCCGTTAAAACCAAAGAAAAGGTCGTTAATCCGGCAGTAGAGGGGCATTGGGCTGTCAGTAGGACCAAAAAATCTCGTCATTAGCTGTGCTGTAGGACCGGAAGACAAAAGAAGACCTCCCGCTGCCTACCACGCTCGTGGTAGCTGGACGATAGCCTTTGTTTAATCATAACTGAGCCACAGGGGCGGTTGGGGCGGTCCATTTACAGTAGTCCATGCATGTCAGTGGCGTAGCCAGCGGGGGTGCGAACACATGTCCCTTTTTGACTGCAATTAGTAGTTCTCAATCATTTTCCTTTATTGAGGCATTTTCCAATTATCGTAATTGGTAACCGAAGACACGGTTTCTCTCCATATGCGATCTAACAGCGATTAAATCATGGGAAAGCGGTGCTTTCACTCTAGTGGTAGCATGAGACGGACTCTACAACCCACACAAGTGGCTCAGGTAGTGCAGCTCATCCAGGATGGCACATCAATGCGAGCTGTGGCAAGGTTTGCTGTGTCTGTCAGCGTAGTGTCCAGAGCAGAGCCTGCGTTGCCGGCGGTCAGCGGCTGGCGGGAGAAAGGATAAAGGAGAGGAAAGACCGCCTGCACGATAACGTAGGGATTTTGAGTTGCCGCCCACTTCCTTGCACAACGAGCCGTGACGGACCACCCCTTTTTTAAACCAATGAAACTCGAGTGTAATTTGAGAGCACATGCTTTTACCGAAGCCATTTTGCAAAACTCCTTATGTTTTGCAAAACATCTTTACCATCTAGTAAATGATTGATTGCCTGTAGTTGTTTGTTCTTTAGATTAATCTTTCGGTCGTGAATTTCAAGATATTCAAGCGATTTCTTTATCAAAGCGTCGTTCTCTACATTCGCCATCTTTGTTCTGGCAGTTTACGGCGTAACCATGCGTTGCGTTACATTCGATGACAGTTCAATTTTGATTGACACCTCTTAAGCCAATCAGTAATTCCCATTCACTGGTGAACGGACAACTCAAAATCCCTACGTTATCGTGCAGGCGGTCTTTCCTCTCCTTTCTCACCCAGCCGCTGACCGCCGGCAACGCAGGCTATCCAGAGCATGGAGGCGCTACCAGGAGACAGGCCAGTACATCAGAAGAGATGGAGGAGGCCGTAGGAAGGCAGCAACCCAGCAGCAGGACCACTACCTCCACCTTTGTGCAAGGTGTAACAGGAGGAGCACTGCCAGAGCCCTGCAAAATGATCTCCAGCAGGCCACAAATGTGCATGCGTCTGCTCAAATGGTCAGAAACCGACTCCATGAGGATGGTATGAGGGCCCAACGTCCACAGTTGAGGGTTGTGCTTACAGCCCAACACCGTGCAGGATGTTTGGCATTTGCCAGAGAACACCAAAATTGGCAAATTCGCCACTGGCGCCCTGTGCTTTTCACAGATGAAAGCAGGTTCACACTGAGCACATGTGACAGACGTGACAGAGTCTGGAGACGTCGTGGAGAACGTTCCGCGGCCTGCAACATCCTCCAGCATAACCGGTATGGCTGTGGGTCAGTAATGATGTAGGGTAGCATTTCTTTGGGGGGCCGCACAGCCCTCCATGTGCTTACCAGAGGTAGCCTGACTGCCATTAGGTACCGAGATGAGATCCTCAGACCTCTCGAGACCATATACTGGTGTGGTTGGCCCTGGGTTCCTCCTAATGCAAGACAATGCTAGACCTCATGTGGTTGGAGTGTGTCAGCAGTTCCTGCAAGACGAAGGCATTGATGCTATGGACTGGCCCGCCCATTCCCCAGACCTGAATCCAATTGAGCATATCTGGGACATCATGTCTCGCTCCATCCACCAACGCCACATTGCACCACAGACTGTCCAGGAGTTGGCGGATGCTTTAGTCCAGGTCTGGGAGGAGATCCCTCAGGAGACCATCCACCACCTCATCAGGAGCACACCCAGGCATTGTAGGTCATACAGGCACATGGAGGCCATACACACTACTGAGCCTCATTTTGACTTGTTTTAAGGACATTACATCAAAGTTGGATCAGCCTGTGGTATGTTTTTCCACTTTAATTTTGAGTGACTCCAAATGCAGACTTCTGTGGGTTAATAAATTTGATTTCCATTGATAATTGTATCCCCCTAACGAGTTTGGAGGATACTATGGATTTGGCCTAGTCACGCGTCCGCAGAGATTTTCTTGTGAACGCTCTACAGCCCACATAAGTGCACCAGTTCTTTTCAAATTTGCAGGGACGTGTATTATGGTAAGTTCAAGATACCTATTGATTTTGGGTACTCTGGGACCATCTGGGTCCAACTGGGGGGCCTTCGGGGGATACATGTACTTAGTTGCCGAGTTCTCTAGTTTTTGCGTGATTTTGTTGTCAGCACATTCAACTATGTGAAGAACAAAGTATTTAATAAGAATATTTCATTCATTCAGATATAGGATGTGTTATTTTAATGTTCCCTTGATTTCTTTGAGCAATATATTTAAAATTTTAGTGCGGTGTAATACGCAAATGGATTATTAATTAGGCAGTGGCTATATCTACAGCGCTGTAAACGGTGATTCGGGCCTATATTTACGGTAAGTCGGAGTGGGCATGCGCGGAGGCGGCGTCTCCCAAACCCAAGATGACGGACTCGCGTTCAACAGCTGTGGGGAGCAATTTTGATGATTTAGCCACTGAAATTCAGTCAAGGAAATTTCGACTTTAATTTCTTGTGCTGCGTTACGTGGTAATCCATGTTACTGAATGATGACACACTGGGTTGCTTGGGCATGCGCAGCATGCATTCGCGATATTAATATTCTAAAGCCCCTTCTCAATAATAAAATCCCCCAAAACATATTACCCAATCGCACTGTGGCACGGTACCGAACAATCGTACCTTATGCGAAAGTGGTCTGAGAGATTGTATTAAAAACAAACACTCCGCCGTAGACTGCAGATAAGCGTACTGAGCTTGGAAGCTGCCAACGTAAGCGAAGAAATGTCAATGCGCACGCGCGCCGTAAAATATAGCCCCAAATCACAGTGGCGCCGTAGATATAGCCACTTCCTAATAAATATCATACTTTTTTGGTGAGGATTTTGTTTGTCAGGTTGGCCTATCATTTCTGCAATATTTAAAGTTCGGAGATAATGTATGCTTTTATGTAGCCTACTATCAGGCCTATTTTACACTAAAGTGCCGAAATATATTATTGTTGCAAATCTGTAATTAGCCAATCCACTCCTACAGTAGGTTGACCGGTTCCGCAAACGGAATTTGTCTGAAGCGTCTGGTATCGATACAGAAACGGTGGCGGAAAGTTATCGGTTCACGAATTTGCGGAAATTGCTCACGCACTTTATGGATCAACTAGTTTTCTGAAGTCATTAGGAATAAAGCCTTGCACAGTCATTTTTCAGTGGCATGTCCTGTGACTGGTTCCGTAAATAATTTCCAGTTTCGCAAACAGCGCTCTTTGTCAGGCCTAACATATGATATTCTTTGTTTATTGGCATAATCGCGTGCCCCTGGCCACAAAGAAACAGACGCATGTATTTCCACCAATTTTAGCCAGCATTACTCTATAGGAGATATCACAATAATTGGTCAAATTTATGGGTAATTGCTCCGTGTGTCGACATTGTGTCAGCTGGAATCTACGTACGCTGGCCTCAGTTCAAGACGATTTGTACATCCATCGATATTCAACTGCAATCAGCGACTATGGATGATTCTTTCTACTCTCTCCAATTCAAGTAGTACATGCCAAGTATGCATTAAAATTATCAGGATGAGACTACAAGTTCAGATGAACACAGGACGGGGTAAAAATGTTTTATTTCATATTGACTGCATTAAACTTTAATGCATTTTTTAAACATGTAATTTCTGAGACATGTTTAGACATGAGACAAGTTTGAAAACCCACAAAATGGCGTTCGCGGAACTAGTTAAATGAAAAGCAGTCACTCTAATGGGTGTTGATGAAAAAGTATCAAGAGTACGACATTGGGATCTATATGGTCAAATATACAATACAATCCAATCATAATGACACTAATAACATGGGATGAATCCCAGGAATACACGTGTTTCACGGCCAGGCACTACACAGTGTGCCTTATCACAAGCGTTGAGATGGTACTGCTGCAACAGCAAGCAGCAGTTATCGGGCATTCATTTCTCTATCAAGCCGAATATCTCGAAACGATAGTTAAGACTTAAATCCGATGTAATTTACCGTTCCAGCGGTGTCAAACTCAAGGCTGACAGCGAGGTCGTTTTCCCGCAAATAAGGTTTGCTTTCTGCAAATTGCGGAATCGGTCAAATTGCGGAGCCACTGTATATGGAAGATTACTCGCACTCTACCCCTCTCAGTAAAATTCATTTTCGGAAAGAACTTGAATGTTTTTTTCGATTTATAAAATGCTAATAGGCAATTTTTAACCAATTATTCATGACAAAATGTTTTGCATCGTCTGTATTGGTTTAAATGATTTGTCTTTTCAGATGTTCAAATATAATGATAGCAAAGCTTGCAACTACAAAAGAATTGTGTACAATATGAATTTAGTTCGACCATAACGACTCTTGAATGCACTAAAAAAAGAACAAGTAGTATAAACTATTTGCGAAACCTTACACCGGTTGTTTTAGCAAGCCTATTATAAATCAATAAGGAAGAAGAAGATCTTCTCAATATCTTATCTCTAAAAGACAATAACAAAACATGCACTATCGATGTTTCATTTTTAAAGTAACAAAGCGTAGTGGGGGGCTCGAGGCGGCGGCCACATGGGAAATCAAGGGGGAAGAGCATTAGTAATAACCTTAAATGTTTTTATTTAAATGTAAGAAGCATAAAAAATAAATTTCCAGAACTTGAGGCTGTAGTGATCAGTGAGGGCTATGACATAGTTGGGATTACAGTGACATGGCTATGTAAAGAGGATGGAGATGAATATATATTAGAAGGTTATAAGTTCTTTAGGAAGGATAGATGTAACAGGCGAGGAGGGGGCGTAGCACTCTATGTGAACGAAAACATTAATGTACAGGAAATTCCCGAAATTGAACATTCCTTGTCCTGTGAAGATATCTGGGTCAGGCTCATTGGCAAACACGAGAAAGGTTTAAACATAAGAGTATGCTATCGACCACCAGCTTTGGACAGTACAATCAATGAAATGCTTTTTATGAGGATTACGCAAGCTTGTAGTGGTGGTGGGACTATTATCATGGGAGATTTAAATTATCCTGGTATCCATTGGGAAATGGTGAAAGGACAGGGTAGGGGGGAGGAAGAATTTCTAGATGTTATAAATGATAATTTCTTGGTGCAGTATGTTAATAAACCTACCAGAGTGAAGGCAATTTTAGACTTAGTGCTCTGTAATGACCCTGATAGAATTAGCAATGTTGAGGTACTGGAGCCACTTGGGACAAGTGATCACTCTGCTGTTAATTTTGATGTTTAATGGGAAGTTAAAAAGGTGTATTCTAAAACAAATATTTTCAATTTTAGGCGAGCAAACTTTGACAGGATGCAATCATATCTAGCTGAAATAAAATGGGAGACACTCCGTAAAGTCCGTAAATGAGATGTGGGAAAGATTTAAGGGGGTTTTACTTGAATCACAATGCAGATTCATTTCAAAGCTGTCCAAAAGTAAGCTGAAAAAACAGAATCCTCAGTGGATGACCAAAAGTATTCGTAGGATTTTGAGGGAAAAGAGGAATCTTTATAAGATGTACATAAAGGATAACAATGAGAATACTAGGGCTGAATACTGTAAAATGCGGGCTGTGGTCAAAAAAGAGCTGAGGAATGCTAGAAGACTGTATGAAAGACAAATTGCAGAGGGGGCAAAAACTAGCCCTAAGTGCTTCTTTCAGTGCTTTAGAAGAAAAAAGAAAGTTAAAGAGCAGGTTAAGTGCATGAAGAATAAAAATGGATCGCTGCTATATGATAACAAGCATATTGTGGATGCCTTAAACAGTTACTTTGTCGAGAATTTTACCTAAGAGGGGGTCTTTATTTGGCCAGAGGGCATGTCAAATGCTCAAGATCATTTAGCGGAAATTGAGGTTCAGGATAACGAAGTATTAGACAAGTTATATAAACTAAAAGCAGATAAGGCGGTGGGTCCTGATGGCTTATATCCTAGAGTGCTCAGGGAAGCTGGTGAGTTCATCTTTAAGCCGCTATCCGCCATCTTCAGACGGTCTTTAGAAACTGGAGAGATACCAAATGATTGGAAACAGGGCAATATAATACCAATTTATAAGAAAGGGGACTGTACCGAGCCAGGAAACAATAGGCCAGTTAGTTTAACTTGCATTTCGTGCAAAATATGGGAATCTATCATCGAAGATGAGCTGGACTTATTTCTTGAACGTAACAGTATCTTGAGGGATAGCCGACATGGTTTCGGAAGGGAAGGTCATGCCTAACAAACCTTCTGGAATTTTTTGAAGAGGCCACCAGGACTTACGACCAGAGCACGGCTTATGACATCATATACTTGGATTTTCAGAAAGCATTCAATACAGTACTGCATAAGAGACTAATTTTTAAAATGAGCTCTATTGGAGTTACAGGAGGTATTCTGAAGTGGATTCAAAACTGGTTACAGGACAGAACACAAAGAGTAGTGGTCAGTGATATCTCGTCTGACTTGGGTATGGTGGGAAGTGGCCTCCCCCAGGGATCGGTGTTGGGACCCCTGCTGTTCGTCATTTACATTAATGACCTTGATAGGAATATTGAGAGCAGATTGGTTAAATTTGCAGATGATACTAAATTGGGGGGCATAGAAAAAGCCACGTTTGGATTTGCGTACCCGAACCCGAACTCATGTCACTGGTCATATAAACCTATGTAAACAGGAAAAACGTGGAAGACTTTGGTCGCATCTAACTACAGCCCCGAAAAATACCGTTGACCACAATGAGTCTAGCTACAAATGCTAACAGGAGTGGCAGCGCGTCTGGCTGACTGGGTGGTAGGTCAAAGCTCGCAGAGGTACGTATCATCTCGTCTCATTTCATAGAAAAACATATTTCATTATGAAAGTACGGTGGACTGTTCCTTTAAAGGGATTAACAAAGTGAATCATGTAGGATTCCTTCGACCAAGTGTTATGAGTAGAACTCGGGGTCACAAATGGAAGTTGACCAAAGGTAAATTTAGCATAGATATTCGGAAATATTTCTTCATCCAAAGAGTAATTTCAATGTGGAATAGCTTACCTGACCATATTGTTGAGGCAGAAACCTTAGGGTTTTTCAAGAGCAGCCTTGACCTAAAGTAGATGCCATTGAGTCATTTAGTATCTGAAGGGATATATTCACAATAGTATAAAGAAACTGGCGAGCTTAGTTGGGCTGTAAGGCCTGTTCTTGCCATTCATGTTTGTTATGTTAAATGTCACTTAAAACTGAATGGCTCTTTAGTCAACAGAATTCACGGAATTAAAAGCGGATACACCTGGCTCTGATTCAATACAGCTCAGTTTGTGTCATCTCTATGTATTACTTATTGTCACCCTAATAATCCCTTTAAGCTCTATAGCCTATTAAAGAATTAATGACCAGCTCAGCGCATGGCTGAAATTTTCTATAAAATGCCCAAACATAAACTGACATCATATTCACTTCAATGGAATCTATCACGATAGGACGCATTTCCCCACAGTTTAGGACGAACATTGACTCCTTGGCGACAGACAACCTCACACCTCTGCAGGAGGATAATGTGAGCATAAGCTCACTGGCTATTAAGTTCTATATTACCAATTGGTTTATTTATATAGCGGTTGGCTTTTCAAAACCAATAAATCGATTGTGGCACACTTCGCTGAAGATCTACCCACAAACTCACAGAGTAACCGTTTCTGCAGTAAAAAGACATTTAAAATAGCCTACCAAAAAAATTTCCTTCAAGAATACAATTGCTTATATTACACTGTCGAATTTATCATAATATTTTTTTTTCTAGTTCATGCTAGGCTTTTTAAACGGAAGAAATGATCAGCCACACGCTTTCCAGAGGTCACATAAGCACTAACTTCCACTTTCACTGCAAGAGAAAATAAAAAGATGATAAAATACATAACGGCAAACACAAACGTAATTCTAACAGTCAAAATGCCCTCTATTCTATGACTTACACGCGGTACTACATTCAGTTCCGTGGGGTTACTTCTGGCGGTAAACTGTCCTGTGATACGGCTCATTGGTCAGCAGAGTGAAGTACCACGTTATGGCGCGTTAGATCGTGGTTAGCAATGGGTTAGTAAGGCGAAATGTCCGAGGTAACCGGGCCCATAAGGGAAGTTAAAAACAAGAAAAGATTACATTTTACCTTGAGTACGTCCTTTATAGGCATTTTAAGAAAATGTTACCGGAGTGGTTAGGTTAACGGCGACTGTACTGCAGTTTGCAACTACATAAACTTAGAGTGAACTGTACAGAAATATTACAGCCCCATAGAGCGTGCAACCACATGGTTAGATGTCCATCCCAGACCAAAAGCACCAGTGACCCTTCTTATCACGATAAGAGGTCATTTTATCATCTGCAATTGTGGAGGATGTTTCCTCTGAGTTGTGCAGCTGCTGTGGTCAAAACTAATGCTTGTGTGTTTGCCGTATACGCCAGGGAGTGCGTCTCACCCTGTGCAGCTTATTCTCCAGGGTCTGGATGGCCTGTACCGCTTGACTGGCCTGGGCTTTCCGGTTAAGGCTCCCTGCACTTCTCCCGCGCCTCTGGTCCGCCAGCTTCTTCTCCATGATAAAAATCTTATACCCACATACCGACAAGACGTTAGGTCTACTTTTCCTGGGCCAACTGGATTACTAAGTAGTCATGTAGGTTTCCGTAACCCCTTTGTGGAGAATACAAATAATGCCAATTTTTCCAGTTGTGCATGAGCCTATTTAGGCTTTACAAGTATGTATTTGTGTCACAGACACAGTGGAAAATTATTCCAGTGAAACAAGACATTCGAAAATTCAATTACAGAACTAGATAACTCGGTTGGCACAGGGACCGAGTCGTGTATCTCCCCAATCCCCATGAGAGATCACTTGCAAATTTTTACAGCCGCAATGTCACTGTTTTTACTCTTGCTATGATATTAATGTGCATCCCTGTACATGTATATATATATGTAAATGAGGCTCAAAATGAGCAGAAAACCCAAAATCTGCAAAAATAATTTTTTCGACAAAATGGTCGCCGTCGGCCATATTGTATGTTGGAAATTGCCAAGAATTGATCTTGAGCAATGCCAAATAAACATCTTTGACGGTGCAAATTTAGAGAAAAATCCTATAAACTTTGAAGCCTCCAGGGCCTGGAACAGAAAATCTCTGCAGTGGCAGCGGCCCTAGAACTAAACCATAGAATCCCTCGACTATCATCGTCTCGGAGATACAATTATTTAGAAATTAAATGTTAGAATTTATGGACGCCGGTGTCTGTATTTGAGCAAAGAGGTTAAGCTCATCTTTTAAAAACCATTTTGTAACAAACCAGTCAGAGATTGCAAAGCGTCCCGCCAACCTGCACTTCGGGAGGAGGGGGATTAAAAAGATTTAAGACCACTGATGTAATTTATTGGCTTTGCATGAGATGGCCATGTTTGGTAGTAATTCATAAACAAACAGTCAACAAATGTGTGAGACCATGCAAAATGCTTCTGAGAAAAAAACTGTTTACTCTCAACTTGCTCCAATGTACTTTACCAGAAAAAAAATTCAAGCTACTTATTTCCAGACTAACCAGAGTCAACAGAAGATGACATATCCCACCGGTTCCACATAATTTGTGATTTGTGGGCTGTTTTTGGTTAAAAATCCAAAATTTTGGGCAGCATGGAGCTGAAAGGCACAACTACACCATAAGAGTAAGTTCCATAGCAAATTTGAAGTTTGTAAGTGTTATAGTTTTTGAGTTCTGCTTCGGAAATGAAAATGATTACAGACGGACGGACGGACGGACTGACGGACAGGGCGATGACTATATCCCACGGTATTACATAATAAGCCAATATGTTGACTATAATGATGGAGAAGTGATAATGAGAACCATACAGGTCAAACCAGAGTCACTGTAAGAATAGCAATCATTGGAAGTAGTTGATCTTAAAATCTTACCTTTCTACTACTCCTGCTATGGCATTATTTTCGGCATTGATTATGAAAGATTAATGGAGTTTTTCTAAGATGGCACTTGCTTTAGTTATATGTGTATAAAAATGTACCATAGCAATAGATTGTAAGCATATTGAACCATCGTTAGAACGTGACATACAAATTGTTTTTACATTCACACAAAATAGCCAAATGTACCAAACCTGGAAAACACACCCAACCTTAGTTGTTCCATGAGAATTTAAAGTTCAGAATGCAATGAACAGCAGTACTATATAAATTGGTCAGAGCACCACTTAGTCTTATATATTGAGTGAATAAATTCTTTCGCATCTAATAATGCCAAGTAAATGGGAACAGGTTGAAAGCAATCTTGGGTTAAAAGGATTCTGTCATCTCTTATACAGGTGCTGGTCAATGAATTAGAATAATTTGAAATAGTGCAATCGTTAAATTTCTTTAATACATTTTTTGTGCAGAAAGCAAATCAGGTGTTCACCGCGCCTGTCCTACTTGTTAGAGTTATCACAGAACTTGCTACCTGTAAAATATTTGCTCAGCTGAGCTTTCCAAAAGGCCCATTTAGGCCATTTAACCGTGACACTGTTGTTTTATTGAAATAGAATAATGGAGAAACCGTTTCACTGAATTAGAATAATTTTTATTATAATTAGAATCATCCCTTCCTCAGTATTTTGAGGCTGCCCCCTTGGCTTGTATGACTGCCTGAATTCTCTGCGGCATCGATTTGACCAGCTTGTCGCACGTTTCCGCACTCACAGCTTCCCAGGCAGTGGCAATGTTCTGCTTCAGTTGGTCCAGCGTAGTCAGCTTTCTGTCGCGAATTTTCCGCTTTGCGATGGCACAAAGGTTTTCAATGACATTGAGGTCAAGCGAGTTGGCCGGCCATGCCAAAACTTCAGGCTGTTTTTCAGCAAACCAATCTTTGGTCGACTTTGCCGCATGAGCCGGTGCAAGATCCTGTTGAAATATGAGGTCTTCTTCGCCGAACTGTTTCTCAACAGGAACGTTTCCAGAACATGTTGGTATATGGCAGCATTGACAGTCTTCTTGAGGAAGCAAAGTTTCCCTACACCCCGAGCGGACATGCATCCCCAGACCATAACGCTCTGGGGAAACTTGATGGATCTTTTCACGCACTCGTGGTTGTAGGTTCCGCCACCACGACACCAGACACGAGGACCTTGGTCACCGAAGGAGAAGCAAAAGCGTGATTCGTCACTGAAGACCACTTTCTGCCAGTCTTCAGCAGTCCACTCGCCGTGTTCTTTGGCCCACTTCAGCCGTTTCTCCATTTGTTTCTTGTTCAGCATCGGTTTTACTGCTGGAACGCGAGATTTGAAGCCGAGTTCGCGCAGACGACAGTAAGTGGTTGATCTCGAGATGTTGGCGCCGGTCTGCTCGTTCCACAAGTCGCTGAGCTCGGAAGTGGACTCGAACCGGTTGCTGACTGCGATCTTTCTCAGCTGCTTGTTGTCGCGAGCAGAAGTTTATCAGATGCCGGAACAGTTGGTGCGCTTGCTCTGTCTTTCCTGAGAGCGTTGCAGACTGGCTGAAGCCGAACTGCTCAGCAATTTTAGTTTGGGTCAAGCCTTGTTGGCGAAGGGCTTGAATTTGAGCCACTATTCCGGTCAAGAGGTTGCGCTGCTTACCCATGATTAATTTTACAACTTAAAATTCTACTCAACCCTGACTTTATACTGCACAGTGAACACTCTTCACAGAAAACAAAAATTCAAGCACTTATTCTAATTCAATGAAATGACTTATGAATTATTCTAATTCAATGAAACAACAGTGTCACAGTTAAATGGCCTAAATGGGCCTTTTGGAAAGCTCAGCTGAGCAAATTTTTTACAGGTAGCGAGTTCTGTGATTACTCTAACAAGTAGGACAGGCGCGGTGAACACCTGAATTGCTTTCTGCACAAAAAATGCATTTAAAAAAATTTAACGATTGCACTATTTCAAATTATTCTAATTCGTTGACCAGCACCTGTATACAACCTCCATTTGGCAAGTTACTGCTAGGTTCTGCTATCAGAGATGTTGTTTTTCCCATAAGCATTTCATACAGCCTCTGATGTGACATGGATCATAATATGGTTCAAAAAAAAGAAATGGCGCATCTATTCGCGCCATATGATCACCTATTCGCGACGACAGTAAAAAAAAATTAAATGATCGCAATTCCTTATTACTCAGCCCAACAATTAATGTGTATGATTGCATACACTATCTAAACACCAGGAAAGGTGGCAGGTCTCATGATCCACGACTGAAATTAGGGGAACAGGGCTCAAGGAAGTCAGGAACCTCCTGGTCTAGCTGAGCGATGGCCTGCTTCTCTCTCTCCAGCTGTGCCTCCACCTCGTCCCGCCGCTCGAGTGAGCACCTCAGGTTCTGCGTCGCCTCCGAGTCGCGCCACCGCCGGGTGTTGCTCTCTGACACCCCCAGGCTGCACTGCAGCTCCTCATGCTCCCTCTGAAGCCTCTCTATCTCCTGCCTGGTCGGGGATGCAGGAACACGCGAAAATGAGGAGCATCACATCAGAACTGCCCAGTCTCGGGGTGTCTTGGTGGCACAGTTCTTGGAGCAGGGGCATTCAACCTTATCCAGAAAGGGCTGGCATGGGTAGAGGCTATTACAATGGCCATGAAGTTATACACCTGATTCACAAAATCAAGCCCTAGAACCCTTGCTAAAGACCGTGATTGATAGAGTAAGATGTTTATCTGCTCGGTTGGAACGAAAGCCTGCATCCACGCCAGCCATTCCCGTATTAATGAGAACAACCCTTCTGTGCAGTGCTATCCAAGCGATTTTTGGGAGCCGCAATATCTGTAATTCAAAGCAGACCACTGATATTCGTTGTGTCTCTCCCTCTTCCTTACTCCCCATTCTTCCAGTCTTCTATACTCTACATTCTGTTCAATAAACCCAGACAAAGCCCTAAAATGTAATCATTTTAGGTCCTCTTTTCTTCTACATTCTGTTCATTCCTCACATTCATAAACCTTTGAAGCAATGGTCATCAACCATGTTCCTGGAGATTTATTGACCTGCAAAGTTTCAGTCTCACCCTAATTTGGCAAACCTGATTCAATTAATTAGTAGCTGAACATCTAAAAAGTAAGTCGTAGAAATCCATTCTTTCCACTGGATTTTTTTACATCAGCAATAGTATACTCAGTTAACAACACTGTAAGCTCATTTTTTAAAGCTAACACCTTGCCTAGTGACTATACTGTGGTTATGGAATGGAACCAGCTGTGGGATTGGCAGGTATTCCCACTCCATCTCCAAAACTTAATCTCAGCAGTTCACTGCAGCATATGCTGTCCTGCATCTCTCCAGCAATATGTTCTGCAATCCACCAGCCTGGCTGCTCGCCACTGCGCTCATGTTCTTACATATTGCTGTGTGTAACTTGGCAAGCCCAGTCAGGCTGAATGGCCAGTTCTCGCCACTCATGTTATGTTACATCATGTTATACTGTCCTGTCCCACAAGCTGGTCTACCTCATTAGTTTTTCACAAAGCTCATCATCATGGCTACTACCACCCAAAATTCTGTGGTCTGGCACATATTTCAGAGGTGAAGAGCCTTCCTGTAAGTTGCATTACAGTTCTCTTGAATTTCTTTGTATGACACAAGTACAGAAAACATTCTTAGTCAACTGATGGTCAGTGGCCAACATCTGATAAGAAAACTAGAGGGCACATGGTAGAGCGCATACCTCCCCCACGCCATATATCTGTTCTTTAGAAGACAGAATATGTTCCCCAACACTTCCAAAATTAAACCAACTCTTCCTTGGACTACCACCAATCATCCTGCCCAATTTCGTGCCAAACCGTCTGTAACTTCTTGACTTATCCAGTCAGAAATATCACACGGACACACATTAGAAAGACATATATACATTGGACATACATACAAAGGAGCTTATTATGGGTCGGCAAACAAGCCTGAGTGTATCAATGAATGAGGCGAGAGGGTACACTTTAAAAAAAAAAAAAAAAAACAACAGTACTTAAAAAAATCAGACGATGATTGCACACAATTTTATGAAGACCTTGGAGTATTTTTGAACACCACAAACACCATCAGTTTGTAAAATACACTTCAAAATATTGTGTGCTATCAGTATTCATATGCTTTAATATAAATTCAATGTTTTCTACCTTTTAGGTAAGTACAAAAGGCCATGCTTACAACTGTCTGCGAATCAGGTTCTGGGTCTCGATGCTGTAGGCCTGTCGATCACCCTCCATGATACGGAACTGCCTCTGCATTTTGGCGAGCTCAGCCTCTGCTGCAGTACACGAAAAGCTGATATCCATTTGCCCTCAACAAATTACAGCCTACGATGGCTAGATGACAGATCCAGCGCAGCACAAACGTGCGCAGTAGAAACAGCTTACTACAATGATTACCTGAGAGAAAATTTGAAGCCTGACAGAACATAAGAATGGCTATTTGAAATATATTTGGATTTTTACCTTTATGATGAAAAAGCAGCATTGTAGATACAAAGCCATTTCCTTATGCCACCTTTATTTATTTATTTATTTATTTTTTATATTTCATTAATAAGAAATTTCATTAATCCAGTGGTCCAATGATATTTGCACTCCCAGATAAACAACCTTATGGTGCATTACAAACATGCATTTCAGGAGTGACCACGTAACATTACTTTTTTACAATCAGGTTGACATAACTGTGGAATTGTGCAGATAAAAATAACGGCTGACTACACAAATAGGCATATTCTGTCTAACTGAAAACCAGCCACAACAGTCCTCAGATGCACATTGATCGGTAATTTTGTGTGAATGATCAGTAGTGCTTTATTTATTTACAGAGATTTAACATTATTGAATATGCACGCATTCTTCTGGCATGAAGGAAAAAAATTGAATACCAATCCCATCGATGTCCATCTCACTACTGTCGGAGAGGATACTGACAGCTGACCTCCCACGAGGCATTGTGTTAACGTTGACTGTAAATGGAAAGAGAGCAGCTCATCGTCACATTAAAATTAACACAGAAATGAGAAGTCAATGGTATGAAAAAAATAGTAGAAGGCTTATAGTGTCATAGCCGTTATGCCTGTGTTCAATATGCAGTTCGTGACAATTCCCGTTGCAGCCGCAATTTTCACTTATGAAAAACCAGGGGCTTCAATTAACGACGACAAACAATCCTCTTGTTTTACTGCAAGTGCTTCTCTTTTACCTTCAAACCATATCTTGTTAAAAATCATAGACTTGTAAACTTAGATGTAACACCGTCCATCCTGAGATATCGCTGCTAATTACACACTCATCTGCAGTTGGCATAAATCGTCGCCATAAATAAGCGTAAATCTTATCTTGCCCCACGTGAATATAACACCACATCTTGGTTGCATACGAAGTAATAATATTTACACTGGAAATCTAACGTTGACATGTGGTAGCTCACACTATCAATTTCCAGTCTGCTGTAAAATGTGCTCTGCTGATAGCCTGACCTAGCTTAGGCCGCCGTAAATAAGTAGCGCCTAAATTCGGCATTTTCGAGGAAAAATATCGACAAATATGATACATTTGTATTAGGATGCAATGCAAACTGACGTCATGGTCTACAAAGAATCCCCGTTGTATATTAAATCCAGCACAGGACAAATGCGCGCATGACAAACACCTGATTACAATGATTACCTGCGGGGGAAAGTTGAAAGAATTCGTTCTGGTGAGTTTATATTTTATTGCTCCGAGCTGTAGTGCTTCAGTTAGCTGGCAAACTCCCTCGCTGCAGAATGTTGTTAGCAACGGTTTCCAGGAAAGAAATCCGGCAACAATGTGGCCCAGGCGGGGCCGGGGAAGCAGTCTGACCCTTTTCATTTATCACCACATATCAGATCGGATGACTTCATTCGCAGTTTATTTGTTATCAAAGGAAATGACAACCATCTTTCCCAAAAACACAAGTCGGGTCGGAAATTATGCTGGAATTTACCAGATTTGTATTCCTCATATCACGTGCACCAGGGGCAGAGAGGAATCCTGACTAGAATTTCTTTTAAGTTTCCTGATGCAGTATTGGGTGTATATATGCTTTGTGGCTACGCGCTGTAAGATATCTTTATAAAATAACATATAGTGCCTGTGTATTGTAAAATATTACTGCTCATTCTTTTATTTTTAAAGAGTTTATAAATTTCAAGTGTTGTTACTCAAGATCTTAAGGCGCACTTATATCGCAAAATCTTTATGTTTTATGTGCGCTATTAATTGAAAATTCAGTAATTCAAATGAACTTATAGGGGAAATGGTCCTGCGCATAGACGTTGGAACTATATTCTGAGAGGGGGGCGGGATTTTTGAACGGGGTTTGTGCTCATGTACGCACAGTGTTTTTGAACAAGGATTTGATTTTAAGCAGAATACTTTGATTACCACACAGTTATTAAAGGCTGTATCGGCGACATGACGTCATTATTGTTGACAGTTGAAATGTTCTCAAAACATAATAGAGCCGCTCGCCCCTCTCCTTCAGAAGCGTGGAACATGAACGCGCTTTTCTTAACTTCTGAGTGTAGCTGCTTTCACACCGGACGCGAAACGAATTTTTCGCGGACAGATTACATTCAAAGTCAATGCAAGGCGTGTCTTTGCATTGACTTTTTTGGCTGTGTTCGAAATCGTCCACTCATTCACTCACTCCCTATGCCCTACATTGTGTATATGATATAGTGCACTACATAGGGAACGACCAAAGGAGATTTCGGACACTACACCGGAATTTTCTGTACATGATTGCGTCAGCAAATGCGCTGGATACTCTTGGGATGTGAGCGGACACGCCGAGCATCATGTAAACACACCGGTCACGAAACAAATTTTTCGCACAACAGATTACATCCAAAGTCGATGCAAAGACGCGAATACACGCGAAACGCGTCCGGTGCGAAAGCAGCTTGACTGTTGGACCCCGTGATGGTTTTCTGGAATGTTCTTTACACATAGCTATAATAGTTACTCTAGCTCAGTGGTTCTCAAATCCGGTCCTGGCGCCCCCCTGTGTATGCTGGTATTTGTTCCAGCCACAACTGCAATTCTATGATTTTTAAAAGCTGTTACTTTGTCTTAATTAGCAGCATTCCTTGTTTAGAGTAGTTATTTACCATCTTAAGTCAATTTGGATGGACATATCCATTCTGCTATGAAGATTAAAAACCCTTGAACAAAATTTTGCTTAATTTTCAATATTGCAAGGATTTTCAGGTGAAAACATTTTTAAACAGATTAAATTACACTCTGAGAAAATCAATAAGCTCCAAATTAGGTTTCTGGGTACAGGTGTTTTGAGTTTTTCCCAAATAACCTGCCTGAACCAAATAAAATCAACATAAAACACAACAGGTGTGACTCCATTGTTTGCCAAGTAAATTGTCGGTTTTAGCCACCATGTGTCAAGACTTTCACCAATGAGAAACCTCTTGATTATTTATGTTGATTAAATGTTTGGTTAAATTGTTTCCCTCTGCCGATATTTGCAATATATTTCAATGTGGATATTTGCATAAATGCACCAAATTAAAACAAATCAACAGCTTGTTAAAATCCTAAGATTGCAATTGTGGTTGGAACAAAAACCAGCATGCACAGGGGGGTTCCAGGACCGAATATGAGAACCACTGCTCTAGCTCAATCCGCTAGCTTAGTTAGCTAGCTACCTAACAAGCTTGGTAACATGTCAAGGACAATAATAAGCCGGTCAGCTCTTAGTCTTTGCATTGACTTTGAATGTAATCTGTCATGCGAAAAATTCGTTTCGCGTCCGACGTGAAAGCAGCTTTACAGGGACACTGGAGAATGTATTTCTGCCGAGCGGAGCTATCCAAGAATGTTTTACAGGTCCATGGAGGTATCTCGCTCCTCATGTTCTTCTTCTGTGGAAAACACTACAGCTGTGCATTGTGGTATACAGCACTATAATGTAGTTTACATTAACCTCTATGATACAGTCGTTATGTTGCGCTCCTCATTGACTGACTGTCGCTATACTAGGGGGGCTGGCCAAGATGGCGGAGTGAATAGCCGGACTTTTTGCAGGCTCTGATCCCTAACTTTTAAAAAACCTTCATTTTAATAGTCAAACTGGCAGTCGAGTGGTAAAATTCATTTAACTTCAAGTAATAAAGTGTTAGCTCTTCACAGTGAACAATTAAATCTCCCCCCCCTCCAAAGTCGTGCTTTTACTCGTAACGAACTATGACTGGAGCTAGCAAGGATCATAGCTACTCTCTAGCCGTCCTCCAGCAAGCGTGCGATGACGAGGATATCGACTGGATGGAGCAAGAAGAGGCTTCCCAGAGCTTGAATGATTCAAGTTCAAATTTGCAGCATACTCCACTGAAAAGCCCGGCACCAAAGAGAGTAAAGAAACCTGGTGCTCAGGAGAACGAAATTTCTAACAACGTCCTCTTCAATGCTATCCAGGGCCTCACCAGTAAGTTTGATTCCCAAGCCGAACACTTCCAGGCCTTCGAGTAGCAGCTGAAAGAAAATACCGAGGCGGTCGTCCAAATAAAAAAATCGGTTGACGCGAACACGTTAGCTTTGAAGGGAATACTAGAAGACGTGGACAGACTGAAGAAACAGGTGACTTTACTGCAAAAAGAGTATCTGGCGTTGCAGGATTTGTGCCTCAAGCATGCAAGATACAAGCGAACATGGTCGCTCCAGTTGAATGGTGTTCCCGAAAAAGAAGGAGAAAACATTAGAGAGGAAGTTATCAGGATCTTATCTAATGTGGTACCACTTTCAGCCGAGCAACTGCACGGTGGACACTGTGCACCGGCTGGGTCAGAAGACGAGAGCGGAGAGACCGAGGCAGATTATCCTGCAGTTTTCCATGAGAACTGTCCGCGATCAAGTTTGGAAGTTGTCCAAGAATGCCAGGATTTGTCACGATATGAAGATCCGCTTCAGGGAAGACTTTTGTAAGGAGGACCGTGAAGCCCACGCCCGTCTTTGGCCAAAGGTGGCGGAGGCTAGGAAGAACGGACTGAAAGCTTATTTGCGAGACGGCTATGCCGTCATTGACGGACGCCGTGTGGTCAGCTGAAAAGGAACACTGCTCCCTTGTCTTTCTTTCATCTTTTCGTTTCATCCCTCTGTCACTGCAGGACTGTTGAAGGTATGCACTTTGACCGAATACTTTGTTTTAGTTTACGAAGATTGCATCATGTGGAGGGGGATCAAAAAGGACCTACACATGGGAAGTAAAATGACTTTCTTTCCATGTAAAAGTTAAAACAAACAAAATTATTTTGTGCTTATTGCCACTTAATGAAGACTTGCGATGTCTTTCTGATGTTATTGACTGCCGGTTGTTAATCTTTTTTGAATTAAGGAAGGTTATTGAATTCTGTATCCCTGCGTCACTGTTCATATTATCAGGGTTTATTTGCTATATGGAACTTTCATTATTTTCGTTAAATGTTAGAGGTTTAAGGAACAGCACAAAGCGTGAGGCACTATTTATTTTTTGCAAGGAGCAACCAAGGGTCAACTGTTTTTTTCCTACAAGAAACTCGTTCCGTTGATAGTGATCTTAATTTTTGGAAGTCCCAATGGGGAACTGGGGATTTATTTCTTTCACATGGTACCTCACATTCAGCAGGAGTGGCGATTTTATTGAATCAATTTAATGGCAAGATAATAGATCATAAACGTGATATTGAAGGCCATTGGCTCCTGGTCATTATGGAGCTCAATGACTGTAACTACATTCTGGTTAATATATATGGCTCAATAATAGAGCCAAGAATAAGCTTCTGTTTACTAATTTAAGTACTATTGATTGAGAATTGGAAGCTTGTATATTCAACTGATAAAATTATTGTTGCAGGAGATTTCAATGTAGTCCCAGATGAATGGCAAGACAGATTTCCTACCCAGTATAACACTCACTCCTTTAATCCTATGATATCTGAATTTTCTAACTCACTTGACCTCGTTGACATATGGCGTAAAATTAATCCGGGTAAAATACAATATACGTGGAGTAATAACACAAGCCGGTCTCAATGTTCAAGACTAGATTTCTGCTTAATTACAAGCAATTTAATTAATGTTTCCTCTAAATGTGACATCTGCCCTTCTCCTCTTACTGATCATTGTGCCATTACTTTGACTGTTTCATTGAGTCACAAAGTTACACAGCCTAGGATGTTCCACTGGAAATTCAACTGTAATTTATTGAAAAGCAAATCGTTTTGTGGCAGGGTATTATCCTTGATTAAAGAAGTCAAGCTTCAGGATGACTTACCCTCTATTGGCAAATGGGAGTGGCTAAAATTTAATGTTAGAAAATTTGGTATTCATGAAGGAAAAAAAATGGCCAATTTACGAAGACGACAACAATTGAACATCATTACTAAAATAAATCATATTTGTAGACAAACTCATCTGAGTGAGGAAAATATTGTCGAACTCAGTCAGCTACAGACAGAATTGGATGACCTGTATTCAGAAAAGGCAAGAGGGGCTTTTGTCCGATCAAGGGCAAGATGGATCGAGGAGGGTGAAAAGAACTCATCGTATTTTTTTAATCTTGAAAAGCATAGACAGGCCAAAAAGGTAATAAAAAAATTGTACATAAATAATAATCTAAACGAAGATCAGGAGACAATTAATAACTACATATTTACATTTTATAAGTCTCTTTATACTTCTAAATACTCTATCCAAGAGGCTGACTACTTTTTGGAACAGGTGAAGGACTGCATCCCGAAAATAGATAAGAATTTTAATGATTTAACAGAAGCTGAAATTACTATGGAGGAGCTGGATGCTGCCATTTTACAGATGCCTAATGGTAAGTCCCCAGGACAAGACGGCCTTACAGTAGAATTGTATAAACATTTTTGGGTTGAAATTAGAGATTTGATTTATGAAGTATTTAATGAGTGCATACACAATGATTCTTTATCACCAACTATGAAGCAAGGTATAATCACATTATTACCGAAGCCCAACAAAAACAATCAAAAAAATTGATGTCTTCTCAAAAGCATCTGGTCTCACTCTAAACCTTAAGGCCCAGTCACACAGCGAAAACGCATGAATTACGCATGAATTACGCACAGATTTTCGTTTCTGCGCGGAGCGTACGTCGTATGCGTAATTCGTAGGTGGAACGAACGTGGACTGTCAGTGATTGTAAGTGGATGTGCGTCGAAGGCGGTTTGTGCGTGATTTTGAGTTTTGAACGGTTCAAAAATTTTCCGACGCACAACTGTGCGTTGGTGTGCGTAATTCATGAGTCGGCATGCGTAGTTTATGCGTCGAGTATGCGTAACTATGCGCGGGACACTCGTCGGCCGTCAGTGCTTATGCGTCAGAACTGGTTTGAATCCGCGCACGTCCACGTCCGTCCACTGATGCCCCACGTTCATATCACGCATGAAACGCGCACGTATCACGTTCATTCCACTGACATCCACTGACAATCAATTATAAAACTGACGAATAACTGACATATCACTGACGGAAAACGCATAACGACGCACATCCACTGACGAGTGACGCATTTCCGACGCACGACTGACTGACAGAAAACTGATGATTCACTGATGTTCCACTGACGAACCACTGACAACTCATGTTTGTATTTTGGCATATAAAAGCAGCCATTTCGGGCACTTTTGCCATTCCAGACCTTGCTGCAAAGGGGTCCATATCACTATGAACCCTCAAAGAAGAGATGTTATGGTGTTCCTGCTGCAGAACTTCTTCTTCTTCAGCAGCTTTCTTCTTCTGCACCCTTGTCTTTGAGGGCAAGCGAGCTTTCCTGGGTGGCATCTCTTGAAGTGTTCTTGATTGGCGAACGGTACTGAGGAACTCCCGTCGTTCACCGCTTTTTATATGCGCTGAACCGAAGCGATAGTGACGCCGAAGGTGCGTTTTTCGTGCATGCTCCGCCGGTGATTCATGCGTCGGGCGTGCGTCGAATGTTCGTGGAATACTGCACCGTGTTTGCTATTATGCGTCGACGTGCGCGATATGTCAGTGATTGTAAGTGATACATGCGTGGTTCATGCGTGATTCGTCCGAGATTTCTACCCCCGACACCCCGAAAAATTGGTCAATTTCTCAACGCACAAGCACGCACAAACCCAATCTGTGCGTGATTTGTGAGTGATTCGTGCGTGATCGGCTGTGTGACTGGGCCTTTAGGAAATGTGAATTGATGGCTGTCCACAAATGTGAAGATAACAGTATAGCCAATATCCCGCTTAAAGAAGAGGTTAAGTACCTGGGTCTATTGATAACAAAGAATCTGCATGCCAGAGAAGTTGGGAATACTACTAACAGACTGAAAGCTGTGAAGAAATCTCTAAACCATTGGCTCTCGAGGGACTTTTCTATATTGGGCAGAATCCGCCGAACTAAAACAGAAGGTTTATCAAGACTTGTATATCCTTGCCATTCTTTGTACACTTCAAAAAATGTTATAAAGTCACTTAACTCCATAATTTTTCAGTTTACATGGAAGAACTAAACTCATTATCTACGTAAATCACAATTGATAAGAGATTATTGTAATGGAGGCTTAAGAGCTGTGGAATTTGAATCTCTTATTGCTGCTATGAGAGTCAAATGGTTGAAAGAGTGTATTTCTCTTCCTCAATCTATTTGGTACCATATCCCTAACAAAATATTTAATAAGGTTGGATGGATTAAATTCTTGTTTAAATGTGATTTTGAGCTGTTTAAAAATTCCCTTAAAGCTGTCAAATTTCCATAAACAAGTGTTACATTATGGGAAGATGATGTTTACCCACAATTTTTCACCTCATAATTCTGTGTCATGGAACAATAGGCTTATTACCATCAATAGAAAATCTTTTTTTAAAGCCGATTGGTATGACAAAGGGATAATATTTCTGCATGATTTTTTGAATTCGGATGGTCACCTCTTATCCTATGAAAATTTTATGAAAAAATTTAAAATCACTTCAACAAGAATGGGGTATGACAAAATATGTAAAGCTGTGCCTATTACATTACTTCGCATGATTCAAAATGGCATGCAATATCATATAAGTATACCATCTTTACCTCCCTTAAAAATTGGAGACCTTAATTTGTTGGATAGAAAATGTGATAATAAGGCACTGAGCCAGTTTAAGCAAATAAATATGGGAGATTTTAACTCATGCTCCGTGCGGGACAACATAGAGACCTCACTGAAAAGACGGGCCTTCTCTTTTTATTTATCTTGTCCAATTGCTCCTAAAGTTAAAGAGACCCATTATAAATTAGCTACAGCAATATATCCTGTCAATGATCTTCTTCACAAAAGATTTGGTTTTGAGATGGATCCTTGTACATTTTCTTCGTCTGAGGTTGAAACCATCGATCATTTATTTTTTGAATGTGTTTTCTGCTGCATTTTGGTCTGATATTCACAGCTGGCTGTCTTTAAAAATGAATAACATTCCCATTTTTTCTCACAATGATATTTTCTATTATATGGAAAATCTAGACGAAAAATTTGTAGACGTTGTTAATCTTGTAATTATTTTGGGTAAATCATATTCATACTTGTAAATGGAACGGCAATACTCCCTCATTCATTGTTTTTATTTCCACATTCTGTAATTATTTTAAGTCACTAAAAGTTATGGAAAAAAAGAACAAAAAGGTCAAAAAAATGTATATTTCAATGTCCCAGTCTTTGCTTTTTTAAAAGTCCAATACCTTGCTCCTTTGTGCTCTCTGAACTTATGTTGGTTATTTTATTTAATTTTTTTTAAAATTAGTGCCACTTTTTTGTTCAGTTTCACTCATTTACAATGTAAATTGCATTCATTCCTCGTTTTTGTATTTGTACTCTGAAATGCTTAAGAATTCTCCCTGTCTTGTTTTGTATATTTTGTTCTGTCAATTAAAAAAAAAAAGAAAAAAAAAAAAAAACTGTCGCTATTCTAACGCCTGTACGGGAAAGCTCAAAAAGTGCTCCGCGCGGCCTCGTTATGAGTTGGAGGCTTCTTCTTCTTCTTCTTCTTCTGGGGCATAATGGCAATATAGATGCATCTTAGGCGTATTACTGCCATCCTCTGTATAGTCTTCCCATTAAATTTTTGTAGCTCTTGTACAATCCCGTCGCGTGAAGGAATTGTATTATAATTTTGTTCAATTGATGGAGGCTTTTTCTTCTTATTATTGGTTTTATTGTGTTTACAGACCTGTTGGTGTATTACCGCCAACTACTGGATTCATTCAACATAAATTTCCCTATTCCTCTTATATTGAATTCCCACCAAAGCCTCGCCAAAGTGAAAGGTGCAATATGTCTAACAATGCGTTTGCACTCTGCATGTGTTTAGTGTGATTACACTTTCGATTCGTGTAATCTACGAGCCGAATGTAGACGCAATGCATTGGCTTGTCAAGAAGGAAATGACGTCAACACCAAAGCTGCCTGCTGATTGGTCCAGCCAAAAAATTTCAGGCGAAGCGCCGCGAGGTAGCTTTCCTTTAACACCCTGATGGGAGCGATCGTCAAAGCCACCTAGCGGACACAGGGCGTTAATCATTAACGTTAAGTGTACATCGCTTGTTCACTCGATTCCAAGGTGCATTGTGGGTATTTTATAGTCCACTATATAGTGGATGAAAAGAATTCGAACAACACTACAAAATGGCGGACACACTATATAGTGCACTATATCCGTGATAGGGGGCGATTTCGAACACAGCTTTTGAATGTAATCTGTCGCGCGAAAAATTCGTTTCGCGTCCGGTGTGAAAGCAGTTTAAGAATGGCTCACTAGGCTGGGTAAATGGCTGTGTACAGCTCGTTGTGATAAACGCCCGGTATCATTCCAAGCTGATACAAATAACTTATTTCAGGAGACTTAAATTCCACAGACTTTAATTTTCTCATTTTAAAACATTAGTTGTTCTGTCTTGAGGTATTTTGACTTGGAATGAATTGAACATACGAACTGCTGATCATTCATTAGAGCAAATTAGCAGACTTTCCACCATGTAGGGCCTATTGTGAAGAATTAAAAACTCCCCAGAGAGTTATTCATTAGCCTATTTTGTACTTTGAAGAGACCACTCATGGTAGAAATTGACTGTGCCTTTAATGAATGAAGTCGTGGTTGTTTCTTTCCGTAAAAAAAACAACGATAATGAAAACTGCCGTTTGCAAAAAAAAAATGAAGAGCGACTCAATTTGTTTTAATCTGAGAGAATGTAAGCGGGCTGAATTTTTTGTTGAAATAAATTAGGCTGGGCCTATATCATCCACTGGGAAACGGAACGCTCTAACAAATATTTGTCCGAAAACGATAAAACATTTTAACGTGGTCGGATAACTCTCTCCTATCAGAGAATTCTTCTCAGTATTTGCGTTTCAATGCCCGCTGTCTCTTCAAGAAACGGACATGTAATATCCTTCGTAGCTGTCACATGCCGATATTACAATAATAAATGAGCAGGCGGAGAGAGAACTTTCAAGTCCGTTTATCCGCCACTTGCATGTCACAACGCTACACAGAACTTGGTGTTACAGTTCGACAAGAACCCCACATGACAGTTCTCAGCCAAACAAAATGCATCTCTTTTCTAGCAGAGCATTAACCCCTTTCTGCAGATGTAGACGCCCGCATCTATAGACCTGCAAATTTAAGCACGCTGTTACTGTACTCGATCACTAGATGGCACCCCCGGATCAGTTATTGAATGTTCACAAGCAAGCAGACCTCGAACGCGGTTCTGAATATGGGGAAGTTCACTCCACGCCCTGTTTTTCAGGAGCTGCATGAATTAAACTCCTCAGCTAAGCCTGATGTGCAAACTGGTCAGTATCCTTGCCCATAGTATCGATCCAGCAGTTTAAAAAAACGATATCTTGACACAGAAAAAATCGTTATCCTCTGTAGCAACCAGTTAAGCCACAGTGAGCCAACAGTATTCCAAGTAATGGTTCAGAAAAATCAGTTTTCTGAGGCAAAAAAAATCGACATGGTATTGATTCTCTCACATTCTACTGTTAATTACAGTCGTCACATACAAAAAAATTCGTAGTTCCCTACCGTGGATTTACGCGCAGATTCATTCATTGACAAATCCAGCGCTTCCTTATATCCACCCGAGTACTGGCGTTGATAGCCAATCACTCAATCATACGCTTAGACTCTTCTGCGTAATTGTTGAGTTACACTTCATGCCCTCGTCAAGTTTCCCTGGTAACAATGTATTGATTGACTCGTTTCTTATCCAATTACCGAGTGTTTAAACATTCTAGAGTAAGTGAAACACATTGATTGGACAAACACAGAGCATACAAACCTATGCGTATCAGCATGCTCGGTCGTATCCTGTCTACGTTATGCACATTACGCGGCTAAAATAGACGCGATTTATAGAAAACACGTTCGCAAAACTGGCCTTGAAGTGTTCAGTTACATTCACAGGATTTAAATGAGATAAGGATATGGTCAATTGGAATTATTTCGAATGAAACAGGACCGGAGGGTTCCTGCTACTGGATACATCGGTCTCTGGAGAAGGGATTCATGAAAAAGGTGAGGCTGCTACTTTGTTTTTTTTTTTTTGTTGTTGTTGTTTTGTTTTTGGAATGTATACGTACTCAACAAAGTCGAATGTCGAGGTTTTTTTCCTGCTTAAAACGCGAACTGCCCGTGCATTTGGGTGGACCCCCTGGTACGTTCATTGCACGTTTCTTTTGAATCCAGGGAGTCAATGGATTGTTCCCTGAAAGTGGAGTGTCTGTTCTGTTAAAATAAGGTATATTTCAGAATTCAGATATTACTGAGTTAGTGAGTTGCACTTGTTCCTTATAAGTGTTGAAATGAGTTTGTGAGCTTAGAAGAGGGGACTGGTAGCTTCCATTACAGGGTGAATGTTCTAACCGTTTAATTAGCAGTTTACTTAATGCGTGTTTGTGCTGGCTTGGGGGACTTTGAAGTAAAATGGCCAAAACTCTAAACTTTATTATGGAGAAAAGGAATGTTTTGTGTTTGGAGAGGTTACTGGTGACCATTAATATTCAACTGCACTGAGATTGATAAATTCATACTAAACCAGAAAATCATTTGTTCATATTAAATTTCATGCCTTCAAACTTTATTTGTGTTATATACATGATTTTTTAATGATTTGACAGGACTTCATTTCGAGACTTCGGGGAGACACTTGGATAGCTGTATAATTTGGCTAAAAGCATGTAGGTAATCTAGAATGTAATGTTGAAGATCAATTGTCCTTGTGGTCAAGGAGTTTATGATCCCAGAAATGTATAGTTTTAAGCCCCAGCAGTTTTTCAATCCTCAGAATTATTTTTTTTGCAATTTCAATGGTGAATTTTCATGAAGATTTTTTATATTTGCAGCTCATTTTCTCTACCATAATCATGAAAATAAACTGAAATACAATGTAATTCTAAATGCTGTAAGTGTCTTTTCAGAATTGAGCCACATTTTTCCTCTTTATGAAGCTTTAATCTTGAATTATGCAGCATTAAAGTGGGTAACCCATAAATAGCCAAATTTGGCTTCTGCACAAGGGGGTTAAGGATCTAAGTTACCAATTCAGTAATTAACTAATGTAATCTTCATGACTTTAAGAAAGGACAGAGGACTGACAGGTGACTATCAATGAGTATCAACTGACAGCACAATTAGTCCCTGCATTATTTAAAACAGCATAATGTTCAGTGTGGCATCTTAGAAAATCCACTGGTAATAATTATAATTTAACTGCTCACAATTTTATGCACATCTGCACTTATCACTAAACACCAATACATAAGTTCAGAACAACTTTTTCATTGACTTTTTGCATGCAGAAGGTATACATCTATCTAGGCTTGCATATATAGTAACATTTTCAGGAAGGGCTCATTAAACACTATATCCAGACAGAACAAGACACATTAACATACAAACTTTGCTGTTGTACCCATACATTTTCTGTACATCTTTTTATTTTGCTCTTATGTACTAGTTACTTCATGAAAAAGAAATCTTGAATAAAATTAGAAACATGAATAGCATGTGAGGCAGCTTGTCTGTCCCCCCTCCTCCATGTTGTCCTTGTATATTATCTCAACCGTGGTTTGCTGTGCTGTGTGGGGATACTTCAATCGCTGGAGGGTTGAGTACAAATGTTCAGTTTGTAGGCTCAATTCAACAGAAGAAATCTAACAATCATTCAAAATTACAACAACAAAAATGTGAGGTGATCATATTCAAACACTGCACATGCATTTTTTCACAACCAAAGACCACACGATTTGGAAGCTTATTGTCCAGTTTATTAAAATTAAGGAATGGGGAAAGGCTTGTATAGCTTAGGGAGTTAAGACTCCGGGTGCAGGGTCTGTCTCATTGCGGGGATTTCTTTCGCTCATTTTGAATTGTCTGCAGTTCTTCTGCTGAAAGAGAGAGGGGGAGAAAAAGACAGGAGAAAGGGTTAGACACACCTGTATGGGCTCGGATGGGAAATGGTGCTGAGAGATGAGGCTGGTCTTTGTTTCCAAACTTAGCTTATGGAACTTAAGTAGTTGTGATCAGCTTTTGCTGCTGATGTTTAAGAAAGCATGGTAAGTGGCATCAGTAACATGTAACAAGAATTAGTATAAAGATGGATCATGTTCTTTGCAGTCTTTCAGACAAATAATACAATATAGCTCAATATATATACTATTCAGTATTATTCCCTACTTATCCTTCTGTGTTTAATTTTCCAAATTTTTTGGGCTATTGGGCCAATACTTTCTGTTCTCAATTTTCTATTTGGACCTCCAGCTTCCCTCTCCCTTAGCCATCAATCCAAAAAAGAGCAGCGACATAGTATTGACAAGCAATTGTCAATTGAATCTCAAAGCCTAAAAACTATAACTATAGATAACGTGTTAGTTAATTGAATAGCAGTAAAAAATTAGCTCTAACAATCAATATTAATAGCGATGCATCAGCAACCGATTGCTTTCTTCTTTAACAGTGTGTAACGTCAACTTTATTATAATAGCTAACGTTAGCTACCTTGTACTCAAAGAGAACCTTACTTCACCACCTCCACTACTATAGCCAGTCTGATATTTACGTTAATTCTCTAACATTTCACTCCTCCACCCCACTCCGCCAAAAAATCACTTTAAGAAGTCTTTTTCTCTAATATCGCGTCGTTGGATTAAATGGATTTCTCTCTAATATCGCGTCGTTGGATGAAAGTTTTCCATTATGCTGCTGTTCATGGTTGGCGCTAGTATCTGTGTCGCTAACTGCACCTAGCTAGTATCCTAGCCTAATTTTCTGCCCTTATACGTTCAATATATCTCGAATTGTACGAGGGATAATTCAAGAAAACGCTTTACTGTACGTGTTAATTTAATTCAGATGTGCTGACAATACACAGTCTAATTCTTAAATCGTCTTACCTTTGGAAAGATCATCACGAAGGGTCCATTCCGCCTCATCTCAGGTGCTGGACGAGTGTTCGTCGCTGACTTCCGGGAACTATTTTGAGATACACGACCTGCCATTACTGTAAAAAAATTGGTCCGTTGGAGTGAACGGAGTTGACGCGACTCTCTGTCTACATGGCTCTAATCCTTTGTAGCTTTCACATACCGATATTACACTAATAAATGAGCAGGCGGAGAGAGAACTTTCAAGTCCGTTTATCCGGCACTTGCATGTCACAACACTACACAGAACTTGGTGTTACAGTACGAAGAGAACCCCACATGACAGTTCTCAGCCAAACAAAATGCATCTCTCTTCTAGCAGGGCATTAACCTCCAAAATAGGCACTACAATAAAACTATTACAGGACACAAACCGCAGTCTGCAGGTTCAGGAGGAGAGGAAACTGAGTTATTCGAAAACCTGCCAGCGAGCAGGTTAGCTTAACGGAGTATGTTGCTGCGGTAACTGACTTAGAGTTGGAATGAACTCGCATTGTGAACCGGAAAACTCCGAGTTTTCTGCAACTCTGAGCCAACAAACTCAGAGTTACCACTAACCCCGCTTTCTGAAACGGGGCCCAGCTCAACTCACCTCAAGTAGAAACAAGGCGTCCTGGGCGTCAGAATTAAAACCATTCAACTCACGGAATTCTCTCCAACGTTGGTATGCTATCCCTATGTTTATTCGGGACTTCGCAAAGCTGCGATCGCGTTCCTTTTTCCTCAACATGCACTCGTTCGAGCGTCTCTTTTTCGGTTTAGCTTTGCTTAGACACTTAGCAGACTCCGTGTGAGCTGTGGAAAAGAAATGCGACATCCGCTTGTGTGACATATTGTCTGGATCATTGCTTGAATTTACCGCCTTTGCTAGCTGACAGGAAATAAACAATGCGCGCCCTTACGTATCATAACAAAGGAGACGTCTTCCAAATTGTCTCCATAGGCTACATTTGGCATATGTCATTAGGCTGTATACGAGATAAAGAAAGCATATGTATTTTATGATATGAAAGATTTTTTTTTTTTTGAAGATTTGTATTTAAGTTTTTTTTTAAACTAGGACTTTGACTTTCCTACATTTAAAAGATAAGTATACTTTAACTTTGTTACTTTGACACTGGCAACTTAGTTACTCGTTTCAAATTAAAATATTAACTTCATCCATCATTTACGGATTACCTGGATTTGGCGTGTTCGAGAAGAACAACGGTGTATCTTTGTGTAATTTGTCTGCCAGTGGCCGTGGAGCTGCAAATTGATGCACGCAGTTACAATATTTTATCACTGGATGGCACACCAGGATCAGTTATTGAATACACCACTGCCAGTAAACTCAAATAAGAAGAAGTGACTCTTCATTCCCTCCAATATCTGTGCTTTTTTAATTTCAGTGGGACTCCCAAGTATAATAAAGGCTAAATTAAATAATTATTTTTTGTATTTGTATCGTTTTGTTTGTCACAAACAAGAGATGTTTTGGTACCATCTCTGACACCGGATCGGAGCACTACATGGAGGGCAGAGAGCCCCCACCCTCCACGTAACTAGTTACAAGTCAATTCATTTAACCATAACCGTCCAAAGCTGTTACAGTGAGGTAAAAAATGATCCATAAAGCAGATATCCTACACAGTTCCTCGACTTTAATAAGCAGTTATTGTATTAAAATTAAGTGATGAAGTGATTACCTGATTTCGGGCTTTCCCTTCCAACTCTTTCACTTGGCAACAAGAAATACTATTTTCTGATTGGCTGATAGGTTGCTGATTCAAGCTGAGCCATCTGCCTTCGCCTCATCCATTCATAGATTACTAATCTCTTTTATATACAGTTTATGTTACTCATGCGCAGCGAGTTTTATCACTTCCTAGTGTGAGAAATGTCATGTGTAACGTGTGAACTTATTGAAATGCCTGTGTTCCACTGAGATCCCTGAAAAAAATAATAAGGCTTGGGGCAGTATGGGGCTGATGGAGGGGGCGGGGGGGTGAGCGGGGGCGGAAACCCCCCCCACCCCAGTTCCAACGTCCATGGTGCTGAGTTCCTTTCATAAGAAAGTAGGGGTCACTGGGGTCTGATGAGCCATGGGGACAAACGAGCCATATCACTATTTTGCGATCAATCGATGCCAAAGGTGTTTTAAATAGGCAAAATAGTGATATGGCTCATTTATCCCCATGACTCATCAGTCAATGGTCAAATATTTTGCCTATTTTAAGCAGCTCTGTCATGGATTGATTGCAAAATAGTGATATGGCTCATTGGTCCCCATGGCTCATCGGACCCCAGTCTCCCCTATTTCTCAAGAGAAGCTTCAGCTGCAGGGTTAGGTCTTTTAATGAAGCCTAAAAAGGCCAACGAAGCTTGCTGTCCTTAATGCTTTTGGACAAGTGTCAGTAGATGATTTATGGAATAAATCGGTTACATAAATAATCACGGCAAAATTGAATGAAATGATGGTGCATGAAAATCAGAAATTACAACAATCCAGGACTTTGAGCACATAATGTATATATGCATGTTGTAATAATGAACCCTTGCCAAAAAAAACAGCAGAGCAATACTGTAGGGTTTGATGTATTTTGACTTTTTATTTATTTATTTTTTTTATAGCGCGCCACTACCCCCCCTCTTTGGAGGACAACTTTGTTTTTGTTTTCAGATGAGAAAATGCAAATCAAACAGCAGAATGAGGTTTGTGAAGAAAAAGGAAGAAATGTATAGATATGTTATAAATTAAGGAAAAAAGAAAGAAAAAAAAATTACAACAGAAATGATAACTCAACTTTAATATAAATTAAATATTTTACATGGGTGAATGAAGTATGTAACAGATAGGAAACGTGGGGGGTAAGGGCATGTATCAATAGCAGATGTGTAGATGTTTATTGTGTGAGGCGCGGGCTTTTACCTATTCACAAATGGACACATAGACAGACAGACAGATAAAATGACAGACAAAAGTTGATAATTAAGTATAAATGTTATATGTGTGTGTGTGTGTGTGTGTGCGCGCATGTGAGTGTATGTGTACATGTACACAGGTATATCTTCGTAATAGTCGTAAAATATTTATTTATATTATAGTTGATAGGTATAATAATTATAATCAAAAATAGTTATTGTGGTAGAAATTGTTAAGGTAGCAACACTTATTTTTCAGTGGAGCTAATGACAATGGCGCAGAAACGACAACAGCAACAACAATCAATAATTATAATAATAATTAAAGCTGCAAGCAGCGTTGAACGGGCCCTCGCCCCCATGCGCACATTGGGGTTATGCTGAGATCCTGACGGGTGCAGCTGTGAACTCACGACCATTGGAGAGGTCAAGTGCCAGCCCCAACCTGAGAGAAAGTGTCGAGTGAATCGGACAAAGCTGAAGGAGTTATGATGAGTCGATACTTCATCCACCCGGAGGCGCTCAGAGTGTTAGGAAATTCGGGCAGGTGCATTCAGGGGCAGACCCTAAGCACAAATGTGAAGTTTTGAGCAAATCTGCCAATTTCAATGTAAAATGTGGAATTTTCTGTTTCCATCAGGGGGCGCGATGAGCTAGATTGTTTAGCAGCACATCAAGGCGTTCAGGGTGGGGCTTTTACTATGTACAGGAATTTTGAATCCATTTGGATGAAGTATGAGGGAGAGGGAGCAGCTCGAATGTGTTTGGCGAGGCATCTGAAATGGGGACCATGGCAGCCAGCCTCATTTAGCGACAGAAATGCAGAGCACTACTTTTGATCAGCATGGTCTCTTGATGATCTGAAATCAATATTCGGTTGATTGGACGGAATCGCTAGGAGGAATCGCAAAATGTTGAAATCGGGCCAAAATGACACATTAAAAATGGCTGACTTCCTGTTTGGAATTGATCGATGGAGCAAGAGACTTTTTTGTTTGAATTGGCAACATATACGTGTACCAATTTTCATTTTCCTATTCCAAAAAAACCCTTATGGGGAGGGGTTTTTCAAAATTTCAAGGGGGCGCTATCAAGGCATTTTGCTGCCCTCATGGGCACCGCCCCAATCAATTGTTGGAGCTCACCATCCTTGACTGGCAGATGAATTTGCTTGATGATACGAATTCATTAAGAACATCAAAAACACAAGCATATTTTCATCGCGAGGGATCCATTGTCACCGCATCGCCACACGGACGCCATTACTTGAAGCATAACAGCATTCGTAAAGTAGTTAAAGCAACTTCTTCTACATGATGTACAGGGGGAATAAAGTTGATGGGTTCAACTGTTTTTCATCAGTACAAATGAAAGTCACAACTGGTCACTTCCTGTTAGCGGCCACGCCCACTGACCTACAGCCCTGCAGAGCACAAGTTTTAATCAGCATGGTCTTTCGATGTTTCATAATAAATCTGGTTTTGAATGGATGAAATCTCTGGGAGGAGTGCGTTAAAATACAATATGTGGAAATCAGGCAAGAATGGCACGTTAAAATCAAAATGGCTGACTTCCTGTTTGGAGTAGACAAATGATGCCAGAAACTTTTTTTGTGTCGTGGCCAAATACACATGTGTACCAATTTTCATCTTTCTACTCCAAAAAAACCCCTATGAGGAAGGGTTTTTGAAAATTTCAAGGGGGCGCTATCGAGGCACATTGCTGCCTTCATGGGCAAAGCTCCAATGAGATGTGAAAGCTCACCACACTTGACCTGTCTATCAATTTTTATGATGATACAAGTTTGGAAAAGGCATCAAAAACCTAAACGTATTTTCAAGACGAGGGGTGGATAGTCGCCGCGTCACTACACGGACGCAATTATGCGTAGCTGCACAGCATTTATGAGGTAGCTTCATTAATTAGTTTTGCATGTAATAAAAGTGGAATGAGGTTGATGTGTTCAACTATGTGTCATCAGTAGAAGTGAAAATAATAACTGGACACTTCCTGTTACCACCGGGGGGCGCTATTAGCAAAGTGGGAAGTTAATATATCAGGATGTTCAGGGCAGCGCCTTCATCATGTTCAGCAAGTTTGAAGCTTCTTAAATCAAGTGTTTGGGTGTGAGAGTATTGTGAAATTTTTTCCTCAAGTCACTGAAATTTGTCACGCCCGAGAAGCCACGCCCTTGGACCTGCAGATCTGCAGAGCTCAACTTTTGATCACCTTGGTCTCACAATGATCTCTATCAAATTTGAAGTCGATCCGGCAAATTCCCTAGGAGGAGTTCGTTTTAAAATTCAAAAATTCAAATCAAAATGGCCGACTTCCTGTTGGGTTTAGGGCGTGGCTCCAATGAAGTTTTTTGTATGACTTGTTACAAAACATATAACTACCAAATTTCGTCTGCTTACGACAAAGTAACCGAATTTCCCAATGGGAATTTTCAAACGTGTTTAGGGGGCGCTATTTCGGCATTTTGGGTCAAACCTGTGCGATTTCACAAAAATATCAAATTTCAGATGAGGACGGACGAATGTGGGAAGTTAGACGCGTTTTCACCATTGTCAAAGGGGCGAAATTGGCGCTTGAAATGTCTGAGGAATAATAATAATAATTAAAGCTGCAAGCAGCGTTGAACGGGCCCTCGCCCCCATGCAAATGTGGGGTTGTGGTGAGATCCTGATGAGTGCAGCATGGTCTCTCAATGTTTAGTAATAAATCTGGTTTTGAATGGATGAAATGTCTAGGAGGAGTGCGTTAAAAAACAGTATGTGAAAATCAGGCAAAAATGACACGTTAAAATCAAAATGGCCGACTTCCTGTTTGGAGTAGACGAATGATGCCAGAGACTTTTTTTTGCGTTTTGGCCAAATACATATGTGTACCAATTTTCATCTTTCTACTCCAAAAAAACCCCTATGGGTGGGGGTTTTTGAAAATTTCAAGGGGGCGCTATCGAGGCATTTTGCAGCCCTTATAGGCAAAGCCCCAATGAGATGTGAGAGCTTGCCACCCTTAACCGGCATATAAATTTCCATGATGATACGAATTCATTAAGAACATCTAAAACCCATACGTATTTTCATGGCGAGGGATCCATTGTCAACGCATCGCCACACGTAAGCCATGACTCGAAGCATCACAGCATTCGTAAGGTAGTTCAAGCAACTTCTTCAACATGTTGAACAGGGGGAATAAAGTTGATGGGTTCAACTATGTGTCATCAGTACAAGTGAAAGTAAACACTGGTCACTTCCTGTTAGTAGCCACGCCCACTGACCTACAGACCTGCTGAGCACAACTTTTGATCAGCATGGTCTTTCGATGTTTATTAATAAATCTGGTTTTGAATGGATGAAATCTCTAGGAGGAGTGCGTTAAAATACAATATGTGGAAATCAGGGAAAAATGACACGTTAAAATCAAAATGGCCGACTTCCTGATTGGAGTAGACGAATGATGCCAGAGACTTTTTTTTGCGTTTTGGCCAAATACATATGTGTACCAATTTTCATCTTTCTACTCCAAAAAAACCCCTATGGGTGGGGGTTTTTGAAAGTTTCAAGGGGGCGCTATCGAGGCATTTTGCAGCCCTCATAGGCAAAGCCCCAATGAGATGTGAGAGCTTGCCACCCTTAATCGGCATATAAATTTCCATGATGATACGAATTCATTAAGAACATCTAAAACCCATACGTATTTTCATGGCGAGGGATCCATTGTCAACGCATCGCCACACGTAAGCCATGACTCGAAGCATCACAGCATTCGTAAGGTAGTTCAAGCAACTTCCTCAACATGTTGAACAGGGGGAATAAAGTTGATGGGTTCAACTATGTGTCATCAGTACAAGTGAAAGTAATGACTGGTCACTTCCTGTTACCACAGGGGGGCGCTAGTTCCAAAGTGGGAATTGAATGTATCTGGATGTTCAGGGCGGAGGAATGATCATGTCCAGCAAGTTTGAAGCTACTACAATCAAGTATGTGGGCGTGAGAGCGTTGGGAATCCCAAACATATTTTCATGGCGTGGCATCCAAAGTCGCCGCTTCGCCACACGGCCGCCATTACTCGTAGCTATACAGCGTTTACAAAGTAGCTTCATCAACTTGTTCTGCATGTTTTAGAAGTAGAATGAAGTTGATGGGTTCAACAATGTGTCATCAGTACAAGTGGAAGTAACGAGTGGTCACTTCCTGTTACCACCGGGGGGCGCTCTTAGCAAAGTGGAAAGTTAATATATCAGGATGTTCAGGGCGGCGCCCTCATCATTTTCAGCAAGTTTGAAGCTTCTAAAATCAAGTGTTTGGATGTGAGAGCATTGTGAAATTTTTTCCTCAAGTCACTAAAATTTGTCACGCCCTAGCAGCCACGCCCTTTGACCTGCAGATCTGCAAAGCACAACTTTTGATCAGCTTGGTCTCACAATGATCTCTACCAAATTTGGAGTTGATTCGGCGAAATCCCTAGGAGGAGTTCGTTTTAAAATTCAGAAATACAAATCAAAATGGCCGACTTCCTGTTGGGTTTAGGGCGTGGCTTTAATGAAGTTTTTTGCATGCCTTGTTACAAAGCATATAAATACCAAATTTCGTCTGCCTACGACAAAGTAACCAAATTTCCTAATGGGAATTTTGAAACGTGTTTAGGGGGCGCTATTTCGGCATTTGGGGTCAAACCTGTATGACCGCATAAAAATATCAAATTTCGGATGGGGCCGGACGGCTGTGGAAAGTCAGATGCGTTTTCACCATTGGGAAAGGGGCGAAATTGGCCCTTGAAATGTCGGAGGAATAATAATAATAATAATTAAAGCTGCCAGCAGCGTTGAACGGGCCCTCGCCCCCATGCGCACGTTGGGGTTGTGGTGAGATCCTGATGGGTGCAGCATGGTCTCTCAATGTTTAGTAAGAAATCTGGTTTTGAATGGATGAAATGTCTAGGAGGAGTGCGTTAAAACACAGTATGTGGAAATCAGGCAAAAATGACACGTTAAAATCAAAATGGCCGACTTCCTGTTTTGAGTAGACGAATGATGTTAGAGACTTTTTTTTGTGTTTTGGCCAAATACATATGTGTATCAATTTTCATCTTTCTACTCCAAAAAAACCCCTATGGGGAGGGGTTTCTGAAAATTTCAAGGGGGCGCTATCGAGGCATTTTGCAGCCCTCATAGGCAAAGCCCCAATCAGATGTGAGAGCTTGCCACCTTTAACAGGCATGTCAATTTCCATGATGATACGAATTCATTAAGAACATCAAAAACCCAAACGCATTTTCATGGCGAGGGATCCATTGTCACCGCATCGCCACACGGACGCCATTACTCGAAGCACCACAGCATTCATAAGGTAGTTTAAGCAACTTCTTCTACATATTGTACACGGGACATAAAGTTCATGAGTTCAACTATATGTCATCAGTACAAGTGAAAGTTAAAACTGGTCACCTCCTGTTTGGAGCCACGCCCACTGACCTACAGACCTGCAGAGCACAACTTTTGATCAGGATGGTCTTTCAATGTTCATTAATAAATCTGGTTATGAATGGATGAAATTTCTAGGAGGAGTGCGTTAAAATACCATCTGTGGAAATCAGGAAAAAATGACACGTTAAAATCAAAATGGCCGACTTCCTGTTTGGAGTAGACAAATGATGCCAGAGACTTTTTTGTCCGTCTTGGCCAAATAAACATGTGTACCAATTTTCATCTTCCTAACCCAAAAAAACCCCTATGGGGAGGGGTTTTTGAAAATTTCAAGGGGGCGCTATCGAGGCATTTTGCTGCTCTCATGGGCAAAACCCTAATCAGATGTGAGAGCTTGACACATTTGACCTGTCAATCAGTTTTTATGATGATACAAGTTTATTAAAGGCATCAAAAACCCAAACGTATTTTCATGGCGAGGGATGGATAGTTGCCGCGTCACTACGCAAACGCCATTATGCGTAGCCTCACAGTATTCATAAGGTAGCTTCATCTATTTGTTCTGCATGTAATAGAAGTGGAATGATCATGTCCAGCAAATTTGAAGCTACTACAGTCAAGTATGTGGGCGTGAGAGCATTGGGAATCCCAAACGTATTTTCATGGCGAGGGATCCAAAGTCACCGCTTCGCCAAACGGACGCCATTACTCGTAGCTACACAATGTTCATAATGTAGCTTCAGCAACTTGTTGTGAATGTTTTACAAGAAGAAAGAAGTTGATTGGTTCAACATTGTGCCATCAGTCCCAGTGGAAGTAATGAGTGGTCACTTCCTGTTACCACAGGGGGGCGCTATTAGCAAAGTGAAAAGTTAGTATATCAGGCCGTTCAGGGCGGTGCCCTCATCATGTTCAGCAAGTTTGAAGCTACTCCAATCAAGTATTTAGGTTTGAGATTGTTGTGAAATTTTTCCCTCAAGTCACTAAAATTTGTCACACCCTAGCAGCCACGCCCTTTGACCTACAGATCTGCAGAGCACAACTTTTAATCAGGTTGGTTTCTCGATGATGTTTTCGAAATTTGAAGCCGTTCCGACGAAATCCCTAGGAGGAGTTCGTTTTAAAATTCAAAAATTCAAATCAAAATGGCCGACTTTCTGATGGGTTTAGGGCGTGGCTTTAATGAAGTTTTTTGTATGCCTTGTTACAAGGCACATAACAACTGAATTTCGTCTGCCTACGACAAAGTAGCCGTATTTCCCTATGGGAATTTTTAAACGTGTTTAGGGGGCGCTATTTCGACATTTGGGGTCGAACCTGTGCGACCGCCCAAAAATATCGAATTTTGGATCCGGCCGGACGAATCGGGATAGTTAGACGCGTTTTCACAACTGGGAAAGGGGCGAAATTTGCCTTTGTAAAATCGGAAGAATAATAAAAAAAATAAATAAATAAAAAATAATAATAATAATAATAATAATAAACAGCGCGATTTCAATAGGGCCCTCCGCAGACGACTTGCAGTCGGCTCGGGCCCTAATTAAAGCTGCAAGCAGCGTTGAAAGGGCCCTCGCCCCCCTCGTGCACGTTGGGGAGGCAGCAAGATCCTGATGGGTGCACGTGTCCATTCACAGCCATTGGACACTGTTGGACCGCGTACAATGTGTTTTCCTGAGGGGAGAGCAAAAATTTTCTGGAGGGCGCTTTGATATCATTTTGACATGCGTGTGCGCAAAATCTACAACATAGTAATCGTAATACCGAGCTCCATCAGTGTGTTGATTTTTGTAAATTTTCCAGCATGTTTAGACCTTCAAAAGAGCAATTCTTCTATAAATCTGATTGGGGGCGCTATAGAGCCATTTTGCCTCATTTAGTGCCACTTGATTGACGATATTAAAGAAAATAAGACATTTATAATTTGTGCTAGATTTTGCAAGTTTTGACGCATTCTAAGGCCTTAAAACGTGTGTTCAAAAAAATTTGGAAAAACGCAGGAAATAGCTCATAGCTCACTTTCTGTTTGGCCAAAAAATTTTAAAAAATTAAGCATTACCCGGAATGACGAATGCAATGATCACACCAAATTTCATGAACATTCAAGCACTTTTATCTTAACATGACCATATCTAGAGGGCGCTGTGGAGCCACCTAGCACCTCCTGATCCAATATTAGCATATGTTTATACTTCGGAGGACAATTTTATCAAGCAAAGGAAGTTTCAGGCAAATCCCACAAAGTATGTGGGAGTAAAAGCAACTTCCTGTTTCATGGCGGGACATCAAAATTCGCCGCGACGCCACAGATACATCGTTCGATGAAATCAAAATAGCTTCGCAATTTAACATCACCAATGTCTTTAGATATTATTTGCCAAATATTAAGTTGATCGGATAAAATCTCTCGGAGGAGTTCTTTAAAGTACGACACCTGTGAATGGCGAAAAATCTAAAAAAGATGCAATTTCAATTAAAAATGGCGGAATTCCTGTTGGGTCTAGGTCATGGCACCAAGAGACTTTTTTTTAGGTCTCAGAATATTCCACATGTCCAGGAAAGTTCATATATGCAGGTCAACCACGATGCGAGGGCTGCTTATTTGAAATTTTCCAGGGGGCGCTATAATGCCATTTTTGCCACGCCTATATGTAAATTTTTTATCAGTGTAATAGGAATGATGGTCTTTAGAATTTTACAAAATTTTGTGAGTTTTTGAACATGCTGAGACCCTCAAAAAGGTAATTCTTTTAAAAATCTGATTGGGGGCGCTATAGAGCCATAATGCCACATTTACTGTCAATTTTTGTCTCAAATTGAAGACAATCAAGCAAATATAATTTTTGCAAAGTTTTGCAAGTTTTCGAGTATCTTAAGGCCTTCAAATGTGTGTTCGTAAAATTTGGAATAACGCAGAAAATGGCTCATAGCTCACTTCCTATTTGGCCGAAAAATTTCAAAAAAATTAGAATAGCCCAAAAAAACAAATGTAATGATCAGACCAAATTTCATGAACATTGAAGCAGCAGAATAAAAAGAAGAAGAAGAAGAAGAAAAAGAAGAAGAAGAAGAAGAATTAAAGCTGCAAGCAGCGTTGAAAGGGCCCTCACCCCCCTCGTGCACGTTGGGGTGGCAGCAAGATCTTGATGGCTGCAGGTGTCCATTTAGAGCCATTGGACACTGCTGGATCGCGTACAATGTGGTTTCCTGAGGGGAGTGCAAAAATTTTCTGGAGGGCGCTATGATACCATTTTGACTTGCCTGTGCACAAAATCTACAACACAGTAATCGTAATACGGGGCTCCATGAGTGTTTTGATTTTTGTAAATTTTCCAGCATGTTTAGACTTTCAAAAGAGCAATTCTTTTATAGATATTATTGGGGTTGCTATAGAGCCATTATGCCCCATTTAGTGCCAATTGATGGATGTATTGAAGAGAATAAGACAGTTCTAATTTTTGGATGGTTTTGCAAGTTTCGGAGCATTCTAAGGCCTTAAAACGTGTGTTCGTAAAATTTGGAAAAACACAGGAAATAGCTCATAGCTCACTTCCTGTTGGGCAAAAAAATTTCAAAAAATTAACAATTGCGGAGAATGACTAATGCAATGATCATATCAAATTTCATGAACTTTCAAGCACTTTTATCTGAACATGCCCATATCTAGAGGGCGCTGTGGAGCCACCTGGCACCTCTCGATAGAAAATAAGCATATATCTATACTTGGGCGGACAATTTTATCAAGCTTGGAAAGTTTCAGGCAAATCCCACAAAGTATCTGGAATTAAAAGCAACTTCTTGTTTCATGGCAGGACATCAAAATTCGCCATGACGCCACGGATGCATCGTTCGATGAAATCAAAAAAGCTTCGCAATTTAACGTCAGCAAGGTTTTTAGATATTAAATGCCAAATTTTAAGTTGATCGCATAAAATCTCTAGGAGGAGTTCGTTAAAGTACGACACCTGTGAATGGCAAAAAAAAAAAAAAAGTTGCAATTTCAATTAAAAATGGCAGCCTTCCTGTTGAGTCTAGGTCATGGCACCAAGAGACTTTTTTGTAGGTCTCCGCATATCTCACATGTCTACCGAATTTCATACATGTGGGTTTACCGGGCTGCGAGGGCTGCTTATTTGAAATTTTCCAGGGGGCGCTATAATGCCATTTTTGCCATGTCGATTTGTAAGTTTTTTGTCAGAGTAATACGAATGATGGTTTTTATACATTAACAAAATTTTGTGAGTTTTCGAACATGCTGAGACCCTCAAAAGGGCAATTCTTTTAAAAATCTGATTGGGGGCGCTTAAGAGCCATTGTGCCAAATTTAGTGTAAATTGATGTATAAAATTGAAGACAATAAGACAATTATAATTTGTGCAACTTTTTGCAAGATTTTGAGTATTCTAAGGCTTCCAAACATGTGTTTCTAAAATTTGGAAAAACGCAGAAAATGGCTCATAGCTCACTTCCTGTTTGGTCAAAAAACTTCAAAAAAATTACCATCACTCGACATGACAAACGCAATGACCACACCAAATTTCATGAACATTAAAGCACTTTTATCTCAACATGGCCGTGTCAAGAGGGCGCTGTGGAGCCACCTGACCACACCCAATCCAATATCAACATGTGGGTATACTTGGAAGTAGACAATTATCAAGCCTGTGAAGTTTCGCGCAACTCTCACAAAGCATGTGTGCATAAAACCAACTTCCTGTTTCATGGCGGAACATCAAAATTCGCCGCGACGCCACGGATACAAAGTTCGATGAATCAATAAAAGCTTCGCAATTTAACATTGCCAAGGTCTTAAGATGTCATATGCGAAATTTTACGTTGATCGGATAAAATCTCTAGGAGGAGTTCGTTAAAGTACCTGTGAATGGCAAAAAATTAAAAAAATTTGCAAATTCAATTAAAAATGGCGGACTTCCTGTTGAGTCTAGGTCATGGCACCAAGTGACTTTTTTTTAGGTCTTGGCCTAGTACACATGTCCATCGAATTTTGTACATGTAGGTTAAACACGCTGCGAGGGCTGCTTCATTGAAATTTTCTAGGTGGCGCTGTAATGCAATTTAGCCACATCTATCTGTGATCCCTATATCGTAGTAAATAGTATGACCAGCTTAATGTGTTTGCAAAGTTTTGTGAGTTTTCAAGCATGTTGATGCCCTCAAATATGCAATTATGTATTAGGGGGCGCTATAGAGCCACCATGTCACACATAGTGCCAAATGAGATATCGAATCAAGAGACTTAATATTTTAAGTCTATGAGTGAAGTTTGGTGTCTTTTCGAGTATGATAAGGCCCTCAAAAATGTGTTCGTAAAATCTGAAAAAACGCAGGAAATGGCTCATAGCTCACTTCCTTTGTGGCAAAAAAATTTAAAAAAAATTGACAAAAAAATATAAGATGACTTCTATGACCCAATCAAATTTTGTGAGAATCCGAGCAAGTGCGTTCCAAAATGGCCGCGTGTTTGGTGGCGCTATAGAGCCACCGGGGCATGACCAAGCACAAAAATAATAATTATTTGCAATTTTCACCACGACTGACGTGTGGGCAAATTTTTGTGAGTTTTCGTGCATGGCAAAGCCCTCAAAAATGCGTTCTCGCAGCAGAATAAAAAGAAGAAGAAGAAGAAGAAGAAGAATAATAAAAATCCCATCAAAAACAATAGGTTCCTCGCACCTTCGGTGCCAGGACCCGTTCCGGGCCCTGGCACCGGTCGGTGCTCGGGCCCTAATTAAAGCTGCAAGCAGCGTTGAAAGGGCCCTCGCCCCCCTCGTGCACGTTGGGGTGGCAGCAAGATCTTGATGGCTGCAGGTGTCCATTCAGAGCCATTGGACACTGCTGGATCGCGTACAATGTGGTTTCCTGAGGGGAGTGCAAAAATTTTCTGGAGGGCGCTATGATAGAATTTTGACATGCCTGTGAGCAAAATCTACAACATAGTAATCGTAATACCGAGCTCCATGAGTTTGTTGATTTTTGTAAATTTTCAAACATGATTAGACCTTCAACAGGGCAATTCTTTTATAAATATGACTGGGGGCGCTATAGAGCCATTTTGCCATATTTAGTGCCAATTGATGGATGACATTGAAGAGAATACAACCTTTATAATTTTTGCAAGGTTTTGCAAGTTTTGGAGCATTCTAAGGCCTTAAAACGTGTGTTAATAAAACTTGGAAAAACGCAGGAAATAGCTCATAGCTCACTTCCTGTTAGGCCAAAAAATTTCAAAAAACTAAACATTGCCCAAAATGACGAATGCAATGATCACACCAAATTTCATGAACATTCAAGCACTTTTATCTTAACATGACCATATCCAGAGGGCGCTGTGGAGCCACCTAGCACCTCCCGATCCAATATTAGCATATGATTATACTTCAGGGGACAATTTTATCAAGCATAGGAAGTTTCGGGCAAATCCCACGAAGTATGTGGCAGTAAAAGCAACTCCCTGTTTCATGGCGGGATATCAAAATTCGCCGCGACACCATGGATACATTGTTCGATGAAATCAAAATTGCTTCGCAATTTAACATTAGCAAGGTCTTTAGATATTATCTGCCAAATATTAAGTTGATCTGATAAAATCTCTAGGAAGAGTTCGTTAAAGTACGACACCTACGAATTGCGAAAAATCTAAAAAAGTTGCAATTTCAATTAAAAATGGCAAACTTCCTGTTGGGTCTAGGTCATGGCACCAAGAGACTTTTTTTTAGGTCTCAGGATATTCCACATGTCCACCGAAGTTCATACATGCAGGTCAACCACGATGCGAGGGCTGCTTCTTTGAAATTTTCCAGGGGGCGCTTTAATGCCATTTTTGCCACGCCTATATGTAAATTTTTTATCAGTGTCATAAGAATGATGGTATTTAGAATTGTACAAAATATTGTGAGTTTTTGAGCATGAGGAGACCCTCAAAAAGGCAATTCTTTTAAAAATCTGATTGGGGCGCTATAGAGCCTTAATGCCACATTTACAGCCAATTTTTGTCTCAAATTGAAGACAATTAAACAAATATAATTTTTGCAAAGTTTTGCATGTTTTCGAGTATGCTAAGGCCTTCAAATGTGTGTTCGTAAAATTTGGAATAACGCAGGAAATGGCTCATAGCTCACTTCCTGTTTGGCCGAAAAATTTCAAAAAAATAATTAGAGCCCAAAAAAACAAATGCAATGATCAGACCAAATTTCATGAACATTGAAGCACTTTTATCTCAACATGGCCGTCTCAAGAGGGCGCTGTGGAGCCACCTGACCACACCCAATCCAATATCAACAAATAGGTATGTTTGGAATTCGACTCTTATTAAGCCTGTAAAGTTTCGCGCAAATCTCACAAAGCATGTGCGCATGAAAGCACTTTCCTGTTTCATGGCGGAACATCGAAATTCGCCGCGACGCCACGGATACAAAGTTCGATGAATCCAAAAAAGCTTCGCAATTTAACATCGACAAGGTCTTTAGATGTCATATGCCAAACTTTAAGTTGATCAGATAAAATCTCTAGGAGGAGTTCGTTAAAGTACGATGCCTGTGAATGGCAAAAAATTAAAAAAATTTGCAAATTCAATTAAAAATGGCGGACTTCCTGTTGAGTCTAGGTCATGGCACCTAGAGACTTTTTTTTAGGCCTTGGCATAGTACATATGTCCACCGAATTTTGTACATGTAGGTTAAACACGCTGCGAGGGCTGCTTCATTGAAATTTTCTAGGTGGCGCTGTAATGCAATTCTGCCACATCCATCTGTAAACCTTAAATTCTCGTAATAAGTATGACCGGCTTAATATGTTTGCAAAGTTTGGTGAGTTTTTGTGCATGCTGATGCCCTAAAAAATGCAATTATGTATTCGGGGGCGCTATAGAGCCACCATGTCACAACCAGTGCCGAATGAGATATCGAATCAAAGAACTTAATGAATGTAGTCTATTAGCCAAGTTTGGTGAGTTTTCGAGTGTGATAAGGCCCTCAAAAATGTGTTCGTAAAATCTGAAAAAACGCAGGAAATGGCTCATAGCTCACTTCCTGTGAGGCAAAAAAATTTCAAAAAAATTGACAAAAAAATTTATGATGACTACTATGACTATATAAAATTTTGTGAGAATCCGAGCAAGTACGTTCCAAAATGGCCGCGTGTTTGGTGGCGCTATAGAGCTACCAGGGCATGTCCAAGCACAAAAATAATACTACTTTGCAATTTTCACGACGACTGACGTGTGGGCAAATTTTTGTGAGTTTTCGTGCATGGCAAAACCCTCAAAAATGCGTTCTCGCAGCAGAATAAAAAGAAGAAGAAGAAGAAGAAGAAGAAGAAGAATAATAAAAATCCCATCAAAAACAATAGGTTCCTCGCACCTTCGGTGCTCGGGCCCTAATTAAAGCTGCAAGCAGTGTTGAAAGGGCCCTCGCCCCCCTCGCGCACGTTGGGGTGGCAGAAAAATCTTGATGGCTGCAGGTGTCCATTAAGAGCCATTTGGCACGGCTAGACTGTGTGCAATGTGGTTTCCTGAGGGGAGTGCTAAAATTTTCTAGAGGGCCTTACAATACCACTTTGACATACCTGTGTGCAAAATCTACAACAAGGTAATTGTAATGTCAGGCTCCATGAGTGTGTTGATTTTTGTAAATTTTCCAGTATGTTTAGACGATCAAAGGAGCAATACTTTTAAATATCTGACTGGGGGCGCTATAGAGCCATTATGCCATATTTAATGCTAATTGATGGATGACATTGAAGAAAATAAGACATTTATAATGTTTGCTAGGTTTTTTAAGTTTTGAAGCTTTCTAAGGCCTGAAAACATGAGTTCATAAAATTTTGGAAAAACACACGAAATAGCTCATAGCTCACTTCCTGTTTATGCAATAAATTTCAAAAAATTAACCATTGCCCACAATGACTAATGCAATGATCACCCCAAATTTCATGAACATTCAAGCACTTTGAACTTAACATGCCCGTATCTAGAGGGCACTGTGGAGCCACCTGGCCACTCACTATCTAATATTAGCATATATTTATACTTTGGAGGACAATATTATCAAGCTTGGAAAGTTTCAGGCAAATCGAACGAAGTATGTGGGAGTAAAAGCAATTTCCTGTTTCATGGCGGGACATCAAAATTCGCCGCTACGCCACGGATACACCGTTGCATCAATCCAAAAAAGCTTCGCAATTTAACATCAGCAAGGTCTTTAGATATTACTTGCCAAATTTTAAGCTGATCGGATAAAATCTCTAGGAGGAGTTCGTTAAAGTCCGACACCTGTGAATGGCGAAAAATCCAAAAAATTTGCAATTTCAATTAAAAATGACGGACTTCCTGTGGAGTCTAGGTCATGGCACCAAGAGACTTTTTTTTAGGTTTTGGCATAGTACACATGTCCACCGAATTTTGTACATGTAGGTTAAACACGCTGAGAGGGCTGCTTCATTGAAATTTTCTAGGTGGCGCTGTAATGAAATTTTGCCACATCAATCTGTAATCATTATATCCTAGTAAAGAGTATGACCAGCTTAATATGTTTGCAAAGTTTTGTGAGTTTTTGAGCATGCTGATGCCCTCAAAAATGCAATCATGTATTAGGGGGCGCTATAGAGCTACCATGTCTTAGCCACTGCCAAATGAGATATGGAATCAAAGAACTTAATATTTTTATTCAATAAGCCAAGTTTGGTCTGTTTTTGAGTATGTTAAGGCCCTCAAAAATGTGTTCGTAAAATCTGAAAAAACGCAGGAAATGGCTCATAGCTCACTTCCTGTCAGGCAAAAAAATTTCAAAAAAATTGACAAAAAAATTTATGATGATTACTATCACCCTATAAAATTTCATCAGAATCTGAGCAAGTGCGTTCCATAATGGCAGTGTGTTTGGTGGCGCTATAGAGCCACCGGGGCACGTCCAAGCACAAAAATAATAATATTTTGCAATTTTCACCACGACTGACGTGTGGGCAAATTTTTGTGAGTTTTCGTGCATGGCAAAGCCCTCAAAAATGCGTTCTCGCAGCAGAATAAAAAGAAGAAGAAGAAGAAGAATTAAAGCTGCAAGCTGCGTTGAAAGGGCCCTCGCCCCCCTCGTGCACGTTGGGGTGGCAGCAGGATCTTGATGGCTGCAGGTGTCCATTCAGAGCCATTGGACACTGCTGGACCGCGTACAATGTGGTTTCCTGATGGGAGTGCAAAAATTTTCTGGAGGGCGCTATGATACCATTTTGACTAGCCTGTGCGCAAAATCTACAACACAGTAATCGTAATATGGGGCTCCATGAGTGTGTCGATTTTTGTAAATTTTCCAGCATGTTAAAACTTTCAAAAGAGCAATTCTTTTATAAATCTGATTGGGGGCGCTATAGAGCCGTTATGCCACATTTTGTGCCAACTGATGGATGATATTAAACAAAATAGGACATTTATAATTTGTGCAAGGTTTTGCAAGTTTTGAAGCATCCTAAGGCCTTAAAACGTGTCTTCAGAAAAATTTGGAAAAACGCAGCAAATAGCTCATAGCTCACTTCCTGTTTGGCCAAGAAATTTCAAAAAATTAAACATTACCCGGAATGATGAATGCAATGATCACACCAAATTTCATGAACATTCAAGCACTTTTATCTTAACATGACCATATCTAGAGGGCGCTGTGGAGCCACCTAGCACCTCCCGATCCAATATTAGCATATGTTTTTACTTTGGAGAACAATTTTATCAAGCAGAAGAAGGTTCGGGCAAATCCCACAAAGTATGTGGCAGTAAAAGCAACTCCCTGTTTCATGGCGGGATATCAAAATTTGCCGCGAAGCCACGGATACATTGTTTGATGAAATCAAAATTGCTTCGCAATTTAACATTAGCAAGGTCTTAAGATATTATTTGCCAAATATTAAGTTGATCGGATAAAATCTCTAGGAGGAGTTCGTTAAAGTACGACGCCTGTGAATGGCAAAAAATCAAAAAAAGTTGCAATTTCAAATAAAAATGGCGGACTTCCTGTTGAGTCTAGGTCATGGCACCAAGAGACTTTTTTTTAGGTCTCAGCATATTCCACTTGTCTACCGAATTTCATACATGTAGGTTTACCAGGCTGCAAGGGCTGCTTATTTGAAATTATCCAGGGGGCGCTATTATGACAATTTTGCCAAGCCTATATATAAGCTTTTTATCAGAGTAATAGGAATGATGATTTTTATACATTTACAAAATTTTGTGAGTTTTTGAACATGCTGAGACCCTCAAAAGAGCAATTCTTTTTAAAATCTGATTGGGGGCGCTATAGAGCCATGGTGCCAAATTTAGTGCAAATTGATGTAGAAGATTGAAGATAATAAGACAATTATAATTTGTGCAACTTTTTGCAAGATTTCGAGTATTATTAGGCTTCCAAATATGCGTTAATAAAATTTGGAAAAACGCAGGAAATGGCTCATAGCTCACTTCTTGTTTGGCCAAAAAATTCCAAGAAAATTACCATAACCTGACATGACAAATGCAATGATCAAACCAAATTTCATGAACATTCAAGCACTTTTATCTCAACATGGTTGTGTCAAGAGGGCGCTGTGGAGCCACCTGACCACACCCAATCTAATATCAACATATAGTTCTACTTGGAAGTAGACTCTTATGAAGCCTGTAAAGTTTTGCACAAATCTCACAAAGCATGTGCGCGGAAAACCAACTTCCTGTTTCATGGCGGAACATTGAAATTTGCCGCGACGCCACGGATACAAAGTTCAATGAATCCAAAAAAGCTTCGCAATTTAACATCGACGAGGTCTTTAGATGCCATATGCGAAATTTTAAGTTGATCGGGTAACATCTCTAGGAGGAGTTTGTTAAAGTACGACGCCTGTGAATGGCAAAAAATAAAAAAAATTTGCAAATTCAATTAAAAATGGCGGACTTTTTGTTGACTCTAGGTCATGGCACCAAGAGACTTTTTTTTAGGACTTGGCATAGTACACATGTCCACCGAATTTTGTACATGTAGGTTAAACATGCTGCGAGGGCTGCTTCATTGAAATTTTCTAGGTGGCGCTGTAATGCAATTTTGCCACGCTCATCAGTAAACCCTATATTATAGTAAACAGTATGACCAGCTTAATGGATGTGCAAAGTAACGTGAGTTTTCGAGCATGCTGAGGCCCTCAAAAATGCAATTATGTATTAGGGGGCGCTATAGAGCTACCATGTCAAACTTAGTGCCAAATGAGATGTCGAATTAAAGAACTTAATATTTCTAGTCTATCAGCCAAGTTTGGTGAAATTTCAAGTATGATAAGGCCCTCAAAAATGTGTTCGTAAAATCTGAAAAAACGCAGGAAATGGCTCATAGCTCACTTCCTGTGCGGCAAAAAAATTTCAAAAAAATTAACAAAAAAATTTATGATGACTACTATGACCCTATCAAATTTCGTGAGAATTCGAGCAAGTGCGTTCCAAAATGGACGCGTTTGGTGGCGCTATAGAGCCGCCGGGGCATGTCTCAGCACAAAAATAGTAATACTTTGCAATTTTCACCACGAGTGATGTGTGGGCAAATTTTTGTGAGTTTTCGTGCATGGCAAAGCCCTCAAAAATGCGTTCTCGCAGCAGAATAAAAAGAAGAAGAAGAAGAGGAAGAAGAAGAATTAAAGCTGCAAGCAGCGTTGAAAGGGCCCTCACCCCCCCTGTGCACATTGGGGTGGCAGCAAGATCTTGATGGCTGCAGGTGTCCATTCAGAGCCATTGGACACAGCTGGACCGCGTACAATGTGGTTTCCTGATGGGAGTGCAAAAATTTTCTGGAGGGCGCTATGATACCATTTTGACTTGCCTGTGCACAAAATCTACAACACAGTAATCGTAATATGGGGCTCCATGAGTGTTTCGATTTTTGTAAATTTTCCAGCATGTTTAGACTTTCAAAAGAGCAATTCTGTTATAAATATTATTGGGGGCGCTATAGAGCCATTATGCCCCATTTAGTGCCAATTGATGGATGTATTGAAGAGAATAAGACAGTTCTAATTTTTTGATGGTTTTGCAAGTTTTGGAACATTCTAAGGCCTTAAAACGTGTGTTCGTAGAATTTGGAAAAACGCAGGAAATAGCTCATAGCTCTCTTCCTGTTTGGCAAAAAAATTTCAAAAAATTAACAATTGCGGAGAATGACTAATGCAATGATCATACCAAATTTCATGAACTTTCAAGCACTTTTATCTGAACATGGCCTTATCTAGAGGGCGCTATGGAGCCACCTGGCACCTCTCGATATAAAATAAGCATATATCTATACTTGGGCGGACAATTTTATCAAGCTTGGAAAGTTTCAGGCAAATCCCACAAAGTATGTGGAATTGAAAGCAACTTCCTGTTTCATGGCAGGACATCAAAATTCGCCATGACGCCACGGATGCATCGTTCGATGAAATCAAAAAAGCTTCGCAATTTAACGTCAGCAAGGTTTTTAGATATTATATGCCAAATTTTAAGTTGATCGGATAAAATCTCTAGGAGGAGTTCGTTAAAGTACGACACCTGTGAATGGCAAAAAAAATTTAAAAAAGTTGCAATTTCAATTAAAAATGGCAGCCTTCCTGTTGAGTCTAGGTCATGGCACCAAGAGACTTTTTTGTAGGTCTCAGCATATTCCACATGTCTTCCAAATTTCATACATGTGGGTTTACCGGGCTGCGAGGGCTGCTTATTTGAAATTTTCCAGGGGGCGCTATAATGCCATTTTTGCCACGCCTATTTGTAAATTTTTTATCAGTGTAATAGGAATGATGGTCTTTAAAATTGTACAAAATTTTGTGAGTTTTTGAGCATGCTGAAACCCTCAAAAAGATAATTCTTTTAAAAATTGTATTGGGGGCGCTATAGAGCCATGATGCCTCATTTTCTGCCAATTTTTATTTCAAATTGAAGACAATGTGACAAATAAAATTTTAGCTAAGTTTTGCAAGTTTTCGAGTATGCTAAGGCCTTCAAATGTGTGTTCATAAAATTTGGAATAACGCAGGAAATGACTCATAGCTCACTTCCTGTTTGGCCGAAAAATTTCAAAAAAATCAGCACAGCCCAGAAAAACAAATGCAATGATCAGACCAAATTTCATGAACATTCAAGCACTTTTATATCAACATGGCCCTGTCTAGAGGGCGCTGTAGAGCCACCTGACCACACCCACTCCAATATCAACATATAGGTATATTTGGAATTAAACTATCATTAAGCCTGTCAAGTTTCACGTAAATCTCCCAAAGCATATGCTCATAAAAGCAACTTCCATTTTCATGGCGGAACATCGAAATTCGCCGCGACGCCACGGATACAAAGTTCGATGAATCAAAAAAAGCTTCGCAATTTAACATCGCCAAGGTCTTAAGATGTCATATGCCAAATTTTACGTTGATCGGATAAAATCTCTAGGAGGAGTTCGTTAAAGTACGATGCCTGTGAATGGCAAAAAATTTTAAAAATTTGCAAATTCAATTAAAAATGGCGGACTTCCTGTTGAGTCAAGGTCATGGCACCAAGTGACTTTTTTTTAGGTCTTGGTCTAGTACACATGTCCATCGAATTTTGTACATGTAGGTTAAACACGCTGCGAGGGCTGCTTCATTGAAATTTTCTAGGTGGCGCTGTAATGCGATTTAGCCACATCTATCTGTGAACCCTATATCCTAGTAAAAAGTATGACTAGCTTAATGTGTTTGCAAAGTTTTGTGAGTTTTCAAGCATGTTGATGCCCTCAAATATGCAATTATGTATTAGGGGGCGCTATAGAGCCACCATGTCACACATAGTGCCAAATGAGATATCGAATCAAGGAACTTAATATTTTAAGTCTATGAGTGAAGTTTGGTGTCTTTTCGAGTATGTTAAGGCCCTCAAAAATGTGTTTGTAAAATCTGAAAAAACGCAGGAAATGGCTCATAGCTCACTTCCTGTGTGGCAAAAAAATTTCAAAAAAATTGACAAAAAAATATAAGGTGACTTCTATGACCCTATCAAATTTCGTGAGAATCCGAGCAAGTGCGTTCCAAAATGGCCTTGTGTTTGGTGGCGCTATAGAGCCACCGGGGCATGACCAAGCATAAAAATAATAATATATTGCAATTTTAACCACGACTGACGTGTGGGCAAATTTTTGTGAGTTTTCGTGCATGGCAAAGCCCTCAAAAATGCGTTCTCGTAGCAGAATAAAAAGAAGAAGAAGAAGAAGAAGAAGAATAATAAAAATCCCATCAAAAACAATAGGTTCCTCGAACCTTCGGTGCCAGGACCCGTTCCGGGCCCTGGCACCGGTCGGTGCTCGGGCCCTAATAATAAAAATCCCATCAAAAACAATAGGTTCCTCGCACCTTCGGTGCCAGGACCCGTTCCGGGCCCTGGCACCGGTCGGTGCTCGGGCCCTAATAATAAAAATCCCATCAAAAACAATAGGTTCCTCGCACCTTCGGTGCTCGGGCCCTAATTAAAGCTGCAAGCAGCGTTGAAAGGGCCCTCGCGCCCTTCATGCACGTTGGGGTGGCAGCAAGATCTTGATGGGTGCAGGCGTCCATTCACAGCCATTGGACACTGCTGGACCGCGTACAATGTGGTTTCCTGAGGGGAGTGCAAAAATTTTCTAGAGGGTGCTATGGTACCATTTTGATATGCCAGTGCGCAAAATCTACAACTTAGTAATCGAAATACTGAGCTCCATGAATGTGTTGATTTTTGTAAATTTTCCAGCATGTTTAGACCCTCAAAAGAGCAATTCTTTTATAAATGTGATTGGGGGCGCTATAGAGCCATTATGCCACATTTAGTGCCAATTGATGGATGACATTGAAGAGTATAAGACAATTATTAGTTGTGCAAGGTTTTGCAAGCTTTGGAGTATTCTAAGGCCTTCAAACGTGTTCGTGAAATTTGGAAAAACGCAGGAAATAGCTCATCCCTCACTTCCTGTTTGGCCAAAAAAATTAGCCATTGCCCGGAAAAGACTAATGCAATGATCACACCAAATTTCATGAACATTCAAGCACTTTTATCTTAACATGGCCATATCTAGAGGGCGCTGTGGAGCCACCTGGCACCTCCCGATCTAATATTAGCATATATTTATACTTGGGAGGACAATTTTATAAAGTTTGGAAAGTTTCAGGGAAAACCCATGAAGTATGTGGGAGTAAACCCAACTTCCTGTTTAATGGCGGGACATCGAAATTCGCCGCAACGGTACGGATACAAAATTCAATGAATCCAGAAAAGCTTCGCAATTTAACATCAGCAACGTCTTTAGATAGTAATAGACAAATTTCAAGTTGATCGGAGGAAATCTCTAGGAGGAGTTTGTTAAAGTACGACACCTGTGAATGGCCAACAATCCAAAAGCGTTTCAATTTCAATTAAAAATGGCAGACTTCCTGTTGAGTCTAGGTCATGGCACCAAGAGACTTTTTTTTAGGTCTCGTCATATTCCACATCTCTACCGAATTTCATACATGTAAGTTTACCAGGCTGCGAGGGCTGCTTATTTGAAATTTTACAGGGGGCGCTATAATGACATTTTTGCCATGCCAATATGTAAGCTTTTTATCAGAGTATTATGAATGATGGTCTTTATGCATTTACAAAATTTTGTGAGTTTTCGAACATGTTGAGACCCTCAAAAAGGCAATTCTTTTATAAATCTGATTGGGGGCGCTATAGAGCCATTATGCCACATAAGGCTCCAATTGATGAATGACATTGAAGAGAAAAAGACAATTATAATTTGTGCAAGGTTTTGCAAGCTTTGGAGTATTCTAAGGCTTTCAAATTTGCGTTCGTAAAATTTGAAAAAACGCAGGAAATAGCTCAAAACTCACTTCCTGTTCGTCCAAAAAATTTTAAAAAATTAGTCATTGCCTGCAATGACGAATGCAATGATCACACAAAATTTCATGAACATTCAAGCACTTTTATCTCAACATGGCCGTTTCTAGAGGGCGCTGTGGAGCCACCTGACCACTCCCGATCTAATATTAGCATATATTTATACTTAGGCGAACAATTTAATCAAGCCTGTGAAGTTTTGCGCAAATTTCACAAAGCATGTGCGCGTAAAACCAACTTCCTGTTTCATGGCGGAACATCGAAATTCGACGCAACGCCAGGGATACAAAGTTCAATGAATCCAAAAAAGCTTCGCAATTTAACATCGACAAGGTCTATAGATGTCATATGCGAAATTTTAAGTTGATAGGATAAAATCTGTAGGAGGAGTTCGTTAAAGTACGACGCCTGTGAATGGCAAAAAATTAAAAAAATTTGCGAATTCAATTAAAAATGGCGGACTTCCTGTTGAGTCTAGATCATGGCACCAAGAGACTTTTTTTTAGGTCTTGGCATCGTCCACATGTCCACCGAATTTTGTACATGTAGGTTAAACACGCTGCGAGGGCTGCGTCATTGAATTTTTCTAGGTGGCGCTGTAATGCAATTTTGCCACATTTTTCTATAAATCCTATATTCTTGTAAAGAGTATGACCAGCTTAATATGTTTGCAAAGTTTTGTGAGTTTTCGAGCATGGTGATGCCCTCAAAAATGCAATTATGTGTTAGGGGGCGCTATAGAGCCACCATGTCACATTAAGTGCCAAATGAGATATCGAATCAAAGAACTCAATGTTTTTAGTCTATTAGCCCAGATTGGTGAGTTTTCGAGTATGATAAGGCCCCCGAAAATGAGTTCGTAAAATCTGAAAAAACGCAGGAAATGGCTCATAGCTCACTTCCTGTTGGGAAAAAAAATTTCAAAAAAATTGACAAAAAAATCTATGATGACTACTATGACCCTATCAAATTTTGTGAGAATCCGAGCAAGTGCGTTCCAAATTGGCCTCGTGTTTGGTGGCGCTACAGAGCCACCAGGGCATGTCCAAGCACAAAATTAATAATACTTTGCAATTTTCACCACGACTGAGGTGTGGGCAAATTTTTGTGAGTTTTTGTGCATGGCAAAGCCCTCAAAAATGCGTTCTCGCAGCAGAATAAAAAGAAGAAGAAGAAGAAGAAGAAGAAGAATTAAAGCTGCAAGCAGCGTTGAAAGGGCCCTCGCCCCCCCTGTGCACATTGGGGTGGCAGCAAGATCTTGATGGCTGCAGGTGTCCATTCAGAGCCATTGGACACAGCTGGACCGCGTACAATGTGGTTTCCTGATGGGAGTGCAAAAATTTTCTGGAGGGCGCTATGATACCATTTTGACTTGCCTGTGCATAAAATCTACAACACAGTAATCGTAATACAGGGCTCCATGAGTGTTTCGATTTTTGTAAATTTTCCAGCATGTTTAGACTTTCAAAAGAGCAATTCTTTTATAAATATTATTGGGGGCGCTATAGAGCCATTATGCCCCATTTAGTGCCAATTGATGGATGTATTGAAGAGAATAAGACAGTTCTAATTTTTGGATGGTTTTGCAAGTTTTGGAGCATTCTAAGGCCTTAAAACGTGTGTTCGTAAAATTTGGAAAAACGCAGGAAATAGCTCATACCTCTCTTCCTGTTTGGCAAAAAAATTTAAAAAAATTAACAATTGCGGAGAATGACTAATGCAATGATCATACCAAATTTCATGAACTTTCAAGCACTTTTATCTGAACATGGCCATATCTAGAGGGCGCTGTGGAGCCACCTGGTACCTCTCGATATAAAATAAGCATATATCTATACTTGGGCGGACAATTTTATCAAGCTTGGAAAGTTTCAGGCAAATCCCACAAAGTATGTGGAATTGAAAGCAACTTCCTGTTTCATGGCAGGACATCAAAATTCGCCGTGACGCCACAGATGCATCGTTCGATGAAATCAAAAAAGCTTCGCAATTTAACGTCAGCAAGGTTTTTAGATATTATATGCCAAATTTTAAGTTGATCGGATAAAATCTCTAGGAGGAGTTCGTTAAAGTACGACACCTGTGAATGGAAAAAAAAATTTAAAAAAGTTGCAATTTCAATTAAAAATGGCAGCCTTCTTGTTGGGTCTAGGTCATGGCACCAAGAGACTTTTTTGTAGGTCTTGGCATATTCCACATGTCTACCGAATTTCATACATGTGGGTTTATCGGGCTGCGAGGGCTGCTTATTTGAAATTTTCCAGGGGGCGCTATAATGCCATTTTTGCCACGCCTATTTGTAAATTTTTTATCAGTGTAATAGGAATGATGGTCTTTAAAATTGTACAAAATTTTGTGAGTTTTTGAGCATGCTGAAACCCTCAAAAGGGTAATTCTTTTAAAAATTGTATTGGGGGCGCTATAGAGCCATGATGCCTCATTTACTGCCAATTTTTCTTTCAAATTGAAGACAATGTGACAAATAAAATTTTCGCTAAGTTTTGCAAGTTTTCGAGTATGCTAAGGCCTTCAAATGTGTGTTCATAAAATTTGGAATAACGCAGGAAATGACTCATAGCTCACTTCCTGTTTGGCCAAAAAATTTCAAAAAAATCAGCACAGCCCAGAAAACCAAATGCAATGATCTGACCAAATTTCATGAATATTCAAGCACTTTTATATCAACATGGCCGTGTCAAGAGGGCGCTGTAGAGCCACCTGACCACACCCACTCCAATATCAACATATAGGTATATTTGAAATTAGACTATCATTAAGCCTGTAAAGTTTCATGTAAATCTCACAAAGCATATGCTCATAAAATAAACTTCCATTTTCATGGCGGAACATCGAAATTCGCCGCGACGCCACGGATACAAAGTTCGATGAATCCAAAAAAGCTTCGCAATTTAACATCGACGACGTCTTTCAATATCATATGCCAAATTTTAATTTGATCAGATAAAATCTCTAGGAGGAGTTCGTTAAAGTACGACACCTGTGAATGGCCAACAATCCAAAAAAGTTGCAATTTCAATTAAAAATGGTGGACTTCCTGTTGAGTGTGGGTCATGGCACCTGGAGAATTTTTTGTAGGTCTCGGCATATTCGACATGTCTACCGAATTTCATACATGTAGGTTTACCAGGCTGCGAGGGCTGCTTTTTTTAAGTTTTCCAGGGGGCGCTATAGTGACATTTTTGCCATGTATATATATAAGTTTTTTGTCAGAGTAATACGAATGATGGTCTTTATACATTTACAAAATTTTGTGAGTTTTAGAACATGCTGAGACCCTCAAAATGGCAATTCTTTAAAAAATCTGATTGGGGGCGCTATAGAGCCATTGTGCCAAATTTAGTGTAAATTGATATATAAAATTGAAGATAATAAGACAATTATAATTTGTGCAACTTTTTGCAAGATTTCGAGTATTCTAAAGCATCCAAACATGTGTTTATAAAATTTGGAAAAACGCAGGAAATGGCGCATAGCTCACTTCCTGTTTGGCCAAAAAATTTCAAAAAAATTAAAATAACTCGACATAAACAATGCAATGATCACACCAAATTTCATGAACATTAAAGCACTTTTATCTCAACACGGCCGTTTCAAGAGGGCGCTGTGGAGCCACCTGACCACACCCAATCTAAAATCAACATATAGGTCTACTTGGAAGTGGACTCCTATAAAGCCTGTAAAGTTTCGCGCAAATTTCACAAAGCATGTGCGCGTAAAACCAACTTCCTGTTTCATGGCAGAACATCGAAATTCGCCGCGACGCTACGGATACAAAGTTCAATGAATCCAAAAAAGCTTCGCAATTAAACATCGACAAGGTCTTAAGATGTTAAATTAAAAATTTTAAGTTGATCGGATAAAATCTCTAGGAGGAGTTCGTTAAAGTACGAAGCCTGTGAATGGCAAAAAATTTAAAAAATTTGCAAATTCAATTAAAAATGGCGGACTTCCTGTTGAGTCTAGGTCATGGCACCAAGAGACTTTTTTTTAGGTCTTGTCATAGTACACATGTCCACCGAATTTTGTACATGTAGGTCAAACACGCTACGAGGGCTGCTTCATTGAAATTTTCTAGGTGGCGCTGTAATGCAATTTTGCCTTATCCATCTGTAAACCCTAAATTCTAGTTAAAAGTAAGACCTGCTTAATATATTTGCAAAGTTTTGTGAGTTTTCAAGCATGCTGAGGCCCTCAAAAGTGCAGTTATGTATTAGGGGGCGCTATAGAGCTACCATATCACACCCAGTGCCAAATGAGATATCGAATCAAAGAACGTAATATTTCTAGTCTGTGAGCCAAGTCTGGTGAGTTTTTGAGTATGATAAAACCCTCAAAAATGTGTTCGTAAAATCTAAAAAAACGCAGGAAATGGCTCATAGCTCACTTCCTGTGAGGCAAAAAAATTTCAAAAAAATTTACAAAAAAATTTATGATGACTACTATGACTCTATAAAATTTTGTCAGAATCCGAGCAAGTGCGTTCCAAAATGGCAGCGTGTTTGGTGGCGCTATAGAGCCACCGGGGCATGTCCAAGCACAAAAATAATAATACTTTGCAATTTTCACCACGACTGACGTGTGGGCAAATTTTTGTGAGTTTTCGTGCATGGCAAAACCCTCAAAAATGCGTTCTCGCAGCAGAATAAAAAGAAGAATAAAAAGAAGAAGAAGAAGAAAAAGAAGAAGAAGAAGGAGAAGAATAATAAAAATCCCATCAAAAACAATAGGTTCCTCGCACCTTCGGTGCCAGGACCCGTTCCGGGCCCTGGCACCGGTCAGTGCTCGGGCCCTAATTAAAGCTGCAAGCAGCGTTGAAAGGGCCCTCGCCCCCCCTGTGCACATTGGGGTGGCAGCAAGATCTTGATGGCTGCAGGTGTCTATTCAGAGCCATTGGACACAGCTGGACCGCGTACAATGTGGTTTCCTGATGGGAGTGCAAAAATTTTCTGGAGGGCGCTATGATACCATTTTGACTTGCCTGTGCACAAAATCTACAACACAGTAATCGTAATACAGGGCTCCATGAGTGTTTCGATTTTTGTAAATTTTCCAGCATGTTTAGACTTTCAAAAGAACAATTCTTTTATAAATATTATTTGGGGCGCTATAGAGCCATTATGCCCCATTTAGTGCCAATTGATGGATGTATTGAAGAGAATAAGACAGTTCTAATTTTTGGATGGTTTTGCAAGTTTTGGAGCATTCTAAGGCCTTAAAACGTGTGTTCGTAAAATTTGGAAAAACGCAGGAAATAGCTCATAGCTCTCTTCCTGTTTGGCAAAAAAATTTCAAAAAATTAACAATTGCGGAGAATGACTAATGCAAAGATCATACCAAATTTCATGAACTTTCAACGCTTTTATCTGATCATGGCCATATCTAGAGGGCGCTGTGGAGCCACCTGGTACCTCTCGATATAAAATAAGCATATATCTATACTTGGGCGGACAATTTTATCAAGCTTGGAAAGTTTCAGGCAAATCCCACAAAGTATGTGGAATTGAAAGCAACTTCCTGTTTCATGGCAGGACATCAAAATTCGCCGTGACGCCACAGATGCATCGTTCGATGAAATCAAAAAAGCTTCGCAATTTAACGTCAGCAAGGTTTTTAGATATTATATGCCAAATTTTAATTTGATCGGATAAAATCTCTAGGAGGAGTTCGTTAAAGTACGACACCTGTGAATGGCAAAAAAAATTTTAAAAAGTTAAAATTTCAATTAAAAATGGCAGCCTTCCTGTTGGGTCTAGGTCATGGCACCAAGAGACTTTTTTGTAGGTCTCGGCATATTCCACGTGTCTACCGAATTTCATACATGTGGGTTTATCGGGCTGCGAGGGCTGCTTATTTGAAATTTTCCAGGGGGCGCTATAATGCCATTTTTGCCACGCCTATTTGTAAATTTTTTATCAGTGTAATAGGAATGATGGTCTTTAAAATTGTACAAAATTTTGTGAGTTTTTGAGCATGCTGAAACCCTCAAAAGGGTAATTCTTTTAAAAATCGTATTGGGGGCGCTATAGAGCCATGATGCCTCATTTACTGCCAATTTTTGTTTCAAATTGAAGACAATGTGACAAATAAAATTTTAGCTAAGTTTTGCAAGTTTTCCAGTATGCTAAGGCCTTCAAATGTGTGTTCATAAAATTTGGAATAACGCAGGAAATGACTCATAGCTCACTTCCTGTTTGGCCAAAAAATTTCAAAAAAATCAGCACAGCCCAGAAAACCAAATGCAATGATCTGATTAAATTTCATGAACATTCAAGCACTTTTATATCAACATGGCCGTGTCAAGAGGGCGCTGTAGAGCCACCTGACCACACCCAATCCAATATCAACATATAGGTATATTTGGAATTAGACTATCATTAAGCCTGTAAAGTTTCATGTAAATCTCCCAAAGCATATGCTCATAAAATAAACTTCCATTTTCATGGCGGAACATCGAAATTCGCCGCGACGCCACGGATACAAAGTTCGATGAATCAAAAAAAGCTTCGCAATTTAACATCGACGACGTCTTTCAATGTCATATGCCAAATTTTAAGTTGATCAGATAAAATTTCTAGGAGGAGTTCGTTAAAGTACGACACCTGTGAATGGCCAACAATCCAAAAAAGTTGCAATTTCAATTAAAAATGGTGGACTTCCTGTTGAGTGTAGGTCATGGCACCAAGAGAATTTTTTGTAGGTCTCGGCATATTCCACATGTCTACCGAATTTCATACGTGTAGGTTTACCAGGCTGCGAAGGCTGCTTATTCAAAATTTTCCAGGGGGCGCTATAGTGACATTTTTGCCATGTATATATATAAGTTTTTTGTCAGAGTAATACGAATGATGGTCTTTATACATTTACAAAATTTTGTGAGTTTTAGAACATGCTGAGACCCTCAAAATGGCAATTCTTTTAAAAATCTGATTGGGGGCGCTATAGAGCCATTGTGCCTAATTTAGTGTAAATTGATATATAAAATTGAAGATAATAAGACAATTATAATTTGTGCAACTTTTTGCAAGATTTCGAGTATTCTAAAGTATCCAAACATGTGTTTATAAAATTTGGAAAAACGCAGGAAATGGCGCATAGCTCACTTCCTGTTTGGCCAAAAAATTTCAAAAAAATTAAAATAACTCGACATGAACAATGCAATGATCACACCAAATTTAATGAACATTCAAGCACTTTTATCTCAACATGGCCGTTTCAAGAGGGCGCTGTGGAGCCACCTGACCACACCCAATCTAATATCAACATATAGGTCTACTTGCAAGTGGACTCCTATAAAGCCTGTAAAGTTTCGCGCAAATTTTACAAGCATGTGCACGTAAAACCAACTTCCTGTTTCATGGCGGAACATCGAAATTCGCCGCGACGCCACGGATACAAAGTTCAATGAATCCAAAAAAGCTTCGCAATTTAACATCGACAAGGTCTTAAGATGTCAAATTAAAAATTTTAAGTTGATCGGATAAAATCTCTAGGAGGAGTTCGTTAAAGTACGAAGCCTGTGAATGGCAAAAAATTTAAAAAATTTGCAAATTCAATTAAAAATGGCGGACTTCCTGTTGAGTCTAGGTCATGACACCTTGAGACTTTTTTTTAGGTCTTGACATAGTACACATGTCCACCGAATTTTGTACATGTAGGTCAAACACGCTGCGAGGGCTGCTTCATTGAAATTTTCTAGGTGGCGCTGTAATGCAATTTTGCCACATCCATCTGTAAACCCTAAATCCTAGTTAAAAGTAAGACCTGCTTAATATGTTTGCAAAGTTTTGTGAGTTTTCAAGCATGCTGAGGCCCTCAAAAATGCAATTATGTATTAGGGGGCGCTATAGAGCTACCATATCACACCCAGTGCCAAATGAGATATCGAATCAAAGAACGTAATATTTCTAGTCTATGAGCCAAGTCTGGTGAGTTTTCGAGTATGATAAAACCCTCAAAATTGTGTTCGTAAAATCTAAAAAACCGCAGGAAATGGCTCATAGCTCACTTCCTGTGAGGCAAAAAAATTTCAAAAAAATTTACAAAAAAATTTATGATGACTACTATGACTCTACAAAATTTTGTGAGAATCCGAGCAAGTGCGTTCCAAAATGGCCGCGTGTTTGGTGGCGCTATAGAGCCACCGGGGCATGTCCAAGCACAAAAATAATAATATTTTGCAATTTTTACCACGACTGACGTGTGGGCCAATTTTTGTGAGTTTTCGTGCATGGCAAAGCCCTCAAAAATGCGTTCTCGCAGCAGAATAAAAAGAAGAAGAAGAAGAAGAAGAAGAAGAAGAAGAAGAATTAAAGCTGCAAGCAGCGTTGAAAGGGCCCTCGCCCCCCTCTTGCACGTTGGGGAGGCAGCAAAATCTTGATGGGTGCAGGTGTGCATTCACAGCCATTGGACACTGCTAGACTGTGAACAATGTGGTTTCCTGCGGAGAGTGCAAAAATTTTCTGGAGGGGTGCTTTGATATCATTTTGACATGCCCATGCGCTAAATCTCCAGCATAGTAATTGTAATACCAGGCTCCTTGAGCGTGTTGATTTTTGTAATTTTTACAGCACGTTTAGACCCACAAAAGAGATTTCTTTTAAAAATCTGATTGGGGGTGCTATCGAGCCATTACGCCACATTTAGTGCCAATTGATGGATGACATTGAAGAGAATAAGACAATTATAAATTGTGCAAGGTTCTGCAAGCTTTGGAGTATTCTAAGGCCTTCAAACGTATGTTGGTGAAATTTGGAAAAATGCAGGAAATAGCTAATAGCTCATACCTGTTTGGCCAAAGTAATAAACCATAACCCGGAATGACTAATGCAATGATCACACCAAATTTCATGAACATTCAAGCACATTTATCTTAACATGGCCGTATCTAGAGGGCGCTGTGGCGCCTTCTGGCCACACTTGATCTAATATTAGCATATATTGATACTTGGGAGGACCATTTTATAAAGCTTGGACAGTTTCAGGGAAAACCCATGAAGTTTGTGGGAGTAAAACCAACTTCCTGTTTCATGGCGGGACATCGAAATTTGCTGCAACGCCATGGAAACAAAATTCGATGAATCCAAAAAAGATTCGCAATTTAACATCTGCAATGTCTTTAGATACTATGAGCCAAATTTCAAGTTGTTCGGATAAAATCTCTAGGAGGAGTTGTTAAAGTACGACACCTGTGAATGGCGAAAAATCCAAAAAAGTTGCAATTTCAATTAAAAATGGCGGACTTCCTGTTGAGTCTAGGTCATGGCACCAAGAGTCTTTTTTGTAGGTCTCGGCAAATTCCACATGTCTACCGAATTTCATACATGTAGGTTTTCCAGGCTGCGAGGGCTGCTTATTTAAAATTTTCCAGGGGGCGCAATAGTGACATTTTTGCCATGTCTAGATATAAGTTTTTTGTCAGAGTAATACAAATGATGGTCTTTATACATTTACAAAATTTTGTGAGTTTTAGAACATGCTGAGACCCTCAAAATGGCAATTCTTTTAAAAATCTGATTGGGGGCGCTATAGAGCCATTGTGCCAAATTTTGTGTAAATTGATATATAAAATTGAAGATAATAAAACAATTATAATTTGTGCAACTTTTTGCAAGATTTCGAGTATTCTTAAGCATCCAAACGTGTTTATAAAATTTGGAAAAACGCAGGAAATGGCGCATAGCTCACTTCCTGTTTAGCCAAAAAATTTCAAAAAAATTAATCTAACCCGACATGAACAAAGCAATGATCACACCAAATTTCATGAACATTCAAGCACTTTTATCTCAACATGGCCGTTTCAAGAGGGCGCTGTGGAGCCACCTGACCACACCCAATCTAATATCAACATATAGGTCTACTTGAAAGTGGACTCCTATAAAGCCTGTAAAGTTTCGCGCAAATTTCACAAAGCATGTGCGCGTAAAACTAACTTCCTGTTTCAGGGCGGAACATCGAAATTCGCCGCGACGCCACGGATACAAAGTTCAATGAATCCAAAAAAGCTTCGCAATTTAACATCAAGAAGGTCTTAAGATGTTAAAATCAAAATTTTAAGTTGATCGGATAAAATCTCTAGGAGGAGTTCGTTAAAGTACGAAGCCTGTGAATGGCAAAAAATTAAAAAAAATTTGCAAATTCAATTAAAAATGGCGGACTTCCTGTGGAGTCTAGGTCATGGCACCAAGAGTCTTTTTTGTAGGTCTCGGCATATTCCACATGTCTACCGAATTTCATACATGTAGATTTACCAGGCTGCGAGGGCTGCTTATTTAAAATTTTCAAGGGGGCGCTATAGTGACATTTTTGCCATGTCTATATATAAGTTTTTTGTCAGAGTAATACGAATGATGGTCTTTATACATTTACAAAATTTTGTGAGTTTTAGAACATGTTGAGACCCTCAAAATGGCAATTTTTAAAAAAATCTGATTGGGGGCGCTATAGAGCCATTGTGCCAAATTTTGTGTAAATTGATATATAAAATTGAAGATAATAAGACAATTATAATTTGTGCAACTTTTTGCAAGATTTCGAGTACTCTTAAGCATCCAAACATGTGTTTATAAAATTTGGAAAAACGCAGGAAATGGCGCATAGCTCACTTCCTGTTTAGCCAAAAAATGTCAAAAAAATTTATATAACCCGACATGAACAAAGCAATGATCACATTAAATTTCATGAACATTCAAGCACTTTTATCTCAACATGGCCGTTTCAAGAGGGCGCTGTGGAGCCACCTGACCACACCCAATCTAATATCAACATATAGGTCTACTTGGAAGTGGACTCCTATAAAGCCTGTAAAGTTTCGCGCAAATTTCACAAAGCATGTGCGCGTAAAACTAACTTCCTGTTTCATGGCGGAACATCGAAATTCGCCGCGACGCCACGGATACAAAAATCAATGAATCCAAAAAAGCTTCGCAATTTAACATCAAGAAGGTCTTAAGATGTTAAATTCAAAATTTTAAGTTGATCGGATAAAATCTCTAGGAGGAGTTCGTTAAAGTACGAAGCCTGTGAATGGCAAAAAATTAAAAAAATTTGCAAATTCAATAAAAAATGGCGGACTTCCTGTGGAGTCTAGGTAATGGCACCTAGAGACTTTTTTTTAGGTCTTGGCATAGTACACATGTCCACCGAATTTTGTACATGTAGGTCAAACACGCTGCGAGGGCTGCTTCATTGAAATTTTCTAGGTGGCGCTGTAATGCAATTTTGCCACATCCATCTGTAAATCCTAAATCCTTGTAAAAAGTATGACCAGCTTAATATGTTTGCAAAGTTTTGTGAGTTTTCAAGCATGCTGAGGCCCTCAAAAATGCAATTATGTATTAGGGGGCGCTATAGAGCTACCATGTCACACCCTGTGCCAAATGAGATATCGGATCAAAGAACGTAATATTTCTAGTCTATGAGCCAAGTTTGGTGAGTTTTCGAGTATGATAAAACCCTCAAAAATCTGTTCGTAAAATCTGAAAAAACGCAGGAAATGGCTCATAGCTCACTTCCTGTGAGGCAAAAAAATTTCAAAAAAATTTACAAAAAAATTTATGATGACTACTATGACTCTATAAAATTTTGTCAGAATCCGAGCAAGTGCGTTCCAAAATGGCCGCGTGTTTGGTGGCGCCATAGAGCCACCGGGGCATGTCCAAGCACAAAAATAATAATACTTTGCAATTTTCACGACGACTGACGTGTGGGCAAATTTTTGTGAGTTTTCGTGCATGGTAAAGCCTTCAAAAATGCGTTCTCGCAGCAGAATAAAAAGAAGAAGAAGAAGAAGAAGAAGAAGAAGAATAAAAATCCCATCAAAAACAATAGGTTCCTCGCACCTTCGGTGCCAGGACCCGTTCCGGGCCCTGGCACCGGTCGGGGCTCGGGCCCTAATTAAAGCTGCAAGCAGCGTTGAAAGGGCCCTCGCCCCCCTCGTGCACGTTGGGGAGGCAGCAAGATCCTGATGGGTGCAGGTGTCCATTCACAGCCATTGGACACTGTTGGACCGCGTACAATGTGTTTTCCTGAGGGGAGTGCAAAAATTTTCTGGAGGGCGCTATGATATCATTTTGATATGCGTGTGCGCAAAATCTACAACATAATAATTGTAATACCGAGCTCCATGAGTGTGTTGATTTTTGTAAATTTTCCAGCATGTTTAGATCTTCAAAAGAGCAATTCTTCTATAAATCTGATTGGGGGCACTATAGAGCCATTTTGCCTCATTTAGTGCCAATTGATGGATGATATTAAAGAAAATAAGACATTTATAATTTGTGCTAGGTTTTGCACGTTTTGACGCATTCTAAGGCCTTAAAACGTGTGTTCAAAAAACTTTGGAAAAAAGCAAGAAATAGCTCATAGCTCACTTCCTGTTCGGCCAAAAAATTTCCAAAAATTAAGCATTACCCGGAATGCCGAATGCAATGATCACACCAAATTTCATGAACATTCAAGCACTTTTTTCTTAACATGACCATATCTAGAGGGCGCTCTGGAGCCACCTAGCACCTCCTGATCCAATATTAGCATATGTTTATACTTCAGAGGACAATTTTATCAAGCAAAGGAAGTTTCAGGCAAATCCCACAAAGTATGTGGGAGTAAAAGCAACTTCCTGTTTCATGGCGGGACATCAAAATTCGCTGCGACGCCACGGATACATCGTTCGATGATATCCCAATAGCTTCGCAATTTAACATCAGCAATGTCTTTAGATATAATTTGCCAAATATTAAGTTGATCGGATAAAATCTCTCGGAGGAGTTCGTTAAAGTACGACACCTGTGAATGGCGAAAAATCTGAAAAAGTTGCAATTTCAATTAAAAATGGCGGACTTCCTGTTGGGTCTAGGTCATGGCACCAAGAGACTTTTTTTTAGGTCTCAGGATGTTACACATGTCCACCGAAGTTCATACATGCAGGTCAACCACGGTGCAAGGGCTACTTTTTTTAAATTTTCCAGGGGGCGCTATAATGCAATTTTTGCCACGCCTATATGTAAATTTTTTATCAGTGTAATTGGAATGAGGGTCTTTAGAATTGTCCAAAATTTTGTGAGTTTTTGAGCATGCTGAGACCCTCAAAAAGGCAATTATTTTAAAAATTTGATTGGGGGCGCTATAGAGCCATTATGCCTCATTTACTCCCAGTTATTGTCTCAAATTGAAGACAATCGAAGAAATTTCATTTTTGCAAAGTTTTGCTAGTTTTTAAATATTCTAAGGCCTTCAAATGTGTGTTCGTAAAATTTGGAATAACGCAGGAAATGGCTCATAGCGCACTTCCTGTTTGGCCGAAAAATTTGAAAAAAATAAGTATCGCCCAAAAAAACCATCGCAATGATCAGACCAAATTTCATGAACATTCAAGCACTTTTATATTAACATGGCCGTGTCAAGAGGGCACTGTGGAGCCACCTGACCACACCCAATCCAATATCAACATATATTTATATTTGGAAGTAGACTTCTATTAAGCCTGTCAAGTTTCACGCAAATCTCACAATGCATGTGCTCATAAAAGCAACTTCCATTTTCATGGCGGAACATCAAAATTTGCCGCAACGCCACGGACTCAATTTTCGATGAATCCAAAAAAGCTTCGCAATTTAACATGGAGAAGCTCTTTAGATGGCCTGTGCCAAATTTTAAGTTGATCAGATAAAATCTCTAGGAGGAGTTCGTTCAAGTACGACGCCTGTGAATGGCAAAAAAAAAAAAAAAGTTGCAAATTCAATTATAAATGGCGGACTTCCTGTTCAGTGTAAGTCATGGCACCAAGAGACTTTTTTTTAGATCTCGGGATATTCCACATGTCGACCGAATTTGATACATGTAGGTTTACCGGGCTGCGAGGGCTGCTTATTTGAAATTTTCCAGGGGGCGCTATAATGCCATTTTTGCCACGCTTATTTGTAAATTTTTTATTAGTGAAATCGGAATGATGGTCTTTTAAATTTTACAAAATTTTGTGAGTTTTTGAGAATGCTGAAACCCTCAAAAGGGTAATTCTTTTAAAAATCGTATTGGGGGCGCTATAGAACCATGATGCCTCATTTACTGCCAATTTTTGTCTCAAATTGAAGACAATGTGACAAATACAATTTTCGCAAAGTTCTGCAAGTTTTCGAGTATGCTAAGGCCTTCAAATGTGTGTTCATAAAATTTGGAATAACGCAGGAAATGGCTCAGAGCTCACTTCCTGTTTGGCCGAAAAATTTCAAAAAAATCAGCACAGCCCAGAAAAACAAAAGTAATGATCAGACCAAATTTCATGAACATTCAAGCACTTTTATATCAACATGGCCGTGTCAAGAGGGCGCTGTGGAGCCACCTGACCACACCCACTCCAATATCAACATATAGGTATATTTAGAATTAGACTATTATTAAGCCTGTAAAGTTTCACGTAAATCTCCTAAAGCATATGCTCATGAAAGCAACTTCCATTTTCATGGCGGAACATCGAAATTCGCCGCAACGCCACGGATACAAAGTTCGATGAATCCAAAAAAGCTTCACAATTTAACATCGACGAGGTCTTTTGATGTCATATGCCAAATTTTAAGTTGATCAGATAAAATCTCTAGGAGGAGTTCGTTAAAGTACGATGCCTGTGAATTGCAAAAAATTAAAAAAAATTGCAAATTCAATTAAAAATGGCGGACTTCCTGTTGAGTCTAGGTCATAGCACCAAGAGACTTTTTTTTAGGTCTTGGCATAGTACATATGTCCACCAAATTTGGAACATGTAGATTAAACACGCTGCGAGGGCTGCTTCATTGAAATTTTCTAGGTGGCGCTGTAATGCAATTTTGCCATATCCATCCGTAAACCCCACTTTCTAGTAAAAAGTATGACCAGCTTAATATGATTGCAAAGTTTCGTGAGTTTTCGAGCATGCTGATGCCCTCAAAAATGCAATTATGTATTAGGGGGCGCTATAGAGCCACCATAACACACCTAGTGCCAAATGAGATATTGAATCAAAGAACTTCATATTTTCAATCTATGAGCCAAGTTAGGTGTGTTTTCGAGAATGATAAGGCCCTCAAAAATGTGTTCGTAAAATCTGAAAAAACGCAGGAAATGGCTCATAGCTCACTTCCTGTGAGGCAAAAAAATTTCAAAAAAATTGACAAAAAAATGTATTATGACTTCTATGACCCTGTTGAATTTCGTGAGAATCCGAGCAAGTGCGTTCCAAAATGGCCCTGTGTTTGGTAACGCGATAGAGCCACCGAGGAATGTCCAAGCACAAAAATAATAATAGTTTGCAATTTTCACCACGACTGACGTGTGGGCAAATTTCTGTGAGTTTTCGTGCATGGCAAAGCCCTCAAAAATGCGTTCTCATAGCAGAATAAAAAGAAAAGAAGAAGAAGAAGAAGAAGAAGAAGAAGAAAAATCCCATCAAAAACAATAGGTTCCTGGCACCGGTCGGTGCTCGGGCCCTAATTAAAGCTGCAAGCAGCGTTGAAAGGGCCCTCGCCCCCCCTGTGCACATTGGGGTGGCAGCAAGATCTTGATGGCTGCAGGTGTCCATTCAGAGCCATTGGACACAGCTGGACCGCGTACAATGTGGTTTCCTGATGGGAGTGAAAAATTTTCTGGAGGGCGCTATGATACCATTTTGACTAGCCTGTGCACAAAATCTACAACACAGTAATCGTAATACAGGGCTCCATGAGTGTTTCGATTTTTGTAAATTTTCCAGCATGTTTAGACTTTCAAAAGAGCAATTCTTTTATAAATATTATTGGGGGCGCTATAGAGCCATTATGCCCCATTTAGTGCCAATTGATGGATGTATTGAAGAGAATAAGACAGTTCTAATTTTTGGATGGTTTTGGAAGTTTTGGAGCATTCTAAGGCCTTAAAACGTGTGTTCGTAAAATTTGGAAAAACGCAGGAAATAGCTCATAGCTCTCTTCCTGTTTGGCAAAAAAATTTAAAAAAATTAACAATTGCGGAGAATGACTAATGCAATGATCATACCAAATTTCATGAACTTTCAAGCACTTTTATCTGAACATGGCCATATCTAGAGGGCGCTGTGGAGCCACCTGGTACCTCTCGATATAAAATAAGCATATATCTATACTTGGGCGGACAATTTTATCAAGCTTGGAAAGTTTCAGGCAAATCCCACAAAGTATGTGGAATTGAAAGTAACTTCCTGTTTCATGGCAGGACATCAAAATTCGCCGTGACGCCACGGATGCATCGTTCGATGAAATCAAAAAAGCTTCGCAATTTAATGTCAGCAAGGTTTTTAGATATTATATGCCAAATTTTAAGTTGATCGGATAAAATCTCTAGGAGGAGTTCGTTAAAGTACGACACCTGTGAATGGCAAAAAAAATTTTAAAAAGTCGCAATTTCAATTAAAAATGGCAGCCTTCCTGTTGGGTCTAGGTCATGGCACCAAGAGACTTTTTTGTAGGTCTCGGCATATTCCACATGTCTACCGAATTTCATACATGTGGGTTTATCGGGCTGCGAGGGCTGCTTATTTGAAATTTTCCAGGGGGCGCTATAATGCCATTTTTGCCACGCCTATTTGTAAATTTTTTATCAGTGTAATAGGAATGATGGTGTTTAAAATTGTACAAAATTTTGTGAGTTTTTGAGCATGCTGAAACCCTCAAAAGGGTAATTCTTTTAAAAATTGTATTGGGGGCGCTATAGAGCCATGATGCCTCATTTACTGCCAATTTTTGTTTCAAATTGAAGACAATGTGACAAATAAAATTTTAGCTAAGTTTTGCAAGTTTTCGAGTATGCTAAGGCCTTCAAATGTGTGTTCATAAAATTTGGAATAACGCAGGAAATGACTCATAGCTCACTTCCTGTTTGGCCGAAAAATTTCAAAAAAATCAGCACAGCCCAGAAAACCAAATGCAATGATCTGACTAAATTTCATGAACATTCAAGCACTTTTATATCAACATGGTCGTGTCAAGAGGGCGCTGTAGAGCCACCTGACCACACCCCCTCCAATATCAACATATAGGTATATTTGGAATTAGACTATCATTAAGCCTGTAAAGTTTCATGTAAATCTCCCAAAGCATATGCTCATAAAATGAACTTCCATTTTCATGGCGGAACATCGAAATTCGCCGCGACGCCACGGATACAAAGTTCGATGAATCCAAAAAAGCTTCGCATTTTAACATCGACGACGTCTTTCAATGTCATATGCCAAATTTTAAGTTGATCAGATAAAATCTCTAGGAGGAGTTCGTTAAAGTACGAAGCCTGTGAATGGCAAAAAATTTTAAAAATTTACAAATTCAATGAAAAATGGCGGACTTCCTGTTGAGTCTAGGTCATGGCACCTGAAGACTTTTTTTTAGGTCTTGGCATAGTACATATGTCCACCGAATTTGGAACATGTAGATTAAACACGCTGCGAGGGCTGCTTCATTGAAATTTTCTCGGTGGCGCTGTAATGCAATTTTTGCTATGGCTCGTAGCTCACTTCCTGTGCGGCAAAAAAATTTCAAAAAAATTTACAAAAAAATTTATGATGACTACTATGACCCTATCAAATTTCGTGAGAATCCGAGCAAGTGCGTTCCAAAATGGACGCGTGTTTGGTGGCGCTATAGAGCCACCTGGGCATGTCTAAGCACAAAAATAGTAATATTTTGCAATTTTCACCACGACTGACGTGTGGGCAAATTTTTGTGAGTTTTCGTGCATGGCAAAGCCCTCAAAAATGCGTTCTCGTAGCAGAAGAAGAAGAAGAAGAAGAAGAAGAAGAAGAAGAATAAAAATCCCATCAAAAACAATAGGTTCCTCGCACCTTCGGTGTCGGTGCTCGGGCCCTAAAAATCCCATCAAAAACAAAAGGTTCCTCGCACCTTTGGTGCCAGGACCCGTTCCGGGCCCTGGCACCGGTCGGTGCTCGGGCCCTAATTAAAGCTGCAAGCAGCGTTGAACGGGACCTCGCCCCCATGCGCACGTTGGGGTTGTGGTGAGATCCTGTTGGGTGCAGCATGGTCTCTCAATGTGTAGTAATAAATCTGGTTTTGAATGGATGAAATCTCTGGGAGGAGTGCGTTAAAATACAAAATGTGGAAATAAGGAAAAAAAGACACGTTAAAATCAAAATGGCCGACTTCCTGTTTGGAGTAGAGGAATGATACCAGAGACTTTTTTGTGCGACTTGGCCAAATACACATGTGTACCAATTTTCATTTTCCTACCCCAAAAAAACCCCTATGGGGAGGGGTTTTTGAAAATTTCAAGGGGGCGCTATCGAGGCATTTTGCAGCCCTCATAGGCAAAGCCCCAATCAGATGTGAGAGCTTGCCACCCTTAACAGGCATGTCAATTTCCATGATGATACGAATTCATTAAGAACATCAAAAACCCAAACGTATTTTCATGGCGAGGAATTTATCATCACGGCATCGCCACACGGAAGCCATTACTCGAAGCATCACACCATTCGTAAGGAAGTTCAAGCAACTTCTTTTACATGTTGTACGGGGGGAATAAAGTTGATGGGTTCAACTATATGTCATCAGTACAAGTGAAATTAAAAACTGGTCACTTCCTGTTGGTAGCCACGCCCACTGACCTACAGACCTGCAGAGCACAAACTTTGATCAGCATGGTCTTTTGATGTTTATTGATAAATCTGGTTCTAGATGGATGAAATCTCTAGGACCAGTGCGTTAAAATACAATATGTGGAAATCATGGAGAAATGACACGTAAAAATCAAAATGGCCGACTTCCTGTTTGGAGTAGACAAATGATGCCAGAGACTTTTTTGTGCGACTTGGCCAAATACACATGTGTACCAATTTTCATTTTCCTACCCCAAAAAAACCCCTATGGGGAGGGGTTTTTGAAAATTTCAAGGGGGTGCTATCGAGGCATTTTGCTGCTCTCATAAGCAAAGCCCCAATCATATGTGAGAGCTAGACACCCTTGACTTGTAAATCAATTTTTATGATGAGACAAGTGTATTAAAGACATAAAAAACCCAAACGTATTTTCTTGGCGAGAGATGGAAAGTCGCCGCATCACTACATGGACGCCATTATTCGTAGCTTCACAGCATTCATAAGGTAGCTTCATCTATTAGTTTTGCATGAAATAGAAGTAGAATGAGGTTGGTGTGTTCTACTATGTGTCATCAGTGCAAGTGAAAGTAATGACTGGTCACTTCCTGTTACCACAGAAAGGCGCTAGTAGTAAAGTGGAAATTTAATGCATTAACACGTTCAGGGCGGAGCAATGATCAAATCCAGCAAGTTTGAAGCTACTACAGTGAAGAATGTGGGCGTGAGAGCATTGGGAATCCCAAACATATTGTCATGGCGAGGCATCCAAAGTCGCCGCCTCGCCACGCGGACGCCATTATTCGTAGCTATGCAGCGTTTACAATGTAGCTTCATCAACTTGTTCCGCATGTTTTAGAAGTAGAATGAAGTTGATGGGTTCAACAATGTGTCATCAGTACAAGTGGAAGTAACGAGTGGTAACTTCCTGTTACCACCGGAGGGCGCTATTAGTAAAGTGGAAAGTTAATACATGAGGATGTTCAGGGCGGCGCCCTCATCATTTTCAGCAAGTTTGAAGCTTCAAAAATCAAGTGTTTGGATGTGAGAGCATTGTGAAATTTTTTCCTCAAGTCACTAAAATTTGTCACACCCTAGCAGCCACGCACTTTGACCTGCAGATCTGCAGAGCACAACTTTTGATCACCTTGGTCTCACAATGATCTCTATCGAATTTAAAGTTGATTCGGCGAAATCCCTAGGAGGAGTTCGTTTTAAAATTCAAAAATTCAAATCAAAATGGCCGACTTCCTGTTGGGTTTAGGGTGTGGTTCCAATGAAGTTTTTTGTATGCCTTTTTACAAAGCATATAAATACTAAATTTCGTCTGCCTACGACAAAAAAACCGAATTTCCCTATGGGAATTTTGAAACGTGTTTAGGGGGCGCTATTTCGACATTTGGGGTCAAACCTGTATGACCGCAAAAAAATATCAAATTTCGGATGAGGCTGGACGTCTGTGGAATGTTAACTTTTGATAACCTTGGTCTCACAATGATCTCTATCGAATTTAAAGTTGATTCGGCGAAATCCCTAGGAGGAGTTCGTTTTAAAATTCAAAAATTCAAATCAAAATGGCCGACTTTCTGTTGGGTTTAGGGTGTGGTTCCAATGAAGTTTTTTGTATGCCTTTTTACAAAGCATATAAATACTAAATTTCGTCTGCCTATGACAAAAAAACCGAATTTCCCTATGGGAATTTTGAAACGTGTTTAGGAGGCGCTATTTCGACATTTGGGGTCAAACCTGTATGACCGCATAAAAATATCAAATTTCGGATGAGGCTGGACGTCTGTGGAAAGTTAAACGCGTTTTCACAATTGGGAAAGGGGCGAAATTGGCCCTTGAAAGGTCGGAGGAATAATAATAATAATAATTAAAGCTGCAAGCAGCGTTGAACGGGCCCTCGCCCCCATGCGCACGTTGGGGTTGTGGTGAGATCCTGATGGGTGCAACATGGTCTCTCAATGTTTCATAATAAATCTGGTTTTGAATGGATGAAATCTCTGGGAGGAGTGCGTTAAAATACAATATGTGGACATCAGGCAAAAATGACACGTTAAAATCAAAATGGCTGACTTCCTGTTTGGAGTACACCAATGATGCCAGAGACTTTTTTGTGCGTCTTGGCCAAATACATATGTGTATCAATTTTCATTTTCCTACTCCAAAAAAACTCCTATGGGGAGGGGTTTCTGAGAATTTCAAGGGGGCGCTATCGAGGCATTTTGCTGCCCTCAAGGGCAAACCCCCAATACAATGTGAGAGCCCGCCACCCTTGACCTGTTTATCAATTTTTATGATGATTCAAGTTTATTAAAGACATCAAAAAGCGAAACGTATTTTCATGGCGAGGGATCCATTCTCATCGCATCGCCACACAAACGCCATTACTCGAAGCATCACAGCATTCGTAAGGTAGCTTAAGAAACTTCTTCTACATGTTGTACAGGGAGAATAAAGTTGATGGGTTCGACTATGTGTCATCAGTACAAGTGAAAGTAAAAAATGGTCACTTCCTGTTAGCGGCCACGCCCACTGACCTGCAGACCTGCAGAGCACAACTTTTGATCAACAAGGTCTCTTGATGTTTACTAATAAATGTGGTTCTGATTGGATGAAATCTCTAGGAGGAGTGCGTTAAAATACAATGTGTGGAAATCAGGCAAAAATGACACGTTAAAATCAAAATGGCCGACTTCCTGTTTGGAGTACACGAATGATGCCAGAAACTTTTTTTTGCGTTCTGGCCTAATACATATTTGTACCAATTTTCATCTTTCTACTCCAAAAAAACCCCTATGGGGAGGGGTTTTTGAAAATTTAAAGGGGGCGCTATTGAGGCATTTTGCTGCCCTCATGGGCAAAGTCCCAATCAGATGTGAGAACTTGGCACCCTTGACTTGTAAATCAATTTTTATGATGATACAAGTGTATTAAAGACATAAAAAACCCAAACGTATTTTCTTGGCGAGAGATGGAAAGTCGCCGCATCACTACATGGACGCCATTATTCGTAGCTTCACAGCATTCATAAGGTAGCTTCATCTATTAGTTTTGCATGAAATAGAAGTAGAATGAGGTTGGTGTGTTCTACTATGTGTCATCAGTGCAAGTGAAAGTAATGACTGGTCACTTCCTGTTACCACAGAAAGGCGCTAGTAGCAAAGTTGAAATTTAATGCATTAACACGTTCAGGGCGGAGCAATGATCAAATCCAGCAAGTTTGAAGCTACTACAGTGAAGAATGTGGGCGTGAGAGCATTGGGAATCCCAAACATATTGTCATGGCGAGGCATCCAAAGTCGCCGCCTCGCCACGCGAACGCCATTATTCGTAGCTATGCAGCGTTTACAATGTAGCTTCATCAACTTGTTCCGCATGTTTTAGAAGTAGAATGAAGTTGATGGGTTCAACAATGTGTCATCAGTACAAGTGGAAGTAACGAGTGGTAACTTCCTGTTACCACCGGAGGGCGCTATTAGTAAAGTGGAAAGTTAATACATGAGGATGTTCAGGGCGGCGCCCTCATCATTTTCAGCAAGTTTGAAGCTTCAAAAATCAAGTGTTTGGATGTGAGAGCATTGTGAAATTTTTTCCTCAAGTCACTAAAATTTGTCACACCCTAGCAGCCACGCACTTTGACCTGCAGATCTGCAGAGCACAACTTTTGATCACCTTGGTCTCACAATGATCTCTATCGAATTTAAAGTTGATTCGGCGAAATCCCTAGGAGGAGTTCGTTTTAAAATTCAAAAATTCAAATCAAAATGGCCGACTTCCTGTTGGGTTTAGGGTGTGGTTCCAATGAAGTTTTTTGTATGCCTTTTTACAAAGCATATAAATACTAAATTTCGTCTGCCTACGACAAAAAAACCGAATTTCCCTATGGGAATTTTGAAACGTGTTTAGGGGGCGCTATTTCGACATTTGGGGTCAAACCTGTATGACCGCAAAAAAATATCAAATTTCGGATGAGGCTGGACGTCTGTGGAATGTTAACTTTTGATAACCTTGGTCTCACAATGATCTCTATCGAATTTAAAGTTGATTCGGCGAAATCCCTAGGAGGAGTTCGTTTTAAAATTCAAAAATTCAAATCAAAATAGCCGACTTTCTGTTGGGTTTAGGGTGTGGTTCCAATGAAGTTTTTTGTATGCCTTTTTACAAAGCATATAAATACTAAATTTCGTCTGCCTATGACAAAAAAACCGAATTTCCCTATGGGAATTTTGAAACGTGTTTAGGGGGCGCTATTTCGACATTTGGGGTCAAACCTGTATGACCGCATAAAAATATCAAATTTCGGATGAGGCTGGACGTCTGTGGAAAGTTAAACGCGTTTTCACAATTGGGAAAGGGGCGAAATTGGCCCTTGAAATGTCGGAGGAATAATAATAATAATAATTAAAGCTGCAAGCAGCGTTGAACGGGCCCTCGCCACCATGCGCACGTTGGGGTTGTGGTGAGATCCTGATGGGTGCAACATGGTCTCTCAATGTTTCATAATAAATCTGGTTTTGAATGGATGAAATCTCTGGGAGGAGTGCGTTAAAATACAATATGTGGACATCAGGCAAAAATGACACGTTAAAATCAAAATGGCTGACTTCCTGTTTGGAGTACACCAATGATGCCAGAGACTTTTTTGTGCGTCTTGGCCAAATACACATGTGTATCAATTTTCATTTTCCTACTCCAAAAAAACTCCTATGGGGAGGGGTTTCTGAGAATTTCAAGGGGGCGCTATCGAGGCATTTTGCTGCCCTCAAGGGCAAACCCCCAATACAATGTGAGAGCCCGCCACCCTTGACCTGTTTATCAATTTTTATGATGATTCAAGTTTATTAAAGACATCAAAAAGCGAAACGTATTTTCATGGCGAGGGATCCATTCTCATCGCATCGCCACACAAACGCCATTACTCGAAGCATCACAGCATTCGTAAGGTAGCTTAAGAAACTTCTTCTACATGTTGTACAGGGAGAATAAAGTTGATGGGTTCGACTATGTGTCATCAGTACAAGTGAAAGTAAAAAATGGTCACTTCCTGTTAGCGGCCACGCCCACTGACCTGCAGACCTGCAGAGCAAAACTTTTGATCAACAAGGTCTCTTGATGTTTACTAATAAATGTGGTTTTGATTGGATGAAATCTCTAGGAGGAGTGCGTTAAAATACAATGTGTGGAAATCAGGCAAAAATGACACGTTAAAATCAAAATGGCCGACTTCCTGTTTGGAGTACACGAATGATGCCAGAAACTTTTTTTTGCGTTCTGGCCTAATACATATTTGTATCAATTTTCATCTTTCTACTCCAAAAAAACCCCTATGGGGAGGGGTTTTTGAAAATTTCAAGGGGGCGCTATCGAGGCATTTTGCTGCTCTCATGGGCAAAACCCTAATCAAATGTGAGAGCTTGACACATTTGACCTGTCAATCAGTTTTTATGATGATACAAGTTTATTAAAGGCATCAAAAACCCAAACGTATTTTCATGGCGAGGGATGGATAGTTGCCGCGTCACTACGCAAACGCCATTATGCGTAGCTTCACAGTATTCATAAGGTAGCTTCATCTATTTGTTCTGCATGTAATAGAAGTGGAATGAGGTTGGTGTGTTCAACTATGTGTTATCAGTACAAGTGAAAGCAATAACTGGTCACTTCCTGTTACCACAGGGGGGCGCTAGGAGTAAAGTGGGAATTTAATGTATCTGGATGTTCAGGGCAGAGCAATGATCATGTCCAGCAAATTTGAAGCTACTACAGTCAAGTATGTGGGCGTGAGAGCATTGGGAATCCCAAACGTATTTTCATGGCGAGGGATCCAAAGTCACCGCTTCGCCAAACGGACGCCATTACTCGTAGCTACACAATGTTCATAATGTAGCTTCAGCAACTTGTTGTGAATGTTTTACAAGAAGATAGAAGTTGATTGGTTCAACATTGTGCCATCAGTCCCAGTGGAAGTAATGAGTGGTCACTTCCTGTTACCACAGGGGGGCGCTATTAGCAAAGTGAAAAGTTAGTATATCAGGCCGTTCAGGGCGGTGCCCTCATCATGTTCAGCAAGTTTGAAGCTACTCCAATCAAGTATTTAGGTTTGAGATTGTTGTGAAATTTTTCCCTCAAGTCACTAAAATTTGTCACGCCCTAGCAGCCACGCCCTTTGACCTACAGATCTGCAGAGCACAACTTTTAATCAGGTTGGTTTCTCAATGATGTTTTCGAAATTTGAAGCCGTTCCGACGAAATCCCTAGGAGGAGTTCGTTTTAAAATTCAAAAATTCAAATCAAAATGGCCGACTTTCTGATGGGTTTAGGGCATGGCTTTAATGAAGTTTTTTGTATGCCTTGTTACAAGGCACATAACAACTGAATTTCGTCTGCCTACGACAAAGTAGCCGTATTTCCCTATGGGAATTTTTAAACGTGTTTAGGGGGCGCTATTTCGACATTTGGGGTCGAACCTGTGCGACCGCCCAAAAATATCGAATTTCGGATCTGGCCGGACGAATCGGGAAAGTTAGACGCGTTTTCACAACTGGGAAAGGGGCGAAATTTGCCTTTGTAAAATCGGAAGAATAATAAAAAATAAATAAATAAATAAATAAATAATAATGATAATAATAATAATAATAAACAGCGCGATTTCAATAGGGCCCTCCGCAGACGACTTGCAGACGGCTCGGGCCCTAATAATTAAAGCTGCAAGCAGCGTTGAACGGGCCCTCGCCCCCATGCGCACGTTGGGGTTGTGGTGAGATCATCACGGGTGCAGCTGTGCACTCTCGACCACTGGACAGGTCAAGTGCCGGCCCCAACCTGAGAGAAAGTGTCGAGTGAATCGGGCCAAGCTGAAGGAGTTATGATAGGTTGATACTTCATCCACCAGAAGGCGCTCAGAGTGTAACCAAATTTGGGCAGGTGCATTCAGGGGCAGACCCTAAGCACAAAAGTGAAGTTTTGAGCAAATCGGCCAGTTTCTACGTAAAATGTGGCATTCTCTGTTTTCATAAGGGGGCATGACGAGCTAGATTGTGTAGCAGCACATCGAGGCGTTCAGGGTGGGGATTTCACTACATACAGGAATTTTGAATCCATTTGGATGAAGTATGAGGGAGAGAGAGCAGCTCGAATGTGTTTGGCGAGGCATCTGAAATGGGGACACCATGGCGGCCAGGTCCATTTAGCGACAGACATGCAGAGCACTAGTTTTGATCAGCATGGTCTCTTGATGATCTGAAATAAATATTAGGTTTATTGGACAGAATCGCTAGGAGGAGTTCGTTAATATGCAATATGTGGAAATCGGGCCAAAATGAGACATTAAAATCAAAATGGCTGACTACCTGTTTGGAATTTATCCATGGTCCCAGAGACTTTTTTGTTCACATTGGCAACATACACGTGTACCAATTTTCATTTTCTAATTCCAAAAAAACCCCTAAGGGGAGGGGTTTTTCAAAATACCAAGGGGGCGCTATCGAGGCATTTTGCTGCCCTCATGGGCACCGCCCCAATCAGATGTGAGAGCTTCCCACCCTTGACCGGCATATCAATTTCCATGATGATACGAGTTCATTAAGAACATCAAAAACACAAACGTATTTTTATGGCGAGGGATCCATTGTCACCGCATCGCCACATGGACGCCATTTCTCGAAGCATCAAAGCATTCGTAAGGTAGTTTAAGCAACTTCTTCTACATGTTGTACAGGGGGAATAAAGTTGATGGGTTCAACTATGTGTCATCAGTACAAGTGAAAGTAAAAACTGGTCACTTCCTGTTAGCAGCCACGCCCACTGACCTACAGACCTGCACAGCACAACTTTTGATCAGCATGGTCTTTCAATGTTTATTAATGCATCTGGTTTTGAATGGATGAAATCTCTAGGAGGAGTGCGTTAAAATACAATATGTGGAAATCAGGCAAAAATGGCACGTTAAAATCAAAATGGCCGACTTCCTGTTTGGAGTACACAAATGATGTCAAAGACTTTTTTGTGCGTCTTGGCCAAATACACATGTTTACTAATTTTCGTCTTTCTACTCCAAAAAAACCCCTATGGGGAGGGGTTTTTGAAAATTTCAAGGGGGCGCTATCGAGGCATTTTGCTGCCCTCATGGGAAAAGCCCCAATCAGATGTGAGTGCTTCTCATCCTTGACCGGCATATTAATTTCCATGAAGATACAAATTCATGAAGAACATCAAAAACCCAACTGTATTTTCATGGCGAGGGATCCATTGTCACCGCATCGCCACACAGACACCATTACTCGTAGCATCACAGTATTCGTAAGGTAGTTTAAGCAACTTCTTCTACATGTTGTACAGGGGGAAAAAAGTTGATGGGTTCAATTATATGTCATCAGTACAATTGAAAGTAAAAACTGATCACTTCCTGTTAGTAGCCACGCCCACTGACCTACAGACCTGCAGAGCACAACTTTTGATCAGCATAGTCTCTCAATGTTTTGTAATAAATTTGGTTTTGATTGGATGAAATTTCTAGGAGGAGTGCGTTAAAATACAATATGTGTAAATCAAGCAAAAATGACACGTTAAATTCAAAATGGCCGACTTCCTGTTTGGAGTAGACAAATGATGCCAGAGACTTTTTTTGCGTCTTGGCCAAATACACTTGTTTACCAATTTTTGTCTTTCTACTCCAAAAAAACCTCAATAAGGAGGGGTTATTGAAAATTTCAAGGGGGCGCTATCGAACCTGTCCGACCGCCCAAAAATATCGAAGTTCGGATTCGGCCGGACGAATGGGGAAAGTTATACGCGTTTTCACAATTGGGAAAGGGGCGAAATTGGCCTTTGAAAAATCGGAAGAATAATAAAAATAATAATAATAATAATAATAATAATAATAAACAGCGCGATTTCAATAGGGCCCTCCGCAGACGACTTGCAGTCGGCTCGGGCCCTAATAATAATAATAATAATAATAATAATAAACAGCATGATTTCAATAGGGTTCTCCGCGGACGACTTGCAGTCGTGCTCGGGCCCCAATAATAATAATAAACAGCATGATTTCAATAGGGTCCTCCGCGGACGACTTGCAGTCGTGCTCGGGCCCTAATAATAATAATAATAATAAACAGCATGATTTCAATAGGGTCCTCCGCGGACGACTTACAGTCGTGCTCGGGCCCTAATAATAATAAACAGCATGATTTCAATAGGGTCCTCTGCGGATGACTTGCAGTCGTGCTCGGGCCCTAATAAACAGTACTATTTCAATAGGGTCCTCGGACGACTTTCAGTCAGCTCGGGCCCTAATAAACAGCATGATTTCAATAGGGTCCTCCGCGGACGACTTGCAGTCGTGCTCGGGCCCTAATAATAACAATAACCATAATAATAATAATAATAAGAAGAGGAACAATAATTGCTATATCATTATTACATCCATAACAGTAATACTAGAAAATGTTAGAATAAAAAGAACAATAAAAATAACATAAATAGAAATAGTAAGTAATAAATATTAAGAAGGCACAGGGCCCGTGACCCACACCACCCCCGGCCAACCCCCACCCCATCCCAGATGCCACTCACAGCCCCGCCTGCCCCTTCTTCCCCCTTCTTCTTTTTCTTGGGGGGGATGTGACTCCGCTAGTGTATGCATTAAAAAAGTGAGGAATGTGACGCGAAGCCAACCAAAGGCCAGTCCCTACGTCCAGCCCCACTCGCCCTATTCTTTGAGTGTGTATTTTTTTCCCCTCCTTTTTTGTATTGAAGATGGTGTGTAACATATAGGAAAACAAAAAAAAGGCAAAGGCATATAAGCTCAGGCGTGGGGATTGGAAGAAGGCCGAGAGGCGAAGGCAGGCACAGGCCACAGAGCCCATGTTGCCCCCCCCGACTAAATAATGATAACAGCAATTATACACTCACCATTGTGGTTTAGCGACTGTACATTTATAATTTCTTGTTAATATTATTATTGCTGCCCTCGTCACCACCATCGCCACCAGTTTAAATCATAATTTTATGATTTATAAGTAATTATTAGTAGATGGTAATATTATAAGTCAAAGACTTACAGAGTATTTATTTATATGTATGTATTTAAGCTTGAATGTATGCTTGTGTGTATGTGTGCTTTAATGTATTTTGTGATTGTTTGTATGTACGCATGAATGTAAACATGCATGTCATGTCATGGTTTGCAATGTGCTTTTTGCTTTGTTACTCTCGTCCCTGACGATATCGTTTTCCTTCCACATCGGATTTTTTACCCAGCTGGCTGATTACTCCTGGGCGGTCCCTCCAAGAGTCTATTTAAGCCGAAAGTGGCCACGCCTCCTTCGCTGGAGTGTTTGAAATGACTTTGCTCACTTCGGCTCGATATATCTCTAGTCAGGGGTTTGCCTATTTATATATATTTCCTTTGTTTCTGGGAAGCTTACCTTCTTTAGGTTATTTGGCACTATTGTTAGGTGCCTTGTTTAGTTTTCTCTTTTATTGAGAATTCTTTTTCTATCTGGTTGCTCGCTTCATTTCTGGAACTTAAGCCTTTAGTTAATTCAGAAATGCAAGCTTGTCTCCGCTCTAAATTAGCCCTATCATTCTCAGCTGCGCCGGCTCTCTGCTTGATGCAGCTTCGCCTGCCGCGGCATCTGAAACTCCACTCTTTCCAGCCATTCAAGTGTAGCCTGTATCAGCCACATATATTTTGTCAATCAGACACATAGCTGATCTTGTCAAAGTTGGCAGCATGATTGAAAATGACATGGCTTCCATGAAGAGCTATTGGGATAAAGTGAATAATGAAAAGACATCCAAACAGTCATCAAAAAAGAAAGCTGATCTAACTGTTGTAAAATCAGTCACACTCCCATGCTCAAACCAAGCGTCCTCTCTCCCCTCTTGCTGTTGAGCTCGCCATTAGAGGCTTTCAGGGGCCCGCCCTGCTGGACACAGGGAGTACCTTCTCTCTGATGCAGGATAAACTATGGCGGCAAATCAAAAAGCCACAAGAAAATCTAACTTCCTGTGGCAACCAGGAGTTTGCCCTGGCGAATGGCACTGCGAAAAAGGTAATAGGAAAGGCTCAGTGTACCATTGACTTCCATGACAGTTACTGGACTCACTCTATGTATGTTTTTTCAGATGAAGACCTTTGCTTTTCCTGTCATTTTAGGCCTGGATTTCCTGCAAAAGAGTAGTCTACACCTTGACTTCATGCGAGGAACCTATGGAGTAAAAAAGGAGGGAAAAGTGACATACTACCCATTTATTGATCAGAGTGACTGGGAAAGGGAATGGCACACAACTGCTGGATTAGCAAATCTCAATATTTATTATGCTCTGTTTCTCAGGGATCAGGCCAAAACACCACCTGACCTTTCAAACATTCTTTCTGACTTACCCTACTGAGCCTAGGCCTGAACTTTTACAGATGATGAACGAGTGGCCATCCGTCTGCTCTGGAGAGCTGGGAAAAACATCTGTTGTGAAACATGCCATCCGCCTCACAGACGATATACCCATCCGATCTCCAGCTTACCGTGTGTCTCCACTCAAGAAAGATATCATTCAGCAGCAACTGAAGGAGATGCAGGCTGATGGGATCATTGAGCCTTCCTCGTCTCCATACGCTTCTCCGGTCGTGTTGGTGCCGAAGCCACAAGGGAAGTGCCGATTCTGCGTTGACTACAGACGCCTAAACAAGAAGACCTTGTTCGATGCTTATCCCATGCCAAACATACATGACATTCTTGAGTCTTTTGCTGGTGCCTGTGTATTCAGCTCTCTGGACTTGCGTTCTGGTTACTGGCAGGTCGCTATGGATGAAGCCAGCATTGAGAAAACGGCCTTCATCACTCCATTTGGCCTTTTTCACTTCCTATCCATGCCTTTTGGCCTGAAGAACTCTGGAGCCACCTTCCAGAGACTCATGGAGAAAGTCTTGGGTGAGCTAAGAGGCACGTGTTGTCTTGTCTACATTGATGACATCGTTGTGTATTCAAGGACCGAGGCAGCTCATTTGGAGGACCTAAGGAAGGTGTTTGAGAAGCTCCATCAAGCCTACCTGACCTTCAACTTAAAGAAGTGCCATTTCTTTAAGTCATCCCTGACATTTTTGGGACATCAAGTGTCTAGCTAAGGCATCTCTGCTGATTCTGAGAAGCTCAGTTCCATAAAGGAATATCCAAGGCCTCAAAATGTCAAAGAGCTACAGAGGTTTCTTGGGCTAGCTGGCTGGTACCATAAATTCATCAAGAACTTTGCAGACCTTGCAGCTCCTTTGAACAACTTAAAGAAGAAGCATGTCACTTGGGAATGGACAGAGGACTGTGAAAAGAGTTTTGAAAGGCTAAAAGAAGCTTTGCTGTCTCCACCGGTCCTTGCACACCCTGACTTGACAAAATCCTTCAAGGTCTCTACTGATCTCTACTGATGCCAGTGACGTAGGTTTGGGTGCAGTATTGACCCAAGAGGATGCTGATGGTGAGCATGAGATTGCTTTTGCTTCCCGCCTGCTGAATGGAGCTGAACGAAACTACTTCACCTCAGAGAAGGAGTGTCTAGCTGTGGTCTGGGCAGTTGAAAAATGGCGACACTTCCTTGAGGGTGTACAGTTTGAGGTGGTGACAGACCATGCAGCACTATCCTGGGTCTTTAACACCCCAAAGACCTCCTCACGCCTCGTCCGCTGGGCCCTCAGACTCCAGCCTTTCACCTTCACTGTTTGCTACAGGAAAGGCACTTTGAATGTAGTCCCTGATGCCTTGTCGCGGATCCCTGAGTCCACTCCTGGGACCACCACCACCTCAAGCCTTGTTGTGTATGCTGTTAAGGTGTCTGTTGATCTGCCGAACTCTCTTCATGAAATTGCCGCCGCTCAATGCAGAGTCAAGTACACTGAGGTTATCCATGGACACACACCTTCATCTGACTCTCTTCCACCAAACCGAATTACCTTCATCGACCACCAGGGGCTGCCGTATAGGAGAGTGCTGATCGCTCAAGATGGGTACAAATATCAACTAGTTGTTCCAGAGGATCTGCGTCTCACTTTTTTGCAGTACTACCACAATAACCCTCTTGGAGGACACTTTGGGCTCTTAAAGACCCTCCTGCGTGTCCTGGAAGTTGCTTGGTGGCCAGATTTTCGTAAAGACACCTGGAAACACATCAAAGAATTCTCTGTCTGCCAGCAACATAAGCCGTCTAACACCAAACCTGGTGGTCTGCTGCAGTCAACACAGGTGTCAGAGGTGGGTGAGATGTTGGGCATCGACATTATGGGTCCATTTCCTTGCAGCCGAAGAGGAAATTATTATCTAGTCGTGCTTGTGGACTACTACTCAAAGTGTACTGAGCTCTTCCCTGTGCGTAATGGCAAAACGCCAAAGCTGGTGAGAATACTAACCGAGGAGGTCTTCACCCGGTGGGGGACGCCTAAGTACCTGCTGTCTGACAGGGGAAGTCAGTTCACCAGCCATCTCCTGAAAGACATTTGCAAGGCATGGGGAGTGTCCAATAAATTCACTACCAGTTACCACCCCCAAACAAACCAGACGGAGAGAGTGAATCGTACTCTCAAGAAAATGATTGCGTCCTATGTGGCAGGAAGGCACAACGAATGGGACAAGTGGGTCCATGAATTCTGCTTTGCCATCAATTCCTCTCGCCAGGAGTCGACAGGATTTGCGCCATCCACTTTGAATTTGGGACGTGCTCTCAAAGGCCCTCTTGAACAACTTCTGCCAACTGCTCCTGCTCCATCTTTGGCGAGACACACTCTTTTGGAGAGACAGCTGGAACTAAAAAAAGAAGTGGCAGATAATGTCAAAAAGGCCCAGGCAAAGCAAGCAAAATATTAAAACTTAAGAAGGAGGAATGTAGTGTTCTCACAGGGGGATCTGGTGTGGGTTAAGGCCCATCCACTGTCCGATGCTTCAAAGGGTTTCACTGCCAAGTTGGCACCCAAATGGATCGGACCATGTACTGTGGAGAGGAAGCTGGGACCTCTGAATTACAGGATCCTTTTCCCCGATGACTCCACTGATAATGTAAATGTTGTGAATCTGAAGGCCTACTTTGGCCCTCCTCCTACTAGCGTTTCCAGTCTGGGGGTGGGGACTATGTAGCCTGTATCAGCCACATTGATAAAATATATCAGACATATTATGAGGACCAATAACTGATTTAATTATGTTTGAAATGTAGGCCTATTGATTATTGCACGTTATATTTATATTGTATGAATAGGAAGCCTGGCCAGGCTTTGCGGAAATTTCTCTTTTTTTTTTTATTTCTTAATATACATGGGCGTATACCATGGATTTCATAGCCATTCTTAGCCTAGACAGACGATAGGGTAAAGCACTGTCACTCGCCTTCTCACTCTCTCACGCACACACCTTCTGTCTGTCTGTCCTATGGCTGTGCTGGGTGGAATCACATGTTCTTTTTTAAAATTGAGACGCGGAAAACTAAAAAGAGCGTCGATGAGCCTGGAGGAAGAAATTGTGACTGCAAAACATTTCTGATATCCTCTTGATCGCCGGAATAAAATAAAGGATCAACTCTGCTGCGGTGTCTGAAATTCTCGAAAGATTTACTCTGCTCATCACGCCCGAGGGTGATTATACGCGGACTATTAATTAACCTTTCAAGGTGAGATCGGCTCTATTTTTATTGTGCTTTCGCTGTGGAGTTTGTCAAGAAGGACTGCCTTGCTGCCTGGCGTGGATTACCGTGCAGGATTATTATTATTTTTTATCATTATTTGCTACTTTGCCACGTCGGAGTTGTCGGGAGGATTTTCTTTTTTTTTCTCTCTCTCTCTCTCCTCGGTGAACTGGAGCGCAAAGCTGCGTGTCGTGTTTATGGTTGCTTGCTATTTGACTGAAAATATACGTAGACTCTACTGTGGTCTCTTTATCTTGTTCACTCTATCTTCCCTCTCTCCTCACTTAAGCACTTGGGGGAAAATAAATCCACATTTAAGAAATATTTTCTGTGTTGCGTGGTTTAAGCGACCCTCGACTTTTTCTTTGTTAACAACTCCAAACCAGTCGTTACAACAGATAAATGAATAATTGAATAAATGAATGAGCTTAAAGTCATTTGAGATTGGTTCCCAGGCAAAAGAGGTACATCGCCCACCATAATTATTGGCACCCCTGGTTAAAATGTGTTCTTTAGCTTCTAATAAATTCAGTTTTTTTCTAAATAATATAGGACCACAATGAAAAAAAGAGGAAAATCCAACCTTTAATTCAAGTGCATTTATTCAGTGGGAAAAAAATCCCACATTAAGAAATAATTCTTTTACATCAAATCATGCGTGCCACAATTATTAGCACCCCTGATGTTCATACTTTGTACAACCCCCTTTTGCCAACAAAACAGCACCTATTCTTCTCCTATAATGTTTCACAAGATGTGAGAATACAGATAGAGGGATCTTCGACCATTCCTCTTTGCACAATCTCTCTAAATCATCCAGCGACCTGGGTCCTCTCCTCTCCACTCTCCTCTTCAGCTCACTCCACAGGTTTTCTATGGGGTTGAGGTCTGGGGACTGAGATGGCCATGGGAGGAGCTTGATTCTGTGTCTGGTGAACCATTTCTGTGTAGATTTGGCCCCATGTTTAGGGTCATTATCTTGCTGAAAGACTCAGTGACGACCCATCGTCAGCTTTCGTTCAGAGGCCACCAGATTTTGATATAAAATGTCCTGGTGTTTCAAAGCGTTCATGATGCCATACACCCTAACAAGGTTCCCAGGGCCTCTGGAAGGAAAAAGGCCCACAGCATCACCGATCCTGCCCCATACTTCACAGTGGGCATGACGTGCTTTTCTGCTTACTCATCTTTTGTGTTCCTCCAGACCCACTTAGAGTGCTTGTTGCCAAAAAGCTCTATCTTGGTCTCATCTGACCAAAGCACACGGTCCCAGTTGAAGTCCCAGTACTGCTTTGCGAACTCCAGACGTTTGCGTTTATGATTGTGAGTGAGAAAAGGTTTTTTCCGTGTATGCCTCCCAAACAACTTGTTGGCATGTAGATAGTGCCTGATGGTTGTTTTGGAGACTTTATGACCCCAAGATGCTACCATTTGTCGGGATTCTTTAACAGTGAGCTTTGGAGAACTTTTTATTTCTCTTACCACCCTCCTCACTGTGCGTGGTGGCAAAATAACCTCGCGTTCTCATCCAGGCAAGTTTACCACTGTTCCAGTTGTTTTAAACTTCTCAATGATTCCTCTGACAGTAGATATGGACAGGTGCAGGCGAGTGGCTATTTTCTTCCTCTATGTCACGTCATATTTATACCCCAGGGAAACAGGAAGTGATGAATTACTAATTAAATGTTCCTAGATACTCTGATCAACGTTGTAAACTACGGTAGAAATGACAGAAATACTTCAATTACATTTAATTCCTAAGAATTGATTTTATGAGAAATAATTTATTCTTAGTCAGGGATTTTTTCCCCCCCTTAAAATTCAATTGAGGTGAAGGTTACATTTTTCTACAATTTTCAGTGAATTTAATTTAAGGCTTTTAACACATCTTAAACTGGGGTGCCAATAATTATGGAGGGCGTTGTACGTGTCTGGTTGATTTTGGGTGCAGTTAGAACATGTTTCTGAAGTGAAGCCCATTTTAAACATTTTCTGGCCAGTGTAGTGGGTTCTGTGGAGTATCTTGTATTGAATTAACTGTAGATTTGCATTTCTAGTCATGAAATAAATATTTTGGCAGATTTGGTTCCAGAAGTCAGCATCAGAAGCAATCAGCAGATCTCTTTCCCATTTTCCTGGTGGCATTGAAATTATTCTATATATTTTTGAGAGGAGTTTTTTTGTTGATTGAATGAAAAAAAAATGATGTATTTTCACTTTAAAATAATTAACTCATGTATGATCATTATTTTTTCTTAGCTGCAGGTTTTTATTTTATTTTCTTTTATTTATTTATTTTGAGGTTTTTTTAGGAATCACTCCTGTTTTCTTGAACAATTCCTTGTTTTTGAATTCAAGATTTATGAATAGGCTGCAATGTTTTTTCCTGTTGAACTGACTTGATCTGACCAGTGATATTCCCCGGAATTTTGCCAGTTCATTCTAGCTTTTCTGGGCAACACTGAAAGATGCTAACTTTGTAAGGAACAAGCTGTAACAACTCAAACTAACCAGTAGGGGCCAAAGTTGTGCCAGATCTGTTGTGGACGTTTTGAATTCAACATCAGACACTGAAAATGGTTGTTCGCAAACTACAACCAAGTTAGCAGTCGAACGTATTGTGAGAAAATGGCTCGAATGTGGTCTTGAGTGCCATGATTTTTAGTACCTGTGAAGTTATGATAGAAAAGAAATTTAGTCATTGGGGAAGAACGCAGCATGGAACAGGCTCAATCCTTAAAGGCCCTCTACCACCTCAGCCCTCACACTCACCCTCTGTGTACGCGCACACACGGAGGGACCGCCATTTTGAAGTATATTCCAATCCAATTAGCTCTGAGTCGGAGTTGTCTCCACTTCCTGGCCAAAGAAAAATTTGCACAGTGATATTTTTTGTACATTTTGTTAGATCGCCCCTAACTTTTTAATCGTCGCAATACTTTGTGATTGATTAATTCAGTCTGCCTTACTCTTTGATCCTGGCGCACATTCATTCTGGCATGTTTTGGCAATCTTATGCAATGTTACTACATTTATTTTCAACCAGAGTTGTATAAATATTTGGCAGAGATATTGCATTGATTATTGGGAGAGTCAAACCACTCCATAATACCTCCTCCAGCACATCCCAAAGACTTTCACTTGTTTAACTTAGGGACTGTGGTGGCCAATGCATGTGTGGAAGTGATTCCTTATGCTCGCTGAAATACTCCTTCACAATCTAAGCCCAAAGAACCTTGGTATTGTCATCCTGGAGTATTCCTGTGCTGTTAGGGATTAAAAATCCATAGATGGGATTACCATTCAGTACATGTGGTGGCTTAATTTACATTACATTGCTTTCATATTATGCACCAGAACTGAGAGCGCGCAACATTGCCTTGTACAACCAAAATGACGAGAGCTTTTGTGAGAGCTCCACTTTAAAAATGTATTTATATGTATGTACATTTTAGGCTTTTCGAGCAATTCCTGGTACTCCATCATCATAGATATTCTAGATGGCATCCATAGATCTAAGTCTCATCCATGTTTCATTTTAGAAAAAAGTTATTGATGTTTCACCACTATCTTTCCAGGTTTTAATACAGCATTGGGCAGTTCTTAACCCAATACCAGTGATTTCATCTTTCTCCTTTGTTGTTTTCTTTGCTTGATGCAGGCCAATAATTTGCCCCTTTTCAAGCATAGGAACATCTTTTCACCACCATGGAATACTTCCTCCAACATGGTTCTTCAAGAAAGGAGAAGCTACACGCAGCATCAGTCAGGGTTAAAAGAATTGTTGCCAGCTGAAATATATCAATATATCAATCACTGCAATACTGATTCAATAGCAGGCTCTTAGTTATTTGCTTATTAAAATCCAAACGGTGACTTTCTCTTTTGAAAAGCTATTGTATAAAACCCTCTGACAGAGAGTCTGCATTAAAATCCTGATTTTCGAGTCTCACTCTCCCTTACCGAAAGCAGGAGAATTGGAGAGACGTCATATACAATGCAACGCATATATCTGTTACTGCGGTGATAACTCCTTCTGTCTCCTGGTGGATAGAGGGAAAGAGCAGTAAGTTCATAAATGCATTTGTTCCCTCCCCTTATGAAGACCGCCATCCTCAGCTGTGAAGGAGACCTCACACAGTGACATTCGGAAGTGAAGTCCTAGTGGCGAGGGAGCAGTTTGACAAAGGGTCAGAGCATATTAACCAGAGGTGGACATTCCTGGAGTCAGAACATTAAAGTCCTGTATTGTTTCATTTCTACCCATGAGCTCAGCCAGTTGGTTATACAAATTAGTTCAACCTCCTGGCTAAAGGGTATCTCTAATTAGCGAATCCCAGTAACTGGAACAAAATACTGGGGAGGACTAGAATGAAGCTGGATTGTTCCCCAATGGTCTTCTCATTATTTTTGTTATTTTTTATACTTATGATATTGGTTAGCGGCATTACTAATCAGTTTGTCATTGAACTCCTTATTTTACTCGCATGATTCAATCACATCACCTGATTTTTAGTGTCTATGTATGAACTCATCCAAACACAATGTAACCTCTTCCATTGCATATCATATTTTCAGGCACATTGGTAAAAAAAAAAACTTTACATTAATGATATATAATTTGAGCTGGATGATCTCTCATTGAAAGCTTTTATGAAAAGAACATATTGTTTCAAGTAGGAAAGCCATCCTCTGATTCTGTCTGATCCAAGTTTAGGTTTAGTCTGCAGTGTGGAAAAAAGTAGTTGCAACACACGTTGCAGAATGTGAAAGACATTTTCAAACATCTGTTCCCGGCATTAATTAACACTGTGGATATTGATTATATTTTTGAAATTTAGATATTTAAATTTTGAATCTAACCTAATAAGTAAGATTACATTTAAAACCTCAAATTAGATACGAGCTATTGATATGTCAAGGATTGCATTTTAGTTTTGAAGAAAACTGATGTTTTACGAAATGAACCAAGAGCAAACATTAGTAAAATGCAAAAAGGAGGCTTTATTTCTGAAGGGGGAAAACAGAGCTGGCAACAGTACAAAGTCCGCAATCCAAAATCAGAGTCCAAGGGGCGAAATCCAGAGTCATACACAGGGCACCAATCACAAAAATTGTAGTCAGACAAAAGAGGTCAAAAAACAAGAATGCGGCAGAAGTACAGGGAATAGGCAAAGCTCGATATCAAGGACGGTCCAGTCAGAAAGATAAATCAAAATGAATCAAGGCGAAAAAACATTGCACAGGAGACAAGGAAGAACGATCTGATAAGAAAGTGAACCAAACAGACATCTTATATACTGATCAGGGAGAACAGGTGCAATCAATGGTAACAATAATCAGGGAGTGACACATTAGCAATAAACTAATTACATGAATTTGACTGTAGCCAAAACGCAGACAGGGATCACAAGGCAAACCTATGTACAAAACAACAGCTCCGGTTAAGGAGTACTAAAGTGTATAGATTAAAGAAAAGGAAAGCATAAAGTATTAGTGGAGATCCACAGAAAACTGCAGCAGAGATAATTAGGGATAGGCAAGGAGGCAGAGATTAGAATTGGGCGACTGCTGTACAATTAGTAAATGCAGCTATACAATCCCGAGTGCTTTTTTGTAAGTTGGTCACAATATACAAAGTTACTGTGGGGTTAGTAATCAGCAAAAACAATAAACTTTTGTATGTATTAGTAAGATAGTGAAAGAGAGAGGAAGGAAGAACACAAGATAATGAAAGAAGATTGAAACCCGAATGAGTGGCACGCAAGACAAGGGACCATGAGCAAAGATACACACATGACAAGACGGGGAGACGAAGTACAAGGCATGGAAATGAAAACATGGCATGATAACTAATAAACTAAAACATGAAAAATAACACAAATCCTAAATACCAAAAACACAATCCTACGAGAGGTCAGACATAAGCAATGGTCGAAACACAGGCAGAGGTCACTAGGCACAAAAATCAATAGACATGGCGAGGCCAGGTACAGAACTTAAACAAGGACATGGCAAAAACGGAATCACAACAAAAACGTGCACAATGATAGACTAGGACAAGGACTGACCCTTTGGCCCTCTATTATCATGTGCGGGTGAGGGGATATCGCTTGCGGAATTGTTCATTGTGTACAAGCGGAGACATAAGCTACAACAAAACAGGTGATCGCACGTTATGTGCTGATGCAAGAGAGAGGGAACAAAGAGAGAGAGGGGGATGCAAAGACCAGATGCGGAGTGATAAAGAAGCCATTCTTTTCACTGTCTCTTTAGAGATCTTGACGTAAGTAGGTAGGCCGAAACGCATGTACTGTGTGTTCCTAATTCTGACTGCCCACAGGTCTGGTTAGAACTCTCTTTATGCATTTTGGCTCAGATACAAAGTGTTCACTTCTGATTCATGTTCATGATCTTATACTGATAACATTCCAAGCATAAAGAGAACTCTCTCTCTCTCTCTCTTTTTTTGCAAAAACCTTTGCTTTACTCTGCGGTTTTGTGCAAAGAGTGTTTTATGAGATTTATTGCACTCATCAACAGTTGCTCTACCATTGCTTTACACTGCAGATTTGTGCGAAGGGTGTTGTATGAGATTTATTACACTCATTAACAGTTGCTCTACCACTGTTTTTTATGTGTGTGAAAGTATTAGATATATGTTTATTTCTTGTGAGAGTTGAATGATGGACTGATGTGCATTACATCTGCTTTCAACTTTGTGTAGTGTTCCTGTTATGATTTTTTAGCTTTAGGACTGTTTTTATTGATTTTTTTTTTTGTCGCCTCTGCATGTGTATGGTTACTTTTGCATATGTAAGATCATGTATGTGTGTGTGTGTCTGTGTGTTTGTGAGAGCTTTTTGTGACCTTTAAAAGCATCTACTTTCAGCAGCATTGAGTGTCAATGCTCGGCAAGTGAAATCAGAGAGAATACCTTGCTGGTGTTAGACCGTGTTTGGTGCCCCATCAAATTCTGCGACCTGCTGCGTTGGAAGAAGGTCATTTACTTAAGTAAAACTTGAACCCATGAGGTTGGGAACTGGCCGCTAATCTCCACTGACCTGGAGTCTGAAGTGCGTAGGCTCAGGATATTGTGCAGACACACTGATTAGCATCTCACCTCCAATAACAGGGCCGATTCTATCTGGGTTTCCGATTTCTACCTCCAGGTAGGAGACGCGCTCAGCCCCTCACTGGCTGAGGACCGCAGGGAAGTCAGCTTCCCAGGGCTAACCTGCTGTGGGGATATCGATCTGACTCACGCCCACCTGAAGCTTACACTGTTCAGCAGGGGATGACTCCTACATACACAAGTATGCGTGACTACAGAGATAGACTGGCGCAGTACTTGCAAAAAATAAGCCTGTCATGCATGTTTTAGTTGTGTTAAGACAGATGGAAAGTTACATTCTTTCTGCAGATGTAGGCCACTTTGTTGGCTCTCATCTCCCTCATTTGGCTGCTTTTATCTGGGTTCAGATTGTGCTTAAGAAAAATATGGGCTTAGATCCTTTTTGTTCAACAACTAAAAATCTATTGCCCCATTTCTGAATAGCAATATCCTAGGTTAGAGTGGGTCAGTGCCTTGGCAATTTTTGCATCTTATTTTCAAAGAAATTAGACTTTATGGTGCTACTTGCCTGTTATAAATTGTTTTTTCCTCTCTTGGACTGACTTTTCTGTGGGATTATGTTGTTGCTTGGATGCCCGTCACTGGTTATTAGGGCCCGAGCTGACTGAAAGTCGTCTGAGGACCCTATTGTAATTGTACTGTTTATTTTTATTAGGGCCCGAGCCGACTGATAGCTGTCCAAGGACCCTATTGAAATCGTACTTTTTATTAGGGCCCAAGCCGGCTAAAAGTCGTCCAAGGACCTGATTGAAATCGTACTGTTTATTTTTATTATAATTATTATTATTATTATTATTATTAGGGCCCGAGCACGACTGCAAGTCGTCCGCGGATGACCCTACTGAAATCATGCTGTTTATTATAATTATTAATATTAGTATTATTATTAGGGCCCGAGCACGACTGCAAGTCGTCCACGGAGGACCCTATTGAAATCATGCTGTTTATTATTATTATTATTATTATTATTATTATTAGGGCCCGAGCACGACTGCAAGTCGTCCGCGGAGGACCCTATTGAAATCATGCTGTTTATTATAATTATTATTATTATTTTTATTCCTCCGACATTTCAAGGGCCAATTTCGCCTCTTTCCCAATGGTGAAAACGCGTCTAACTTTCCACAGACGTCCGGCCTCATCCGAAATGTGATATTCTGATGCGATCATACAGGTTTGACCCCAAATGCCGAAATAGCGCCCCCTAAACACGTTTCAAAATTCCCATAGGGAAATTCGATTACTTTGTCGTAGGCAGACGAAATTTGGTATTTATATGCTTTGTAATAAGACATACAAAAAACTTCATTGGAGCTACGCCCTAAACCCAACAGGAAGTCGGCCATTTTGATTTGAATTTTTGAATTTTAAAACGAACTCCTCCTAGGGATTTTGCCGAATCAACTTCAATTTGGTAGAGATCATTGTGAGACCAAGATGATCAAAAGTTGTGCTCTGCAGATCTGCAGGTCAAAGAGCGTGGCTGCTAGGGCGTGACAAATTTTAGTGACTTGAGGAAAAAATTTCACAATGCTCTCACATCCAAACACTTGATTTCAGAAGCTTCAAACTTGCTGAAAATGAGAAGGGCGCCGCCCTGAACATTCTGATACATTAACTTGCCACTTTGCTAATAGCGCCCCCCGGTGGTAACAGGAAGTGACCACTCGTTACTTCCACTTGTACTGATGACACATTGTTGAACCCATCAACTTCATTCTACTTCTAAAACATGCAGAACAAGTTACTGAAGCTACATTGTAAACGCTGTATAGCTATGAGTAATGGCGTCCGTGTGGCGAAGCGGCGACTTTGGATGCCTCGCCATGAAAATATGTTGGGATTCCCAATGCTCTCACGCCCACATACTTGACTGTAGTAGCTTCAATCTAGCTGGACATAATCATTGCTCCACCTTTAACGTCTAAATGCATTAAATTTCCACTTTGCTACTAGTGCCCCCCTGTGGTAACAGGAAGTGACCAGTTATTACTATCACTTGGACTGAGGACACATACTTAATCAAATCAACCTCATTCCACTTCAATTACATGCAGAACAAATTGCTGAAGCTACCTAATGAATAATATAAACCTACGCATAATGACGTCCGTGTAATGACGCGGCGACTATCCATACCTCGCCATGAAAATACGTTTGGGTTTGTGATGTCTTTAATAAACTTGTATCATCATAAAAATTGATAGACAGGTCTAGGGTGGCAAGCTCTCACATGTGATCGGGGTTTTGCCGATGAGGGCAGCAAAATGCCTCGATAGCGCCCCCTTGAAATTTTCAAAAACCCCTCCCCATAGAGGTTTTTTTGCAGAAGAAAGATGAAAATTAGTACACATGTGTAATCGGCCAAGTCGCAAAAAAAGTCTCTGGCATCATTTGTCTACTCCAAACAGGAAGTCGGCCATTTTGATTTTAACGTGTCATTTCTGCCTGATTTCCACACATTGTATTTTAACGCACTCCTCCTAGAGATTTCATCCAATCAAAACCACCTTTATTAGTAAACATCAAAAGACCATGTTGATCACAAGTTGTGCTCTGCAGGTCTGTAGGTCAGTGGGCGTGGCCACTAACAGGAAGTGACCAGTTTTTACTTTCACTTGTACTGATGATACATAGTTGAACCGATCAACTTTATCCCCCCTGTACAACATGGAGAAGCAGTTGCATAAACTACCTTATGAATGCTGTATTTCTTCGAGTAATGGCGTCCGTGTGGCGATGCGGTGACAATGGATCCCTCGCCATGAAAATACGTTTGTGTTTTTGATGTTCTTAATGAATTTGTATCATCATGCAAATTGATCTGCCGGTGATGGTGAGCTCTCACATCTGTTAGGGGCGTTGCCCATGAGGGCAACAACATTCCTCGATAGCGCCCCCTTGAAATTTTGAAAAACGCCTCCCCATAAGGGTTTTTTTGGAACAAGAAAATGAAAATTGGTACACATGTGTATTTTGCCAATTCGAACAAAAAAGTCTCTGGCACCCTTGGTCAATTCCAAACAGGAAGTCAGTCATTTTGATTTTAATGTGTCATTTTGGCCCGATTTCCACATATTGCATTTTAACGAACTCTTCCTAGCGATTCTGTCCATTCAACCTAATATTTATTTCACATCATCAAGAGACCATGCTGATCAAACGTAGTGCTCTGCATGTCTGTCGCTTAATGGGCCTGGCCGCCTTGGTGTCCCCATTTCAGATGCCTCGCCAAACACATTCGAGCTGCTCCCTCTCCCTCATACTTCATCCAAATGGATTCAAAATTCCTGTACATTGTAAAAGCTCCACGCTGAATGCCTTGATGTGCTGCTAAACAATGTACCTCATCATGCCCACTTATGGAAACAGAAAATGCCATATTTCTCGTTGAAATTGGTCGATTTGCTCAAAACTTCACATTTGTGCTCAGGGTCTGCCCCTGAATGCACCTGCCCAAATTTGGTTACACTCTGAGCAACTTCTGGTAGATGAAGTATCAACTTATCATAATTCCTTCAGCTTTGTCCGATTCCCTCAACACTTTCGCTCAGGTTGGAGCCGGCACTTGACATGTCCAATGGTCGTGAGTGCACAGCTGCAACCATCAGGATCTCACCACAACCCCAACGTGCGCATGGGGGCGAGGGCCCGTTCAACGCTGCTTGCAGCTTTAATTATTATTATTATTATTAGGGCCCGAGCCGACTGCAAGTCGTCTGCGGAGGGCCCTATTGAAATCGTGCTTTTTATTATTATTATTATTATTATTTTTTTTTTTTTTTTTTTTTTTTTTTTTATTATTCTTCCGATTTTTCAAAGGCCAATTTCGCCCCTTTCCCAATTATGAAAATGCATATAACTTTCCCCATTTGTCCGGCCGGATCCGAAATTCGATATTTTTGGGCGGTCGCACAAGTTCGACCCCAATTGTCGAAATAGCGCCCCCTAAACACGTTTCAAAATTCCCATAGGGAAATTCGCTTACTTTGTCGTAGGCAGACAAAATTTGGTAGTTATATGCTTTGTCACAAGGCATACAAAAACTTTCATTAAAGCCACGCCCTAAACCCAACAGGAAGTCGGCCATTTTGATTAGAATTTTTGAATTTTAAAACGAACTCCTCCTAGGGATTTCGCCGGATTAGCTTCAAATTTGGTACACATCATCAAGAGACCAAGCTGATTTAAAGTTGTGCTCTGCAGATCTGTAGGTCAATGGGCGTGGCTTCTAGGGCGTGACAAATTATAGTGACTTGAGGAAAAAATTTCACAATACTCTCACACCCAAATACTTGATTGTAGAAGCTTCAAACTTGCTGAACATGATAAGGGCGCCGCCCGGAACACCATGATCAATTAACTTCTCACTTTGCTAATAGCGCCCCCCTGTGGTAACAGGAAGTGAACACTCTTTACTTCCACTTGTACTGATGACACATTGTTGAACCTATCAACTTCATTTTACTTTTTAAACATGCAGAACAAGTTGATGAAGCTACATTATGAATGCTGTATAGCTACAAGTAATGGCGTCCGTGTGGCGAAGCGGTGATTTTGGATGCCTCGCCATGAAAATACGTTTGGGATTCCCAATGCTCTCACGCCCACATACTTGACTGTAGTAGCTTCAAACTTGCTGGACATGATCACTGCTCCGCCCTGAACGTCAAGATGCATTAAATTCCCACTTTGCTACTATCGCCCCCATGTGGTCACAGGAAGTGACCACTTATTACTTTCACTTGTACTGAGGACACATACTTGATCAAATCAACCTCATTCCACTTCTATTACATGCAGAACCAATTGGTGAAGCTACCTTATAAATGCTGTAAAGCTACACATAATGGCGTCCCTGTAGTGAAGCGGCGACTATCCATCCCTCGCCATGAAAGTACGTTTGGGTTTTTGATGTCTTTAATAAACTTGTATCATCATAAAAATTATTAGACAGGTCAAGGGTGGCAAGTTCTCACATATTATTGGGGCTTTGCCCATGAGGGCAGCAAAATGCCTCGATAGCGCCCCCTTGAAATTTTCAAAAACCCCTCCCCATAGGGGTTTTTTTGGAGTAGAAAAATGAAAATTGGTACACATGTGTATTTGACCAAGACGCAAAAAAAAGTCTCCGGCATCATTTGTCCACTCCAATTAGGAAGTCGGCCATTTTGATTTTAACGTGTCATTTTTGCCTGATTGCCATAAATTGTATTTTAACGCACTCCTCCAAGAGATTTCATCCTTTCAAAACCAGATTTATTACTAAACATTGAGAGACCATGCTGATCAAAAGTTGTGCTCTGCAGGTCTGTAGGTCAGTGGGCGTGGCTACAAACAGGAAGTGACCAGTTTTTACTTTCACTTGCACTGAAGACATTTTGTTGAACCCATCAACTTCATTCCCCCTGTACAACATGTAGAAGCAGTTGCTTAAACTACCCTAAGAATGCTGTGATGCTTCGAGTAATGGCGTGTGTGTGGCGATGCGGTGACAATGGATCCCTCGCCATGAAAATACGTTTGGGTTTTTGATGTCTTTAATATACTTGTACCATCATAAAAATTGATAGACCGGTCAAGGGTGGCAAGCTCTCACATCTGATTGGGGCTTTGCCCATCAGGGCAGCAAAATGCCTCGATAGCGCCCCCTTGAAATTTTCAAAAACCCCTCCCCATAGGGGTTTTTTTGGAGTAGAAAGATGAAAATTGGTACACGTGTATTTCGCCAAGACGCAAAAAAAAGTCTCTGGCATCATTTGTCCACTCCAAACAGGAAGTCGGTCATTTTGATTTTAGCGTGCCATTTTTGCCTGATTTCCACATATTGTATTTTAACGCACTCCTCCTAGAGATTTCATCCTTTCAAAACCAGATTTATTAAAAAACATTGAAAGACCATGCTGATCAAAAGTTGTGCTCTGCAGGTCTGTAGGTCAGTGGGTGTGGCTACTAACAGGAAGTGACCAGTTTCTACTTTCACTTGTACTGATGACACATAGTTGAACCCATCAACTTTATTCCCCCTGTACAACATGTAGAAAAACTTGCTTAAACTACCTTACGAATGCTGTGATGCTTAGACTAATGGCGTCCGTGTGGCGATGCGGTGACAATGGATCCCTCGCCATGAAAATACGTTTGTGTTTTTCATGTTCTTAATGAATTCGTATCATCATGCAAATTGATATGCTGGTCAAGAGTGGCAAGCTCCAATATCTGATTGGGGCGGTGCCCATGAGGGCAGCAAAATGCCTCGATAGTGCCCCCTTGAAATTTTTAAAAACCCCTCCCCATAGGGGTTTTTTTGGAATAGGTACATGAAAATTGATACACATGTGTATGTTGCCTATTCAAACAAAAAAGTCCGGCACCATCGGTCAATTCCAAACAGGAAGTCAGCCACTTCGATTTTAATGTGTCATTTCGGCCCGATTTCCACATATTTCATTTTAACGAACTCCTCCTACCGATTCCGTCCAATCAACCTAATATTTTCTTCAGACCATCAAGAGACCCTGCTGATCAAAAGTAGTGCTCTGCATGTCTCTTGCTAAATGGACCTGGCCGCCATGGTGTCCCCATTCCAGATGCCTCGCCAAACACATTCGAGCTGCTCGCTCTCCCTCATACTTCATCCAAATGGATTCAAAATTCCTGTACGTAGTGAAAGCCCCACCCTGAACGCCTCGATGTGCTGTTAAACAATCTAGCTCATTGCGCCCCTTTATGGAAACAGAGAATGCCACATTTTACGTTGAAATTGGCAGATTTGCTCAAAACTTCACATTTGTGCTTAGTATCTGCCCCTGAATGCACCTGCCCAAATTTGGTTACGCTCTGAGCGCCTACTAGTGGATGAAATATCAACTTATCATAACTCCTTCAGCATTGTCCGATTCACTCGACACTTTCTCTCAGGTTGGGGCCGGCACTTGACCTGTCCAGTGGTCGTGAGTGCACAGCTGCACCCGTCATGATCTCACCACAACCCCAACGTGCACATGTGGGCGAGGGCCCGTTCAACGCTGCTTGCAGCTTTAATTATTATTATTATTCCTCCGACAATTCAAGGGCCAATTTCACCCTTTTCCCAATGGTGAAAACGCGTCTAACTTTCCACATACATCCGCCCTCATCCGAAATTTGATATTTTCGTGCGGTCCCACAGGTTTGACCCCAAATGCCGAAATAGCGCCCCCTAAACACGTTTCAAAATTCCCATAGGGAAATTCGGTTACTTTGTCGTAGGTAGACGAAATTTGGTAGTTATATGCTTTGTAACAAGGCATACAAAAAACTTCTTTGCAGCCACGCCCTAAACCCAACAGGAAGTCGGCCATTTTGATTCGAATTTTTGAATCTTAAAACTAACTCCTCCTAGGGATTTCGACGGATCGACTTCAAATTTGGTAGAGACTATTGGGAGATCAATGTGATCAAAAGTTGTGCTTTGCAGATCTGCAGGTCAAAAAGCGTGGCTGCTAGGGTGCGACAAATTTTAGTGATTTGAAAAAAAAATTTCACAATGCTCTCACACCCAAACACTTGATTTTAGAAGCTTCAAACTTGTGGGAAATGATAAGGGTGCCGCCCTGAACATCCTCATGTATTAGGTTCCCACTCTGCTAATAGCGTCCCCCTGTGGTAACAGGAAGTGACCACTCTTTACCACCAATTTTACTGACAACACAATGTTGAACCCATCAACTTCATTCTACTTCTAAAACATGCAGAACAAGTTGATGAAGCAACTTTATGAACGCTGTGTAGCTACTAGTAATGGTGTCTGTGTGGCGAAGCGGCGACTTTGGATGCCTCGCCATGAAAATACGTTTGGGATTCCCAATGCTCTCACGCCCACATACTTGACTGTAGTAGCTTCAAACTTGCTAAACATGATCATTGCTCCGCCCTGAACGTCAAAATGCATTAAATTCCCACTTTGTTACTTGCGCCCCCATGTGGTAACAGGAAGTTACCAGTCATTACTTTCACTTGTACTGATGACACATAGTTGATCAAAATAACCTCATTCCACTTCTATTACATGCTGAACAAATTGGTGAAGCTATCTTATGAATACTGTAAAGCTACTCATAATGGCGTCCGTGTAGTGACGCGGTGACTATCCATCCCTCGCCATGAAAATACATTTGGGTTCTTGATGTCTTTAATAAACTTGTATCATCATAAAAATTTATAGACAGGTCAAGGGTGGCAAGCTATCACATCTGATTGGGGCTTTGCCCTTGAGGGCAGCAAAATGCCTCGATAGCGCCCCCTTGAAATTTTCAAAAACCCCTCCCCTTAGGGGTTTTTTTGGAGTAGAAAGATGAAAATCGGTTGTCATGTGTATTTGGCCAAGATGAAAAAAAAGGCCTCGGCATCATTTGTCTTCTCCAAACAGGAAGTCGTCCATTTTGATTTAAACGTGTCATTTTTGCCTGATTTCCACATATTGTATTTTAACGCACTCCTCCTAGAGATTTAATCCATTCAAAACCCCATTTATTAAAAAACATTGAGAGACCATGCTGATCAAAAAATGTGCTCTGCTGGTCTGTAGGTCAGTAGGCGTGGCCACTAACAGGAAGTGACCAGTTTTTACTTTCACTTGTACTGATGACACATAGTTGAACCCATCAACTTTATTACCCCGGTACAACATGTAGAAGCAGTTGCATAAACTACCTTACGAATGCTGTGATGCTTCGAGTAATGGCTTCCGTGTGGCGATGCGGTGACAATGGATCCCTCGCCATGAAAATACGTTTGGGTTTTTGATGTTCTTAATGAATTCCTATCATCATGGAAATTGATATGCTGGTCTCGAGTGGCACGCTCTCACATCTGATTGGGGCTTTGCCCATGAGGGCAGCAAAATGCCTCGATAGGGCCCCCTTGAAATTTTCAAAAACCCCTCCCCCTACGGGTTTTCTTAGAGTAGAAAGATGAAAATTGATATACGTGTTTTTGGCCAAGACGCAAAAAAAAGTCTCTGGCATCATTTGTCTACTCCAAACAGGAAGTCGGCCTTTTTGATTTTAACGTGTCATTTTTGCCTGATTTCCACATATTGTTTTTTATCGCACTCCTCCTAGAGATTTAATCCATTCAAAACCAAATTTATTAAAAAACATTGAGAGACCATGCTGATCAAAAGTTGTGCTCTGCAGGTCTGTAGGTCAGTGGGCGTGGCCACTTACTGGAAGTGAGCAGTTTTTACTTTCACTTGTACTGATGACACATTGTTGAACCCATCAACTTCATTTACCCTGTACAACATGTAGAAGAAGTTGCTTAAACTACCCTAAGAATGCTGTGATGCTTCGAGTAATGGCGTGTGTGTGGCGATGCGGTGACAATGGATCCCTCGCCATGAAAATACGTTTGGGTTTTTGATGTCTTTAATATACTTGTACCATCATAAAAATTGATAGACCGGTCAAGGGTGGCAAGCTCTCACATCTGATTGGGGCTTTGCCCATCCTTACGAATGCTGTGATGCTTCGAGTAATGGCGTCCGTGTGGCGATGCGGTGACAATGGATCCATCAACTCTAAAACACGTTTGGGTTTTTGATGTTCTTAATGAATTCTCATCATCATGGAAATTGATATGCCGGTCAAGGGTGGTGAGCGCTAACATCTGATTTGGGCGTTGCTCATTAGGGCAGCAAAATGCCTCGATTGCGCCCCCTTGAAATTTTGCAAAACACCTCCCCATGGGTGTTTTTTTGGAATATGAAAATGAAAATTGGCACACATGTGCATGCTGCCAATTCGTACAAAAAAGTCTCTGGCACCATCGGTCAATTCCAAACAGGAAGTCAGCCATTTTGATTTTAATGTGTCATTTTGGCCTGATTTCCACACATTGTATTTTCACGAACTCCTCCAGGCAATTCCGTCCAATCCACCTAATATTTATATCAGATCATCAAGAGACCACGCTGATCAAAAGTTGTGCTCTGCATATCTGTTGCTAAATAGGCTTAGCCACCATGTTGTCCCCATTTCAGATGCCTCGCCAAACACATTCGAGCAGCTCCCTCTCCCTCATACTTCATCTAAATGGATTTAAAATTACTGTACATGCTAAAAGCCCCACCCTGAAAGCTTCGATGTGCTGCTAAGCAATCTAGCTCATGGCGCCCCCATGTCGAAACAGTAAATGCCATATTTTACGTTGACATTGGTCGATTTTCTCAAAACTTCACATTTGTGCTTAGGGTCTGCCTCTGAATGCGCCTGCCCAAATTTGGTTACGCTCTACACGCCCCCTGGTGGATGAAGTATCAACTAATCATAACTCCTTCAGGTTTGTCCGATTCGCTTGACACTTTCTCTCAGGTTGGATCCTGCACTTGACCGGTCTAATGGTCGTGAGTGTACAGCTGCACCCGTCAAGATCTTTTTTTTTTTTTTTTTTTATTATTTTGGCATGATTGTTAATCATTTCATGACAATTTCAACACGCCACAACATGTATCATGACCGAAAGGGTCGCGGGGGAAGCAAAATCGCTTATCAGAGTCCCGCCCCCAGCTTCCAGAAAAAACAGTTTGATTATTGTTAAAATATCATAAGGATTATAAATCACAGCAGAGTTAATGTGCATGTACGCTACGTTTGCAGATTAATTGAGTGTTCATCTAACTTAGATTCAAATGCCACTCTTGATCCAAAGCGACATTATCCCGAAACCCAATTCTTGATCATTTGATTTGTTCCAGCTAATTTGGAGTAGATGAGAGGAAGCACATCCTCTACATCCTCGATGTCCAGGACTGTCAAACACAGCGAACGCCACTTTCCCCATGAATCCATGACGTAACCGGCCGGGAATGTCCCATCCGGGCATGTCGGTTCTCCAGAACCTGTCCGCCTCCCAGAAATAATTTTGTCGATTGCATTTAACGACCAGCTTATAAGATCCATTTTGGTTCAGCTGTCTGTAATAATGTGCTGTGAGTTACCTTTCGGACAGTTAGTCTGAAGCGTCCAGTGACAAGATACAAATTAACAAGATTGAACATGTTTATAGTTACTCAGATATGCACATTTCAACAAATATTTGAAGACCTTCAGCTCTCCAGCCATCCTTATATTATCATCAAGTACATTCCATGCCCTGACTCCAGCCACAGATAGGGAATGCTCCCTACGTGTCGTTCTGACCTTGCTTGATTGTAATAACATCCTACTTCTGGTGTGCTGCATGCAGTCACGCTGAAGAAATAGGTTTTGTATATTTTTGGGCAAGCAATTTTTATATCCCAAGTAGACAAGTTGCAAGGAGTTGAATTTTACTATATCCTGTAATTTAAGAAGCTTTGCCTTAATAAACAAATCATTTGTATGAGTTCCATACGGAACGCAATAAATAATTCTAAGGGCCTTTTTTGAAGTTTAAATAAAGGTTCTATTGTATTTTTGTAAGTGTGACCCCATACTTCAGCGCAGTAATATAGATGGGGTGCTATGAGGGCTGAATAGATTATTTCAAGAGACTTGAGGTTTAATAATTTCTGCAGTTTCCAAAGAATACATACACTTTTAGCTAACTTTCTTTGAACTAAATTTACATGCGGTTTCCAGCTTAAGAGATTATCTATCATAACTCCCAAGACTTTATATACATTTACTCTTTCATTGCTGATACCATTTAAGTCTGTGTCGTCCTTTAGACCTTTTTTCCCAAATATCATAAATTTGGTCTTTGTAAGATTTAATGATAGTTTGTTTACATTAAACCACATGTGAAGTTTCGACATTTCATTATTAGCCAATTTGACTAATTGGTTGAGATCAGCACCAGAGCAAAAAATAGTCATGTCATCAGCAAATAAAATTAATCTTAGTATATCGGATACCTTAACAATGTCATTTATGTAGATTATGAACAGCTTAGGACCTATGACCGAGCCCTGAGGAATTCCACAGGCAATGTCCAGGCAATTTGATTTATTATTGCCCATCTGTACAAATTGCGTTCTATTTGTTAAATAATTTTTAATCCATTTTAATGCGGTCCCTCTTATTCCATATTTATACAGTTTTTCAATCAATATATCGTGATTTATAGTGTCAAATGCCTTCTTCAGGTCAATAAATATACCTATAGAATATAGCTTTGAATCTAGTGAATCTTTGATCATCTCAATAAGTTCTGTTAGGGCTAGTGCTGTCGAATGCTTTTTCCTGAACCCATACTGACTGTCACATAGAAATTTGTGTTTATCAATGTAATTGTCTGATCTATCAATGAAGAGTTTTTCTAAGATTTTTCAAGACATTGAGGTAAAATCGAGACAGGTCGATAGTAGATAGATAGAAATCATATTTATCCCCGCTTTTGTGGAGAGGGATAACCTTTGCTATCTTCATTTTATCTGGAAACACTCCGCAAGAGAAGGATAGATGACATATATGCGTAAGTGGAGTTACAATTGCGTTGGTTAGTGTTTTCAGTAATTTCATATCTAATTGGTTTACGTCAACAGATGTCTTAGCTGTACAATTATTCAGAATTGATCTAATTTCGGATTCAGTAACAGGAGTTAATGTCAATGTGTCTTGTACTTCCTCATCCTTATCAAGGTAGTCCCATCTTAGGTGTGAGGGTTCAATACGCTTTGCTAGTTCTGGCCCAACATTCACAAAGTAATTATTAAAATTTTCCACGACTAGATCCATGTTCTCTACCTGTTTACCATGAATATTAAAGAAGGCAGGGTACTCTCTCTTCGGAGCCCTACCAGAAACATTCTTTACTATATTCCAAAGATTTCTGGTGCAATGTTTATTTCCTACTAGAAGCTTTTCATAATACTCTTTTTTATGCTTCCTCAACAAGCGTGTAATTTTATTTCTGTAAGTCTTATACCTTACTTCCGCTTTCTCAGTTCTTTCTCTCAGAAATTGCTTGTACAAAGTATTTTTTTTCTTACAGGCATTAGCCAGTGCTTTTGAAACCCAAGGTCTTCTCTCTTTGTTTTTCTTCAGATTATTGATTGTTTTGACTAAACAGTGGGTATCATACAGAGAATTTACAGTCCACAGGAAAGCCTCATACGCTCTATTCGGGTCGTTTTCTGCTAATACATTATCCCATTTTTGATTCAACAAATCTAATTCCAGTTCCTTTAGCCTTTTTTCACTTTTATTTCTGATTTCTGTGTATTCCCGGATTTTCGATCTAGCCTGATCTTTTATATCTACCTTGCAATCACAAATAGCAAAGACTGGCAGATGATCAGTAATGTCATTTACCATGATGCCGCAAAATATATCAGAATCTAGTACATTAGTATAGATACTATCTATCAAAGTGGCACTATGCCTAGTAACTCTGCTTGGTTTTGTAATTAATGGTTGCATACCCATGGCATACGTGGTGTTAATATAATCCTCTATTTTAGAGCTGTTATTTGGATTTATCAAGTCAACGTTAAAGTCCTCACACATAAAAACATTTTTATGGCTTGTATTAGAGAGTAGTTCACCCATACATTTGCTGAAAACATCAATTTACGAATCCGGTGCCCTGTACACACAACAAATAACAGTATTTTTACCTTTCAATCTGGGAATCTCAATTGTAAGGCAATCCATAACATTTTCCACAACATATGATTTACATTCTATTACCTGGAAGTTTATGGCCTCATCAATAAATAGGCCAACTCTCCCACCTGCTTTATTTAGTCTATTCTTACACACAAAGTTATAACCCTCCATGCAGAAGTCCTTGCCCTTTTCCTCTTTAATCCAAGTTTCCGATAAGGTGATGATGTTAAACGGGTTAGCAAATGACTGAAGGTATTCCTTTATTTGATCGAAGTTGGAATATAGACTCCAATCTCACCACAACCCCAACGTGCGCAAGGGGGCGAGGGCCCGTTCAACGCTGCTTGCAGCTTTAATTTATTATTGTCATTCATTGTTATTTATTTTTGTTTGTCATTGATTGTTTTTGTCCATAAATATCCTCTTCTCAGAAACTGTTGGGCCAATGAAGCTTGAACTTTACTGACATCTTTCAATAATGAGACCATCAAAATTTAAATTAATTGTTGAGAAACAGCTTTCCACTCTGGCCCTCACGGCAGCTGTATTGGAAATTCCAATTTGACTCATTTTCAATAATTTCTGCAGTGATTCAGCTGAAATTTGGCACACTGGTATGAAGCAGTATGACTCAACACATTATCTTTTTTCTGTACATTACCTTCTTTTCTTGGATTTGTCTTGAAAAATTCTGTCCAAATTATTTGGCCAATAAAGCTGAAACTTCACTGATATCCTCCAACTAACGATAACCCCAAAATTCATATAAATTGGTTATGATGCAGACTAGGAATGGAGTGCGGAGGCAATGCACAATTCAATTGTAAGGTTTATTGATAGTGATACAGCAGACAGTGGGACGCAGCCTAGAGGAGGATAGTACTGTTCAGTTCAGCTGTTACAGGCGAGGCTGTAGCGGCCGAGCAAGTCTTTGTGAGGGTCCCGTAGCCTTCCCAGTCCACGAGGCACTGGACTCCACGACTCCTGCTTCGACAGTCCAGCAGGGCCCGCACAATGTACGCCTTGCCTCCATCAATGATGTGGGTGGGTGGCGGGGGATCAGGACCAGAAGACAAGGGGTGGGTAACAGCAGGCATAATCTGGGAGAGATGAAAAGTGGGGTGAATGCAGGACATGGACAGGGGTAGACGAGGCAAACAGCTGTGGGACTGAACACCTTATCGATGGTGAAGGGACCCAGGAACTTGGGGAACAGCTTCTCCCCACTATCCCTCAAGGGAATGTCCCTGGAGGACAGCCACACGCGCTGCCCAGGCCGATAAGTGGGAGCTGCAGTGCATCTTTTGTCCGCTAGGGTCTTCATGTGGGCCACCGACCTGAGCAGCGCCTCCAGGGTGGACTTCCAGGTCCACTTGCAGCGGCGGATGAACTCACGGGGAGATGGGATGGTCACTTTCTCCTCCTGGCAGGGGAATAAGGGTGGTTGATAACCTAGACAGACCTCAAAGGGGGACAAACCAGAGGCAGCGAAAGTGTGACCGTTAATGGCATATTCAGCCCAGGGAAGTTGGTGACTCCAGGAGGAGGGGTTTTTGGAACATAGGCAACGCAGAACAGTTTCAATGCATTGATTGGCCCGCTCGGTCTGGCCCTTGGTTTAACGGAACAGAACATGAATGGCAAGAACAGGTCGTTCAGCCCAACTACGCTCGCCAGTTTCTTTTCCTCTTGTGAATATATCCCTTCAGATACTCAATGACTCAATAGTATCTAGCTTTAAGTCAAGCATGCTCTTGAAAACCCCCAAGGTCTCTGCCTCAACAATATGGTCAGGCAAGCTATTCCCCATTGAAATTCGTCTTTGGGTGAAGAAATATTTCCAAATATCAGCGCTAAATTTACCTTGGGTGAACTTCCATTTGTGACCCTGAGTTCTACTCACAACACTTAGTCGAAGGAATCCTACGTAATTCACTTTGTTAATCCCTTTAACGTATTTAAAGACCTCAATCAAATCACCCCCAAGTCTCCTTTTCCTAAGACTAAAGAGATTAAGGATCTTCAGCCTCTTCTTGTAGCTTTCATCTTTTATCCCTGGAATAAGCTTAGTGGCTCTTCTCTGAACTTTCTCTAGAGCCTCTATATCTTTCTTAAAGTATGGTCCCCAGATCTGTACACAATACTCCAGATGCGGTCTGACGAATGTGTTGTACAAAAGAAGCGTCACCTCCTTAGATTTGTACTCAATGCTTTTGGCAATGTATCCCAGCATCCGATTAGTTTTTTTAACTGCTACGGCACAATGGCCAGAGCCTGTGAGGGTTTGGTCAATAATCACTCCCAGATCTTTCTCGTGTGCAGCACATTCCAGTTTTAAACCTCCCATGAAGTAAGCCCGCCAAATGTTTTTATTACGTACATGTACTACTTTACATTTTGCTAGATTAAATTTCATTTGCCACATTTCTGCCCAAATCTGGATCCTATCCAAATCATCCTGAATCACTTCAGGGGACCCTAAACTATTTGCCAAATCTCCCAATTTAGTATCATCTGCAAATTTAACCAATCTGCTCTCAATATTCCTATCAAGGTCATTAATGTCGATGACGAACAGCAGGGGTCCCAACACTGAGCCCTGGGGGACGCCACTCCCCACTATAGCTAACTCAGATGAGATACCACTGACGACCACTCTTTGTGTTCTGTCCTGTAACCAGTTTTGAATCCACTCCAGAATACCTCCTGTAACTCTAATGGAGCTCATTTTAAAAATTAGTCTCTTATGCAGTACTGTATCGAAAGCTTTCTGAAAATCCAAGTATATAATGTCATTAGCCCTGCTTTGGTCATAAGTCTTGGTGGCCTCTTCAAAAAATTCCAGAAGCTTTGTCAGGCATGACCGTCCCTTACAAAAACCATGTTGCCTATCCCTCAAGATACTGTTACGTTCAAGAAATAAGTCCAGCTCATCTTTTATGATAGATTCCAATATTTTGCACGCAATGAAAGTTAAACTGACTGGCCTCTAATTTCCTGCCGCGGTATGGTCCCCTTTCTCATATACTGGTATTATATTACCCTGTTTCCAATCATTTGGTATTTCTCCAGTTTCTAAAGGCCATCGGAAGATGGCGGATAGCGGCTTAAAGATGATCGCACCAACTTCCCTGACCCCCTCTGAGGTAAAATTCTCAACAAAGTAACTGTTGAGGCATCCGCAATATCCTTGTTATCATATAGCAGAGATCCGTTTTTATTCTTTATGCACTTAACCTCTTTAACTTTCTTTTTTCTGCTACAGTACTGAAAGAAGCGCTTAGTGTTAGTTTTTGCCCCCTCTACAATTTGACTTTCATACAGTCTTCTAGCATTCCTCAGCTCTTTTTTGACCACAGCCTGCATTTTACAGTATTCAGCCTTAGTGTTCTCACTGTTATCCTTTATGTACATCTTATAAAGATTTCTCTTTTCCCTCAAATTCCTATGAATACTTTTGGTCATTCACAGAGGATTCTGCTTTTTCAGCTTACTTTTGGACACCTTTAGAATGAATCTGCATTGTCATTCAAGTAAACCCCCCTTAAAGCTTTCCCACATCTCATTTACGGACTCACAGTCCAGGAGTGTCTCCCATTTTATTTCACTTTATTTCACAGATATGAGCACATCCTGTCAAAGTTTGCTCGCCTAAAATTGAAAATTTTTCTTTTTGAATACACCTTTTTAACGTCCCATGAAACATCGTAACAGGTTTGATGGTGAAAACCTGAGGATAAACTGACGGATGTACTTAGCAAGTTGCAAAATGATTTCCAAAATTTAGCTGTGAACTGGGGATCATGATCACAAGTGATGTCAGTTGGGATACCATGAAGCTCTGATGACATGTTGAATGACGAGGTTTGCAGTTTCTTGGGCAGAGGGGACTTTGGTGAGGGGAATTAAATGAACGGCTTTGGAAAACCTATCAACAATTGTGAGGATGGTGGTGAAGTGATTGAATGGGGGAAGACTTGTAATGAAATCAAATGAAATGTGTGACCAGGGGCGGTGAGGAGTGGGTAGAGGCTGCAGGCGGTGAGGTGGTTGGTGTGAAGATTTACCCTAGGCACAGACCAAGCAGGCAGCAATATAGTCCCGGATGTCCTGACGCATTTCGGGCCACCAGAACCGGCGAGAGATGAAGTCCAGGGTGCAGTGTATTCCTGGGTGGCATAATAGGTCAGAGGAATGCCCCCAGTCCAGGACTTGGGGGCGCATGGTAACGGGTACAAATAGACAGTTGTCGGGACAAGCACTGGGCGCAGCGGAATCCCCCTGCGCCCCGCTCACCTCGTTTTCAACATCCATGGAAATGGCGTTAATGAAGGCCTCCTTGGGGAGGATGGTGTCCGGGCAGGGTTCTTCGGTGGTAGTCTGAAAACAGCGGGATAGGGCGTCTGGCTTGACATTTTTTGCTGCCTGGGCGGTAAGCGAGATTAAAGTTAAAACGAGAGAAAAATGGAGCCCACCTGGCTTGACAGGGGTTTGCCCCTTGGCAGGTTGTAGGTACTCCAGGCTCTTGTGATCGGTCCAGATGAGGAATGGGAGCTCAGCTCCTTCTAGCCACTGCCTCCACTCCTCCAAGGCCAGTTTAACCGCCAGGAGTTCCCTGTTCCCAATGTCGTAGTTACGCTCTGCTGGGCTTAGGCGGTAGGAAAAGAAAGCAGAGGGATGAATCTTGTCATCTTTCTCTGATCTTTGTGAAAGAACGGCTCCAGCGCCAATATTAGAGGCATCCACTTCCACAGCTAAATGAGCTTTGGGATCGGCGATGGAGAGGATAGGAGCAGTGGTGAATCGAGTCTTAAGATCTCTGAAAGCTTCCTCAGCTTTGTAAGTCCACAAAAATTTAATCTTATTTGAGGCAAGTGCAGTGAGGGGTGCGGCAACAGAAATGTAATTACGGATGAAATGTCTATAAAAGTTAGCAAACCCCAAGAATCTTTGCAGCGACTTACGATCAGTCTGGGCCAATCAGTCACAGCCTCGACTTTAGCTGGATCCATGCGGATGGTATTGGGAGAAATGACGAACCCCAGGAAGGTGGTGAGCGGGACCGAGAACTCGCACTTCTCAGCCTTGACAGAGGCAATTCTCAAGGAGGTGCTTGAGAACCTGATGAACATGGCTGGCATGCTCCTCCTTGGACTTAGAGAAGATTAACCTGTTGCCACTCCGACGGCCCGTAAAGTTAAAAACATACTACGTCATTTACACAGCTTGTATGCAACTGAGATACTCATGCCGCATATCGTCGGAAAACTAACCTTCTTGAGATTTGAGTGATGCCAACCATTTCAAAGTATAATCATCACAGCAGCTTTAATCAACGCCTATGTCAGACCACAAACAAACAAACGAACAGTTATAAAACTGATGTAACTCACCAATGATGCGTCCTAGCACTCTTCCAGTCCAACATATCCCCTCAAACATGGTCTTGTTACATCCACGAAGCTCCAGTAAATGCAACCAAGTAAAGTTTTTAGTCCAAAACACACTATTATACCGGTAAATATCCATGAACAGCCGCTGCATCGTTTGAAATGAGTCGGTGGTTATCCACAAAGTTCGCTGCATTAGTAGTCTTTGCTTCGCTGCAGAGATAAACAGTCCAAATCCATTTGCATCAAAATGGAGTCTGCACTCTAACCTTTCGATTGACACCTCACTCGACCAGTTAAGAGCTTCCCTGCCCTGTCTACAGCCTGCTATAGCCAACGAGTGCCTGTGTTGAAACGAAGCTCATGCCTCCTTTTTTTTCGTGTAGCCCGAGCAACCAGCAACCAATCGAGACGACAATTGTTGCATTGTAAAGCCAAGAAAATTCTGCAAACGCCGATATATAGCTCGTTGGGGTGGCTACAAAGCTGAGGCTGCTTGTTGCTCGCGTAAGAGAACAGACAGAATATGGCTCAGCCGCGCGTAATGCGTGCTTGCGCGTTCCGCAAAACAGAGCGAGGCAGAGAGAGATTTCCAGCAAATGTTTGTTGGTTGTTTACGGAGTTTGAAAGAAAAAATAGCGAAAAGGTTTCGAAAAAAATCATTTTCAGTTCAGAAGCTGCAGAGCTGTGCACTCGGCGTGCAAGTGATAGCTTAGGGGAAGAATTATCTGACTAAAACCGTGATGGCTCCGTAGCAGAGGAAATGTTTCTCGAGGGAGATGACATTACTCTTGACAAGTAGGCTACGCATCATATTATAACTTATATTTCATTATATAATAATATTACGTTTATATTTTATTATTATTATTATTATTATTATAACATTACATTACGTATTATTTGCATCTGTCACGGAACTTGGAAGGACGACATGTTTTCACCGGAGTTGGTGATTCTGTTTGTTGTTCTGTAATTCTCGGTAAGGATTACGGGAAAAGGATATTATAATATTATGCTGATATTATGATGATTATATTATTACCATATTACGCATTATTACCTCCGTCACCGAAGGTGGAAGGAAGTTATTTTTTCACCGGCGTTGGTTGTTGTGGAAATTTTAATTTTCATCCCTATAAGAAATCAGAGTGAGATAAAGTAAGTAAATAGGATCCATTTTACTATGTGCCACATAGGGTCTTCCTTACAGGCAAGAACAAAGACAAAGGAATCTCTCCTTTGCTTTGGATATATTTAAAAGAACTAAGTCAGAATCTCCTCCCCTTGGGGTTTATATGCACAAATTTGAGTTTATGCCTCAGTAACCTTTTAATTTTTTTATTTATCATATATTGTAAATAGTTTGCTATGGAAAGGTTATTTGTTTGTTTTCATTTCATATAAAAAAACATTTTTTACATAACAGCACTCGTTTTGACTTTTATATGCACAAATTTGAATTTATGCTTCAGTAACTTTTATCTTTTTTAATATATCATATATTGTAAATATTTTGCTGTGTTTGCTGCGTAAAGGTTATTTGTTTGTTTGCATTTCATATAAAAAAGCATTTTTTTACATAACGGCACTCGTTTTGACTCTTATGTGCACAAATTTGAGTTTATGCTTCAGTAACTTTTTTTCAGCAATATTGATAGTATATCTGGATATGGGATTGGATTCCTCTAAGTGTCCCCTTTCATTAGAACCCAACATTATGACTGTACGTTGAAGCATTCAAGAGTTATGCCCTTTTATCCTAGGTATGTGACCATGGTTATCCAAGGGTCCTTTTGGGGTCTCCAAATGGCCATTTTTGGAAACGCCTTGACATGGCCTTAGAAAAACGTGTAAAATGCTCATTTTCTGTAGGATTGTTTTCAAATTTGAACTGGAACTAAGTAAGGCTTCATGCTGTGGTCCCATCAGCTAATAAGTCCCAGCTGCTCTCATCTACAGGCATCTGTTTGCAAAAAAAAAATTTGGCGAGAGTAAAAACCTTCTACTTCAGTGTGTTCCAGCTTGGATTACTCAATGACAGTAGCACTTAGTGTTTCTTTCAGTTGAAGGAAAAACTTCAGAGTGTTTCCTTTCAAATGAGACCATAACCATCCATATAGTCCTAACGGTTCAAGAACAGCATTCTATTTACTTTGGGTACGCTTTTGATAGGCATTTTAGGCAAATTTTCCCGGAGTTTTAAGGGGTAAGATGTCATCTGGGTAAACAACCACAAACTCGTTAACCATGTCTCAAAATGTTGTTCACCAATCCTTGGAAGACCGCCGGAGCATTATTCTATCCAAAAGGAAGAACCAGGTATTCTCAGTGTTTGGTGGGGTTGGTAAATACGGTCTTCCACTCATCATCTTCCCTGATGTGCACTAAATGATAGGCATTGCATAGGTCCAGCTTAGTAAAAACAGTCGCCCCCTGAAGGAGCTCAAAGGCAGAATTAATGAGAGGCAGGGGGTACTGATTCTTAACTTTGATTTCATTAAGGCCTCTATAGTCACTGCAAGGGCGTAGGGACCCATTCTTCTTGCCCACAAAAAAGAATCTGGCCCCAGCAGGAGACAAGGAGGGTCGGATGATTCCTGCGGCAAGGGACTCACTCAAATACTTTGCCATGGCCTGGGTCTCAGGACGGGACAAAGAGAACAGGCGGCCTCTAGGGGGCATGGTTCCGGGTTTGAGGTCGATGGCGCAGTCATAGGGTTGATGAGGCAGCAGGCAGGTGGCACAAGACTTGGAGAACACCTCTTTGAGGTTGTGGTACTTCGAGGGAAGCTTCTCCAGGTTGGGAATCACTTCACAGGGAGGGACGAGGACATAGTCAAAGGCATCTGCAAGGCATGATTGTGCACAACTGGGGCTCCAGCACTTAATTTTGTGTTTGGCCCAGTCCACTTTCGAGTTATGTTTAGCCATCCATGGATGGCCCAAGATGACAGGGGAATGAGGAAAGTTAATGAGATTGAGTCTGATGGAGTCTTCATTGCCCGAGATCCGCAGTTTGACTGGAGCCGTGGCGTGGGTTATAAGGCCGATCCTCTGGCCATCGAGGGAATTGGCAATGCGAGTGCGGGTAATCTCCTCCACCGGTATGCCCCACTTCCAGGCAGCCTCTGCATCGATGAAGCTCTCCTCAGTGCAAGAATCCTCCCTTCTCCCCACTTTAGGGAAATGGGCAGACAGGTACGATTTCTAGAGGAGTGCTCAACTGGAATAGTGCCCACTAATGCTCCTCTCCTCACTAGTGGGCGTTTGCCTTTTACTGGGCACGAGAGATGAAGTGACTGGCCTCGCCACAGTAAAAGCAGGCTCGCTCCCTCTGCCTGCGTTCTCTCACCTCACTTGTTAGCCTGGTACGGTCCACCTGCATGGGATTAGACTCTGCAGAAGGTCTAGAGCGAGTGCCCAGACGAGAAAAAGATAGTGTCCTCACCTGAGGTTTGTCAGGGGAACAGGAAGATCTGGGAGAATAGGCAGTTCTTCGTTCTTCCAAACGAGAGTCAATCCGGATGGCTAACTCAATGATACGATCCAGGTCTTTGAGTAGATTGCGTGGGACAAGTTAACCCGTTGCCAAGGTCTGGAATTAAATGGAATAATCAGAAACGGAGCGGTAGCCTTAGCGAAGGTGTAGAATTTCCCTCCCAGCCTCATGTTTGTGTCTGGAGTGATCGAAGACGCGTTTCATCTCTTTTTTCCAGCAGGGTGGATGCCCGGACGCAGGGATTCCCCGCCACCCAGGCTGAGGTGGCCCACTGCTTGGCTCTCCCAATAAGTTGCGTGATGATGTATGCCATGCGGGATTGCTCAGGGGGGGAGGTGGCAGGCTGGAGGCTAAAAATTAGCTTGCACTGTGTCAGGAAGGCACGACAGGATCCAGGTTCACCGGCATACTTCTTCGGAGGTGGTAGGTGTGGTTTGCGGACTGGGACCGGAGGAGGTGGAGCAGGAGTGGAGGCTGGGGGCTGCTGGGGAGTGTAGATGCTTTGCACAGACCGGGTCAAATCTGCCATCTGGTGGGTCATCTTCTACATTGTGCTGCATCATCGCCAGCAGTTGCTGTTGCTGGGATTCGAGCTGAGAACCCTGCTACTTTACAGCAGCCTGCAGGGAGAGGTTACTCGCTGGTTCCATGATGGTCAGAACGAACTGGGAGGGAGCGTTCTGGAACCACACGCGAGTACCAGGAAGTGCAGCAAAATTTGTTTTATTGAAGGCAACAAGTCCAGAATACAAAAACACAATCCAGATGGCCAGAAACGGTTCATTACCAGGGCAGCAATCACAAATCTCGAAGTCAGGCAAAGCAAGTTCGGTACACAGGCAAGGAATTGTGGTACAAAGTTCAGAATCCAAAATCGCGACACGGGCACAGGAATATCAAAGACAAAGCCCGAATCAAAGTCCGGGACGTTCCAGTCAGAAGTATACCACTAAGAGTGCTAGGCATAAACGATCGCAGCACAAGCAAACCAGGGAAAACGTTCTGACAAGAGCTGGTGGTGAAATGACTGCTTAAATAGACATACGAGTCACATGCTATGATAGGGAACAGGTGAGCTGGATCAGACTAATAAACAAAGTAATGAACAAGAGGAAGTTCCTAACCACAGGAAATTAGCGAAAGCCAAAAACGCGGACAGGGATTACACACAGCCTATGACAAACGGACGACTCCGGTTAGGGAGTTCTAAAGTGCACAGAGTGAGAGGCAGAACAGTGATTAACAGGGTGCAGAGAATCCGCTGAAGCACAGCAAAGTAAATTGAGTGAAGGCAAGGGGCGGAGACTAGAGCAGAGCGAGTGCTGAGAGCTCGTTAGTCAGTCAGTAATGTGCAGCTATACAATCCCTTGTGCTTGTTAGTAAGTTAGTATTATAAACAATGTTAGTAATTTATCAAAAATAATAAACTGTTAGTATTGCTAGTAAAGTATTGTTAGTAAAGTTAGTAAAGTATGGTGACACCTTTATGGACGTTCTCAAAACTTGTCTATTGTCAGCCTATCATTCTTAATGTTATGATCCTGCTTTGTCTGACCATGTATGCTCATGATTCTGCCTTGTTTTCCCTTGTCTGGATTATGATTCTGCTTTGCCTGACAATGATTTGTTTGTGATTCTGATTCCATGCCTTGATTTGTTTCTGTTTTGTCTGTATGTTCTGCTATATTCCATCTTCTCAGTCCTTGTTTTCTTTCTTGCCATGCATTGCACTTTTACTCCCTCGTCTCGTTTCATGTCATGTGATTGCTCAATGCCCCAGTATTACGTGCCACACTTTCGGGTGATTTCATGGTTTCTGGGATTTCAAGTATTCCTTCTAATCTCGTTTTCTTCCTTCGCCTTGCTTTTCTATAATTACGAACAGTACTAACAGTTTGTTATTTTAGTGAAAGATACTAACCAAGACTAATATTGTTCATTGTACTAACTTACTAACGAGCATTAGGGATTGTATAGCTGCACTTAACTGACTCACAAGCTCTCAGCATTTGCCCGATTCTTGTCTCCATCCCTTGTCTTTACTCAATCTACTTTGCTGCGTTTCAGCGGATCATCCACACTTGTTCAGCTCTGTTCTCCCTCCTTATCTGTGCACGTTAGAAATCCCTAACCGGAGCCGTATGTTTGTCCATAGGCTGTCTTGTGATCCCTGGCCGCGTTTTGGCTTTTGCCAATTTCATCTGGTTAAGTTCTTCCTCATGTCTGTTCCCTCGTTAATTAGTCTGATCCAATTCACCTGTTCCCTTTCATAGCATGTGACTTCCCTACATGTATTTAAGTAGTCATTTCACGACCAGCCTTTGTCAGAATGTTTCCCTTGGTTTGCCTGTGCTACGATCGTTTATGCCTTGTACTCTTTGTGATTCTCTTCTGACTGGACCGTCCCCTTTGTGATTTTGGCTTTCACTTGGATTTGTTTGCCTCTGTATACCGAACCTTTTTTGCCCAACCACGAGTTTTGTGTTTGCTGCCCTGTTTACAACTTGGATTACCTCCCTGGGATTCTGATTTTTGGATTGTGAAATTTGTACTGTTGCTTCCTGCTCTGCAGGGGTTCACCCCCATTCTTAATACAACACCAGTTTTTTGGATTGCTTGGTTCTTGCGTCTGGTTCCTGAGCGTAACCTCACATTTAAACCCAACATTTACAAATAGTAAATTCAGTGTCACTTGCAATGAATGATATTATATTAATACACCAGAGAATATATACATACTGTACATGACAAGTCATTTCCTTAATATCACACAGTTCTTGAAGGGTCCTGTTAACAAGTCAATAAAGTTTAATGTCCAGGTAAGCTTCAGTGCCTGTGGCACTTTTTTTTTTTTTTTTGCAATCTATTCCTACTGTACAAAACGACCATATCCGGCACATTCTCAGCTTTCTGCATTTTTTGTGTTTCAGCTTCCGACACATTCTTGTAGATGTCTCAGTTTTTGTTTTTTTTTTCAGTCGGTCAACATTTAAAATGTTAAAAGCAACCTATTTTAGAATCACCATGAGGACATAATTTCAACACCATTAGACCCCTATCTGCAATGACATTTTCTTCAAGGGTAGTCTGTTTGCTTTTCTACCATTTTAAACCTCTTTTTTATTTTTAACATTTTAAACATGCAGGAATGTACTGGTCCTCATGGGAGCACTATTATATGGTAAATTTAGTCTATTTTACATGTTTTTTTAGGTTAAAGGACCTTAGTTTGGGAACGAAGGGATGGATGGGATTTATTGGGCTTATTCTGGGTAAAAGTGCTTTCAACCCACAGTCTGTGCTTCCCTCCCAAACACCCAATGATGCTTTAGGGGGCAGCAGTGTTTAGCAAGATGAACCAAGAGGTTGTTTAGTCAGTGCTAGGTTAAGTAATCTGACAACATCTTTTTTTCTATCAGATCTAATGTTGAACTACTGTTAGTTGTATGGTTGTGCAAGTCTTCAGAGAGGTTGCTTGGTTATTCTGTGAAATAATTGCGCTGGCCAAATTATGCTAGTTGAGGGATGCAGTTAGTTTGTCTGTGGACTTGTGCTGACATTGTGAATTTCTCCAAACTGTGTGAAACATTTCACATTTAACAGTGCTACCATTTATGAATTTTTTTTTTTTTTTGCAGTTACTTGCAAAACAGTATCTAGCGACGGTAGTCTAGGCGGGATTGCACTGGCTAATCATTGTTCATCTACAGGCACGAGCTTTACACTAACCTCTCCCGACGTCATCTCACTTTCTGCGTCATCCCCACCCAAGAACAGTTCTATCTTACCAGTGAGATAATATTACTGCATTTTTTAAAGAACCAGGTTTTTTTTTTTTTTTCTTTAGTGGTGGTCCAGAATTTTCTTTAACCGAGACAAGTGCTCTCAAAAACAAGTTAAAATATGTCCACGCTCTCTTAAAATGTGGTTCTTCATCAGTTGCTTGGCACAAGAGCATTTTGCAAAATGATGGAAGCAAAAATAGAAAATAAATAAACAAATATATATACACAGAAAAATAGAAATAAATAAGTGTAGAATAATGAAATGAAGTGCAGAGCTTCTTGCATACTTGAAATGTTAAAATATCTAAAAAGTCGCATTTTTTGATGATGATATAACAGTATATTATATATATATATCATCATAATTTCTTTTCATTTTATTTCAATAAACATGTCTATTAATGGGTCATGACAGTACAATTTATGAAAGCAGGGGATTTGGATCGAAATTTCTATGTTGCCATATTGTCACAGTCACAGCAAAATACAAATAAAGTTGCTACCCTTCACTGTTTGGACAGCAGACACAGTTACGTAAATGGTCGTCTGACTGCAGGTTCTTGCGCAATTGCATATGAAATTCCTGTGATTACAAAATACGCATGACGTGAAAAAACAAAAAAAAAGCCTGGTATAGTGAATCACTGCTGAAGTCTTTGGAGGAGTTATGACGACCACAGAGACCTGAAACTGGGTGGTTGTGTCAGGTTAAAGTTCTGAGTTGTGGACGTTGGTGGGGTGGTGATATTGGAGAATGGTGAAGGTCACTCCCCTGAGATAGCTGGGTTGAAAGGTCAGGGTTTGTGTACAAATTGTATTTGGGACAGGTGATAAGAGGGGTCAGTGTTCTGGTTGTCTTGGAAATGTAGGCATTACTGGATGTTTGTCTGGCCTTTTACGCACAAAACAAACCTGCGAACACACTGTGGGCTGCACTGATTTGTTTGCCTCTGTGGGTGTCGTGTTGTTGCAATCCGAGTTAATTTTTGTGAAAACAAGTTAGTGGGACTGTATATGCACGCGTGGGTGTGTGTGGGTTTGTCCTTGCTAGTACATATATATGTATGTGTGTGTGTGTGTGTGTGTGTGTGTGTGTGTGTGCGCGCGTGTGTGTTTTTGTGAAAATGTGCATCTGTACATAGATTTTTGTGTTTTTCTGTGTGTGTGCGTGTTTGCATGTGTCTGTGTGTTTGTGTATGTGCGTGTGTTTGTTGTATTTTGGCATGTATAAGTGCTTGTGTGTGAGCATGAGAACAAGTGTATGTGGCACGTTATATGAGGCCTCTCCATGCTTGCACCTGTATGGGAAAATGTATGTGTGTGTCTGCTGCATGTTTGTGTGTGTGTGTGTGTGTGCATATATGATTGTGAGTGTTTTTGCATGTGTGTGTGTGTGTGCGTTTGAGTGATGTCTGCATGTGTGGGTCTTTATGTCCATGTTGATGAGTGTGTGCGTAAGTTTGCATGCGGGTGTTCCTCTGCTTGTCTGTGTACAAATGGTGGTTTGGACAGGTGATAAGGGGAGGTCATTGCACAGGTTGTCTGGAAATGTAGGCATTGCACAAAAAAAAGTTTGTGTGTTTGGCCTTTTAAGCACAGAACAAATGTACACACATATGTGTTTCTATGGGTGTTGTGCTATTGAGAGTCTATGCAAGAGTTTTACAGAAACAGATTTGTAATTGTGTTTGTGTGTGGCGTGAAATCTAGGTTGGTTTGTGTGTTTGCTTGTGTGAGTGTATTTAGTATGTGGGTGTGTGTGTATACACATGGTTATGAGTGTTAGTTTGAGTGTTTTTGTGGATGTAATGTGCGCGATCTCTACATATGTGTGTCTACATGGACATGTATATATGTGTTTGTGTGTATGTTCATGCATGTGAGTGTTTATGAGTGGTGTGTGTCTGCCCACTTGTATGAGTCTTTGTGCATGTGAATGAGCATTTCCATGTGTTTGCATGTGGATGATTGTAGATACCGTACTCTCCAAAATTTCAGGGCACATTTACAAATATTTAGTGAGGCAAAGGCGCTTCTAAAAATCTTGGAATTAGAGGTTTCTTAACATAGAAAAATATACTATAATGAGGCATGTCATTAAAACTTAAATCCTATCAATATTTTGTGTGACGACCATTTACCTAAATTTGGTACAATATTGTGTTGTTCTATAGTTCTCGAAGATAATTGACTTTATGCATGCCCTAAGCATATCGGAAAACGTGCCACTGTCCATCTGTAGAATAATTATCTCAATGGCTTCTGTCCCCCCAGGTAATTCAGGTTAAGATCAGGGCTCTGTCAAAGCTATATTATCTATTTCAGCCCTCTTTAATGAAATGCAAACACTAATATTAAAAAATATATATATTTAATTATTTTTTAAATTAATATTTCATTTGCACTTTGTCTTCAGCAACACTGATGTGGAAAACAAAAAAATAAATATCTTGAACCAAACCAGTTCACCATTGTAAAAGAGATTTTTAATCTCAGCAGGTTCTTACCAGCTTACTTAGGTTAAATAAAGGTTAAATAAAAATAAATTCAACGCAGAAAATTGAGGATGCCTTAAAATTTTGCACAGCACTGCATGTGTTTGTGCGTATGCATGTGTGTGGATTTTTTTGAGTATGTTTGTGTGTATATGCTTGTATGCGCACATCTGGTACTACTGAACAAAGGGTGATACTGTGCATTTCCCCAACTGCAGGGCAGGCAGAACACTTTGAGTTCTTCCTGGGCCCACTTTCAGAAAACAGGATTAGTCTTTTTTTTCCTTGCTCCTTTTCATCATTCTTCCTGGCCCCTGGAATGACCAGGACAGGTTTGGCCCCCCAACAGCCCCCACTAATCACCAGCACTCAATGGAGGAACACAGAGTCTATTGTCAGCACCCCAGTCACGTACGCCTGCAGCTTCTGACAAATTATTAACCGACCCCACTGCTGAGGGGTGGCTGGCCGGCCCTGGAATACGAAGTCCTGGAGGTGGATGCTTCCGTGCCTACACCACCCCCTCCCTCACCCCCCCCCCCCAAGATCCGGTGGCTGCTGAAATGGAACACAAATAATCTGTGTTGCCTAAAAAAAAGCAACTTTGCTTGGAGGGCTTATCTGAAAGAGGGGGCTGTGCTGAAAACATTTGCTTTTCACATGAAGGTCTGGATTAAAGAATTACTTGGCCTGCGACCAGTGACGAACAGATGAAGATTTGTGCTGATTATTAGAAAAACAACGTGTTTTTAATTTGGAGTGCCAACAAAAGGTCATGACAAATGATGTCAGACTTTGTTTTTTACTCTTTCCAAAGGCAGCCGTTCAAAACTGCTTCTCAGACCATGAGAAATTAGGAAATAATATTCTACTGTGCATACACTGTGCCTACTGTTTTTGAGTGTCAAACGCCCATTGTATTAATTTTTGCTATCATCAGGTAATCTTTTAAATACCCATGTACTGTTGCCTGAGAAGAGTGTCAGTTTTGTGTCAGGTAGCATCCAGTCGCCTCCGTCTTGAAAGTCACGATAAGACGAATGACGAGCACGAACGAATAGGAAGGATAGGGGAACGGTTTGCAATCTGTTCATTCGTGCTCGTCGTTCGACTTTTTCTGAGTTTCAAGATGGAGGCGACTGGAACTACAGGCGTGACTAAACTGCCTCAAGCGGCGTGTATCCCAGCATGCCTTGCGCGGTCCGAATTGCGCGGACGCGGGAAGTCTTCTTCTCCCGGGGAATCACCTTTTCCCCTATTTGATGTAAGCTAAGTAATTAGTTAATGTAAGCAATCAAAGTAAGAAATCATGTAAGATATCCTAAGCGGTGAGCAATTTCCAAACCACTTTAGCCTAAATCCCTGTTTGGGATATTGAATTTGCCTAGTTTTTTGGGGTTTTTTTGCACTGTCCTCTCATTGGTCTCTGTTTTTACAATATGAGATAATGATTAGCCAGCTAGTTAACGATTTTCAAGCCACATAATATCGGGGTATATAAGCCATTCCCAATCCAATAATAATCTGATTTAACATTGAATTTATCATTGGTCATTTTAATGATCACTTAATCGATTACAGTGGCGTCGCCAGCGGGGTGGCTAAGACACGTCCCTTTTTGACTGCAATTAACGTTAGTAGTTCTCAATCATTTTCCTTCATTGACGCGTTTTCCAATTATCGTAACTGATTACCGAAGACACGGTTTCTCTCCATGTGTGATCTATCAGCAATTAATTCATGGGCTAAATTCAGTACTGTTGCCGAACAAGAACAGAGAATTGAGTTGCGCAAAACTTCGGTTTAAAACAATTATTAGTCCTGACCTGTTCTCATTCATTTTCATAATTAACAAAAGGTTCATTCCGAGATTGCTCCACACTTAACAGGCGCTGCTTGTTCTCCCCGATTAGGTAAGACAACAATGATTGTCGTCTTACGTAATTGGGGGAACACGCAGCACCTGTTAACTGTGGAGTGCTCTCGGCCCAATTCTCTGCATAGCATAGCCACTGATCAGAACACATGGGCTGTTTTTAAGATTAACATAAACCTTTATATGGACACTTTAACTCTGATCAATCACGTTGTGTTTTTAATCTGATCAAAATCTTTAATCACACTAATCATAAACCCCAACTACAAGCCCCAACTTTATTTAAAACTTGATGATTTGTCATGAGAGGGACGGGAGAATCTTCAGAAGACTCCGGACCGCGCAAGGTATGCTGGGATACACGCCGCTTGAGGCAGTTTAGCCGCTCCCCTGGAACTACCTCAAGGTAAGGTTTGCAGAAACAGTTTTTTTTATTAAGTGCCTCGTTTTACATCTCAGGACCCTCGGAATTCTAGCGATCGAGTGTGGAGCTACTTTGAGCCTCGTTAATGATGAAAAAACAGTGATTTCTTTGCATGGCTACGTTATTCCCGATTCGCTACCATTGTAAGCCTGTTGGGAGCTTCGGCTAAAAAGCCATTTATTTCGAAGTGTTGTGTGCATACGGAGGTGGGGTATTCGACAAAGGTTAGCACTCGTTATCATGTTTCAATGCACCCCAAGTCAATTTCACACCGGATTCTTCTTTAACCACCGTTTAGCGTCGCATTATAGGGAGTTCCCGATAATGTAGGTTAATAAACAGGGCCACTCCCAATGCGTCTTCCTATTCGTCCTTACGCCTATATATACTTCCTACATTTCCACAATCCCCACTCATCTTATTTCTAGGTCGTTCACTCGCTAACCAGACAGCCAGCGCACAGCATGAGTTTGCTTACCTGAAGCACAAAATCCGAAATCCTACCTAGTCCCTCGAGCGCAGAATCAAGGACTGTATAAAAGATGGACGACGCGTCTCCATTCACTCCCATTCAACAAAAATGGAGCCAAAATATCCTCGATATGGCCGCTGCCATGTTGCACATTTGGAGCCTGAGTCGGCGCAGTAGTGATCGGGGGGTAGAGCCGCGCAATCGAATCCCACCCACACACCATCCAACCAGCCCCCCTGAACTTTTCACCTGGTCTGGCAGCTGCGCTATTAACGTAAGTGCCCGTAATGGCCAGCTCTCACACGAAGACGGTGCAGGAAAGTGAAAAGACCCAACGACTGCCGGCAGCATAAATCTTCGTAGGCTTGTTCAGACGGTAATTGGACTCAATAAGCAAAACATTCCCCACCTCACAGTCATCTGTTTCGAAATTAGTTGAAGTACCTAACTGGCTATCTATGTTATCTTAGAACTGAATCTTGTTTAACTAGCTTGGTATGTAGCTAATTACATTAAGTAAGGCTATTGATTTTTGCCACATAGCCAGCTCCAGTCAATGTTCTCCACCGTCACTTACCCAATGTTGCAAATGGCGTGCATATTAACGCCGACTTTCCTTGTATTTTCTAATTGACGTTCCACCGGGAAATTTCCATTTCGTATGCGCATGTACTAGCTGAGTAATGGGTCGAACTTTTAATTTTTTAATATCCTGTAATTTTTCAACACATTAGAAGGCTAAATCGAGTTTTGAATTAAAATACACTGTCCTTCTAACCAAAGTTAGCTTGCTGTGTTTAAGAAGTCACATATCTTACCGCTAGCTAATGTTGTATTTCTTAAAAATGTTTGCTGCAGAAGATGACCAGACTTGGGCGACCGGAAATTAATTCTCTGGGATAGTTAACTTAGCAATGCAACCCCCCTCCACGTTCTTTTTTGTGGACTCGATGTATTTGAATGCATAGTAATTGTTCAATTTTTGTTATTTCGTTATACAACGAAATGGACTCGGCATCCTCCACAGTGGCCAAGAGTATGTATAAATCTCATGGGAATATCTAAAAAACCGACGCTTGTGGTTATGAAAGCATAAAACTTTTCACGGGAGAATATCATAAAAACTGATTTATAACATTAAATCCCATCCATTTCATGCATAAAAAGCACAATACCACCAGATAAAATATGGAGAAATGGAATAGAAATGTTAAATGTGCTAAATTCCATAAAAAGCCAGCAGAAGTGTATCATTTAAAGGTGACATTTGCACTTTACAACCAACAGGGCCAAAAGTTTATATCATAGGGGACAGCTGCATCTGCCGTGGGGAAAACCGTGCAAGGGAGACCATTGAGACCAACCTTGGTCTGGATGCCCAGGTCCAGTGATTTGGCTAGGGTGGCGTGGTTTGGGGAAACCTTCTCCCCTTCATCCACCAGTACCTGAGAGGAAGAGCTGTGCCGGAGGTCCTGCTGGTCCACTGTAGCGGGAATGACCTCGGAAAAATCAAGAGTGTGAAGCTTATCGCAGGGATCAAGCAGGACTTTGAAGATCTTCATTGGCAGTTCCCTTGGATGAAGATTATCTTCTTTGCCATCACCCAGCAATGCCGGTGGAGGTCTTCCCATCCAAAGAAGATTGAAAAAGACCGGCGATATGTCAACTGTGTGATGGCTACCTTTGTTTCGCATATTGGTGGAGAGATTTTGTATCATCATCAGAAAAAGCAGAGATCCTGGCCAATTTTTGCATGACAGAGTTCATTTCACCCCTATGGGAAATTATACATTTTTAAATGACATTGCCCTGCATCTTAAAGACCAAATCCAGTAGGGTGATGCTGGATTTGGATTTTCAACATCAGTTATGGATGCAAAAAAAGGTCATAGTTTGTTTGCTATATGTGATGTTTGATGTACTTTTTATTCATTTATTTTATACTAGCCATCATACCTATTGTTTTCCCAGCTCTTCCTCTCCATCCACCTTCCTTTCTCCAAACCATTTGCTTTCCCCCAGCCTTTCCACCTGATGGGGCCTCCTTCATGTTTCCCCACAGCGAATGTAGCCAGTAGGTTGTTGATGGACCACAGACAACTACATGCAGTGTGGTTTTTGTTTAAATACATTTTTTTTAAAATTTAACACTCATTTGCATGCCTAATTTACTGCAGCAGAGGACATATTATATGTGAAAGAATTCTAGAGTGAAGTCTTTGCTCAATGTAAATGTAAAGACTTTTATTGTACATAACAGGTTTAATTTACCACCATCACAGGAAATGTGCATTCAATTACATAACATTTCTCATGTGCTCCCAGTCCAAGGACAGATGACGAGAGTCTTTTTTGGAATACTGAAGGCTCAGTATTGAAGATGAACTGCTTCTGAATGCATTATTTAAAAAAAAAAAAAAAAAGACAGTTTTTGCCAATCTTTGAAGACGATGGCACATAAGGAAGGTGACACAGACGGAACAAGCATACATTAGAGAAGTCAGAAGTCCATTATTACTCAGTCAACATGGACTTTTCTACCTCCTTATAAATTATGGTCAAACAGAACCATTGCAGGTTTCTGTGACAATGCATAGTTGAGCAGTTTTGACAAGCATTTTATCAGGTTTTCATTCAGAAGCATCTTCCAGCAATACAACAAAATAATTGCATGTGGCATGCTCCAAGTCTTCACAGGGTAACGCTGATGTCTGAATTTGAGGGCGGCTTCTGTAATCACCTGATTTAAAAAAAAAAAAACATAGAATTATTGGTGAAGCTTTTGTCTGAAACCTAAAGTGCAGTCTGCCCTACCATGACAGCAGTAAAATAGAATTCCAACCCAAACATCTGGCAATTTTTCATATGGCAGGTTTTACATACATTAAAAAAATTAGAATGGAGTGATATGCAGCTTTAAATACGTAGAAACTAAATTCTTCCTGCTACCAATTTACATTCCTTCTTATGTGGGGTTACATGGTACAGCAAGCCGGATACAGAAATACTCCGCCAGTCAAAAAACAGCTGCACACTCAAATATTTAGCTAAAACCAGTGTAGCTTGAATTATAGCACAAATTCTTTGTGTTATTCTCTTGACAACTGTATGCAAGGTCAGAACATTTGCTTTCAATCGGTATTTAATTAACTATGGCTGAGATCTCAAATTGACAACCAGATAGTTGAGTGAATTTGAGAAATACATCCACCTATTCCAACTAATTTGAAACGTGTCTCAAACATGGTTTGTACAAAACCCAAAAGTTGGCACGTTATGTAAATCATAGATAAAAACAGAATACAATGATTTGCAAATCCTTTTCAACTTATATTCAATTGAATACACTGCAAAGACAAAGGGCTCTAATTTCGTAGACCAGGCGCAGGCGCGGCGCAGGCGCAGCGCATGGGGGGTGCGCCGCGCCAACGGGGTGTGTCCAGGCGTATGTGGCAATTTCGTGCCCGGCGTAGCCTGGCGCAAGTACTACCCGCCTCTGCCCCTCCTTCCAGCGCAAGTTGGCAAAGAAGGCGTGTTTGGGTATAACACAGCCGAGTCAAATCTTCACCAGTCAAATGAGCTCCTCACCTCACCTTTAATGTGTTAGAATATAGAAGGCGACCCAGCCGAGTCAAATATTGCTCACTGGCAAGAGAAACGATGGATAGCGTGTTTCTATTATTACAAACTGTAGCTGCTTAAAATTTTGGGATTAACATGCATATACAACAAAGCAAGATACGTTACACATTTATTTCCAATATGTGATCCTAACTCAGTACGAGATCATCGCAATCAGGCTGCATTCCTTTCCCCCACTAAAGACGATAAAGCATAAGTGACAATAATAGTAGCCTAGTATTAAGCCGCTTTCACACTGGACGCGAAACGAATTTTTCGCTCGACAGATTGCGTCTTGTGTCCAAAGGTCTGACAGGGTTTTAATAAATCGTCGTGTCCGACAGTCTATTATTGTTTTTAATTTCTTCAAATCTACTGACTCTTTCAGACATTAAACGTGAATGTTTGATAAGAGGGTTCAGTTCTTCAAGATGAGTACCGAGAATTTCAATCAATGTTTCTGTTTAAGCTCTGCTCAATAAAGTCGACACTGGCGCGAGACAATATACAATGCCTCCGCGTCTGACTGCCAAAAAAAGAGGACGATTAGAACAGAATGATAATGAAATAAAGAATAAAAAGAAACATTTTAACAACAGAGCATCCAATGAACACTGCGATTTATTTATTGGCGGGTCATCTTTGTTTGATATCCCGTTATAAATCTGTTCTCATTTCAATACTTCTACTTTTTTCTGGCTGGTGGACATGGAGTATTTTGCATTTCGTGTCGGACAGTCTTAATCGTGCATGCGATAATTTCTTCACACTGTCAATGGTCATGGAATTGATTTGCTCACGCACTGTTTTATCTCAGCTGTGGAAATAAAGCGTGAATCTGTTCGGTCCATCTGACTAATTTTCAAAAGAAAGACCGAATAAAGACTGCTGGCTATCTTCAAGGGAAGAAAACAGAAGAATAGGCGAAAAAGACCAAGAAAAGTCGATAGCTATCAATTTGCATTCTGTGAAGGTCGAACACAAAAATGGCCGAGTTTCCACGTCTAATAATTCCTGGAATACTCGGAAAAATTAGAACTTTTATGACTTTCGGACACGGAGCTATATTAAAACCCTGTCCAACTATCGCGTCTTTGCATTGACTTTGTCTGTAATCAGTCGGGCGAAAAATTTGTTTCGCGTCCAGTGTGGAAGCGGCTTTAATGAGCATAGAACGCAAGCATTCGATATATATATATATATATATATATATATATATATATATATATATATATATATATATATATATATACATACAGTTTGTGGTTGGCTGAGAAAGATGTGAAGTCGTTAGTTTGCATCATAGATTCAGCTGCGTTGATTAAGCCTGGTCAAGTTTCCATTACGCGTGGCAACCGCCTTTAATCTGACATGAGGACAATCGATATAGATACAATAATTTATGTCCTTATTCAGATAGTTACATTAAATCGTGCTTCCTGTAATTATTTCTTGCATTGAAACGTGCCTGACATTCTGTAAAACTGCCTGTGAGATTTCGGTGACGTGTGCGCTCTCTGCGCCGGTCAGCCAAATTACCACTGCACGGAAATTAAACCAGGTTGGAGTTGGCGAGTTTTTTGCGCAACTCCAGCGGAGATTTTTTCTACGAAATTGTCACTGCGTCTTCATGAATATGTGACACCTCCCCCTACTACGCCGCCACACCCATCTCGGCGCACCTTGGTCTACCGAAGGCTGCGCGCCTCACGAAATTACCACTACGCGGGCTGCGCCCTACGAAATTACCACTGCGCGGCCTGCGCTTCGCTACGCCACCTGCGCTGCGCCAGGAAATTAGAGCCCAAGATGTTTAATGTTCAAACTGAGAAACTTTTTTTTTTTTTGTAAATAATCATTGACTTCAAATTTAAAGGCAGCAACACATTGCAAAAAAGTTGGCACAGGGGCCTTTTTACCACTGTGTTACATCGCCTTTCCTTTTAACGACACTCAGTAAACGTTTGGGAACTGAGGAGACCGATTTTTGAAGCTTTTCAGGTGGAACTCTTTCCCATTCTTGCTTGATGTACAGCTTAAGTTCTTCAACAGTCCGGGGTCTCCGTTGTCGTATTTTACGCTTCATAATGCGCCACACATTTTCAATGGGAGACAGATCTGGACTACAGGTAGGCCAGTCTAGTACCCGCACTCTTTTACTACGGAGCCATGCTGTTGTAACACGTGCAGAATGTGGCTTGGCATTGTCTTGCTGAAATAAGCAGGGGCATCCATGAAAAAGACGTTGCTTGGATGGCAACATATGTTGCTCCAAAACCTGTATGTACCTTTCAGCATTAATGGTACCTTCACATATGTGTAAGTTGCCCGTGCCTTGGGCACTAATACACCCCCATACCATCACAGATGCTGGCTTTTGAACTTTGCGCCTATAACAGTCCGGATGGTTCTTTTCCTTTTTGGTTTGGAGGACACGACGTCCACAGTTTTCAAAAACAATTTGAAATGTGGACTCGTCAGACCACAGAACACTTCTCCACTTTGCATCAGTCCATCTTAGTTGAGCTTGGGCCCAGCGAAGCTGGGGGTGTTTCTGTGTGCTGTTGATAAATGGTTTTTGCTTTGCATTGTAGAGTTTTAACTTGCACTTGCAGATGACAGTGGTTTTCTGAAGTGTTCCTAAGCCCATGTGGTGATGTCCTTTATACACTGATGTCGGTTTTTGATGCAGTACCGCCTGAGGGATCGAAGATCACGGGCATTCAATGTTGGTTTTTGGCCTTGTCGCTTACGTGCAGTGATTTCTCCAGATTCTCTGAACCTTTTGACGATATTACCGACCGTAGATGATGATATCCCTTAATTTCTTGCAATAGCTCGTTGAGGAATGTTGTTTTTAAACTGTTCGACAATCAGCTCACGCATTTGATCACTAAGTGGTGACCCTCGCCCCATCCTTGTTTGTGAATGACTGAGCATTTCAGGGAAGCTGATTTTATACCCAATCATGGCACCCACCTGTTTCCAATTAGCCCATTCACCTGTAGGATGTTCCAAATAAGTGTTTGATGAGCATTCCTCAACTCTCTCAGTCTTTTTTGCCACTTGTGCCAGCTTTTTTGAAACATGTTGCAGGCATCAAATTCCAAATGAGCTAATATTTGCAAAAAATTACAAAGTTTACCTGTTCGAACATTAAGTATCTTGTCTTTGCAGTATATTCAATTGAATATAGGTTGAAAAGGATTTGCAAATCATTGTATTCTGTTTTAATTTACAATTTACTCAACGTGCCAACTTCACTGGTTTTGGGTTTTGTATATGAAGAGACATCACATTTCAAAATAACTCACTCTATTTTTCGAGAAATTATAAAGCTGATCAAGGGAAATATTATCTTGTCATTGTGGAACGCCCAAATCATCTCTGTCCGTCGTAATTAAGATACTGAAAACATTAAATTAACAGATGTGTTTCATTGGCTGAATTAATTGATCATAAATTGCCGTGTGCAAGGTCAGTTAACGTAAACTGAAGTCAGCTAGCTCGCTAGTTAACGTTAAGGTGACTCCATAGCAAACGCAGCAATAATTAATGTATAATTTAATAGCGCAACATCCATTAGGTTACAGACAATTTTTAAATGTTATTCTTCTCAGTTTACACCACTCCCTCATTTAACGTTACAGTTTGTGCCCCCTCTCTTTCCAGGCCAAACTCGAAATGTCAGCTTTTCCTCTATACTTCGTCCGATCAATCTTTTAAGAGTTACCCCGTTAACTTGCCAATTCCACTGAAGTAGATGCATTGATTTCAGCCGTAATTTCATCCGAAACCTGCCGAATTCACATTGAAATTATGAATTGTGATGTGAATAGAGGCCACTAGATGGCAGAATTTACCTTTCTTTTATCAAGTCCAGACTGGAGCTAGATTTAGACATGTCCTGGACATGTCTGGGGCAAGTCCCTGAAAATAAAAAAAAAAAAGGTCTAAATGGGGGTGGGGTCTGCAAAAGAGTATATAAGGAAAAGAATTGAGACAGCAAAGTAGTAAGAGAAATTGCAAGGAGAAGGATACATGTGACCAGACCTGTCATTTCTGTTCAAGACCTGTGAAGTATCTTTTGTGGATTTTTGCCTGTGTTTGAGCATTTTCCTCACCCAGGACATCACCAAGCCACCCCAACAAAGAGGGACTGTAAATATTTCTGTTTTTGTTGTGTTCAATCTTGGTCTTAGTTGTAGATAGTAGTTTAGTCTTTGTTTTTTCCCATTAAATGTGTTTCAGTTTTTAAAACTGTGTCTGTCATCCCTTGCTGTTGCTGTTGCTGTTATGTTGTAAATGTAATAACAAATTGGGGCCATAACAAATTGGGGGCTCAAGTCCGGGATAGACCATTGTGTGAGTAATTTATTGAAAATCTAACATTTCAAACTGTAAAATTGTTTTTTGAATTTTCCTATATAAATATATTGATAGATCGACAGCAATGGATGATTTCTTGGCATCACCTACCTTTGAGGTTTTGAAGTCTTTGAAAAAGACAGAACTGCTAGAAATTTGCAGACATTTAGAGCTGACAGAGTTAAAACCAGCCATGCGAAAAGCAAGACTGGCTAGAGAGAGAGTTGAATATTACATTGATGAAAATGTGTTTGCACCAGGAGATCTGGAACAGTTTCCAGTGGAAAATCCAAATATAGAAATGGAACTTAAATTAAAAATGCTAGAGATTGAAAGGGAGGAAAAAGGAAAACAAGGAGAATTAGAGTTGGAAAAATTAGCTAGAGAAGAAAAACAAAGAGAATTTTAGAGGGAAGAAAAAGAAAAACGAAGAGAATTTGAGTTAGAAAAATTTGCAAGACAGAGAGATTTTGAATTAGAGAAATTCGATAGAGAAGAAAGACTCCAAATGGAGCAACTAAAAATTAAAATTCGAACTGAAAATAAATTTCGGGCTAGCCAGGAGGTAAAATTGGTGCCTCCATTTTCGGAAAAGGATGTTGAGAACTATTTCCAGTGTTTTGAAAAGGTAGCAAAGAGTTGCCAGTGGCCAAAGGAACACTGGCCTCTGATGTTGCAAACTGTCCTCAAGGGTAAAGCTCAACAAGCCTATTCGGCTTTGTCTGCAGATGATTCCTCTGATTATGAGGTTGTCAAAAAGGTTATTTTGAGAGCTTATGAGTTGGTTCCAGAGGCTTACCGACAGAAATTCTGAGGTCTGAAAAAATCTGAAAATCAGACTTATGTGGAATTTGCTAATGAGAAGCAGGTTTGCTTTGAGCGCTGGTGTACTTCTATGGAGGTCAAGGATGATTTCAACTCACTAAAAGAGATGGTGTTAGTTGAGGAATTCAAGAACTGTGTTAAAGATGATGTTAAGACCTACCTTAATGAGAAGCAAGCACTGAACTTGCAATCAGCTGCCAAATTTGCAGATGAATATGTTCTCACACATAAGTCTAAATTTCAGTCTAGCAGTAACAACAGATGGTTCCAATTTCAGAAAAAAGGGAACGGTGATACCCAAGATTCCTCACCCAAAGACAAATCTGGTGATGGGGCTCAGAAATCCAGTAACAGGTCTGATCAAAGTGTGAAAGCTGACAGTGAGAAAAGTCTAGTTTGCAGTTATTGCAAGAAATCTGGTCATGTTAAAACTAACTGTTGGTTCCTTAAAGCTAAGAAAGAAAAAGAAAAGGATACCAAACCAAATGCCTTTGTGAAAACAAGGTTAGAAACCCCTGTAGTTGATAACCGATCTGCTAAATTGCCTGCTTCTTGTGGGGCTAAAAAGCCTAATACAGCTGACTTTGTGAGGCGGGAATTTCTTCCATTTGTGTCAGAGGGATTTGTGGCTCTGAATGAGCATACTACTCCTGTCCCCATATATATCCTAAGGGATACCGGAGCTTCTCAGTCACTTTTGTTGATGGACTCCTTGGAGTTACGTGATGAGACCGCTTCAGGGGATTTCATACTTGTACAAGGTATTGAAGGGAGGACTGTATCTGTACCCCTGCGCTCTATATTCTTGAAGTCAGATTTAGTTACAGGACAGGTAAAGGTGAGACTTATGTCAAGTCTACCTATAAAGGGTGTTTCTCTGTTGCTAGGCAATGACTTGGCTGGGGGCAAAGTATTTCCCCCTGTACATCTTACTTCACAGCCGAGCACTGAAGATGGGGATGAGGACCCATCTCTGTATCCTTCTTGCGCAGTGACTCGTGCTATGGCCAAGAAGGCTAAAGAAGAAGATGTTGTGGTGCCGTCCAGCACATTGAATAGTCAGGACTCAGGTGGTTCTCCTCATGACTCTGTTTGGCCTACTATGGTTTCTCCGTTTGAGAACTTATCAGACACTTTTATCAGTATTGAGAAATTATCAGACACTTTTATCAGTTCATTGTTCAGCCAGCCAGAGGGGTTTGGTGATTCTGATGTGTCTGGAGACTTGTCTCTGTCCAGAAAGCGGTTGATTGAGGAGCAAACTAATGATCCTGAAATTTGTGTACTAAAGAGGAGAGCCCTTCCTGATAAAGAAATAGACGCAGTTCCAGTTGGGTATTATCTCAAGGATGGTGTGTTGATGCGGAAGTGGCGCCCCCCTGATATCCCTGCCAATGCAGATTGGGCAGTGGTCAGGCAAATTGTTGTTCCGAAGGTCTACAGGAATGAGATCTTAACAATGGCTCATAGTTTACCTTTAGGAGGTCATCTTGGTGTTAACAAGACTGTTGATAAGATAATGAAACACTTCTTTTGGCCTGGGCATCGGAAAGACGTTTCCAACTTTTGCAAAACCTGTCACACTTGTCAAGTAGTTGGAAAACACCAGTTAGACCCACCTGTAGCTCCATTGCAGCCTATCCCAGCATTTGGGGAGCCGTTCTCCAAGGTCATTGTTGATTGCGTTGGTCCATTACCCAAGACTAGATCTGGAAATCAGTACTTGTCAGTACTTCATGTGTGCATCTACCAGATTCCCTGAAGCCATACCTCTACGTAACATCAAAGCAACTGCAATCTCAAAGGCTTTGATAAAGTTCTTCACGTTGTTTGGCCTTCCCAGGGAAATTCAGTCAGACTAAGGTAGCAATTTCACTTCCGGATTGTTTCAGCAGGTTATGTATGAACTAGGTGCAAAGCAGATTCTTTCTAGTGCCTATCATCCAGAAAGTCAGGGTGCCTTAGAGCGGTTTCATTCCACTCTCAAGACAATGATGAGGACTTATTGTTATGACCATGAGAAAGACTGGGATGAAGATGTTCATTTGCTGTTCTTTGCAGCTAGAGAAGCAGTGCAGTAGTCTACTGGATTCAGTCCATTTGAGCTAGTGTTTGGTCATGAAGTGAGAGGACCTTTGCTATTATTGAGTGAACAATTGCGTGCAGCTTGTGACCTAACCAAAGAGATATCAAGTCAGGAAAAAGGGAAAACTTGGTATGATCATAAGGCTAGAAGCCGTGAGTTTAAACCAGGAGACAAGGTCCTTGTGTTGTTTCCCTTGCAGTCCAATCCATTGCAGGCAAGATTTCATGGTCCTTATGAAATTCTGACAAAACTCAATGATCTCAATTACATTGTGAAGACTCCAGATAGGAGAAAATCAAAACAATTGTGTCACATTAACATGCTGAAGCCTTATCATGACAGAAATGCTAGGGTTGCAGCTGTCACTTCAGATCCTCCAATGGCCGAGATGTGTGAAGATGAGGGGGAGTTTCAAGATGATGAACCTAGAATTAAAGCTGAAGTTCTTTCATGTAAATTGTCAAATTCTGAAGTGTTGCAAAATCTTGATGTAAAACTCCAGCACTTAGAACCCTCACAGAGAGATCAGTTTAAGAGGTTGATCAAGAAATATGAGGATCTGTTTCCTGATGTTTCAAATAGAGTTTCTTTAGCCTCTCATGATGTAGATGTTGGTGATGCCAAACCACTTAAACAGCATCCATACCGGATGAATCCTGAAAAGAGAAAGATTGCTGAGAAAGAGGTTGAGTACATGTTAGAACATGATATTATCAGACCCTCCAACTCAGACTGGAGTTCACCCTGTGTGCTAGTTCCAAAACCTGATGGAAGTACTAAATTCTCTACAGATTATCGCAAAGTCAATGCTGTAACTAGAACTGATGTGTTTCCAATACCTAGGATTGATGATTGTATTGATAGAGTAGGGCAAGCAAAGTTTCTGACCAAGATTGATTTACTGAAGGGTTATTGGTGTGTGCCTTTAACTGAGAGGGCCAAGAGCATCTCTGCTTTTGCCGCACCATCTGGGTTTTACCAGTATGAAGTCCTACCCTTTGGCATGAAAAATGCCCCAGCCACGTTCCAAAGGATGATACAGTTTACAATCGCCGGATTGCCACTCACTGGTGCGTACATTGATGACCCGATCACATGGAGTGACTCCTGGGAAGAACATCTAAAAGATGTAGAGAAGTTGTTCCAGCGCCTGACCCAGGCTAACCTGACTGTTAACCTGAGCAAGAGTGACTTTGGTTGTGCTACTGTCACCTATCTTGGCTACGTCATAGGCCAGGGTAAGGTGGCACCCATAAATGCTAAAGTCCAAGCCATCATGGACTTTCCAGTTCCTGACAACAAAAAAGCTTTGCGCCGCTTCCTTGGAATGATCGGGTACTACCGCAAGTTCTGCAAGAACTTTGCTGAGATTGCTCTCAGTCTAACTAACCAACTGAAGAAAGGCGTAAAGTTCGCTTGGGATGATGCATGCCAGAGAGCCTTCGATCGCCCGAAGTCTCTGCTGTGTCACTTCCCCGTGCTCAAATCTCCTGACTTCAACAAACCGTTCTCCATCGCGGTCGATGCTCGCGACCAAGCTTGTGGAACTGTGCTCCTACAGAGAAGTGACTCTGATGACATTGAGCATCCCGTGGCATACTTCTCCAGGAAGTTCAATCACCACCAAAGGAACTATTCCACAATAGAGAAGGAGCTGTTGGCTCTGGTCCTTTCTTTACAACACTTTGAGGTTTATATTTGTACAGGACAAAAGCCAATGATTGTGTACACTGACCACAATCCGTTAATGTTTTTGAGTAAGATGAAAAACAAGAATCGGAGATTGTTGAATTGGAGTTTGATTTTACAGGAGTTTGACTTGGAAATTAAGCATGTGAAGGGTACAGACAATGTAATTGCTGATTGCTTATCCCGTGTTTGAATATGTATATATATATCACGTGTTTATTTGAATATTGTATGATATGTTTATATAGACAAGTGTCCACTTAACCATTTTGTATTGATAAGAAAAATTTTGCCTTTTTGAGTCAAAATTTTTCCGTTTTGGAATGGAGGTGTGATGTGGATAGAGGCCACTAGATGGCAGAATTTACCTTTCTTTTATTAAGCCCAGACTGGAGCTAGGTTTAGACATGTCCTGGACATGTCTGGGGAAAGTCCCAGGAAATAAAAAAAAGAGGTCTAAATGTGGGTGGGGTCTGCAAAAGAGTATGTAAGGAAAAGAATTGAGACAGTAAAGTAGTGGGAGAAATTGCAAGGAGAAGGATACATGTGACCAGACCTGTCATTTCTGTTCAAGACCTGTGAAGTTTCTTTTGTGGATTTTCGCCTGTGTTTGAGCATTTTCCTCACCCAGGACATCACCAAGCCACCCCAACAAACAGGGACTGTAAATATTTCTGTTTTTGTTGTGTTCAATCTTGGTCTTAGTTGTAGATAGTAGTTTAGTCTTTGTTTTTTTCATTAAATGTGTTTAAGTTTTTAAAACTGTGTCTGTCATCCCTTGCTGTTGCTGTTATGTTGTAAATATAATAACAAATTGGGGCCATAACAGAATGAATTGAATCCACTTTCGGTAAGTCTCATTTTTGTCATACTGTCGTTGGTAAAATAATCTGTACCTCCTCGATCCAATTAGTTTTCCTTGCAGTTTTAGCTGCTGTCCGTAAGATTACAACATAAGGTTGGACTTTAGTCGTGTAAACGTTACCCACTGAAAAACGAGAAGTTAGCTTGCTGATGCTCACGCAAACACTTGAACCTAGGAGCTCATCTGTACGGTTGCTGCTACATCGTTTACCCTTCATTTGCCTAAGCAACATCAAGCAGGATTCCTACCGCGCCAACTGACTCGCAGTCTGTGTTCCTTCTAAAATTCCGAGATACAAACGGCAGAACTGCAACTAAAGGCTGAACCTACTGCGGCACTGGCTCAAGATTTCAAGTTCGAGTACATAAGAACGACATTACATGACACAGAGCCATTAACTTCATCCAAAAGCTTACTTTGATAGGTATTCTCTAAAATTAGAAATGTATACATTGCCAGTTACGAATGGCTACCGATCACCATTTTCTCCATATTCATCGTAAACGTCTGCTACTCTGCTCGCTGTCTTAACGTAGCCAAGGTAGGTCGCTTACTTGGTAATAACTTGACTGATCGTACAACTTCAACAAACAAAAAATAAAATTTACTTCCCGAAAAAACTGCAAAGATCCTTTCCATCGGTCCGAACGGTTAGTGAAATTCACAGCATAGCTACTCATTTCGTCGTTTTTTGTTGCAGTCTGCCCTGCTTGAAGCACAATCGCTGTTAGCTGTGAAGAATTTCAGATATCGTTATCCTGTAGGCGTTCCCACTTCAGCTGTACGCGAAATTACTATTCACGAAACGAAGTACGCAGGGGGCAGTGGCGATCGGGACTCAGTCCACGCGCATTGAGGTTGTCAATCACTGTGTTCATTATGACTACACGCCCCTTTTGCATAATATCAAATAAAAGGTTTACAGAAAACTGATCAGAAAAATTGACGCTAGAATATATATCAGCATGGTAAGAACTTCCGAAAAATGAAGAAACCATCTTCAGAAATAAATTATTTTTCATGTACAAAATTTTTCCTGTCTCGCATTTCTCCCCTTCACGAACATGGAGGGGGCGGGCTTATAACTTCTACTGCAGCCTGCCAGTAGTTGGCGATCGAGACGCTTTTGCTTCACTTTTCAGGAGACGTTCGGCCGTCCATCTTTTATACAGTCCTTGCGCAGAATAATTCCAAGGCTCCGATGCTCCAGAGGAATCTTCTCAATCCATTCCCAAAACTCTGTTTTTCGTCCGCGTACCCACTTGCGCTCCGCCATCTTCGAACCTCCACCAGAAAGCATCACCCGCTCGCCCCAACCAAGGTACCTATGTAACGAACCACACTCCCCCGCGATGATGATTGATGCCGAAAATTCCAAAAATTCCAGCCAGGCTCCTCATTAACTGCAGTCCCCAGAAGCGAGAGCCCGAGACTCCCCAGCAAGGCTTACCAGGGTTCGCACTCCAAGCTCATCCGAGGCTCCACGTTGGATTGTCACCAGATTCCATTGAGCTTTTAAGCAGAAGAAAATCCCCTTCCACTGCTCTAACAAGGCCAGACTACTAAAAAATTATGCACCGACTCTTTCAGCAATGTAGCTGATCCTCCCCATGTGCAGACCAGAGGTGTACTGACCACACAACACTTCCGGGTTCCGCGGTCAACGTCCCCAGCGGCAACATCATCACGGTCGGCGACGTCCTCCCCGCTCCAGATTCCAGATTCGGCAGAAGTCACTCCTTCCACAAACTAGCCAGTCCCCCCAAATTCGCTGTTGCCTCATCCGCTCGTCTTTTCCTTCCTGCTCTATCTTTCCCTGCTCCCCTCCCCCGACCCATTTCCCATGTCGCTAATTCTGTGCTTCCTCCCACAGGTCCGTCCCTCCCATCAACTACTTCGGCTCCTCGCAGTTTCCCCTCACCACAGTTTCAGCACACACTAGCCACCGCCTTACCTCCTATACGCCCCTTGAAAACTATTCCAAACCCTTCGCCATTATCCCCCACACTGAGACAACAGGTTTTATCAGGTATGAGAGTTGGGTCCAAGTACTTTCAAGTACTTTTGAGAATAGTATGCAAGCATTTTTTTTACATGCCATAGTGCTTTTATTTGTATCTGAGCAATACCGAAATAATATTATTAGGCCTAATGCCTAATAATACTGTTCCTAATAATAAATACATGTACTTGTATCCAAGTACTTTTCAAAGTACTTGAACAATCTTTGTCAGCACTTAGGAGACTGATTAGTTAAGAACTTTGAAAAGTACTTGAATACAGTACAAGTACTTTCGGCATTAGTAGGAAGTACTCTGATACAAGTTCAAGCACTTTGGTATTTAAAAAAAAATACTTTCATCCAATTCTTGAAAGTACCTGAACCCAATTCTGTCGGGCATGCATGTCGACCCGGCCAAGTTCATTCAACCATCCTATTTCCGCAGTCATATATTAGTTGGGAGAAAGAAAAAAAATCCAAACCGTCGTTGACCTCGCACAGCTCAGGCACCCTACCCCTGCCCGTTGCGGAGAGTACACGCAAACCGAGTTCCCCACTCCACAATCCATCAGTCCTTGCTTTATTGGAGGCAAGAACTGGATGATTACCTTTCACTAGTTTTCGGTCTCGCTTTTAGCTTCGGCAGTGCAAAAATTTACCATACCGCGTACATTTTGCCCCTGCAATGCTCCGAATTAATTTTTTGTGGTATATAATAACATCGACATCGACCCTGTACAGCTCAGGCTCACGAACCCCGCTCGTTCCGGGGAACCCACGTGAACTGAGCGCGCCATTCACCGTCCCACTCTACCGAGACACAATCCTTCAATCCTTTCCTCATCGGAGCCAAGAACTGGACAATTACTTTACACTCATTCTCGATCTTGCTTTATCCTTCGGCTGTACAGTAACCAACTGCCTGTTGGCTATGTTTATATAATTGATTTGACTCTGCAAGGATGACAATATGCAAATCTGAAACTCCCGCCAACTTTGCAGCAAATATATTCGCCATTACTCAGCTGTGCATCATACCTAACAACGTCATTTTGCAGCCACTTCATTCAGACTGTAGAAGGGATTTTAATGGCTTATTGCTCTATGAGCCTCGCAAACTTATTTACATGTATCTGCATTGTTTTCACAAACTAAACGAGCAAAGAAATTACAAAGACTTTTTCATATTTTTTGTAGTCATTTATGTGCGGAAGAAGATGTTATATACAAAACCAGTGAAGTTGGCACGTTGTGTAAATCGTGAATAAAAACAGAATACAATGATTTGCAAATCCTTTTCAACCTATATTCAATTGAATACACTGCAAAGACACGTTACTTAATGTTCAAACAGGTAAACTTTTTATTTTTTGCAAATATTAGCTCATTTGGAATTTGATGCCTGCAACATGTTTCAAAAAAGCTGGCACAAGTGGCAAAAAAGACAGAGAGAGTTGAGGAATGCTCATCAAACACTTATTTGGAACATCCCACAGGTGAACAGGCTGATTGGGCATAAAAGCAGCTTCCCTGAAATGCTCAGTCATTCACAAACAAGGATGGGGCGAGGGTCACTACTTAGTGAACAAATGCGTGAGCTGATTGTCGAACAGTTTAAAAACAACATTCCTCAACGGGCTATTGCAAGAAATTTAGGGATTTCATCATCTACGGTCCGTAATATTGTCAGAAGGTTCAGAAAATCTGGAGAAATCACTGCACGTAAGCGACAAGGCCGAAAACCAACATTGAATGCCCGTGACCTTCGATCCCTCAGGCGATACTGCATCAAAAACCGACATCAGTGTGTAAAGGACATCACCACATGGGCTCAGGAACACTTCAGAAAACCACTGTCAGTAACTACAATTCGTCGCTACATCTGCCAGTGCAAGTTAAAACTCTACAATGCAAAGCAAAAGCCATTGATCAACAGCACCCAGAAACGTCGCCGGCTTCGCTGGGCCCAAGCTCATCTAAGATGGACTGATGCAAAGTGGAAAAGTGTTCTGTAGTCTGACGAGTCCACATTTCAAATTGTTTTTGGAAACTGTAGACGTCGTGTCCTCTGGACCAAAGAGGAAAAGAACCATCCGGACTGTTATAGGCGCAAAGTTCAAAAGCCTTCATCTGTGATGGTATGGGGGTGTATTAGTGCCCAAGGCAGGGGCAACTTACACATATGTGAAGGCACCATTAATGCTGAAAGGTACATACAGGTTTTGGAGCAACATATGTTGCCATCCAAGCAACGTCTTTTTCATGGACGCCCCTGCTTATTTCAGCAAGACAATGCCAAGCCACATTCTGCACGTGTTACAACAGCATGGCTCCGTAGTAAGAGTGCGGGTACTAGACTCGTCTGCCTGTAGTCCAGACCTGTCTCCCATTGAAAATGTGTGGCGCATTATGAAGCGTAAAATACGACAATGGAGACCCCGGACTGTTGAGCAACTTAAAGGAACAGTCCACCGTACTTTCATAATGAAATATGTTTTTCTATGAAATGAGACGAGATGATACGTTCCTCTCCGAGCTTTGAGCGACCACCCAGTCAGCCAGACGCGCTGCCACTCCTGTTAGCATTTGTAGCTAGACTCATTGTGGTCATCGGTATTTTTCGGGGCTGTAGTTAGATGCGACCAAAGTCTTCCACGTTTTTCCAGTTTACATGGGTTTATATGACCAGTGACATGAGTTCGGGTTCGGGTAGGCAAATCCAAACGTGGCTTTTTCTATGCTGTGGGAAGTGCGTACTATAATGACAGGCGTAGTAACACCTTCTGCGCGCTTCGACAGCGCATTGATACCTTCACTTCACTTCTTCACATACGATTCATCTTCGTCCGTTTCTTCTTCCCTCTCACGGTCCATTTCGGCTAGCTCCTCCTCGGTATATTCCGGTTCAAATAGATATGGCTCCGGCTCCGCCACAAGCCAGTTTTCGGCATCTATGTCCTCCATTTGAAAATGTTCCATAGTAGCAATCTTGATTATTTTCTTTTATAATTTTCTGCAAGCTCTGGCTTCCTGACTGTGTACCAAGTAGTGCAGTGCAGTCACGTTGGTTGTATTTACAGAAGTAGGGGGGGTTGTGGGAGAGAAAAGAAATCAGAAGTGAAGGTATCAATGTGCTGTCGAAGCGCGCAGAAGGTGTTACTACGCCTGTCATTATAGTATGCACTTCCCACAGCATAGAAAAAGCCACGTTTGGATTTGCGTACCCGAACCCGAACTCATGTCACTGGTCATATAAACCTATGTAAACAGGAAAAACATGGAAGACTTTGGTCGCATCTAACTACAGCCCCGAAAAATACCAATGACCACAATGAGTCTAGCTACAAATGCTAACAGAAGTGGCAGCGCGTCTGACTGATTTTACAGAAGCCATTTTTATGTTTTTTTTTTTTAATACATAGAAATTTTCCATCATTTTGAGGCTCAAAGAAAATCATATTTTTCTCTGCTTTAGAGGGAAATATGACCTCATATTTAGGAATTATTTGTTTGACCGGTAAAAGTTTTGTATCCCATAGGCAAGTCTTGTAATGCCTCAAAACCAACTGGCAATATTTTTTGTCTTATTTATGAAAAGATCCATAGAAATACATTTTTATGTCAAGAAGCAATACTTGACAGAGTGATGGGGCAGCACAGCCTCATGTTCTGTACACAATGTTGCTACCTTGGTCCTTCTCCACAGTGTATCAAGCAAGAGAGCCCACAAGTGTGTTTTTCTGTGTTAATTCCATTCAACACTGAGCAACTTTTATCATGGGTTTTACAACCTTTAGTTTTTTTAGGTTTTAGACTTGAGGCCATATTTCTTCTGCACTATCACTTATTATCAGATACTATTTACTGGACACTTTAATTTTTTTTGTCTCGCTGTCATATTTCTGTCTTATTTAGTGAAGGATCAGGAGAGGTAATATTTAAAGTCTAAATCTCAGTACAACGGCATACATTTGTGCCCATTTGGAACCTGTCAGACCTCTGTGACAACATTATACTTTAATTGCATCTATACATCCAATGATCTTGCTCTCTGTCATTCTCATTCATTAACCCCTGCCTTGTGAAAACAGCATCATTGAGGATTCAGTGGGAGAGAGCTAAATCAGGGCTTCCTAACATTGTTCCTGGAGGTCCATCATCCTGTAGCATTCTTCTAATCACCAGCTGAACTCAATGATTTGCTTGGCTTGGAAGGATGGTAGCTCTCCTGTAACAGGATTTGGGGACCCTATACTAAATGACCATCCACTTCAAATGATCTATTCCATCACAACACAAAAACTGCTGCTATTAAGGAGATTGGCCGTATGGAAATATCCTCACAAATGCAAAAAACACTTCCCAGAGATCATCTGGGAGGCAGCAGTGAGTGAGTGGTTTGTTACAAATCTCACTCAGAATGCGAACGTGATGTCGATATCGCTTTCCCAGGTTTTAAAATGCCTAATGACCCCTCATTTTTGTGTTGTTAAAAGGGTGGCGTAATTTCACAGGTGCTTCCTTGTTTTATGGGTTTCCTTTTTATGGTTCAGTCTTTTGTTGGGTGGGGCAGGTGGATTACAGGTAACAAGCGCATGCGACACAGAATAGAACTTTTTTTTGAAAAGTGTGCCCAGTAACCTCATGGGACTTGTGTGCTTGCCAAGCAAGTGTGTCACAGTGATTATAACAATTATATTCCTAAGCAGAGGAAATGAAGAGCCTGTCCGAGACCGGTACACCCAGATTCCGGTATTTCCCCCTCTTTTGTTTCCATAGGAACACATCCAGCAGCCAGAGCATTTAATGTTCTATGGAATCCAGACAGATAATTCACTTCTTTAATGCTCAGAAAAGTTTGTGATTCATAAGTCAATTCCTGACAAATCAAAAGTCCACCAAAACAATGAGAAACTATGTGCATTATCTGTGTGTTTGTGTGTGTGTGAGACAGCGAGACCACGTGTTTCAATGTGTGTGTGTGTGTGTGTGGTTGAGGAAAAAATGAGAGAGCATGTGTGGCATGCTTTTGTGTGTATGTGTGTTTTGTGAGAGAGGACGCTGATTATATAAATGAATGGACTGTATGTCATCATCTCAGAGTTGGACCAGATCCAGAGATATGCTCTTTAGCTAATTCTGGTGTGCCAGTCCTGATTCGAGGCAAAGCCCTGACATGATTGGTGATAAAAGGGATGTCTTAGAGAGGTTGAGTCTCACAGAAGTAAAGATGGCCAGAGGCTCTCCTACCTATGAAGGTTTGCGTAAAAAAATTGTGGAATACTTTAAAAACCATGTTCCTCAACGTCAAATCGCAAAGGCTTTGAAGGTCTCATGATCAACAGTGCATAACATTATCAAAACATTCAGAGAAAGTGGAAAAATCTTTTTGCATAAAGGGCAAGGCCAAAGACCTTTACTGGATGCCCATGATCCTCTGGCTCTCAGATGCCACTGCATCACTCATCGGCATGATTCTGTCATTGACATTACTAAACAGGCCCAGGAATGCTTCAAGAAACGATTGTCTGTAAACACAGTCTGCCGTGCCATCCACAGATGCCACCTAAAACTCTATCATCCAAAAGGGAAGCAATTGTTGAGCATGATCCTGAAGCGCCACCATGTTCTGTGGGTCAAGGCTCATTTAAAATGGACTGTAGCAGTGGCAAAGTGTCCTGTGGTCAGATGAGTCCAAATTTGACATTCTTGTTGGAAATCATGGGCATCGTGTCCTCCTCCGGGCTAAAGAGGAGAAAAACCATCCCTCCTATTATCAGCGTTCAGTTCAAAAGCCAGCATTTCTGATGGTATGGGGATGCATTAGTGCATATGGTGTGGGACACTTACATGTTTTAAAAAGCACCATGAATGCTGAAAGGTATATAAAGGTTTTAGAGCAACATATGCTCCCTACCAGACTACATCTATTCCAGGGAAGGCCTTGTTTATTTCAGCAGGACAATGCAAAACCACATTCTGCAGCTATTACAACAGCATGGCTTCATAGTAGAAAAGTCTGTGTGCTGAACTGGCCTGCCTGCAGTCCTGATCCTTCACCAATTGAGAACATTTGGCGCATAATTGAAGGAAAAATCCGTCAAAGGAGAACCAAAACTCTCCAGCGGCTGGAAGCCTGTATTAAACAAGAGTGCCATCAAATTCCAATGGCTGAACTTAAAAAATTTGTCTCCTTAATGCCCAGACGCCTCTACTCTATGTTAAAAGGAAGAGGGGATGCAACACCATGGTAAGCAGGCCCCTGTCCCAACCTTTTAGAGACCTGTAACAGCCATCAAATTTGAAATGAGCTCATTTTGTGGATATAATTGTAAAATTTCTCAGTTTCAACATTTACTATGTTATCTCTGTTCTGTTGTGAATAAAATACTGGCTGGTGTGATTTGAAAGATATTGCGATTTGATTTTATTCACAATTTATACTTTGTCCCAACTATTTTAGAATTGGGTGATTAAAAAAAACAACCTTTATTTAACCAGGGATATTCCATTGAGAAAATATTTCTCTTTTTCAAAGGCATCCTGGGAGAGAAGCTGAATTGAAAAATTGCAAGGGAAGAGGGATAGAGAGAAGCAGGGGTAAAGCTGGGGTTACAGGCCTTTCTCAAGGACCCAGCAGCAGAGTTGTTCCCAACGTCATCTCTCCTGATCAAGTCATAATACCAAACCTCACCAGGGGTTTGAACCAGCAACTCTACAGTCGCCAGTCAACCCCCCCCCACCAAAAAAAAAAAAAGAAGAAGAATTTGAGCAAGTAACAGATTTTCGGTTTTTGCAGATGAGCCTTGTCTGCTTAATGGCTGAATGGCTGGAATGCTTGAACAGATGTTGTTCTACTCCTATTGTATTTTGGTGTCATGAGAGCACCTATCCCTACCTGAAGGATCTCAACACCTTTTTTTTTTTTTTTTTTTTACAGTTTTGGTCATGATTGTAATGACACAGAGTAAGTATCGTAAGTTACACAAATTTAAAGGCTCGCAATTCCTTTGTGGCTTACTGCATATGGGTACAAATGCCTAATGCTCAAACCAAATTCTTATTGATCAAACCGAATAGGAGTAGCTCCTCCAAAATCGCATTTCCATATAAAATACTTATAGATCTCACTGTCTGATGCAGGTCAGTGTGCACAAGCGCTGAATGCCGTTGATTTTGAATTGAGCTGCAATAAATCCTGAGCCGTAGCATTTCTGCTGAGCTGTGGAAGAATGTTCTGGAAACAAGTGCTGCTGTCAGGACAATAAGGGCTCGTTGTCACTGGGGAGCTGTGCTGGGGCTGTGCAGAAAAAGCAGTCAGGCAGTAATGCGCAGTGGAATTTTATGCCTCGGCCTTATGTAAGACTGCATGCTGCAAGTCTTACGCCAAGGTGAGGCGTCTGCCTCCTGGGTGACTTTTTGCATATTTTTTGTTGTTGTTTTGGAGGACATTTGAAGTAAGTGTCTTAACTGCAGCCCAGATCCTGGGTATGACTGAATATGCCTAATCCCTGGCGGCAAGACAATGTGAAATGCAACGTTACTCCACCATAGTAATTATTATATGATAAATTTTGGAAAAATAAGATCATTGGACCCAAGAGAAGCTGTTGCTGCAGTTTTTCAGTCATTGTAATTCTTTCATTTTTACTTTTACTTGTTCCATGGAGATAATATAACGCTTGTATTATATAACTAGATTGCACTCAGCGCTATATGCTTTATTGCACTCAGCATGCCTTACAGGTGGGCGTGGCTGACCTTTGACTTACAAAAAATGCGGTCAAAATTAGATGTGTGACCTTATCACCAGATAGGCTTCAGGAGACACCCAAAATGCATAATCTGTTTTAATTTAACAGCACTCCCTACGACATTTCCGCAGCTAGATCAGTAACAAGTGATGGGAAAACAGATGGTCAGACGGATGGACGGATGGATGGCAGAGGGGACGACAATACTCCATCAGCTAGAATCGCCAAGGGGGAAAAACATGAATGATCAACCCTCTTATTCTCCTTCGAAAGGCTTTTGGCGCTTAGCTTTTGGTGATGTTGCATGGTCTGTGTCCTTCTCATAGTAATGCATACTTTTAAACTTATTAATGCTTTTAACTGTGGCAAAACGCAAATCATGGGAAATGCTTTTTTGAGTCAGACATTGTGAGGCTCACAACATACTGTGGAGACTGATTCAGATATGAATTGATTAAGTTCTGGGATGGTTTTAGACCCGTAGTCTTATGGTTATTAGCAACTCTCGTACCAAGCGTCCATCTGTCCCTGTCAGCTTTGACTTATCGCCACAAAATGGTGTTCATCATAATTTTTGACCCTGTTTCCCTCGCAACAGTAAAAAAAAAAAAATGCTGTTTATGTGACCAATGCACCTGCAATTTTGGCAGCAACTATTTACAACTCCATTAATATCCTCAGTTAGCTTCATAGACCTACCTAGCAATGCTTATTTGGTAAGACAACTTAATCAGGCTCATGCTGATAATGCACAGGCTCATTATCAATAAACGTCAATTTATTGATTGCCTGTATAGCTGCTTTTGTTAGTTGGTTTAGATGCTTCAAAGCTGAAGCAATTTTTAGGGTTGCTTTAGATGTTTTGTCCTCCTCTTGTATATTCCCATAGATGCCTGAATATATGCATGATGAGGTACAGTTTGTTTTCCTCGCAACGCATGAAAAATTTGTTTTTCTCCTGAGCCAGAAAAGGTCTAATATTGGTATGCCCAGAGCGAGCTGGCCTCGGTGAGGTCTGTAAGTATTTGAACAGCTACAATAAATTTAAAGACCGTAATTCCTGTAATATAAATACCATATACTGTAGATATGAACACTCCGGACTGTTAGCTTTGAATTGAGGGCTATCACACTCATATTGAGTGAATTGCATCAAAAACACTGCCCTTTTGATTGGTTCGGTGATGTTAAGATGTTAGTTGGCAAAATATGCAGTCTCTTTCCCCTCAAATGATTGTTGCTTGAGTCATTGTTCAATTTGTAAGGGGGCGATTATAAATAATGCTCGTAATTTACGTGATGACTTCTTTCCCTTTGACTCATGTAAAACATGCTTTAATCTAAGGCAGGTGGGATGGTCAATGTGGTTTGGGAGGAAAGCCGAGAAGCCTGTTTTTAGCGGCACATCCTAGCTCCTGTGTGTGTGTGTGTGTGTGTGTGTGTGTGTGTGTGTTTGTGTGCATGCGTGAGTCAGTATAATGCACAGGAAATACTCAAACAGGTCTCCTTGAGAGTCATGGATCATGATGCGCTGTATCATATTCCAAATCACACTTGCTTGACACTGTAGACAGGCTCTGGCTGGTTAATTTAGAGACGGATGTGGTAACGCGCTGGTCTGTACATGTCTCCTTAGACATGCATTTGTGTCTAACTATGCATGCATCCGCTTGATAGTGACAACCACTTTTGAGACTAATAATAACCCAGATTACTAAATTCTGACTCCTAAACTATATACTTGTAGAGGATTTTATGTTGCTGCTGTATGCCAAGCTAATAAATAGAAATGTATTATAAATGAACTGTATTATATTAAAAGCTTTAAAAAACAAAATGTTGGTGGTATGGGTTTCTAGGAAACATAGTTTAGTGTGAGGATCTTGTTATCTGTTTTTAGTCTCCTTGCTCATCCTTCATTTCAAAAACATGGGGCTAAATCCTTGTTTTTTTATCTTTTTGCCAGATCAAATGAAAAATAAATGAATAAACTGGCTGGATTTAAAATTGTTTGTGGTTTCTCAACTTATGGGCCTGACCAAAGAGTAGAAATGTGGGCCAAAGTGGGAGCGTAGAGACAAAAAAAAATGTATGAAAATGTATGATGAGAACAGGAGAATAAATGAAGTATGGAGGGAGAGAAAGATATATAAAGGTAGAAGAGGAGCGGAAGAGGAAGAGAGGTAAAGGCGGATGCAGAGATCATGATCTGATTTTTTTTCTGAGAAATGAAACCGCCCAAGGACGAAACACAAACGCAGACATGGCACCTGGGTGGGCACTGACTTCACCTTTTAAGGCAGGAATTCTCTCAAAACATTTCCTAGTACTTAGCCTGATTATTCGTCAAACAATTTATCTCCTCAAAAATCATGACAAATGTGTAGCTTTTAATGATTAAAGAATGATGAATGTCAAAGAGATTATTAGGTTAAAATGTGACTTTGTAATCAAGGTAATCATTTTTGTGAATAATCAGAAAGAAAAAGTCAAGATTGATTTGGTTTTCAGCATATATTGGCACACGTAAAGAGGAAACGTTATCTCAAGCATATTATGCAGCTATGAAGCATAGCATTTAAAAGATTGTCACTTTGGTGAGAAATGGTTTTCCTCAGTCATATTCAGATCTGAGCCTTTTCATGTACATGTAAAGCTCAGATTCTTCAAAACACACACAATTTAAATCAATATGCTTCACAACACTACAATGCAGAACAATAATGGTATACTCTCATAAAATTTGCCAGTTACTGTATTTCACATTTTATTCTTAGTTATTCAGTGATTCATTTGTTGATTGCTAATCAAGCTAAGTCAACAGGAACAGGTTGTGAGTAAAAAAAAAAAAAGGCATTGAAATTTGTACATCTCTGAGCACTAAGAGATCATCAAAAATTAAACTTTATTAATAAGATAAACATTGGCAAACTTTGGTTGATTTTTTCAATGGAACAGGTAGTCAGTACCAAAGGGTCTGGCATTAACTCATTTTTAGAAAAATATTAATTGAGTGATGCTCAACCAAATTTTACATAAAAGGTATTTTGCCCAATTGTCTGAGTGCACCAAAATTGTCAGATGTTATGGAGACCTCTTAATGTCCTGAGACTGCAAAGCTCATTGGCATTTGAGTAACATGTTTCTGTTGTTTTTTTAAAAATCTATAGCAGCCTCTCTGAAATGAGAGGATGAAGCACTTTTTTAGCTGATGCTTATCGTTTATCATTGTGAAATGGTACAGCATTTTCAAATAACTGAATTCAATAAGGGTTGAGGGGGAAAACAGATAAGTTCATAAGTTAATCAGTTGATTATAATGATAAGACTTTCCCGCTATTTATTTTATACCAGTGGAATATACTGTACTGTGGGGAAAGTTTTGAGAATATTTTGATGGTTTGCAATATTTGCAGTTGTTTGTGAACATAAATAATGTCAAAATATAATGTGATGAAATAAATAAATATATGTAGATAATGCGTTTTGTAGCATTGTTGACTCAAATTCCAACCTGGAGGTCCCTCGGTGTGGAATCTTAATGCCCTCCCCATATTTGTATGGGTTTTCCCCAAGTACTCTGGTATTCTCCTGCAGTCAAGAACATACTTCTCAGGTTAACTGGAGAATCTAGATTGCCCACAAGTGTGACTTAATGGTGTGTGATTCTTGCAATAGATTTGCGGACTATCCAGGGTGTGTTTATAGCTCTCACGCATTCTACTCTCGGATAAATCATACACAGGTACGTGCACATGCAAACACACACACACATGCACACACGCACGCATGCATGCGCACACATACACATGCGCATGCACACACTCACACCCACACACACCCACACACACACAAACCTGAACAGGGATAATAAGCTGGCTTCACAGTGACACAATTTATTGGATTTATTATATGTTTGTTCATGGAAAATGTCCAGTCAGTGTTATACTGGGATCCAGTCACCTCTAGTAATGAAAGAGCTAGAGAATTGCACATATCCAGCAAAGATGGTGAAAAATGACCACACTGCACTCTTTAACACATTGGTTTAAATAAACAAACCAATGTTACCTTTTACATTCCAATGGTGGCAACACTGGAATATCCACTTTACAGAATTTACAGCAGGTGGCAGCTGGTGTTGCTGTTGCTGGCAGACTTCCTAAAAGCAGCTCAGACTTACAGTGTGATACAGACAGAGCTGTCAGGGAACTCAACACACCTCTTGTACGTTGCATTACAATGGAATACTCACTGTTGTTTCTTTATTATTGTTACCTTCTGACCCAAAAAAAACACGTGTATTTGCTCGTAACATTTATATAAGTTGAGGAGGTTATGTGTTGTAAGTGTGCCTGTGTGCATGCATATGTGTTCGTGAGTGTGTGTATGTGTGTGTGTGTGCATACCTAAGTGTGCATGTGTTTGGGTGTGTATGTGTGTGCCTTTTTGCATAAGGATGTGCGTGTTGGTGTTTTGTCAGTTTTTCGGTACGTGTTTGCGCAAGTGCATGTTTTCGTGTGTGCACTGGTGTTCTGTTTGCCTGTGTGCATGCATGTGTATTTGTTTAAAGTAAGTGCAGGTCGTATGTGTATGTGTCCACTACATGTGTACAGTGTGTGCGTTTGTGTGTGTGTTTGTAGTCATGTGTGCATGTGTTTTTTTTTTGGTTATGTGTGTACAAGTGTGTGCAGGTTTGCGTGTGTGCATGTACATATTTAAAGTGTGTGCAGGTGTGTGTTTGTGTGTGTGTGCATGCCTGTGTATGAAGGTGTGTGATATGTTCCAGCTGTAGGCCTGGAGGGGATGACTCTTATCAGGTTGTGTTGCAGGCAGATGAAGTTGAACCAGAAGACAGGAGTTGTCAGGTCATGCAGGTGTGCCAGTGTGACTTATGAAACACCTTCAAATGACTCACTGACCTGCCAAGCCTGATGCACTCATTCTGTATCTGTGTGCTATCATCTCTCATCGTGCTCCTGATGGGTGTGAGACACTGCAGCAGCAATCGTGCCCTGGCGAGTGGCTGGAATTTATTTGTATGAATTCTGACACCAGCCTCAGCGGCTGGCTTGCGCTAATGGTGTTTGCTGTTGATTGAATAGTCCATGCCATCAGAGATTTGGCTGCTTCCTGTTTGGGCTGGAGAGGTTCCTGTTTGGATGAGCAGGTGATTTGTTGTTGCTGAGAAACTTTGCTTGTCAAGGTCATGAGCTTGTAGCATCCCTCCCAGGGGATGGAAGGTTGGCTTGAATCAGATTGGCTGCTGTTGACTGCACTGTTACCAAGATAAATAAATCTGCCTTTCATTGAGAAGCAATGAAGTGGCCTGACTCACGGATTCATTATTTTGCATGAAGGCACAAACACATTCACTCACACACAGGCTCACACTTGAAAATTACGAAGGGGGGAAGTGTTTTTTGAATGAGAACATAAAAATATGGCTTTGTTTTTTTTGTCATCGAGGTTGATGCTTGTACATGTGTTCAGTTAAAAAAAAAAAACAATTCTTCCCTCCTGCTCTCTGCATCTCTCTGTGGGCATGCCTGTTGGGAGATGTTACCACATGTCTATGTCCTGTGTATGTTTTAAAGAAATGAATAAGAAAACCGTCTGTGTAAGAATAAAATTAAGCTGTGGCCTTTGTGACGGTGACACACAGCTGTCAGAGGAAAACTCTTCATTTCATCTCTACCCAGTTTCTGTTCATTCACTCAGCTGTTGAAGGCTGTGTTGGTACATTACGGAGGACTGGGTGTAGGTGGCAGAACACTGTCTCAGTGAAAGACAACTGGTTCTGTAGCCCCTGTACGTCACATTGTTTATTCTTAGCCAAACTGAATAATGAGTGTAGTTAAATCGGTATGGCTTAGTGCTGTAGCAAGCTAGTTAAGTGCTGCTCACATAACTAAGTTCACATTCCTTAGCTAGGTACCGTGCATGCAGTACGTTTTCTAAACCATAATGTAACATTAGTTTGTTAGCTAGCAAGCAAATGTCAGCCAGCTACACTTTACAAACCGTTGCTCGTATAGCCGTGAATGTCTGCAACTCAGTGACTGACTAGGCAGAGCAATGCAGTTCGAGCAGTGCTAACATACAATGGGCACTATTGGAAATGACATTTGCCTTCAATTAAATAACGCAATTCAGTTATGTGATAAACAGAATCTTATACTCTTGGTCGTGGCATGAGAAAGTTATGAAAGAGTTATGAAACTCAAGTAAATTTTGTATTTGTTGCTTGTTAAAGCTTGCAACGGACGCAAAACTTACTCAACTCTTTCTTAACTTTCATATGACAAGCCCACTTGTGTTAGCTCCTCTATATATTCCATTTCTTGAGCAGCAGGATTTCAGAAGCTTCGTAAGACATTGAAGTTTCATGTCACAATAAATGTGAATAGGAAAATACTAGATAATTATAGCTATGAACTATTAAGCAAGCTGAGGGGAAATGGATTCGGTGATCCTCACCACTGAACAAATTAATGCTTAGTTGGTAATTAGGAAACCTAAATGGGATCGAGTTTGTAGATATAATGCGCTTCAAGGTGAGGTAAGAGCAGCACCAATATCCCTTCGATGACGGCTCCGGAGTGGAAGAGGTTAAGAAGCAATAGATCGTGGGATCCTCCTGTGTGCGTGTGTGTCTGTGTGTGTGTGTGTGTGTGTGTGTGCGCTAGGGATTGTGTGCTGCAGGTGCCGGGTATCATGTGTGAGACAGTGCGTGTGTTTGTGTGTGTGTGTGCGTGCGTGTGTGTGTGTGTGTGTGTTATGCTACAACGGATATGCATCAGTTGTGAGACTGAGCATGTGTGTGTGTATGCCAGAGATTGTGTGCTGCTGGTGCTGTGTATCACATCATGAGTGAGACAATGTGTGCGTGTCTGTGAGGGCATGTGTGTGCGTGTGTACGTGTGCCCACGCTCTGTTTACTCAGAATTTGGATGAAACCCCTCACCCTCCCAAGCACTAGACATGACTCATGCTGCGAGCCGCATTGCTGATTTGTTCCTGATTTGTGGTTTCTGTTTCACCACTGAAAAGAGTGTGCTCCATCCGCCCCGCTCTCTGCGAATGTATTCCTTGCATTTCCTGGCAACACGGATGTTGGCATTGCTGCAAGAAACCACTCTGTGTCCTGAATAAAATGTACCAAATAGAAAAAAAACAAGTTGCCTGCAAGGTATCATATCCTGTTGTAGCTACGGGTGACAACTTGTGTTTTCGAGGATTAGTGGGCTTGTCTACACTGTCCTGAAAGGAATGACAAAACATGAAGACTGAGCATTTTAAATTTGGAAAGAGAAAGATAAAAATTGGTCCCCAACACTGACATATTCATATACTGCTTGTCCAGAAAGGGTGCATTGCGAACTCTGAGAGGAAACTGGACTTTGTTTGTTGCAGTGTGTTGATAGTATTTCTGGTTCATAAATGGCACGCAGTAATGTGGTGCTCTTGGGACTGCGCTGTGCATGTGTGGTCTATCCGGTCACGACCTGACATGGATGGGCTAAGATTGACTGCGCCCATTGTCTTACCCATTCAAAAATAACCACCAGTGAATGTCTACTGTTAGCGAGCAGCAATTGAAGCACCTATTACTAAAACCCCATAAGTCACACTTGACTTGACTTGACTTGTGGGGTTTTAGTAATCAGTGCTTCTATTATCACTGGGTTCACTGGGTTAACACTGGATACAAGTTTGTTTGTGTTATTACATTATATTATTATGATACCATTCCCCAAATAATCTTTTATGGAATTTATTGTTTACATATAAAGCACTGTTAAGAAAACCTTCAGTGTTTACTATATTTATCTGCAAATACTGGTGGCATCCATTAATGGCTATGATTATATGTGAAAAAGGATAATTGGGTAAGTGTTAGTACTGTAATCATCTTTCTGCTGTGTCGATCATGCAACGATAGTGAACTTTCAGATTTGCTAAAATTTGAGCTCTGAGCTTGAATTCTCCCAATTATTTTGAAATTGAATTAACAAAACTAGATAACCATCCTGGACACTTCCTGCAATGTCCCTTGTGACTTCAGCCTAACGGTGAACAGACTTCTAGTAAACCAGAAAAATATTGGGAGCATTTAGAGGCTTTGTAAGACCTTTGGAAGAATGATGGCATTATGTCATGAGCTAATAAACCTGATATGGGTTGGGACTGAAGCTTTTGCATGAGTGATTTTACTTTTGTTGTACCAGGCTTGATATTTCTTCAGGTTAAAACAGTGGTTCTCCACCGGTATTCCTCTCATACAGTCAAGCACTTACATTGTTCATTTGAATTTCTAATAGTTACTCACTGTAGTAAGTTGAAGAATCATTTTTACCTGAAATTTATATCAATGTTAAGTAAAAACAATGCATGCAAAGTATCAACCATGATAGAAACCAAATGGAAGAATGAGAAACTGAGATGTATTTCCTTTTGCCATAAAATAAAAGTTAAAATTAGTCAGTACACAAATATGCTCTGTCATTCTATGAATAACATGACCTCAGGGTAGGAAGTTGACGAAAGGAGACGAGGGGAGTTTGGATGGGGGAAAACCTGGCAGATGGAAAGGACTGGGAGTGGAGGAAATGGTGTCCTGAGTATGTCCATGAGTGAGTGAGTCTGTGAGCGGAGGAGTGGGGATGGTAAAGTTAGAGGTTGACTCCTGTGGAATGCAGTTGCTGACTCAGTCTTGCTGTTAGCCTCTCTCATTCGCTCGGCGCGTTCTCTCACTTAAGTCCCTCCCCCGTTAAGGGGAAGGCGAAAGGCTGTACAAAACGAGGGGGTCAGGGGAGGGGAGGGCAAAGGCAGTCATCTATTGTCTCATGTCGTATTTCCGGAAAATGGCTTTTTGGATTTCGGGGAATAATGGTGTGGGAGGTCATGTAATAATCTTCACCGGGGTGATTTTGCTCCAAAGCCCTTGTCTGTCGTCTGGCTGTGTGCTGAGGGCGGTACGGCTGTCTGCGGTAGTGCGAGGGCAAACTGTGGAGCATAGTAGCTTGGCCTCAGAGTTTAACAGGGAAAGTCTGCTCTGATCCATCTGAACGTTAGAGAGTGCGATCTCTGCGGATCGCTCTCCCTCACGTGGGTCAAACATAACAGGCTTTGTGTCGGCGAACAAAGACCTCTCTTCTCACTCAGTTTTCATTTCCCCTGCGCACAGAGAGACCTGCTATTCTCAGCTGTCCTTTTTCCTGTCCCTAAAACCTTCCTCATCCTCTTCCTCCCCCTTCTCCTTAAAAGAACTATCCCTTTGAAACCTGGCCAGTTTTCATGACGGTTCGAAGGGGAGTGACGCCAATGTTTCAGCCCCGGATTATACCAGTCCCGTAGGGCCGTGTGTCTTTCTTAATGCTGAGAAAACAAAACTTGTTTGCACAGACTGGCTCCTGCATTAGCAGACTGACTGCCTGACAAACTGTCCTCACCACAACCTGATACTGTGAGGTTTGCAGCCAAGGATTTCGTTCTGAGATTTGCCAGCCTTTGGTAATGTTTTTCGATATGAGTGGGAGAGAACCAGAGTCTACTAACTTGCAAATTGAATGTTCTGAGAGAAACAGGTTCACAGATTTTGCTTTCTGTAAATTCAGGTGTTTGCCAGATTGATGATATTTCTGGTTTAATTAACTTGTTAACTGATTTTATATATTTATGGGTTAAGCGTAGCCAGAGGATGCCACATGTACTTGACTAATTTTTCACCAAATGCTAGATAGTTGCCTCTGGTTCTCACCCACTTATATAATTTGATGGACCCCTCTGTGTGGGGTTTGTGTCTTCTCCTTGTGTTAATATGGGTTTCTAGTGTGAGAGTGTGATGGTGTTTGATCCTTGCAATAGATAGATTGTCCAGAATGTGTTCTTGCCTCCTTCACATTGCATGCAGGGATAGAGCTATGCCTGACTTCCACCCCCTGTGGACCCTGATGACAGAATAAGTGGTGTAGATTAATTGACGGATTTTGAGCATACTGTAGAAAGCCCTTTGTTCCCAGTTAGTATATGTCATATGGCAGCAATACCAGACTATATAACATAGCATTACACAACATAAATGCCTATAGTTCTGTGAGGCAAAGAAGTGATGATACGTTTTCCTATCATCGGTGTAGTGTGTACTCGAAGTGTAAATCTGAACTTCTTTGGCATGTTGGCCTTCTATGCATAGACCTTGACACTCAACATACCATGAGACCTGTTTACTAACGGAAGTCTGGCCAGGTGCAGGCAGATGCAGACAGTGGCTCTTTTAGCCGATGCAGATTAAGTGGATGTGATGTTCTGTTCCTGGGTGAAGCCAGCTCCCGGTTCATGGAAACGGGTGGATGTCGACACAGAAGAGAAAGAAATCTGCCCATAGCTGCAGACAGATCTCTCTTTCTCTGGAAGGAGCTACTGTTCGTAGTTGGAACAGCAAATGCAGCTGTTTATCGTATGCTACCTTGCAAATGTAAGAGTGAAGCCAGGAAAGGTTTTAGCAATTCAGGGCGCGGGGCCAAAACCAACAGGCTAGCTGCTCCCCTGTTTCGGCCACTTATTAATATTCCAGTTGGCACCATCAGGGATCCATCTGAGCAGACGGAGACATTTTATTTTTAAAAGGCGATATTCTTGATTCGCACAGGGTCCCCTCATTCCCCTTTTAGATCCCCTGAGGTCCAAAAAAATCCAGACGCAAGCCACCCCCTACTCCCCCACTCTCATCCTACCCGTACATACAGAGACCTCAGTCATGGACGGTCAAACATAGGCACCAGCCCAGGCCTCTAAAAGGCCACCAAGGCCTTGCTCATAAAGAGATCATCTGCGGCCGATAGAAACTCAACACTTCTGCGTGGCCGCTGTATTTTAGACCCTCCAGTAAAGTTCTGAATGGAACTGCTGCTGTTAATAAATAGGTCAACCAGTCCTGGCCTCACCTCTGTAGATCCCTGGCAGAAAACAGTATGGTGTTTTTCATAACACATACCATTGCGTCTATACACCACCAGCTTGAGACTTAACAGAAGAGATTTTCTGAGTCATATTTGCTGAAAACTCTAGGATGAGAAAGTAAAGGCCCTGCTATGTGTTTTTTCATGCCATGAACCCCAGCCAACAGACTTTGCTCAGAAGATCGAACAGGCAGCCAAGAAATGCACAAATCAGAGTTTCAGGAATGAGATATTTTTACTTTCTCATCCAGAAATTTTCACCTGTGCACCTTGGAAAAGACAGCAGCCCTACTATAATTTAATATGGCGAAGTCTACCTATATGTAGCATCCGTGATAATGATGATAGCAATTGTATTTAACAAAAATAACCAAGGAGTCTGTATCATGCTCCCACTGCCCATCTGGGTCTGTGATCGAGGACTTGAGGGAAGCAGGGTTTGCTTGTTGAATAACCGCATGCGGCTCAAAGCAGGCTTATAGGGGATATTGAGGGAAGGTTTTGGGTCTGGCAGACCTCTTGTGGAGTGCTTTCCCAGTCTCCGATGTGATGCAGCACTCTTCAAAGTGCGCTTTGATTGGCACCGGCGCGTGGGTGTTGGGAAATGACTATAGCAGGTGTGCAGTGCAACTGATGAACAACCTTTCAGAGTTGAACCCAGTTTTTGGATGAGTCCCCAGTCGCCCCTTCCCTCCAGCTTGAGACATTTCTGTTTTTAAACTCTTTTTGCACCCTCCGTGTCTTTATATTTGCTATTACTATTAATTTTAATATTTTCACGCAGGATGTTTTTCTTTTATTTGCCTTTAATATGGCTTTTAATAAAAAAAATATATAAAAAAATAAATAAAAATAAATGAAAAAAAATAAATGTGCCTTCAGTATCTGGTCCACGGCTATGTTCAAAGAACTCAAACCATCTGTTTTTGCCCCATTCTGTTCAGTATGGATTAAATACAGGAGCTTTAATGAGTGAGCCCAAAATATCAAATTTATTTATGAAATGAGAGAAGCATTTTTGTTTATTCTGAGCAAGTATTTTTTGTTAATTCTGAGCCTTCATAAATTTGATTTTGCGGGCTCTCAAATTTGACATCCTGTTTATCCCAAAATGTCAGCGTCGTATTTTTTGGAAAAGTAAAGAAAAGTGTTCGCTTCTAGCTGGTCGTCTAAACCAGCCGGATGAATCATTTGTTAGCTGGCATGCTAACGCTTTTCGCCATTCATGAATTCAAGTTTATTGAAAACTTTCACTTTCACTCATGTAACTTATTACTTTAATGGCAAAAAGGGCTAGCATGCTAGCTAGTTAATTATTCATCCCATTGACTAGAATAAACTGCAAACGAGGAACTAACACTAGCGATAGTTAACGGTTACCTGTAGGAGAATTGGTAATGTTACCGTGTTCTCTAATGAATGGAATCTGGCCGATCGCGACGTGTGAAAGCTGTATTACACGTATAATACCAAATCTGCATCTAAGGGGTTGTACCACACCGATTTTTCATCATTAAATAAAATGATCATGATCTTAGCTTAGCAATGTTCTGCAAAAATATGAATATTAGACTCATTGGAATATATAATTCATTGTGACAAACACAAGCTTAACTGCAAGCTCAGTACACTGCAGACTTCCACTGAGGATGCAGAGGAGGCATTTAACATTATTTTGTATCTTTTTTCAAATCTTGTATCTTGTTGATCGCCCTGTGACCTCTACTGCAGAGCCACCACCAGGCCAAACTATTGATTTTTTTTAATTCTAATAACTCGAATGGTTTTAATGGGAATTATGTCAAACCTGCTTTCAACATTCTCAGTGCATAAAGGAGGGACTTCTTGATTGTCACGGCCCTGTACGGTTGCCCTGTGATGTTTCCTGTAGTGCCAGGACTCAGTCAAATTTAAAATTTGCAAAAGCAATGACTCAATCAGTTTTGATTGGAATCATGTCACAATTATTGAGATTGTTTCAGGTGCATGGAGAAGCGCTGTTGTTGATATTGGTTATCCTGGGAACAAAATTTGCCGTGTACATTCCTAGAGTCCAGATTATTTGTTCTGTTGATTTTCTGGTCCCGAAACCTTTCCTGTTCCACATCCACAAGGCTTAACTATGAACTTTGCCAATGGTAGAATGCTGTCATTTTGGGGATATACCCTGCTGTCATCCAGCGACATTATTTGTCTAGTTTAAAAATTAGTATCTGTTTCTTTTTCTTCCAGGAATCCTTTCATGCACATTTCAAAAAGACCACCAATACAGCACTTGAGGAAGGTTCAATGACCATCTGAGAAAAAAGTCAGCTCAGGCCAAGGCGAGATTAAAGATCGTTTTGGGGCTGAAACAAAAGGCGAATTGAAGCCGAAAGTCGAAACAATGTTCGGTAGAGTATAGGCGCACTTCCTGAGTGTTCTCCAGCTGTTCAAGTGCAGCTTGATTACTTCCTGACTATCTCAGCGCAAGTAAGGACAGTGCACTCACAAAATGCTTGCCCTGTCAGCGGCTCTGCTCAGGTTAGAAACTCTGGCTGTTCAATACAACTGGTTGATATCCCAGCCAATGGAATTAATTGTGTATTTGGTTGCTCTTTGTATGGAGAAGGTTGCTTGTGTGTGATTGTATGAGTGTATTTATTTGTGATGAATGGTCATTTATTATAATCCAGAAATTATTCATGGATTTGCTCCCATGGGGGTGTTTGAGTATGTATGTGTAAATGTGCTCATACTGTATACAGTATGTGTTTTTTTTTTTAATGTGTGTGCATTTGTATGTCTATTCATGCGGGTGTCCCTGTGTGCATGTGTGCATTTGTGTCAGGGTGCGTTCATCTGTGCAGTTGTATGTTCATGCTTACGCAAGCTTGTGTGCTCATCTGCACATGTATCAATGTTCATGTTTGTGTATCTTTGTATGTGTGTGAGTAAAATGGCCCGTCTGGGTAAAATAAGCTGTGGAATGCTGCTTGCTGCAGATGCACTGCAGTGTGACGGACACACACCCCTGCACGGAATGCGGAAGGCCTCCCGAATGTTACCTCGTGACCTTCATCAGAGGAGTGAGGTGCAGGTCTCTGGTGAGGCCTTTGCTTTGTTCAGATAAGTGAGGTGTGGGTCTCTTCTAAGGCATTTGCTTTGTTCAGAGGAGTGAGGCACAGGTCTCTGTTGAGGCATTTGCTTTGTTCAGAGGTGTGAGCTGCAGGTCTCTTCTGATGTGTTTGCTCAGTTTGTAAAAGTTGGCCAGGTGGCACCTGCTCTTGCTCTCACCAGAGGTCTGGTTTGTTCTTACTTCAGAGAGATCTGGAATAAAAAATCCTACTCCATATAGCTAGAGTAGGCAGTTTGCAATCTTCAGGTGAAAACTGGTCGATATTTGCCGCACATTAACTTTCTGCGTGCCGAACCTACAGACACTTATAATTTCATTGCAAATCGATTAACGATTAAAATTGCCGCCATCCGAGAATGGCGTGCAAAAGTAAAGGTATGTGCTGTTTTCCTGAGGTTTGAACATTAAATTTTAATACGGAGCCAATGGGTAATGGAGGGGGCTGGTTAGAAATACAGCTCGGTGCTGCTACTTGAAAGATGTGTATATACACCTTTCAGAAGCACAAGAGATACAGCAGAATTCTGAAATCCATGAACTTTACTCAGAAACCCCCTCAAGATTGATAGTGCAGTCTAAGGACTATGCTTTTTCTGCCCTAGTTAAGCTGTCAAGAACCTAAGCCAGGGTTAAACTTTGACTACGGATGTTGATATCGGAGGTGGAATGCGGAATGGGGAGCCTTCTTCCCGAGGGCTCTCGCACAGAGCTGTAAGACGATGCGGCTGAGAAGCGTATCCTATGCCTAAATTTGTTACAGCCTTAAGGAAGAATACTGTCTGTACTATTTGAGAAAGCACAGCTTGGGTGGCTGCAGGAATGACACCGATATATCAGGTTGTGCGTGTTGGAGAGTACAACCCTGAAGGCCTGTCAGAAAAAAAAAGTGTTGAGTAACGCGACACCATCAGGAAACAGGGCAGATGTTCCAGTCACTCAGCAGCTCACCCGGTGCAGACTTTGTAAGCTCCCCGCGAGATCTCTCCATAATGCCTCGCGGGTAAGGAGGCGATGTCACAATTATAAGCCAATCAATATACTCTTCCCATTTTGCTGTTTCCTCAATTTAAAAAAAAAAATCAACACTTGTTTCTTGAACCTCAGCTGTATATTGGCTATCAAGATGTTTTTTTTTTTTAAATTATCTAATTGGATTGAGAAGACTGTCATTCACTTTATTGTGAGTGAGTTTAACAATGTAGTCCCATGTAGGATGAACCCCTTCAGGAGCTATGACATGGAAATAGTATATAATTCATTCATTTGGTCATTCATTCATTCAGGCTCTCGTGCACTCCTATGGATCAAATGATGCCTTCACTTTTGAAAGTCTGGTCTCCGGTTGGTCTCCCAGACATGCATCCAAGCAAGACGCTGTATATGTGACAGGCCACTTTGTATTATAACAGGCAGTCTTGCAGCTGCCTGAATGACCAGCAGGGGTCACAGGAGGGCGACAAGATCTGGAGCCTCGCTGGCTGAACCCTTCATAACCCTTTGTACATTGTGAATTGCCCTACATGACAAGTGGCAGCTGTCAGGAATGGCACATTCAGGATTCATTCCCAGACAGTGGGATTTATCGATGTTCAAAAGCAAAAAATGAACCACACCCTGCAAGACAAATCTACTTTAATACAACTCTGTATTATTCCACACTTCTGGATTTTCTGTGCCTTATCTACTCATGACAGCCCTTGACAGTATGCCTGTCTTCTGAAACTTGGATAGTGACTCCTGCGGTGGATTTAAATGTGGAACTGTAAAAAAAAACGGTGGCACACTCCCCCTGAAACAGGGAAATAGAGTCAGCGTCATAACTCACCAAGGTAAACTACAACAGCAGGGCATTTGTGAGACAGACTGGCTGGTGCCAATGGACCATAAAACAATCAGGAGGAAGTAATATCTCCATTCTTCTCAGCTCAGTGTATACAAGCGGGGACAAGAACATTGACATATGTAGGAGCAAGTCTTTGCGATGCTTCAGGCTAGATAAACCAAAGGGAAGTCGCAGTGTAATGAAGGAAAGGATAAGTGGGCCAGGTAATGGATGAGGGAAATGAAATGGCTTTTTTACACTGAGGAAATATGATACTTTGTTTAGTTCTTGATGTCAAGACAGCATTGTTTCCGCAAATGAGTGGACACGCAGCTCTGTGAGAGACCGGTAATGTGGCAGTTTATTGTTCTTGCCTGTCTTGTTTATTCATTTCTTAGTCATTTTGCTGTGTGGGCTGTGTGGGTTAGAATTTTTGGGTTTGAATACACTAATTCTATTTTCCATTGTTCCTGCGCCATGCCTCGAAAAGTATTCCATAAATGGTGTCTTTTTCTTCAGATAGCTGTGTTCTGATATAATTACAGGGACCCTTTTTTGACTTTCTTAGACTATAGATTCAATGGAACTGCAGCAGGCACCAAACGTGTGAAGCTGAAAGAATTGCAAGAAATTTTCCTCTAAAAGATGAAACATTCAAGACGTATATGCAGATGATGCCATCAATTAAAACATTCAACATTGAAATTATATATCAATATAATAGGAATTTAAAGAAAAAATTGCCTCAAATTTCTTTGAAAATTAAAAAAAAATTGAAAATTGTCTGGATGTATTTGGCCACTGGGAACAACAACCCAGTGATAAGACACATTTTGCTGTACTTTGGGTCAGGTGAGTCGAATTTGCTCCCAGGTGTCATGCTGATTATCTCCTTTGGATCCCTCATGAAGACATTAGGTGACGGTTAAGCAGTTTACCACAGGAAATAAATGTCATGTACATAGTAAAGAACTTAAACAGTGAGTCACCCTTCAGATAAGATTATAGATTGTAAGTTTTCTTATCTGCACATTACAATGTCATCAAAAGTTCATTTAAGGAGAAAAAAAATGGTTGAACGGATATACGGATATTTCCTTTAAGGATTTTCCTTTTCTCCAATATCTGGGACCACTTGGGGTCAAGGAGACTTATCTTCATATGCAATTGTTGGAAGTCCAGTATAATTAGACAATAAGATAATATGAAATAAAATTAACCCTTGTGTGGTGTTAGGATTTTCTGCATCCTCGGGGTGTTAAGGGGTCCTTTGGACCCCTTGGGGTTTCAGCCCATAGCTCAGCCCCCGTGCCAGCTAGAGACATTCCGTTTTCACCGGAGGGAACTTGAGGATGCCGTTTAGGTCACTGACCTACCACTAGCTTGCTCCAACCTGAGGGGGCGGAGCCTATTCAAAACGCTTTTATCCACGCCACCAGCCCCACTTCTCAGCCTCTGTGTGGGCTAGAGACCCACTGTCTTCACTAGAGGGTTACTGGTGGGTTGCTGTGACGTCACTGACCCTCCCTATGATGACTCTGACCTTGGGGGGCGGAGTTTTGCCATCATGCACGCCACAAATCCCACAACTCAGCCCTTGTGAGGGCTAGAGACACACTGTCTTCACTGGAGGGTTACTGGTGGAAGGCTGTGATGTCAATGACCTTTGCTATGATGACTCTGACCCTTGGGGGTGGAGTTTCGCCATCATTCATGCCACAAATCCCACTTCTCAGCCTCTGTGTGGGCTAGAGACACACTGTCTCCACTGGACGGTTACTGGTGCGTGGCTGTGACGCCACTGACCTTCCCTGTATTGACTGTGACCTTGGGGGACGAGGTTTCGCCATCATGCATGCCACGAATCCCACAACTTAGCCCTTGCACACATCAATTCAAGGTAGGAAGAAGACAGGACAACTTACTGTATGGTGCACTCAGGGCTGTCCCTGTGGGGGGACAGTACTGCGTGGATCATGTCTGTGGCACACACAGGGGCTTGATTGTGGGATTCCTGTTGCGTAATGGCGTGGTAGCGAAGCCCCGCCCCCTTGGGTTAAGGGTGGTTGGGGACAGTAAGGTGCGCTCAGGGCTGTCCCTGTGAACCCCCCAATCCACACATCATGTCTCTGGCACACACGATGGCTTGATTGTGGGATTCCTGTTGCGTAATGGCGTGATAGTGAAGCCCCGCCCCCTTGGATCAAGGGTGGTTGTGGGACAGTACAGTGCACTCACGGCTGTCCCTGTGAACCCCCTGGTGCATGCATCATGTCTCTGGCACACACAGGGGCTGGGTTGTAGGATTCGTGTTGCGTAATGGCCTGGTAGCGAAGCCCCGCCCCCTTGGGTCAAGTTTGGTTGGGGACAATATATCCCCCACTCCACCCCCTGTTCAGGTATTTTAGTCTCTGGTAGAAGGAAGGCAGGTAAAGGCATGCAGCAATGTTTTTGGTCCTATTCCAATGCTCACACTCAAGCTGTAGAGTAGACTACTGCCCTATTGTTTTACATTGGGGTCCTTTGGACCCAAATACCCTCTGTGTGATGTAAATGTGGGGGGGGGGTGTGTAGACTGGGGGCTCCCCCAAAAAAGTTATCCTCCATGTTCTTCACATAAAATAAGCAAAGGACACCGAGTTTCAGGTTGAAAAAAGTATTACTTGTATGATTTTTATTTTAGTCAAGATTGAAAATGGGTCCAAAAGACTCTAACATCACACAAAGGCAGACAATCACATAGCTCATACAAAAAATTTTGTTTTTTGATGCTCATTTCTGTATTTTTTGAAAGTGATCTGAACTTCATACTCGCTATTAATAGTACAGGATTTAACGCTTTTACTGCTGATATAAAACAATTGCGCAGTAAAATTAGAGGTCTGCCTGTCCTGTTCCTAGAGATCTAATGTCCTGTAAGTTTTTACCTCAACCTCAGCCATCTAAAAAGCTTCAAAGTCTGGTTAAATGTGAAATGAAAACTCTCAGCGTGGTAGATTTCCCGGAACAGGGTTGGGCGGCTCTAGTTTAATGCATTATGTCATCACTGTGATGAGCCATTAAGACTTTCCTGTGGACATTTTTGCGTCACACAATAACCAAAAATGCATTGCAGTATTTTACTGTGGAGTTCGGAATTCTGGGCAATACAAATTTACTGATACTCTCACAGATATTTCTAAGTGAAAACACAATTGTTACAACTTATCATAAGCCAAAAAATGTACATCCTAATTTTGAGAACCCACGTCCTAAATACTATTTGGTCTTATTAAGATTTTCATATATCAAAGTACTTTATTATCTTGTAACTACACAATATATAGATTCATTTCTTTCATATATTGAAAGATTGAATCTGTTGGAACCATAATGATTTTGCAGCCAGTAAAATCTTTTAGAATTACTGGCCTTTGCCAGACACTGGGTCAGAATTTCTCCCAACTTTCAAAGTCACAGCAAATCAAAAGACAGCTTGGCTCACATACTGCAAGTCATGATGAATAATGACTTCCTTAAGCTGCTTTCACACCGGAGGCGAAACAAATTTTTCGCACAACAGATTACATTCAAAGTCAATGCAAAGATGCGAATACAAATTGTATTCAAATTAATTCTAAATCTGTATATAATCTGCAATCACATGCATGTGAATGGAAAGGCATAATTTTATTGAATTTTTAAAATTAAGGGAAAAGCTCAAAAGGTCAAACTTTCAAGGTAATTCTGTCTTCGTGAGCAAAAGAGGAACACAAGTTTTCTATTATCTATAATATATTTGAGGTCGAAGTCTGTCTGTCTGTGTGTATGTACACGTTTTTCTCCTACATTTCTCAACAGATTATCACCAAATTTGGTGTGAATATCCACTTGGACACCAGGAAGGACTTGACGTCGCCCAATTTTTGAAAAACGGTCATGCTCGCAAAAAAAATGGCAGTTTCACTCTGGGTAGCGGGTAGCAGCTAGTAGCATAATAAAGTTGTAATGCCTTACATTTATATTTTTGAATTGCTGTCGAGGAAATGGAAAGAGGTCTTCACATACCGTAACTGAAATATTGCTAAGTTGTGTGGTCAGTCAGTCAATCAATCATCTGATCAGAGAATCAATGAGTAGGTATGTCCCTGGTACCCCATGTGCTTAAGCACACCTTAAAGTTAAGAGGGACACGATTCCCTTGCTAACTCTGTATCGTGGATATCACTGCATATTGCACATTTTCATACCATTAGTATGAACTTCTAGAATCCAGGTTCACATAAGGTAAATTCACCCTTCAACAGAGCATTGCAAGGATTCATAAGATTTATTTTTATTTTTATTTAACCCTTATTTAAGATATCTTTCCCATTAAGCTTTTGTTCAATTAAAAGGTCCTAAAGACTATCAAAGTCCTATAGAACAGATTTTTCAACTAGGGTGTTATATAGGAAGGTCTTATAGAACAGCAATAATCTTACAGGACTTTCTTTTCCATAGAGGTGCTCTATAGGTTTCTAGCAAATTCCTATAGAACACACAAAAAATCCTACAGAACATGGTGTTCTGCTAAAATGTTCTATATAGTTCCGTTGATGTTCTATAGAGTTCTGCTGAATTCTAAAGAATTCCATAGAAGTCCTATAGAACAGTTTTTGCAGGGATAACCACAGGGATCAGTGTCTCTTCCATCTTCACGGATGCTCAACAGCAGCATGCTATAATGCTACATGGTAAACAACGCTGTTCTTTCTGGGGGTGTCATGCAGTCTGAACAGGTGACGTCAGGTTGCGTTTCTCCAAAACTTGATTCTGTGTTATTTATTCACCGCAGGGCCCCCCTTTTTTTTTTTGGTTTCCCCTGCCGTAGCCTAAACACAATACCTCCGTTCAGATGAATGGGAGGACTGGCATGTTTGCCGCGATGCCTGATTTGGTGTCAGAGCAGCCAAAGACAGGGATGTTAATGTGAGACTCTGTATTGCTGAAAGATTATCTCACTGAGCAGCGTTAGGCATGAAAAACAACCCTTCTAAGGCATGTCAACGAAAAATATATAAATGTCTTTTTTGTTTTCAATGTATTGTCGTTGTTACTCAAATACAGCGCATGTTAGTCTTATCTTATAAGTAAACACCACTCAATTTTGCATGTTTAGTTTTGAGAAAAGATGGCTCAGGCAATATCCTAGAGAAAATAATTGATCAGGATTATTACAGTGTCTCAGGCTTCGTAACATAGGGGAAGGTTAGGAAGTCACAGGTCGTCATAATTACACACTGAAGCACAAACATTGCAGAGATGATGACACTGGACAAGGCTGTGTGTGGGTGCCTGTATGTGTGTTTGTGTGTGTGTGTGTGTGTGTGTGTGTGTGTGTGCAGCCCTGTTTGCGTGTGTGTGTGCATGTTTGTGTGTGTGAGAGAGAGAAAGAGAGAGAGAGAGAGTGAGCGAGCATGTGCGCCAGCTCGTTTTTTCATGTGTGGAGCAACAGTGTGGAACCACAGCTTTATTCAGCGATGAGTCACAGGATGTAGATTGAGGTGAGCGCTGAAGGGGGTGGGTGGGGTGCGGGGCTCTGTGGATTTTAAAACAAGTCCCTGGAAGTGAAGGTAGCTTCAGAGGAAATATGTGGGATGAGGAGACACAGGCATTCCAGTTACTCCTGCTCCTGTAATTACTCCAGCGCTACCAATCTGTGCATCACCACCAGCACATTAAATTCGACATGTTCCCAACTGTCCTGATCCCTTGAGAGAGAGAGAGAGAGAGAGAGAGACTTCTTTTTTGGACCATCAATGTCTATTCATTCCCATAACACAAAAAGCTAGATTTACAGTTCAAAAAAAATTATGTAAACCTCTTGAAGTCGCAAGCAACAATGTAAAAATAACACCATTCTGTGAGTATAATTAGTAGGTAGCTTTGGCAGTGGTTTTGGAAGCAGTTGTTTCAGTTGTCAAGGGTTACAAAATGTTTGTTCAGAACATCTGTGAAGAACCTGTAACATATCATTGTGCTTGTACATTGCCGCACTATAATTACAACTTAATGTGACACTGTTATTATACAGAGACGACCGAGGGCGTAGCTTTAATCTGAGAGTTTGAAGGGACATATGAAATGCCAGTGCCTAGCGTGAACTGAAAAAAAAAATTGCAATAATCTGAATGCAAATATCGTCTGCCTCATCAACAGAGATTACTGTGCATTTCCTTGATGTTTTCTATGGTACATAGCGAGGCTTCTGTAATTTCCATGAAGAGATGCCATATTCATAAAATTGTTTTTCTATTTTATGTCTAAATACTTTTTTTTTTTTTTTTTAATTTGGCATCTCCAATCCCACCCGAATCTGGAATGCCCAATTGGTGAACTATGTACAAAGCTTGCTCGTATGCGACCTCTTGCTGCCAACTCAGGATAGTGAGGACAGTTCACGGCTCTCCTCCGAAGCACGTGCCTGTCAGCCACTGATTCTTATACACTCATTGGTTGAATCCTCGTAAGTTCAGAACGAGGGCAAAGGATACCCGGACATGAACAAACCCAGAGTCTTCCTGACGAGCGCCCGTCTGGCCAACAAGAGGCACTGGAGCAACGAACAAAGCTATTATTGTATCCCCTAATCCGGCTGTCCCTTCCCAATTTGGAACCCTGTAGCGCGATGGCCAATTGTGCGCTACTCTGAAAAAGCTGCCGGCCCCTGCCGGTGGGTACGCCGGAGCTTGAACCCGCAACGTGATAGTCACCTTGCACTGCAGCGCAGTGCCTTAACAGAGTGAGCTATCCGGAAGCTACCTGTCTCAATAATTTTGAGTGGGTTTCTGTATATGACTTCACAACTATTATTTTTGTTTCAAACATTAACTATGAAGCTTAAAATACTGAACAATTGATAAAACTTCTAACAATTTATCAGCGGTGGCTCGTGAACTGGCAATAGGGGTCAAACAATCCCTCAAAATTAATGATTGGTCATGACCTGTTTTCAATCATTCATTAAAACTACAATAACAAAAACTCAGAAAACTCTCTATATTATCAGATGTGGCCTGTTTTCATTCATAACGCATACTGATTACGACTCCAGACTTCTAACGCTTTTATTTACTCAGGGGTTGGGGTTTGGAAGCAATGCATTTGTTTCATGATCGTTTAAATTAAATAAGATAATTTGAAATGTCGTTATGCAATTCCATTGGTTCAAACTCCTCCATGCACAAATACTTAAATTCCATGTGAATATCTCTTACATACGCGTTGATAGAATAATCGCCAAATTCTCGCACAAGTTGAAAAGTCTCGCACAACAGTGAAAACTCAAAAAATTTTAGAAGAACTGTTTTCTGAACCCTCCCAAATTTATAGCACTTGCAAAGATCAAACTTTTTTTCCATCATTAAATGCTTTCTTGAAAATGTAAAATCTCCAAGTCAGGGTCCACTCTATCTTCGATCAAAAACTGAGTGCTTGCTACTAACATCCAGTTGCAGACTGTGCTGCTTTAGCAAAAAGGTCATGTTGGAAACAAAAATCAGTGGCATGCAGCCCATAAAGTCATCTTGCTGCACATTGCATGATCAGACAAAATTACCCTCCTCTCATCTTCCTCTCTGCTTCTTCTCCAATTTGTGTGCTTTTCTTTGACTGCATTTTCAGTAATGTTAAGATGCTGAGAGAGGCTGTTATAGCTAATCAAAAGGACCTCCTTTGATATTTTATAGATCATAATTTTTCTCATAAGTCTCGCCAAAACAAAAGCAAGATATTTCCCATCACATCAAGAGAATGTATTCAGCCTAATCACGAATTACGATAAAAAAAATCAATAATCTAATGTAGGTCTAACGGAGTCCCAACATATTTACGATTATTAAACATTGATAGATTGACATTTAAAGAATGTTACTTCCCACGACAGATTTTGCTGTCATTCAAATTTCTGTGACGTCGCGTTCAGCAACCACACGCAAGAGATGAAAATCCAAAAAACATGTTTTTAATGAGGTCTGAGTCAAAGCCAAAAAACACAAGAATAGCTAAGCCACAATACGAAATCCAAAAACAGTGTCGACTACATAGGCAGGGGTCAGAACCAGGAAGACAGATGAGCAAAGGTACATAAATGGTAGGCAAAAAGTCGTAGTCGATGAACAAAGCCAAGGGTCATACACAGGGCATCCAAACACAGAAATTGTGGTCATACTAAAATGGGTCAAAATCCAAAAAGACAAAGCAATACAAGAAGGGCAATGGCAAGAATCGTACTCAGACAAACCAGTAGAAGAAAAACAATACTCAATGGCACACACGGCGCTCTGCACAAAGAAATATCGATCAACGTTCTGACAAAGTGAGAACTGCAGTGAGGACTCTGAAATTGACGGGAGGGAAGTCACATGCTACACAGGGAGGGAATGGGAGGGAAACCCTAACCATGAAAATTGGAGAAAGCCAAGACATGGACGGGAATCACACAGACAGCCTATGACATTTAAACAGCTCTGGTCAGGGAGTTCCAAGTGCACAGATAAAGAGTGCAGGAAAGTAATTAAGCACGTGCGAGAGATCTCGCAGAAACGCAGGGGGAGACAGGTAAAGCTGAGCAAGAGGCGGAGACTAGGACAGGGCGATTGCTGAGAGGGAATTGGTATTAATTAGCAGCATTGCAACTTTACATATTTAACTAGAGTGCTCGTTCGTAAGTTAGTAATCTATGTACATGGATTAGTTGTATTAGTAGACTATGATACAAAATACAAATGTTAGTTTTTGTTAGTAATCAGAACAGTAAGACAAAGGAAGTAAACGAGAATCAAAGCAATATATTAAACTCCAGAATGTATTTAAATCACCCGAAGTGATTTGTCCCAGACAGGGGAGACAAGTGCAGTGGAATTGAGAAATGGAATGAACTAAAACCTGAGAATTACAATAACCAAAAAGAATAAATAAAAGACAAAATCATGAACACTGATCCTGAACACAAACAACCATAAAAAACCATAACCATGACAATAACAAAAAAATTTCCTTCTCCGCCAAGTGTAATTCAGGGCGAGAGAACCTATTCACCACAAAAACCCCGTTCACATAGCTCTGCGACCTTACGAAGACCATGCCGATCACCCCGCTCTATAAAAGTAATCAAATCGGGGCATAATCGCCTTCAAAATCCAGCAATTCGGGAAATTAAAGACTAGATCACAACTGTAATGCGATGCATCTACGTCAAAAGCGCTGCTGACTCGCTGCCACGATTACACCTAGACCAGTGGCGACTAAGCGGTTGTTTCTACTACGTTGCCGGTACGACATACAGGACCATACTACGTTGTTAGTTAGACTTAGAAGACTGCAGAAGGATGTCGCTACGCTGGTGCTGACCATATTACTCTTCTAGTACGAACTGTGGCAATGTCTATTTTATTGTAATTAATGAATGCATTATATTTCTTTAAAATATCTTATACTTGCTCAACTGATTTTGTGATGCACAAGTTAAATACAGTGAGTGAAGTAAATACAATACAGTTAGCAAAAGTCATTGTACTTATTACAACCCCAATTCTGAAATAGTTGGGAGAAACTGGAAATTGTGAATAAAATCAAAACAAAATGACTTTCAAATCACCCCAGCCAGTATTTTTTTCAAAATAGAACAGAGATAGCATAGCAAATGTTGAAAGTGAGAAATTTTACCATTTTATCCACAAAATGAGCTCTTTTCAAATTTGATGGCTGCTACAGGTCTCAAAAAAGTTGGGACAGGGGCCTCTTTACCATGGTGTAGCATCCCCTCTTCTTTTTAGCACAGAGTAGTGGCGTCTGGGCATTGAGGAGACAAGTTTTTAGCCATTTTTATCCCACTCTTGTTTAATACAGACTTTCAGCAGCTGGAAGGTTTTTGGTGTCCTATGACGGACTTTTTGTTTAATTATGCGCCAAATGTTCTCAATCGGTGAAAGATCTGGACTGCAGGCAGGCCAGTTCAGCACACAGACTTGTTTACTATGAAGCCATGCTGTTGTAATAGCTGCACTATGTGGTTTTGCATTGTCCTGCCGAATTACACGAGGCTTTCCCTGGAATAGACGTTGTGTGGAGAGGAACATATGTTGCTCTAAAACCTTTATATACCTTTCAGCATTCATGGTGCTTTTTAAAATATGCAAGTGTCCAACACCATATGCAGTAATGCATCCCAATACCATCAGAGATGCTGGCTTTTGAACTGAACGCTGATAGCAGGAGGGGTGGTCTTTCTTCTCTTTAGCTTGGAGGACTCGACGCCCATGATTTCCAACAAGAGTGTCAAATTTGGATTCATCTGACCACAAGACACTTTGCTACGGTCCATTTTAAATGAGCCTTAGCCCACAGAACATGGCGGCGCTTCTAGAATATGCTCAACAATGGCTTCCTTTTTGCATGATAGACTTTTGGGTGGCATCTGTGGATGGCACGGTGGAGTGTGTTTACAGACAGTGGTTTCTTGTAGTATTCCTGCACCCATTTCCCATGCACCCATGTCTATGACAGAATCATGCGTGAGGCAGTGGAATCTGAGGCCCGAAGACCACGAGCATCCAGTAAAGGTCTTCAGCCTTGTCCCTTACGCACAGACATTTTTCCAGTATCTCTGAATCTTTTGATGATGTTATGCACTGTCAATGATGAGACCTTCAAAGCCTTTGCAATTTGACATTGAGGAACGTTGTTTTTAAAGTATTCCACAATTTTTCTTAAGCTAACCCTCACAGGTTGGAGAGCCTCTGGCCATCTTTACCTCTGAGAGACACAGCCTCTCTAAGACATCCCTTTTATAGCCAATCATGTTACACACCTGATGACATTTAACTTAATTACTTGCTAAATGTTCTTTCAGCTTATTCTCTTATATTTTAATTGCTTTTTCAGCCCTTTTTTTGTTTTTTGAGACCTTTTGAGACCTGTTGCAGCCAGAAAATTTGAAATAAGTTCATTTTGTGGATTGAAATGTAAAATGTCTGTTTCAACATTTGAAATGTTATCTATGTTCTACTGTAAATAAGATATTGGCTCGTGTGATCTGAAAGGTAGTGCATTTTGATTTTATTCAGAATTTACACTTCGTCCCAACTATTTCAGAATTGGGGTTGTATTTAATTTATGCAATTATTTTGTGCACTTATTTAAGTTATAATTTATGTCCTCTTGCTTCGATTGAATGTTAGTTCCAACTTATAATTGTTTTACAGGGGAAGAAGGAGCCTGATGGGGGAAAAAGGAAGTAGCGTAAAAAAACGGTTGAGTTGAGCAGTCCGTTTTGTTGGATGTAATTTTAGCTGTAGAGTACTGTATTGGTGTGATTAACGAAGAACGAAGATTCATCTCATCTTCTTCCACTTAATCCGGGGCCGGGTCGCGGGGGTAGCAGTCTAAGCAAAGATGCCCAGACTTCCTTCTCCCCGGACACTTCCTCCAGTTCTCCCGGGGGTATCCTGAGGCATTCCCAGGCCAGCCAAGCAATGTAGTCCCTCCACCGTGTCCTGGGTCTTCCCCGGGGCCTCCTCCCAGGAAGGCGTCCAGCGGGCATCCGATATAGATGCCTGAGCCACCTCAACTGGTACTCTCGACGTGGAGGAGCAACGGCTCTACTCTGAGCTCCTCCCGGGTGACAGAGCTTCTCACCCTATCTCTAAGGGAGCGACCCGCCACCCTGCGGAGGAAACCTATTTCAGCCGCTTGTATCCGAGATCTCGTTCTTTCGGTCATGACCCAAAGTTCCTGACCATAGGTGAGGGCAGGAACATAGATTGACTGGTAAGCTGAGAACTTTGCCTGTTGGCTCAGCTCCTTCTTCACTACAACAGATCGGTACAATGACCGCATTACTGCTGCCGCTGCACCGATCCGTCTGTCAATCTCACGCTCCATCCTTCCCTCACTCGTGAACAAGATCCCAAGATACTTAAACTCCTCCACTTGAGGCAGGAGCTCTCCTCCAACCCGGAGGGGGCTAGCCACCTTTTCCCGGTCGAGAACCATAACCACTGACTTGGAGGCGTTGATTCTCATCCCAGCCGCTTCGCACTCGGCTGCAAACAGCCCCAGTACATGCTGAAGGTCCTGGTTCGAAGGAGCCAACAGGACAACATCATCTGCAAAAAGCAGAGATGAGATCCTCGGTCCCTGAACCGGACTCCCTCCGACGCCTGGCTGCGCCTATAAATTCTGTCCATAAAAATAATGAACAGAACCGGTGACAAAGGGCAGCCCTGCCGGAGTCCAACATGCACCGGAAACTGCCGGCAAGGTGAACCAAGCTCCTGCTCCGGTCATACAGAGACCCTTAGTAAAGGCCCCGGACTCCATACCCCCCAAGCACCTCCCACAGAATGCCACGAGGGACACGGTCAAATGCCTTCTCCAAGTCCACAAAACACATGTGAACTGGTTGGGCAAACTTCCATGAACCCTCAAGCACCCTGCGGAGGGTATAGAGTTGGTCCAGTGTTCCACGACCAGGACGAAAACCGCATTGTTCCTCCTGAATCCAAGGTTTGACTATCGACCAAAATCTCCTCTTAAGCACCGTGGAATAGACTCTACCCGGGAGGCTGAGGAGTGTGATCCCCCTATAGTTGGAGCACCCCTCCGGTCCCCCTTCTTAAAAAGACGGACCACCACCCCGTCTGCCAGTCCAGAAGCACTGTCCCCGACTGCCACGCAATGCTGCAAACATCCAGAGACTTGAGGTACTCAGGGCGGATCTCATCCACCCCCGGTGCCTTGCCACCAAGGAGCTTCCGAACTACCTCAGTGACTTCAGCCCGAGTGATGGATGAACCAGCCTCTGGGTCCCCAGTCTCTGCTTCCTCTATGGAAGGCGTGTCCACTGTAGACAGTGTTAGCAGGGCACTGCTTTCCCTCCTGAGGCAATGGACGGTTTGCCAGAACCTCTCTAGGGCTGACCGATAATCCCCCTCCATAGCCTCCCCAAACTTTTCTCATACCCAAGTTTTTGCTTCCCCCACCGCCTGGGCCGCAACACGCTTAGCCTGCCGGTACCTGTCAGCTGCCTCAGGAATCCCATGAGCCATCCAAGCTCGATAAAACTACTTCTTCAGCTTGACGGCATCCTTTACTTACGGTGTCCACCACCACTACAGCTCCAAACGGCTGCATCAACAATGGAGGTGGAGAACATGGTCTATTCACACTCAATGTCTCCAGCCTCCCTTGGGATCTGGTCAAGGCTCTTCTGGATGTGAGAGTTGAAAACCCCACTGACAGAGGGCTCTGCTAGACGTTCCCAACAGACCCTCACAACATGTTTCAGCCTGCCAAGTCTGTCCAGCGTCCTCCTACGCCAGTGGATCCAACTCACCACCAGGTGGTGATCAGTGGACAGCTCAGCCCCTCTCTTCGACCGAGTGTCCAAGACATACGGTCGAAGATCAGATGTCACAACCACAAAGTCGATCATTGACCTCCGTCCTTGGGCGTCCTCGTGCTACGTGCACTGATGGACGCCCTTATGTTTGAACATGGTGTTTGTTATGGACTAACTGTGACTAGCATAGAAGTCAAATGACAAAACACCACTCGGATTCAGATCGGGGAGGCCGTTCCTCCCAATCACACCCCTCCAGGTAACACTGTCTCTGCCCACGTGGGTGTTGAAGTCCCCCAGCAGAACGATGGAGTCCCCAGTTGGAGCACTTTCCAGTAACCCTCCCAGGGACTCTAATAAGGTCGGGAAGTGTCACTGCCATTCGGCCCAAAAGCCGAAATGATAGTGAGGCTCCTGCCCCTGAACCGAGGGCGCAAGGCAGCGACCCTCTCGTTCACCGGGGAAAACTCCAACACATGGCGGCTAAGCTGAGGGGCTATAAGCAAACCCACACCAGCCCGCCGCCTCTCACCGCGGGCAACTCCAGAAGAAAAGAGAATCCAGCCTCTCACGAGGAGATGGGTTCCAGAGCCCAGATGTGTGTGGAGGTGAGCCCTACTATCTCAAGCCGGTGTTGCTTGACCTCCCGCACAAGCTCAGGCTCCTTCCCCCCCAGTGAGGTGACATTCCATGTCCCGAGAACCAGTTTCCGCGTCCAGGGATTGGGTCGCCGGGGCCCCCGTCCATGACTGCCACCCAAAGCACAAAGCATCCGCCCCTTTTGAACCCTCCTGCGGGTGACCTATGGGAAGGCGGGCCTACATCGTACATTCGGGCTGTGCCTGGCCGGGTCCTGTGGGTAGAGACCCGACCACCAGGCCACCAGAACGAAGATTAAAGATTGATTTGTGTACCACCAATTGTAGCGCTCATTCCCAGCCCAGAGACCAGGAGCACGCAACCGAAATCGAGAAACGAGGGTTACATCAATATAAATCAGGGGTTTTCAAGCATTTCTTCAGTTCTTTCCCAACTTCGAAGATGAATGAACCTGATGCAGATTTGATTTCACTGGCTCTGCTTGAACAAGAACGGTGCTGTATTTTTATTACGACCACAGAGATCTAACCCAGGGCAATCACGCTGCTTGTATGATAATGGCATTCCCACTACGTTCTTAATAAGACTTTGCCTCGCTTTTTTGCTGGTCCCAGCTACACTTATTTTGTGCACGTTAAAAATAAGCATGGGGAGAGTGTGCAGTTTCCCGACCTAGGAGATCCCACCTCGACCAAACAACACTCATTGAGATCCTCCCACATTTGGCCCATGATTGGCCACGCTCTCGGACACTTTTCCGTCTTAGTAGAAGCGGCGTCTATAACTGAACAGGCCTTAACTGATTACAAATATCGGTCACACTTTGTATGAAGTGTTGCTCATAAAGTCTTTATACAGCATGTATAATGGCTTCGTAAATGAGACATAATGTCTTCATAAATCACACATAAACAAATGTCATGCTTTGTAAAGCATGAAATAACTTATCCTTATTCAGCATGTGATGCTAGATGTGACAATGACAATGTCGCTTAGCTGACAATGTCACTCACTATATCATTTAGGCACTAGCTAAATGACATTGTCAGTTATATCATATTTGGCATCACATGCAGAAAATGGATGTGTCATTTCACCCTTTACAAAGCATGACAATTGCTTATGTCTGATTTATGAAGACACTGTCTCATTTATGAAGGCATTATACATGCTGTATAAAGCCTTTATGAGCAACACTTCATCTTTAGTGTGACCCAAATATCTTTAGACTAAGACGACTTGACTAGACTAAGATTAAGACAACTGCTCCGATCATATCCCATCATGTAATTTGCCCACAAAATTTTTCAGTATCAGTTCATGTTTGAAATTTGCTCACTTTCCACAATTTTCACTGACCGCATGAAATAACCTCCACACACTCTCGAAACCGGTTTAGTTCTGGTAGAGTGGACAGTGTAACTGTTGTAATTTTGCCATTACAAAAAAAAATTTTATTAAATAAATACCCATTGCTGGCTTTTTCGCCAAAATTGCTTCGACTTCCAGGACTGCCACATTTCCACAGCACAACTTGCGTAGCGGCATGACAACAACAATTCAACTATAGCCATACTTCTTGTTTACAAACATTGACATTATATTCACACATGCGCATTAGCGTGGTTTGCAAGAACAAGCATAAATAATACAACAAAACAGGGGAAGTACGACATCCTGCAGTTGGGGAACTGATTCGGCGATCTCTGAATATGTACGAAACCTTGACAGTACCGCGAAGGCAATATATTTCTCTAAGCTTACATACAAGTAAGGTCTGTATAGGCTTCTGGATCCTTACGAGCTAAAAGGTTGGAGGAATGACCCTTCTCTTTGGCCGGAGTTGACCTTCAGCGATATCTACTTGTATTTAAATCAAGACAACTGGGAAAACGAAAGAGTCGTTGAAAGCTTTGAAGTCACTTGAAGCGTACCAGTTTTTTATTAGTGGCCATGTTAAAGACCTGTGGTATCATTCTTTTGGAGGAGTCTGGGTCGGCTGGATTATCACTCGCTTTTCCAACATTGAACAGAAATTCTACTTTTGTTGATCATCCTTGATCAATGAAAGTAATTCACAGAGGCACATTTGCCGGAGCGATATATAAGAGCCACGCCAATATATTTTAGGGTGTTTTATTTGTTTTAAGGGGGTTTAGAATTTATTATTAATATTTAAAGAGCTTAGGACATGAAATTCAGCTCTGTTTTTTATGTGATAAAATGCGACAAAGTACCTTACTTGAACAATTATTGATGCTTTTAATATCGTGTATATTACGCAATGTTTAAAAAAAAACGCATTTATCTGCTAAATTATACACTTGAGGGAACGCCCCCTTTGCCTAAATCAAGAACATTTGTGCCAGCTCAGCCACTTGACTTCATAAGTTGAACACGGACTGTGTCTAGGTGGCTAGACGTAGTTAGACGTAGACTCTGGTCTGGATGGAGAATATCTTAAAGAATGGACCAACAAAAATTGCAGAGAGTGAACGGAAAATGATGTGTAGTGTGGGGATGCAGTGCAACGCATGCATATGGCTATGGAATGTTTCTGTGGCCGAAAGATGCATAAATACAGAGAATTTGGACAAAACAAGCCCAATGTACTAGTGTCAACTTTGCTTGCCCAGGCAAGCCCGAGTCACTGAAACCTACGACGTGCGGCCAACATTTCGAGTATTCATGTTTTTACATATCATTATTATTATTATTTGCGGAACCAAAATCGATTCTGTGCAATGCCTGTTCAATAGCCAGCCAATTCGCTGTTCGTTGTGATCTAGCCAGCTAAGTAGTGAAATGATGGCCTACTATTCACGGCGCTCTATTTATTTCTGTGCACTGTGTGCTTGCTAGCTCACTACCTAATAATAGCAAGCTGCAAGATGCGGTTTACACATGTTGTGATATCATTCACGACTCTATATTTCTGCGCAATGTGTGTTCACTCACTAACTAGCTAATAATAACAAGCTGTGAGGTACGGCTTACACGCATTGTTGTGAGAGCTCATGAAACACAGTGCACATAAATGAATAGAGCTGCCAACATTATCGTTTCACCACTGGCTATCTGTAACTCCAGGCCTTACCGGCTAAAGCGCAAATGTGACACTGACACTCTAGCAATGGAGGCGAGGCGGAACAAGCTTAAAAAGAGTCCGGGCAACGCCCCCAATTAATGCCAGCTGGCCCAGGAATCCGATTGGGAGCAAAACGATATCGTCCTGGACGATAAACAAAAAGAGCTCTCAATGCTTCCAAACCATGACAGCTTGTCAGCCTTGATGATGCATTTAAGCAGAATGAATCCTAAGTTGTTATAAAAGACAGAGGTCTGCCAGAGCACATCACTGTAATGAAAAAGTATATTTCACGTAGGAGGTTATCAGCACTCCTGCCTTCTTGACTTTTGCTGTCTATTGCAGTTATGGCCACAGTCTTGGTTCAGTAACTTGGTGTTCTCATTGCACAATTGTGGATACAGTCATTTTTTCCTCAGTGCTGTAGGATGGTGTTGTTCCATTGGCCCCAGTTGTTGTCTTTAACTCCACCCCCACCATGCACACTTCCTGTCTTTCTCAAGCCTAGTTACCCTGGTTTAAAGCTTGGTTTGGACTGAAAGTAAGCCACACCTCACCTAGTCCTCCGGCCAGATCAAGCCAACAGCAGCAGTTGATGAAGCCTTTTTCATCAACAATAGTAAATGGTTCTTTGACTTCTCTTCAAAGAACAACCATTTTTAATTCTTTACTGAAACCTTCATGAAAGGGGAAAAAAAAGATTTCTCCCAGATTGAGTCAATGTGTCAGTGAACGTCGGTCACTGACGTTGCCTGGGTTATGGGATGCAGTCGACGGACTATCCATGATCTTCGGATACGTCTCCAACAAACTGGCACCACAGCAGACCGACCTCGTTCGGGTGGGCCACGTGTGACGACACAAGCAGAAGACCGACAAATTGTCTTACGTCATTTGCGTAATCGATTTCTCACTGCAACGTCCACTCGGAATGAATTGTTAAGAGGTCGTGTGACTGCCCAAACCATACGTAATCGCCTGCCCACTGCTTGTCTCCATGCACGTCGACCATATCGTGGACCAATTTTAACCCAGTTACACCAAAGTCAACGGCTTCTCTGGGCGCAACGACATCTGAGATGGACTCAACGTGATTGGAAAAGGGTAGTTTTTAGTGACGAATCCAGATTCACTTTGCACTTTGCTGATGGGAGAGTTAGAGTTTGGAGGAGACACGGTAAACGCAACGCCCAGTGTTGTGTGCAGGAAGTGGACCGTTTTGGGGGCAGTAGTGTGATGGTTTGGGGCGCCTTTAATGGTCATGCCCGTTCCCGACTGATTGTCGTTCAAGGAAACCTAACTGCTGCAGGATACAGAGATCAAGGCAGCTCATGGCCCAGGTCTGACATTCCAACACGATAATGCCAGACCTCATACGACAAATTTAACGCGGAATTTTCTTCGGAATGCTGACGTCAATGTCATGGAGTGGCCCTCAACGTCTCCCGACCTTAATCCCATGGAACATCTATGGAATGTGTTGAGCAGAAGACTCCGTAAAGTAAGGAACCCTCCACAGAATTTGCAGGAACTTGGTGCCATGTTGGTACAATTATGGCGACGCATCCCCCAAGCTGTGTTCAGATGCATCATTCAATCCATGAGGAGACATTGCAAAAGTATCTATAACCATGCGTACTAACGCAACTCCCCCCCCCCCCCAGGGCTGTATGAGACCGGAAATGCTTTTATTACCAAACAGTCCTATAAACCAGTGTTCCCCAACGCTCTCCTGGAGGCCCACCTGTCCCGCTTGTTTTAGATTTCTCCCTGCTCCAGCACAGGTGATTCAAATGATCAGGCTGTCATCAATCAGCTTTAGTGGGTGATTAACGAGCTGATCATTTGAATCACCTGTGCTGAAGCAGGGAGAAATCTAAACCATGCAGGACAGGTGGGCCTCCAGGAGAGGGTTGGTGAACATTGCCATAAAGCATCGGAAATAGAGCTTAATTGCAACATCCAGGTATTTATAAATTTTTTTGTATTGGCAATAGTTCAAATTGCGTGGATATAGCTGCATTAGCTAGCTATCCAGTTCTTGTCTTTTCAATCTTGTCTATTCTGTGCGCTGTGCTGTTTTCTTGAGACAATGTTAGTTACGTGACTACGGCTGAGAGAAAGACTTTAGATTAAACCATTGACTGTCTATGAATTGGACAAAGCCACGAACTGCGAATGCACTAACGTCACATTTGACTGGGGCATGTTATATTTACAATGTTGCATTTCGTCCGTTTTTCCCATTGATCATTTGGTCAGGATATTCTTGCCATGTTCGAATCTACGCCTATGGAAATGACAGCGCAATACAATACAAACATGCCCATGCTTACCCACATAATACACAGGATTTTCATCTTGAAATGAATTGGCAAAAACATGCTGAGTACTCCTTTATGTATTATGAAATGAAGATCTTTGTTTTTACTGGAACTTTTACTGGAACTCACTGGAACTCTTGGAAAACAAGCGAGTGGAAAATTTATGGGTGACATCATCGTGATGGGGTCCATATTTTTTGTAGCGTCTATGGGAGAGGCTGCAAAATTGATTCCTCAATGTCACAATGGCCCTCCAGGGATTGACTTTGAGACCCCAGGTCTACAGGCTCATTTTGATCTAGTGACACAGGGTTTGGCATTCCTCCTACTTTTCTTGCTATGCAATAGGTATCACTCAGCTTCACTCACTCGAGGGTGATCTGCCTTCTCATTTTTTTATCCTCCGTCACAAAGTTGATGGGGGATATGGGAATGAGGGTTGTACTTCTGCATATCCATCCGTTCTTCCGTTTGTCCATCATTCTGTTTCTGGCCCAGAGCTCCTGAACCATTCAATATTTCATCCATCTTAATGTGTAGATTTGTCTTTTCATACTTCCGTCTGCCCTCTCTGGCCATACTGCCCTCCTGTCCATCGGTCCATCCTGCCACCATGTGTTGTTTCCAGGCCAGATATCAGCCATCCCACTATTTTGCAAGCCAGAACCTGTAAACCGCCCATCCATCCATCCATCCATCCATGGGGTAGCAGACTAAGCTGAATGGTCCAGGCATCCCTCTCCTTAGCCAATTCCATCAACTATTCCTGAGGGAACCCAAGACGTTCCCAATCAGCTGAGAGATATAATCCCTCCTGCATGTCCTGGGTCTGCCTTGGGGCCTCCTCCCAGATGGACATGCCTAGAACGCCTCTTATGAGAAGGTGTTCAGGAGGCATCTGAGCCAGATGCTCCTCCAATAATCACAACCTTACTGTAGTGGAGGTGTTTGCGTGCCTTCGAGATCATTTGTTTCTGGTTGGGTTTCCCAAGGGAATTTGCTCCCAGGTGAGGCGCCAGACGAAATGCAATTCTCTAGACTCCTATTCCACGGCCCTCCGGAAAAATGAGAACTTCACCCAGAATCGGGATAGGGGGCCCCTTCCTTGAGTCAGCTCTAGGAGGGGAGCTCACAAGCCAAGTTTAGCGAAAAAGTTTATTGGAGAACTAGCTCTTTGTGGCCTCACCACCCACAAAGAGAGGAGTAGGGGTGGGGTGCTTTATGAACTGGGTGGCATATGGGGGAGAAAGCCCTGGCATTCTCGGCCCAGGTCATGGGAACTGGCTCTTGGTACATAGAACTTCCAGACTACTCAATTTTTTTCCGCAAAATTTCATATTTGGATATATCTTATTATGTAGATGTGCCTTTTCATACCTTGGTCCGTCCTCTTGCTTGTCTGTCTGTCCTCCCACTATGATTTGTATCCAGGTCAGAGACCAGCCATGCCATGACAGGGGATCCTAATATTTTGCGCTAGTGCTGTTAGGCTTCTTGGCGCTTTGTCCCTTGCTATGAAAGCAGAGGGGCTTTCCAGTTCGGAGTAAGGAACCTTCATTTCAGATATGGCCAGGCAGATTGGTGCAGTGCCTGGCATGCAGCTTCTCTCTCCTTGCAGTGAGCCTTATCTTATCTATCCTGGGAAGAGTAAGGATCGTGTGTGGTCTCTATGTGTGAGAAAGGATTTTCTTCACATTCCTCTTCTCTACTGCCTCGATCATTTACCACTACCCTCCTAACCCACCCGCCGCATCACCACTCAGTGGTGATATCATGTTTATCATGTTTAATCCTGACGACTGAAACTGAGGAACAGTCAGTATTTTTAGAGTCATTTAATTTCTTTCATCATTTCATCCATATGCTCCAGAAGGGTGAAAGATGTTTATATTTTTCGCTGCTGCTATAGTTTTACTCTACTCTGCAACATTACCTTAGCTCTCTCGGGCTGGTCTTCCTGGTTCTTTGCAAAGTGGCTGTCCTTGCCAGCAAAATGAAAAGTGCCTTCTGCCTTTCTGTTAATGGAAGTGTTGTTTGTCGTCTGGAGGAGAAGGGACCATAAGGCTTATTTTTGAAGGCACACATAGCACAAAAACAAACCAAAGAACAGTTTACTCACATTGCACAAACTCAATCACTGCACAAATGGAACAAGTGCCATTCAGTCATCTCAGGATGTTGCCTACACATGTACGAGAGTAAATGTACGAAGGTGTGTTTCTGTTTGTGCTGTGATGCTGAAAATCAAGACCCTTTAGATGATTATTAACTTGGGCTGGCCAGGCGTTCATTGTATTCTTCTGGAGACATGAGGCGTGCGGAAGAAAGCATTTAGTGCCCGGTTTATGATTTGGCCTTTTTCCTGATAAATTCCTTCATAGAGGCCCTCAGTCTGTAGTCCCAGTCAGGTCTCCTATGGAGAGAGGGCCACTACTATTTCATCTCCTCTGCCATCCTTACTCTTTCCTCCGTTCTTTGTGCCTCTGCTCCTCCTCTCTCTCTTTCCCCTCTTTCTGTTTTCCCTCCTTTTACTCCCTCCCTATCTCACTGTGCCCCCTCCCCCCCTTCTCTCTCACTTCCTCCCACTCTCTCAGTCCCTCTCTGTTTCTCGGTGGCAGTGACACTATGGGAGATTAATGCTCTCGTCTCCCCCTCACAATAGCTTGCGGAAGGCCTCCTGCTGGGCCTGTGAAGCTCCTGGCCTCGCTGGAGCCTGGGGACCAGGAGTGATTGGGCTGCCCCTTCTTCCAGAGCAGTATCCCCGGCAAACTAAAATAATACCTCCTTTTCACTCTTGGGCTCCTACTTCACTTGCCATTCATAACCTGTTGTTTGCACAAAGTAATGTTTTATCCCCAGTTTCTTTCAGTTTCTAAACTCCTCTCCATCTCGTTTCCTTTTGCCCCGTGCCCTACTGAAAAAAGAAGTTTCCTTTTTGATTCAATTACTCTCTCAATAACTATTTGTGTGTCATTCTTTCTGTCCCACGGGAGTTTCTTTCTGCTTGGCCCCAGCCCCTCCCCAGGGAAAGAGACCCAAAACTTCAGGTAATGTCAAAGCTCAAGTCATCCTTGATTGGTTTTATTAGTTATTGTCTGAACTGTAGTAAAGGGGGGCCAGCCATAGAAATGGGCAGGTCTTTGACTGGGAAAGTGAGTTACACCAATGGTTGGGGTTTCCTCATTGTCTGTCACTCTTTCAAAATGGATGGTAATCACAACCTCACTATGTACTTAGTTTTGACCTAGTCTTGTTTTGACTATTGTTATACAGGAAAGACTTTTGAAAATCTCATTAATCAGTGCCATCCTCCTCAATGCCTGAAAATCCAGTATTCATTTGAGATTAATGAAATGTTTCACAACCCCTTAATTTTGTGTATGGCCTCATCCCAAAATTCATACCTCTATTCTACCTACAGAATGAAAAGTTGTTAAGTATGAATACTTGAGGCAGCCAACTCATGTATAGTTTTTCTTGCACACAAAATTACATTTTCTACAGGACTAATTCCTTCATTTTTGGGGGGGTTGAAGAGCAAGACTAGCACTTTTAAGAAAACTAATGATTTGCATATTTGTGCACAATTTGCTGATTAAATGGAAGAAACTTTGTGTTGCAGCCAAACTACAAACCAAAGCGTAAATTCAAACTCTGCAGTGACATTGTGGGAGGGAAATAACGAGGGGAAATTATAAAGTATCTATCTATTCAAAACCTTGAGGAGTGGTCTTGATCACCTGAATTGTGAACTCATAAAAATGTGTGGGCCTTCAAAAACTAACAAATCTGAATCTTTCCTGTCCAAATGTAAATCCATTGAGAATCATACCATTGTAGATTTATTATCCCAAATCTTATCTGCGAAGATTAAATCTCATGGTGGATACTTCGATGAGAAATCACTAAAATAGATAATTGCATTATTATTCATTTAAAAATTTCTTCTGCCCCCAAATACCTAAAATATTATATGAAACATCATGAAATACATTTGGTGTTTATTTCTGATTAATTAATTTAATAATTTACTTTTATATCAATGCTTTTTATAGTGTAAAATAAATGACTTACCTAAACAAAGACTTTGCTATTTATTTTGATGCACCATTTGTTTGTCAGGGGGGTTTTAAAAAAAAGAAGAAAACAAAGGTAGTGTACTTTGTGTGCATTTTTTTGATCAATTCACCTACATATACTGACGATTGAAAAGAATAGGAAAACAATAAATAATACCCATTGATACTCAGTAATGCATTTTCTTTTAACATGTTTGTGTGATGGATGTTGAATATTGGGCGCCAAAAGCTGCAAAAACAAAAGGCAAAAACAGCTGAGAACGGAGAGACTCAAACAGAATAAAAATGCGAGACTCACACTACCAACGGACCTGGAAGTCGTCCAAGGTAGAAAGCAGGTGAGCTTGAGGTACAAAAAGAAAAGGGAAAATAAAACAAAGATTCCCTCTCTAACTACCACTAAACTCAAATATGCAACTAAAGTCCTTAACAATAGTCTGTCTCCAGGCCTTACCGGCTAAAGCGCAAATGTGACACTGACACTCTAGCAATGGAGGCGAGGCGGAACAAGCTTAAAAAGAGTCCGGGCAACGCCCCCAATTAATGCCAGCTGGCCCAGGAATCCGATTGGGAGCAAAACGATATCGTCCTGGACGATAAACAAAAAGAGCTCTCAATGCTTCCAAACCATGACAGCTTGTCAGCCTTGATGATGCATTTAAGCAGAATGAATCCTAAGTTGTTATAAAAGACAGAGGTCTGCCAGAGCACATCACTGTAATGAAAAAGTATATTTCACGTAGGAGGTTATCAGCACTCCTGCCTTCTTGACTTTTGCTGTCTATTGCAGTTATGGCTACAGTCTTGGTTCAGTAACTTGGTGTTCTCATTGCACAATTGTGGATACAGTCATTTTTTTCTCAGTGCTGTAGGACGGTGTTGTTCCATTGGCCCCAGTTGTTATCTTTAACTCCACCCCCACCATGCACACTTCCTGTCTTTCTCAAGCCTAGTTACCCTGGTTTAAAGCTTGGTTTGGACTGAAAGTAAGCCACACCTCACCTAGTCCTCTGGCCAGATCAAGCCAACAGCAGCAGTTGATGAAGCCTTTTTCATCAACAATAGTAAATGGTTCTTTGACTTCTCTTCAAAGAACAACCATTTTTAATTCTTTACTGAAACCTCCATGAAAGGGGAAAAAAAAGATTTCTCCCAGATTGAGTCAATGTGTCAGTGAACGTCGGTCACTGACGTTGCCTGGGTTATGGGATGCAGTCGACGGACTATCCATGATCTTCGGATACGTCTCCAACAAACTGGCACCACAGCAGACCGACCTCGTTCGGGTGGGCCACGTGTGACGACACAAGCAGAAGACCGACAAATTGTCTTACGTCATTTGCGTAATCGATTTCTCACTGCAACGTCCACTCGGAATGAATTGTTAAGAGGTCGTGTGACTGCCCAAACCATACGTAATCGCCTGCCCACTGCTTGTCTCCATGCACGTCGACCATATCGTGGACCAATTTTAACCCAGTTACACCAAAGTCAACGGCTTCTCTGGGCGCAACGACATCTGAGATGGACTCAACGTGATTGGAAAAGGGTAGTTTTTAGTGACGAATCCAGATTCACTTTGCACTTTGCTGATGGGAGAGTTAGAGTTTGGAGGAGACACGGTGAACGCAACGCCCAGTGTTGCGTGCAGGAAGTGGACCGTTTGGGGGGCAGTAGTGTGATGGTTTGGGGTGCCTTTAATGGTCATGCCCGTTCCCGACTGATTGTCGTTCAAGGAAACCTAACTGCTGCAGGATACAGAGATCAAGGCAGCTCATGGCCCAGGTCTGACATTCCAACACGATAATGCCAGACCTCATACGGCCAATTTAACGCGGAATTTTCTTCGGAATGCTGGCGTCAATGTCATGGAGTGGCCCTCAACTTCTCCCGACCTTAATCCCATGGAACATCTATGGAATGTGTTGAGCAGAAGACTCCGTAAAGTAAGGAACCCTCCACAGAATTTGCAGGAACTTAGTGCCATGTTGGTACAATTATGGCGACGCATCCCCCAAGCTGTGTTCAGATGCATCATTCAATCCATGAGGAGACATTGCATCGCAGCTGTGAACACTCATGGAGGGCATACGCGCTATTGACATGCTTTCATCAAGTTGTTACTTACCATTTTTACTCTCTTACATTTCCGTTGCATTTCCGGTGGAACTGGTTACACTAAGAATGATTTTTCTGGTGCACCATCCTTAATGGGTACAGAATGGATTAAAATCATTCTTTAAAACCTTTTTTCTTGTTTGTTCAACTTATCGACCTCCAAACGAGTGTGAAGTTTCTTTTTTTACTGAGTATATTATGCCCACCCCCTGAGTGTAGACCTGACAGAATCTGCATTGAATTAGGATTAGTTGGCTAGTGATGGGTGTGTGATTTAAATTTTTCATTCCATTAGTTTTCTGCGTGTTTTAGCGCAGCTAGGCAAAAAGGAAACCGCAAAAACCACACTGTGGCCAGCTGGGACTAGGGTTTGACACCCCAGCTGCTTGCATGTTGTCATTGTTACTAGCCCACATTGGCCGTTTGACTTTAAACAATGTTGTTCCAGAAAAGTTGGGACATTGTGTATAATGTAAATAAAAATAGACTGCAATGATTTGCCAATCATTTGAACTCTATAATAAATTGAAAATAGTACAAAGACAAGTGTCAAGTGTTGAAACTGAGAAATTTCATTGTTTTCAAATATATTTCGTCATTTTGAATTTGATGCCAGCAGCACATATCAAAAAAGCTGGGACAGGGCTATGTTTACCACTGTCATTTCTTCTTTTGACAACAATCATTTCTTCTTTTAACAACACACCTAAGGGTTTTGGAACTGAGGAGCCCAATTACTGTAGTTTCAAAAGCGAAATGTTTTCTCATTCTTGCTTGATTTTAGATTTCAGCTCCTCAAGACTTTTGCAGACTCTTTTGTCACCTTCATGCACTAGATTTTTCAATGAGTGACCCGTCTGGACTGTAGTTTAGAACCCGGACTCTTACCACGGATCCATGATGTTGTAACACACGCACTGTCTGGTTGGCATTCTCTTGCTGAAATAAGCAAAGCCTTACCAAAAAAGGATGCCTGGATGGCTGTATATGTTGCTTCAAAACCTGAATGTATTGTTTAGCATAAATAGCTGTCTTCACAGACGTGCAAATTACCCATGCGACGTGCATTAGTGCACCCTCATACTATCATGGATGCTGGCTTTTGAACTGTGCGCTCATCACCAGATGTTCCCTCTCCTTCTTAGCCTGGAGGATTCAGCCTCCTTGATTTCAGATAAAGCATTTCAGATTTTGATTGGTCAGACCACAGGGTAGTAGTCCACTTCATCTCAGGCCATGAGCTTAGGCCCAGAGAAGGTGGTAGCATTCCTAGATCTTCTTCTACGCCATCGTCGTTCCTCCACCATGAAGCGTCACCCACTCGCCCCAACCGAGGTGCTCAAATTCACAACCTCGCTCCCGCGATGACGATCGAGGGCTCCGCACCGTAGTAATTCCAGACCGCTGTCTCACAGCAGATACGCCTCTCCTCAACAGCGGCGCTCAGAAGCTAATCCCGCGGCTCCCTAGCAAGGCTTACCACGGCTCACACTTCAAGCACGTCCCAGGTTCCACGATCGACCGTCACCTGACTCCAATTAGGCATTCAAGCAGAAGAAAATCCCCTTTCACCGCTCTGACAACAAGGCCAGCCCACGAAAACTTATTCATCGACTCCCACGCCAACACAGCTAATCCTCCGCACGTGCAGACCAGAGATGTATGCAGACCAAACACACCACACCCTACCACACCATCTGCCCCCGTCCTGCTCCCCTCTCCGTTTCCCAAGTCACTAATTCTGTGCTTCCTCCTACAGGTCCGCCCCTCCCATCAACTACCTCGACCACTCGCAGTTTCCTCTCACCTCCGTTTCAGCACACACAAGCAACCTCCCTACCTCACATATGCCCCTCGTCGTCGAGAAGCTCACGTGAACCGAGTTCGCCCTTTACCGTCTCACACAACCGAGACACAATCCGTCAGTACTTTCCTCATCGGAGAGATATTGACGATTACGATACACTTGTTCTCCATGTTGCTGAACTCTTCAATGGTACAAGCTTTTACCATACCACATACTTGTCGCCCCTATTTCCATAGTCACATTTTAGTAAAAAAAATAAAATCCAAGCCATCATCGACCCCGTACAGCATATACACCTGACCCCCTCTTGTTCCGGGGAGCTGACGCAAACCGAATTTGCCGTTTTGTCCCACTTTACGAAAGAGAATTTCCCAGTCCTTTCGTCATCAGAGGCAAGAACTGGGGACATTCTCTATACTCGTTCTCAATCTTGCTTTATGCTTTGGTTGCATGTCCATACATTTGACATGACTCCGCAAGGATGACAATCTGAAAATCCGTAACTTTTGCTGACTTTCCAGCAATCATATTCATCATCACTCAGCAGCATCGTTCAGACCGTACAGTGGATTCTCGTGGCTTGTTTCTGTATAAGCCTCGCAAGCTAATCTATGCAAATTGCATTGTTTCACAAGTTACATGAGCACAGAATTATCAAGACTTATACATATTTCTCATAGTCATCGACGTGGGAAGAAAACGCCATATAATTCTGTAGTGCAACGTAGAACAAGCTCCCAAAGAATAAATTAGACTTTCGCCGGTTCTACTAATTAGTCTGGGCAACTCTTGCAATACACGCACGTCACATTCTTTGCAAATTAAATGCCGCATATTTATGGCGCCACGATTGCAATGTATATCCCAAAATCGTCAAACCATTACAAATGCTAACGTTCTTTGCCTCGCCGGCAAACTTTCACGGACACTGCACGCGTGTCCACCTCACGGCCATTCATAAATCTGGGTTGTTCGAGGTACATGAGCACAGAAATCATTGACATATCAATAACTTGGTGGTCAGTAATGTGCAGAAGGAAACAACATAATTTCGTAGTAGTGCAATGTTTATCAAGGCTTTCAAAATAATGCAGACTTTCGTCACTTCTACCTTTTAGTACGTGCAACTCTTGCTATATATGCATGTCGCTTTATCCCCAAATTAAAACTCATATATTTGTGGTGCTGTTGAATGATTGCCATGTTTATTTTAAAATTGTCAAAATTTTACAAATGTTGACGTTCCTTGTCTCACCGGCAAATATTCACGAATTCTACGTGTATCCACCACGCCGGCCACTCGCGTGGCGCAGCTCACCAGCACCTCGCTAGCCCTTCAGTTCTTCGGAACACTTTGCCTCGTCGGTAAACATTCCCGGATACTACGTGTATCCAACGCACAGCCTCTTGCTGTGGCGCAACTCGCTAGCGCTTCAGTTTTCGGTACAACTTTGCCTCGTTGGCAAGCATTCACGGATACTACGCTTATGCACCTCACTCGCTGTGGCACAGCTTTCCAGCGCTTAGCTAGCGCTTCAGTTATTGGTGCACTTTCCCTCGTCAACAAACATCCACGGATAGTGCTTCCAGCTATACCTTCGCCTGACTCAATTTGCGGATCGCTTGCGCCCCCCAACAGAGCGCGGAGGCATTTATACTTGGCGCATTCTCTGTCGCAGTATTCGCTGGAAAGACAGGGGATGGTAAAAGGGGAAAAAATGCTAAGGGAAGTAGTTGTAGCAGCCAAAACCAGTAGAAGCAGAAGCAAGCGGAAAACATTTTGAACCGGGGACACCATAGGGGACAATAGTGCGGTTTGCGAGAAGTTTTTTAAGTGTTTAACCCTTTACTGACTGTCCTTCGCCCCACCACTCATCCGTCTCGCCGGTCGCGGTGCCTGGTTGGCTAAAGCCAATATCACAAGCACCTTAAGGTCATCCTACTAGACCCACCTTTTTGGGGATTTTTTGGGGCTTTTCCGTGCCCGTCAATTTCCCACATTCACATGCAGTCACTACTAAAGGTTTATGTAAACGAGAACCGCTCGCACCGGCTAAACATTTACACTTAAAGGCAAACTTCCTCTCTCGCTGCATCCAGATGCTGTGCTCAGGGTACCACTCTCCTCCCATGAATTCCACTCTAGAAGCCACATTCCTACTAGCCTTCTTCATTTTGAGATGCTCAGAGTTTGCTCCGCTCTCCACTAATTATAATCCCCCTCGCCACGCCAGCCTGAACGACATCTCATCTCATTGTACTCCACTGACTGTCTCATGTTCAAGATAAAGAGTAGTTAAACGGATCAGTTTGGCATTTCTCAGCCAATATTCTTATTTCGCCTAGACTCTGACCTCAGTGCGTCTGAGCCAATGCCAAACTGCGTCACCCCAAGATGCAATAACCTCGCTCCCCGAGACCCGTTATGATCAACATGCCATGTTCGAATTAGATTCAAATGCTTACATAGTTTAGTTCCATCTATGTTCGGTGAATTTGCTAGCAGGAGTCAGGACTCCAGTCGAGTGAACATACAGCCTTCTGTTAATGGCAACTGTCGTATTCCAATGCGCAAAACGTCCTTTGGACAATCAGCTTTTTCTGTCACAGGAGCCAATCTCTGAAATAGTTTGCCTACTGAGTTGAAAATGCAAACTAACTTTAAAGGTTTCAACAAAGGTATTAAATCATGACTGAAGGAGCAACAATATTGTTCCCACATATAAAACACTAGCTGCTACCCACTTTGTAGCCCATTATTTTGTCGCTTTTAGATCGCATGAGGGAGAGAAGCTGTGTGTTCAATTGCCACTTGATTATTCTTGAATTGGAAAACGTGTTAATCAAGGGAAACCATGTAGAATCAGCCAGGACTAATTTTTGCCAATAATTGCCGCCAAATTTTCAGGTCTAAGGCCAGCCCTGCGAGTGTTCAACTGTCAAATATGAATTTGGGAGCTGTCAAGTTCGACTAATCAGAATGCTGCATTCGTGGATGAACGCGGTGCCCTCAGAAAAGCCTGGCTTTCGTGCAGACTCTCTTATCACTCCCTCGGCCCCATCGCAAACAAGATAGCCTGCTCGCAGGTTCCGTCAACGTACGTTCGTAAGGACACTGCGGCTCCTAGCGGTGCAACCAGATATTGCTACGCGCATCAGGTTATATAAGTTTACCCGCTACTCAGAGTGAAATTGCCTTTTTTTTTTTGCGTGCATGACCGTTTTTCCAAAATCGGGCAACGTCAAGTCCTTCTTGGTGTCCAAGTGGATATTCACACCAAATTTGGTGATTGGTTGAGAAATGTAGGAGAAAAACGTGTACATACACACAGACATCGACCTCAAATATATTATAGATTTGCTAGTATATATGAAGAGTTTGGTTCCAAAACGCAATAAGTGCCAAAATTACAAAAATTGAGATAATACCATAGAGCGATAGTGCTGCGCTTCTTACACATGGTGCGAAAACCATCATTAGAAATGGATACTATATGGTGTATTTTTTCATGGTGAAAGTTTGGTTTTTCTATAAAATGCAATTGGCGCCAGACACAAGCCCCACCCTGAGTCTTGCCACCTGGGGCTCCCAATGTTCGCACAATCCGAGGCCCGGTCCATACAACATCGCCTTTGCCCCGATCCCCAATCCATCATTCCACCGAATACTCTCCTCCACTTTGGGAATGGTTCAGAGTTCATTAATGATTAAATATTACGGTTTAAATACAAACCATTGCATTCTGCTTTTATTTTACGCTATGTCCCAACTTTTCTGGAAATGGGTTTGAATTTTCTTTCATTCTCTGCCCACTTTGATTGGCTGGACTGCAATTGTGAATTGAGTTCACAATTCCACGTGAAAAGACTCACTCAATTAACTGGTATTGCGTATTGCAGGTGTGTACCTAATTCCTTTTTTCTCCTCTGTCCCATTCGAGTCATTCTTATTGATCATCAGATATCACGTGATTTGCAATATGAAGAATATTTGGAAAATGTGACATTGTTTGATGACAGATTAATCCCACAAAAACAGTGCCATGCCATCTTATTGACAAAAAGGAAGATTGAGCTGTCATATGTATGGAATTGCGGGGAATGTGTGGGTGGGACAGTAATCCAGAATAATACAATAGAGGTGATATACAAATATCATTAAGTGCTGCCAAAGACCTAGACCAATATGACTAGGAAACATGCACAGGCATGGACACGCGCGCGCACACACACACACACACACACACACACATGCACATCCCATGTGCAATTGTACATGCACACACATATATAAACATGTGCGCATCCGCACGCACATGCACTCGTGTACTGGCATATTCACGCACACACAATTGCATACCACAATCACACCCAGAATGGTTCACATTCAGGTGACTTGTGCTGACACAGTCTCACACCCCTTCCCACCCTGGTATTTGAATTGATGAGGCATCAGTTGTGCGTGCAAACGTGTGTCTGTCTGTGTGTATGAATAGGTGCGTGCTTGCGTGTGTGTGTGTGTGTGTGTGTGTGCACCTGCTGTTGCAGATTGACTGAGGCACCCAGCTCATCTGAGTCACCTGGACGTCAGCCATAGCAAGGTGCTCCTCTACCGACAACAAAGCAGGTGACAGAGTGAAAAAATGCAGTGGGTGTCCAAGAGTTTCCGCAGTTCTTAAAACCAACAAAGAAGAGCTGCTTGGCTGCCCTGTCAGGTTCTCCAGCTTCCACAGTGTTTGATACCTTCATATGGAGGTGAAAAAACTCTACTTATCTCTCAAACAATACAAACAAAGCAAGTAGTGTGGTGTTGTCTGCAGGTCAGAGCCACACCGGAACCTACACCCATGCAGGTGGGTTGACTGTCCACTCTCTGTCACCCTGTCAGTTTTGTTCTTTTCCTTTTGAATAATGCAAAAAAATTGAAATGACTCATAGCTCACTTTTTTGATAAACAACTCTTTGTTTACATCCATCCTTCCTCCTGTGTTTCACGGTTTTGTGAGTAGAAAACAATGCAGTCCACAGTAATGCTGTGCACATAGATACCTTTTGAGATATCCTGTGAAAGACATTTAAAAAGTTTTTCCTCGGCGTTAAAATGATCTTTTAATGGGCAGTGTTTTGTGATAGGGTGCTGGTCCATGCCATGTTTCATGTAAGGATCAAAGCAATGCCAGCAGAATTTTTACTGCTGAATTTTTACCGATGATTCTTGTCGTAATCCATTTTAATATTGATGTATACTGAATGCTAATAACTTAATTAGTTGATTGATGAATCTGCTGCCGACAATGTAGCCGTGTTAAGAAGATCCTGATAATGGCTCCATAGAGAAGTAAAATTCTTTCTGCATGCCTCCATCATCCTTGGAAAAATATCCACTTTGATATTTATTGCTGTCTTTTGACAGCGCATATGACCACTGAGGCAATCATTATTTTTAGTGGATTACATGAAGTAGTGCAAATGCATTTGTGATTCTCAAATGGTTGGATTGTATTTTGATTCTGCTTGCATGTAATTAAATTCAAAATAATCTAAGTTGCAGAAATTGTTATAATTAAAGAAGTAATTTGCTTGATTGCCTGATTTGACCTTTGAAACATTTGAAACAAAACCACAACTTGCATTACAAAGCATTATATGACATACATATGATTAGACTGATAACAATGGGATTTAAGAGGCTGCAAAAGATATAAGTATAAAATGGGCTTATCGTGTGCAGGTTTTAATGCAAATGTCATTCACTTTAGCTTTTACACAAGTCAAATGTACGTATGTGTTTATACAAGAGTTGTGTTACTGCATGTATCATGGAGCTTTGTGGCGTATTGTGGAACCCAGGCTGGAATGAATTTGTGTCTGCACATGTAGGTGTACAATGTATGTGTGTTTGAATCGTGGTCATTTTTAAAAAATTTGTGGCACTGTGCATGTTTTCGCATTTCTGCGTGCAGTTGGGTGACGTTGCACAAATGTGATTATGAGCTGTATTCCTGCTCGTGCGCAGGCTTGTGATCGAGTCATTGTGCTGGCTTGTCTGTGCATCTGAGCACAAGGGTAATGAGAGGGTTAAATGAGGGCTGACTGCTTGAAATGGCATCTGGCTGCATTCCAACGGCAGACAGCGAACCTCTGTGTTTATGAAGACACGCTTCACGGAAGGGCGCTTTTCCTTCTCTGCTGTGCCATGTGTTGGGTGTTTTTACTCCTCAGCGCAACCAATGGCCTTCAGGCAAATGGTCTGCCCAGGCGCAGGGCAGTCAGTAAGTATTTTGACAGTGACTCAATTTTTGCTTTTCAAATTGGCACTCTGACGTATTGCTTTTGAAGCTGAACCCGGTGAATCTGAGTTTAGCATACAGACCGTTGGCTTTCATTTTCATGCATTCTCATCCATACTGAGAGGAGCAAATTGAGCCATTTTTATACCGTCTGACGGTCTATAGTATTTCGTACAAGCAGAATTGCTCTGACCACCCATGCGCGGCATCGGTCCATGTTACATGATGTACCTTTTCATGTGCACGCTGAGTACAAATAGCATGAGACCATATCTGCTCATGACGCACATAAGCTCATAACTCTAAGGTTTTCTCCTCAGCTCCAGCCATGGTCAGTGGGTGAATAGTTTGATACAGCAAGACTCAGGAGCAGTTAGGGCACCAGTGCACTGATGTTTTATGCAGCTTGTAGTACCCACAGGGGAAAAAAATTAATAAGTACAAGCCTTTTTGTAGAGACGTGCTCTCACACTGATATCTCATCATTACTGCAGGCTGGTTGCACTGTCGTATGACCCCATTTCTAAAAATGTTGGAAAGCTCTGGATGATGTAAATATAAACAAAATGCAGTGATTTCTGAATCATTAAAGCTCTATATTTAATTAAAAATGGTACAAGGACAACTCAAAAAATATTGAAACTGAGAAATAATTTTGTCATTTGAAAAATATCTGCTCACTTTGAATTTCATGCCAGCATAATGTTTCAAAAAAGTGGGAACAGGGGCAGCAGAAGACTGGAAAAGTTGTATGACGCCAAAAAAATACACCTGGCAGAATTTTTCACAGCTAGTGTTAATTGGAAATAGGTCAGTAACATGATTAGGTATTAAAAGAGTGTCCCAGATAGGCTGAGTCTTTCAGAAATAAAAATTGCTTGGGCTTCACCATGCTGTGAAAATAGTTCAATTTAAGAAAAACATTTCTCAACTTAAAATTGCAAGGAATTTGGGACTTCAATTATCCACAGTGCATAATATCATTAAAATATTCAGAGAATCTGGGGAAATCTCGGCATGCAAGGGATAAGGCCAAGAACCAGTATTGAATGTCCGTGATCCTCAGACCCTCAGGCGGCACTGCATTAAAAACTGACAGAAATAAATGCTTGGGCTCAGGGACACTTCTGAAAACTACTGTCGGTGTCGTTTGTCATTACATCCACTAATGCAAGTTAAAACTCTACCATGTATAGATGAACCCATATACAGGCAAGTTCCAGAAATGTGGCTGCCTTCTCTGGGCCTGCGCCCAAGCTCATTTAACATGGACTGAGGTGATGTGAAAAATAGTCCTGTGCTCTGACCAATCAAAATGTGAAACTTTCTGGAAATCACGAATGCCGCGCCCTCTGGACTAAAGAGGAGAGGGACCATCCATTTTGTTATCTATGCACAGTTCAAAATTCAACATCTGTGATGGAATGGGGGTAGAAAAATGCACACAGCATGGGTAAATTGCACATCTGTGAAGATACCATTAATGCTAAATAATATATAAAGGTTTTGAGGTAACATGTACTACCATCCAGACAATATCTTTTCTGAGGAAAGGCCTAGCTTATCTCAGAAAGATAATGCCAAACCATATTCTGGTTGTATTATGAAAACAATGTTTGCCGCATTATGAAAAAGAAAGTATGACATCGGAGGCCACAGAGTGTTGAGCAGTTGAAATCTAACATCGAGCAAGAATTGGAAAATATTTTTCTTTCAAAACTCCATTCATTGGTCCCCTTTGTTCCCAAACACTTATAGAGTGTTTTTAAAAGAGTAGATTATGCAATTGAGTGTTAAACATTCACCTGTCCCAAACTTCTTGAAACATGTTTCTGGCATTAAATTCAAAACAAGCAGATATATATATTTTTAAAGACAAAAAGTATAATTGTGTATATATACAGGGAGCAGCCAAAGCTTCAGGAAGGCTGCCACAAATACGTGCATTGTGAAGCTCACAATGTACTTTTTTCATTTTTTGTAGTCACTGGGTTGATTCAAGTCTACGATGATTTTAAGATGTACAAACCCGTTTCCAAAAAGGTTGGGACGCTGTGTAAAACGTAAATAAAATCAGAATGCAATGATTTTCAGATCATTTGAACTTAATATTTATTTGAAAATAGTTCAAGACAATATATGAGATGTTGCATCTGATAAAATGTAATGTTTTTTGAAAAATATCTGCTCATTTTAAATTTGATGACAGCAAAATGCCTAAACCCCTTAAGCCCAAATGCCCCCAATATGGGGGCAATCAATAAACATCATAAATACTGCATGTTCAAATAGCTACATTATCATGTGGAATATCTACTTCATGGGAAGATACTTGGCAAGAAGTTCATGATGACCTCATTTTACCTCGACCGAACACAATTCGAGCACCAAGCAAGTAAATAAGCGTGCAGCAAAACATAAGGTAAAATAATATATGTGCTCCATCCCTAGTGTTTCTACTAAATGTGTGCTATGCATACAAACAATGCATCAATTGAAAGAGGAAAGTCCACAGAATCCAATGAAATATGCCTTGTCATTTTAGACCAACACCTTACTCGTAGAACAGCAGGCATGCACTTTAAATTTTGCGACAATAAGCAATAATTTTTTCTTACCTTGTTTGTTTCCGGGCCTCTGCTTCCAATGATGTCAAGCCCTAAGCATTCCTTTTGCACGCTATGTATTTTCTTTTCTGTGATCAGCTTATGATGCAGTCAGTTTGATTTTGGGGGTGGCCATTTGAGTCTATGGGCTCTGATGTTTCCAACGTGCCCTGAACCACCAAAATCACACAAACCTATCTTGATAAAGAACCTTGCGTTCCCGGTGCGTCTATGTGAGAGTCCATGCGCCATTATGCACATGTACTCGTAGAGCGCAACAATATAAATGCTAAACTGGTTTATTTATGTTAATTTTGGTATAGTTGTCTACTAAAAATTCATAAGACGTCAATGAGGTTATTTTCAAGACTTGTCAGCTTATTCTACACATGGTGCTGAAGCATTACTACATCCAGCATTGGAAATAGTTCAGTGGGTGAGTCATTGAGCTATTGTGCGGGTGACAGTCGGCTGTGCTCCCATTTCGAGCATACGCAGTTGAGAATATACGATTGCAATACAGTTTTTGCATATGTAGTTGCTGTGAAATTTGTTGTGATTACTGTTTTTATTACTGTTTTACTTTCCCTGCGTTCTGGCTGCCAAGCGACATTAAGCACAAAGACTAAAAGAGCGCAGCAATACAGTCACTAAACCGATTACCCTTTGATATTTTTGCCATAATTGTCCACTAAATATTCAACAGTTGTTTTCAGAGTAGCCTTTGGAAAGAATCCATGTGCCATTAAGCTTAAGTACTGAAACAGCACAGCAGTATAATACGGCCACTAGAGTGCAAGTGCCTTGCTGACTCTGAATGACCTGACTCACTAACTGTCTGAATGACCAGTTCTTATATAAATTGTTGCTGAGGTGTTTGCTGTTTTAACTTTTTACCATTTTTTTCCCTTTGTAATTTTGTTTATTTGCTTGTTTCATTGAAAATAAAACTGCTCCAGTGAACTCAAACTTCATATCGTTTGTACTTTAAGTATTTTTTTAAATGCAAAATGCATACAGGACTTTTTTTTTTTAATGGTTTCTAATTAGATATGCCTGTCATGACATGTAAGTGGAATCAAATGAGTTTCACAGTTTGGTACCTGAGAAATCTCAAATGCTACACAATGCCCAAAAAGATGCCCCAATTGCCAATGCCACCTAGACATTCCTGAACTAAAACCTCTCTAAGTTTGCTCTGATTTACTTGATTAGAATAAACTGTGGCACAGATAATGGTGAGATTCTGTGCTGCAATTTATAGATGTTTCAAACTGCAACAAAATAATTCCAAAAGAGATAAAATAAAAATTTGTCAGGTGGAAATGAGATCTTTCATTTATGCTGAGCTCCATGTTAATTTACTCTGACTCAGTGACATATATACTGATTTTTGCACCACAGCAAATAATCCCAAGGTGTAACCTTTATTAAGATACCAAGACTATTCAAATAGACCAAGCAGTTGCAAAGGTATTCTCATTTCATTTTGGGCGTGGCATTTTCATGCAATTTCTAAGCCAGAGGCTCAGGATGGAAAAGATTAAAAATGTTTGGATGGGGCAATAAAAGACTGGAAAAGTTGGATGATGCTGAAAAAAAGACAACCGACAGAGCATCTCACAGCTAATTAGACAAAAGTTCATGATTGGGTATAAAAAAATCTTTCATAAGTAAATATGATGAGGGCTTAACCACTCTATGAAACACTGCATGGGGAAATAGTTCAACAATTTAAGAATAACATTTTCAACTCAAAATTGCAAAGAATTTGGAGATTTTATTCTTTATGGTGCAAAATATCATTAAAAGATTCAGAGAATCCAGTAAAATCACTGTACACTTGGGACAAGGCCGAAGTCCAGTTTTGAATGGCTGTGATTTTCAGGTCCTCAGACGGCACTCCATCAAGAACAGATAGGATTCTGTGGTGGAAATCACTGCATAAACTCAGGAAAATTTCTGTAAACCATTGTCAGTAAGCACAGTTTGTCACTGCATCCACAAATGCAAGATAATACTCATGTAGAGATTAAACCATATTTTAACAAGATCCAGAAACAATGCCTTCTTCTGGGACAAACTCGTTTAACCTGTTAAATGTCACTGGGCCCTAATCAGGGTCCTGCAGAATTTTCAAACAAATTTTGAATGCTTCATTTTTCTCTATGACTTAAGTCCTCAACCAATCCAGGCAAACAATGTACACAGCAAATATGGGAGTGTTTAAAAATTCAGTGTCAGTGTTAAATAGAGAGTGTTGGTGTTGAATTAACCCTGGTGTTGGTGTTAAACCAATCCGGATTGGTGTAGATCAAATCACGTCCTTATGTCTTACGTAGCTCTAAGAGTTCTAGAATGTTTTAGGGGTTGAAGAAAAATTTCCAAGCCAGCCATCGCCATTTTTAACAACAAATAGTGTTAAACCAACACAAACTGAGTGTTAAAAATTTAACACTTTCAGAAGAGTTAATTTTACACTGCAGAGTATGGACACATATAGACACTTTATGGGTGTTAAATTTAACACCGTGGGTGTTAAATCAACACTAGCTAATTTGCTGTGTACGTACCATTTAAAAGCTTAGATGCTCAGGATTTCATTTCTACCCACCTTTTTGCCCTATTTCAGTCATAACAAATGCAATATATCATTTTCTCAACATAGACACTACATACTTGAGTGCAATGAAACTTGTCAGTCCTCATCATCAAAGTTGTGTTGTGACGGTCAAACCATATATTATCCATTCCATTTGGTCTTGTTCGAAAGCTAAGTATCCCTGCAATCAAGATATCCACGTTATTTGTCCCAAAGTCACAACATTTTATGAGCATTTCATTGAAAACCTCAATGTCTTATCTTTCCAATGAGACCATTCATGTGTAATAGAACCATTTTATGTGGGAGCAGTGAGCATTTGAAATGTGGTGTACCATTTCAGGCTAAATGTACAGATGACAGTTTAGAGGTTAAAATGTACTGTTGCAAAGTGGGAAACTGGCTTGTGGTTTGACTGATCAAAATGTGACATTCTTTTTTGAAATTATGGATGCCACATCCTGGGCTGAAGAGGAGAGGGGCCATCCAACTTGGGTGACTTTCACATCCCGTGTGAAAGATACCGTGAATGGTGAATGATATATACAAGTGTTGGTGCAACATTTACTGCCATCCAGATGCCTTTTTTAAGGGAAGTCCTTGCCGCATTTCAGCAACACCAAGCCAAACACCAGACTCTGCACGTATTACTACATGGCTCTGTAGTAAAACAATCTGGGTGCTAAAGTTGTCTGCCTGCAGTCCAGACCTGTTACCTACTGACTATATTTGGTGCATTATGAACAAAAAATGACGAAGGGGGCTGCAACATATTGAGCTGCTCAAATCTTGCATAAAGCAAAAATAGGAAAACATTTCGCTTTCAAAACTACAGCAGTTGGTCTCCTTAGTTCCCAAACGCTAACAGAGTGTTGACTGAAGAACAAATGATGCAACACAGAGGTAAACATGCCCGTGTGCCAACTTTTTTGAAACTTGTTGCTGGCATCAAATTGAAAATGAGCACGTATTTTTCAAAAAACAAAAAAAATGAATCTAAAGTGAGTTTGTGCAACCACTGGGATATGAAGTTGAGAAAACTCAAGAATGTAGTTGGTTGATAGTTTAGTCAACTTATTGTTTCACAGCGTGGAGGATGGTCAATACCTTTTCAGAATCTCAGCATATTTTAGGGGATTTATATTTGTATCTAAGAACCATGTAGGAATTACAGTCCTTTAAAATTGTGACAGTCGACATACTTATGGACCTCAGTGGAGCTGGGCATGTTAACAACAAGTGATGCTTTGTCTTGCTTGTATTGTGGTCATCGACAATTCTTATTTGTTTTTGGGGATGTTTTTTAGCTCTAGTTTTGTCACTGGCAATTTAAAGTCATGTTCAGTTTGATTTAGGTCACGTTGATGGATTTTTCTGGTCAGAAGCATTCCACTTTTGGTCCTAAAAGACTCTTTTGATTGCTTTCCCAGTAGGTTTAAAGCCATCGTATGCTGCAAGTAGAAGTCCAGTGAGTTTTGAGGCATTTGGATGGATCTGTGCAGATAAGCTGTTTTTATACTTCAGAATTTATACTGCTGCTGCCATCAGGAGTCATATCATCAATAAAAGGCTAGGAAGCCAGTGACAGCCATGCATGCAAAGACCGTAAGATTACCTGCATGAGGTGAGATGCTTTGACTCATGAACTTTGCCTACCTGAAATAATTTCTTGACTTTATTTTGCTTTCTTGTGCTCAAACTAATGATGTCCATATAATTAGCTGCCCAACTGAACCAACTGTGAAGATGACTCTCCGTTTAATTTTGGTCCACTCTTTGTAAAATGGGCTGTAATTCCTACTCGATTCAATTAACATTGGTTTAAATTCCCTCAAAAACCTTCAGTCTGGATAACTTCAGACTGGGCAAGGGTTTTATATGTGCTTCGTCTAAATATGCCTTGTGTGTCTGCCCAGGGACAACAGTTGAAAATTAGCCAAGATGGCTGAACTGCCATATTTACAGAAATTTTATTAATGTGCACTATCTTTGTAACTTAAAACTAATAATTTTATTCATTTATTTTCAAATCCCAAGTTGAAAGTATTTGGGATGTGGTGGAGAAGACTTTATTGAGCGGTTTGACTTTCCTTTTTCAAAGCAAGATCTCGACCAAAAATGAATGCAACTCTGGACAGAAATAAATGTCGTGACGCGGCAGAACATTGTTGAAACAATGTCGGAATACTGTAATTAAAGTTAAAAGGTAGTCCATCAGAATATTAGCGTGTGCAAATTTATATTTCGCCAGGCAATGTACCTTCAGGGTGAAGCAGATCTAGGTGATTGGATTCGTTGGGACAACTTTCACTTTCTTAACCTGGATTTTCTACCTTTTTTTGTGACGTGATGTAAAAGCAATATCTTTAGGTGATTCCTTACTTTATTTTGGGCCAAGGGACACGGGGAGTATATTTTACAATTTTCTTGGTTGGTTAAGTTATTGAGTGAGGGCAAAATCAATTTCTTTGGAGGCACATTTTGTAGTTAGCAACATAAAATGTTTGAGAATTAAACAAAGCTGTGTTACATTCCAGTGTTATCAATACTTTCATTGCCAGCATTTTCAATGCGCATATATCCTGTATTTCTCTGCTGGGAAAATACTCCATGAAAGTGGAAAATAAGAAATTGATGTGTTGAGATGAATACCCGTTATGTCTGTTGCTGTCCGTTTCTCTGTAAAAAACTAATTCTACTGTAATTGATTGACTGCTGGTGCCAGTGTCAAATCAGTTTAGCTTTTTAGTCATTGTAGTTAAGTGGTGAAAGGTGGTTATATAAGTAGAAACATAGTTTTTAATGGCTGCAATTTTATTTGGTTAAAGGGTAAAGCTGTGGATCTAAAGTTTAAATTAAGGGAGTTTATCTCCATATGGGTCTGTCCAAGCAAAAGGGTAGGTTTGCATACCCCCAACTTTCACCCACTTTTTTTCTGAAAGGGAGGGTCAGATGCAAAATTTAAGCTGATAGGTATTTAGTACACATCCCAGAGAGATAACAGAGATAACTTTTTGCCCACTCACATAAACCACTTTAATATGTCTATTTAGGGGCAATTTTTCAGTTTATTTTTGTGACATTCTTGAGTACGTTGAAAGAGAAGCCTAATTAACACCTTAAGGGCATTCTTTCATATTAACTATATTTTCTACTTGAAAATAAGTGTTTGAAGATATTATTCCACACAAAGATTCAAATTTAGGTGTAAGCAGAAAAAAATTGATGTGTTTTTGGAGGGTTCCATAGGTGATGCTGTTATTGTGATGCTGCATATTCTTAACAAATACCATGAAATAAACACCTTGAAAGTAATTTTTGTTTGGAGATTCAAAACTATTCATCTCCTCGCAACATAAGTGGTGTGATGGTTTTTTTCTTGTGTGTTACAAAGAAAAACATCTTATTTCAGCCGCCCAGAATTCCGTAAATCATCACATTACGTGACCGGCATTTTTGGATGCTCCTCTATTCCAAACGCCCGCCAGAAAGAGAACAAATTCTCAAATTAGCATTGGATGATACCTCCTGAAATGAAGGTGTCACCAATTTTCTTGTTTACATCAATAGTGTCTTCCCGCTGTCATACACGGAGGTAGGTTTTCCATCAACAAAATCACATACGTGACCATCGTCACGTACAATTAAAGTTCGGTTCGCAACTCAGTTATTTGGTGGAATATTCAAGGAGTATTCTGGATTATATATCTTTCGTTTCCAACCCATCATTTTAGCGTGATGGGCGCCAAAATTTTTTTTTGCACCTCATTTTCCACTCGTGCTTTTCTGTTCGACGAATCAGCGTTTTTGTTTATAATTACATCATTAGCGCGCTTGAAACAACTCGGTTGTCAGCAACTGTGAATATTGCTCAAAACAACTGGCAAATACAGCCGTCTTGGAGGTAGGTAAACTACGTAAGTGTGAAAAAGGATTATGTAATTGTTATACCCTAATGGCCCCCTCATTAGTCGAGACTCTATTATGTCTAATAATACTAATAGGCTGTGTATGTAGGTCTAGGTCCCAAACGAAGAGCTCAGAACCCCCCCCCCCCCCCCTTTTTCCAGAAGGGGCAAACAATGCGTGACTTTCAATAAATAACCAGTCCTGTATTGTGAAAGGCACTCAAATCAGTGGAGTAGCACAGCAAACAACCTCAACAAACGAATGCCGAGGCACACAAACTGGCTTCGGTATGTGGAAAAACCTGGCTTCGGCCCTCCATTTGATTCACCCCAGTTCATCAGATATGCCCCGGTGCTCGCTGCGCATTAAACAGGCATTACCTGCTCAGAGCCAGCTCAAGGCCATAACTGCTGCAGCCATCAGGGTCAGATCATTCATTTGCTCTGCTGAAAGGAAAGAAAAAAGCATACATGACAAAATACAAACAGCAGAGGAAAAACAGTGGGCTGCCAGTTCAGCTTCACGTGTGGGATAGGATTTCAACCTCGGCTTTACCATGCTCATCATTGAGTGTTGCCACTTTGACTTTGTTTGACAAGCTCTTGCTAAAATACTACATTATTCATGAATATATTCTCAAAGCCATAATTGAGTATGGGTGAAACCAAAAAATCGCAGTGCTGTATTTTTGTTTGTGCTTGGACATTTTGGGGTGAATGAAAAAAAATGGCTTTTGCTTCAGACCAAGCTATTACCATTTATGAAAGAACCTATTTTACATGTACCAGCGAAAATAAGTTATGTCTGAAAAAGTTACAACACAAGTGACCTTAACTGTTTGATTGGGTTACAAAAATAAAAATTCCTTTTTCTTGTTTAATTATTCAACTTCATACCCCTACTGTCTCCCCCAGTTCATGCATCATCTTCGTTGGTATATCTTTGCTCTTGGACATCTGAAATGTTTTTTAGTTCTGAGTGGCTGTGTGGGTCTGTGTCCTGCATAGTGGAGTTGCTCCCCAGTCACCAGTTTGCCTCATTTGCTGCCATAACGTAAATGCACTTTGTTCCATGAAGCCATACGGAAAGAAAAAAAATAAAAGTACAATTAAGTGAAAATAAATTGATTAAATAAATAAATAAATAAACAAGATTATGGCACAACATCTGCTATGATTGTTATATAGATTTTTTTGTTCTACAGATAATATACAGCTTACAAGTTCTGTTTAGCTGCCTCTTGCACTTAGATTGTTACTTCCCTCCTGGGTTTTACATTTGCTGAATGCACTTTGTGTTGTATATCGCTCTGCACAAGAGCATCTGCTAAATGTGAGCAATGTAATGGTACTCAGTGGGCTCTCAGTTGCAGGCTTTATCTATTACCCTAAAAGACCGCGTCAGCTTCTGTATCCCTGGGCCTTCTGTCTGGCTCAAACCCTGGGTGTAAGCCAAAAACATTTGTCCCTTGTTCAAAAAAATCTTTGCTCACAATTAAATAAAGGGGTTGTCTTTTTTCTTCACATACAAGGTTTGATGAATTCAGCTACTTTCTGTGATACAGTATGTTAAGGAAAGAAATGTGCCATAACCCATGTTTTTAACTTACAACTTACAAGACTTAAATGTAAATGCAAGCACAATTTTTCACTTTGACTGGCTAGTTTTTGTGACTGCTAAGCTCATGCTTACAAGAGAAAATGTCACGGTAATGTACTGACCCAAGTACAGTTTGTATTTGCCCTGAAATATTGCATATCAAATATTGTATTTTAGTATGTTCCCCAACAATATGAACTCAAATTGAGACAGTGCAATTTCGCTGCAAAGGGGTCTTTATCATAGTTTTAGTCTTGTTATAAGATTAGCAATATGTTTCTTTTAAGCACAAAATTATAGCTTTTTCAAAATGAATTCCTGTTTTAGTGAATTTTTTTGCTCTATTGGCAAATTTTCAAAGTAGATCAAAAAAAAAATCCCTCCTTATTTGCAGTGTTTTTGTATTATCTAGCAAAAATGTAATCTAAATGACATTTAAGTCAAAATCCAAGACATGGTTTTTACCCTCAACAAAAATATAAACGAAACACTTTTGTTTTTGCTCCCATTTGTGATGAGATGGACTCAAAGATCTAAAATTCATTCCAGATACACAATATTACCATTTCTCTCAAACATTGTTCACAAATCTGTCTAAATGTGTGATAGTGAGCACTTTTGCTTTGCTGAGACAATCCATCCCACCTCACAGGTGTGCCACATCAAGATGCTCATCAGACACCATGATTAGTGCACAGGTGTACCTTATACTGCCCACAATAAAAGGCCACCCCGAAATGTGCAGTTTTGTCTCACAGCAAAATGCCACAGATGGCGCGAGCATTGAGGGAGCGTGCAATTGGCATGCTGACAGCAGGAATGTCAACCAGATCTGTTGCTCGGGCATTGAATGTTCATTTCTCCACCATAAGCCGTCTCCAAAGGCGTTTGAGAGAATATGGCAGTACATCCAACCGGCCTCACAACCGCAGACCACGTGTAACCACACCAGCCCAGGACCTCCACATCCAGCAGGTTCACCTCCAAGATCGTCTGAGACCAGCTACTCAGACAGCTGCTGAAACAATTGGTTTGCATAACCAAAGAATTTCTGCACAAACTGTCAGAAACCGTCTCAGGGAAGCTCAACTGCATGCTCGTCATCCTCATCGGGGTCTTAACCTGACTCCAGATCGTCGCCGTAACAGACTTGAGTGGGCAAATGCTCACATTCGATGGCGTCTGGCACGTTGGAGAGGTGTTCTCTTCACGGATGAATCTCGGTTTACATTGTTCAGGGCAGATGGCAGGCAGCGTGTGTGGCGTCGTGTGGGTGAGCACTTTGCTGATGTCAATGTTGTGGATCGAGTGGCCCATGGTGGTGGTGGGGTTATGGTATGGGCAGGCATCTGTTATGGACGAAGAACACAGTTGGATTTTATTGATGGCATTTTGAATGCACAGAGATACCGTGATGAGATCCTGAGGCCCATTGTTGTGCTATACATCCATGAACATCACCTCATGTTTCAGCAAGATAATGCACGGCCCCATGTTGCAAGGATCTGTACACAATTCTTGGAAGCTGAAAATGTCCCAGTTCTTGCATGGCCAGCATACTCACCGGACATGTCACCCATTGAGCATGTTTGGGATGTGCTTGACCGGCGTATACGATAGCACGTACCAGTTCCCACTAATATCCAGCAACTTCGCACAGCCATTGAAGAGGAGTGGACCAACATCCCACAGGCCACAATTGACAATCTGATAAACTCTATGCGAAGAAGATGTGTTGCACTGCATGGGGCAAATGGTGGTCACACCAGATACTGACTGGTTCTGAGTCCCCAGACCCCCAATAAAGCAAAAACTGCACATTTCAGGGTGGCCTTTTGCTGTGGACAGTCTAAGGTACACCTGTGCACTAATCATGGTGTCTGATGAGCATCTTGATGTGGCACACCTGTGAGGTGGGGTGGATTGTCTCAGCAAAGCAAAAGTGCTCACTATCACACATTTCGACAGATTTGTGAACAATGTTTGAGAGAAATGGTAATATTGTGTATCTGGAATGAATTTTAGATCTTTGAGTCCATCTCATGACAAATGGGAGCAAAAACAAAAGTGTTGCGTTTATACTTTTGTTGAGTGTATTTGCATGTTGGATTCCTTGAACGACCCAAAAGTGAAGAATTTTATTATTTTCCCTAAACAGGAGACGAGAGAGAGAGAGAGAGAGAGAGAGAGGGAGAGAGAGAGTGAGAGGTTTGATGCACTGGCCTGTTGGCTTCAGTGACATTGTTCATTTCATCTGCTGTGTACAAGACCTGCGTGTCATCTCATGGGGAATTTTTTTTATTAAATTAAAAAACAAAAAGTGAATAAATCAAAGCCAAATTTAAAATGCAATTAGTCTTGATTTCCTGACTGAAACCTGGGCTTTGCATTACATTGATATTTTACATTACATTAATATTATTGATATTTGGTACTAGATTTTTTGCATTGACCCTGAAAGTGGTTTTGCACTGATTGGAAAAAGTATCTGTTTCAGAATAAACTCCTAAAATGTCCATCTGTTCCATCTGTGGGATCACAAGAGCAGAGAACATCTCTGCTCTAAACATATGGACATACCATTTTACCAAATATTTATATATTATCTCTAGAATGCTGGTAGGAATGGCAAAAGCGCTTCTGTAAGACCAACATTTCCCTCAACATAATGATGAAAATTGTATTGAGTTTATATTTTCTCTCTATTTATATATTGTGGGACAGTATTCAACCATGTACATGCAGGCTCCCCTCCAGTTTCCCCTTCACGCACGCACGTACGCGCGCGTACACACACGTACACACACACATGCACACACACATCCACTTCTCTCCTTGGCTGCCATTTCCTGTCATCGGTCCTTAATTGTTATTACATGTTTACCGCCATTTGGTTTCAGCATTAGGCATGTCCCGTTCAGGTTCTGTGATGAACATATTGTGTGATGCGCTTTGCAGAGACTGTCTGGACTGTGTATAAGTAGGAGTGTAGGCACAGCCTGTGTATGTGTTCAGTGTTCTCTACCTCTTCCTGCACACTTTAGTAGCCTTCAAGTTGTCAGAAAGGAAATTATTACAAAGTGTTGCCATGTTAATGTCTTCTTTGTCTTTTTGAATGCTAAGAATCTGCAGAACATAATTTTTCAAGTCTGTCATTTTATTTTGGAAAAAAAGGGGACAGAACTTGGGATTCGTAGTTTCGAATGCGGTCCGTTTAGGTGGGAGCAAGCCTGTGGACCAGTATACAGTGTTGTGAGAAAGTATTTGTGCCTTCCAGATTTCTTCTATTTTTTTTTTTTCTTATTTGTCATATATAAATGATTCATTTCATATAATCAATTTTAATATAAGCCAAAGGCAATGGGAGTAAACAAAAAATGCAGCTTTAAAAAAGATAATTGCAATTGTTGAAGGTAAAGGGCTCTAATTTCTTGGCGCACCGCAGAGTGGCACAGCATGGTAATTTCACAGCTCGCGCAGTGGTAATTTTGTCTGTTGCAGCCCGCGCAGTGGTAATTTTGTCTGTTGCAGCCCGCGCAGTGGTAATTTTGTCCATTGCAGCCCACGCAGTGGTAATTTTGTCTGTTGCAGCCCACGCAGTGGTAATTTTGTCTGTTTCAGCCCGCGCAGTGGCAATTTCATCCGGTGCAACAGTGTGCGCAGCCACCTTGGCAATTTGGTAGACTGAAGTGCGCCCAGATGGGTATGGCGGCGCAGTAGGGGAAGGTGTCACATATTCATCATGACGCAGTGACAATTTTGTGGCAAAAGGCTCCGTCCAAAGTGCGCAGAGCGTTCGCCAGCTCCAACCTGCTTTACTTTCTGTGCAGTGGTAATTTGGCTGACTGGCGCACAGTGCGCACACGTCACTGAAACCTCACAGGCAGGTTTCCAGAATGTCAGGCACATTTCAATGCAATAAATAATACGAGACGAGTCCTTGGGCTCTAAATTCCTTGACCAGGCGCAGCGAATGGGGGTGTATCCAGGTGTGTTTTGTAGTTTCGTGCCCGGCGCAAGTACTCGTCTGTCCCTCCTGCCGGCACAAGTGGCAAAGAGGGAGGAGAGAAGGCGGGAGTGGGTTTAACACAGCAGAGTCAAGTCTTCACCAATCAAATGACCAATCAAAGTCTCACCTTTAAAGTGTTGGAATAAAGAAGCCTCTGTCCTATATCTGCATCATGCGTTAATGTTGCATTTTACTTTGCTGGCTCAGGCATGTTGTTTTCTGCACCGCTTACGTCTATATTAAGCATTACAAATATGAGTTAGCTGGCTGTCTAGAGCATTTGCAAATTATTACCATTAGCGAACTTGAATGGAATTTCAAAACAAAACTACGTTGTAACGATACGCTCAGATGTACCAGTTGCAACTCAGGGATAATCCAAAAATGGTAAGCCTTTATTGCAAAAGGGTCAGGACCAGAAGACACAAGAATTGCCAAGCCAAAAAATGTCCAAAAAACGAAGTCGACTAGACGGGCAGGAGTCAAAACCAGTAAGGCAGCTGTGCGACGGTACATACACAGCGAGCCAAAATCGTAGTCGAAATCCAGAACAGAAGATCGTACACAGGGCATCCAAAACAGTGATCGTTGTCGTACAAAACAGCTCAAAATCCCAAAAGACAAAACAGGAACAGAAGGGCAAAGGCAATCACAAGGTCTGGAAAAACATTCGTGAAGAAGCAAGAGACAAAAGGCATACAACGAGCTCTGCACAAATGAATATTGATTAAAGTTCTGACAAGGAATGAACTGCAGTGAAGACTCTAAATAGACACAAGGGAAGTCACATGCTATGCAGGGAACAGGTGAATTTGATGAGAACTAATTACAGAGGTAAGCACACATAGGGAAGTCCTAAACCACAATAATTGGCAGAAGCCAAGACACGGACCGGATCAACGCAGACAACCTATGATAGATAAACAGCTTCGGTCAAGGAGTTCTAAGTGCACAATTAAGATTTCAGGACAGAGAGAGAAGCGCACCTGAGGTGCGTTGGCTGTAATCAAAGCAGAGAACAGGGAAAGCAAAAGGGGCAGAGTTACAGAACAGAACAGAGCAGGGCGGGGCAGAAATAGTTATATTTGTAAACAGTGATATCTACACACTAAATCAAAATATGTGAGTGTTAATTGGTTAGTTTATATACAGATTAAGGGATTAGTCTACAGTAAAATTACCAGTACTGAATAAACAGCCTAGCAGTTAATTAATATGGTAATTATATCCCCGAACGCCAAGTGGCGTTCCGGGGGATATTATGTTTTTGGTCTAACCGCCGCCGCTGCCCCCGCCGCCCTACGTGTTAACGCGATAACTTCAGTAATATTTCAATTACAAATTCCAAATTTTGCACAGAAGTAAGTATCATAAAGAGGAAGAACTGACTCGATTTTGGACAATTTACGATGTCTAGATTGGCCACCAGGGGCCAAAAACTGATTTCAGTGTTAACGCGATAACTGCAGTAATATTTCAGTTAGAAATTCCAACTTTTGCATATAAGTGAGTATCATAAAGAGGAACTTATTTTCAGGTCAATCGGTCAAATGGTTCTGAAGATATGGCCAAAATGGTAATTTTCCATCACAAGGCGCCACCTGGTGGCAAAATATTGAACCATACAGGTATGATGTCATCATGTGACACGTTGTGAGGTCATGACCTTGCAGTCGCACATGGTTTCATGTCAATTGGAGAAATAGTTCCAAAGATATAGCAAAAATGGTGAATTTTATGTGACAAAGCTCCTCCTTGTGTCAAAATTTTGAAACAAACAGGTACAATGTCATCGTGGGACACATCCTCAAGTCATGACTTTTCATTTGCACTTGATTTGAGGTCAATCTGACAAATATTTCCAGAGATATGATAAAAACAGGGATTTTTCCAGTTTTTGCCCCCTGGTGGCCAATCTAGAAATTGTAAATTGTCCAAAATCGAATCAGTTCTTCCTCTTCATGATACTTCCTTACAAAACCCAAAACCAGTGAAGCTGGCACGTTATGTACATCGTAGATAAAAAAGAATACAATGATTTGCAAATCCTTTTCAACTTATATTCAATTGAATTCACTGCAAAGACAAGGTGTTTAATGTTCAAACTGAGAAACTTTATTTTTTTTTGCAAATAATTAACTTAGAATGTAAAGGCAGCAACACATTGCAAAAAAGTTGGCGCAGGGGCCTTTTTACCACTGTGTTACATCGCCTTTCCTTTTAACAACACTCAGTAAACGTTTGGGAACTGAGGAGACCAATTTTTGAAGCTTTTCAGGTAGAACTCTTTCCCATTCTTGCTTGATGTACAGCTTAAGTTGTTCAACAGTCCGGGGTCTCCGTTGTCGTATTTTACGCTTCATAATGTGCCACACATTTTCAATGGGAGACAGATCTGGACTACAGGCAGGCCAGTCTAGTACCCGCACTCTTTTACTACGGAGCCATGCTGTTGTAACACGTGCAGAATGTGGCTAGGCATTGTGTTGCTGAAATAAGCAGGGGCGCCCCTGAAAAAGACGTTGCTTGGATGGCAACATATGTTGCTCCAAAACCTGTATGTACCTTTCAGCATTAATGGTGCCTTCACATATGTGTAAGTTGCCCATGCCTTGGGCACTAATACACCCCTATACCATCACAGATGCTGGCTTTTGAACTTTGCGCCCATAACAGTCTGGATGGTTCTTTTCCTCTTTGGTCCGGAGGACACGACGTCCACAGTTTCCAAAAACAATTTGAAATGTGGACTCGTCAGACCACTGAACACTTTTCCACTTTGCATCAGTCCATCTTAGATGAGCTTGGGCCCAGCGAAGCCGGCGGTGTTTCTGGTTGCTGTTGATAAAACACTACAATGCAAAGCGAAAGCCATTTAACTTGCACTTGCAGATGTAGCGACGAACTTTAGTTACTGACAGTGGTTTTCAGAAGTGTTCCTGAGCCCATGTGGTGATGTCCTTTACACACTGATGTTGGTTTTTGATGCAGTACCGCATGAGGGATTGAAGGTTACGGGCATTCAATGTTGGTTTTCGGCCTTGTCACTTACGTGCAGTGATTTCTCCAGATTCTCTGAACCGATTGATGATATTACCGACCGTAGATGAAATCTCTAAATTTCTTGCAATAGCTCGTTGAGGAATGTTGTTTTTAAACTGTTCGACAATCAGCTCACGCATTTGTTCACTAAGTGGTGACCCTCGCCCCATCCTTGTTTGTGAATGACTGAGCATTTCAGGGAAGCTGCTTTTATACCCAATCATGGCACCCACCTGTTCCCAATTAGCCCGTTCACCTGTGGGATGTTCCAAATAAGTGTTTGATGAGCATTCCTCAACTCTCTCAGTCTTTTTTGCCACTTGTGCCAGCTTTTTTGAAACATGTTGCAGGCATCAAATTCCAAATGAGCTAATATTTGCAAAAAATTACAAAGTTTACCTGTTCGAACATAAAGTTACTTGTCTTTGCAGTGTATTAAATTGAATATAGGTTGAAAAGGTTTTACAAATCATTGTATTCTATTTTAATTTACGATTTACACAACGTGCCAACTTCACGGGTTTTGGGTTTTGTATATGCAAAACTTGGAATTTCTAATTGCAATATTACTGCAGTTATCGCGTTAACATGTAAATCAGTTTTTGGCCCCTGGTGGCCAATCCAGAGATTGTAAATTGTCCAAAATCGAATCAGTTCTTCCTCTTTATGATACTTACTTATGTGCAAAACTTGAAATTTGTTATTGAAATATTACTGAAGTTATCGTGGAACAGTGATTTTTTTCCGTTTTTGGCCCCTGGTGGCCAATCTAGAAATAGTAAATTGTCCAAAATCCAATCAGTGCTTTATCTTTATGATACTTACTCATATGCAAAAGTTGGAGTTTCTAATTGAAATATTACTGCAGTTATCGCGTTAACACTGAAATCAGTTTTTGGCCCATGATGGCCAATCTAGACATCGTAAATCGTGCAAAATATAAACAGTTCTTCCTCTTTAAGATACTTACTTAAGTGCAAAATTTGTAATTTGTAATTGAAATATTACTGAAGTTATCACGTTAACACGTAGTGCGGCGGCGGCGGGGGCAGTGGCGGTCGGACCAAAAACATAATATCCCCCGGAACGCCATTCGGCGCCAGGGGATATACTGACACTCTTGCAACCCAAATGAGGTAGAACAGGAGCTTAAATAAACTCCGGGTAACGCCCCCAATTAATGCCAGCTGGCCCAGGAATCCGATGGTGAGCAAAACGCTGTCGTCCCGGACGAGAGTAACAAAAGGAGCTAACAAAGTTCCAAAACCATGACACATTATAGGGGAGACAATGTGCAATGCAATATTGGAATGGAAGAAATAAACATGAAAAATAATAAATACAAAAACAGACAGATACAGAATCATACCATGAAATTGTATGAATGAACAAAATTGCCTGCACCATTGGGAAGAGAAACGATGGATAGCGTGTTTCTATATTTACACCCTGTTGCTGCTTAAAATTTTGGGATTAACATGCATCAACAACAATGCATAATACGTTACACATTTAGTTTCAATATGTGATCTTAACTCAGTACGAGATCATAGCAATCAGGCTGTATCCCTTTCCCCCACTAAAAACGATAAAACTTAAGCAACAATAATAGTTCAATCATGAAGACTTCGGATTTAAGGAAAGGAGATTTATTAACAGTGACATGAAATAAATTCAGTATTTGGCGATGACTCCGTCCTTGAGGACCCTCAAGCGTGGTGGGGCGCTGATCTGCCTGGGTAGCAGGCGAAGCAATCCCCAATTGGACAGAAGGGTCACACGGAAGTAGATGTTGAAGAGGCCGGAGTCAGAAGTTGGTGGTAGTGGGGAGGCGGTGGGCGATGCGGAATCTGCGCAACAGCTGACAGGAACACGTCAGAAGCATATATAAAGAAGACCGAAGGCGTCGATTAGGTAAGCGTAATTGCTTGAGAATCCTACATCTATTGTTTTGTTTACACTTCCATTTTTAAGCCGCTTTGCACACCACTTGCACACTTTCCGGTGTGAAAGCAGCTGAAGGACACATAGCCTACGCACGCACTCACTCGCTCAAATCCACACATTACTCTCTCTCTTTCTCTCTCTCTCTTGGACATCAGGACAATCGATATAGATACTATAATTTATGTGCTGATTCAGATAGTTACATTAAATAGTGGTTGCTGTAATTATTTATTGCTTTGAAATGTGCCTGACATTCTGGAGACCTGCCTGTGAGGTTTTGCTGATGTGTGTGCACTGTGTGCCGGTCAGCCAAATTACCACTGCACAGAAAGTAAACCAGGTTGGAGCTGGCAAGCTCTCTGCACAATTTCAGTGGAGCCTTTATCCACGAAATTGTCACTGCATCATGATGAATATGTGACACTGTCATGGTTTGTGTACGTGATCTTTGCTTTCTTTGTTACTCTCATCCCTGACGACATCGTATCCTTTCCCCATCGGATTTTTCACCCAGGTGGCTGATTATGCCTGGGCAGTCCTTCCTCGGAGTCTATATAAGCCGGAGGTCCACCACGCCTCCTTTGCTGGAGTGTCTGCTTTCTAGTTATTCGCTTCGGCTTGAGAAATCTGCTGTCAGGGTTTGTCAGAATATATATTATCTTTATCTCTGGGAAGCTCTGCTTCTTTGGGTATTTTATGGCAAGATAGTTTAGTGCCTTGTTATTTTCTTGTTTATTGAGATTTCTTTTCCTCTGTTGTTGGTCGCTTTGTTTCTGGCACTTAAGTCTTTAGTGTATTCTGAAACGTGAGCTCTTTTCCCTTCCATTATCTCTCTATCACTTTCAGCTGTGCCGGCTCCGTGCTTGCTGCACCGTTGCCTGCCTTGGCATCTGAAACTCCACATTAACCAGCCTTTACAGAACACACCAGTCAGACATGGAATCGTCAGCTGCAGCTGTGTTTGAGAAAGTGGTAGCTAACCAACAAGCTATTCTTTCTGGCCATGGCAAGGCTCTGAATGCTCAACAGACAGAGTTTGCAGAGAGACTAAGCGTACAAGAAAGTACTCAAAGAATGGAGGCTGCTTTACTCTCCCTCACGGAGAGTGTCAAAGCCCTGTCAACTCAGATTACACAAAACGTTGTACAAGCACAATCTTTGAACTCCTACCGAAAACGGAAACTGCAAATGCCTCCAAGATATAGGGGTGAAGCAGGGAAATGTAAGGACTTGATTGTGCAATGCAAAATTTTCTTTAAAGCTCAACCTTCATGGTTTGCTAATGAGGAGTCTCGAGTGTCATTTATTTTATCCCTGTTGACTGATACTGCACTGACTTGGGTGGGTCCACTAATTCGATCTATTTCACCGGTCGTGAATTCTGTGGAAGCCCTCGTTAGAGCTATGGAATCAGTTTTTGATCAGGATGTTCGTGGTAAAGATGCGGCAATGCGTTTAACGGATCTTAAGCAAGGATCTGAGAGTGTCGCTAACTTTTCTATCACATTTTGTTCGTTAGCTACTGAAACTGGCTGGGCGGAAGCGCCCTTAATGACAGTTCTTATTCATGCTCTGGCTGAGGTTGTTAAAGATGCTTTGGCAGCATTGGAGCCTTGTGTTTCCCTAGATTTGTTAGTTCATACGGCTGTGCGAATTGATAATCGCCTCCGCGAGCGTAATAAGGAGAAACATTATGCATTGGTTACTGTTGATAACAGGGTTAGTATTCCCCGTAGCGTTCACACAGTCCGCCCACAGAGAATGCCACTCCTGACGATTCTATGCAGGTTGGTGGCTTATTTAATAGACATATAATTTGAGATAATTGTGGTAAATCGGGGCATATCCGTCCACACTGTCCTGAGCTTCAGGGAAACGGGAAGTCCCCGTGGTGGTATGGGGAGCACTAGAGGGTCAGAATCAATTTCCTCATCGAACTTTAATTCCTGTAGAATTGACTAAGGGGACACAGAGAATTTTTATTAATGTATTTTTGGACTCTGGGGCAGTAGACTGTTTTATGGATTGGGAATGGGCTCAGAGACACTCCATTCCAGTTCGCCCTCTTTTGCAGTCACGCTCAGTTAAAACTTTGGATGGTCGCCCGTTGAGTGATACAGTTATATCCGAAATCTCTGAACCTTTGTCCATGTTCAATTCCCTTGGTGGACACCTTGGTGGATTCTCTGGGGGAATAAGGATAACCCTGCTGCGCAGTGGGGTTCTGATTGTAGATCCCACTGTATGGATAGCTCTATGTGTTGGCCTGGACATCAATCCATGAGAGAAAGTGACACCTGGAGCAATTCAGGGGAGATTATCTCACACTGCCCTCCTAACCTAGAGAAGGGGGCCGAAGAGGGGTTGGAATGGGACCCTCAATTTGACTGGCGACAGCCAGAGGATGATTGTTATTCTGAATGTGACTCCGATCCAGAGACTGTCATTGATGTGGCTGAGTCCGAACAGGTTGAGAATTTAGGGGCTGCTATGAATTTTTGTTTGCCTCATAATGTACCTGATACTGATACTGATCTTGCGGAGGTCATCGCCCCTGCGAGATCAATCTCCACCCTGGCACCAACTCCCCTTGGGGGTCATTGTACTCACTGTCAGGTCCTGAATGGAAGGCCATGCGGGAATATATTCAGGAAGCCCTGGCTAATGGTTATATTCAACCATCCACGTCCCCCCCGGAGCGGGGTTCTTTTTTGTGGAAAAAAAGGATGGTGGCCTTAGACCTTGTATTGATTACAGGGGCCTGAATAATATTACTATTAAAAACCGATACCCACTTCCTTTGATGAATTCCACATTCCAACGCTTAAAGGAGGCCTCGTTTTTTCTAAGCTGGACCTGCGGAATGCGTATAAACGGAAAACGGCGTTTAATACGCATGATTTTTTTTTGGTTTGTTTTATTGTATGTTTAGCTAATCAGGGCCTTAAGAGACCTGTGTGTTACACCTTTCATTTTGGACACTGAAGCAGTGTCCACAGACTGTGCAGTTTCATTGATTTTAATGCCATTTCAGAATATATTTTACAACTGTAGGATTCATGTCTGTGGTGAAGAAAGGCTTTTAAGTTTTTTTCCCATAATTCGTCCATAGGCACAGAAAAGTGATATAAATGTTTTGTCATGGAGCCATTGTTTGAATATTTATTATCAAATTATTTCTGAGCATGTTTTTCTCGATCTGAATCTGGACGAGTTGCAGCATTTACATTATTTGAAGAAATAGCATTACATTGTGTTGCCAAGGGAACAATGTTACTTTCCAAAGCAGAAATGTGTTTTTCATCATCCATTATCCTGTTTCAAAACATATTATCTCAGACTGAAGTCTTCTACTAAGTTCTTGCTTGTTCTTTATAGTCTGTCTGTTAGCATTTTCCTATTTTATGTTGTATGATCTGAAATGATATCTTTCAAAATACTTGTCTAAATAAAAACATATATTACTGTTGTTTAATGTCTGTATTCTGTATGTATACCAGTTTAAGGAATATCTACGCATATTGTGGCAGCTGTGTATTACTGACAGTGTAGGCAAATTTTGTTTGAAATATGTGGCTACTATCCTCAAATACAGTGCTATATTATTTTCAGATGTTCTATCTTATATGTCCACCAGGAAACAACAAAAACATTGACACAATTTTGCAAAAATCTCTCCTGTTTTTCATGAATGCCTGGGAGATTCCATCTGGAACAGTCCATTACATGCCTTTGGGCGGGGGGTGGTTTGGGGGGATTGTGTGCATGGCACCAGCAGCTGTGTTTGACAGAGGATGAGGGGCAGGAAGTGACTCGACCTCCCCGTGGGAGTTCGGCCCACCACTGTTCAGCCCCCACAGCTCCCAGCTTTACTAGCCATTGTTCCTGCTGTTCCTGAGATGAAACCCCTGCTGGGTGGTGTTGGAGTGAAAACAAAAAGTCACGGCAGAGATTTATAATTCACAGCTTTAATTACTCTGTGGTGTACATAATGTGAATGAAGAGAGAACTACTGTACTCCGAAGTTCATAAAAAGTTCTGATGATGAAATAATGGACTCAAAGCTCTGCGGAAAGTCTTTGAGGGAAAGTTTGATTCAGGAGTGACGCTTATGAAATATATTTAGAAAATGTGCATACATGCACATTTTAAACACATACAATGTTTACCAATCTCAGTATGTATCAGCAGCTCATTGAAAAGTTTGGTAAATCCTCAATGTATTACATTTTTCCTAGTGGTGACTCAAAGACGTAGGTGGCTGTGTGAATTGATGTTGAAAGCTAACCCATAATCCCAGTGAAGGCTGACTGATAGTTCTGAATAAACTTGGATGTCATTGGAAAGATTGCTAAAAGGCAGACTGAATTTTTCACATTGATGACTTTATCATGACTCAATTGACTTGTTCCTCCACTTCTGTGCACTGAAAGTATAATGTAATCACTTGATCAGGCTTGAGTTTGGTTGACAGAAATTAATCTAAGTGTATACAGAACATTCTAGGGCTTTGGCAAGGGATGTTCCGTTGTCGGATAACTGTGTTTATTATATGTTCCAATGCAGAGGATTTGCTTATTATGCACAGTTTTATGCGTGCATGTGTTCTTCTTGAAAATATACACTTCACATGTATATGCCTCAGTGTATTTCTGTGCTTTCTAATATTCATTCTAATATTCACTAAAAGGTTCTATAGCAAGACATTTGTTTAGTTCTTTAAGTCAGCTCTATCATTGGTTTGAAAAGTGTTAAAGCTCCCAGGTTGGTAATCTAGCCCAATAAAAAACCTTTTAACAATATATAGGGTTCTTCAATGTTGTCATAGGGTTCAATTTCAAACTTTTTTTACCCCCGAATATGTATTGGTGCCAGGAGTTAAATTTTTCAGTTGTGCGTGGCTGCAGTTTTGAGTACGGTCTGTCTGTTCTAGCAGGTGCAGATTAAAAGTCTGTTCCACTTTTATGTTCTTGTCCGTGTTGGTCGCCTGTTCTCTTCCACACTGTATATGGTAGTTCCTGTGCTCGATGAAGACACGTCAGCCTAGTAGGAGGGAGGAGGGGAGGGAGGGATCGCTCTCGCTGCAGAAGAAAGTTCACGGATTAATTTCTTTCACTCAGTGGCTGTCTGAGCACTGAGTAGTCAGCATATTCACGGCTTGTCCTCTTGGAACCCAAAGATCCAGTTTGAACCAATTTATAGCTCATTCCTGGGCTAAATTTGGCTTTGTTTGTGCAACATCTATTCAAATTTTACTTTATGCTGGGACTGTAGGCTCAATCTAGGTACGCAAAAGCTGACAATGAAGGCACCATATATCACTGCATGACCAGAATGCGAGTGGCTTCATGTAATGACTGTATCTGTCACAAAGATCCAGAGAGCTCACACCCACTCGCACACTCCCACATACACACACACACCCACATGCACGCCCTCACGAACTCACACGCAAGAACAGGCACACGCTTCCTGCCAGCTACAACTGGCCATGTGGAACATGAGAAATGCACTTGAAATTATAATGGGGGATTAGAAACAGCCCCCTCTCCAGCCGCCCAGACTTCTAGTGCTGAAATGCTCTACTTTTGTCAAAAGATGCAACTTTTCTTATTGCACCTCAACCAGCTGTACCAAAACTCTTCAGCTGGAGTTCCCCAGCAAATAGTTTAACTGTATTTGGCTCTTTGAGCTCTCTGTTATTGTATCGTATTGCACTCGTGTTGAAGTTTACACCAACTTTGTAGTTGTAATTGTTTATTCTTGTTAACACGTTTACTGTAGGTTTAGCTGACATACTTAATTGCTCTACATGGACAACGGAAACTACACTAGATAATGTAGACTCTGTATGAAGTGTTACTTTATATGAATTGTGTTTTACCTGACCAATGTTCTATAATGGTAATCCTATGATCTTTGGTATGCTCTAATTATATGTTGCTTTGGATAAAAGTTTCTGTCAAGGCAATGTAATGTACTAGTTTCATAATTAATATGTGATTAAGCTGGCATTTGAGAAGTTTTGGGTCCCAAAATTAACATTTCTGATCACATTCACTCCTAATGCTGGTTTGTTAAGCAACACAATTTTAATGTTTTTAGAGGCTGAATTTTGCCATTTTCAATTTCCATTTTGAAGGCTAGATGTTTAAATGGCCATGGCATGAACCAATATATAACTAAATGTAAATTAACAAAGTGGGATAATCTACTATTTAATGCCCGTATTTTATGTTGAAGTGTATTGTTCTTCATTAATGAAAATTAATCTCGGGATGGCTATTTAATTACAGTTATTTCAGAACTTGCTTTGTCCCTGGGTATTCAGTGATGGGACTGGTGTAAATTTTAAATGCTTATTAAAACGTGCTTTTAAGGAAACTCAAGATTTAAAAACATGCCTCTTTGATAGATGATGGAAAAGAATTAACGAAGGAATTAGTTATGCTGCGGCCTTTTTGACTTCGCTCAGATTCTGCTTTATCTTCATTCAGTACCAAAAACGTATAAGACAATAGTTCTCTTGTGCTAAGATGGACAGATTCAGTGGAGTAGTTTTCCAGGTCTTTGAGCGGACCCCAGCAAGATTTTAGGCTGCATTACCTTGCAAAGTCCAGAGGAATATCATAATGGACTCAAAATGTAACAATAAAAACATCTGTATGATATAATACTGAGAACTGCATAATGCGTAGAGGTAGCCATACATAATTCATCAACCAATTGAAGGCCCATTGTATTACTATTATTGAAATTTGTAGAAACTAATATTACAATGACCAAAGCGCAAAACCTTCTATCTGCTGAATTTTTTCTGATTGGCGGATTTCACTTTGGATGAGCAGCCTTCCTTGTTCTCATCATCCAAAGTGAAATCCGCCGATCAGAAAAATTCTGAAGATAGGAGGTGTTGCGCTTTGGTCATCGCTGTTTCAGTTTGATGACAATGGGTGCATCTCAAAGCGTAGGCTGCATCCTTTGAAGGCTGCATTTTTAGGGGTCGTCACTTACGTCCATTCACTAAACTGACATTTAAGGTAAGAGGCCAGGTTAAATTTAGGGTTGGTTTAGGTTCAGGGGCTAGAATTATGGTTAAAGTTAAGGAAACCAGTGACGACTCGCTTAAAACAAAGCTGTTTAACGGAGATGACATGAGGTTCTGTTAGTTTGGCGGATAGAATTAGGCCTATGCGACAACCCCTAAAAATGCAGCCTTCACAGGATACAGCCCAGGCTTTGAAATGCACCCAATATATTTTAATATGCAAGTCTTAAGTTTGATCGCAGGCAGGCTGATGTACAGGTTGCAATGCATTTACTCTCATGAACATAATGCCTTGAGCATAAACAAAATATTCACGACTGATGCTTTGTAAAAGAAAGCATTTTTCTGCTGAGTGTGAAATACATGCACTGCAGGTTGAATGGGAAATAAATAGTTCAATAGCAACTCAATTAACTACAGTATTATGAGCTGAAAACGTATTTAGAAATCAGTTCTGCGTCTTTAAGAGCGAGGGCGGAGCTACACGCAGGCTTTGGGGTTTGCTTATAAAGAGCACACGACTAGTTCTAATGCGAATGTTTTCCGCAAAATTCGCGCTGTGGTTTGACAGTAAACTACGTATTGTCACTTATTCACGATTGTTTGGTAAAAGAACCGACAGGATATACTTCAACTCTGGTGTAATAGAGGATCTGCTTGGCTATGAAATAAAAATAGGACTTCTTAGACCTCATCGATTACTGATCTATCCAAAAGGTGAGAAATTAAAATCTAGGTGTTCCATGTGTGTAAATGACGACAGCGGGTTTACATTAGCCATTAAGTTGTAATTGACGGCAATCAAGTAAGAATGGCCCATGAAGGGCTGCACACTACGTTAACAGTTTACTCAGAATAGGAGGCGAATCATGTCAAATTATGATTATTTTTTAGTTTTGATTAACCTTATTAGAGACAGATTTTTAAGTAGACGCTTGTATAAACGTGATATAATCCACGCTATTATTCCGTAATAGTTTTATCATTAAACAAGCTTAGCGTTTACATCGTTGAAGGCGAGTGTTGAAGTAACTTAAACTATTCTATCTGAAGGGTTAGGTCAGTCTTTCTTTCGGAATTGCCTAGCTTAGTCTCGCCTTTTTAAATTTGATTTTTTTCTTGTTGAGGAAACTCTTTGCCCTCATTTCATCATTCGCTTATCACTGTTATGGATTGCTAGAAGAAAATGAGTCGCGCCTGAGTCACCTATACCGAGCAGTGGGGGTGGGGGTTGTGCGCAATGCTGGCCTTGCAGCACAGGTAGAGCTGGTGTAGTTGCCTGGAGACCGCTATGGGGTGTGAAAGTAGGAGCGAACATTTCTCTAATTCGCGAGGCTATCCTAAAAGGGCTGATTTGACCAGTTTGGTTTCCTGAAGGACTACGTATGATGCTACTCATAGCTACATCAGATTGATAATATGCCTGAAAGATTTATCTTATCATTCATGGCATTGTTTTGTGATTCAAATCCATCTTGGCAGAAATGACTGATTGGAGAACTGAGGAAATATCCTGTTTAAGTGGCGACCGATATGCTCATCTATAGCTACCACCCGATGGAATATTTTTTTTTCTTGATTTGCCTGTTTCCGCATCCTCGTGCTGTATGTTTGACGTAAGGGGAAGCTGAATGTCCCATTTTGGCTTTGTACCTAATTAATTATGGGGGCTACGTTTCAATAATGGCATTTACTATTTGGGATGTAATCTCAATGGCTTTCGAGGCTTGTTGTCGGCAATCAAAATGTAAACTTGTTAAAAAGTAGGCCTATAGCTAGGCTTTCTCGAACTAATGTATTCTGTGATTCCCTACACATCACACTTTACATTTCGACAGGCTGAAACCAAGTGTTATAATTGCGTCAATATTGTGGCTATTATATACGCTGTTTCCGAACATCTTGTTCACCGGCGGTGAAGTTGTGTTGACTGATCTGTATCCTTTTTCTATAATTTGTTTACAAGATGATCTGCTCGGGCCCAAGAGCATGGAATCTTGCTGGGTCACGGAGATGGAGTGTTTGCACCTGTTGCGAAGGGAAAGGGAAGTTGGATGAATGGCGAATTGTGCGCGGGCTTGTCGCGCCATGGCTCGGACAGGCTTGGTGCAGATTGGATAGCCGTGGCCCGATGTAAAAGGACGGCTCTGTTTTCGGGGATTAAGATCATGGCCACAGGGACCGTTTTTCATAGTTGTTTCACCCAAAGCACCTCTTGCCAAGTTGTCGTCGTATTGGTCTTTCTCTTCTCCGTCCCTTGCACTGGTACCTCGGTCGCCTCTTATTCTCTGTGGCGTATCCTGGCTGAACCTCATGGGAGCGAGTTCTCTCAGAATTTGAAAATGCGAGGTCTTTCTGATAAAGAAGGGGGCATACAAAGAGCCATTCATTCTCCAAAGTGGATCCATTCATGCCGCATGGAGTTATTTGCCGGTAGAATTAATTATTGTTGGTTTCTTCCATTTCATAAAGGTCTGCTTGAAGTGAGGCTGTATGCCTTCCTCTTATTCGTTACTGAAACCCACAGGAAGATTTGGAGTTTTATTAATGAGAGTTAGAGCGGCTCACTTGTGAAGTGCTTGTCTCGATATGTGACAAAAGTGATTTGCAAATCACTGTCAATGTTGAACTTGGATTTATTTAAGACGAAATTGGTTTCGTCGCATTATTGATATAGGAAAAATGCCGCTTCGCCTGCTGAATATGTCGTATTTGGTTGGACACTATTTTGAGGATTTGATTGAAGTGGACTATAGGTTGGACCAAACATTGACTGACAGGCATTATTCTCACGGTCCAGACACTAGTCTGTAATAGATCTAACATCTAAACTTTCATTTTTAGCATGCACTGCTCAATAATGATTTCTCAAAGATTCTACATAACTAGAGAAATGTGCAATAAGATGCTATCACACGTGTATGGTTGTAGTTGTGTAAGACATTTAAAAGTTACTCTGTTCACCACCACATTTAGAGATGTGCTCATAAAGCCAGTTTGAGGAGGAATGTAGATCTGGTTTTCCCTAGTCCATAAATCTGATCTTATCCAGAAAAACTGATCCCAGATCAGCTTTGATATAATTTTTGAATCTGGTCATGTATAACACTAGTCATCTGAATTATTAATATTTTTAATTGATTGAAAATAATGGATAAAACAGACATTCTTGAAGTAATTTAATGTTATTTGTCCATGTCTTTTACTAACTTTTTGCATAATGTTTTAAAATTGCACACATTTAAGGCAGGAGCAAAGTAAAAAAAAAAAAAAAAAAAAAAACACTGGTCTGGTGCCTGCTGTCACATTTCAAGTTTTTGTGGAGCACATCTCTTGAAGACCTTTAGGGTAACCTGAGACTTCGTTTACAAAAAAATGGGGCACTTTTGCAACACCAGGATCAGTCTCTGGCTCTCCAGTTCAAAAAAAAAAAAGGGAAAAACTGCAGTTTGTTGTGGAGCTGTTGGGCACAAGTTGTCCTGTTCGGATCGAGTGGAGCTGTCAACATTCTGCTGTTGACATTTGATTCCCCACCCTTTGGTTCTTTTTTTTTGCCTGTTAATTCCAACTTCACTCTATTGGAACTTCAATATTTATTTTTGCCTTTTTAATCAATAAGCAGGCCTACCTTTTTGTGTCAACACTGCTGCACAAGTGGAGCTGTACTTTTAGATTTTTTTTCAGATGACTTGCAGTCACTGCTTTCTCATTGCGATTTATTTCTTGCTGGCATTTCACAATATATCGATTCACAAAACCATTGTGTAATTCCCTCTGGTGTTTATTTCTTGCCTTTTTTTCTTGCATTACAGTGGATTACACCTGACTTCAGCCTTTCAAAAGGCTTTGGGATTGCCCGGTGGTGCTCTCTTTATGTTCCCTTTTGTGTGTAGTTACCAAGAGAACGTTTGGTTCAATTGGGAAGCGTATGCTTTAGAGGGCTAGCCGGGGTGTGAGCGTCTAAAGCACTGTCAAACTGAAAGTTTGTCATTCCAGAGTGATGGGAGCCAGGGAGAATGTTGCACAATCTTGCTGTTGAAAGGCGTGATTGAGGTTTGTGGCGGAAGGCTGTGTCTCTGTAATTACTGACGAGGGAAGCCTGGCAGCTCTGTAAAGGGAGGGGAGAGAAGAACAGGGTCAGAGGGGCCTCCCCGGCACTGACCCCCGAAAGCTCAGGCTTCAAACGAGCAAAACTGCATTCGGTCTCGCTTTGTGCAAACTTCAAAGAAAAAAAAAAGTGGTGCAAGGACTTGGGTGAGGGTTGTTCGGGGGAGGACTTTGTGTTGGAGCCGCAGATTGTAAAATTGTGTTCCTGCTGGCGAATATGCTGGAGCTGCGTTTATCAAGTTAATTTGCCTTTCCCTGAGATTTACTTAGAAATTCTTCTGATATTGCACTCCAGGCCTTGTGTGGAGTTCTCACAATGCAAAACTAAGAAAAGGCCCACTTTCAACCTTTATTTTTGTCTAATATTAAGACATGAATTCTAAATTACTTTTTGCCTTAAAAATATTTCCCACAAAGTTAAGAGAATTTTGCTCATCCCAAAATTTGCTAATGGGGTTGGATAACCTTATGGGAAGCTTAAACTGTAACAGGTAACATAAACCTAGCTAATATTTTTGACTTAAAAGGGGGGATTTTAAGCATTTTGCAAGACAAAAACGCTTGCTGAGATGGATCCCCCCCGCAGAGCGCATTCCCTTGTTGCTTAATCTGCTGTTTTGTTGCAGGTATGCCAGATAGGCCTGCGGGAAGCCTCTTGGTTTGAATGCGACCAATCAGCAGCTGGAGTATGACCTCAGCAGGCTTGAGTGCTCGGGAGATCCCATTGGCCTTGAAGAGCGCCTTCTCGCACGGCTTTGCCATGGCCAGCACCAAGCCCTTCTGGGAGGAGCAACACCACCTCGACAAGTAAGCGCCGAATCGCAAGACGGGCTTCACGCACTTGCAGAAGGGAGACTTCTGGTCGTGTGTGTGTGTGTGTGTATGTGTGTATATATATATATATATATATATATATATATATATATATATATATATATGATTTATCATAGATCTGAACTATTCCTCATCAAGGTCTTTAATACAAGGTAAAATTAGAGCCTGAACAAAAGTTCATTTGTAGGTTAAACCTAGTCTGATAAAATAAAAATATTGAGAATAGTTTGACAACTTTGGTACAATATTTCTATTCATCTAGATATCAGTAACCTGCTTTAAAGGTTTTTTTCTGTTGAAGGCTTAGTCTTCTGTAGGGACATGTTGTAGTCCATTTCGTCATTTCTTATGCTGATTCGCTAGTTGTGTTCTACTGATGCAGAGTTCACAAAGAAAATAATTTTTATTGCCGTTATAATATTGTTTCAAAACTTCGTTTGGCAAAACCATTTTTTATAGGATAGTGAGTATATTTTCTTTTTCAGTTTATATTTTGGCCTTGATGCATCAACTGTGGACTGCAACCTGAAATCACAACAGCAGGTCCCTGTCTTGGCAGGCTTTGAGCGTGAGTATGATGAGAATGATGTAAATAATGATGAGAAATAAATTATGGTGAAATATTCGTGTTGACTGCTGATGTTAATGCTTGTTATTGTAAACGTATGCACAAGATTAATGTAGGTGTCCTCCTTTCTTAGTCATGCGTGTGCACACACACAATAATGCACAATATATTTAGTGTTCTGCTCAACAGCTGGAATAATGCTGGCAGTTAACCACTTCACTGGGTTTGAAAAATCTAGCCTCTTGCTAGTTATGAGCGCTTGTTATTGCATTAGTGCATTGAAATGGATTTTCTTTTCCCCTTATGCAACTTAAAATGTCTGTGATCTCCCTGCTCTTGCAAACTTGAGTACTTATGAGCAAGAACAGTAAGTATTATCTTTTACCCTTTCTTTTACTAGTTTTCCCAAATGGAAGTTGCAAACAAGTGGGCAGAACCCTTTGGGATTAGTTTTAAATGGTAATGAGTGTACATAACTCAGATCCCGGGTAGTAAGGCTTTCAACATAAAGATTTTTTTCCCCTCAAACTTGCTGTAACCATGGTAACGTCCCTCCAATTATCTTTTTTTTTTTTTTTTTTTGGACGCAATTAAGTGGGACTCTGGACGGAAAAGGTTAGAAGGTGTTATAATGGCGTAAAAGTATTTGCCACCATTCAGTATTCAAGCACAATTCAAGTTTGTTGTGTTTCACTCTCCCCTGCGAATATTGGAATATATGTTTGAATCTTGGTTTCGCAGACCAGTTCCTGTCAAGTTGAGGCCTTATGTCGCCAGGTATAATCAAAGCTACTCAGCATTCTGCTAGAACATCATTTTCTGAATATGAACTGCAGTAATACTTATGTTGAATACCGTACCTCCTGTATGAGGTACTCACAATGTTAGATATTTCACTGTGGGTCAGTTTTAAATGAATGCCTCTTCTGTTTTGTGGGGTACACGTTGTTTCATTTCAACAGGGTTAGACCGAGGGGAGTCTGGCAGAAAATTGGCTCCGGAGTCCAGCTCTAAAATTAGGTTGCAGAGTTCTGCTGAAATGATAGGTGTAGCCCTTCTGATTGGATGGCTGGTTTTAAAGTGCAGCCTCAGACAGGAGTTGGGTCACTAGTGACTGCGTTGAACATCACCGTGAAAGTCAAAAATGAGTCCGTGTTAAGGTGGTCTAATATTAATGCATAAAATGTGAATTTTCTTCTTTTATCTCAAATAAAACAAAAAACTATGGAAAAATTGCTAATGTGTCAGGAAAATTATCTGAAGCTTTGACTTCTCTTATGAAAAAAACTTCTTGAGATAGACTTTAGGCTACGTGAAAGTAAATTGTCACTTATCTGAGCTTGTTTCTGTCCTGTAATGATACTAATGGTGAATCCCTGTCAGATTTGATGTGTGAAATTTCTCTGCATCTTGACTAAACTGACTGGTTACTGGCTAGCAGAAGGTTAATTTATGTGAGTGCACAATTGTTGATTTTTGTGTGTGTATGTGTATGTTGCATAGATTGGACTGTGTCTTTTTGTTTTACCTGTGAGCAATGCTGTTTGTCAGAATTGTTTGCACTTAGTTGCTGTGATTTTAGAGCGACAGGGAAGATGGCAGTGGATTTTGTGATTGCAGTTTGAATTCATAATGTGCTCCATAAGGTGGGTTATTGTATTCATTTTTTTGGTAGTCTGTTGAATATACATTCCATGGTTTTTTTTTTGTTTTTTTTTTTTTTCCAGTTCTGTAGTGGTTTATTTCAGTAATTTTGCAAATGATGATATACAGTTTGCTTGAGGGAATCTGAGCAGATATCTGAATTATTTGTGCACTCTATGATTGAGTGTTGGTCTCTAAATTTTGAAGTAGCGTTGAGAGAGAAGTGGAGTATATCAGCAAACTCTTTCCTTTCCCAAAGCCTGTGGCGGATGTTTTTTGTTGGAAACTCGGAAGGTTATGGGAAGCACTGAGATTGTCGCTTGCCTCCTGATAACCGGTTTCCGGAAATGGCGGCTGGAGATATCTGAAATGTAAACTGTCGAAATCTGACTTTTGTTTGGTGGTTTCTGTATCCTGGATGTTCTTTCCATGGTGTGTGTGTGATATAATGGTTTTGCCGAAGTGACCCCAAACACTGCTATGCTTATGATCCTGAAATTCTGAATATTAAAAGCGTTAGAATTGTTACAATTCATTATTTTAACCCCATAAAACAGACAGACCCATTTATGTGTTCATCAGTTGCATCTGTTGCATTCAAACCTCAGGAACTTCCCACAGTCCCAAATATGTCCTACTGAATTACAGGGAGATGTTTATAAAATGATATGCAAGATCCAGAAATTTTTCATTTGATGTAATGCTGTGGCCATAAAAACATGTCTTCCTCAGTTGGAAAATTTCAGTCAATAAGTGTGATTTAGTTTCAGTGAAGCGCTGCAACCAGCATGGACAAAATAGCATTTGACATAGTCCTACTCTATAAAAAATGCTTTTTCTGACTTTTTCTGAGTTTAAGAAGTAAATGGTTCATTTTGAAGTACGTTTTTAAATTGATTCTTTCTCCTGTGATATGTTTACAGGACAGGGGTCACAACCGCATTCCTCGCACAGTCCCGGCGCTCAGCGTCTGCCGCCAAAGAAATCGCGACCGACCCAGCTCACTCTGTCCTTGTGCACAGAGCCCTGCTTGCCAGGCTCCCCTGAAGGCGACCAGGTTGTGCCCTCCTTCAAAAGACTGTCTGTGTACGAGCGTACGCCTCCACAGACCCCTAGTCGTAGCACGAAGCCCCTGCCCCCCCTCCCGGGATCCACTGACCTGTCTTCGGACGAGGCGGTGGACAACGAAGTAGAGTTCTTCACCAGCGCGGATGAGAGCCGCCGCCTGGTCCCCGAGCCCTGTCCGAAACCGCTAGCCTTTCGGTACGGGACACCCAGCCGCCGCAGCTTCAGGGGGTGTGGTCAGATAAACTATGCCTACTTTGAGGGCCCGAGTATCCAGGAACAGCCTCAGCAGCTCCCGCCGGAGCTGTGCGAGGTGCAGCAGGCCCAACACAAGGGGGCGCCGCTGAAGGAGCCGACACCCAGAGACTGTCCCAGGCAGCAGGAGCGACCTCAGCGAAAGCTGCGACGCTCCCACTCCGGCCCTGCCGGCTCCTTCAACAAGCCCTCCACCCTCCGGCTGTCCTGCCACCAACAGCACGCCTCCGCCTACTCCCAGGACAAACCGGAGGTCCCGCCTCGGGTACCGATCCCACCCCGCCCGCTCAAGGCTGCTGACTGCCGCCGCTGGTCTGCTGAAGTGACCTCGGGGGGCTACAGCGACGAGGACAAGCCTCCCAAAGTGCCCCCCAGGGAACCGCTGTCCTGTAGCAGCGGCGGGGGGAGCAGCTCGCGTACCCCAAGTCCCAAAAGCCTTCCCCTGTATGTCAACGGCGTGATGCCCCCCACGCAGAGTTTTGCCCCCAACCCCAAGTACGTGAGCAGAGGCCTTCAGAGGCAGAACAGCGAGGGCTCTGCCGTCACCCGCACTCCCTGCATACTGCCCATAATCGAGGATGGCAAAAAGGCCAGTACCACCCACTACTTCCTGCTGCCCCAGCGACCTGTCTACCTGGACAAGTTTGAGCGGTATTTCCGCGAGGCGGACTGCGAAGCAGGCAGCAGCTGTGCCTCCGGTACGAACTGGGACAGCCAGGCAAAGGATAAACCCCACATACATCTGGTGTAGATGTCTTTAAACTCAAAAAGAAGACTTAAAAAACAAGGCAGCATCTGTGAATGCTGTAGGGGTGCTGCCAGTTTACTGTTATCACTTAAATGACGTGACCCCTGGACAACATTGCTGCTCTATCCCTGTATTCCCATGAACAGAACAGTCCTATAAGTGAAAAGCTTCCCTGTTGCCTTTGACAATGCGTACGCAACCAGACGCCGATTCCCTGGACAATTTTACCCTTGCGCCACACATATTGTGGCTGTGTGGGGTTGTTGTTGTTGTTGTTGTTGTTGTTGTTGTTGTTGTTGTTATTATAATTGTTATTATAATAATGATAATATTAGATTTAGCCAAAAAGCAGTGATGATTGATGTGACATCACTTTTACAATATCTAAGTTTAGTTACTCTGTGGTTACCTCAGAGGAGCACCGTGCATTAAATCAGAATGATTATTTTTGATATTATTTTATTAACATAGAACTATTTGTGTCGTGGTGTAGTCTTGATATAAGCTGGACTTGTACCTCATTTTCCATTTTGTTTTGGATACTGAATGCTGTATGGATAGTGTTCATGAAGGTGCTTAGTTACTTGTGAATTCCGCCTCTGCAGTCATTACTTGTGAGAGTTGAGGATAAAGGGTCAGTCAGTGCTCACTGTTGAAGCATTTGGGGCAGGAAAATATAAAGGTGAAAGGAAAATATATTCTAGAATATTAATGAAGGATAATTTCTTAACTCCTGCCTTCAGTCTTGGTTTTTTTTTGTTTTTTTTTTTGTCCTGTGTTGTTGTAAATTGAGAAATGAAGTCGACGAGCAGTTTGGGCCAAATTGGCATGAAGTTATTTTGCTTATTAGTTGCTTCGCTCAGATGCATCAAGGGAGTCTACATTTGCTGAAGAGAGAAGCAAGAGCACTTTTTTTTTTGTTTAATTCTCGTCATGCCATTGAGACATTGCAAGGCATTTTGCTGTATCATGGACTTTTTCATACATGAAATGAAGGACGAGCATGCGTGCGTGTATGTGTGTGTATGCGTGTGTCCAGCTGTGCTGTGGATCTGTTCTTATTATGGATGTTTGTTCTTGTTCAACTTGTTGACTTGTTGTCAGCATTGCCTCCATGAGATGCAAAGACTCAATTTCCAATATATGCAAGAGCAGGACTCCCTTGTCCTTTTATTAAAGAATAATGAAGGATTCAATGTCACGGAGTGCCTTGGCAGATGTATTTTATACAGAAAAGTGTCCTCAACTTGAATGTATTCCTTATTTTTATAGCTGTTGCGAAATGGACTCTAAAGCTGTGATTTATCTTGGCTCTGGAATCAGTTTCTTCCAGTATTACCCTTACTGTTGTATGACTTCCATAATTATTAATAATTTAAACCATTTGTATTGCTTACTTTTTCAATATTATATGGTGAAATTAAATTAAATCCTGTAAACGCACACTCTAAACATCGTTTTGTTGTCTTTTTCTAATTATTTTTCTTTAGCAGTTCCTTTCTCCGCAGCCTCTAAGCGTGACCAGCCTGTATCTTGATTTAAATGTACAAAACAAAACTTTGTGATGCTGAACTTGAGAGAGCAGTGTGCTAGCAGCCGTTCCTTCTCTGCGCTTCCATTCCTTGGTGATTGTAATCAAAATCGTCACACATTCCAATTACTGATCGGTAAGAAGGGGAATATTAACATTTTAATTCTTGTATCGGCAATATGACAAGTGTAGAATGTATGCTGCTGAAATGCTGGATATACGTAAATGGGAGGAGCAGGACAGAGTTTCAGATTGGTTTTGGGATATTGAATGGTTTAGGAAGAGCAAGGCCATTCAGAACTGTGTTCATAGCCGGCATTTGAAAGAGTGGTCAATGGCTTTGGCTGAACACTTGGAGGATTCAGAGTGCCCTTAGTAGAATTATTGTGAATGCCACCCGCACAAACTCATCTTTTGTGGGATGCCGACGTTCTCAAATTTTCACCATTTTGGAGGCTTAAGGTACACTTGTATCTGAGTAAAAAGGGTTTCTAAGCTATTGTTAAAGGTTGTGTATTCTTTGCTCAGAGAACCACAGTATGCTTACGCCAAAGTTTATCTGGAAATGTGTTTGTTTTCATTTTAAGGAGAGACTGCTAGTTTAGTGGTTATTATTCTTCTGCTTATTAATTTATTTTTTCGAAGGAAAGCCAGCTTGACCTGTAATATACTGGCCTGACCACATCAATGAAGATGGATGACCCCTCTCTCCAATCAAAAACTTTCTCTGGGGAAACTACTATGCCCCTAGCTTCACATTTTCATGCAATACTGCTCGAAAGGCACCTCCATTTAAATTTTAGGAGATCATATATTCTTATATACTTTGATGTCATACATGGCAGATCATGGGTGAGACATGTAGGGACAAAATTTTGTAATTTTATTTTTATTAATCAACCACTCTAGTATTAGTAACCACTCTACTTTGTCTTAAACAAAAAAAATAAAAAACCATGTTAGGAGCATGTGAACTAATATTGCTGGACATAATCCAATGTGTACAGCAGTCAGCAATTCCCCTGGCTGTGCTTTAAGTTAATGTACAGAAAGAAGAAAGAAATAAAAAAACTATACAGTTATATGAAAAAGTTTGGGCACCCCTGATCATTTTCAAGATTTTTATTTATAAATGATTGGTTGTTCGGATCAGCAATTTCAGTTAAATATATCATATAGCAGACAAACACAGTGATATTTGAGAAGTGAAATAAAGTTGATAGGATTTACAGAAAGTGTGCAATAATTACTTAAACAAAAGTAGGTATGTGCATAAATTTGGGCACCCCAACAGAAAAATTACATCAATATTTAGTAGATCCTCCTTTTGCAGAAATAAAAGCCTCTGAACGCTTCGTATAGCTTCCAATGAGGGTCTGGATTCTGGTTGAAGGTATTTTTAACCATTCTTATTGACAAAACATCTCCAGTTCAGTCAGGTTTGATGGTTTTCGAGCATGGATAGCCCGCTTTAAATCACCCCACAGATTTTCAATAATATTCAGGTCTGGGGACTGAGATGGCCATTCCAGAACGTTGTATTTGTCAATCTGCATGAATGCCTTAATAGAATTTGAGCAGTGTTTAGGGTCGTTGTCTTGTTGAAGTATCCAGCCCCGGCGCAGCTTCAACTTTGTCACTGATTCTTGAATATTGTTTGCAAGAATCTGCTGATACTGACTGGAATCCATGTGACCTTCAACTTTAACAAGATTGCCAGTACCTGCACTGGCCACACAGCCCCACAGCATGATGGAACCACCACCAAATTTTACTGTGGGTAGCAAGTGTTTGTCTTGGAATTCTGTCCTTCTTCCGCCATGCATATCGCCCCTTGTAATTTCCAAATAACTCAATTTCAGTTTCATCAGTCCACAGCACCTTATTCCAAAATGAGGCTGGCTTGTCCAAATGTGCTTTAGCATACCTCAAGCGACTCTGTTTATGGCATGTGCACAGAAAAGGCTTCTGCCGCATTACTCTCCCATACAGCATCTCCAAAGTGCGCTGAATAGTTGAACGATGCGCAGTGACACCATCTGCAGCTAGATGATGTTGTAGGTCTTTGGAGCTGGTCTGTGGGCTGAGTCTTTGGAGCTGGTCTGTGGGTTGAATTTGATTGTTCTCACCATCCTTCGCCTCTGCTTATCTGAGATTTTTCTTGGCCTGCCACTCCGGGCCTTAACTAGAACTGTGCCTGTGGTCTTCCATTTCCTCACTATGTTCCTCACAGTGGAAACTGACTGCTGAAATCTCTGAGCTAGCTTTTTGTATCCTTCCCCTAAATCATCATGTTTAACAATCTTTGTTTTCAGGTCATTTGACAGTTGTTTTGAGGCTCCCATGTTTCCACTCTCCAGAGAAGATGCAAAGAGGAGAACAACTTGCCACTGGCCACATTAAATACCCTTTCTCATGATTGGCTTCACCTGTGTATGTAGGTCAAGGGTCATTGAGCTTACCAAACAAATTTTGTGTTCCAATAATTAGTGATGAAGGTATTCAAATCAATAACACAACAAGGGTGCCCAAATTTATGCACCTACCTACTTTTGTTTAAGTAATTATTGCACACTTTCTGTAAATCCAATAAACTTCATTTATCTTCTCAAATATCACTGTGTCTGTTTGTTATATGATATATTTAACTGAAATTGCTGATCCGAACAACCAATGATTTATAAAGAAAAATCTTGACAATGATCAGGGGTGCTCAAACTTTTTCATACGACTGTATATTTCTATAATCTGTATTTGTTTTCCCCAGATCAAATTTCCCTCAATTTGATGGATAAACATTTTCATAACTACATTCATGAGATACCATGTCATCACTTTTTTCTTCGGTAACTGCTTGTCCTCTTCAAATTTAATAATGCTCTGATTCTGCGGCACTAAATGTTGCGTTCTCCTTTTAAGACATCATACTGTCTCTCTACACCCGTCGAAAGATATTGTATAAAGATGAGCTTCTTTGCTGAAATGTGGCAACATCCAGCTGAACTTTGCATCACTCCAAAGCCGCAAAGTGTATTTGGAGCATACAGCCCCTGGCTAGCTTTAAAACTAAATCATTACAATAAAAGGGAAAATGAGAGAATTAAGATGGTTACCGCTTTTTATTTGGGCCCTTAGTGTTTGCCATTTGAGTTTATTTTGATACTTACTGCGGGCTGTTTTTTTTTTTCTTATTTTCAGTTGCATTAAGCAACTCAATTTTGAGTCGGTGGAAAAAAAAAAAAAAAAGACACCTGAAACAGGCCTTCCTGGTCCTGGATCAAATAAAACGTTATTGTACCAATTTTAATGAGTTAGTGAACACTGCATTTGTATAGTGCAGTGATAAGAGGGAATTTCACGTCACCTTGACTAATTTGTAGCCCCCACCAGAGGCGTGTTCAACAAAGCGATCGAGAGTGCTTGTGCGCGCTCGCACACCCATTGAACGACTGCACGCGGCAATCGCTCGCGCGCGTATGCACCCCTACCAAGAGGTAGGTCGTCAAGTGAGCAAAAATGGCTGCCCGTGATCAGTTTGACCATATCACGCTGACAACAGAGGACAGAACTGTGCAATATGACATGTTTATGCCTCTGTATGTACGCCATTCTTGCGAAAATGGTAAGTTTTAGTACTACACTCTTATGCCTCATAACAGTAGATAGTATGCATAGTTCGTATGTGTAGGCCTACATGTATTCATATTGTTAAGATGCAAGGTGTTGTATATCACGTTTTTGGTTATTATCTTATATTTATTTATAATTTAGATCCTGTTAATGGAGAAATCATACTCCGGAAGATGCAGGAAAAATATCCTTATTCAAAATCTTTGGGTAAGTTCTGTAATTAATGTATTGTATCTATGCTTATTTATGCTATGTACCGTAGGCTCACATATTGTCATATTTCATTGATGGTGATCATTCTCAAATAATTGTTACAGACTTGCAGATTTGTTGTTTCACTTACAGCTAAAGAATCAATCATCTCTCTGTCATGGTCAGAGTCTCGGTCTCTAGACTCTGTCTGTTTTTGTCAAATATCCCTGTCTTTGTCTGATGGGATTATTCATAACTATTCACTATGTCACACACAACTAAAGATTGAATTACTATAAATGAAAATGTATTTTTTGGATATTGTAGAGTATCATATTGCTTTTGATTTTTAATAAATTCATAAAGCCAGCAGAATTAATTTACTTTGTAATTTGTAAACGTGAACATAATTTTCCTATGTCATGTTCTCATTGGATGACTTCAACATTTTGACAGTCATTGCTATTTTGAATAGATAATTACTGTAGATTCATAATTCCACAAAATGACAAAATTGTAATTTGTTGAAATTATTTCAAATAGTACTTTATTTGTCACAGATATGGGTGAATCTATCCAAGTCTTGGGAGAGGCAGGGTTCCTGGCAAGATTTGCATCTGCAGCCAAGGACCATGGACTGAGGCATGGTATGCAAGGAGTGTCTGACACTTTGTCAGGGTCCACTACCTCTGGCCAAGTGAGCGACATAACTCTCCAAGCAATCAGTCAGACTGCTCCAAAAGCACCAACAAACCCTGAGAAAATTTGTCACATGGAGCAAGTTGTGAATGATTTTGCCAACAATGGTGGGAATGTAAAATCTGAAGATATTACTGGACATAATATGCAATGAATTAGAGTCATTGCTAAACATACATTATTTTCAGCTCCCAGACATGGATTATTAAAGCATGTAATGTCAACTTCTTACCAAGTGACCAATACAACTCCAGAGGCAAGAAGTCATGTTACCCCAAAACAAGACACAAACAAGCATTGCAGGGAGCAATTTTGTGGCAGCTTTACTGATAGTGAGTTGATAACAAATGGACAGATTAAGTGCCTGTGAATTCTCAAATATCAATTGATGAAATAACTATATGCTACTTGGATTTTATTTTCAGTACCGAGACATCGGCTTGAAACCCGAGAAGCTACACATGCTGCAGGCAAAGAACAGATCGGTATGTTCTTGAATGAAATTTGCATATTGATTATTCCCAATAATTTCCAGATGGGCAAAGTTTGACAGGTTTCCAGGCTTTCCATAATTTGGAAATTATTTCTTTAATATCTATTCCCAATTCTCAATTATTATACTGCTTCATATATACAATGGTTAAAATTGGTCATATTTATTATCTTTACATTTCTTACCACTGATAATTATTTTTTAGACTCGGAGGTACTATCACATGACGACTTGATACTTGATGAGAGCCCTAACAGTGGTGTGAAAACAGGTGAAATTGTATTTTATCTGTGTCCGTCTGTGTCTCTCTCCCTGCCCTTTTCTCTGTCTCGGTCTAAGTGCCTGGCTGTCTCTCTCATTCTCTCTTGACTCCGTCTTTGTCTCTGTCCTTTTTCTCTATCTCTCTCTGCCTCGATCTTGGTCCCATTCTTTCTTTATGAATGTCTGCCTACCACTATATAAGTCTTGGTGAGTAAGTGACTTGTTGTCCTGAGTGCATTCATTACCTTTTCACAGATGATCATGTCATATGGACTCACAGCACGGTGCTGTTGCTCATTGAGCTTTACAGAAATAACAAGCACTTGATTCTGAACAGCACTGTTACGAAGATGCAAGTTTGGAGACGAATAAGTGATGAATTGAAAGTAAAAGGCTATGTCTATTCCAGTGATGACTGTGATCGCAAATGTAGAAGCCTCAAAAGAAGGTATAAAGTACTCTTTTCTCTATGCTACTCTTTGCATACTTTTTCTAAAGTACTAGGCTAGTGCATAAGATATACCCTTATTCCATTGGTACAAGATCATCAAAGATCCGCGTTCCAGGACAGGAGAAGGGAGGAATTCCTGGCAATACTTTGATTTACTTGAGAATCTCTTTGATTCAGATCCTGCTGTTACCCCCATTAACTCTGTTAGTTCACAGCATGTGACTCGAAGCACTACTACTACTCCATCCCCTCGTCCAGCACCATCAGCATCTGCAACATTGTCCTCAAGCCCATCTCCTTTATGTTCATCTCCTGCTTCAACAGTCACTTCAACCCCTGTTAAAAGAGCCAGTTCTGCCTCTCAGCCATCACGTCGACGTCTGCAGTCTCTTCCTCAAGATGAGCCGGAGTGGATGGCTAAATACAGACAAGATATTAAGTGTATCCATGAGGAGCGAATGGAGATGGAAAAGAGACGGGAACAGCTGGAATTAAGGAGGGTGGAAGCTTTGGAGTCATTAGTTAAAGTTCTCAAACCAAACAATTAGTAATGACACTGTACAGTAATCACAGAAATTTTATGTTGTTGTTTTCTGCTCATATTTCACGAAAAAACTGAAATATGAATTTAATACATAGAACAATGCAGAAACTACAGAACCATTTGTTCCCAATGAGCAGGAAGAAAATTATGTTTACATGAGAGACCATGCGCATTGTATGCAAAATACATGAAATTCACCAGATTGTTTAAAAAAACAGTTAGGTTGATAGACATTTAGTAACTTGCGAAAGTCATACATGAATTTATTAGTTCGCAAAATATTTTTGAAGGCCGCGACCATGACATTTTTGCGCGAACTTTGATATCAAGCCAAGCTGCTCAGGGAAGATAATATTCTCGATGTTATTTGTGTGCTTCACTTCATGTATGACACAAAGAATATTTTCTTTATGAATGTAGTAAGATTGTTTAAAAATGTTTATTTATTATATTACATATTTGTGAGGAAGAGTGTCCTTTACGTTACGTCTGCTGATGACAAACCTTTAGTTATAAATATTTTGAAAACTCGTCCGTAATGACAAACCAGTCTCTTTTATGTACTATTCTGAGTAAAAAACATGCTTAAGTTTCCTATATCACCACAAAGTGTCTTGGTGATCTGAGGATTGTTTCAGCGAGCTGACCACTTAATGCATATTGGTACTCTTGGTATTCAGCCTTGCACAAGACTGCTGCTGGTGACTATAAGTCACAATAACACCTTCTTTGATGAAACCCATTTACAGGTGTGGTTATGAGTACTTTTTCCATGGATGTGGTAAGATATTGACTTTTTGGTAATGTTCATCCATTGTCATAAAATAGTAATACATATATACTGTATTTCCTACTATGAATACAGAACTTCTTCAAGGCACATAGATGTTCACTTCATAATGCAACCACTCATAGTTGTAAAGTAGGCTGGTACAAGCCGTAAATTACAATGTTATGAATTAATATTTTACTCCATGATGATCATGATTCCAAACTATTCCAAACTCTATGCGAAAAGGAACATAATTTCATTTCTATTATCACATACATTAACTGTTCTCGGCGCATCTTCATCAACACTTGACAGAGCATCATCCTCTTCAATGTCCTCCAAAGTAAAAGATTCTCGTTTTAGAAAAAAGTTGGGAAGAACACAACATGCTACAATCAGTACAGGGATATCCTTGACATTCCTCATATCTAAGTATTTTAATTTTCGGAACTTTCCTTTCAGGAGTCCAAAACAATGTTCAATACACACACACGTGTAGAACTATGTCTGAAGTTGAACTTTCTCTCTTCAGCTGTCAGGTGTCCATTATTACGAAATGGTACTAGCAGAGATGATGATAAAGGGCAGGCCGAATCTCCAAGACGGTGAAACAGGCCAGGCAAGTCTTGTACTTGTTGGTATAAAGTACTGTTCTTGTACACCCTAGAATCATGAACAGACCCTGGATACGCACAATATACATGAAGAAAAAACAATTTGCTGTCACACACTCCTTGCAGATGCATTGCAGGATAACCCTTTCTACAAATGGAGGAATCTCTGAAATTGCTTGGACCAGGAATAGGATCACCAGGAATGATGTGTGTCACATCAATAGCGCCAATCACACCGGGGAAACCTGTTTTGGCAAGAAATCCATTTGAAATATTGGTGTATTCAGATGGTTCAGGCCAACAAATCAACTGTCCCATTACCTCAGTTGATGTCATATTGTAGCAAAAGTTGCGCAAAAAGTAATGCAAAGACCCTTTGCTCATACCAAAGCGATCAACAACACCGCGGAATGTTTCTTGGTTGCTCACATACCACAGACAAGCCAGTGTTCTCCTTTCTAGACTGACACTTCTGATGTCTGTTAATGGCCCTAAAAGCTCCAAGAGGTCCTGTGGAATGACATTATCATCTTAGCGCAATACATTTGTTCATAATTATTATCATAATTATATACTCAGCAACAAAAGTTTCTGTGACACCAATATTGTTAATTATTTTTCATAACGCAATTATGAAATTGTCATACATGGTGATATCAGACTGAAACAGTACACGTAAACACAACATTGAAATGGAAATCATGAAAATGCGAGAAAATGACTTTGCACGTGAAAATGTGCGTAAATTATGCTTGTGGATGGCAATAAAAGAGGAGAATTTTTGGAATGTTCACATTGTGCCTGATGAACGACGGAAGCATCACTTATCGAAAACACAGCCATTTCGGATCAGGAACTCTACCCTCTAAATGCCAAGACTGTCTGAAAATGATCGGTGGAGGGCCATTGGGATGATTGAATCCGGAACCTCGCAGAGGGAAGTTGCTCATCGCCTGAATGTCCACCGAAACACCATTTGGAACTTATGGTAGCGTCATCAGCAGACAAGACATGTCAGAGACCGTCCTCGCAGCGGCCGTCCACGAGTAACCACTCCCAGACAGGACAACTGGATTCGAACAACCCATCTCCGAAATCGATTCCAACCTGCAACCATAACTGCAAAAACGATACCTGGTTTGAGGCGACTGTCTGCACAGACAATCCGTCGCCGTCTCCGTCATTTTGGCATTGTCCCACGTCGGCCAGCAAGACGTCCAATACTCACAGTACAACACCGACGACTGCGTCTACAGTGGGCACAACAACATCGACGGTGGATCCAACGTCAGTGGGATCTTGTACTCTTCACTGATGAATCAACATTCATGCTTAACCGATGTGATGGTCGTTTACGTGTATACCGTCGACGTGGAGAACGTTATGCCAACAACTGTGTTCAGGAATTTGATCGTTTTGGAGGTGGTAGTGTCATGATTTGGGGAGGGATCACGGCTAGAAACAGAACAGATTTGCTTGTTATTGATGGAAATCTGACAGGTCAAAGATATCGCGATGAAGTGCTACGGCCATTGGTGGTACCGTTTTTGATGCAGCATGGTCCCGGAATAACGCTGCAACATGATAACGCCAGACCACACGTTGCAAGGATTGTACAGCAGTATCTGATGCAACAACATGTCAATGTCCTGCCATGGCCAGCCAGATCCCCAGACATGTCCCCAATCGAGCATCTTTGGGACGAGATGGATCGACGTTTGCGGCGGTTGGATAACCCGCCAGCTACACTCCAGGAATTGCGACAACGTCTACGTCAGATTTGGAATGACATCCCACAGCAATTTCTGGCACATCTGATTCGGTCCATGCGCCGGAGATGCGTTGCTTGCATCATGGCACGAGGAAGTCACACCCGGTATTGAAGTGTGAAGGTCACAATTGGTTAGACGTCAGACAAGTGCTTCATGACGCATGAAAATGACATTTTTCGTTTTGAGTGACGTTGGCACTGAAAAGTCAGTGTTTCTCCTGTTAAATAAACATATTGATTGCATTGAGATCTTTGCGTGTCATTTATAACATACACATAAATGGTGTCACAGAAACTTTTGTTGCTGAGTATAGTATATTAAAGTTACTTGCATATATTTTGGGTTCATCAGTCAGCTGTCTGCCATTTCATCATGCTTTTAATGTTTTCACTGGAAAATCTGTTTTATTTTTTAAAGAATGCCGTTAAATAAGGAGTAAAAATGCAAATGAGACTGCTGGTTATTGATTGATTTAGTGGGTGTAGGAATAATGTCAATATTTTACAATAAACTAGTGTGTAACAAGTTTTTAGTCCTGTAATGAGGCATATGTTTTCTCATGGGTAGAAAGTACAGCTTGTGTCAATATGATGCATGACAGCATGATTCTGAGCTAGTCTTTTCATGAGTGAAACTAACAAGTCATTGGCAATATTTATGTCTCATTAAGCAAAAATGATATTTTAGTTTTGAAATAGAAGACAATAATCATTAAAATTCCTTTTATCAGGGCTGCAGCACCATTATCTGCCAATTTGAAAATTGAAAATCCTTAAATCTCTCCTACTCTTCCAGGTGTAGTTCTGAGTCGCTGAATGGGGGAGGAATATTGTTGACCCAAGCAACAGACAATGCCTGGCTACTTTTATCCAGCTCAGTAAAACAAGCTCAGTCAACTAAAATAAAATCCGATCGGAGGAATGGAACTGATTTGGTCCAGCCCAATTACAAAAAGATGCCCCTGATCATATTCTTAAACATTATAAGGGGTTGTAAAGTATTTCCACAGTCATGTTTATCTCCAGTATGACAACTGATAAACTAGGCATGTTTGGAGACTACAAACTCCCTAATCATGCTTTTTCAATTGCTCTATTCATGTTTACACTTTGGCATGCCAGTGGTGAGGAGAATGGGCCCATGACAGACTGGTTGCAAGTTCATATCTCAGGAGAGCACTACCATTGGGTCCTCAAACAAGGTGTTTGACTTGAAATACTTCAGTTGTCAATTGACAAAAATTATAATTTTTTGCTTGAGTTTGACTCAAAAACTGACATTTTCATTGAATTTTAAAGGAAGGATTTCCAATTTCATTTGTTTAGTGATCCACTATTGAGATTCACCCAAAGCGCTTGTCAAAGAACAGGGCCTGAAGCCCCAAGGAGCAAGCCAAAAGGTGACAGTGGCAAGTGAAAACTCCTTGGGCAGAACCCGGCTCAAAAAAGCGGGAAGGCTAATGGTTGAGGTCGGCCATGGAAAAATTAGGGGAGACGGGGAAGAAAACGACAAGCGGGGATGGGAGGACAGGAAACGGGCAACATTATTTCAGGGAAGGGAAGAAGGGAGGTGAACCATCAATTCCATAATTTGGCCCAAATACACGTAAACTTAATGAGGATCACACATCCAAAAATACTAAATGTGGAACAATGCAGGCTAAGGCAAAGGTTTTGGGTTTGGCTGTGATAAAAGGGGCTTGGGCAACTTGGTGTCACAACCCTGGTATGATGGCCTTTCATGTCTCTTCCTATTCATCAACTTAAGCGTCTACAACAAGTATATGACTCCATTGATTGGTTTGCGTGTTTGCCACTTCTCGGCTGGGTCTTGTTTCATGGTTATTTCCTAATGACCATGTGATACATATTTAAGCCCCATACTTTGTGTTGCAAGTTGCTGGATTGTAACTTGACTTCTGTGCTTGGAACCACTTAGCATTCATGGTAGAAACTCTTCAACTTCAACAGGCAACAGGTATTGTGTACCCACAGGTATATTTGCTATGTAGCAAGTGTGAGATGAAAACATCCAAATGATGTCAAACACTGTTACAACACATATTTAAAATAAAAACACACATTAGAGATTTTTTTAATAGTACAATTAAAATGTACTTCAACGTGTTAAAAATAATAAAATTATGAAAAGGTTTGTTAACTGTAACATGCATTTTAATGACATGTTAAAAGCTATTCCCAGAAGCTGTCCTCTCTACTTAGTTAACTCGAACAAGCTAGGTCCAGGATTGGGGCTGCATTCTTGTTAAACCATTCAAGTCTGCTCCTCTGTCCAGTTTATTATATGCAAGCTCCCAATCCTTCTACGGTCCTCAGAATTGGAACAATCAGGCTTGCGTTTCCCAAAAGCGTAGTGGCTAAGATAGCAACTTACACAGTTTGAACTATGTAGTTACAACGCCAGTGTTTCCCAAAACCATCGTTCAAGCTATCAAGGTAACTTACGTAGTGCGAACCATCGTTAAACGACGCAGGTGTTCCCCAAAACCGTAGTCCGAACGAACGTTCGCAACCACTGCAGTTGTGTAGTTCCAACTACTGCTCCCCAGCTGTAGTTCGAAGCTTAGTTCCGGGTGATTGCGTCGGAAAATGCAGTCCACGAAAGGTAAACATAAGGTCAGTACCTGAAAATGTTCGATGATCTTGCTGTACAAACATACATAATTCAACACAGTGATTTGAAAATGTAGCTACTCGGGAAACACACTAATTGTTGTATTTCTCTGTTCATGAGTGGGCCTATGGTTGGATCTCTGGAATTATATCTCTTGTCGCCTTCGCATGCGTTAGCAAAGAAACTTTAATGTTCGGCAATGATTAGCTACGCTAGTCTAGTAATTCAACACTTGTTTTTTTCCCCGCTGTCATTAGAGCGGGAAGTGGTTCATAAGCCTACTTAATGGGATCATGGTTCAAGACGGTAGTATTGTTGAGTAAATCTGTAAAGCTTGTGACTTCGAGTTGCTAGTCATAGGAAGAACGTATGATCTCGCTGTTTACCTTAATGAATTTTTATATATCGATAGGAGAGGATGTTGTTTGCCCACTTGCAACTGTGAATATGGTAGAAATCATATATATGACAGTGGATGGGAAAGTGTTGTTAAAAAGAAAGGGGGTGGGGGAGATGGAGGTCTTTTTGCATGACATTTGTCATTCCTTGTGGTTTGTGGAATGCACGGTCATCTTCAGCATCCTTTACAGAGATCGCCTCATCTTCAGTGAGCTGGACATTTTCTGTGACGGAAATGCTGTGCAGGACGTAGACGAACTGCCAGTCTGAGAGGATTCTGGAGACTCAGGGGAAAGAGTGGCCTTGACACCCTGAAAGCCATGCCAGAGGGGGCCCAATGTGCAGTGGCCCAGTGAGAGGATGGCCAGTGTTGAGGGGTCCTGCGTGTGGGTGCCCAATGTGGGGGGGCCCTGGGAATCAAACTACAAGGGACAAGGCTTAAATGGGCTTAGAGGAATTGGGCAGAGGGGGGAAGACACTCATGTTAGGGAATTGTGCATACCACAGATACCTATACCCCTGGGACTCCTGCCAGCAACTTTGGGCTTAGCATGGACAAAACTCTCCTCAGGAGTAAGAGGCGGCCGACAGACCGGAGCTCCCACCACCAGTCCTCTGTAGTGCACTCCTGAGAGCTGCAGCACTCCTTAGTAATGTCTAGCTGGCAATCCCTCCATCATCCCATCGTTCTTCTGATGTTTGTTAGTTTAACGATGCATTGTACCATGTTAGTTCAAAGCTAACTTCCGTCGTTGTTTGGGAAACGCACCCCTGATTGTGGTGAACAGTCCTCATTCCCATTGCTGAGGATCCACCATCCTGTCTATTTTTATTTAAGCATTCATTTGTCATACCTGACTCTGCAGCTCTAAATGATCTCTAGTTGTTTAAAGAGGCGCATTTTGTGAAGGTCAATTTGAAAATCCACAGGAAGTTAAATTGCCTGGCACAGGGCTGGGCACTGCTGCCTTAGCACGCAGCAATAAAAGAAATAAAAAAATTCTAGAAGTTTGAATCCTGGTTTCCTAGAAAGGTAATTGACATATTTCAGCAATCATTGGGTCTGGAAAGTGTGCATGTTTGCAGAGATTTTTCAGAGAGATGATCCACACATCCTTGACCTATACTTTAAATATGTGTATTGCGTTTGTGTATAGGCTGAAACGGAAATTTACAAACCGGGTACAGCAGGCACACACCTTTGTTTGAAGTATAGTTACAACAAAATGTTTTTGTTGTGTCCATATAGCCTACTTCTACTGGCTGAAAGGCATATTAATCTTGATTCAGCAACACATCAACAGCAAAGTACTGCCACAGCCAATCGCCTGTAGGCAATTAGCATATTTCATACCCAAGGGTGAGGATCACATTGAAAGAATTTCACTTATCAGGCTTTTTGAAAAAAACAGAAGAATCCGGTCAGGGCACATTTGTCTGTCACTGCTCTGTTGCGCAAATCTGAATAATATTTGGTGGGTATTAACTACAACAGTAGTTTCCTGAAGTATTCCTGGGCCCATTTAGTAATGTCAATGACAGAATCATGCCAGTGAGTGATGCTGTGGCGTCTGAGGGCCCGAAGATCACGGGCATCCTGTAAAGGTCTTCAGCCTTGTCCCTAAAGCACAGAGATTTTCCCAGTTTCTCTGAATCTATTGATGATGTTATGCGCTGTCGATGAGACCTTGAAAGCCTTTGCAATTTGACATTGAGGAACATTGTTTTAAAAGTATTCCACAATTTTTTTATACAAGCCTTCACATGGTGAAGTCTCATGCTATCTTTACTTCTGAGAGACTCATCCTCAGTAAGACATCCCTTTCATAGCCAATCAAGTTACACAGCTGATGCCAGTTAACTTAATTACTTGCTAAATGTTCTTTCAGCTGGTTCTCTTATATATTAATAGCTTTTTTCAGACCTTTTTTGCCGGTGTCCCAACTTTTTTGAGACCTGTTCAGCCAGAAGATTTGAAGTAAACTCATTTTGAGGATAAAAATGTCAAATGTCTCAGTTTCAACATTTGAAATGTTATCCATGTTCTGCTGTAAATAACATATTGGCTCATGTGATCTGAAAGTCATTGCATTTTAATTTTATTGACAATTTACACTTCGTCCCAACTATTTCAGAATTGGGGTTGTAGTTCACATGGTATTTGATTAACCTGCCTTGTGTTAGAAATGCACCTTTTAAAATTATGCCCCTGTTATGAGGTTTAACAGTTGTCCATAGAAAACCTGCATATTTTATGCGTATCACCCTACACACACGCGCGCACACAAACACACACAAATAGTATATTGGGACACCACACACCATAAAATGCAAATAAGCTAATTATTTTTCCTTATTAAATTTTGACTTTTGAAAAAAGCTTTCATATACATGGATAATTCAGCCATTGACAAAGCAACCACAGAAATGCATAAACTATCCAAGACTTGTTTTGTCTCTGTTTTCATAGAAACCTTTGTCTGTTTGGGCAGCAAAGGACACGAACACACTCTTTTGAAGGAAGAGGCCATTCTTTGGTATCTTACGGCTGCGCAAATGCACAACTTGCTGCAGTTGGTTGTCAAGGGGACATCCACACCCCGTGCCTGCAACACTTCCCCTGATTGGGAAAGACGTTTCTCAGGTCATTGATGGCATTTGCTGACTAGGAAAGTCGAGTTTGCAAGCTGGGTCTATTGTGTGCTCAAGGCTCTACTGCTCTGTTACCTTGTGTAGATGGTGACATCATTGTCTTCTTTCGAGGAGGAGGCACGTAAACTTGATAAATTCTCACTTTGAAGGAACAGATTAGATTTTTTGTCAATAAAATGACTTTTACAATTCAGTAAAGAAATTGTATTGCCCAGTTAAATCATTAAATTTTTTTCCCCCCTGTGGATGGATATAATGTTAACTGTGAGCCTAGGGTGCCTCATAGTGGTGTAAATGTGAAGGTTCACTACTCCAAAAACATACAATGAAGACACGCTCACTTCAACTTCATTATTCATGATTAAGTTACCTGTGATTGAAACAGAATTGGAGAAAACTTTAATGATGGGATCGGATAAAATTCTGGAGAATGTTACAATTCTCAATGCACCCTAAATAAAATAAGAGAAGGCAGAATACATTACTCATTTAACACAAAAGTAACATAAAATACTCATTCAATAGAATGCTGTTCCTGAAAAAGTTATCTTCTTAGTGCCATTTCAGAGCCATTGTCATTCAGAAACAAGAACTATATTCTCAAGGGGGATAATAATTGATACAGAACAGTGTGCAATGCAGTGGCTTAAGAGTAATGAAACTTTAACATCAAATCAAAGAACTAAGCTGACTTTAAAAAAACTGCTGGAAATGTCACGAGTAAATCATTTAGTCTAACTTGATTTCTTCAAAAAAGTATGGAGATGCAGGAAAGGCAATTATCCATCAGGAAAGGATGACATGAGTTCTGGTCGTTTGATTTTCACCTGGAATTGAATTAATAGTAAATTCTGTGGAAAAAAACCTAATAATCAAATTAAAACAAATAAAGAAAAAGTTCAAAACTTTTTAACCCATTCTGTAAGTGAAGCAGCAGTCACACTGCCCATGTTTACATAGGCTCTCCCTTTCAAATTGTAATTATTAAATAAGATTTAAATGCACTTGCAATCGGATAAATTGTATCTGTGGAAAAAAATCATAAAACTATTCCTTATAAAAGGTTCCATGCATTTGGGGCTGCTGGGATGCTTGTTATTACCACCGCAACGGAGGTTATGTTTCTGCCGGTGTTTCTTTGTCTGTCTGCCAGTCTGCCTGAGTACAAAATAACTCAAAAGGTAATGAACGGATATCTCTGAACTTTTGTGGGTGGGCTGCTATTACATCAGGAGTGGACCCTATTGATTTTGACTGCAATCGGTCAAACAATATGACCGCCATGGCAGCCATCTTGAAATCCTATGACATGCGATAACTGAACTTCACCTTCAGTGATATTAGTCAAATTTTGTGGATTGATTGGTCTCGCATCAGGGACGGAACCTATCAGTTTGGAACGCGCTGCATCAAACAATACAGCCACCATGGGAGCCATCCTGAAATCTTATGTTGCAGAAACTTTACATTTCTTATGAGCCATGTTGACTGTGCTGCCTTGGTGAGGGTTGGCACTCTTTCAGTGCCTCTAATTGTTTTTATTTATTTTTTTTTTTGTAATGCACTGTTTATTGTTTTTTTAACATAGGGGAAATGCACATCACAATGTAATACAACAAAAAAGAAAAAAATAATAATAATTTCCCTCACCCCCTACCCATCCCACCCTGTCCCTGACCAACACATTACCTTCAAACAGTTAAATATCAAAAGTCAGCTGGGTGACACAGCATGCAGTTTACAATGTACGTAATAGTACTTATTAAAAAAAAAAAAAAAAATTTTTGAAAACAAAGAAAAGAAAAATAAATATACCCATCTATTTGGAGAGAAGCTCCTTCACCGTTGCTATTCTACTCAACCAGTTGTTGACAGTTGCTGCCTTAGCATGGTTTATTCTTGCTGAGGATAGTTCTAGGTACGAAATGTCTAGCAGTGTGTATAACCAGTGTTTAAGTGAGAGGTCATGAGGTGGAAGCCATCTCTGAACCACCAATTTCTTGGCAGCAGTGATACCTGCTAACCACAGTTTACGTGTTTTCTCCGTGATGGGAAACCTTGAGTCATCAAGCAAAAGGTGTAGAGCGGGGTCCATTGGGAAATCAATGTTTGTCAGGGCAGATATTGTATTTACTACTTTAGTCCAGAAAGAGAAAATGTCCGGACAGCTCCACACAGAATGCATAAACGTCCCCACATTACCAAATGGGCAAAAAGTACAATAGGAATGGGGGGCTAACCCCATCAAGTACCGCTTATGGGGGGTCAGATAGGTGCGATAACATATATTCATGTGAATAAACTGATGATTGGGATTTTTTGACGAACCTGTAACACTGTCCCATACCGCTTCCCAATCTAGACCTTCCTGTAGGTTTCCTATGTCTCTTTTCCATTCTTTATTGAGGTTGTCTGAATGTTTTGAATGTGCACATAGAAATGAGTAAAGAAATGATACTATTCTTCTTGGAGCTTTTTGTATTGTTTCCACAATTGGGTGCAATTTTAAGCGTGAACTCCATTGAATATTATGAGGCTTAAGAGCTGATCGTAACTTGAAATAATGAAAGAGAGAATGTTTCGGAACATCATATTGTGTAATAAGATCACAGAAACTCAATGATGAGTCAACACCGTTTATATCACTCAAATCATATATGCCCTTATGCACCCATGGGCCTGGTGTAAATGGTTTATTTCCTAGTAAGTAAGTACTAGTACTTACTACTAGTACTAGTACTAAGTAAACCATGGTTATACCAAAGGGGAGAATTTTTGTGCCATTTCATGTCCACACCAATGTGTTTTTCCACTGCTCTAAATGTTGTCAACAAATAGGATATAATTGGACCACACCGTAAAGAGGATTGTCTAGTTGAAACACCTGAAAATAAGTAATCCTGCAGTCTCACTGGCGCCACAAGACCCTTTTCAATGTCAATCCAGGAGGTCTGTGCCTCCAGGTCTAGCCAGCGTCTTATGTGTTGTAGTGTAAAAGACCAATGGTATAGTTTGAAATTAGGGAGAGCCCAACCACCTTGTGATTTGGGTAACTGTAACGCAGACCATTTTATTCGTGGACGCCTCTTGTTCCATACAAAGGATTTGAGCAAAGAGTCCACCTTTTTCCAGTAATCAACGGGAGGAGAGAGAGGTAGCATTGAGCTAATGAAATTGATTCGAGGAGAACGTTCATTTTAACGACTGAAATTCGGGCTGGTACAGATGAAGGAAGGGGCATCCATCTATTAATATCATTTTCTATTTTCTTTAATATAAAGTTATAATTAACTTTGGCAATAGCAGACACAGAAGATGTTATCTGAACACCTAGATAGGTCACCTGGTTAGTTACAATAATGCCTGTTGGGAGAGCCAGCTCACTTTCGTCCACATTGAGGAGCATGAGAGCAGACTTCTTTAAGTTGGTTTTGAAACCTGATAGTTTACCAAAATTGCTCAAAATATGCATGATCTCTTGTAATGAGGAATGAATATTGGAAATATAAATCAATGCATCATCAGCATACAGGGATATATAATGTTTGGAGGAACCTATTGATATTGGAGTTAGAATAGTATTTTGGCGTATACACTGGGCCAAAGGTTCTATAGAGAGATTGAAAAGAAGGGGGGAAAGTGGACACCCCTGCCTTGTCCCACGGAATATGCCGAATGGGTTAGAGGAAATTCCTCCAGTGAAAACTCTAGCAGATGGGTTACTGTATAGAATTTGCACCATTCTAATAAAATTTGGGCCAAATTTGAATTCTTTAAGAACTCTCCATAAATATCTCCACTCTAATCGATCAAATGCATTTTGTGCATCTAGGAAAAAAAGTCCATTAGGCCTGCCACTTCTTTCTGCTCCATCAATGATATGAAGAAGCCGCCTTATATTGTCCGATGATAGACGTCCTTTCATGAAACCTGTCTGGTCCAAATGGATCAATTTATTAACCACTTTCTCAAGGCGAAAGCTAGTGCTTTAGCATATATTTTCAGATCTGCATTAACTAATGAGATGGGACGATAATTAGCACACTCCAAGTGGTCTTTGCCTGGTTTTGGCAACACAGTTATGAGTGCAGTATTAAGGTCCTTGAGAAGGCTACCATTGTCTAGTGCAAAGTTAAGTGCACCAAGCCATAACGAACCCAGCATTTCCCAGAAGTTCAAATATAGCTCAGCTGGGAGCCCATCGATACCTGGAGAGCGACCCTTATTAGTGAGCTTTAAGGCCAGAAGGAGCTCCTTCAATGTAATTGGAGAGTCTAGCTGTTCAACGTCATCAGGAGAAAGGCCTGGGAGTTTAATATTTTGGAAGAAGGAGTCCAGTTGGTTTGGAGTAGGAAAATATTCAGAAGTATATAAGTTAGTGAAAAAGTTCTTAAAGGTATTATTTATGTCTGGTGTTGTTGTCACTGTTCCTGCATGAGGGTCACGAATAGTAGAAATAGTCATATTTTTCTCTTGTTTTTTAAGTGTCAAAGCAAGGAGTCTACTTGGCTTACTACTCTCAGAATAGTATTTGTGCTTAGTTATGTGCATTAAGTATTCGACTCTCTGCTTAACCAGATCATTTAATTCTGACTGTTTAAGTTTAAGCTTAATGTATTTTCCTTCAGAGTATTTAAAATTCAACTCCTGTTCAAGGTTATGACACTCTAGTTCCAATCTCTTTATTTGTTTTTCTTTCATCTTTTTAAGATGAGTACAAAAACCAATGGCGTTATCCCTTAAGAAACCCTTGACTGCAGCCCATACAAACATGGGGTTAGAAACACTATTGATATTTATGTCAATGAATTCTTTCAGTTTTAGCTTTAACTGAGCAACAAATTCCTCATTTTGAAGGAGTGTGATGTTGAATCTCCATCTTGTTGGTTTGCTATGCATGGGGAAAAGGTCAAATGTTAGAATAATTGGATTATGGTGCGATAGGTATCGTGGAAGAATATTGATTGATTTAACACTATGGGCTATTTTAGCAGATGACAAAAAATAGTCTATTCTAGAGGACATTTTATGTGCAGCAGAGTAATAGGTAAAATCCTTGGTAGTAGGGTTATTTATCCTCCAAATGTCTATTAAATTCAGGCTTTTAGAAAAGTGACCTAAAGCCGTAGATGCTGCACCCTGGACTGTTGATACGAAACCATGTGACCTATCCATGTGTCTATCAAAAAAGGTATTCATATCAGCCCCAATAACTAATAGATGGTCAGCCAAGGAAAGTAGCTCTGTTGTTAAAACAGGGAAAAAATGTGCTTCATATATTGTGGGTGCATATACAGTTACAAATGCCACCTTTTGCCCCTGTATAGAAGTACAACAATAAGCTAACCTCCCTGATTTATCAGTGCTAATCCTCTCAATCTGAAGGGCTACATTCCTTTTCATTAAAATCATCACCCCTTTGGTGTGGGAGCCATCTCCTGAGGCAACAATTGGTTTATAATGTTTGTTTTGCATTCTAGTTCCATCCGCTGGTCTCAGATGGGTCTCCTGCAGAATTGCTATGTCAATTTTATGTCTGTGCAAAAAATCTAGAATACTGGTGCGCTTAAAAGGGGAGTTCAGGCCTTTTACATTTAAAGTTAATATGGTGTGGTTACCCATAATCACTGAAAATAAAACAAGACAAAAGGAATACACTCCTGGCTAATACATTGAATAGAAAAATATCCTGACTAGAAATAAAAATTACTCCTTCAGTGAACTGAAATCGAAGAAAATACAAGTGTTGGTTCATGTGTGGCCATTGCCACATCCCCACCCCTCCCCTGAACCCCTCTATAGCTAACGTCCGTGACATTCACGAAGCGAAGCCTATTAACAATGAACTTATGCCTATCTTCCCCTCCTTAAACAAAACACAGAAAATTGACCAAGTGTATTCTAATTATTCCATAAAATAAAAAGGCCAGGCGGAGCTCAGGAGCCTGCTGCTTTAACAAAACTAACACCATCAATCTAAAAATATTTTGCATCATTTCAAATTTAAACGTAGGCCCGGCATTTTAATTCAGCAGAAAACAGAAAATTATCTCTAATATGCAACTACCTCAAAATATTCGCTGTGACCAATTGTAAAGTTCAGTTTACACTATATTCTCCGTTCAATGTGCAAATTGAACACGTATATAGGATGCATCAAACCTTAGCTCTCCATTTCAGCAGGTGATGCTACTCTATCGACAGTTGGCTCGTAGTCGGACAGAAACCGTTGAGCTTCTTCGGGGGAGTTGAATGATTTGTTTGCTCCGTTGACTTTAATCCGCGAAGTCGCCGGGTATATCAAAAATGTGTCAATTCCCCGCTGGCGAAAGCGGGCTCGTACGCCTTTGAAAGCGCTTCTCCTCTGGGTTGTACCTCCGCTGTAGTCGGCGTAGAATTCCAAACGTGTGCCATCTGGAAGCGATGGTTTAGCCTTTCTTGCGCCTTGCAAGATCGCTTGACGGTCAGGATACCGAAGAAGTCGGAAAATCATCGTGCTGGCTTGAGAGGACTTTGTAGTGTACACCCGATGAGCTCTATCAATCTCCAAGGGCATTGTGGCGCTCGTCTCCAGCTCAGGGATCCATTTCGGAAGCATGGCTTTCAGGTACCCAACGGCATCTTTTTTCTCAACACCCACAGGAAGGTTGACAATTCGGATGTTGTTTCGTCTCCCTCTGTCTTCTAATTCGGCAGTCTTTAATTGCAGTTTGACCAACTCAGCAATGGAATTGTTAGCATCTTTTTTAACCTGACGTACTGACCCCTGAAGAGTGTCCACTTTATTAGATAGTGCCTCAACTTTAGCATTCTGACTGTTCATATTATCTTGCAAAGAGCGTAGCAATGCTCCGTTTTCGGACACACAGGCGCTGAGAGGAGACAGTGCTTTATCTAAAGTTTCTGTTAGCATAGCACTCACCACCTGGCGTGGCGTCTCTCTTTCAGCTTCCACCGTCTGTTTGATTAGCAATGCTACATCCTCGTGTGGCAAACTAGCCTTGAAGCGTTTATTCATCGGATTCTGTTGCTTTTGCGGAGAACTCGCAGGATTTTTGTTGGCCATCGTTGAGATAACTTAAAGTATCGTATACGAAATCAGAACAACACTTGAAAGAATGAAAAGTCAAAAGAAGGGAACATTTTTGGTAGGAGCTCAGTGTAGCAAGACCATTTCACTGCGTGGCTCACCGGCAGTCCTAATTGTTTTTATTTTAATATCTGGCCTTTGTTTTTGCAAAGCCAAATCAGAATTTCTCATGCCCCATACCTCAAAGCAGTATACTCGCTGAATCGCAGATTTGGAATGCCAGCCACATCTTGTAATTCTGAAACTCCTTAATGGCGGCCTTGCCAGATGCGTGGTTCAGCTTTCTGCAGCTAGGTGTCCGCACCTTCCTTCACGATATCTGGGGCAGTCAGCCATCCTGCTTGTATGAACTGCCATAACATATCAGAGCGTGAAATTTTGTTGTTTGCTATCATCAGCTTTTCTATTGTCTTTCGTGTAACAGAGACATCTGGTAAGTGAGATATACATCGATAAAGACTCCAACTATCAACTTCTGGGCAGAAAAATGGGTATGTTGGAGTATTAAATGCATCTCTCCGCCGATAAACACCCCCGGGTACCCCAGGTGCTGCTCACTGTACACAATGGCAGCCCAGGATCGTAATGGGTTTACCAAGCTTAGACTTTCAAAAACGTCTCGTAAAATATATAAATCGTCCCTACCTTCCAATAAATTCTTGTTCTCCAGGTACTCCAGATTGTTATCCTTCAATTAGCAACATTTTGAGATAAAGATGTCTATCGACTGGGATGCAAACAGATTGAGAAGATTATTGGATTCACTGAGAAAACCTGGATTTATTTGGTGAGTAAAGCAGCTAATCATCTTAATTTGTTAGCTAATTACTAGAGGAACATTAGAACTATCGGACGTTGACAACATTTTTGCAGTCAGCTGTATACAATCACTTTCCTAAAAAGTTCTAAGCTTTTTTCCACTCATCGTGCGTGGACTGTCATTATAATTACAGTCCAAGTGGACTAACCCCCGGGTAATAAATATGCAAAGGCACAATAGCCTTTGAGAACTTCCAGCATTAAAACTGGGCATATACCTGTAGATAAGAGTCCTTCCGTTTTAAATCACTTCACATTGACAGCTGTCATCTCTATGTATACTTGGTGATCTAACCCATGCTGTGCATTCAAAATTATCCAAACAACCCAAGAAATCCTGGGTGGTTTGATCATCAACAGTGTTCCTCTATGCATTTGTATGTAATCCGGACAAACAACGATCTGCCGCACGAGTCTGAACCGCCCCGAATACAGATTTAATGCCATCTGGCGATTGAGGTGTACGCATCTGGCAAGGTGTCCATTAGGCATCTCATGGCTTTGGTAAATGGCCAGTCAATTGGAAATACTACTGCGTGATATTCACAGAATACTGAAACTGAATAAAGCGCAGCATCATGGATATGAGGTATCGGTATGGTCATGATTTTATATGGAATATATTGTCAGAACACAGGCCTAAACAAATCACTGCGCCAAAAACAAAAGCATGAAAGTCCCATTCACGGCGTTCTTCAATTTTTTTAAAAAATTATTATTAAAACAGAAAAGTAGATGGTATTTTTTTCTGCTATCATCCTGCTCAGTAGTTCGAAGTAATTTCAAGCCACTACCTACTACATATTTTTACGGGATTTACGGGAGTCATTTGGGCTGTGCAATTTAGGAGACTGCCTGAAATGCTGTATGATCTAATGTCCCAAAAATACCAGGAAAATAAATAGGCATTCCAAAACCAACAATATGACAAACATTGTTTTTATGCTGATAACCACAGCTGCAGAGTTTAAAAAAAAAAAAAAAAAAATTTACATTGAAGGATGAGTTTACGTACTCCAGGCTGGGGTTGAACAGGCTTGATGAGAATTCATTTGCAAAGGTGATGCTGTCATTCAACTCATACAGTCCACTTCTTGTTTGTAACCCTCCATTGCTGAATCCTATTCCTCTCGGGTCCAAATTAGAAAGAAAAAAAATCAGTGCTTCAAAAAATTGTGCTTCATAATGTTACGCCAAAATTTTAGTATGGTGAATCAATAATGGCAAATCATTATTACTAAGTATATGGACATTGCAGTTTTATAATAGCCTACAATAGCTGTGATTATTGAGGCCAGTTTGTATTTGTAACATTATTATGAATTTATTTTTTGACAAACCTGTGCTGAAAAAGTTGAAGAAATCCTCATCTGAAGCATGTGGTTCGCATTTTGGGATGTTATTCTTCCTATTTGGGTGACATTTCATTATTATAACATCAGACATCTGCGAACGGCCCTATCCTGTCATACACTTTTAGCCGCATCACAAATACGAACAGAAGTGCACGACATGCAAGCACACACACATGCATGCATGCTCCTGCATACATGGTAAAACCCACCGAGGACTTGTCTGGAGTTCTCTCTTCCTCCTGAGCACCATGACAGCCACAACTAAAATGCTGATTAGTAGCAGCCCAGCTCCTACTGCACTGATGAGGACGGTATAAAACCCTGAACCCCACCGTAATAGTTCGCACCGCTCTCCATAGTACTGTTCCATGGGAGAATTGTGGCATCTGGAATTACAAAAGGGGAAAGCATTACTGACCCTCACAGTTTAACTGTTGGCCTACACACCAAATAATTACTGACATTGATATTTACCATGAACACAGAAGTATGCAAAGTTTAACATTTCATTTTAGCCTTCCTCTAGGCTTTTTGTGTGGCGAAAACTGTTTCATTCATAATGGTTAACTGGATTCATCTAGCCAGGAAATTTTAGAAGATGAGATTAATTTTTCAAAATATTCATGTAAATTTCAGGTAAAGATAGGTTTAGTTTGGTGAGCCCATAAAGTAGAAATTCAAACCATGAAGGCAAAGGATAGAATACAAAGACAAAGACAAGGCAAGCCATCTGCTTAAGCTTACATCCTATGGAAAGAAACCGCAAAGTAGTTGTCTCGCTGAGTAAGCAACAGACTGACTGAGGGACCTTGAGATCAAAACTCATCCTGGCATGGGCTATGGATATTTCATTTGTTGGGACTATTTATAAAATGAGCCAGAAACTGTTAAGATTAAGGTTGTTTACAAGATAAAGGAACACACTTTTGGACCTGTTGCAAACTGCACGAACAATAAACCACATGAGGTTGGATCCGTTACTGATTGACCAGGGTCAAGTGACGTTCGATTTTGTTCCAGTGAAAATTTAGATTAAGTCAATTTTATATCTTCTAACAGAGGTGGGACCAAGTCGCACAAGTGCAAGTCTCAAGTAAGTCTCAAGTCTTAACCTTTAAGTCTCAAGTAAGTCCCAAATCATTTTTTCTTGGGCAAGTCAAGTCCTGTAACAGGTGAAGTCCAAGTCAAGTCGCCCAATTATTGCAATTTTACCCATAGAATCTGATCTTAATAAAGTGAAAAGACAAGGTATTAGTAACGGTCAGTAATCTAAACATCATTGGCCAATGTGTCCAACCTGTTTAAAAAATATGACAGTAATTTGGATTTGCATTCTACTTACTGATATTATACACCATGGAATCAAACAAAACAGAAATAAATTCACAAAATTATTTATTGATGGCTTTCAGTCTAAACAAGATCACTTCTGTCTCACTTCTGCCAACTATATATAAGGCAAACATACATAAATCTGAAACAATAAACAAATTACAGAGCATCAGAAACATCTGTATGTGTTTCATCTGCATCATCTTGAGACACTAAGAGCTCTAAACACTTCCATTTTTAACACAGATTCAATAGAAAAACAACTGTTCTTAGAAAAAGATTCCCAGCGAGGATTCAACAATTTTAAACTCTGCTCAGAGCCTTCTACTCATGATCCGCTTACCGATTCTCCTGTTTCACTTGCGAGGTTAAAGTATGACTGCACAATAGGCTGATGATTGTATTTGACCGTATCATAACACTTTCCACTTCATAGGTAATGATTTATTTAAAAAACCCGGTTCATCTCATTTGTTAACAAGAGGAGTTAAGTCCCACTATCGTTTTACTGTAAACTATTACAATCAGTAAATTCTTATGGACTCTGATTGTGCCTCTCAAATAGACACAAAGTGGAAATAACATTCAATAAAGAATTGAATGCAATCAGAGTCATTTTTGTTTTCATTGTTGCTATCAACTGATTTAATTTGTTGGATTTTTAATTTGTATTTAAAGAAAACCGCTGACGTCACAGTCCATTCCAGTAGACTATTGTAAGGGATGCTTTGTTTTTCCTTTGAAGCTGCAATACAGGATAAACCAGTTCAATTGATTCGAACACTATTAAGTATATAGCCTATTCTAAACAAAAAAATAACTAAATTACTGAAGAAATTAATTGGATAAAGTGAATTAGCATAAAATGTTTCAAATCGCAATTTACAAATTTCAAAGCTGCATGAACATAAACGGCATTCACTCAACTCAGCCACTAAGCTTATGGTTTAATGTGCCAGCACTAAAACAATTAAAATTGTGCTAAAATGCCAAACATGCCCAGTGAATGACCCACAATGTGAAGTGTAATTGCCTACTATGTAATCTCATTCCGCTAATAAACGAGATGAGTAAAAATGACGTTTAATTGGGTTTGTTGGCAGTGTGTGTGTATATATATATATATATATATATATATATATATATATATACATATATTCATATATATATATATATATATATATATTCATATATATATATAATTTATTATTATTATTTATTCATATGAATTAGGCTAGTCAGGCTTAATCAGCTATTGTTCTCGCTTTTTTTTTGGAGACACCGGCAGTTGAAGTTTGCATTACACCTGCAAGCTAGGCTAACAGGATAATATTAGCTAATTGACAAGCACTTACTGAACAGAATGGCTCTTCAAATGACAAAAAAAAGTTTGAAGTTGTCGTCTGGCTGCCCGAGATGTTTATGCCGCATGTCTTGCACTGTGCTGTTCATCTTTTGCCGTCAAAATGGTAATTCCGAGAAAAAAAAAAGCCAAAGGCGATGAGTTTCGGTACCCCTCTCGCTGACATGTTGATGCCTATATCTGATAAAAGAGGGCGTGTTTCTCCAATAAACATGTAAGGTACGTGGAGAGGGCATGACTGATTGACAGGGTAGTGATCCAATCATGACAACGCAATTCTCAGTATGTGCTACAACTGGGTAATTGATATTTTTTATTCATTTATTAATTTTATATTCAAACTGAAAACATGAATTGAATAACATAATAACAATAACGAGTCATTCAAGTCATCGTGTCTCAAGTCAAGTAAAGACCCGACTCTTTAACTACCAAGTCCGAGTTGAGGCTCAAGTCTTTTATTTTTTGTTAAGTCACAAGTCTACAAAACAGCGACTCGAGTCCAAGTCACAGTGACTCAAGTCCCCATCTCTGTCTTCCAATGCACCAGACCCATCAAAATTAAAATTTGAACCCTCTAAGATGGTAAGGAATGTTAGTGGACCGTCATCATCACAAAATGATACTTTATCACTGCCTATGACCTTTCATAGTTCAGCAGTACCCTTAAATTGCAGTCCCACTTTGAAAACCGCTATGTCAACAATTCATACTAATAGTATACCCGTTTCACGGAAAAGCAGGCGGCGGTACTCATCCTCTCATACATGCTTACCCAAACCAACAGGAGTCTGTTTTAGCAACCTAACTCGGTTTAAGTTAACTTTACGCACAATATCGGAAACAACGGGGACCCAACCGCCACCTAATATTTTACCTGCTAATTTCAAAAATAGGAGAGGTTTTGGTATGATGCATATCAATATCCGAAGCATTAAAAAGATGATGGACTAAGTTAACATCTGCGTAAGAACTAACAATCCAGCTGTTTCAGGAATATCTGAAACTTTGTTAAACTCTTCCATCAAAGATATTGATGTCTGTTTAAATGGTTACAATCTATTTAGATGTGATAGACCCAAAAGGTGGTGGTGTTGCAATCTATATCAGAAATAATATCAAGGCACTTGTGGCATTTAATGTTTCTGTTCTGAAACAGTATGAGCTGTTAGCAGTAAACTAAACCATGCCACCCACCTCCTTATCGTTGGAATTTATCGCCATCCTTCAGCTCCCTTGGAAGCCTTATCCAACATTTTTAAAAATGTACTTCCATTCTTGTCCTCAGAAATCGTAATGCTGAGTAACCTAAACCTAAACTGTCAAAAGATTCAGACTGCCAAACATTTTCTTGCACTGAACTAAGCCTTACCCAGCTAATTTCTGAGCAAGCACGTTCGAATTTTAAGGATCCCTCAAAGTCAACATTGATTGACATTATCTTAACAAACGGACCACATAAATACTCTGCCAGTGGTGTGCCTTCACAAGATATGAAGGACAATTGCCCGATTCTGTGTGTTAGAGATTTCAAAGTCATGCATAGTTGTAAAAAGACATTTTTAAAATTTGAATAAGGATTTTTTTTTACATGACCTTAGCTGTAGTAACCTTTCTCACACATTTGAGACTCAAGATGTGGAAACTGCCTTAATTATTTTATGAATACATTTAGCTCGGTAGTCGATGTACAAGCACCTTTTAAAAAAGTTCAGACAGAAGGATAGATCCAATCCCAGGTTCACTTCTGAACTTTCTAACTTGCTTCGCTTAAAGAATAAAGCTTGGACCAAAGCAAGGCACAGTGGGGATCACTTACACTGGCTTTCCTTCAGATAGCTAAGGAATCAATGTACATCCTTAATAAGAAATAAGAAAGTCAACCTACTATCTAGATCTTTGCTCGAAAGTGAGTTCTGATCCTGGCAAATTCTGGAAATTGGTAAACTCTACTACAAAAAGGAAGAACATTGCTTCACTAAGTGCTCACATCACTTGCAGAGATGCAGTTCTGTCAGGAGAAAGGGAAATATGTTCAGCATTTAATAAGCATTTTGCTGCAGTTAGTCTCCTTTTTGAACAAATATGCCCTGGGTCTACCAACCAAATGTCTTCAAACACAAAAGAACATTCAAACCTAACCTCTCTCCCTCATTTTGTTCTTCATCCCGTTTCCTCTTCCGCAGTTGCAGAAGCTCTCAAAACAATCAATGCCACAAAAGCAACAGGAGAAGATCACTTAGTCCCTTTTTTGAAAATCTCTTTAATCCCTGACTGCTGAACTCACACTTTCAACTTAAGTACTCATACAAGTATCATTCCTAAAGTCTGGAAAACAGCCCGTGTTATGCCTCTTCACAAAGGTGGGGATAAATCTGTTTTAAATAACTATCAGCCTATTTCAAAGCTACCCTGCCTTTCAAAGATTCTCGAATCTCTTGTTAATATTCAGCTTAAATGTTTCCTGAACAAATATTCCATACTGACTTTATCGATCTGGTTTGAGGAAAGGACATAACACAATCTCCGCCACTTCCCTATTTCAAATGATAGTTTCCTCTTTAGACAATAGGATGTATTGTGCAGCCCTTTTTATTGATCCTTCAAAGGCTTTTGACACTGTTAATCATGTCACACTCCAAAATACACTAGGGTTGAAACGATTCCTTGCATAAATCAAATAATTTGATTACTAAAATCCTTTGAGGCAAATTATGTATATGCTTCGAGGCTTTGTTTAAATCCGCAACACAACACTTAAGATGGACGCTTAATACGTTAAATAATGCACATTTCTGATGGGACACTTTGTCAAAGAGAACATTTATTAAAACATAGAAGCATACATTGAGTTTGGCGGTATGGCTCTGTTCGAGAGATCCCTGCCCGTCCAGCGTGGAGCCGAAGGCAGGGAGCTGCTATTAACCCCCCTGTCCATAGAACAGAGCCAAAAGCAACAATGACCTCAGACAGAAGAGACATTGTTATGTGTGACAGTTAGACATGAAAGAACAGGATTACGGGATGCTACAAATGACAGGAGGAGCTGGGGAGGAGGAGGGATGTTAAGCGTACATGCTGCAGAGTCTCTGCTCAGAATATGAGCTTAAGTAAACTAGCATATCAATCGAGCAATCATGTGACGGCAAATCAGATGACATCGAAGAGCACTCAGGTGATTCAAGCTCAAGAAGCGGCTACTATAGTTACCAAGCTTGACTTCGTGCCCATCAGAATTACTCAAAGCTCCACTTACGCATTATTGGAAAAAGAAAAAAGTTGTCTCACACAGAGGCACATGCTCCTATGTTCAATTATAGGCATGCCTCAGTGTTCACCAAAGAAATATTTTAAAAAATATTAAAAAATATTAAAAATAGCTTTGTACATTTTTCACAGTTATGTATTGTTTTCAAAGTCTGAGAGAGACCCCTAGCTGTTGGGCAAATAAATCTTGAGTGGATGTATCCCAGGTAAGTTCGTACAGATAAAGATCATATGATCCCAATATTTTCCATTTTGACGTTTTGTCGACTGCCAACAGCATCTGTGCTTATGGGGACAGCATCCTCCAGTAAATATGCACTCCCTGTAAGGCGCTGTGGAGCAGAGCACCTGATACCTGATTTAAATTGAAGCCCATTATGTTAATTTGTAATTCAAATTGTCTGGGAAGTGCCTGTATGAGAAAATGGTTTTGAGCGGGGAAAAACGTATTTGGTCTCATTACTAGCCATTGTGCTTATATGCGCATCAATGCGGTCGCTGTAACGTGAATGAAATGAAGCACGAGCGTGAACTGCAAAGATCACGGAGTATGAGAAAAAAGAAAATTGCCAGCCAAAACAACAGACACCCCAGCTAAAAAGACATAAATTGTCCGAAGTATGGGATCGCTACATATTGAAAAAGTATAGCGCAGTGCCTCTATTGTAAAACGGAATTAGCTTGCCTCAAAAGCACTTTGTCAATGTTGCAGCACTTGAACCGAAAACATCCAGTCTCTGCATTCAGAACCTTGAATGGAACGACACAGCAAGGTAAGAAATGTTAGCTGTTGCATCTTACGTAAGTTGATGTTTTGTCTAGTTGTGATTAAGGCTATTAAAGACCAATAGTTAAGGCAATATTTAACGAGTGGCAAAAGACGTCAATCAGTTTGGTGGCTGTGTGTCCCTACATAAGCAAAGTTTTGTTCAAGAAATTTATAAGCCACAGAAAATAAAACCCTGCTGTCAAATTTTTCAAGTATGGGCTTAATTTGTGTCGTAATTAGGTTAGTAACACGCACTTTCCTCTCTTTCTGCCCTTTTGCTTCTGATGACCTGCAGTGTGTCAGGCGCTGCAGGATGTCAGAGGGGAAAAAGTGTGATAGTATACTCCTTTTCTTTGAATTTTGATGTATCATATTAAAGATGAACCTTTTCAGATTGCGGTTTTTAGGGGTCAATTAACCCATTTTAGAGCTTTGATAAAAGAAAAATCATAAATATTTTCCACCTGAACCACCATGGTTTTGCTTGTTTTAAAAGTGAGATAACCATCAATAAAAAGCAATAACAATAAGCACATAAAAAAATCTAAGCAAGAGAAAAAATTAAGCACAACAGCATAAATAAAAACATACTCAAACAAGAGCCATCTGGCAATGGCGGATCCCCCCGGCTGTAGGTTGTGTAACCTACAGGTTGTGTGGACAGACGGACGGACCGAGACCCCCAAAAGGCACAACTAGACCATAAGGAGAAGCTCAATACCAAATTTGGTGTTTGTAAGTGGTATAGTTTTCGAGTTCTGGTCCGGAAACTATTTTATTACAGACGAACGGACTGACGGCCGGACACACTGATCACTATATTCCCCCCGCATTATATGCCGGGGGGATAAAAATTCAAAAATTGGCTTTCCACTTAAGAGACCTGTCTTATTTTCTCTTTTAAATATTACTATTGCGCTTGAATTGCTATGGAATGGGAAGGAAACACTAGGAACTTGGGAATGCTCGGACACAAAAGGAACTGGAGGACAAAAAGGGGAGAGAGACGCCAGATACGGGGATCCAACATAATTTATTAAATAAACAGAAAACCAGAAAAGGGGGGAAAAAACGGGGCAATCCGGCCAACGGAAACACCGTGCTACTGCACTGAAGGAGGGAGAACTCAGGAATCCAAAATAACCAGAAACACTAGGGGGCAGACTCGGGACCACTCAGACGGGACTAGGGGAGACTCGGAACAGGGAGCTACGGCACACTCGGAAGGGGAGCTAGGGGACACTCGGAAAGGGCAGAGGGCAGGCACAAGACGAGACAGTGGGCACAGCTGGCAGATGGCTAACTCGGATGGCACAGCTGGCCGGGAGAAGGGTCAGGGAGAACATCAGGAGGGGGGCAGACAGGACGGCAGGGATGCTGGGCTCGGAAGCCGGCGAAGGCAGCTGGCACACTGGGGGCACTGGAGACGGCGAAGGCGACTGGCACACTGGGGGCACGGGAGACGGCGAAGGCGACTGGCACACTGGGCACAGGACAGGTGGCACACAGGGCTCTGGAGACGGCGAAGGGACTGGCACACTGGGCACAGGACAGGTGGCACACAGGGCTCTGGAGACAGCGAAGGGGACTGGCACACTGGGCACTGGACAGGTGGCACACAGGGCTCTGGAGACGGCGAAGGGGACTGGCACACTGGGCACAGGACAGGTGGCACACAGGGCTCTGGAGACGGCGAAAGGGACTGGCACACTGGGCACAGGACAGGAGGCACACAGGGCTCAGAAGACAGGGGGCACCAGGGGCTGAGCAGCAGGAAGGGTAGGCTGGACTGGGAATGCGGCTGAAGAACACAGAGAGAGATGAGGGGACCAGAGGAAGGTGCACCGGGCAGGGAGTGGTGTGAACGGGAGCGAAGTCAGATCTGAAATGGCTTGCTGCAGGGAGACTGATATAAGGTAGGGGCACAAGAAGACACAGGTGCAGGAACTTAATATTATTAACAAGGGGTGGAACATAAGGGAAACCTAATAACATGAAACAGATAAACATTAACACACAGACGAGGCTCACAAGACAATCCCAAAGACGGGATAAATAAACTGAATAAAAAGACTCCTAAGTGTACAGAATAAGAGCCAGAATAGATAATGAGAATGCAGAGGTTCTGCAAGAAAACTTAGCAAAGCCAGTGAATAGAAAAGCAAGAGGCGGACACTAGAACAGGGCGACTGCTGAGAGATCATTAGTCAATTAGTAAGTGCAGCTATACAATCCCGGGTGCTCGTTAGAAGGTTAGTATTATATACAATATTAGTATGGTAAGTAATTTTAGAAAAACAACAAACTGTTAGTAATTGTTAGTACATAAAGGAAAGCAAGGGGAAACTAGCAAACAAGAACGGAAGGAAGGCTGAAACCCAGAATCCATTAAATCACCCGAAACAGTGTCACAATCAATTAAAACAGAAACTGCTACAAACAATGACGCGACCGGGGAGAAAGCAAAGACAGTACATGGGTAAAACGTGGACTGGACTAACACGGGAGAGGAATAAAATGTGAACACTGAGACATGGACTAAAAACTGACATCACCAAAATAATAAAAACCTAAAATTGACTAACCAGACACATGGACCACGGAACACAACATGAATAAAACGAAGGTGATTTAATAAAATAATTGACTGAGCACGCACTATTACTTATTAGATTACTCGATTAATTGAGAGAATATTCGATAGAATACCCGATTATTAAAGTAACCGTTTACTGCGGCCCTAAAATATACTATCAAATGTTGGCATGAATGCAATGACTATGAGGTGGTTCAGCAACTATTAGAGTGCAGTGTATCAAAGTAGGTGAAATTCAGTCTGAGTTCCTACCAGTGACCAAGGGCATTCCAAAAGGTTCCATCCTGGGTCCAGTATTATCACTTATATGAATAACATTGGCATGACCCTTAATACCTGCAAATTATATTTTTATGCCACTGACACTATTTTATCAAGTTCTGCAAAATCAATTCAATCAGCCATCTTAAATCTACAAATCTCTTTAAATACCCTACAGTCTGCGCAACTAAATCTTAAACTTGTTCTGAATGCAGAAAAATCTGAGTTCATGCTCTTCTCCAGATCTAAGAACGTCAACTATGGTCTTCAGATCTGTACTTTAAATGGCATAATGATTGCAAAAGTACACCAATATAAATACTTGGGCATCTGGATTGATGAAAATTTAAATTTTAAAACTCAACAACATGGTTTTTTTGCATAGAAACCAGTCTAGTTTTCCATTCAGAGATTTGATTAGAGGTTTTATTAATCTTAAGAGTCATTGTTTTACACGAGTATTTTATTTCTTTGTTCTTTCAATTGTGTTTCGTCTTTTAACATTGTTATTATTGCTGTACTTTGATTTTACTCCAATTCTGCACTCAGATCTCACTTGCAAATGAGATCTTGATCTCAATTAGTTCATTTGGACTGACAGTAGTTCTGGTTCGGAACCAGTTCAGTTTAAGGAGCTCTGAACCTTGAATCTTTGTAGCAAACCGGCCCATGTTTCCACTAGTTTTGAGCAGCACCGTTGACATGTCCACTGGATGCGTGATTTGGGACTGCAAGTGAAAATGAACCATCTGTATCAAGCAACACAGGAAGATGAAGTGCTTGGATTCTTAGCAAATGTTTGTCCTGTTATTACAGGTCTTTCCGTTTACCCAGACAAGAAACATGGCCCTGTTACTCACAGTATGAAGACTATGGCGACTTATTTGCAAGAAGATTGGCATGGAAATTGTTTTGAGGTGTAACTTAGCTTAAACGTTAAGTATAAATAACAAAATATGTCTTAAGGCTAGCTTACGGTTAAACTCTCAAGCAGCTGCAAATTGGTTGAAAAACTGTCAAACTTGAAGCTTGTTCAAATACTAGCAGCAAATGTTGCATAACCCTTGACTTTGACTCTGGCTGGGAACCAACTTCTTGGGTTCCAAACCTATTTATTTTGGGTCGAAATGCAAAGGTTCAAAATTAGTGTCAGTGGAAATGCACTAAATGTGACCTCCTGATTAAATACAGTATACATACATTTGCTCAGGACTTTATTTCTTGAAATAAATTAGATATTCTATACAGAGGGCACGTAAAATTGCTATTAAAATCTATGTGAACAATTGTTTCCAAATGTGATTAATGGCCTACAGAGCCACAAGTGTTCATCAGATGAAGCATCACAGATTTTGCAGATTCGTGACTTTGCTGTTGGACCAAGCTGCTCTTTCAAGGTCAGTCAGATCGTTTTGAATTTTTGAGTCATCATTTCTCCACAATGTGAAAATGTGATCATTTTTCCATTGCGGTCTTCGAATGTTTATTTGCCTAAGTATTAGTATTAGTATTCAAAAATGCATGAGCAGCAACCATCTGGCCAGTTGAATGAAAACCTGTTGTACTGGCAATACTTCTTTGACCCCTAGGGGTGAGATGTGTATTTCACTCAAATTGGCTGCATAGATGCAGCACCTGAGACCACCCCCAGTTGTAAGCGCTGTGCATTGGTAAACGACAATTGCAAGGTTAGGACTATTATCACAATGTGACATTCATGTCTTTATGTGCAAATAAACTAGAATATCCTGAGGAAAGCCAGGCTGTCATGGAAGAAAATCCATGCTCCACGGGAAGGGATCTGCACAAATCAGCCTTATTTTAGAATTGCACTGATTTGGGATCAGTAATGCCTTTTAACTACCACTTCATGGGGTCAGGTGATGGACCTGAGAAAGTTGACCCTCAATCAGCTCTTTGTTACTGAAAAGTTCTGAAATGAACATGGCTCCCAATGAAGTGGTGAATATTCTGAAGTGTCTGCACTTTTACTCATAAAAGTTCCAAACAAAACCAGAAAACAAACAAATAATCAGGGAAAAAATACTTGTACTAACGTGGTAACAAGGGACAAATTACATATTTATGCAAGTCTCCTTACTCGCAAAAAGGCCCGGTTTTCATGTTGAAACAGCTTCCATGTCCATTACAGTAGTTGAGAATTTTTTAACAAGGTCCAAAACACTTCCAGATGCCATCATCAACCTCCAAGGTGAAGTTTGCGAAATTCAGGCCGCAGGTGACGTCAGGTCTTAGGTCTGTAATATCTGTTTAAAAGAGCAAGGTGCAAAATCAAATTCATGAACAACTTGTGAATATTTATCTTGAACTCATACATGCAGAGTATGATGATTGATTTGGCAGTGACACATTTTTTTTGTCCTCCTGGTTCTGTTAGATGCATCAATCTCTAGATCGGAATCCAATTCATTGTACATTTTACATGCTGAGACAGAAACTGAAGGAAAAAGTTCCCAAAATTTGAGCAGGAACAAAAGATGGCTGCAGTACAGGCTTGGTCGAGAAACACCAAGGAAGATGTTCAGTTCTGGTGCATCAGTGTGTCACAGACTTCATGCAGTCATAGTATGCAAAGGATATGCAAACAAATATCAAATGTTGCTGCTAAATTGTATATGATGTTACATTTTGTCATATATTTTTATGGGCCTGTAAATGGGGCCTCAGACCAGTCTCCCCAGCTACACCAAGCCATACCTCCAGTGTACCAGATGCCAATGCCTGACTTCGAACCACTCCCTGACCATTCTTTGGTCTAAGTGCCCTCTGAGTTTTTCTTCAGTTAACCTCTTCCACCCTGGACTTGCCGTCGGAAGGATTATAGCCCTACTCTCACCTCGCCTTAAAGCACATTACCTCTCCAACCCCGTTCCCATTTACATTTATGATTATAAGTGTTAATGCGTTCAGTTGTAAGGACCAGTTGGTATACAGTTGAATTACAGTCCATTTCCCCTTAGCTTGCTTTATTATTCATTGGAATAGTTATCAACCATTTTCCTAATCCATATTAAAGGGGAACTCCGCGCTGTCCAAGTTAAACAATATCATTTCGATGCTGATGCTTTACAAAGTTCTCAGTACCTTGTTTTAAATGTCAGGGCCCACAGAATTCTACCAATGAAGTGTGGAGCTACTTTGGGCCTCGTTAATGATGTAAAAATGGCAATTTCTTTGCATGGCAATACTATGTCCCATTCACTACCATTGTAATCCTGTTGGGAGCTTTGGCTAAAAAGCCCTGTATTTCGAAATGTTGGGTGCATATGGGGGTGGGGTATTCGACTAAAGTTAGTACTCATCATCATGTTTCAATACACCCAAAGTCATTTTCACACCGAAGTTCCCCTTAATGGTGACATAAAACGTTGATGTCTTTAGAAGCTATTTTGATATTTTTTACATTTTTTTCTATGTCAGTGTCTGATCAGCTCGATTTGCCCAAGAAAACGCTTTAAAATGGGTTTTGCCAACTCAGGTCTGCGCGTTTGCTTATGTAAAAAAAAAAACTGTGTACATATAGGGACATCACCATATTGCTGGTTGACGCTCAACCTGTTTCCTATTAAGAATCGGACAATTGAATTGATTTACTGTGCAAATAAGCTACCAATAAGCTACATTGCCAGTAATGATTACGACATAAAGCTTTGTGTCAATTTGAAAGCTTCAATATTAAATCGCATGGACTACTATAAACTGAAATTTCTCAAAATTCCATCTTGAAGTAAAATGTTATGCAGTAAATGCTGTTGAAGGTGGTATTGCGATCAGGTTTAGATTTTATTTCCAATTAATTGATAAGATAATTGTCGTTTATACAATCAGATAGTGTAGCCTTCCTACAACTTTAAAGACCTCATTAATGATTTTGCCAGCATGAAAGTTTGATCCATAGCATGCATTTTAAATTATTTTAAATGCATGCCATGTGTCGAACTTTCATGATGCAGTAATAACCAATTTAATAAATGATTCACTTACCACCGCTTTGACAAAAGCAATCCAATACAAAACCCAAAACCAGTGAAGTTGGCACGTTATGTAAATCGTTGATAAAAACAGAATACAATGATCCATTTGCAAATCCATTTCAACTTATATTCAATTGAATACACTGCAAAGACAGGATGTTTAATGTTCAAACTGAGAAACTTTATTATTTTTTTTTTGCAAATAATCATTAACTTAGAATTTAAAGGCAGTAACACATTGCAAAAAAGTTGGCACAGGGGCCTTTTTACCACTGTGTTACATCACCTTTCCTTTTAATGACACCCAGTAAACGTTTGTAAACTGAGGAGACCAATTTTTGAAGCTTTTCAGGTGGAACTCTTTCCCATTCTTGCTTGATGTACAGCTTAAGTTGTTCAACAGTCCGGGGTCTCTGTTGTCGTATTTTACACTTCATAATGCGCCACACATTTTCAATGGGAGACAGGTCTGGACTACAGGCAGGCCAGTCTAGTGCCCGCACTCTTTTACATTGGAGCCATGCTGTTGTAACACATGCAGAATGTGGCTTGGCATTGTCTTGCTGAAATAAGCAGGGGCGTCCATGAAAAAGACGCTGCTTGGATGGCAACATATGTTGCTCCAAAACCTGTATGTACCTTTCAGCATTAATGGTGCCTTCACATATGTGTAAGTTGCCCATGCCTTAGGCACTAATACACCCCCATACCATCACAGATGCTGGCTTTTGAACTTTGCGCCTATAACAGTCCGGATGGTTCTTTTCCTCTTTGGTACGGAGGACACAACGTCCACAGTTTCCAAAAACAACTTGAAATGTGGACTCGTCAGACCACAGAAAACTTTTCCACTTTGCATCAGTCCATCTTAGATGAGCTTGGGCCCAGCGAAGCCAGCGGCGTTTCTGGGTGCTGTTGATAAATGGCTTTTGCTTTGTATTGCATTGAGTTTTAACTTGTACTTGCAGATGTAGCGACGAACTGTAGTTACTGACAGTGGTTTTCTGAAGTGTTCCTGAGCCCATGTGGTGATGTCCTTTACACACTGATGCCGGTTTTTGATGCAGTACCGCCTGAGGGATCGAAGGTCACGGGCATTCAAAGTTGGTTTTCGGCCTTGTCGCTTACGTGCAGTGATTTCTCCAGATTCTCTGAACCTTTTGACGATATTACGGACCGTAGATGATGAAATCCCTAAATTTCTTGCAAGAGCTGGTTGAGGAATGTTGTTTTTAAACTGTTTGACAATCAGCTCACGCATTTGTTCACTAAGTGGTGACCCTCGCCCCATCCTTGTTTGTGAATGACTGAGCATGTCAGGGAAGCTGCTTTTATACCCAATCATGGCACCCACCTGTTCCCAATTAGCCCGTTCACCTGTGGGATGTTCCAAATAAGTGTTTGATGAGCATTCCTCAACTTTCTCAGTTTTTTTTGCCACTTGTGCCAGCTTTTTTGAAACATGTTGCAGGCATCAAATTCCAAATGAGCTAAAATTTGCAAAAAATTACAAAGTTTACCTGTTCAAACATAAAGCAACTTGTCTTTGCAGTGTATTCAATTGAATATAGGTTGAAAAGGATTTGCAAATCATTGTATTCTGTTTTTATTAACGATTTAAACAATGTGCCAACTTCACTGGTTTTGGGTTTTGTAAATTAGTTATTGTCGCTTCGCGGCAACCAGTGTGCAACTGCGCTTCCGTGCAAATGTAGTCTATTCTTTTGAGCGCTGAAATCATTTTGATTAAGTGCACCCTTAAAATAAATTAAGTTGCACTGCTGAGAAATATATATATCTGCTTTAGATATTTACTTTTCATTTTCTACATTGGAGTTGCTGAAGATCAAAAGTTAATTTAGAATTCCAAATGCTAATTTATGGAAAAGATTCACAAATAAATGCTTATATTTCATTAAAAAACAGTCAATACAGATCAAATTGCCTGGATAGAGCCCTGATGTCAACATCATCATGGCTATCTGCAATTACTAAGAGGGAAAGACACAAGTGAGACAGTCAGTCTGACAGACAGTCAAGTTTTCCACTCTGCTTGAAGCAAGCAAAAAGTCAATCATCTTACAAAACTATATCACAATAGGACAGTATCCCAAATTTTGTGGCAAATCAAATATTGATTTGGTTTAGTTTTTAACAGTTTACAGCTCTGTTTAGTACATTTCTGAGTAATTATAAACTTTTAATTTCATCATTTTTGCAAGCACATTTGCCCTACAAAATTACTTAAAATGTGCCGAAGACTCTTGCACAGTACTGTATATATCATTAAATCGGAGATGGAATTGGATCTATATTGGAGTATATTGGATTAATTAAATATTTATTTTTTCCCATCCCTGGATATCACTATTAAGTACGTTATCAATGAAGTCCATTGATGATCTCTATCATTTCTTGATAATTTCTTAACAACTACAGGCTTATTCAGAACATAATTTTTGTGATTATTAATCAAGCAATGTTAAATCAGGAACAGCTTGAATGCATTGATGTGTTTTGGGTAAGAGGCTCATGGAACGCCGTTGACAATCCCGTAATGCAGGCATTACCGATAGGGGGACGTTGGGCTTTAGGTCAATAACTAAAGTGCCAATTGCGACTATCCTATTTTCGTCAAAAATGCCTTTTGAAGCTTGAACTGTGATCTACGCCCGATTCCTGCTTCTGCTGCTTATGAAATTATTAAACTGTTCGCTACATGGTCTTCACATTATCTTGAGTAACCAGGCCAGGATTTCTGGAAAGAGCCATTGCTCTCGAGTTTCTCAAATTTATTTTTTGGTGCTTTTAGCACAATAAGATGAATGCAATTAAGTTCCATTGTATTTGAGGGAAGGCAGACATTTGCACTCGGCAACTGATGCCAAAACAATGTAGATAGATAAATAGCACTACTGGTCAGGCAAAAAAATGTTTTCTTTATTTTTTGGGTGAACTACTACATACAAACTGGTCTTTGTATGGTTTTCAGTTGAATGCAGGTCAAAACAGATTTTGTAATTTGGATATCTGTTTTTCTGTGGCATTTTATTCACTATACCAACTTTTTTTGCGGTTGGAATTGCCGCTGAATGTGCCATTTTTACAGTAAATCATGACTCAAAAATCATGACTAACTGGCAAAACACATGAACATTTTTAGATATCAAATTGACTGCTCATTTGGAATAAGACGGATCATATTAGTTTTAGATTTCTGTTAATGACGAGTCACCTATTTCACTCACTTAAAATTTCTGTTGGCTGGGCAATGATTCCAACCAGCTCCAATGTTGCATTTCCAAGGGTTTGAATTAAGTCATTGTTGGTTTTGAAATTGTTGAAAATACTCTCCAATGTCAGCACCAGCTCATCATTGAGAAATGCAATCTGCGTTGAATTGTTGGGGTAGTTGTATTCTGCGACACTGTAGACAATAAAAGTTTTCCTGTAAAACAGAATTATGCGAATTTAAATAGTTTTGCAGTAAAAACTGCATGAGTCTCAGACTGGCTGTGTGCACATGCTTAGCCATCTTCTATATATTAAAAACAGTAAATGTAACCATCAGCAAAGGCTATTTCTATAGCAGAGTGCTTAAATTATTAATATTTCAACATATACTGTAAATATCTTACATGTTCATAACATATGCACATGTGCAAAAAACATACACTCTGCATTGAACAATAAAGGTGGGCTTTACTACTCTTAAGAGATACTCTCGCCTAAACAGCAAAATTGCCTCATCTACAATAGGTGCTGATACCAATCACTTAATATCTCCTCAGCTTCCGTTAATTGCCTCCATTATGGCTGGCAGCGAAAAACAAAAACAAAAAAAAACAAGAAAGCAAAAATAAAGCCAGTGTTCAAGGGAAATGTAAGTCTTTACTCCTTCATCTGAGGACATTATACAATTATGAAAATGCAACTGAAATGGAAATCACCAAAATAACAAATCACAAAAATGATAACAATAACTTCAACGTGTTAGTTAATTTTTATTACTGCATTTAGTGATGTGAATTATTGTACCCATTAATTGCACAGCATTGCTTGGGAAATGAACTGGACTGAACCGGTGTGCTTGGTGGAAACAAGGCTTTATTGTAGTCATGGATATCAGTGTTACTTTTTTTCTTTTTCTTCCTTCATTTGTTATGACTATTAATTATAATCATATGGGACACAATAGTGAGTTACCCAAAGAAATGAAGTTTGGGTCAAAAAATGCTTCATGTGTTGATATGTTATGTGTTTGTCTTTGTCAGCAGGTTGTTTAGTTTTTATTTGTGGTTTTTTCTTACCTAATCATGTTAATTTTTTAGTTTATGCTTTTCAATTGCCACACAAATATTGGCAGGCGTGGAACCTACATTGAATTTACTTCACTTTTTATATCTGCATGGATTATGGTGAGCTCCTCTGTTATCCCTAGAAAACATTTTATGGTACATCTGACCATCAAATCCTATACTCTATTAATCTTAAAGCCTAGTCTTTAAAAATGGGAATAGATGTAGTCTGTATCGCCGGTTATAGCTGCAATGGCCTCACAGATAAAAGGAAAAGACACCAAATATTAACTTGGTTATAAGAGAAAGATGATGCAATTTCTACAAGAAACTCACTCAGTAATGACAGATGAAACTTTATGGATGGAGGAATGGGGTGGGCGAATATTATTTTCACATGGTTTAAAAAATTCGAGGGGAGTTATGATGTTTAAAAACAACTTTTAATATACTCTCAGAGCTTTAGAAACTTACCCTCAAGGAAGGTGGACCATTTTAAATATAATTATTGGGGATAAACAACAAGAGTTGTCAGAAAGACAATAAAGCTCGCCGGGGGGCAAGGTTAAAGTTATTCTGCACGCGGACGGGCGCGGACGCGGACGCCGGGGGTACGACAATAGCTCTTCGGACGTTATTCGTCCCAGCGAGCTAAAAAGGTCAGGTAAAGGTCATGGTCAAGGTCACAAGGTCAAAATTTTGGCATCAGTACGTAGGTTTTGCACCAAGGAGTATACATGCAAAGTATGAAATCCCTATCTCTCACGGTTTAAAAGTTATAGACATGGTTGAAGATTTTGTTATGGGCAAGGTTAAAGTTTTTTAAAGGTCGTGTAAAGGTCAAGGTCATCAGGTCAAACTTCGGCATCAGTAGGCAGGTCTTGCACCAAGGAGTACACATGCAAAGTATGAAAGCCCTGTCTCTCACGGTTCAAAAGTTATGGGCAAGGTTAAAGTTTTCTAAAGGTCGGTCAAAGGTCAAGGTCAAGGTCACGAGGTCAGAAATTTTGGCGTCGGTAGGTAGGTCTGGCATCAAGGAGTACACATGCAAAGTATGAAAGCCCTGTCTTTCACGGTTCAAAAGTTATAGGCACGGTTAAAGTTTTCTAAAGGTCTAACAAAGGTCAAGGTCAAGGTCACGAGGTCAGAAATTTTGGCACCGGTAGGTAGGTCTGGCATCAAGGAGTACACATGCAAAGTATGAAAGCCCTGTCTCTCACGGTTCAAAAGTTCTAGGCAAGGTTAAAGTTTTCTAAAGGTCGGTCAAAGGTGAAGGTCAAGGTCACGAAGTCAGAAATTTTGGCATGGGTAGGTAGGTCTGGCATCAAGGAGCACACATGCAAAGTATGAAAGCCCTATCTCTCACGGTTCAAAAGTTATGGGCAAGGTTAAAGTTTTCTAAAGGTCGGTCAAAGGTGAAGGTCAAGGTCACAAGGTCAGAAATTTTGGCATTGGTGGGTATGTCTGGCATCAAGGAGTACACATGCAAAGTATGAAAGCCCTGTCTCTCACGGTTCAAAAGTTCTAGGCAAGGTTAAAGTTTTCTAAAGGTCGGTCAAAGGTCAAGGTCACGAGGTCAGAGATTTTGGCAGCGGTGGGTAGGTCTGGCATCAAGGAGTACACATGCAAAGTATGAAAGCCCTGTCTCTCACGGTTCAAAAGTTATGGGCAAGGTTAAAGTTTTCTAAAGGTCGGTCAAGGTCACGAGGTCAGAAATTTTGGCATCGTTAGGTAGGTCTGGCATCAAGGAGTACACATGCAAAGTATGAAAGCCCTATCTTACACGGTTCAAAAGTTATAGGCACGGTTAAAGTTTTCTAAAGGTCTAACAAAGGTCAAGGTCAAGGTCACGAGGTCAGAAATTTTGGCACCGGTAGGTAGGTCTGGCATCAAGGAGTACACATGCAAAGTATGAAAGCCCTGTCTCACACGGTTCAAAAGTTCTAGGCAAGGTTAAAGTTTTCTAAAGGTCGGTCAAAGGTGAAGGTCAAGGTCACGATGTCAGAAATTTTGGCATGGGTAGGTAGGTCTGGCATCAAAGAGCACACATGCAAAGTATGAAAGCCCTATCTCTCACGGTTCAAAAGTTATGGGCAAGGTTAAAGTTTTCTAAAGGTCGGTCAAAGGTGAAGGTCAAGGTCACAAGGTCAGAAATTTTGGCATTGGTGGGTAGGTCTGGCATCAAGGAGTACACATGCAAAGTATCAAAGCCCTATCTCTCACGGTTCAAAAGTTCTAGGCAAGGTTAAAGTTTTCTAAAGGTCGGTCAAAGGTGAAGGTCAAGGTCACGAGGTCAGAAATTTTGGCATTGGTAGGTAGGTCTGGCATCAAGGAGCACACATGCGAAGTAGGAAAGCCCTATCTCTCACGGTTCAAAAGTTATGGGCAAGGTTAAAGTTTTCTAAAGGTCGGTCAAAGGTCAAGGTCACAAGGTCAGAAATTTTGGCATCGGTGGGTAGGTCTGGCATCAAGGAGTACACATGCAAAGTATGAAAGCCCTATCTCTCACGGTTCAAAAGTTATGGGCAAGGTTAAAGTTTTCTAAAGGTTGGTCAAAGGTGAAGGTCAAGGTCACGAGGTCAGAAATTTTGGCATGGGTAGGTAGGTCTGGCATTAAGGAGCACACATGCAAAGTATGAAAGCCCTATCTCAAACGGTTCAAAAGTTATGGGCAAGGTTAAAGTTTTCTAAAGGTCGGTCAAAGGTCAAGGTCAAGGTCACGAGGTCAGAAATTTTTGCATCGGTGGGTAGGTCTGGCATCAAGGAGTACACATGCAAAGTGTGAAAGCCCTATCTCTCACGGTTCAAAAGTTATGGGCAAGGTTAAAGTTTTCTACAGGTCGGTCAAAGGTCAAGGTCAAGGTCACGAGGTCAGAAATTTTGGCATTGGTGGGTAGGTCTGGCATCAAGGAGTACACATGCAAAGTATGAAAGCCCTATCTCTCACGGTTCAAAAGTTATAGGCAAGGTTAAAGTTTTTCTGCACGCGGACGGACGCGGACGCGGACGTGGACGCGGACGCCGGGGGTACGACAATAGCTCTCCGAACATTCGTCCCGGCGAGCTAAAAATGTTTGGTCAATTTATATGGTCCAAATAACGATGATCCACACTTTTTTGAATCTATTTGTAAAATTATAAAAACCTCAAAATTCACAAGTAAATATCTCATAATGGTTAGAGACTTTAATACCGTACAGAATAATTTAATAGGGAAATAATTCAACCAATCACCACCCACATGCTTCTACAGACATCATATCAATAATGAATACAACAGATCTGGTAGATGTTCGGAAATCAAGAAATCCAGAATTATATAAATATACGTGGTATGGACAGAATCGGGCAAGTTGCATATATTATTTGCTTATTTCCTTTTCTTTGTTATCCAAAACAAATAAGGCAGTAATTGAAAACTAACTAAAATCTGATCATCAACTTATTTCCCTTCATTTAGAACTAACTGAATATCCATGAGGACAGGGATATTGGAAATTTAATCCCACCCGAATCTGGAATGCCCAATTGGGGAACTATGTACAAAGCTTGCTCGTATGTGACCCCTTGCTGCCAACTCAGGATAGTGAGACAGGCACGAGCTTCGGAGGAGAGCCTTTAACTATCTGCCACTGATTCTTATACACTCTTTGGTTGAATCTTCGCAAGTTCAGAACTAGGGCTGAGGATACCTGGACATGAACCAACCCGGAGTCTTCCTGACGAGCGCCCGTCTGGCCAACAGGAGGCGCTGGAGCAACGAACAAAGCTGTTATTGTATACTCAAATCCGGCAGTCCCTTCCCAATTTGAAACCCTGTAGCGCGATAGCCAATTGTGCGCTACTCTGAAAAAGCTGCCGAGCCCTGCCGGTGGGTATGCCGTATAGGATATTTTTTTAATGTGTCTTTGGATGTCACTCAATTCAATTTGCCTCACAAAGAAAAAAAATTAAGATTAAATGAACAAAAAATCTAAATTGAGAGGCTTACATCACTACTTGACAGCTCAGAAGTAACTCTGGATGTGGCTGATAAACTGGACCAAAAATCAAAAAGAATTTGAACAACTAATTTATGACAGGTCAACAATAATGCATTATAGGAATAAAGCAAAATGGATAGAGAGGGATGAAAGATGCAATAAATTATTTTAAGTCTCCAACATAGAAATAAAGCAAAGATAAATATAGAGATTAAAAAGGAATGATGGGACAATTCTTACATCACCTACAGATATTCTGACTGAAGAAAAGATATTTTACAGAGATCTTCTCTTTCCAGTCACCACCTGTTCCACAAGATAACACTGATTGTAATCTGTTTTTCCCTCACAATCAAGTTAAATTATCAGAGGAACAGAAACTTGCGAGGGTCTAATTACAGAAATTGAACTCTACAATTCAATTATGTCCTTTCAACGGGGGAAAGCGCCAGGATTGGATGGTATTCCATTAGAAGTGTACAAAACTTTCTATGAACAGATTTAAAAAAAACCCTACTTAAACTTGTTTCATATGACAAAGGTATTCTCATAGGGACTCAGCAGGAAAGTGTACTCGCTCTGCTTTTAACACAAGAAGCTAGCGGCCACTATAAAGATCCGGTTCACTTAAAAAACTGGAGACCACTTACTCTTCAGTGCTAAAATGCTGAAATATCACCTAAATGCATAGCATATCGCATAAAAAAATGTCCTGCCTGATATTATACACGGATGAAATATTGCAAATAATATAAGACCATTACTTGAAATAATAGAACATTATGATAAAATAAAGACACTAGGTTTGGTTTTTATTGCAGACATTGAAAAGGCCTTCGATAAAATAAGATGGGATTTTATCAATGTTAGGATTTTTTTTTATTTAGGCCAGTCTCTAATACACTGGGTTAAAGATATGTACATTACCTCAGTCTCCAAAATTATACATAATGGTTATATTTCAAAACCCATTGCACTTTCATGGGGTGTAAAACAGGGTTGCCCGTTATCACCGTATTTATTTATTATGGCAATAGAAATACTCACTATAAAAAAACGAACAAATATTAGAATCAAAGGGTTGGAAATGCAAGGTCTAAATACAAAACTTTCAATGTACGCTGATGATAAAATTTTTCTTCTGAGCCCTCATTATACAAAATCCAAAACCAGTGAAGTTGGCACGTTGTGTAAATCATAAATAAAAACAGAATACAATGATTTGCAAATCCTTTTCAACCTATATTCAATTATATACACTGCAAAGACAAGTTACTTAACGTTCGAACAGGTAAACTTTGTATTTTCTTGCAAATATTAGCTCATTTGGAATTTGATGCCTGCAACATGTTTCAAAAAAGCTGGCACAAGTGGCAAAAAAACTGAGAGAGTTGAGGAATGCTCATCAAACACTTATTTGGAACATCCCACAGGTGAACGGGCTAATTGGGAACAGGTGGGTGCCATGATTGGGTATAAAATCAGCTTCCCTGACATGCTCAGTCATTCACAAACAAGGATGGGGCGAGGGTCACCACTTGAACAAATGCGTGAGCTGATTGTCGAACAGTTTAAAAACAACATTTCTCAACGAGCTATTGCAAGAAATTTAGGGATTTCATCATCTACGGTCCGTAATGCCGTCAAAAGGTTCAGAGAATCTGGAGAAATCACTGCACGTAAGCAACAAGGCCAAAAACCAACATTGAATGCCCGTGACCTTTGATCCCTCAGGCGGTACTGCATCAAAAACCAACATCAGTGTGTAAAGGACATCACCACATGGGCTCAGGAACACTTCAGAAAACCACTGTCAGTAACTACAGTTCGTCGCTACATCTGCAAGTGCAAGTTAAAACTGTACAATGCAAAGCGAAAGCCATTTTTCAAAAGCACCCAGAAACGCCGCCGGCTTCACTGGGCCCAAGCTCATCTAAGATGGACTGATGCAAAGTGGAAAAGTGTTCTGTGGTCTGACAAGTCCACATTTCAAATTGTTTTTGGAAACTGTGGACGTCGTGTCCTCCGGACCAAAGAGGAAAAGAACCATCCGGACTGTTATAGGCGCAAAGTTCAAAAGCCAGCATCTGTGATGGTATGGGGGTGTATTAGTGCCCACGGCATGGGCAACTTACACATATGTGAAGGCACCATTAATGCTGAAAGGTACATACTGGTTTTGGAGCAACATATGTTGCCATCCAAGCAACGTCTTTTTCATGGACGCCCCTGCTTATTTCAGCAAGACAATGCCAAGCCATATTCTGCACGTGTTACAACAGCATGGCTCCGTAGTAAAAGAGTGCGGGTACTAGACTGGCCTGCCTGTAGTCCAGAACTGTCTCCCATTGAAAATGTATGGCGCATTATGAAGCGTAAAATACGACAACGGAGTCCCCGGACTGTTGAACAACTTAAGCTGTGCATCAAGCAAGAATGGGAAAGAGTTCCACCTGAAAAGCTTCAAAAATTGGTCTCCTCAGTTCCCAAACATTTACCGAGTGTCGTTAAAAAGAAAGGCGATGTAACACAGTGGTAAAAAGGCCCCTGTGCCAACTTTTTTGCAATGTGTTGCTGCCTTTAAATTCTAAGTTAATGATTATTTGCAAAAAAAATAATAAAGTTTCTCAGTTTGAACATTAAACATCCTGTCTTTGCAGTGTATTCAATTGAATATAAGTCGACAAGGATTTGCAAATCATTGTATTCTGCTTTTATCTACGATTTACATAACGTGCCAAATTCACTGGTTTTGGGTTTTGTACATTGCTCTAGAGCCTAACAAAAGATCTGGATGACTTTTCAAACCTATCTGGACTGAAGCCGAATTATGAGAATTGCCAAATATTGAGGCTTGGTTCCCTGAAAAATAGAAATTTCACTCATCCATGCATTTTACCAATTCATTGGACAGATGGATTGGTTTGTGTACTTGGTATACACATCCCAGAAAATATGAGTGAAATTTTAACTATTAATTTTAATAATAAATTCAGTAAAATCATAAGAATTCTGCTGCCCTAGAAAGAGAAATATCTGAACATTCATGGCAAAATAACTTTAATTAACTCATTAGTTGTATCCCAGTTTACATACCTATTTATGGCACTACCAACCCCTAAAGAATCATTTTTCTAAATATATGAACATAAGATATTCATATTTATATGGAATGATAAACCTGGTAAAATTTAGCGTACATATCTCTACAACGATTACGCATCTGGTGGGCTAAAACTTTTTGGGCTCTAATTTCTTGGCGCAGCGCAGGTGGCGTAGCGTGGCACAGCCCACGCAGTGGTAATTTCGTCCAGCGCAGCCCGCGGAGTGGTAATTTTGTGAGGTGCAACACCGTGCGCAGCCTTTGGTAGATGAACGTGCGCCGAGATGGGTGTGGCGGCGTAGTAGGGGGAGGTGTCACATTCATCAAGACGCAGTGACAATTTTGTAGAAAAAGTCTCTGCTGGAGTTGCGCAGACAACTTTCCAGCTCCAACCTGGTTTAACTTCTGTGCAGTGGTAATTTGGCTGACCGGCTCACAGTGCGCACACGTCACTAAAATCTCACAGGCAGCTTTCCAGAATGTCAGGCACATTTCAATGCAATAAATAATTACAGGAGGCACTATTTAATGTAACTATCTGAATAAGTACATAAATTATAGTATCTACCTCAATTGTCCTGATGTCAGATTAAAGGCGGTTCTAATGAAAACTTGACCTGGCTTAATCAATGCAGCTGAATCTGTGATGCAAACTAAGGACTTCACACCTTTCCCGGCCAACCACAAACTATATATAAATATATATATATATATATAGAAGGTTATATTCTCTTTAGGAAGGATAGATGTAATAGGCGAGGAGGAGGCGTAGCAATCTATGTGAACGAAAACATAAGTGTACAGGAAATTCCCAAAATTGAACATTCCTTGCCATGTGAAGATATCTGGGTCAGGCTCATTGGCAAACACGAGACAGGTTTAAACATATGAGTATGCTATCGACCACCAGCTTTGGACAGTACAGTCAATGAAATGCTTTTTAAGAGGATTACGCAAGCTTGTAGAGGTGGAGGGACTATTATTATGGTAGACTTCAATTATCCTGGAATCGATTGGGAAATGGTGAAAGGACAGGGTAGGGGGGAGGAAGAATTTCTAGATGTTATAAATGATAATTTTTTGGTGCAGAATGTTAATAAACCTACAAGAGAAAAGGCAATTTTAGACTTGGTCCTCTGTAATGACCCAGATAGAATTCGCAATGTTGCGGTACTGGAGCCACTTGGGACAGGTGGTCACTCTGCTGTTAATTTTGATGTTTCATGGGAAGATCAATGGTGAAAGTAGGCCGGAACGCACAGGAACGCCGTGGTGGTAAGAAATATCTAGACCTCTTCAACAGGAACGCACCGGAACGCAACCGGAAAAGCAACATTCACCCCTGCTATGATGCGAGCCCGTTCTATTTCCAAGCGAATTGTAACGAAATTAGTGTAGATTTGATGAATATACAAAAAACATCTTCAGAATATGACTTCTATGGTAGTAAATTGTGAAGTTGAACGCGATGTGAATGTGAATATGCTTTCTCTCAGTCTCCCCCCTCTCTCGGACGCGCGCAGCCATCACACTCTTTCCCAAACAAATGCACGCGTGAGTAACTCAATGCGCTATTGGTCAGCTTGTGGTTGCCTAGGTGATGACAGGAGGCCAGGCTCTGTGAAATCATATCGCAAATTTGTAAAACCAATAACGTTACTTTAGCCAAACGCTTGTTTCTTAACGTTACACTTGACTTGAATGAAAACGTTTTAAAAATGCAAAGAACAATTACATTCATGTTTAATGAGAGACAGAGGGAGCAAGCCGAGGAAGAGGAAGAACAGAGAGAGGGAAATGTGGATGTGGGCGCGGTACATAATGTAGCAGGTAGGCTTTGCTGCTACAATGCCCATTTTATGACTGTGTGTCAGATACACACGGTGTGTCCGAAACCTCACACTCAGTCCCTACCCTCATCCACAATTTAGTGAGCTGCATATTGTGGACCCACCCTGTAGACACAAATCGGTTTCGGACACTACTCGCTGTCCAGCCCGTCGCTCAACTTGACAAATACCATGGTCCGGGTGAATACTTTTTTCTGATTGGCTGGCAGGTATATATTAAAACCGTGAAACCGCACAGGTAGTTCGGCTACGGTCGTTTCATCATTCGAAATTCATCCACCAGCCAACTTGTAATCCTAGAAACGTTAGACCTAGTATTGGGCTGGGTACAACGGAAACCTAGCTGCTCATTTATCTCCAGTAAATTTAGCGGCGTCATATATGTTGCGTCCTGCGGGGCGGTTAACTATAGGTACTCAAGCGATAATGACCGGAAATATTACAGCTGCGAAGTCATCAGGCTTTATTCATTAAACGATTGTAATTGTGTAGGCCTACGGTTACAAAGGAAGCTAACGTGTCCACTTCTTGTGTCAGCAAGTGCTGACATTTCGCTTATGCCAGCAGACTGATCTCAGCTCGCTGACTGCGGAAACCGTCCTAAGTTCTTTGTTATTGTGCGTAGCAAGTTAGCTACAGTCTGCATAATCGCACATAATGTTGCATTATGCATGATCTCCATTTCAGCTGGAATCCGTAATCAAATCAGCTGGTAAACAGATGTAACAGTTAAGCGTGTGCAAAAAATTCTTTCTCCATGAACGTAAGATGAACTAAGATAGCTGGTTCAATTCAATTTGGCCTATAGTAGGCTATTGGGTATGAGAAGGCCTGTTTAATGATTACCAACTTGTTTTTTTGTTTTTAGTGCAAAACTTTCACCAAAAATTTCAGAATGCTGCGATATGATATTTCTGGCAAATGACCTTGGTATAAGCGAGATAATCAACTCGAAGGTGAGCATTCAACGGTTTTAATGCACTTTGCGGAGGCAACCTTGCCTCTGCGTCGTGCATTTAAACCGTGGAATGCACACCTTCTCCTAAATTATCCCTTACATAATCTCGTCACGCAGTTAATATCCGACACAAGACGACAACTTTTAATGGGGGCTCGTTTTCACAAAATTTGATAACAACGGACTCTACACAAATTACATATTGATTAAAAAAAAATAAAAATAGTTGTATAATTTGAAATACTATGTTGTCTGTCTTCTGTTGAATATTTTTCGCGCCACTGCTCACTTTGCTGTCTCGCCAGTCAGAATCGTTTAAAAAACTACTTACATCGTTTCTAAACGCTTTACGAAGCACGGTTTATTTCACTGAAATAATTATTTAGTCAAGAAAATGCCGCAAAGAAAATTTTTTTTTCTTTTTTTTAAATTTATAAATAAGTAAAGCTGACCTCCCCTGTAGGGACTCTGCTCCCTCCATCTCACCTCCCCAGTTATCTTCTGCTCTTTTCCCCTCCGCCTCCATCTCTCCATTCATCGCCATTATCCTCACAACTCTTCTATATTACATGTCTTTGATTCTCATTTTGTTTCTTTTACCTTATTTATTGTATTTGCCATCTATTTATTTATTTATTTATATAAGTACACAACAAGAGCACATTTACCACACACACACACACACACACACACATACACGCACACGCACGCACACACTCACACGCACACACACGCCATGCTTTAACCCCTCCCACGGACCCCCACCCTCTGCCTAACCCCTGGTCCCCCACAGCAGTGTCAGACAGCAGTGCTGGGCTACAGTATATCAGCCTCTTCCCTGGAGTCAGCTGGTGGCATCAATGGCTGGATATCAGTCCTGCTCACCGCAGAGCAGCTGAAGTACTGCGGAATATGGGAATAAGGCCCCTCCTGAGGGTGGTGCTGCTGCCCATTACAGTCTGGCATAATGGTTGAGCCCGAGTGGTGCACCTAAACCCTGACAGGGAAGAAACACCCAGAGAGGGCGAGAGGCGAGATTCTGGCCGCGCTGTGGTGGTAGAGAGAACCCCCCACTCACTGCAACACCCCCCCCCCCCCACCCACTGCAACACCCCCCCCCCCCCCCCCCCCCGACCCACTCACTGCAACAACCCCCCCCCCCCCCAACTCACTGCAACAACCCCCCCCCCCCCCCCCACCCACCTTTGATACAGCCTCCCCCTCCCTTTGATACACTCACTCTTTCGCACACACGCGCTCACACACAAACACGCTCACACGCGTGCACACACACAAACACACTCATTCGTACACACACACACACACACACACACCTCTAATACCATGACTTTCTTTTTTTTTCTTCTCCCTCTTCACTAAAAATAATTTTTCAGTTTTTTTTGTTATTTTCTGTTTTTTGTTGTTTTTGAATCATTATCACTTTTCTTTGTTTATTTGTAAATTTATTTTCTCCCCCCCCCCCGCCCCAGTCCTCTACCTCCTTATTTACCCCCCTACCAAAAGACCCTTTAAGAATAAGAATAAGAATAAGGGGAGCAGAAGGGAATTCTTGTTTCTTTTTTTTGCTTTTTTTGTGCTTTTTTCTTTTTTTAATTCATTTTACCCTTTGTCTTTCATGATCATCTCCATTTCTCATGGTATCATTCCACTACTATCTGCAATTATCTTCACCTTTCACCATATCAATGCCTGTTTATGTGTTGTTCTTGACTTAATGCTGTTAAAATGTCTTTTTTATTTATGTTTTTTTTTCTCTCTCTCTCTCATCACTGCCTTCACATCCATACGTGTATGCACGGCACACACACACATACAGACCTACTCTTTTTTTCTCTCTTTTTTTTCTATTTCTTTTCAGCATCATGTTCATTAGTTACCCTGATGCCGCATCCCTTTTGTGTCCAGTTTGTGCTTAATTATGTATCTGTTATGTCCACTTAGTGTGTAATTGGTTGTTTGTATGTTATTCTGTTTACTTTTTAAGGCTGGCTGTTTTGTATGTTTTCTGCTTGTTTCTTTTTGTAATAAAAAAAAAAAAAAAAAAAAAAAGAAAATGCCGCACCGACACACCGACACCTACCCACATCCTGACAATTGTTCATGAACAGGTGCAGTTATGCACTCAAGGCCTAAAAATGAAAGCTGTCTGTTAATATATAGAGTATGATGCGAGCGCGCAAAGCGCGCGAGCAAAATTTTTGACTTGCACAGTTCCTGTAAGAATCTAATCCTACTTTCACCCCTGGGGAAGATAAAAAGGTGTATTCAAAAAGAAAAATTTTCAATTTTAGGCGAGCTAACTTTGACAGGATGCGGTCATATCTAAGTGAAATAAAATGGGAGACACTCCTGTAAGTCTGTAAAAGAGATGTGGGAAAGATTTAAGGGGGTTTTACTTGAATCACAATGCAAATTCATTCCAAAGGTGTCCAAAAGTAAGCTGAAAAAGCAGAATCCTCAGTGGATGACCACAAGTATTCGTAGGATTTTGAGGGAAAAGAGGAATCTTTATAAGATGTTCATAAAGGATAACAATGAGAACACTAAGGCTGAATACTTTACAAAAAAAATGTGGGCTGTGGTCAAAAAAGAGCAGAGGAATGCTAGAAGACTGTATGAAAGACAAATTGCAGAGGGGGCAAAAACTAACCCTAAGTGCTTCTTTCAGTATTGTAGCAGAAAAAGGAAAGTCAAAGAGCAGATTAGGTGTATAAAGAATAAAAATGGATCGCTGCTATATGATAACAAGCATATTGTGGATGCCTTAAACAGTTACTTTGTTGAGAATTTTACCTCAGAATGGGTCTTTATTCGGCCAGTGGGCATGTTCAATGCTTAAGATTATTTTACGGAAATTGAGGTTAGGGATAACAAAGTATTAGACAAGTTGCATAAACTAAAGGCAGATAAGGCAGTGGGTCCTGATGGCTTATATCCTAGAGTGCTCAGGGAAGTTGGTGAGATCATCTTTAAGCCGCTATCCGCCATCTCCAGACGGTCTTTAGAAACTTGAGAAATACCAAATGATTGGAAACAGAGCAGCATAATACCAATATATAAGAAAGGGGACCGTACCGAGCCAGGAAATTACAGGCCAGTCAGTTTAACTCGCATTGCGGGCAAAGTATTGGAATCTATCATAAAAGATGAGCTGGACTTATTCCTTTAACGTAACAGTATCTTGAGGGAAAGCCAACATGGTTTACGTAAGGGACGGTCATGCCTAACAAACCTTCTGAAATTTTTTGAAGAGGCCACTGTAATGTGAATAGAGGCCACTAGATGGCAGTATTCACCTTTTTTTTGTTAAGCTCAGACTGGGGTTATGTTTGGACATGTTTCAGACATGTCTGGGGCAAGTCCCCGAAAATTAAAAAAAAAGAGGTCTAAATGTGGGTGGGGTCTGCAAAAGAGTATATAAGGAAAAGAATTGAGACAGTAGAGAGCAGGAGAAATTGCAAGAAGAAGGATACACGTGACCAGACCTGTCATTTCTGTTCAAGACCTGTGAAGTTTCTTTTGTGGATTTTTGCCTGTAAAAGAGCCTTTTCCTCACCCAGCACATCACCAGAAAACCCACAAGGACTGTAAATATTTCTTTTTTTTTTGTTTTCCCATCAATCTTGGTCTGTAGTTGTAAATAGTAGTTTAGTCTTTGTTTGTTAATTAAATGTGTTGAGGTTTTTAAAACTGTGTCTGTCATCCCTTGCTGTTGCTGTTGCGTTGTAAATCTAATAACAAATTGGGGCCATAACAAATTGGGGGCTCAAGGTCCGGGATAGACCATTTTGTGAGTAATTTATTGAAAATCTAACATTTCAAATTGTAAAATTGATTTTTTTAATTGAATTCATATATATTGACAACAGCAATGGATGATTTCTTGGCATCACCAACCGTAGGGGTTTTGAAGTCTTTTAAAAAGACAGAACTGTTGGAAATATGCAGACATTTGGAGCTGACGGAGGTAAAACCAGCCATGCGAAAAGCAAGACTGGCTAGAGAGATAGTTGAATATTACATTGATGAAAATGTGTTTGCACCAGGAGATCTGGAACAGTTTCCAGTGGAAAATCCAAATATAGAAATGGAACTTAAATTAAAAATGCTAGAAATTGAAAGGGAGGAAAGAGAAAAAGAAAGGGAGGAAAAAGAGAAACAAAGAGAATTTGAGAGGGAAGAAAAAGAAAAACAAAGAGAATTTGAGAGAGAGAAAGAGGAAAGAGCAGAAAAAGAGAGACAGAGAGATTTTGAATTAGAGAAATTCGATAGAGAAGAAAGACTCCAAATGGAGCAACTAAAAATTAAAATTCAAACTGAAAATAAATTTCGGGCGAGCCAGGAGGTAAAATTGGTGCCTCCATTTTCGGAAAAGGATGTTGAGATCTATTTCCAGTGTTTTGAAAAGGTAGCAAAGAGTTGCCAGTGGCCAAAGGAACACTGGCCTCTGATGTTGCAAACTGTCCTCAAGGGTAAAGCTCAACAAGCCTATTCGGCTTTGTCTGCAGATGATTCCTCTGATTATGAGGTTGTCAAAAAGGTTATTTTGAGAGCTTATGAGTTGGTTCCAGAGGCTTACCAACAGAAATTCAGAGGTCTGAAGAAATCTGAAAATCAGACTTATGTTGAATTTGCAAATGAAAAGCAGGTTTGCTTTGAGCGCTGGTGTACTTCTATGGAGGTCAAGGATGATTTCAACTCACTAAAAGAGATGGTGTTAGTTGAAGAATTCAAGAACTGTGTTAAAGATGATGTTAAGACCTACCTTAATGAGAAGCAAGCACTGAATTTGCAATCAGCTGCCAAATTTGCAGATGAATATGTTCTCACACATAAGTCCAAATTTCAGTCTAGCAGTAATAATAGATGGTCCCAATTTCAGAAAAAGGGTTATGGTGATACCCAAGATTCCTCACCCAAAGACAAAGACAAATCTGGTGATGGTGCTCAGAAATCCAGTAACAGGTCTGATCAAAGTGTGAAAGCTGACAGTGACAAAAGTGGTCTAGTTTGCAGTTATTGCAAGAAATCTGGTCATGTTACAACTAACTGTTGGTTCCTTAAAGCTAAGAAAGAAAAAGAAAAGGATACCAAACCAAATGCCTTTGTGAAAACAAGGTTAGAAACCCCTGTAGTAGATAACCGATCTGCTAAATTGCCTGCTTCTTGTGGGGCTAAAAAGCCTAATACAGCTGACTTTGTGAGGGAGGAATTTCTTCCATTTGTGTCAGAGGGATTTGTGGCTCTGAATGAGCATACTACTCCTGTCCCCATATATATCCTAAGGGATACCGGAGCTTCTCAGTCACTTTTGTTGATGGACTCCTTGGAGTTACGTGATGAGACCGCTTCAGGGGATTTCATACTTGTACAAGGTATTGAAGGGAGGACTGTATCTGTACCCCTGCGCTCTATATTCTTGAAGTCAGATTTAGTTACAGGACAGGTAAAGGTGGGACTTATGTCAAGTCTACCTATAAATGGTGTTTCTCTGTTGCTAGGCAATGACCTGGCTGGGGGCAAAGTAGTTCCCCCTGTACATCTTACTTCACAGCCGAGCACTGAAGATGGGGATGAGGACCCATCTCTGTATCCTTCTTGCGCAGTGACTCGTGCTATGGCTAAGAAGCCTAAAGAAGATGTTGTGGTGCCGCCCAGCACATTGAATAGTCAGGACTCAGGTGTTTTGCCTCATGACTCTGATTGGCCTGCTATGGTTTCTCCGTTTGAGAACTTATCAGACACTTTTATCAGTTCATTGTTCAGCCAGCCAGATAGGTTTGGTGATTCTGATGTGTCTGGAGACTTGTCTCTGTCCAGAAAGCGGTTGATTGAGGAGCAAACTAATGATCCTGAAATTTGTGCACTAAGGAGGAGAGCCCTTCCTAATAAAGAAATAGACGCAGTTCCAGTTGGGTATTATCTCAAGGATGGTGTGTTGATGCGGAAGTGGCGCCCTCCTGATATCCCTGCCAATGCAGATTGGGCAGTGGTCAGGCAAATTGTTGTTCCGAAGGTCTACAGGAATGAGATCTTAACAATGGCTCATAGTTTACCTTTAGGAGGTCATCTTGGTGTTAACAAGACTGTTGATAAGATCATGAAACACCTCTTTTAGCCTGGGCTTCGGAAAGATGTTTCCAACTTTTGCAAAACCTGTCACACTTATCAGGTAGTTGGAAAACACCAGTTAGACCCACCTGTAGCTCCATTGCAGCCTATCCCAGCATTTGGGGAGCCATTCTCTAGGGTCATTGTTGATTGCGTTGGTCCATTACCCAAGACTAGATCTGGAAATCAGTACTTGTTGACAATCATGTGTGCATCTACCAGATTCCCCGAAGCCATACCTCTACGTAACATCAAGGCAACTGCAATCTCAAAGGCTTTGATAAAGTTCTTCACGTTGTTTGGCCTTCCCAGGGAAATTCAGTCAGACTAAGGTAGCAATTTCACTTCAGGATTGTTTCAGCAGGTTGTGTATGAACTAGGTGCAAAGCAGATTCTTTGTAGTGCCTATCATCCAGAGAGTCAGGGTGCCTTAGAGCGGTTTCATTCCACTCTCAAGACAATGATGAGGACTTATTGTTATGACCATGAGAAAGACTGGGATGAAGGTGTTCATTTGCTGTTGTTTGCAGCTAGAGAAGCAGTCCAGGAGTCTTCTGGATTTAGTCCATTTGAGCTAGTGTTTGGTCATGAAGTGAGAGGACCTTTGCTATTATTGAGTGAACAATGGCAAGAGGAAGAGCCGTACATCAGTCTGTTAGACTATGTTAGCAAGTTCAAGGAAAGATTGCGTGCAGCTTGTGACCTAGCCAAAGAGAACTTGAAATCAAGTCAGGGAAAAATGAAAACTTGGTATGATCATAAGGCTAGAAGCCGTGAGTTTAAACCAGGAGACAAGGTCCTTGTGTTGTTTCCCTTGTAGTCCAATCCATTGCAGGCTAGATTTCATGGTCCCTATGAAATTCTGACAAAACTCAATGATCTCAATTACATTGTGAAGACTCCAGATAGGAGAAAACCAAAACAATTGTGTCACATTAACATGCTGAAGCCTTATCATGACAGAAATGCTAGGGTTGCTGCTGTCACTTCAGATTCTCCTATGGTCAAAAGGTGTGAAGATGAGGGGGAGTTTCAAGATGATGAACCTAGAATTAAAGCTGAAGTTCTTTCATGTAAATTGTCAAATTCTGAAGTGTTGCAAAATCTTGATGTAAAACTCCAGCACTTAGAACCCTCACAGAGAGATCAGTTTGAGAGGTTGATCAAGAAATATGAGGATCTGTTTCCTGATGTTCCAAAGAGAGTTTCTATAGCCTCTCATGATGTAGATGTTGGTGATGCCAAACCAATAAAACAGCATCCGTACCGGATGAATCCTGAAAAAAGAAAGATTGCTGAGAAAGAGGTTGAGTACATGTTAAAACATGATATTATCAGACCCTCCAACTCAGATTGGAGTTCACCCTGTGTGCTAGTTCCAAAACCTGATGGAAGTACTAGATTCTGTACAGATTATTGCAAAGTCAATGCAGTAACTAGAACTGATGTGTTTCCAATACCTCGGATTGATGATTGTATTGATAGAGTAGGGCAAGCAAAGTTTCTGACCAAGATTGATTTACTGAAGGGTTATTAGTGTGTGCCTTTAACTGAGAGGGCCAAGAGCATCTCTGCTTTTGCCACACTATCTGGATTGTACCAGTATGAAGTCCTACCCTTTGGCATGAAAAATGCCCCAGCCACGTTCCAAAGGATGATACAGTCTACAATCGCCGGATTGCCACACACCGGTGCGTACATTGATGACCTGATCACATGAAGTGACTCCTGGGAAGAACATCTAAAAGATGTAGAGACGTTGTTCCAGCGCCTGACCCAGGCTAACCTGACTGTTAACCTGAACAAGAGTGACTTTGGTTGTGCTACTGTCACCTATCTTGGCTACGTCATAGGCCAGGGTAAGGTGGCACCCATAAATGCTAAAGTCCAAGCCATCATGGACTTTCCAGTTCCTGACAACAAAAAAGCTTTGCGCCGCTTCCTTGGAATGATCGGGTACTACCGCAAGTTCTGCAAGAACTTTGCTGAGATTGCTCTCAGTCTAACTAACCAACTGAAGAAAGGCGTAAAGTTCACTTAGGATGATGCATGCCAGAGAGCCTTCGATTGCCTGAAGTCTCTGCTGTGTCACTTCCCCGTGCTCAAATCTCCTGACTTCAACAAACCGTTCTCCATCGCGGTCGATGCTAGCGACCAAGCTTGTGGATCTGTGCTCCTACAGAGAAGTGACTCTGATGACATTGAGCATCCCGTGGCATACTTCTCCAGGAAGTTCAATCGCCACCAAACAAACTTTTCCACAATAGAGAAGGAACTGTTGGCTCTCGTCCTTTCTTTACAACACTTTGATGTTTATGTTTGTACAGGACAAAAGCCAATGATTGTGTACACTAACCACAATCCGTTAATGTTTTTGAGTAAGATGAAAAACAAGAATCGGAGATTGTTGAATTGGAGTTTGATTTTACAGGAGTTTGACTTGGAAATTAAGCATGTGAAGGGTACAGACAATGTAATTGCTGATTGCTTATCCCGTGTTTGAATATGTATATATATATCATGTGTTTATTTGAATATTGTATGATATATATGTACACACAAGTGTCTACTTAACCATTTTGTTGTATTTAAAAGAAAAATTTTGCCTTTGTAAGTCAAAATTTTTCCCTTTTGGAATGGAGGTGTAATGTGAATAGAGGCCACTACATGGCAGTATTCAACTTTTTTTTGTTAAGCTCAGACATGTTTCAGACATGTCTGGGGCAAGTCCCCGAAAATTAAAAAAAAGAGGTCTAAATGTGGGTGGGGTCTGCAAAAGAGTATATAAGGAAAAGAATTGAGACAGTAGAGTGTAGGAGAAATTGCAAGAAGAAGGATACACGTGACCAGACCTGTAATTTCTGTTCAAGACCTGTGAAGTTTCTTTCGTGGATTTTTGCCTGTAAAAGAGCCTTTTCCTCACCCAGCACATCACCAGAAAACCCACAAGGACTGTAAATATTTCATTTTTTTTTTGTTTTCCCATCAATCTTGGTCTGTAGTTGTAAATAGTAGTTTAGTCTTTGTTTGTTAATTAAATGTGTTGAGGTTTTTAAAACTGTGTCTGTCATCCCTTGCTGTTGCGTTGTAAATCTAATAACAAATTGGGGCCATAACACCACCGAGACTTATTACCAGAGCAGGGCTTATGATATCATATACTTGGATTTTCAGAAACCATTTGAAAGAGTACTGCATAAGAGGCAAATTTTTAAAATAAGCTTCACTGGAGTTACAGGAGGTATTCTGAAGTGGATTCAAAACTGGTTACAGGACAGAAAACAAAGAGTGGTGGTCAGTGGTATCTCATCTGAGCTAGGTATGGTGGGAAGTGGCGTCCCCCAGGGATCGGTGTTGAGACCCCTGCTGTTCCTCATCTACATTAATGACCTTGATAGGAATATTGAGAGCAGATTAGTTAAATTTGCAGATGATACTAATTTGGGGGGTTTCGCAAATAGTTTAGAGTTCATGAGAGGTTTAACACTGGAATGTGCTCCACACGAGAAAGATCTGGGAGTGATTGTTGACCAAACCATCACAGGCTCCAGCCATTGTGCCGTAGCAGTTGAAAAACCAATCGTATGCTGGGATACATTGCCAAAAGTACTGCGTACAAATCTAAGGCGGTGATGCTTCTTTTGTACAACACATTCGTCAGACCACATCTGGAGTTTTGTGTACAGTTCTGGGAACCATAAGATGTCGAGGCTCTAGAGAAAGTTCAGAGAAGAGCCACAAAGCTCATTCCAGGTATAAAAGATGAAAGCTATGGGAAGAGGCTGAAGATCCTTAATCTCTTTAGTCTTAGGAAAAGAAGACTAAGGAGCGATTTTATTGAGGTCTTTAAATAGGTTAAAGGGATTAACAAAGTGAATTATGTAGGATTCCTTCGACCAAGTGTTGTGAGTAGAACTCGGGGTCACAAATGGAAGTTGGCCAAAGTTAAATTTAGCACTGATATTTAGAAATATTTCTTCACCCAAAGAGTATTTTCAATGTGGAAGAGCTTGCCTGACCATATTGTTGAGGCAGAGACCTTGAGGGTTTTCAAGAGCAGGCTTGACTTAAAGCTAGATACCATTCAGTCATTGAGTATCTGAAGGGATATATTCACAGTCGTATAAAGAAACTGGCGAGCATAGTTGGGCTGAAAGGCCTGTTCTCACTATTCATGTTATAACATAACATAACATGAATGGCAAGAACAGGCCTTTCAGCCTAATTACGCTCGCCAGTTTCTTTATACTATTGTGACTATATCCCTGCAATGTATCCCAGCATCCGATTGGCTTTTTTAACTGCTACAGCACAATGGCCAGAGCCTGTGAGGGTTCGGTCAACAATCAATCCCAGATCTTTCTCGTGTACAGCACATTCCAGTTTTAAACTCCCATGAAGTAATCCCGTCTAATGTTTTTATTACCTACATGTACAACTTTACATTTTGCTCCATTAAATTTCATTTGCCACATTTCTGCCCAATTCTGGATTCTATCCAAATCATCCTGAATCACTTTAGTGGACCCTAAACTATTTGCCAAATCCCCCAATTTAGTATCATCTGCAAATTAAAGCAATCTGTTCTCAAAATTACTATCAAGTCATTAATGTAGATGAGGAACAGCAGGGGCCCAAACACCAATCCCTGGGGGTCGCCACTCCCCACCATATCTAGCTCAGATGAGATACCACTGACCACCACTCTTTGTTTTCTGTCCTGTAACCAGCTTTGAATCCACTCCAGAATACCTCCTGTAACTCTCATGGAGCTCACTTTAAAAATTAGTCTATTATGCAGTACTGTATCGAATGCTTTCTGAAAATCCAAGTACTATGATGTCATAAGCCCTGCTCTGGTCATAAGTCTTGGTGGCCTCTTCAAAAAATTCCAGAAGATTTGTCAGGCATGACCGTCCCTTACGAAAACCATGTTGGCTATCCCTCAAGATATTGTTCCATTTAAGAAATAAGTCCATCTCATCTTTTATGATAGATTCCAATATTTTGCACGCAATGCAAGTTAAACTGACTGGCCTGTAATTTCCTGGCTCGGTACGGTCCCCTTTCTTATATATTGGTATAACAATATTGCCCCGTTTCCAATCATTTGGTATTTCTCCAGTTTCTAAAGACCGCCTGAAGATGGCGGATAATGGCTGAAAGATGATCTCACCAACTTCCCTGAGCACTCTAGGATATAAGCCATCAGGGCCCGCCGCCTTATCTGCCTTTAGTTTATGTAACTTGTCTAATACTTCGTATTCCCGAACTTCAATTTCTGCTAAATAATCTTAAGCATTTAACATGCCCTCTGGCCAAATAAAGACCCCCTCTGAGGTAAAATTCTCAACAAAGTAACTGTTTAAGGCATCCGCAATATCCTTGTTATCAAATAGCAGCGATCCGCTTTTATTCTTCATGCACTTAACCTGCTCTTTAACTTCCCTTTTTCTGCTACAGTACTGAAAGAAGCGCTTAGGGTTAGTTTTTGCCCCCTCTGCAATTTGTCTTTCATACAGTCTTCTAGCATTCCTCAGCTCTCTTTTGAGCACAGCCGGCATTTTACAGTTGTCAGCCTTAGTATTCTCATTGTTATCCTTTCTGTAAATCTTATAAAGATTCCTCTTTTCCCTCAAAATCCTAAGAATACTTTTGGTCATCCACTGAGGATTCTGCTTTTTCAGCTTACTTTTGGACACCTTTGGAATTAAGACTTGTGAGAACAGAGGGAAGAGACCAGGGGGAGAGGACGCTGGCGTTGACTGTTCGCCGCTTCTCCATACCTGTTGGCTCCAAACCCCACAAATTCCACTCTCCACAGCCAGGTTATTGCTCCACCTAACTGTGGTTTTCTTTTAATTTTTCCCGGATTGTGTCTCTGGCATCGCACTAACCCCCGGGAATCGGCTGTATGGTGACTAGCAAGCCGGGTGCCGCTTCAGCTGGGACGGCGGCGCTAACGCGGTGATAGCTGCTTGACTGACCTGGTGCTACCTGTTATATCGACCTCTCTCCGTCTTGCCAATTTTCCCGGCTTCTGCATGTCATCTGCTATCGAACGGATGTCTGCAAGTGGGCTGCCATCTCTGAGGAGGCTCTGGACCATCCTGAGTTGTGCGGCTGCCATCCATCGTCGCTCGCCGGGATCCTGGCTAATGGCTAACACCGACACCCCAGGCTACTCCACCGTCATCTCTGCACCGTTTCGGGGCTGCCATCACATCAGCACTCCTTCTGATCAACTCCAACTTCCTCACCAACCCCGCTACATCCACAGAGGATCTGGTCGCCGGTTTGTTTTTTCCAAACACGGTGATCTTGGTAACTGTCACCAATCCATCACATCCCTCTGGTCGGCTGGTCGCACCGTCGCACAACAATGGCGTCATCAGAACGCCTCTACTCCAGTCGCAAAAGACAGGAGCGCGTATGGCAGGATGGACAGAAAACCCGGAGCGGATCACAGCGTCCTGCGCCCCCTTAATGGACTGGACTCCGCAGGCCATTCCACATTGGAATTACTTAACGTTCAGTCACTGACAAACAAAGCTGGACTCATCAACGACCATATCACAGACAAGGGAATTGACATTCTTTGTCTTACAGAGACCTGGCAACAGCCTGAGTTCTACTCTGTCCTCAATGAGGCCTGCCCCCCTGGGTATAGCTACCTCAGTAAGGCCCGGACTACCGGTCGGGGGGGTGGCCTCGCTGTTTTTCACCGCAGCACCATTCAAACCTCTCTACTGTCTGTCTCACCCGTCAACACTTTTGAACATCAGGTTTTTAATTGCAAACACATCACATCACATCACCTCTGCAATCATAGCACTCATTTATCGCCTCCCCAAACCACATCCACCATTCCTCTTTGAAATTCATGATTTTCTCATCTCACTTTGCACCTCACATTCAAACATTCTGGTTTTGGGGGACTTCAACATTCACATGGACTCACTCTCCTGCCAACTGGCTGCTGAATTTAAACAGGTTCTGGACTGCCTGAACCTCCACCGATCTGTTGTTGGACACACCCACATTAAGGGCCACACACTGGACCTGGTCATCACCGATTCCATCCACATCTCAGACATCCACGTCCAGGACATCGGTATTTCTGACCATTATGCAGTCACCTTCAGGACCCCTCTCCCCTCCCCCCTCACCAAACCACAACGCCTCATGTCCTTCAGAAATTTCAAGAACATTGACTCGACCTCCCTCAGTCAGCATCTCCAGCTCCTCTCTCCTCCTTCAAACTCGTCACTTACTGACCTTATGGACTACTACAACCATAATCTTCACTCTATCCTTGACTTTCATGCTCCACTAAAAACCAGGACAGTAACCTTCTGCTTAGGGTCTGCCCCTGAATGCACCTGCCCAAATTTCCTAACACTCTGAGCACCTTCTGGTGGATGAAGTATAAACTTATCATAATTCCTTCAGCTTTGTCTGATTCACTCGACACTTTCTTTCAGATTGGGCCGGCACTTGACCTGTCCAATGGTCGTGAGTGCACAGCTGCACCCGTCAGGATCTCACCACAAACCCCAACGTGCGCATGGGGGCGAGGGCCCGTTCAAAGCTGCTTTCAGCTTTAATTAGGGCCCGAGCAGACTGAAAGTCATCCGAGGACCCTATTGAAATCGTACTGTTTATTTTTATTATTATTATTATTATTATTATGATTATTCTTACGACTTTTGAAAGGGCAATTTCACCCCTTTCCCAATGGTGAAAATGCGTCTAACTTTCCACATACGTCCGGCCCCATCCGAAATTTGATATTTTTGTGCGATCGGGCAGGTGCGACCCCAAATGCCGAAATAGCACCCCCTAAACATGTTTCAAAATTCCCATAGGGAAATTCGGTTACTTTGTTGTAGGCCGATGAAATTCAGTACTTATGTGCTTTGTACTTAGGCATACAAAAAACTTCTTTGGAGCCACGCCCTAAACCCAACTGGATGTCGGCCATTTTGATTTGAGTTTTTGAATTTTAAAACAAACTCCTCCTAGGGATTTTTCCCAATCGATTTCAAATTTGGTACAGATTCTTGTGAGACCTAGCTGATCAAAAGTTGTGCTTTGCAGAACTGTAAGTCAAAGCACATGGCCATCACTGCTCTGCTGAATCAATCCATGGGACTGGGGTGTCCCCCGGCAGTGGAGGATTTAACACCAGCTTCCGTATAGCTCGATTGGTTGGGTCTCTATCCTGCATGGTGGCTAAATCTGCATCACTGGGGTCAGGACCCAGATGCAGGATTTGGGTGCCGATTTGGGGATTTTCACATTGTTCTCTCGCCTGCCGATGGGTGATGGCATTTACCGTGCAAGTCTCGGGCCTCAGCACCCAGTCTTACTGAAACTACCAGTGCGTGCCCTGCTTGGCACCCAGTTTGGCCAGGCGGACAGCTTCATCTTCACCATCTTTGTCAGGACCACTTGTTTCGGGCATTTTTCATACCATTTTCTTTCCGGGTGGGGAAGCAGGTAACAAAGCTGTGGCGAGCGTAGTTAGAGTCAGAACAGATCACTAACTGCATGATGGCTAGCTTGGCGACCATCTGGTGGACAATGAGCACTGGGGCAATCTCTGCATACAGGCTTGTCTTAGATCCAAGTTGGTAGTGATTCGGTTCCTCTGTGTCATGGTTGATCCACACGATACCAACTCCCGCCCGTATCTGGCTCCCATGACGGAATGAACAGCCATCCACATACACCGTTGGGAGTTCTTGGCAAACATTGTCATCATAATACCGATGACTTTAAGGAAGCGACAGCATAGTGACAAGCAAGGACAAGGAGTTTGGTTGTTCTTCACCCTCTCACTATTGGCACTCAGCCAGACCCTGGCCGAAGGCCATCTTGCGCTTCTGGGCATATCTGACCTCGATGTCATAGCCTTGTAGCACCAGCATCCAAGAGGCAATGCGGCTATTAGAAACTCGTCCTTCTCTCAGCCTCTGACTGTTTAGAAAGGTGACTGGCTGGTGACAGATCTAAATGAATACCTTTTGGCCCCGAATGTAACTGCGGAAATGTTCTACTGCCCAAACAGTGGCGAGGAGGGCTTTCTCGCAGTCTGAAAATTTTACTTCAACGCTGCTGAGAGGTCGGTAAGCATAGGTAACAACTCGCTTTTTGGTATCATACTCATGCGCTAGAGCTGCACTGAGGCATTGAGGGGAAAAGCTTGCTGGGTAAGCCAGACAAGGAGGCTGGCAGAGCTTTTTTTTTCATTTGACAGAAGGACTGCCCTTGGGGTTCTGCCCACTCAAACAGCTTATCCTTGCAGAGGAGTTCTGTTATGGGTTTTGCTATCTCTGCATAGTCCTCAATGAGCTGTCGCGAGAAGTTACATTCCCTGATAATATGCTTCTCCAGGAGCTTGTCAAGAATGTCCTGGATCGACTCATAGGCTGCCAGTGGGATTTTGTACTGGCGTACAAACGTTCGCAGTGCATTTGGATCAGTAGGATTGCGAACTGTGTGGAGGTCAGTAACTCAACAGTCGTGCAAGTCCCTCGCAGAGACTGGCTGGAAGTCGAAGAATAATCTCCAAAGGGCGTCCCTCTGTTCCTCCGATGTCAGAGCATCTGCCTTTGCAAGCTGCTGATCAATCTCAGCTTCAAAGCCAGGATAGGGTTCTTCTCGTGCAGAACAGGTCACGTCGCCACCAGAGCTTGTGTGAGATACCAGAGCGTAAACCACCATATCACCTTCAGTTCCTAGAGCCGTGGCGCAGATTGCTTTGCTCTGAAGATTTCATGACGAGTAATTGTGACCATTTTAGTTGGTGAAGTAAAAACTACGTTGTCCAGATTGTCGTCGTGGACTAAAGGCAGGGGCAGGTCTCCCACAGCAGGCACTGTAGTTCAAAGTCATGGAAAGAGCTGTCAATTAGCATCCCTAACGGTTGCCATGTCTTCACCTGAATCGGGACTTGCGTCATATTGTGGACCAGCAAGTAGGCCGAATGGTTGTTCTAGTCAAGCAGGGGTGTGCTAAGGACTGTTAAATTGAGTACCCAGAAATAAGGCAGAGGTTGAAAGGAAGCTTGTGATCCAAGCATCTTTTATCCCTTAAGGATTGCAAGACGGATGGGGACACCTGCGGTTCGCTGGGGAATAGTCACCCCCGTAGTCAGTGGATGGTTTTGGGTGTTATCCTGGGACCACAAAACTTGGTTGAATGTGTCCAACAGGGCACTAAGCCTGACAAGAATGTCCACCCCTACGAGGAACGAGGGGTGGAGTTCAGGGACTACACTCATGAAATGCAAAAGCTGCCTTCTCCCTATCTGCACAGAGAGAGTGCATATCCCGATTGCCTTGAGTGGGGTCTGCGGTGACTCTGCGGAAAGGAGGCGGTGGCTTCGCTGTACAAAGGTGGGTGGAGGGCTGTTCTGTCAGATACTTCCGTGCTATTAAAGTGTATGCCCCCAATTAAATTAGGACTGTAGAGTTTGGAGTTAGTGTTTTCCAAAGCACAAAGGAAAGACATCTAGACTACTAGCCTGGGGCAGCCCGGGGCCTGCGGGCAATGCAGGTTGATCAGAGCTAGGGTGGGGCTCTGTAAATGGTATGATCATTGGTAGGGGTCCCCTGGACTCCTGCATGCCAGCAACCTGCATGTTTGTAGCCTGTAGGTTGCCTGCAGGATTGAGCGGCTGTGGGGAGTTGAAGGTCAAGAAAGGAGGCTCCATGTGGTTGGAACTGATGATTTCAGGGAGCGCCGTGGGCTTACTGGATGCCCTACCCCGCCCTACCAGGTAAACCTTAGCAGTAGAGGGAGAGGGCACCCAGCCTAGTCAAGCAGATGAGGGCTTGGTATTGGGTCCCTTCGAGGCTTCCGGCTGGCTTGGCAAGTACTGGGGCTCCCCTACCTGCTGTGCTGCCTCTGTCAAGCATCTTCTTATAAGGCTTTCCATCCCATTTCTCAGACCCTCCCCTCTGGAGCGGTTTGAGGGATTACCGTGAGACTTACCTCCCTGCCTTAGGTTTGGCTCAACCCCAGCTTTCCCCTTTTGATAGGGGTTTTGTTTTGGTTTCACTTAATCCTGGGGTTGTGCCAGGTTCTCGCCCCCCTGGCTCTGCTGCTCACCCTGCTGGCAAGGTGATCAGCGCCTTCTGGGTTTCACTCAGCTTAACCTTATTGGGAGGCATTTCATTGCCTTCGAGCGTTAGGTCAGTGGTTTCTGTAGTTTGGATCCCCAGAACTCTGGTGTCATCATCATGCCTTTTGGTGTGGCCCGTGCGCGTTTCCCATGCCATCTGCGCATACTTCCAAATTTCCTGCATGCATAATCTGTTGGTTCTGCAATGCATAGTAATGTTGTAGTGCACACTCTCATGGAGGTTGTGCAGGAACAGGGACTTGAAACCCGAGTCCTCCTCCAACCCTGTTGCATTACGCCCCTGAAAGTAAGCAGCTCTCAGGCGTTAGTAGTACTCCCTCGGTCGTTCCAATTTCTTTTGCAATATAGCAAAGGCACCTAGGGTGGCTGAGGCTTAGTTGGAGTATAACGAGTACTCCTCCCGTAAAGCTTGGCAACGTGCCGAATAGCAGTCCCGAGTCGCAGGTGGGAGAGTTTCCATGAAAACATGGACACTCCTGGATGTTGTTTTCCAGATGACTTTAAGTTTTTCCCGCGATGAAGGGTGAGGCAAGTCGAGGAGACAACGCTCTATCTCGTGAAGATAGTCATCAATATTTGACTCCCGAACATTCGGGTCGAACCACTCTACATCCTTCACGAGGGACTCAATTTGGCGGGTGCGCAGACCCCGGTCTAGAGGTGGGCACAGGCCATTCGAGTCGTCAGAAGTCCCATACTCGCTCGGGTTCTTGTAGCGAGGGGGCAAACTCCTTAGCCTTGGCGGTGGAGATGGGGTCTGGTTAAGACGCGGGCGTGAGCTCCGCGAGGAATACCTTGCACTTCTGAATGGTGGTTCCAAGGCACCGGTGCCGTTTGGGACTTTGGGGAAGATGGCCGCCCTTCGGGTTGATGATTCTACCCTGCTGAAACGCAGTGTGTGGTTCACGCTGGGATGTAATATGCTCCTGGAGAATGGGTCACCAGGACCGAGGGAGCAGACAGACGGAGGCTCTCGATAGCTGTCCTGGATCATGAGCTCAGAAACCGGTCCCTAGTTCAACTGGGGGCGCTCTGCTGCTCAGCTGGGGTTGTTCAAGCCTCCGGAACAGGGCCTTTTCCCTACTCCAAGTGGCCTGAAGTTCTGAACGGAGCCGCTTAGCCTCATCCACATCGACTGGACTTTCTCCAGGCGGAGGTCTGAATGTGGCAGAGAGAGGGCTGGGTTCCAGGTCTTGGACAGTGTCAGACAGCCCCTGGGTCAATGAGGCGGCACCTGCACTTACCTGGCCGATTCCAGGGTCTTAGCCTCTGACCTCTGCTTCCTGCTGGGTGACCTGGAGTTGTGCACGCCGAATTTCAGTGCTTTCCTGCAGTTCTCCATACTTCTTTCGCACCTCAGAAAGATCAGCATGGGCAGCTTGGATTTCAAGCATCGGGCCGGCCATTGTCTCACTGCACGGCCAGATAGCTGTTCTCCAGCTGAGTGAGCTGCTTTTTATACTCAGCAGCTTGCAGCTGTGTTTTACGATGATACAATAGGATCACCTGACTAAGCACGTCTGGGACAGTGCGTTGAGGCTTCCCAGATGGTTGGTCAATATAGGCGATGAGCTCTTTCAACTGATCATCGCATGCGTTAGCACTGTAGCTGTTAAGGTTGTCTCTCTCCTCTTGGGAGAGATCAAGGAGATCAGGGACCACATCCTGCAGCTCTTGGTCATCTGACTCATAAGGAGCTTCAGCTCATTGCCTATGGGGATCTTGTCAGCTCATTTCACTTCTCTAGTAAAGGCGACACCCATTGGCTCTAAGTACCTATCGCAGCATATTGCGGTAAGGCCGACTTCAATGCACAGGTGAGAGGCTTTACCCGTGACTTCCCAACTGACGTATCAACTGCTGACTTCTTTGCTTCCTGACACATAAACAGCAGTGTGCAAGGAATGAAGATTGCTGGATACACAAACAGCTAATCTTTAAAGTACGACTGCTGGATACACAAACAGCAGTGTGCAAGGAATTAAGAATGCCGGTTACACAAACAGCTAATCTTTAAAGTACGACTGCGGGATACACAAACGGCAGTGTACAAGGAATTAAGATTGACGGATACACAAACAGCTAATCTTTAAAGTACGACTGCCAGATACACAAACAGCAGTGTACAAGGAATTAATATTGCCGGATGCACAAACAGCTAATCTTTAAATTACGACTGCTGGATACACAAACAGCAGTGTGCAAGGAATTAAGAATGCCGGTTACACAAACAGCTAATCTTTAAAGTACGACTGCGGGATACACAAACGGCAGTGTACAAGGAATTAAGATTGACGGATACACAAACAGCTCATCTTTAAAGTACGACTGCCGGATACACAAACGGCATTGTACAAGGAATTAAGATTGACGGATACACAAACAGCTAATCTTTAAATTACGACTGCTGGATACACAAACAGCAGTGTGCAAGGAATTAAGATTGGCGGATACACAAACAGCTAATCTTTAAATTACGACAGTCGGATACACAAACAGCAGTGCGCAAGGAATGAAGATTGCCGGATACACAAACAGCTAATCTTTAAAGTACGACTGCGGGATACACAAACGGCAGTGTACAAGGAATTAAGATTGACGGATACACAAACAGCTAATCTTTAATTTACGACTGCCGGATACACATACAGCAGTGTACAAGGAATTAAGATTGCCGGATACACAAACAGCAAATCTTTTAATTAACCTGCCCAGTTTTAAGGTTAATGAGGTGATTTCAGCACCTCTGGTGAGCAGTATTAGTGTGTTGAGAATCGCAAATCTAAGCAACGTGCCAAGTTGTTATGAAACAATGACAAACCTAACTACCTGCTAGTACACACCGAAACAACCAACAGTAGAATGCATGCTTGGCAAATAGCACAAAATGAATCTTTGAAATTGAGATCAAAAGTTTCTGTGAAACTTTCCTTCAATTTGATAATTCAATTGAATTTCTGGATTTTGCACATGAATATTGCAGGAAACCTGGTGCTAGAAGTCCTCTCACGGGGCACCAGAATGGTTTTCTGGGAATTCGGGTACGCAGAAGTATTAATGATCTTAATTAATATGAATAGAGTCAATAATATTAATAGGATTGCTAATATGACTTAATAGCAGCGGGGCACCACCCTGGGATCAGGGACCAATAACCGAACCAAAATTTTAGACTCAAAGGAATTGTTTAAGCCAAAATTTCAATATTAGAATATCTGCATTTGTGGAGTTAACAATAAAGGGTGAAATTCAAACACTGGACCTCCCGACCAGCTGTTACCACAATAAACATGCACAAATAATCACGGGGAGTTTATTTAACTTGGTAACACTGATGGCAATCAATAATACTTTAGTCAACAAACATCTATTATTTCTACAACTACCACAAAAACAGGTACATGTACAAGCAACTAAGATTGAGTTTAACAGACACTGCACACGTGAGGGCATAACAGGGAATGAGGGAAGAAAAAGGGAGAGCAAAATGGCTGACGCAGTCATGTGAGTGAGTACGTCACCCGTAGGAGGATCAGGACAAAGGGGGGAGTAAGATGGCCGACGCGACCACGTGCATAGGTATGTCACTAGAAAAGGGCAGGGGAAATGGGACAGCAAGATGGCCGACGCGACCACGTGCGCAGGTACGTCACTAGAAAAGGGCAGGGGAAGCGGGAGTGCAAGAAGTCGAACGGGGAGGAGCGGAGCGCAATGAGGACTGCAGTTCAGGGCAAGATGTGTGAGGCCAGTAAAGCCGCGCTCCCAAGTACTCCGTAGTCCACCCTCAGGTGTGTGATGCGTGTGGGTGTGCGAGTATGTAGATTAGTCAGGGCAATACAAAAGGAAATAAGCGAAGACGTGCAACAACGAGGCGCAAGCAATGAAAAGGGTTCTCGCAGCAACTGCTCTTTATCATACAGGAGCCAAGCCAGCGAACTGGGGCTAGTTCGCCGTGTTCCTGATTCCTTCGCTGATAAAGTGCAGTTACCTAGCTTTATCCCCTCGGCGGCGGACCACACAGTAAAAACCACAGCTAACAGAATAAACCTAAACAGATGGCACAACTAGTAAAACATAGAAGTCTCGGTGGGCTGCAGAATCGGCGACAAGAACAGTAATACAAAATGGAACAAAATGTAATACGCGCTAATACTAATCTCATGTAGTGAGGTCCCAACAGTATTTTGAGTCTTTGCTTAAAATCCTCATTTTTTGCCCTTTTTAATTTTTAAGCTGTGGCTAGTTTGGCTCAACTGGTCGAAATAATTTTCACCGGAAAAAGCATCACAATCATGACAAACACTACAATCCATTGTGCTTACAAGCACAAGGGTTACATTTATGGAAACAGGCAACTCACTGGAATCTAATTCACAAAGGGGTCTATTCTCCCATTCGCGCTTAAATCCTTTTTTACGTGATTCGAGTTAAGCGCTTTTGAGTTACGCATATTCTCCCCTACGCGCTTCGATCACGCCCACAGCGCTTCACTTCAGAATGTAGGAGGACTTATGAAAGAGGTGTGACTAATGCAAAAGAGAGGCAGACTCTGTACCAAGCTCATTGATTATGGCTATCAGGAGAAACATGGAACAAGGATTTTCTGATTAACCATGAAAATGCAGTTGTAGTGCATGGAAAACGCAAACCAGACGTTAAATTTGAAAAAAAATTTTAAAACTTGTACGTCCACTATTCTTACATGCAAAAATAAACTTTTTTTAAATTTTAAACTATATTTATCTATTTATATTATTTTATTATTATTATTTAATTTTATATTTATTTTGTGAAGTTTGTCATTTTGAAGATACAACGTTTTATCAGCAGGCCTACGATATGCCGCTGCAATAGTAGGCCTATGCATGTCTGTGCCAATCACAAGAAGTAATGCAAATATCTCTTTTTAATTTCTTACTCTAGCCACCATGGCATCAAAGCTATGCAAACAAAGAAATTGCTACGATAATGAAATAAAAAAAGAATTTAGCGCTTCTCAACCAGCGCAATGAGATCATTGAAAATGTGCCCCTCATACACCAGCCTTTTTGTTCCGTGGAAGACAGGGAAGACAAATAAAGGGAACATTCTAGTCACACAAAAATGACAATCAAAGAGAATTTATATGATCTCATTTAGAAATTGCGCACTTGAAATCAAACTACTCCGATGTCAGGTTTGCAACTCAAGGACATGGAAACGCTTTAACAAGGATTCTTACCCCGCACGTGGTCATCCCCCCTCCCCGAAACCGCCTCAGCAATGGCAATTCCATATCCATAGCCTATTATGTCCCATTTGATTTGAGCGACACATTCACTTGAACTTGTGCCTAATACTTCATTATAATCAATTATCCCATTTACTGATAATTCTGATGATTCTTCCCATGTCGGCTATTCTTTATTGGCTAAAAGTGATAAAGAAATGGGTAGTGCTTTGGTATTGGCCAGGGTAGGGCTCAATCTAGAGTAGCCTATTTAATAATATCTTTATTCACACATTAAAATACACAGTATTATCAATGGTTTTAAAAAATTACAAAGACACAAGTTAGTTAATACAGATATCCTCAATTAGAAAATCAATCTCCTCACTCGTGAGAATATCACAACTTCTTAGATTATCACGAACGTACAGGGCAGTAGCATTTGTTAATACAACATGAAGACAATGATGGCGGCCTCAAGCCAAAGCCGAAAACCAAATTTCACAGATGTTGGTGTTGTATGGTAAGCGGGCACCGAGAGCTGATCCGAGGAAGAAAGTTGCGAATCGTTCTGGATGTGGCTTCGGTGGGGAGACGTAAGCGCGGTATCCCCGATTTAAAGCATAAATGCAGAGATCTACGGGGCGCTGTAAAAGCCAGGCTCTCTGCACACTGGCGAAGTGTACACGCAACAGGTGGTGGGCAACCATCATCCCCTGTGCATTTTCTGCACTGGAGGAGGAGGTGGCATCCACTCTTTCTGCAGTGGAAGTGCATGGAGAAGAACTTGGAGCGTCAAGAAACTATGTCAGACAGCTTGACACAGACACCATATGTGTATGACATCACCAGCCACTCTCTGGAACAACCCAGATGCCAGGAGCGACAACGCAGTTGACCACGGGTATGTTTTGTGGATAATTGCTGGATAGCTCATAGTTCATCCAGAAGTCGGCAAAGATAGATGATTGCCTCATGCACGGTCCAGACAAAAGCGCTGGATGCACTCGATGTTTGTTAGTCCCAGGATGTCCAAACGAAGCCGACATATGCGTGGTCGTCTTCGAGCTCGGCTCTTCTTACTCTTTCCCAATCACGCAAGAGTGCAAGCAAATGCAGGACTGGCATTTTGGTTTTAGATTTTGAGGGCATGGTAGAATGACGGTCTTATGTATACTCGTATTAATTAATTTCTATGCGTTTGTAATTGAAATAATTGGTGTTGTGAATCTGCATTTCTGGTGTTGTGAATCTGCATTTCTGTTGTGACTTTCCCTAGTTCCATGTTTAAGTTTTGTGCCTGGCCATGCCACGTATGCCGTTTGTGTTTAAGTGACCACTGCCTGCCTCTGACCATCCCCATGATTATGTATTGTGTTTTGTTGTTTGATTTCATGTTTTATTATTTTTCATGTTTTGTTATTATTTATATCTTTGCCATGTTTTATAGTCTTGCCATGTTTCACAGCCTTGCCATGTTTTCATAGCCTTGCCATGCTTTCATAGTCTTGTTTTTATTTCTAGTCCTGCACTTCGTTTACCCTGTCTTGTCTTGTGTAGGTCTTTGCCCACGGTCCCTTGTCTGACGTGCCACTCATTCGGGTGATTTCCTGGTTTCTGGGATTTCAATCTTTCTTCATATCTCATTTTCTTCCTTCCTCTCTCTTTATGCTATCTACTAACCCTACTAACAGTTTATTGTTTTCGATAATTACTAACCCCGATTAACATTGTACATTTATACTAACTGACTAACTTGCACTCGGGATTGTATAGCTGCACATACTAATAGACTAACGATCGCTCAGCATTCGCCCCAATCTGTAAACTCCGCCTCCTTGTCTATCACTAATTATCTCCACTGCGGTTTCCTCTTATATCTCTTGCTTTCCCTTTCTTTAGACTATGCACTTTTAGTACTCCTTAATCGGAGCTGTTATTTGTTTATAGGGAGGTCTTGTTACCCTGTCTGCGTTTTGGCAGATCGCCTAATTCATGTAATTAGTTTTCCTCATGTGTCACTCCCATGTCATTGATTACACCTGTTTACCCTAGTCATGTGCTTAACCCGGGTATGTATATCAGGTGTCTGCACTTTTAGTTCCTGGTCAGATCGTCTTTACTCCTTTGTCTTGTGCCACGTTCCTCGCCTTGCTCATTGTGATATTTTCTTTCTTTCTGGATTGCCCGACACTTGTTTTTGGTTTGCCCTTTTGGATCTGATTGCCTTTGTGAGTTTTGTCCTATTTTTTCCCGACCACGTCTATTGTCTTATAAAGCCTCCATTTTGCATTTATCTGGTTTTCGCTCTTGGCTCATTTTGTGATTCCCAACAATTGGAGAAGAGGCTGTTGCGAATATCATTTGATGATTTCGTTTGATAATTTCTTATGGCTATGTAAAATGTAGTTTAGAAATAAAGAAAAACAATCAAAAATTGAATGTCGCAACCTTTACCATGTTAAATAAAATAAAATCAATGTTAAAATTCGGCCTATAACCGACATCAAACGCAATGTTCTATTTCACCTTATGTAGGTGCTTGACCTTAATACAGCCTCAAAAGCATTTAACAGAAAAAGTGCATAAACCAGGGGGAGAATACTCATAAGTGTGTTTTGCCTGAGACACGTCCGGAAACACCCAGATTTTGGCCTTGCTCCGCCCCAAGTATGTAACTGCCTTCAGGGCGTGTAATGCACAGACTTAAGTCGAGGGGAGAATACGCTTAGGCTGAATAGCGCGTAGCTACGCGCTTTTTTCGACTTACGCGCATGGGAGAATAGACCCAATAGTGCCGGTGACCGCGGTCAAATGAGCTGTCGTTCACCGAAGCCCGGTCAAGCCAGCCGCTTGTTGGATTTAAGATGCATGTCTATTAACCGTATTATGGTACTGCGTGATGGGTGGGCTTGAAATGACCGATGCGGGCGAAGAAAGACCCATATTTCAGCAATAATTTCTCCCACAATATGCCACGCAAAAAAGACATTAAATTTATGTAAGCCAGTTCAATGTAAAATGTATTCTACTGCTCTATTTTTATTATGAAGGGAACACAGTTAAAGTATAAAATAATTTGTTGTAACCTTCCATATAATCCTTATTTTCAAAGTTTAATTGAACTTATAAATGAATTTGTGTTCCTGATAACCCCTGCAAGCCCTAGTAATTTTTTTGCCCTGTTTTTCTGCATAGTTTCAGAGAATACCTTGCCAGTCATGAAGATTAGGACTGCATTCTTGTAGAACTCTCCAGTCCTGCCATCAAACAGTTCTGCTCAAACTGGCTACCACCCAGGGACACACCTGACCAGGGGAGGACACACCCAAGACACAAGCTTAGTGCAGTACTCACTGAATTTTTTAATTCTGCTTTGAGCTCCATCCCGCTCAATCATAAATATATTACAATCAATGAAACTGGCTATTGGATTGCCTCAGGTTTCTTGTCTGCAGCACTACAAAAGATTACTGTTCACAATGACTCTGGCCATTAGCAGGGAAGAATTCAGGAGAAGTAGCAGGATAATTACGGGATTAGAGACATTAAAAGCTCACATGACAAAAAAAAAGTCAACATTTCCCAATGTATAGGTGCCATTAAAGAAAGTCCTGAAGAGGATAGTGTGAGGTATTGTTCAGGAACCAAACGGGAAACCCAAAATATCTAGTAAAAAGGTTTTTTATTGAAGCTAGTTGGTGAACCCCCTGCAGGGCAGAAGGCAACGGTACAGAGTCCACAATCCAAAATCAGAATCCCAGGGACGTAATCCAGATCGTACACAGGGCAGCAAACACAAAACTCAGGGTCAGACAAAGCAGGTTTGAAACACAGACACAGGAATATCAGAGGTAAATCCAAAGCCAAAATCCAGTAGACATACTCCGGTTCGTAATCAGGGCAGCAAAGACAAAACTCAGGCTCGGGCAAAGCAGGTACAGTACATGGGCACAGGAATATCAAAGGTAAAGCCAAAATCAGAATCGGACATTCCAGTCAGAAGTAAAACACAAGGAGTACAAGTTTAAAGCCCCACAAAACAATACCAAGGACGGACATTGCCGTGGGGTGAAGGATTCTCGTGTTCTTTTTGACTAACTTTCATTCAAGCATTTTCCTGGCTGGTGAGAATCACAATATAATGGATATTTTTCTCCGTCCAAAGATGGGGCACAAAAACACAACGGTTACAATCAATCTGACTAAACAGTTAGAATACCAAATTTAGTTGTGTCCTTGTTAAATATCTGACTCCAAATTAGAATTAGAATTGATAGTTTTGGTATAGCATGCGTGAATCTCGAGACAGCTATGCCATCAGACTTGGCAATGGAAACCATCGTTGCTCAGCAAATATGCCCCCAGGGTTAATAAGCGTAGCTGCCGTAACTCAATTCAACGATAAATTCATTGGATTGAAGATATTACCATGATAGCAGCATCGAGGCATAAACAACGTAGCACTGAGCATGAACGTATCATGAACCCAGGTTTATGTATACCCAAGGGCCCCTTAAGGAGGTTTAACCAGGAACCGGCTTATGTCCATGAGGGTACCTTTTAAGAGCTAAATCCCCAGGACTGGTATTACACAAACCCTTGAGGGGTAGACCGTAATCTCAAATCTAACTTAGAAATATCATTACCTACACATGTCTTGGTAGGAATTGCCCCTTAAGTCCCGGTCGCAACAAGGCTAGAAAGAATATATGAGTGTTAAGAGTCATGGAGACCACGCAAGCTGGAAAAGAAATACCAATAATTTAATTACCAGGTAGGCACAAACTTGGATCAAACAAATCAACGTGAAGCTAATTACCAGTTACACATAATTTAGAAAGAGCGAATAAATTCATACCTGGAAAAGATGGAGGCTACACGGAACGAGACTGCACTACGTGGCAGGGAAGAATTCAGAAGCTACTCCGATCCGCCCACCTACGAACAGGCCTAGGCGTGTGGAACGAGGTGGAATGTGATTCCCCCATACCCTTCGCGCGTCAGATCTTGGAAAGGAAGAGAAAAGAAGAAGAGAAAGAGAGCCCTCCGGCTAGAATCTCTGTCTCTTAAACCCCCTTAACCACGCCTCCGATCAAGGTGGGCTTTCCCCCATTGAGGTGTTAAGATTATTTTGCAAAGAGAGGTGAGCGGAATCTGACCAATCTTTCAGAAGCTTCCTACAAAGAGAATAAAACATAATTTCAAGGGAAATGAAACATGCTCCACTCAACTCCTTGGATTCCCCGAGAATAAAAAGACTAAACATGATAGGACTATGTGCTAATATGATGCAGTTGTCATGGAAAAAGCCTTTAAATGGAGTATTACAGTCTATTGCGTTATAAATACATAAATGATTTCGTAACAGGATATTGAACATAAACATACTATGAATTCCACAGAGATTTAGATTGTTTTAGACAGATTAATGTAACTGGGCTTTAACTTCAGTGGGGATAGTGGTTTGATTTTTACAGGAGGCAATGGACTCGCAGAGCTATGTTGCTCTGGCCCTCTGCAGAGAACAAGGGATGCTACCCCCACAGGCAAACTGCAAGAACCACTTAGGTTATAAAAGTTTACTGCTGGCTCTGAATTGAGCTAGATGCACCAAACATTCAGATTTTACTGTGTTCCAACAGTATTATTTTTGACGTAACATATCTGCTATGAGCAAAATCAACCAAACATTTAGGTTCTACACAAGGCATCAACAATCGCAGCACAGGGAACGTTCTGACAAGAGCTGTTTGTGAAATGACTGCTTAAATACATGTAGGCAGGGCCAGCGCGGCCATATAAGCGAACTAGGCAATTGCCTAGAGCACTTTCTCAGGAGCGGCAAAATGGGGCAAGTTAGTACAATCTTGGAGGACCGGCAGGCTCAATCATTCTGGGAGCATATTGAAAGGCTGAGGAATATGTCAATCACACACACGCGCGCCCACCATCTGCACACGCCTCCTCCCCTCCCGCAATTTTTTTTTCTTCCACTCGTTATAGCCATTAGGCTCGATTTTGCGCCTCAGATTAGTTGCTTGAAGCGCAACTCAATTCTAAACCCACCCAACAATGCACCGATAAACGTGTACTAAAACTTCGGCTCTTCATCAGTTTATTTATTTTAGCTCATCATATTAATCTTCAGCAGTTAACCCTGAGTTAGCCCAAGATCATCAGTAAATGCGCTCGCTAAATTCTAGTGTTTCTTCGGCATAGTAAATAATGCTAACATTCGTTACGATTGAGTCTTATTCTCCTAATCGGTATGTGTGCATGTACTATTTATCTGTCGAGCCTACACGTTTAAGCTCGTGGGCTTCAAATTTAACATTATATTCAGTCAAAATCAAAATAATTAGCTAGAAAGAACTGTTCAGAACTTAAACTTCACCTTCATATGGCTTAATTGGCTTAGAATACCTGGAGTCACAAAATGATGACATATCTGCGAAGAGAATAGACTGCAATTGATCCAGTAGGGGTTGCAGCTGAAACTGGTGCAAGAAAGGTTTTGAGTGGTACTTCACGCACGTGCAAGTTCACTCATGCACGAAAATATGCAGTTAAGAGTACGGTGATATTCTCTCTGCAGAAACACGGTGCCAAAACTGATTTACGTATTGTGTGCACATGGTTCTGTAGTTGCATATTAAACGCTCCAGGTTCATTTATAGCTGGCTAGCTATATCCGACAAATCATCTCCAGCATTCTCAAAGACATGAAATGCAAGTCGGTGGCCCCTCAGAATTCAGTACTTTCTACTGGTCATTGGCAATGTCACTGGTTCGGTCTTTGGCAGTTTCTTGACAGTGAGTAAGCAACGTCTGAGAAGGCACTGAATTTACATTGCATTTCATGTATATAATGTTGCTGATAGTACCTGCCAGCTCACATTTAATGCACGTAAGTGTGTGTGTTCGCCTCACAGGAAAAAAGTGGTGTATAGATTTTTTTATTTGGAAAGGGGCTAACCTGTATGTTGTCAGGAGTCTGCTATAAATATTTTAAAACGAGGTTATCAGTGTTTGTCTGGTTATAGGCAGGCTTTTTACTTGCCTTATTTGCATACAGATCGCTATAATGCCTGCATATTGTATATTGTTGACACTTCCAGCACACTATTGCTGGATCGGCTTTGCGTCGTGTGTTATTGCCGTTAATAGGTTGCTGGTTTTTGCTTTATTTGTATGACGTATTGGTATTTGCGTGGTGTTGCTATCATGCTACACTGCAGCTAGAGGCATCATTGATATTCGCCTAGAGCGCCAAAAGTGTGTGCGCCAGCCCTGCATGTAGGGGAAGTCACATGCTATGATAGGGAACAGGTGAGCTGGATCAGACGAATTAACAAAGGGATGAAAAAGAGAAATTTCCTAACCACATGAAATTGGCGAAAGCCAAAACGCGGACAGGGATTACACAGACACTCTATGACAAAACAAAGGCTCCGGTTAGGGTGTTCTAAAGTGCACAGACTGAGAGGCAGAAAAGTGATTAACAAGGTGCAGAGAACCTTCTGAAGCACAGCAAAGTAAATTAAGTGAAGGCAAGAGGCAGAGACTAGAATAGAGCAAGTGCTGAGAGCTCGTTAGTCAATTAGTGATGTGCAGCTATACAATCCCTAGTGCATGTTAGTAAGTTGGTACTGTAAACAATGTTAGTTAGTGTTTGTAATTTATCTAAAATAATAAACTGTTAGTATTGTTTGTAAAGATAGAACAGCAAGGCAAAGAAAGCAAACGAGATTGGAAACCCAGAAACCATGAAATCACCTGAAACTGTGGCACACAAGACTGGAGAAATAAATCTGTCTCAGAACACAAGACAAGACTGGGGAGACAAAAGGGCAATGCAGGGAATGAGAATTACAAAAACCAGAATGATGTCTAAACAGTGAATATGGTAAATGGCAGGAAAAAGACATGGCAAGGCAAGCCAGGCAAAATACAAAACATGGCATGGAATACCTCAAAAGACCTGGCATGGATTCAGGGTAATAACAAAAACATGGACAGGCAACAGCTGAATCATAACAGATAGTCCTGAAGATCGATTTCTGGTTATCCTTGATAAAAGGGCTCAGTTCTTCAAGATGAGTACCGAGAATTTCAATCAATGTCTCTGTTTAGGCTCTGCTCAATAAAGTGAGTCGACATTGGCGCGGGACAATGTACAATGCTTCCGTGTCTGACAGCCAAAAAAAAAAAGAGGACGATTAGAACAGATTGATACGAAATAAAGTACAAAAAGAAACATTTTAACCATAGAACATCCAATGAGCACTGTGATTTCTTTATTTTCGGGTCATCTTTTTTGGATGTTCCGTTTGTTAGTGATATATTTTTATTCTTTATTTTGTTATAAATCTGTTCTCATATCAATACTTTTACTTTTTGCTGGCTGCTGGACATGGAGTATTTTGCATTTCGCGTCAGACAGTCTTGATCGTGCATGCAATAATTTATTCACACTGTCAATGGTCATGGAATTGATTTGCTCACGTACTATTTTATCTCTGCGGTGAAATAAAGCGTGAATCTGCTCGATCCATCTGACTAATTAAAAGAAAGATCGAATAAAGACTGTTGTCTATCATCAACGGAAGAAAACAGACAAATAAGCTCAAAAGACCAAAAAAGTCGATCGCTATCAATTTGCATTTTGAGAAGGACGAACACAAACATAGCCAAGTTTGCACATTCAATAATTCCTGGAATACTCTGAAAAAATTGAACTTTTATGACATTTGGACACGGGCTATATTATAACCCTGTCCGACTATCGCCTCATTGCATTGACTTTGACTGTAATCAGTTGTGCGAAAAATTTCGTGTCCAGTGTGCAAGCGGCTTTACTGAGCACAGAACGAAAGCATTCTATTTACACACACACACATATATATATATATATATATATATATACATATATACAGTATATATATATATATATATATATATATATATATATATATATATATATATATATATATATATATATGCAGTTTGTGGTTGGTTGAGAAAGATGTGAAGTCGTTAGTTTGCATCACAGATTCAGCTGCGTTGATTAAGCCAGGTCAAGTTTCCATTACGCGTGCCAACCGCCTTTAATCTGACACCAGGACAATCGATATAGATATTATAGTTTATGTCCTTATTCAGATAGTTACATTAAATAGTGCTTCCTGTAATTATTTATTGCATTGAAATATGCCTGACATTCTGGAAACCTGCCTGTGAGGTTTCAATGACATGTGCGCACTGTGCGCCGGTCAGCCAAATTACCACTGCACAGAGAGTAAACCAGGTTGGAGCTGGCGAGCTTTCTTCGCAACTCCAGCGGAGACTTTTTCTACGAAATTGTCACTGCGTCTTGATGAATATGTGACACCTCCCCCTACTACGCCGCCACACCCATCTCGGCGCATGTCTGTCTACCAAATTACCAAAGTGGATGCGCACAGTGTTGCACGCACGAAATCACCACTGCGCAGGCTTCGCCGGACAAAATTATCACTGCGTGGGCTGCGCCACGTTATGCCACGCCACGCAGCGCCATCCTGCGCTGCGCCAAAAAATTAGAGCCCGTTAACTTGTCCTCTCCGCAACTTTTTTGTCCTGTCCGACACGCAAAACGTTGCGGACAGTACAAAAAAGAGTGGTGGTTTCTGATGAGCTGTGTTGAGATTTTTCAAAAACTTTTTTGTTATATTGTTTTAGACCACCTAAGCTAAGAAAATTCTAACTTTGGTGTCTATAGGCTTATTATTGGAGGAAAAAATTAAACTTTTTTGTTCCAACCCTGTGTTGGACAGGATACTTGACACCCGTGAAGTGGAAATTTTATCACTTCACAATCTGAAAAAGAAAACTCACTCATGGATTGTCTGCATGGACATAAAAGGTATCCTGTCAGCAAGAGGAAAATTTCAAAAATGAAATGCTGCACGAGAAAATGACGAAAAAATGTGTGTCCTGCCTGCAACGCTCTGGACCTATGAATTCGCGAGAAAATATGATTTGCATAATTAAGGAGCAAGAATTTTGACTCAATTTTCTTTTTTAGTAAGTTCAGATACCTATCTAAGTTATCCAATTGTTTTTTTTTTTTGGTAAGATTCAGACATTTAATTTTTTCATGCCTCTTCACAATTACCATGAAATGGCCAGTGTGTGAACATAAACCTCATTTGAAGCTAACTTTTAATACTTGTTTGTAATTTGGATGTTTGGTAGAACTGTCCAAGGTAACGGAACTTGCTGTCTGTAAAACCCATATTGCAAGAGTTTGTCTCTGTGGCTATTTTGCGTGTTGTGCTAATTAAAAATGATCCTGGTTAACGTATATGCAGTAATTCTGATCGATATGCTTGTGTTACTTTAGTAAGCATCGATGTGGTGGTTTCATCATAAAGTTGCCCAATTGTTGCCACTACAGTTAGTGATCGCTTCACTTATCCGTGACTGGGATCAGCCGGAAACTTCACAAATGTCTGGGCAAGCTCACCGGTGCTACCGTGAAAGCAATGCGAAATGCAGAAGGTGGATATTAATTTGGAAATTCTATCCTTCAGAAGTGATCGATTCACTAGCTTGTCCATGCAAACTGAACTTACGGTCTGCAAAACCTGTATTATGTTCAAAACATAACCGAGCTCTGTCTACCTGTTGCGTACTATCCAAAAAGCTGCTTTCACATGGGACACAAAACAAATTTTTCACGGGACAGATTAGCCTACATTCAGTGTAAAGACGGGAATACACGCGTTATGGGCGCGTTCAGCAGCTTTCACACCAGACGGGAAACTCATTGTTCGCATGACTGATGACATTCAAAGTCAATGCAAAGACGCAAATACACGGGCATGTCAAGCCTCTATCACACCAGACGCAAAACAAATTTTTTGCGCAACAAATTGCAATCAAAGTCATGACCGTTTATCAGCAACTGCATGTTAGTGTGCGTGCTCTGCTAATAAAAATACTCCTAGTTCACTTCTATGCAGCAATTATGATCGGTATGCTTGTGTTACTTCGGTAAGCATCAATGTGAAAGTTTCATCATACCGTTGCCTGATTGTAGCAACTACGGATGAAGCTAACCGGAGAGGTGCACTTAGACCCGACGTAGGTTTTGCAAAGCTTACAGTGCGTTTGGGTGCTTGTGAAATGATCGCTTTCCTAATCCATGGCCGGGGTCAGCTTGATACATCTCCAATGTCTGGGTAAGCACCCTGATGCTACCGGTGAAAGTGTTGAGGATTACATTTCAATATTTCTCATATTCATCAGTGGAACAAATGACATGTTGAATAACTATAATCAATAATTATAATCAATTACCATATTCTGTAAGCAGCAGTAACACACACACACACAAACAAGCAGTACACAGACACATACACATAACACAGACACCTACAAGCAGTTCACACACACATGAGCAGTGCACACAGGTACATGCACAGGCATAAGGAGCACACGAACACATACACACACACACAGACAGACACACACATTCAAGCAATTCAATTCACACATGCATAAGCAGCTCACACACAAGCAGTGCGCTTCTGTAGCTTTGATTAGTAAGCAGGCTTCTGTTTAGTTGATTCGAAACATAATCAGGTGATGCATTTGATTTCTGTGGCTTTGATCAATATTTGTTCCGTAAGATCATTAGTTGTTACTGAAAAAAAAAACTATTGAATCATTTATGTATCCACTTGTATCCTATTCATCTGGCTGTATTTTTCCTCTCTTGAGTGTAATTTTCTAGTCCTTTGTAGTAATGTGCATACTTATCTTTGCTTTGAATTCCTGAAGGATTAGCTAGTAGTGTTTTGGTTTGCCTGTCCAATTGTAACATGAGAATGAGTATGCAGAAAAACCATATTTGGAAGATATTTCCTGTGAGGAACATATAAAAACTGGGTGTGAAAAGTTAGAAATCATTCTTCTTGAGCAAAAAGAACTCGGCTTTACGTTTATCAATATGCCTCAACCTCAACATCTAGCGGAACCCTCTGTCAGAGGGGTTTTCAACTCTCACCTCTGGGAGAGCTTTGACTAGATCCCAAGGGAGGCTGGAGACATTGAGTCTGAATGGACCGTGTTCTCCACCTCCATTGTTGACGCGGCTGTTCGGAGCTGTGGCCGTAAGGTTTCCGGTGCCTGTCGTAGCGGCAATCCCCGAACCCGGTGGTGGACACCGGAAGTAAGGGATGCCGTCAAGCTGAAGAAGGAGTCTTATCGAGCTTGGCTAGCTCGCGGGACTCCTGAGGTAGCTGACCGGTACCGGCAGGCTAAGCGTGCTGCGGCCCGGGCGGTTGCGGAAGCAAAAACTTGGGTATGGGAAAACTCGGCCCCGAAGAAATTCTGGCAAACCATCCGGCGCCTCAGGAGGGGAAAGCAGTACCCTGCCAACACTGTGGAGGTGGGGAGCTGTTGACTTCGACTGGGGATATTGTCGGCCGGTGGAAGGAATACTTCGAGGACCTCCTTAATCCCGCTGTTATGCCTTCCGTAGAGGAAGCAGAGGCTGGGGACTCAGAGGCAGACTCATCCATCACTCGGGCTGAAGTCACTACGGTAGTTCGGCAGCTCCTCGGTGGCAAGGCACCGGGGGTGGATGAGATCCGCCCTGAGTACCTCAAGTCTCTGGATGTAGTAGGGCTGTCTTGGTTGACAAGCCTCTGTGGCATCGCGTGGCAGTCGGGGACAGTGCCTCTGGATTAGCAGACCGGGGTGGTGGTTCCTCTATTTAAGAAGGGGGACCGGAGGGTGTGCTCCAACTATAGGGGGATCACACTTCTCAGCCTCTGGGGTGAAGTCTATTCCAGGGTGCTGGAGAGAAGAATCCGGCCGATAGTCGAAGCTCGGATTCAGGAGGAACAATGCGGTTTTCGCCCTGGTCGTGGAACACTGGACCAGCTCTATACCCTCCCCAGGGTGCTTGAGGGTGCATGGGAGTTTGCCCAACCTGTTAATGTGTTTTGTGGACTTGGAGAAGGCATACGACCATGTCTCTCATGGCATACTGTGGGAGGTGCTTCGGGAGTATGGAGTCCGGGGCCCTCTACTAAGGGCCGTGCGGTCTCTGTATGACCGGAGCAGGAGCTTGGTTCGCATTGCCGGCAGTAAGTCAGACCTGTTCCCGGTGCATGTTGGACTCTGACAGAGCTGCCCTTTGTCACCGGTTCTGTTCATTATTTTTATGGACTGAATTTCTAGCCGCAGCCAGGGGGCGGAGGGAGTTCGGTTTGGGGACCACAGGATCTCATCTCTGCTTTTTGCGGATGATGTTGTCCTGTTGGCTCCTTCGAACCAGGACCTTCAGCATGTACTGGGGCGGTTTGCAGCCGAGTGTGAAGCGGCTGGGATGAGAATCAGCACCTCCAAGTCCGAGGCTATGGTTCTTGACCGAAAAAAGGTGATATGTCCCCTCTGGGTTGGAGGAAAGTTCTTGCCTCAAGTGGAGGAGTTCAAGTATCTTGGGGTCTTGTTCACGAGTGAGGGAAAGATGGAGCGTGAGATTGACAAACGGATCGGTGCAGCAGCAGCAGTAATGCGATCATTGTACCGATCTGTCGCGGTGAAGAAGGAGCTGAGCCGAAAGGCAAAGCTCTCGATTTACCAGTCAATCTACGTTCCTACCCTCACCTATGGCCATGAACTCTGGGTCATGACTAAAAGAACGAGATGTCGGGTACAAGCGGCTGAAATGGGTTTCCTCCGCAGGGTGGCGGGCCGCTCCCTTAGAGATAGGGTGAGGAGCTCTGACACCCGGGAGGAGCTCAGAGTAGAGCCGCTGCTCCTCCACGTCAAGAGGAGCCAGCTGGGGTGGCTCGGGCATCTTTATCGGATGCCCCCTGGACGCCTTCCTGGGAAGGTGTTCCGAGCATGCCCCACCAGGAGGAGGCCTCGGGGAAGACCAAGGACACACTGGAGGGACTATGTCTCTCGGCTAGCCTGGGAATGCCTTGGGATACCCCCGGAAAAACTGGAGGAAGTGTCCGGGCAGAGGGAAGTCTGGGCATCCCTGCTTAGATGCTGCCCCCGCGACCCGGCCCCGGATAAGCGGCAGAAGATGGATGGATGGATGGAATATGCCTCAATAAAGCCTAATTGTCAGAAGAATCTGTCTCTCTCCAATCGCTTGAGGATGGGGGAACCTCTTAATACAACAATATGTTTGAATGAAAACCACAACAAAAGCAATAGGGAACCGCACAGGCTACGACGTGTCCGGAATAACAAACAATTTCTCTGCATTGATTGAATTCCCATTGATTGAATAGTAAATTCTACTCCTGTAAAAGTGATCGATTCGCTAGCTCCACATAAGCAACAGTTCACACAAAGAGAATTTACGATCTGTAAAACCTGTATTATGCTCATATCATAACTGGAGCTTTAACTAGCTCTTGCGCACTATCTATAATGCGCCCATTCTCCACGAGAAAATGCTGGTTATTCAGATGCAATGAGAAAACCATTACCACCGGCAATTTCCAAAAAGGCCGTTTAGCCTGGAGCTTTCGCCCCTCCGTCATATACCAGCAAAGAAGCTGTTTGTTTCTCCATGCTAACAACACACCACAGCTATGCACACAAACTAGCAGGTCCTTATAACACACACCTAAGCAGTCCATAAGCTGTTGGTCGACTTTTAGCTGCTCCTCACTGTCCATATTTCCCTCTAAACTCAGACCCACGGGATTTCTCCAGTCTCCGGTCTACACTTGGACACGTCGACCCGTTCCACAGATGTGTCTATATGGGGTGGATTCTAGCTTTCTCTGCATTCTAGCAGTACAGTAGAATCACCCTTGTACTCACCACTAATGCCGTTGAAAACTGTAGCCGATAGCAAATTTGACTCACTTTCATCGTTACGTTTATTAGATCAAGTTCATTTCATTAGATCTATATTCAAGGATAAGGTTAGATAGCGGAATTTACCCGCTGATTCTTTATCAGATGACAGAGCTGTCTCACGTTTCACTTTGAGGAGACTGATCCGGAAAACTGCGTTCTGTAGCCTCATCCCACCCAACTCTGCCCTCCACAGAGCTGGCCAGTGAGAAGAAAGTGGGCACACGGGGAGTGGGGGCCATAGCAGAAGAGCCACCCCAATGAGGCGTTTCAGGCAGAGACTACAATAAACTACAAATATGTTTTTTAGAGGACGGCATTATGAGATAAATAAGGACCCTGTCTTGGACTTTGAACGATCAGAAGTACTCTAAGGGAGTCCAAGATCAAAATATAAATTTTGTTATTGCCCCAATTTGCTACAAAATTTATGACAGCAAGGGATGACAGACAAAATTTAAAAACTCAATCAGATTTAATTAAACAAAGACCAACACTAACCTACGATTTATGCCACTGACCAAGATTGACAATGTACAAGAATAAAAATATGTACAGTCCCTGGAGATGGGGTTGCTTGGTGATGTTCCGGGGGAGGAAAATGCTCCAACACAGGCAAAAATCCATAAAAAGCTTCACAGGTCTTGAAAAGAGTGACAGGTCTGGTCAAATGTACCCTTCTCCTTGCAATTTCTCCTCCTACTTAACTCTCTCAATTTTTTTCCTTATATACTCCTTTACAGCCTCCTCCCACCTTTTAGACTTTTTTTTTATTCTCTGGGACTTTCCCTTTCAGACATGCCCAAACCTAGCTCCAGACTGGGCTTAACTAAAAAAAAAATCTAGTCATCTAGTGGCATTTTTTCACATTTCACCTCAATTCAAATAGGGAAAAATTTTGACTCATAAAGGCAAAACATTTTCTTTTCAATACAAAATGGTTAAGTAAACACTTGTATATATATGCATATAATACAATATTCTAATAAACACGTGATATATATACATACTCAAACACGGGATAAGCAATCAGCGATTACATTGTCAGTACCCTTTACATGCTTAATTTACAAGTCAAACTCCTGTAAAATCAAACTCCAATTCAACAATCTCCAAATCTTGTTTTTCATCTTACTCAAAAACATTAACGGATTGTGGTCAGTGTACACAATAATTGGCTTTTGCCCTGTACAAACATAAACCTCAAAGTGTTGTAAGGATAGAACTAGAGCCAACAGCTCCTTCTCTATTGTGGAATAGTTCTTTTGGTGGCGATTGAACTTCCTGGAGAAGTATGCCACTGGATGCTCAATGTCATCAGAGTCACTTCTCTGTAGGAGCACAGATTCACAAGCTTGGTCATTAGCATCGAGCGCGATGAAGAACGGTTTGTTGATGTAAGGAGATTTGAGCACGGGGAAGTGACACAGCAGAGACTTCAGGCGATCAAAGGCTCTTTGTCATGCTTCATCCCAAGTGAACTTTACGCCTTTCTTCAGTTGGTTGGTGAGACTGAGAGCAATCTCCGCAAAGTTCTTGCAGAACTTGCGGTAGTAGCCGATCATTCCAAGGAAGCGGTGCAAAGCTTTTTTGGAACTGGAAAGTCCATGATGGTTTGGACTGTAGCATTTATGGGTGCCACCTTACCCTGGCCAATGACGTAACCAAGATACGTGACAGTCGCACAACCAGAGTCACTCTTGTTCAGGTTAACAGTCAGGTTAGCCTGGGTCAAGTGCTGGAACAACATCTCTACATCTTTCAGATGTTCCTCCCAGGAGTCACTCCATGTGATCAGGTCGTCAATGTACGCACCCGTGTGTGGCAATCCGGCGATTGTAGACTGTGTCATCCTTTGGAACGTGGCTGGGGCATTTTTCATGCCAAAGGGTAGGACTTCATACTGGTGCAACGCAGATGGGGTGGCAAAAGCAGAGATGCTCTTGGCCCTCTCAGTTAAAGGCACACACTAATAACCCTCAATAAATCAATCTTAGTCAGAAACTTGCTTGCCCTACTCTATCGATACAATCATCAATCCTAGGTATTGGAAACACATTAGTTCTAGTTACAGCATTGACTATGCGGAAATCTGTACAGAATCTAGCACTTCCATCAGGTTTTGGAACTAGCACACAGGGTGAACTCCAATCTGAGTATATCTTGTTCTAACATATACTTTGCTTTCTCTTATCTGGAGTCTTCACAATGTAATTGAGATCATTGAGTTTTGTCAGAATTTCATACAGACCATGAAATCTAGCCTGCAATGGATTGGACTGCAAGGGAAACAACACAAGGACCTTGTCTCCTGGTTTAAACTCACGGCTTCTAGCCTTATGATCATACCAAGTTTTCATCTTTCTCGGACTTGATTTCAAGTTCTCTTTGGCTAGTTCACAAGCTGCACGCAATCTTTCCTTGAACTTGCTCACATAGTCTAACAGACTGATATGCGGTTCTTTCTCTTGCCATTGTTCACTCAACAATAGCAAAGGTCCTCTCACTTCATGGCCAAACACTAGCTCAAACGGACTGAATCCAGTAGACTCCTGCACCCCTTCTCGAGCTGCAAACAACAGCAAATGAACACCTTCATCCCAGTCTTTCTCATTGTCATAACAATAAGTCGCCATCATTGTCTTTAGAGTGGAATGAAAACGCTCTAAGACACCCTGACTCTCTGGATGACAGGCACTGGAAAGAATCTGCTTCGCACCAAGTTCATACTCAACCTGCTGAAACAATCCGGAAGTGAAATTGCTACCTTGGTCTGACTGAATTTCCCTGGGTAGGCCAAACAACGTAAAGAACTTTATCAAAGCCCTCGAGATTGCAGTTGCCTTAATGTGGCGTAGAGGTATGGATTCAGGGAATCTGGTAGATGCACACATGATTGTCAACAAGTACTGATTTCCAGATCTAGTCTTAGGTAACACAATCAACATTGACCTTGGAGAAGGGATCCCCAAATGCTGGGATAGGCTGCAATGGAGCCACAGGTGGGTCTAACTGGTGTTTTCCAACTACCAGACAAGTGTAACAGGTTTTGCAAAAGATGGAAACATCTTTACATAAAATAACATAACATAACATGAATGGCAAGAACAGGCCTTTCAGCCCAACTAAGCTTGCCAGTTTCTTCATACTATTGTGAATATATCCCTTCAGTTACTAAATGACTCAATGGTATCTAGCTTTAGGTCAAGCCTGCTCTTGATAACCCCCAAGGTCTCTGCCTCAACAATATGGTCAGGTAAGCTATTCCACATTGAAATTACTCTTTGGGTGAAGAAATATTTCCGATTTCAGTGCTAAATTTACCTTCGGTCGACTTCCATTTGTGACCACGAGTTCTACTCACAACACTTGGTCGAAGGAATCCTACATGATTCACTTTGTTAATCCCTGTAACACATTTAAAGACCTCAATCAAATCACCCCTGAGTCTCCTTTTCCTAAGACTAAAGAGATTAAGGATCTTCAACCTCTTCACATAGCTTTCATCTTTTATACCTGGAATAAGCTTAGTGGCTCTTCTCTGAACTTTCTCTAGAGCCTCTATATCTTTCTTAAAGTATGGTCCCCAGAACTGTACACAATACTCCAGGTGCGGTCTAACGAACGAATTGTACAAAAGAAGCATCACCTCCTCAGATTTGTACTCAATACTTTTGGCAATGTATTTCAGCATCCGATTATCTTTTTTAACTGCTACGGCACAATGGCTAGAACCTGTGAGGGTTTGGTTAACAATCACTCCCAGATCTTTCTCTTGTGCCGCACATTCCAGTTTTAAACCTCCCATGAAGTAATCCCGTCAAATGTTTTTATTACCTTCATGTACAACTTTACATTTTGCTAGATTAAATTCCATTTGCCACATTTCTGCCCAATTCTGGATTCTATCCAAATCATCCTGAATCACTTTAGTGGACCCTTGACTATTTGCCAAACCCCCCAATTTAGTATTATCTGCAAATTTAACCAATCTGCTCTCAATATTTCTATCAAGGTCATTAATATAGATGAGGAACAGCAGGGGTCCCAACACCGATTCCTGGGGGACGCCACTCCCCACCATACCTAGCTCAGATGAGATATCACTGACCACTACTCTTTGTGTTCTGTCCTGTAACCAGTTTTGAATCCACTTCAGAATACCTCCTGTAACTCCAAAGGAGCTCATTTTAAAAATTAGTCTCTTATGCGGTATAGTAGTATATGATGTCATAAGCCCTGCTCTGGTCGTAAGTCCTGATGGCCTCATCAAAAAAATTCCAGAGGGTTTGTTAGGCATGACCTTCCCTTCTGAAAACCTTGTTGGCTATCCCTCAAGATACTGTTACGTTCAAGAAATAAGTCCAGCTCTTCTTTTATGATAGATTCCAATATTTTGCACGAAATGCAAGTTAAACTCACTGGCCTGTAGTTTCCTGGCTCGGTACGGTCCCCTTTCTTATATATTGGTATTATATTGCCCTGTTTCCAATCATTTGGTATTTCTCCAGTTTCTGAAGATGGCGGATAGCGGCTTAAAGATGAACTCACCAGCTTCCCTGAGCACTCTAGGATATAAGCCATCAGGACCCGCTGCCTTATCTGCCTTTAGTTTGTGCAACTTGTCTAATACTTCGTTATCCCGAACTTCAATTTCCGCTAAATAATCTTGAGCATTTGACATGCCCTCTGGCCAAATAAAGACCCCCTCTGAGGTAAAATTCTCAACGAAGTAGCTATTTAAGGCATCCGCAATATGCTTGTTATCATATAGCAGCGATCCATTTTTATTCTTTATGCACTTAACCTGCTCTTTAAGTTTCCTTTTTCTGCTACAGTACTGAAAGAAGCACTTCGGGCTAGTTTTTGCCCCCTCTGCAATTTGTCTTTCAAATAGTCTTTGAGCATTCCTCAGCTCTTTTTTGACCACAGCCCGCATTTTACAGTATTCAGCCTTAGTGTTCTCATTGTTATCCTTTATGTACATCTTATAAAGATTCCTCTTTCCCTCAAAATCCTACGAATACTTTTGGTCATCCACTGAGGATTCTGCTTTTTCAGCTTACTTTTGGACACCTTTGGAATGAATCTGCATTGTCATTCAAGTAAAACTCCCTTAAATCTTTCCCACATCTCATTTACGGACTTACAGTCCAGGAGTGTCTCCCATTTTATTTCATGAGCTAGATATGAGCGCATCCTGTCAAAGTTTGCTCGCCTAAAATTGAACATTTTTGTTTTAGAATACACCTTTTTAACTTACCATGAAACATCAAAATTAACAGCAGAGTGATCACTTGTCCCAAATGGCTCCAGTACCTCAACATTGCTAATTCTATCAGGGTCATTACAGAGCACTAAGTCTAAAATTGCCTTTTCTCTGGTAGGTTTATTAACATGCTGCACCAAGAAATTATCATTTAGAACATCTAGAAATTCTGCCTCCCCCCTACCCTGTCCTTTCACCATTTCCCAATTGATACCAGGATAATTTAAGTCTCCCATGGTAATTGCCCCACCACCACTACAAGCTTACGTAATCCTCCTAAAAAGCATTTAATTGATTGTACTGTCCAAAGCTGGTGGTCGATAGCATACTCCTATGTTTAAACCTGTCTCGCGTTTGCCAATGAGCCTGACCCAGATATCTTCACAGGACAAGGAATGTTCAATTTCAGGAATTTCCTGTACATTAATGTTTTCGTTCACATAGAGTGCCACGCCCCCTCCTCGCCTATTACATCTATCCTTCCTAAAGAGCTTATAACCTTCTATATTATATTCATCTCCATCCTCTTCACATAGCCATGTCTCTGTAATCCCAACTATGTCATAGCCCTCACTGATCACTACAGCCTCAAGTTCTGGAAATTTATTTTTTATGCTTCTTGCATTTAAATAAAAACATTTAAGGTTATTACTAATGTTCTTCCCCCTTGATTTCCCATGTGGCCGCCGCCTCGAGCCCCCCACTACCCTTTGTTGCTTTAAAAGTAAAACATTGATAGTGCATGTTACGCCGTCAGCTTCCATCGGGGCAGTCTGCATTTCCCTATATGTAACACTCACTAACCTCCCTGCCCCCCAAGTCCCTAGTTTAAATACTCCTGTGCTACCCTCAACATACGCTGGCCCAGTGCAAAGGTACCCCTCCGGTTCAGGTGCAGCCCATCAGGCTTGAACAGGTCACCCCTGTCCCAGAAAAAGTTCCAGTGCCCCATAAACCTATACCCCTATTTCCTACACCAGGTTCGTAGCCACGTGTTAAACCTCCAGGTAAAATTCTGCTTACCTCTGCTTGCACGTGGTACCGGTAGAATCCCGGAGAACACTTCCGTTGAGGATCTGCTCCTAAGCTTCTCAGCTAATTCCACAAAGTTGCCTTGCAGAACCTCAAACCTACTCTTACCAATGTCATTTGTCCCAAAATGGACCATGACAACTGGATCCCTCCCCGCTCTGGCCAGGAGCTTGTCCGCACGCTCCAGGAGGTCTCCTACCTGGGCACCAGGCAGGCAACACACCGTATGAGACTCCTTGTCGCGCGAACGGACTAAGCTATCTATTTCTCCAAGTATTGAGTCTCCCACTGTCAATAACTCTCTTTTCTGAGGAGTAGAGGCTAACAGGGTGCCCTGCTGCTCATCAGTCCCCTCACTCTCAGGGTCAGGGGCTAAGTGAAGTTCCTGCTAGGGCTGGAATCGGTTAGACACCTCAATCACTGGAAAAGCTGTCGCTGTACGGCGTGTACGCCCTTTCCTGCACTGCCGACCTACAGTCACCCAACTTTCTCTCCCTGCCTGTTCTGGGATCCCAGTACCACCCTGCTTTGGCGTACACACCATGTCTCTAAACGACATACTACTTAGTTCGCAATCAGTAGAGTTTCTAGAGGAACTATGTCGCGCCGCCAACTGGCCCTGAGGATCAAGGATCTTGCTCTCCAGATGCTCAATTAGCTGGCACCCATGGCAGACATACCCACCCTGGAAATCTCTTTCCAAAAGTGCGATCATCCTGCAACCGTCACATAGTTTTGGCCACATTTTGAACCCCCTACCTAATGACTTTGCTCACCCTAGATAAAAGAAAATGACTAATGCCGAGATAGAAGCCGAGGAACCACAATTTATTTATTTATTTATTAACCTAGGAAGCCCTAAGCAGGAGTCACAATAGAAACCCCGGGGAAATGATGTATATTGATTATAAGCCTCTTTTAACAGGGGCTTAGTTTCAGTAAACAGAAATGAGATACCAAACTGAGCCAAACTCTATATGTAAAAAGCACTCCTAATAAGCTGGCTTGAGTTTATATAGTCCCAATACTCTTAATATACTGTAAGCGGGAAAGACAGAGAGGATCATCTGGCTGGACTATCTAGCGCCATAATCATTACGCCAACAGTTTGACCCTTGTTGAGATACGTGCCCCATCATTACGCCAACAGTTTGACCGTTGTTGGGATACGTGCTCCAACATTTAGCAGATGACCCCAGGGTCATGGGAATGGACTCAACCAGACTCTCGGGCGCCAATCTCATTTTGCCACAGGGTTAATGGTTAATGCAGATGCCTGGGAATCTACCAAGAAACTGCTGTCCGCAAACCTTTGGCCAGCGAGACTCATGCCGGACAACTCCACTGTGCCATCCAATAGATTCTGACATAACTGCCTCCGTACAATTTCAATACATTACAGTTTAGGTAAATATTTCTAAAAGACTTTTAATTTCCTGAGTAAAACACTAATCTCACTCACGATGTCACAGAATAATGTGTATTTTGCTATACTGAAGGTTAAGAGTGGAATAATAGCCTTAATGCAGATTATTCTTGTAATTCGGCATTGTGTCGGACGTTTCATGACCAACTCTAACGCAAGTAGGTTGTGTTTGGTGTCATTTTAATCCTCGTAATTTCTGAAATCTCATAGGGAATATTTCAAAGGAATTGGATTTGTGCCATACCCTCCTTCAATAACTTTAAGAAAAAAATATGCTTCAGTTTTCCTTGTGGTCATGTCTCCTCCCAAAGCCCCTCCGGAATGGGGGAGCATTCCTGGCTCAAATGACCCAAAACGACCTATGACCCCGCCATAGGACGCAGTTTAGAGATTGGGCATAAAAGAGGGGGAAACAGAGAAGTCGAGGAAGCTTGTATTCATCCTTCCCTCATATACGTTGCGTATATGTGTAGTTTTGGCTGCGCCAGGTATGAATTGACTTCTTTTCTGTAACGATGTAATTAGGTCTTGTAATTTAAGCTTGTGCCTGCCTGGCGAAATAAATTGATATTCGCATCTGTGGTGTGTTTCTGACTTTGGACAAACATATACTTACCGTTTCGGACTCCTAGATCCCAATTGAGTAACGTAGTCCGTAATCGCGTGCCTGATCAACACGCTTGGCATCTGCGTTATAAGGTGGATTTTCCATGCTGTGTATGACGCTATTAATATTGGTTTCGACTAAGATTCCGTTTATATTTTTAGGCGGAAATCTTAAAAGACGCAAGGCCTCTGAACGATGTGTTTCTGTTATGCCTTTGTAGTTGCTCGCTGTGGCCCCAGGTAATCCCTAGTCATAGCGAGGCTATGTCAAATTACTGGCTTAATAGGCTGCCAGCCTCTGAGTTCTTTCGCCGGATTGGATAGTTCAGATGTTTTTGGTCCGGCAGAGTAGGGTATAAACCTGTTATGGGTCCGATGCACAACAGAGCTCCAAATTGGGTAATAAATTGACGAATTAAAATCCGAACATATTTATGCAAACGCATGATAACCGCAAAAGATTGCAACTACATATTTGTATCTTAAATTTGATATGGAGTCAGATATATTGTAACCACTAAGATATTAGGGCTGCAGCATTCACTAGGCAGGTCTCAGGCCATTTAAAAGCAGAACGTGAACGACGTCATCATGTGAGGCCTGAGGCAGGGGTCTAGGGCTGACGCTGTAGCCAGACCCCATTATTATGATGGAGACTGCGAGGACTATCTTTTAGCTGGCTGTTAAGGCAAACACGCTGAGACCTTCCGCCTCAGCTAGGACCCTCCTTGGCCTAGTTGCACGGTGTTTACAATACTAAACTAAAAATATCACAGGGCTTAGCTGAGAGCCCAGATAAAATAGACTGGCTTCAGTGCCCAAGAAAACCTGGAGGAGATGGAGCACTCCAACCTATTCCAACCTAACCTAAGGAACGAGTCAAGTGACTGCTGCACCACTAACTAAATACTAATACTCAGATCCCCAGCCAAGAATGCAAACAGTACTTATCTAGCTAGCTCGCCGAAAATACAACCAAGGCTAAGCGAGAAAAGAGTAAAGCCGCGGTTCCCTTTAATTAAAACGGACCGAATAAACAAGTCGTTTACTATGTGAGCGAAATAAACACGGTACCTCCCCCAACAAGCTGTCCTAAGCACTCGAACAAGCAGTTAAACTTTAATCAGCTGATCAAGGCACAGCACCGGAGGAAAATACAAAGATAGGGTATTTACAACGTGTTTAATCAGAAGAGCCCTTTCGTGATAGTAAAATGCGAGAAAGACAAAAACCCCAGTTCGCGTTAATATTCAGCTTGGCAATACGTTTATGTGGTAATACAGTCAGGATAGAGAACAAAGGGGACTAAAAACCCCAGCGAACGTCAATATTTATTGGCTAGAAGATTGATTGAAAGGCAAGCAACCAAGTATGAGCCAAGCCGGGCTATAATTAGATATCCAAGTAATTTGATTATATTCTTGGCGTTGAGAGCTTGCAAGGGTTTGTTTGCTAAATCAGCTACAGAAAAAAAAAAAAAAAAAAATAGGCGAGTACCACGGTCCCTGAAAACTGTTTTACTTTGTATATCGCACAATTCACTTAGTTTGACAATTATTTAGCATTTAATTTATTCTCTAAATTTTGGGTTTAAATTTATTTTACTTTACCTTAATTTGCTTTGCCTTGCTCCCAGGAGACTGAAACCCCCCTTCCAAAAAACCCCCGTCGCTTTTATTTAGCGACTTAATTTGGCTGTTTGCTCACCAAGTTGTTACAGAGGGGAAAAAGGGGAAAGATACGGGGGGAAGATTCTCCCTGTCTCTACTGCGACAAAGGTTATACCTCAGGAGCAAATCGTCTAATCTCTATTATTGTTTGAGTCTTAACACACAAATTATTTTAAGAAAACCCCGTTAACACAAAGGTAAATTCTCAGCTTCAATCCCACACGACTTCCTCTCTCAACTCTATCAGAGTGATCACCAACAAACAGTGGTACAGCACAGCACAGCTTTTACCTTTATTTTATCTTTTCGAAGTCCAAACCAGAAGAAGTGTTTCATGATCTTGTCAACAGTCTTGTTAACACTAAGATGACCTCCTAAATGCAAACTATGAGCCATTGTTAAGATCTCATTCCTGTAGACCTTCGGAACAAGAATTTGCTTGACCACAGTCCTATCTGCATTAGCAGGGATATCAGGTGGGCGCCACTTCCGCATCAACACTCCATCCTTGAGATAATACCCAACTGAAACTGCATCTATTTCTTCATCGGGAAGGGCTCTCTTCTTGAGTACACAAATTTCTCCCTCATTGGTTTGCTCCTGAATCAACCACTTTCTGGACAGACACAAGTCTCCAGACACATCAGAATCACCAAACCCATCTGGCTGGCTGAACAGAGAACTGATAAAAGTGTCTGATAAGTCCTCAAATGGAGAAACCATAGTAGGCCGAACAGAGTCATGAGGCGAACCACCTGAGTCATGACTATTCAATGTGCTGGATGACACCACATCATCTTCTTCTTGAGCCTTCTTAACCATAGCACAGGTCACTGCACAGGAAGGATACAGGGATGAGTCTTCATCGCCACCCTCAGTGCTCGGCTGTGAAGTAAGATGAACAGGGGGAACTACATTGCTCCTAGCCAGGTCACTGCTTAGCACCAGAGATAAAAATTCAGCCCTGATAGGTAGGCTTGACATAAGTCCCACCTTTACCTGTCCTGTAACTAAATCTGACTTCAAGAATACAGAGCGCAGGGGTACAGATAAAGTCCTCCCTTCAATACCTTGTACAAGTATGAAATCCCCAGAAGTGGTCTCATCACGTAACTCCAAGGAGTCCATGGACAAAAGTGACTGAGAAGCTCCAGTATACCTCAGGATATATATGGGTACAGGAGGAAAATGCTCATTCAGAGCCACAAATCTCACTGACACAAATGGAAGAAATTCCATTACATATTACATAATTGTCTGCAAATTTGGCAGCTGATTGCAGATTCAGTGTGTGCTTCTCATTAAGGTAGGTCTTAATATCATCCTTAACACAGTTCTTGAATTCTTCAACTAACACCATCTCTTTTAGTAAGTTGAAATCATCCTTGACCTCCATAGAAGTACACCAGCGCTCAAAGCAAGCCTTCTTCTCGTTGTCAGATTTCTTCAGACCTCTAAATTTCTGTCAGTAAGCCTCTGGGACCTACTCATAAGCTGTCAAAATAACCTTTTTGACAGCCTAATAATCATAGGAATCATCTGCAGACAAAGCCGAATAGGCTTGTTGAGCTTTACCCTTGAGGACAGTTTGCAACATCAGAGGCCAGTGTTCCTTAGGGCTCTGGCAACTCTTAGCTACCTTCTCAAAGCACTGGAAATACTTATCAACCTTTTCCGAGAATGGAGGCACCAGCTTTACCTCCTGGCTAGCACAAAATTTGTTTTCAGCTTCTATTTTGATATTTAGTTGCTCCGTTTGGAGCCTTTCTTCTCTGTCTAACTTCTATTAATCGAAATCTCTCTGTCGCTGTCTCTCTCTCTTTCTGCTCTTTCCTCTTTCTCTCTCTCTAGCTAATTTTTCTAATTCAAACTGCATTTTCAAACTGTTACTCTCTTTCTGCTCTCTCAAATGCTCTTTCCTCTCTTTCAATCTCTAGCATTTTTAATTTTAGTTCCATTTCTACATTTGAATTTTCCACTGGAAACTGTTTCAGATCTCCTGGTGCAAACACATTTTCATCAATGTAATATTCAACAATCTCTCTAGCCAGTCTTGCTTTTCGCATGGCTGATTTTACATCTGTCAGCTCTAACTGTCTTCATATTTCTAGCAGTTCTGTCTTTTTAAAAGACTTCCAAACCTCTATGGTCGATGATGCCAAGAAATCTTCCATTGCTGTTGATCTGTCAATATATATCTAGGAAAATTCAAAAAACAATTTCACAATTTGAGATTTTAGATTTTCAATAAATGACTCACACAGTGGTCTATCCCAGACAAGCCCCCACTTTGTCATGGCCCCAATTTGTAATGACCCCGATTTGTCATGACATCTTGGACAGCAAATGATGACAGACAAAATTTTAAAACTTGAACAGATTTAATTAACCAAAGCAATGACCAAGATTGAAATAAAAAAAAATGAGATAGTTACTGTCCCTTGGTTCTTGAGATGGGGTTGCTATGTTGTGATGCCCTGGGACAGGAAAATGCTCCAACACAGGCAAAAACCCACAAAACGAGCTTTACAGGTCGTGTAAAGAGTGACAGGTCTGGTCAATTGTATTCTTCCACAATTTCTCCTTGCAATTTCTCCTACCACTTTACTCTCTCCTTATTTTTTCTCTTATTTTTCTCCTTATATACTGTTTTCCAGCCCCCTCCCACCTTCCAGAATTATTTTTCAATTCTCTGGGACTTTCCCCTCTGAGGCATGCCCAGGACATGCCCTGGACATGCCCAAAAACCTGGCTCCAAACTGGGCTTCACAAAAAAAAATGTCAATAGTGCCATCTAGTGGCTTTTTTTCCCCCACATTACAATATGCACTAAGATGGTCATAGCCATCCTACACAATAATTCATTGCTCATTTCATTCAACCGATAAGGGAATGGTTTCCATGACAAATTCTAGATAATAAATTGATATTTTAAATTTGGAGTTTACCTTTCTTTCATCAATAGAAAACAGCAAAATAGCTTATATTAAAATAGAAGCCATTTTAATTCCTTTGGATTTCATATTGCGAGAAATACAATAAGACATTGTTTTTACTTGGTATCACACTAGATAAATTAGTGTTGAATTTGGGGTCGTTCTTCGTCTTGTTTGGCTGCTCCTACGACCCTTACAGCCGGAACATAACTCAACTAATAAACTCGCATCAAAATCCAAGTCGCGGCTGGCTTGACCAGGCTTCCACGAACGACCCCTCACTCACTTGACCGCGGTCGCAGGCGGGTACTGACTAATAAATAAATGCCTAGCTAAACCACTTACACCGAGGACTTGCCATCTGAGTTACTAAAAGCCTTGCTCTTACCTCACCTGAAAGCATTTTACTTCTCCACACCCGTTCCCATTTACATTTCCTTTTACGTTTAGCAACGAAATCATTTGTCCTGGTTTGAGTATCTGTAGAATTACTCACTATTTCCTCTCAACTGGCATTATGTTCATTCCAATAGTTATAAAGCATTTTCCTATTCTCACTTATGGTGACATAAAACGTGAATGCCTTTTGAAGCTTCTGAATTCCTGTTGCTCACAAAATAGAGCGTGCATTCTTTTCTGCGTCAATGTCTGATTGGTGAGGCACAGAAAATTCCCTTTTACCCACGCAGGTTTACCCTTTTGGATTTATGGTGACGGGATTTCTCCTAATTGGCATGGGAGTTGCTCTGATCTACCGCAAAGTACGTGAGCTGGGAGCGAGGAAAATCCCCAACTCGCTGCCGAGCACCGAAATTATTATGGAGCGCCTCAGTGGAGTCAGAGGGTGGTGAGCTGCTCAAAAAGACTCTGGGATAATCTGCAGAAATGCACAGAAAGATGGACGCTCTTTTGAGTCAGTGTGGGGAGTTTGTGCGTTTGACTGTGAACTTGCACAAGAGACAGGATGAGATGGTGGGAGAACTTGTGGCCCTGAAACGTAAAAAATGTACAAAATGAATTGCGGATCAATCGAAATTGCTTATTCCACCCAAAATTGAGTATAATTTGGCTATAATTTTTGAAAAAGGAAGTGGAGTTGGAAGCGACGCACATTGCAGCCACCCAGAGCACATTTTCTCCAAACGTAATCTCTTTGTTAATGTTATTCTGTAACAATGACAATAAATTCATTTGAATCTGAGGTGCGGTTGTTAAGTTTGCTCTGAGTAAGAATTAAACTCTATTCAACCAGAGACATAACCATGATGCAGGTCAGCTCTCAACCCCTTTTAGAATCGGACACTTAATTGAATTAATTAAATAAGCAAATAGAATAATATCTGCGTTGCCAATAATGATTATGACATTTAGCCTTGTGTTAAAATGGAAAGCTACAATATGAGATTGCATTGATGGCAATTCAGCAAATGCTGCTGAAGATGGTATTTAGATTTCATTTCTGATAAATTACAAAGCCAAATTCCAATGAAGTTGGGACGTTGTGTAAAATGTGAATAAAAACAGAACAGCTACAATGATTTGCAAAATTCATGAACCCACATTTTATTCACAATAGAACAAAGACAACTTTACAGATGGTAAAATGTCTCACTTTCAACATTTCATGAAAAATATTAGCACATTTTGAATTTGATGGCAGCAACACATCTCAGAAAAGTTGGGACAGGGCCATGATTACCATTGTGTAGCATCCCCTCTTCTTTTAACAACAACCTGTAAACATGTGGGAAGTGAGGAGAACAAGTGCTTGAGTTTTGGGAGAGAAATGTTGACCCACTGTTGTTAGATGTAGGATTCTAGCAGCACTACAGTCCTGATTATTTTTTTTTCTCAGATTTTTCATTTTATGATGCGCCAATGTTTTCTCTCGGTGAGAGGTCTGGAATGCAGGAGGGTCAGTTCAGCACCCAGATTCTTCTACTGTGCAGCTATGGCGTTGTGATGGATGCAGTATGTGGTTTAGAGTTGTCTTGCTGAAATATGCAAGGCCTTCCCTGAAAGTGTCAGGATGGGAGTATATGTCGTTGTAAAACCTCAAAGTACTTTTCAGCATTAGTTGTGCCTTTCCAGATTTGTAAGCTGCCCATGCCATAGGCAGTAATGGAACCCCATACCATCAGAGATGCAGGATTTTTTTTTTTTTGGGAACAATATTTTAAGAGATGTAGGATTTTGAACTGTACGCTGATAACAAGCTGGATTGTCTCTCTCCTTTTACTCTACACAACACTGCATCCATGGTTTCCAAAAAGAATGTCAAATTTTGATTCGTCTGACCACAGAACAGCTTTCCTTTTTGCCTCTGTCTAGTTTAAATGAGCTTTGGCCCAGAGAAGACCCTGGTGTTTCTGGATCGTATTCACATATGGCTTCTTCTTTGCATAAATCAGCTTTATCTTGCATTTGTAGATTGCACGGCAAACTGTGTTCACGGACAATGTGCCTCATGCAGTAACATTCTTTTAAATTTCTCTTATATTTTCTGTTAATTTTTTTGCAAAGAGAAAAAATAAGAGAAATAAACTTCGGATGCACCAAATGCTCTTACTGTCCAAATCTGCTCTTACTTTTCCTTTTGCAAACCTGTAATTTAGTAGGCTATAGCCTATCCATTCCTACAGTAGGCTATGTTGGCCGGTTCCGCAAACGGAATTTGTTTGAAGAAGTGTCGGGTATCGATACAGAATTCGCTGGCGGAAAGTTATCCGTTTACGAATTTGCGGAAATTACTCACGCTTTTTGCGGATCAGCTAGTTTTCTTCAGTCATTAGGAATAAAGCCTTGCACAGTAATTTTTCAGTGGCACGTCCTTTGACTGGTTCCACAAATAATTTCCAGATTCGCAAACAGTGCCCTTTGTCAGGCCAAATGATTGTCTTTGTTTATTGGCAATATTGCGTGCCCCTGCCCACAACAAAACAGACACATGTATTTTCCACCAATTTTAGCCAGCATTACTCTATAGGGGATATCAAAATAATTGGTCAAATTTATGGCTAACTGTTCCGTGTCTCGACATTGTGTCAGGTGAAATCCATGCGCGCTGCTCTCAGTTCACAATGATTTGTGCATCCATCGCAATCACTCTAATGGGTGTTGATGAAAAAGTATATAGAGTACGAAGTTGGGATCGATATGGTCAAATATAAAATTATTTCCGATCATAATGACACCAATAACGTGATGAATCCGAGGAATACACGTGTTTATTGGCCACACACTGCACAGCGCGCCTTATCACAAGCGTAGTTTTGGAAGCCTACTGCTGCAACGGCAAGCAACAGTTATGGGGCATTTATTTCTCTATGAAATTGAATATCTCGAAACGGTAGTTAAGAGTTAAATCCACAATAATTTACCATTCCAGCACTGTCAAACTCAAGGCTGACAGCGAAGTTGTTTTCCCGCAAACAAAGGTTTGATCAAAGGTTTGATTTCTGCAAATTGCGGAATCGGTCAAATTGCGGAACCGGTCAACCCACTGTATATCGAAGATTACTCGCACCCCGTCTCAGTAAAATTCATTTAGGGAAAGAACTTGAATGTTTTTCGAGTTATATTCTGTTTCGTTTTAAAATGGTAATTGGCAATTTTTAACCAATTTTTCAAAACGTTTTGCATCGTTTGTATTTGTTTTAATGACTTCTCATAACCATTCAGATGTTCAAACAAAATGTTCGCAAAGCTTGCAACTTGAAAATAATTGTTTACAATATGAATTTAGTTCGACCATAACGACTCTAGAATGTGTAATGTGTAATATTGTCCCTTTTTTTGTTAAGCCCAGTCTGGAGCTAGGTTTGGGCATGTCCTGGGCATGTCTGAGAGGGGAAGGTCCCGAAGGAAAAAATGTGGGAGGGGGCTGCAAAAGAGTATATAAAGAGAGAAACTGAGAGAGTAAAGTGGTAGGAGAAATTTCAAGGAGAGGGATACATTTGACCAGACCTGTCACTCTTTTCAAGACCTGTGAAGCTTTTTGTGGATTTTTGCCTGTGTTGGAGCATTTTCCTTACACAGAACATCACCAAGCAACCCCATCTCAAGGGACTATAAATATTTTTTTTCATGTATATGTCAATCTTGGTCAGTGGTATAAATTGTAGTTTAGTTGTTAGTTGTTGAATTAAATCTGTTTAAGTTTTAAAATTTTGTCTGTTATCCCTTGCTGCCTTAAATGTCATAACAAATTGGGGCCATAACAAATTTGGGGCTTGTCCGGAATAGACCATTGTGTGAGTCATTTCTTGAAAATCTAACATTTCAAATTGTGAAATTGTTTTTTCCAATTTTCCTATATATAATTTTATATATATATATTGACTGATCAACAGCAATGGATGATTTCTTGGCATCACCAACTGTAGAGGTTTTGAAGTCTTTCAAAAAGACAGAACTGCTAGAAATATGCAGACAGTTAGAGCTGACAGAGGAAAAACCAGCCATGTGAAAACTAAGACTGGCTTGAGAGATTGTTGAATATTACATTGATGAAAATGTGTTTGCACCAGGCGATCTGGAAGAGTTTCCAGTGGAAAATCCAAATGTAGAAATGGAACTAATATTAAAAATGCTAGAGATTGAAAGGGAGGAAAAAGAAAAACAAAGGCAGTTTGAGGTAGAAAAATTAGCAAGAGAAGAGAAAAAAGAAAGGGAGGAAAAAGAAAACCAAAGAGAATTTGAGTTAAAAAATTAGCAAGACAGAGAGATTTCGAGTTACAGAAATTCGATAGAGAAGAAAGGCTCCAAATGGAGCCACTAAAAATAAAAATAAAAGCTGAAAACATATTTTATGTTAGCCAGGAGGTAAAGCTGGTGCCTCCATTTTCAGAGAAGGAAGTTGATAAGTATTTCCAGTGCTTTGAAAAGGTAGCAAAGAGTTGCCAGTGGCCAAAGGAACAATGGCCTCTGATTTTGCAAACTGTCCTCAAAGGTAAAGCTCAACAAGCCTATTCATCAAAGGTAAAGCTCAACAAGCCTATTCGGCTTTGTCTGCAGATGATTCCTCTGATAATGAGGTTGTCAAAAAGGTTATTTTGAGAGCTTATGAGTTGGTTCCAGAGGCTTACCGACAGAAATTGAGAGGTCTGAAAAAATCTGACAATCAGACTTATATGGAATTTGCTAATGAAAAGAAGGCTTGCTTTGAGCGCTGGTGTACTTCTATGGAGGTCAAGGATGATTTCAACTCACTAAAAGAGATGGTGTTAGTTGAAGAATTCAAGAACTGTGTTAAGGACGATATTAAGTCCTACCTTAATGAGAAGCACACACTGAATTTGCAATCAGCTGCCAAATATGCAGACGAATATGTTCTCACACAATAGTCCAAATTTCAGTCTAGCAGTAACAATAGATGGTTCTAATTTCAGAAGAAAGGTAACGGTGATACCCAAGATTCCTCACCCAAAGACAAATCTGGTGATGGTGCTCAGAAATCCAGTGACAGGTCTGATCAAAGTGTGAAAGCTGACAGTGACAAAAGTGGTCTATTTTGCAATTATTGCAAGAAATCTGGTCATGTTACAACTAACTGTTGGTTCCTTAAAGCTAAGAAAGAATAAGTAAAGGACACAAAACCCAATGCCTTTGTGAAAACAAGATTAGAACCCCCTGTAGTAGATGACCGATCTGCTAAATTGCCTGCTCCTTGTGGGGTTAAGAAGCCTGATACTGCTGACTTTGTGAGGGAGGAATTTCTTCCATTTGTGTCCGAGGGATTTGTGGCTCTGAATGAGCATTCTCCTCCTGTCCCCATATATATCCTAAGGGATACCGGAGCTTCTCAGTCACTTTTGTTGATGGACTCCTTAGAGTTCCGTGATGAGACCGCTTCCGGGGATTTCATACTTGTACAAGGTATTGAAGGGAGAACTGTATCTGTACCCCTGCGCTCTGTATTCTTGAAGTCAGATTTAGTTACAGGACAGGTAAAGGTGGGACTTATGTCAAGTCTACCTATCAAGGGTGTTTCTCTGTTGCTAGGCAATGACCTGGCTGGGGGTAATGTAGTTCCCCCTGTTCATCTATCTTCACAGCCGAGCACTGAAGATGAAGACCCATCTCTGTATCCTTCCTGTGCAGTGACCCATGCTATGGCCAAGAAGGCTCAAGAAGAAGATGATGTGGTGCCGTCCAGCACATTGAATAGTCATGACTCAGGTGGTTCGCCTCATGACTCTGTTCGGCCTACTATGGTTTCTCCATTTGAGGACTTATCATATACTTTTATCAGTTCTCTGTTCAGCCTGCCAGCGGGGTCTGGTGATTCTGATGTGTCTGGAGACTTGTCTGTCCAGAAAGCGATTGATTTAGGAGCAAACTAATGATCCTGAAATTTGTGTACTAAAGAGGAGAGCCCTTCCTGATAAAGAAATGGACGCAGTTCCAGTTGGGTATTATCTCAAGGATGGTCTGTTCATGCGGAAGTGGCGCCCTCCTGATATCCCTGCCAATGCAGATTGGGCAGTGGTTCGGCAAATTGTTGTTCCGAAGGTCTACAGGAATGAGATCTTAACAATGGCTCATAGTTTACCTTTAGGAGGTCATCTTGGTGTTAACAAAACTGTTGATAAGATCATGAAACACTTCTTCTGGCCTGGGCTTTGGAAAGATGTTTCCAACAATTGCAAAACCTGTCACACAGGTAGTTGGAAAACACCAGTTAGACCCACCTGTTGCTCCATTGCAGCCTATCCCAGCATTTGGGGAGCCCTTCTCCAAGGTCATTGTTGATTGGTTTGGTCCATTACCCAAGACTATCTCGAGGGCTTTGATAAAGTTCTTCACATTGTTTGGCCTTTCGAGGGAAATTCAGTCAGACTAAGGTAGCAATTTTACTTCCAGATTGTTTCAGCAGGTTGTGTATGAACTAGGTGCGAAGCAGATTCTTTCCATTGCCTATCATCCAGAGAGTCAGGGTGCCTTAGAGCGGTTTCATTTCACTCTCAAGACAATGATGAGGACTTATTGTTATGATCACGAGAAAGACTGGGATGAAGATGTTCATTTGCTGTTCTTTGCAGCTAGAGAAACAGTGCAGTAGTCTACTGGATTCAGTCCATTTGAGCTAGTGTTTAGCCATGAAGTGAGAGGACCTTTGCTATTGTTGAGTGAACAGTGACAAGAGAAAGAGCCGCATATCAGTCTGTTAGACTATATTAGCAAGTTCAAGGAAAGATTGCATGCAGCTTGTGACCTAGCGAAAGAGAACTTCAAATCAAGTCAGGGAAAAATGAAAACTTGAAATGATCATAAGGCTAGAAACCGTGAGTTTAAACCAAGAGACAAGGTCCTTGTGTTGTTTCCCTTGCAGTCCAATCCATTGCAGGCTAGATTTCATGGTCCTTATGAAATTGCAACTAAACTCAATGATCTCATTTAAATTGTGAAGACTCCAGATAGGGGGAAGCCAAAACAGTTGTGTCACATTAACATGCTGAAGCCTTATCATGATAGAAATGCTAGGGTGGCAGCTGTCACTTCAGATCCTCCTACGGCCGAGACTTGTGAAGATGAGGGGGAATTTCAAGATGATGAACCTAGAATTAAAGCTAGAGTTCTTTCATGTAAATTGTCAAATTCTGAAGTGTTTCAAAATCTTGATGTAAAACTACAGCACTTAGAACCCTCACAGAAAGATCAGTTTGAGAGGTTGATCAAATAATATAAAGATCTATTTCCTGGTGTTCCAAAGAGAGTTTTTATTCCCTCCCATGATGTAGATGTTGGTGATGCCAAACCAATAAAACAGCATCTCTACTGGATGAATCCTGAAAAGAGAAAGATTGCTGAGAAAGAGGTTGACTACATGTTAGAACATGATATTATCAGACCCTTTAACTCTGGAGTTCACCCTGTTTGCTAGTTCCAAAACCTGATGGAATTACTAGACTCTGTATATATTATTGCAAAGTCAATGCTGTAACTAGAACTAATGTGTTTCCAATAACTAGGATTGATGATTGTATCGATAGAGTAGGGCAGTGGTGCCCAAACTTTTTCTGCTGGGCCCCCCTTTGGTACAAAAGAAAATAAACCTCAACCTTTTTTGAAAAAATATAAGTAAATGGTCATAAACTGTAGGTTGTCATAAACTACAACTAGGCTACTTTTAGAATTAGAAATAACAAAATAACAAACAACCACGGTGTAATTATTTTAAGTGCAACTGTTTTCAAGCACCTTAACTGTGTAATTATGTTCAGTGTAACAGGTTTATTTTTTTAATATTCAACAATATTGCTATTTATGCATTTTCCGGACACCAACAGAAACTTATTTGCATACAGCCAATCAGCGACCTTGTGCCGGACCGCTGAAGGAGTGTCTCGAGGCAGTTACATTTTTCTCTCGTCACTGGCCTCGCACAGTTAGAATACGTTAACCGAGATCGCGTCAGCTTATACGAGAAAATATGAATACTCTGAACAGATGATTTTTGTCTAGCCTAGCTGAAAACATTAAAAACGATTGACAGGTTTGGAAGCGGCCACCATAATTTTCTAATTATGGGCTCGAAAATTTGATAATTCAAAACCTCTTTTAAAGTATAAAATCATGAGGCTGCATCACACCCCTCTGCCTGAGTATAGCTGTCTACTTAAAATTATGTTTCTATGATGCAGAAAGAAAGCACCGTAATCAACCTATATTAACAGCCGACAGCGAAGTGCGAAAACAATTTATGAACACCACTTGGCAAACCTGCCATTTTGTTTGTAACTTTCAGTTGCTTGGCTAGATAAAAATAATCTGTCGGCTTACAGTGTATTCATATTATCGAGAATAAGATGATGCAATCTCGGTTATTTCTGCTTTATATTCATCGGATTTCGTTCGGTGTCACTAACCATTTTATTATCAATTTGCCAGATCAGTGCAGGATAAAAATCGGCGAGTTGGGTATCGCTGGACAACATCGATTTTAACCAGCTCATTTTACCAGCTTCAAATATTTGAACAAATACATTCATAACAAATCATTAAAGAAAATGGCAGGCTAGATGAATGATTTGGCCAACAGTTATGTTGAGAGTAAGGCAGGCATTTACGATGTAATCGCAGAATTCTGGGCAGCGAATTGACTGTATGCAAAAAATTTTCTGTTGGTGTCCGGAGCTCTAGTGGGGGGGAATATTCGCCTCCCGCACCCCGTGCCCCCTCTGCAATTGCACTGCACCCCCCCTAGGGGGCGCGCCCCCCACTTTGGGAACCACTGGAGTAGGGCAAGCAAAGTTTCTGACCAACATTGATTTATTGTAAGGTTATTGGTGTGCGCCTTTAATTTAGAGGGCCAAGAGCATCTCTGCTTTTGATGATGTAGAGACGTAGTTCCAGCGCCTGACCCAGGCTAACCTGACTGTTAACCTGAACAAGAGTTACTTTGGTTGTGCTACTGTCACGTATCTTGGCTACGTCATAGCCAGGGTAAGGTGGCACCCATAAATGCTGAAGTCCAAGCCATCATGGACTTTCCAGTTCCTCACAATAAAAAGCTTTGCGCCGCTTCCTTGGAATAATCGGGCACTACTGCAAGTTCTGCAAGAACTTTGCTGGGATTGCTCTCAATCTCACCAACCAATTCAAGAAAGCCGTGAAGTTCACTTGGGATGAAGCATGCCAAAGAGCCTGTGATTGCCTGAAATCTCTGCTGTGTCACTTCCCCGTGCTCAAATCTCCTGACTTCAGCACCGTTCTCCATCGCGGTCGATGGTAGCGAGTAAGCTTGTGGATCTGTGCTCCTACAGAGAAGTGACTCTGATGACATTGAGCATCCCGTGGCATACTTTCCAGGAAGTTCAATCGCCACCAAAAGAACTATTCCACAATAGAGAAGGAGCTGTAGGCTCTGGTTCTATCCTTAACAACACTTTGAGGTTTATGTTTGTACAGGGCAAAAGCCAATGATTGTGTACACTGACCACAATCCGTTAATTTTTTTGAGTAAGATGAAAAACAAGAATCATTGATTGTTGAATTGGAGTTTCATTTTACAGGAGTTTGACTTGGAAATTAAGCATGTAAAGGGTACTGACAATGTAATTGCAGATTGCTTATCCCGTGTTTGAGTATGTATATATATCACGTGTTTATTCACATATTGTATTATATGTGTATATACACAAGTGTCTAATTAACCATTTTTGTATTGAAAAGAAAAATTTTGCCTATATGAGTCAAAATTTTTTCCTTTTGGAATGGAGGTATAGTGTGGAAAGAAGCCACTAGATGGCAGTATTGACCCTTTGTTTGTTAAGCCCAGTCTGGAGCTAGGTTTGGGCATGTCCTGGGCATGTCTGAGAGGGGAAGGTCCCAGAGGGAAAAAAAAGTCTAAATGTGAGAGGGGGCTGCAAAAGAGTATATAAGGAGAGAAATTGAGAGAGTAGGAGGAGAGTAGGTAGGAGAAATTTCAAGGAGAAGGATACATTTGACCAGACCTGTCACTCTTTTCAAGACCTGTGAAGCTTTTTGTGGATTTTTGCCTGTGGCGCATTTTCCTCACCCGCAACATCACCAAGCAACCCCATCTCAAGGGTATTTATTCACTCCGAGAGCGCTCCGCACTTGACAGGTGCTGCTTGTTCTCCCCGATTAGGTAAGACGACAATCATTCATCTGGACGCGTTTGCATAATTTAAATCTAGTCAATTAGAGCCGCATGCTTTTTATAGCCTATTTCACTGCCAAGTGCCACTTCTTTCCCACTCAATACCGAGAGTAATTTTGAATAACGTTGATTTAAATTAAGCAAACGTTTCCAGATGAATGACTGTCGTCTTACCTAATCGGGAGAACAAGCAGCACCTGTTAAGTGCGGAGCGCTCTCAGAGTTAACATTTTGTTAATCATGAAAATGACTGCGAACAGATCAGGACTAATAATTCTTTAAAACAGATGTTACGTCCACCCCAATTCTCAGTTTTACGGAATTTACCCCATGACTTCATCGCTGTTAGATCGCATGAGAAACTGTGTCTTCAGTTGCCTATTACGATTATTGAAAAATGCGTCAATAAAGAAAAATAATTGAGAACTAGCCAGGACTATCCTAATTGTCATAAAGGGACGTGTCTGTGCCGCCCCAATTCCCGGTTCTAGCTTCGCCCCTGCATTGGCGCGGGACTTTGCGCATTTATGACAAATTTCGCGACTGTCGGACAGAGATCCTAAAATACTGTGTCCGAAAGTCATTGAAGTTTTAATTTTTCGAGTATTCCTGGAATTATTAGACGGACAAAATGCAAATTGATAGCTATCGACATTTCTTGGTCTTTTTATTTGTCAGTTTTCTTCCGTTGAAGATGGACAACAGTCTTTATTCGGTCTCTCTTTTGAAATGTAGTCAGATCGATCAGATTCACACTATATTTCCACACCAGAGATAAAATAAGTAGTCAGTAAGAAAATCAATTCCATGACCACTGACATTGTGAATTCGCTTGCATGATCAGGACTGTCGGACGCGGAATGTAAAATACTTCATGCACCCCGTCCGTAGTTGCGCGAGTACGTTTTTCCAATACCAAAGGGATCCAGGTTGCTTTTATTTCGCATTCGCAATCAATCAAAGAGAATAATACCGTTTCATGTGTTAAATTCTTGCCAAGGATTTAGCCTACTTCTTTAATTTCACAACCAATCAAAGTGCTAAAAAGTGCAAACCACTGTATCATATTTTTAATTTTCGCGAAGGACGTACTGACAGTAAATAACAAATGGTATTGTTTCGCGACATAATATCCTAAAGCCACGTGACACGAGTGACAACAAACTCAAAATGATCTACCTTCGTATCTCACAACATCGGTTTTGAGGAAAATTTTAAACAGTCTAATTAAAAAATGAATTTCAGATGGTATGAGCAAGTGGGCGTTTCGCGGCTAAATTGCATCACTATTATGCAGGTTGAAAAGTATTTGCTGGATACGCGTCCACCCCATCAGATGTTCTTCTTTTAGAGAAGTCAAATGTTTGTCTCAGGTCTAAACAAAATTAAATTAAGTGCACAAAGGAATGAATGATCAAATAAAAAAAATCAATCCAGACTTTTTTAATGAACCATTTTTACTTAAAACAGACAAATTCATACAAATAGACCTAAATGAATTGAAGACAATATTTACATGAAAATGCAGCCAATTCTGTGCAGAACAGGAATGACACTATGGAGGGTGGGCAGCTAGTCTTCTGGTGGTCCCACTTCTGACCTTAATCAAACTAGAAAAGCACCAAATGGATTAAACTTATCATGAACTGGGCCCCCACGCACAGTGCTAAAAGCACTTGTTGCTGAGGACAACAAGGGGAAAAAAATCCAGGGGTGCATTCTATGGTAGTCCATGTTATTGGCTTGACATGAATTGCACCCTCTGTCTACCTCAGACTAGGAAAGTGCTACATGCATGACATTCATTGTATTCACATGTATTAGGCTCAAATGCACACTTGGTTCTGTGTTCCAGAAGTTACACTGCTTTTTTATTCCATCAACATCTATTTAATGACTTTAACTGGCCCAGTTTGTGGTCTCATCAGAAAAACTCTTCCGCCATTCTGTCATCATGCGTTTTTTCCCAGTAAATTTTCCAAGCAATATGCCACATGAAAGGCTTCAAATACCTTGAGTGTTTTTGCAGTGCATCTACACATGTATTCATTACAATTTCCTAGTATGTATTTAAATGTGCTCATGTAAATAAATGAAATAAAACAGGACAAATAAAACAAGCCAGAGCCTTCAATGATGTGGACAGATCTTGAGTGTTTTTGAAAAACCCAGCAAGTACCAAAAAGCAGATTTTAAGAAAAACACAGAAAACTGTATCCCTCTGGGTTTAAGCTCTTGTCCAACAACGAAACTGAATTGGCCGTTATTTGTTCATTGCATTATAAGAAATAGTTGGTGAAATTCTCTCTTCTTTTTTGTCAGCATCCATGGCAATATGATGACAAGTGTTGTAATGGTGCGATCAGGAACCAGATGCGAGAACCAGGAAATGCAGTAGAGCTAGTTTTATTGGTAAAGGGGGGTGACCCCCGCATGGCGAAAAACAGTACAAAGTCCACAATCCAAAAGTCGAAATCTAGTTGGGCAAAAATAGTATCAAAAACCAGGGCAGCAATCACAGTAATCGTAGTCAGACAGAAATGGGTCTGGTACACAGGAATAGTACTATCAGAGACAAGCCAGAATCCACAGGACGTAATCCGAATCGTTACCATGGCAGCAAACAGAGATCTCGTAGTCGGGCAGAAAAATGGTCAAAACACACAGATGCAACAATAATCCAAAAACACAGAAGCAAAAATCAAAAGCCAGGCAATCCAGTCAGAAAGATAAACACTGAGAAATCGAGACGAGAAACGTAGCACAAGAAAACTGGGGAGAACGATCTGACAAGAAAGTGTACCAAACAGATATCTTATATACACACCCGGGGTAAACACATGACCAGGGAGAACAGGTGCAATCAATGGTAACAATGATCAAGGAGAGACACATGAGGAATAAACTAATTACATGAATTTGGCTGTAGCCAAAAGTCAGACAGGGATCACAAGACAAACCTAAGTACAAAACAGCTCCAGTTAAGGAGTACTAAAGTGCCAAGATAAAAGAAAAGGAAAGCACAAAGTATAAGTGGAAAACCACAGAAACTTGCAGCAGAGATAATTAGGGATAGGCAAGGAGGCGGAGACTAGAATTGGGCGACAGCTGAGAGATCATTAGTCAATTAGTAAGTGCAGCTATACAATCCCAAGTGCTTGTTAGCAAGTTAGTCCAAATATACAAGGTTAGTGTGGGTTAGTATCTAGCAAAAACAATAAACTGTTACTATGTGTTAGTAAGACAGTTAAAGAGAGGAAGGAAGAACACGAGATAATGAAAGAAGATTGAAACCCAGAAACCAATAAAACACCCGAATGAGTGGCACACAAGACAAGGGACCGTGAGCAAAGATACACACATGACAAGACAGGGGAGACAAAGTGCAAAGCATGGAAATGAAAACATGGCATGGAAACTAAATTATCTAAACATGAAAAATAAACAAGAAATCTAAATTACCAAAACACAAAACACAATCCTAAGAATAGTCATAAGGCAGGCAGTGGTCACTATACACAAAAAGCATACATGGCTAAGCCAGGCACAGAACTTAAACATGACAGCAGAATCACAGATCACAACAGTACCCCCCCCCCCTAAAAACGCCTCCTGGCGTTTAACCTGAAGGTCATGGATGAGTGGCATGAAAGTCTCTGATTAAGTCCTTATCCAATATGTGCCGGGAAGGCACCCAACTACGATGTTCAGGGCCGTAGCCCTCCCAGTCAACGAGGTACTGGAGTCCGCGACCCCGTCCACGACAGTCCAACAATGCCCGCACAGAGAAGGCCTCGCCTCCGTCGATTGTGCGGGCGGGAGGTGGGGGATCAGGTCCAGATGACAGGGGGTGGGTAACTGCAGGTTTGATCTGTGAGACATGGAATGTGGGATGAATCCTGCACATGGACAAGGGCAAACGGAGGCAGACAGCAGAGGGGCTCAATACTTTCTCAATGGTGAATGGTCCCAGAAATTTAGGGAACCATTTCCCCCCACTCCCCCTCAAGGGAATGTCCTTGGAGGACAACCATACACGCTGCCCAGGTCGGTAAGATGGAGCAGCGACGCGTCTCTTCATGCGGGCTACCGACCTGAGCAGCACTTCCCGGGTGGTCCTCCAAGTACGTCTGCAGCGACGTATGTACTGCAACCTGTTCCTCCTGGCATGGAAACAATGGGGGTTGGTAACCAAGACAAGCTTTGAAAGGGGAGAGACCAGAGGCTGATGAGGTGTGACTGTAAATAGCATACTCTGCCCATGGGAGTTGATGGCTCCAGGAGGAGGGGTTCTTAAGGCAGAGGCATCTTAAAACCGTCTCAATACTTTGGTTGGCCCGCTCAGTCTGGCCATTGGTTTGGGGGTGAAAACCAGAGGAAAGGCTAACTGAAGTGCCGAGTGATTTGCAAAATGATTTCCAAAATTTGGCAGTGAATTGTGGACCGCGATCAGAAGTGATGTCAATGGGGATGCCGTGTAATCTGATTACATGTTGTATAATGAGGCTGACAGTCTCTTGTGCAGATTTTAATTTTATGAGGAGAACAAAGTGAACAGCTTTGGAGAAACGATCGACTATGGTGAGGATAGAGGTGAAGTGATTGGAAAGGGGTAAACCAGTAATGAAATCTAAGGCGAAGTATGACCAGGGACGGTGTGGAGTGGGTAAGGGTTGCAGCAGGCCGTGAGGGGGTTGGTGCAATACCTTAGCTTGGGCACAGACCGAGCAGGCGGAGACATACTTCTGGGTGTCGTCCCTTATTTCAGGCCACCAGAACCGTTGAGTGATGAAATCCAACGTTCGCTTGATCCCGGGGTGACACGAGAGGTTGGAGGCGTGACCCCAAGGAAGGACTCGGAAGCGCAGGTGGGCAGGAACAAACAGGCAGTGATCTGGACAGGTACTTGGGGTAGCAGCATCATTAAGAGCATTTTTAACCTCTGACTCAATGTCCATTATGACAGCATTGACAAACGTCTCCTTGGGGAGAATGGTATCAGGATCAGGTAGGTCTCTCTCAGTTTCGAAACATCGTGACAAAGCATCAGGTTTAACGTTTTTACTACCAGGACGATAAGCCAGGTGAAAGTTAAAGCGTGAAAAGAACAGGGCCCACCTGGCTTGTCTGGGGTTCAATCTTTTGGCCGTCTGGTGGGACTTCAAATTCTTATGGTCAGTCCAGACCAAAAATGGTAGCTCAGCTCCCTCTAGCCACTGCCTTCATTCCTCAAGCGCCAATTTAACCGCCAACAGTTCCCGGTTTCCTATGTCGTAGTTACGTTCCGCAGGACTCAATCGTCTGGAAAAGTAGGCACATGGATGGACCTTGTTGTCCTTGGGGGACCTCTGGGAGAGGACTGCTCCGACTCCCACATTGGAGGCGTCCACCTCCACCACGAACTGGAGCTTGGGGTCAGGAATGGTTAGGATGGGTGCAGAAGTAAAACGTGATTTGAGCATACAAAAAGCTTCCTTAGCTAGCTTGGACCATCGGAATGTAACTTTAGGTGAAGTGAGGGCGGTGAGAGGGGCGGCAACTGAACTATAGTTCCTGATAAACCGGCGGTAGAAATTGGCAAAACCCAGAAAACGTTGGAGTGACTTACGGTCGTGTGGAGTGGGCCAATTGGTGACTGCTTCGACTTTGACGGGATCCATTTGGATAGACTCAGGGCTGATGACGTATCCCAGGAATGAGGTGGTCTGGACTGAAAACTCACATTTCTCAGCCTTGACGAATAATCGATTTTCCAACAGGCGGCCGAGAACTCGTCGTACGTGTTGGGTGTGTTCTTCCTGTGACTTAAAAAAAATCAATATATCATCAAGGTAGATGAACACACTTGTTAATCATGTCACGTAACACATCATTGACCAGATTTTGGAACACAGCTGGAGCGTTAGTAAGCCCGAACGGAAGAACCAGGTACTCCCAGTACCCTGTGGGCGTATTAAAAGCTGTCTTCCATTCATCCCCCTCACGGATACGCATAAGATGGTAAGCATTGCGTAAATCCAACTTGGTAAACACTTTGGAGCCTTGTAGTAGGTCAAAGGCAGAGTTCATGAGGGGGAGAGGGTACCAGTTCTTAACAGTGATCTCGTTCAGACCACGATAGTCAATGCAAGGGCGAAGGGAGCCATCCTTCTTCCCCACAAAGAAAAACCCTGCTCCAGCTGGAGATGAAGGACGAATGATTCCAGCGGCAAGGGACTCAGAGATATTTCTCCATGGCTTGAGTCTCGGGGCGAGACAGGGAGAAAAGGCGCCCTCTAGGGGGCATGGTTCCTGGTCTGAGCTCGAAAGCACAATCATAAGGTTGGTGAGGAGGAAGACTGGTAGCCCGAGACTTGGAAAATACTTCCTTGAGGTCATGGTATTCGGCAGGAACCTTCTCCAGATTCGGAATTTCATCTGTGGGAGCAGGAGTGACGTAATCCTGGGCGTCACTGAGACAGGTCTGGGCACAGCTGGGGCTCCACTCCTTGATCTCGTGCTTACCCCAGTCAATAACGGGCACATGCTTTGCCATCCACGGATGGCCGAGAACGACTGGAGCATGGGGGGGACTGAATAAGAAAAAGCTTGATATGTTCGTGATGATTTCCCGATATACTGAGCTTGATTGGGCTGGTAACATGAGAGATATTACCGATCTTAAGGCCACTGAGAGAATTGACCACACGATCGGGGAAAATAGTTTCCACAGGGATGCCCCACCTCTGGGCAAGCTCTTGATCGATGAAGCTCTCCTCAGCACCGGAGTCGATCAGAGCGGTGGTTTTCTTGCCTCCCCCAGCCCACTCCAGGGAGACCGAAAAACAGGTTCTGTTCTTTGAGGAGTGATCCACAGGCATTACGCCCACTACCACTCCTCTCCTTGATAGTGGGCGTCGCCTCTTCTCTGGACACCGCGAGATGTAGTGCCCCCCCTGGCCACAGTAGAAGCAGGCCCGCTCCTTACGTCTACGTTCCCTTCTCCAGAAAGTTTCATCCGCCCCAACTGCATGGGTTCAGTCTCGGGAGGTAGCCTGACAGGGTTGGACGGCGGCAGCAGAGGGTTCACAGGTGGTCTGGTCCGGAATGTAGATCACCTTCGTTCCTCCAGCCGGGAGTCGATTCGAATGGCCATAGTTATGACACTTTCCAAGCTCTCAGGTAGGTCACAAGGAAGCAGCTCATCTTTTATCCGTTCAGATAGGCCAGCGATGAACGTGTCGTAGAGAGCCCTCTCTTGCCATCCGCTGTTGGTTGCCATCAACTTTCAAACTCTGGCTTAGTCGGATACTGAGCGACTACCTTGGCGAATTTGTAGAATCTCTCTCCCAGCCTCATGCCCGTGTCTGGAGCGGTCGAATACCCTCTTCATCTCGTCTCCGAAGCTGTCAAACGACCGCACACAGGGTAATCCCGCCTCCCAGGTAGCTGTGGCCCACTGCTTCGCTCTGCCGGTTAGCTGCGTAATGACATACGCTACACAAGCTTGCTCAGAGGGAAAGGTAGCGGGTTGAAGACTGAAAATGAGTTTACATTGAGTGAGGAAGGACCGGCAGGACCCTGGATCACCATCGTACCTTTCAGGGGGGGGTAGGCGTGGTTCCTGGAATGGAACGGGTGGTGCAGGGGCTGGACTGGACGCAGGCATGGTGACGACCGGAGGCTGGTGTGCCTGGATGTTTGGTGCACTCCGCAGCGAGTGAGCAATATCCGCCATCTGGTTGCACATTGCCTGCATATGTTGCATCAGGGCCCTTAACTGCCGTTGCTGCATCTCCAACTGGGCGCCCTGCTCCTCTACTGCTGCCTGAAGTGAATTGGAACTCGCTGGCTCCATGCTGGTCAGATCGTAATGTTGTAATGGTGCGATCAGGAACCAGATGCGAGAACCAGGAAATGCAGTAGAGCTATTTTTATTGGTAAAGGGGGGTGACCCCCGCAGGGCGAAAAACAGTACAAAGTCCACAATCCAAAAGTCGAAATCCAGTTGGGCAAAAATAGTATCAAAAACCAGGGCAGCAATCACAGTAATCGTAGTGGGACAGAAATGGGTCTGGTACACAGGAATAGTACTATCAGAGAGACAAGCCAGAATCCACAGGACATAATCCGAATCGTTACCAGGGCAGCAAACAGAGATCTCGTAGTCGGGCAGAAAAATGGTCAAAACACACAGATGCAACAATAATCCAAAAACACAGAAGCAAAAATCAAAAGCCAGGCAATCCAGTCAGAAAGATAAACACTGAGAAATCGAGGCGAGAAACGTAGCACAAGAAAACTAGGGAGAACGATCTGACAAGAAAGTGTACCAAACAGATATCTTATATACACACCCGGGGTAAACACATGACCAGGGAGAACAGGTGCAATCAATGGTAACAATGATCAAGGAGAGACACATGAGGAATAAACTAATTACATGAATTTGGCTGTAGCCAAAAGTCAGACAGGGATCACAAGACAAACCTAAGTACAAAACAGCTCCGGTTAAGGAATACTAAAGTGCCAAGATAAAAGAAAAGGAAAGCACAAAGTATAAGTGGAAAACCACAGAAACTTGCAGCAGAGATAATTAGGGATGGGCAAGGAGGCGGAGACTAGAATTGGGCGACAGCTGAGAGATCATTAGTCAATTAGTAAGTGCAGCTATACAATCCCAAGTGCTTGTTAGCAAGTTAGTCCAAATATACAAGGTTAGTGTGGGTTAGTATCTAGCAAAAACAATAAACTGTTACTATGTGTTAGTAAGACAGTTAAAGAGAGGAAGGAAGAACACGAGATAATGAAAGAAGATTGAAACCCAGAAACCAATAAAACACCCGAATGAGTGGCACACAAGACAAGGGACCGTGAGCAAAGATACACACATGACAAGACAGGGGAGACAAAGTGCAAAGCATGGAAATGAAAACATGGCATGGAAACTAAATTATCTAAACATGAAAAATAAACAAGAAATCTAAATTACCAAAACACAAAACACAATCCTAAGAATAGTCATAAGGCAGGCAGTGGTCACTATACACAAAAAGCATACATGGCTAAGCCAGGCACAGAACTTAAACATGACAGCAGAATCACAGATCACAACAAGTTTTTTTTCCATCAAAAATGTAAAATATCAATTATCAATATGATTGGCAAAAACCTTGGAATTATGTAGCTGAAGTGGTGTTTGACAGTTTATCAGTGTTAACTCCACCAACTGCTTCCCTCTTGAAGCAATTTTTCCAATGTTATTACCCCGCAAATTATGTGATTTATGAATTCAGACCATGAATGTGCTGCATATCCAATGCCCTGCATGGGGACTAACCTGAAAAATCATGTAATAGGAATGCTGCTTCATAATTGGCTCATTCAACGTGCCAAGTTTTGCCATAACAAAAAATAGAAAATGTTATGTAAAAATATTGATAACTTGTTTGGTTTCGTGATGCTAAAACATAGGGAATCACAGATTATATTTTATATATCTTATTTATACTGTAAATGATGAGGCAAAGCTAAGTAAGTTCAAAAATGGACCTGGACCTCAGTCTTGACTAAAATTATACTTACTAGGTTTTTCCTTAACACTCAAGAGACAGGAAAGATTCCTTGGTCTGACAACAATAAATCAAAATGAACCATGAAACCTTCATTTGTCTACAAATAAATTAAGAAATAAACAGTATAACAAAAAAAAAAAAAAACAATCTACTACTGAGAATACATATGAACAAAATGGAGTAAAATAAAAAATCAAATGGAACTGAATAGTTAATCTTTTCAAGGTAAGACCTAAAAAAGAATACATTCCTTAAAATGTAGAAAATGCCTCAAAATAAATAAGATATACAACCCCAATTACAAAAAAGTTGGGATGCTGTGGAAAATGAAAATTAAAAAAATCTTTTCATTATGTTTTTTCTCATAAATTGACATTTTCTTCTCAGTCCAACATAAAATACAAATCAGATCTTGAAAGTGAGACATTTTACCGTTTCATTAAATATATTAGCTCATTTGAATTTGATGGCAGCAACACATCTCAAAAAAGTTGGAATAGGGCTATATTTACCATTGTTCGGTATCTCCTCTTCTTTTAACAACAGTCTGTAAATATCTGGGAGGTGAGGAGACCAAATGCTGAAGTTTTGGGTGAGGAATGTTGTCCCACTCTTATCAGAGTAGGATTGTGATGTAGGATTCTAGCTGCTCAACAGTCCTGGGTCTTCTTGCTGGATTTTTCATTTTATGATGCACAAACTGTTTTCTATTAGTGAAAGGTCTGAGCTGCAGGTAGGCCAGTTCAGCACTCAGACTCTTCTACTATGACATGCTGTTGTGATGGATGCAGTATGTGGTTTGACACATCTTCTTGTTAATTAGTTAGCTCATTGTGTAATTTGTACCCCTGCCCCCTTTCACTCCTCATTGCTCTCCCTCGTCTGCTTTGAGTTTGAGCTGATGACCAGTGACTTGATTTGACTTGGACATGATGACTTGTTATCCGTGAAAATACCATTAATAGTGAACGATACATGCGGGTGTTGGTGCAACATTTACAGCCATTCAGATGCCTTTTTTAAAGGAAAGTTTTGCTCATTTCAACAACACCTTGCCAAACACCACACTCTGTTCATATTACAACAACATGGCTCTGTGATGAAAGAGTTTGGGTGCAAAAGTGGTCTGCCTGCAATACAGACCTGTCACCCACTGAGAATATTTGGCACATCATGGAACAAAAAAATTACATAGGAGGATGCAAAGTATTTAGCAGCTTAAATCTTACATAAAGCTAGAATGGGAAAACATTTTTGCTATAATAACTATGTTATGTATGCGTATTTCATGTACAGCATTGTATATCATTTGTAAATGAAGATTTATTACATGCTGTTTTGCTGCCTTGCTGGTCAGCTATATTTATGTTGCTCATTTGGCACCCTCTGGTGGTGTGTCTGTAAAACAAACTCTCATGTAAAATCATTAGGAAAAGACTAGTGCTTTCTACAAACTTCTGGCTCCTTCCTGGCTGGAGGGGGTGGGATTTCCGAGAAATCCTGTGGATCTTTCCAGAATGTGGCTAGTCTTTATAAATGCAGTGATTTTAGACAGCAGAGCAGAGGAGAGCAGAAGCAGAGTTTTTGTTTTGGCAACAGTTAAATAGTGGCATCAGTGTTATTAGAGAATTAAATAGTGGATATATTTTTTTGTAGAACTTTTTTTTGTGAAGAATAAATTTGTTTTAGTTGTACTTGCTGGTTTTCTTTGTTGTGATTTTTTTCAAGTCATAACAAATTGGAGGCTCCACCGAGATTGGATTCACCAAAGATTAAAGCTGAATTATTATTTTAAATCTTATGACTAGTTGAAAAACCAGCAATCATGACTTTTTATGTGGAAGGTTTTTTGAAAACTCCAACCCAGGAATTAATTATGCTGGCAAAGAAGAAGGACCTGCTGCAAATAGCTTCAACCCTTGGATTATCTGCTGTGAAATCATCAATGAAGAAACAAGAAATATTCAACATTTTAGTGCAACATTTCATCGATGAAGATATCTTTGGGGAAGAAGCAGCAGAATGAATTGAAGGCGTGGAAGTGCCTGCAATGGAGCTGCAAAGACTTGAATTCCAGCTACGCCAAGAACAACTAGAGCTGGAAGAAAGAAGGTCGGAAAGGGAGGGAGAACTGGAATAAAGAAGGTTGGAGAAAGAACTAGAAGAAAGAAGGATGCAGTTTGAATTGGAAATGAAGAAAATAGAAGCAGGTACTGTTCCGAAATCTTTTGGACTTTCTGATCATTTTGATGTGGTTAAACACATCAGACTTGTTCCTCCTTTCATATAAAATAATGTAGACCAATACTTTACCCATTTTGAAAAAATTGCTGAAAATTTGAAATGGCCAAAAGAGCATTGGACAATGATGTTACTTACTGGTAAAGCTAGGAAAATCTATAACCAGTTATCTGCCCAATAGTGCTCTGATTATGATTTTGTCAAATCTGCCATTCTGAAGGGTTATGAATTGGTCCCTGGGGCTTACAGGCAAAAATTTTGGAATTCTCGCAAGGAAGCCAGTCAAACTCATGTTGAATTTGGCAGGTTAAAGGAACAGTTTTTTGATCAGTGGTGTAATTCCATGAAAGTTGAAAAAGATTTTGACAGAATGAGGCAACTTTTTGGTTGAGGAATTCAAAAGGTGTGTTCAGTCTGATATTACAACTTTCCTTGAGGAAAAACAAGCCAATACTTTGCAAGATGTTTCTCCCCTAGCTGATAGTTATGCATTAACTCATAAGTCTTCTTTTGCCCAAAAATCCACTTTTTTGAAATTTCAAAGCAAGTTTCAGTCCAAGACCTCTTCTAATAACACCTCTAATGATTCTAAGGCCACTTCTGAGAGGTGAGAAGGAATCCTCTGATTCTTTACCCTTTATGTCTTGCAAATACTGCAAAAAGCAAGGTCACCTTATTTCTGAGTGTTATGCTCAAGAGAAAACAACAACGAGAAAAAACCAAGCCCGCTACTTTCAGTAAGAAAGAATCTCTTGTATCAATGGTCAGTTTGCCTGATCTTCTACCTTCGGTGTCTGATTCTGTTATGGAGGGTTTTGAACCATTCATCACTGATGGTTTGGTCTCACTTTCACATGATTTTTCCTCATGTGCTCCTGTCCGAATTCCAAGGGATACTAAGTCTTCCCAATGTCTTATTTTTGCAGATGTTCTGCCTTTCTCGGACAAATCGTCTACTCAGGGTAATGTTGTTATTCAAGGAGAAGAATGTGGTTTTACAACTGTACCTCTCCATAATGTTCATCTCAAATCAGACTTGGTCTCTGGACCTGTTACCATTGGTGTTAGGTCTTCTCTTCCTTTTAAAGGTGTTCATTTGCTTCTTGGTAATGATCTTACTGGGGATAAAGTTGTGCCCTACCCTATTGTAACTGACATTCCTTTGATTGATCAAGAATCTGACTCTATAGAGGAGGAAATTCCAAACCTCAATCCTTCATGTGCAGTTACTCATTCTATGGCCAAAAAGGCTATTCAAGATGATGCTGATCTGGACTCTAACTTGGCTGACACCTTCATTGGGCAGTCTTTTCATCAGGAACCTTCCAGTCCTGAGATGTCTGGGAAATCTTCAGACTTGTCCTTGTTAGGTCATTCTAATGACATTCTGTCTCGGAAAAAACTTATTTGTGAGCAACAACAAGCTCGTGATCTAGCGCATCTTCTACCACAGGCTGCAAGTGAACAAGACGCTACTCAAGTTCCTGCTTATTTTTACTACAAAAATGGCGTGCTTATGAGAAAGTGGCATCCACCTGATGTTTCTGCAGATGAAGAGTGGATGATCACCCATCAAATTGTTCTTCCAAAGTCTTATTGTCAAGAAACTCTTAGTCTGGCCCATGACAATCCTATGTCAGGTCATTTGGGTATCAAGAAGACCCTTCAACATGTCAGGAACCACTTCTTCTGGCCTTCTATGAGGTCCGATGTAGAGGAGTGCTGCAAATCCTGCCGTACTTGTCAAATGGTTGGGAAGCCGAACCAGAATATTCCAAAGGCTCAACTTAAGCCCATTCCCGCTCTTGAAGAACCTTTCAGTTGGATCATCATTGACTGTGTTGGACCATTGCCGAAGACTAGGTCTGGTTGTGAGTAGTTACTGACTATCATGTGTGCTTCCACCCGGTTTCCTGAGGCAATTCCACTTCGTAACATCAAGGTAAAGACTATCATCAAGGCTCTTACCAAGTTTTTCTGCTTTGTTGGTCTTCCTAAGTCTATTCAGTCTGATTAAGGGTCCAATTTCATGTCTGGCATATTTCAACAAGTTATGCATGAGCTTGGTATTAAACAATACAGGTCATCAGCTTACCATCCTGAGAGTCTAGGTGCTTTGGAGAGGTTCCATCAAACCCTGAAGAACATGATAAGAACCTACTGCCTTGACACAGAGAAAGACTGGGATGAAGGTGTCCATCTTCTTCTGTTTGCTGCTTGTGAAGCTGTTCAGGATTCTCTTGGGTTCAGTCCTTTTGAGCTTGTTTTTGGGCATACAGTCCGTGGACCTCTGCAGCTTCTGAAGGAAAAGTCGCTCGCCGAAGATGATGTCCCATTGAACTTGTTTCAGTATGTCTCTGACTTCCGTTTTTGTCTCTGTAAGGCTTGTGACTTAGCTAAGTCTAATCTCAAAGAAGCTCAGGGCAAAATGAAAGCCAGATATGACCTTCATTCAAAAGATAGAAGTTTCAAAACTGGTGACAAAGTCCTTGCACTTTTGCCAGTTCCTGGGAACCCTCTAAGAGCCCGATATTTCAGCCCTTACACTGTCCTCAAAAAGGTCAGTGATCTAAATGACGTCATTTTAACCCCTGGAAGAAGGAAACAAAAACAAATGTATCTGATCAACATGCTGAAAGAATACAATGACAGAGACCCTCAGCAAAAGCCAGTCAATGTGGTAAATACAGTTGAACTGGAAAATTCCAAAGAAGATTATGAATGCCCCTTAGAAAACGAACCTGGTCCAGTCAAACTTGAGAATTCAGACATTCTTCAAAATATTGACAGCAAGTTGTCCCACCTGGATCCATTTCAAAAACAGCAGCTAAAGCAGCTCATTATTGAACATAGTCACATATTCCCTGACGTTCCATCAAGGACTGATATGGTTTACGATGATGTCATCCTACAAGATGATGCCAAACCTGTAAAACAGCACCCTTACAGAATGAGTCCAGAGAAGCAGAAATACCTTAAACAAGAAGTCAGATATCTGCTTGAAAATGACTTTGTCGAACCAAGTAACAGTGACTGGAGTTCTCCATGCATCCTAGTTCCGAAACCCAATGGAACATATAGATTGGTGATCGGACTACAGGAAAGCGAATGCTCCATCAAAAAAAGACTCATATCCAATTACCAGGATTGCTGACTGCATTGACAAAGTTGGACAGTCAAAGTATGTCACAAAATTTGATCTTCTCAAGGGCTTCTGGCAGATCCCTCTAACAGAAAGAGCAAAGGAGATATCTGCCTTTGTCACACCAGATGGATTATACCAATACAAGGTCATGCCATTTGGAATGAAAAATTCTCCGGCCACCTTCCAACGTCTGGTAAACAGAGTGATTGCTGGACTACTAGGATGTGAGGCCTATATGACATAATCATCACCAGCGACAGCTTCCAAGAGCACCTCTCCTACATCAGTAACTTCTTTCAGAGAGTGAGTGATGCTAAGCTGACTTATCTTGTGCTCTGAATGTAAAATGTTTTGTTACAACTCCTCTGCGCTTAGTGGCACTTTCATTTGCAAGAAATGTATCTCATATGCTAGCTTGACTGAAAAGCTTTTACAGCTGGAAGTTTGCATAGAAACGCTGCAGAACTTTAGGTCGAATGAGGAGTTCATTGATTCTTTCTTGGTCCAGCCTGAAACGAGTGTAAATGTCAGTTCTCTTTCGGTTTCTCGTTCCTTACCTGCTGCAGCAGCTTCTTCACAGCGTGATGTGTTTGTAACAGTTCGAGGTAAACGTAGGGGAAAGAAACTTGAGCAGCCATTCAGTCCCTCTCCCGTTAAACTGTTTAATTAATTTGCTCCCCTCGAAGAATTAGAGCCAGATGAACGAGTACTGGAAAAGTCACTAATTATCGGGGATTCCATTGTTAGAGATGTAAGGGTGTTTAAACCGGCGACCACAGTGAGCTGTATTCCTGGCGCTCGTGTGACTGATATCGAGGCGAATCTGAAATTACTTGATCAGGGCAAACGGAAGTTCTCCAAAATTATTATCCACGCCGGTACAAATGATATTCGATTACGACAATCAGAGATCACAAAGAGCAGTTTTAAGTCGGCCTGCGCCCAAGCTCTAAAGATGTCACGGTCAGTGACTTTCTCTGGTCCGTACCCGATCCGATGTAGTGATGAAATGTACAGTAGATTGGACTCGCTCAATCGCTGGTTGTCTGAGTGGTGCACTGATAATAACGTCAGTTTCATGGACAATTGGCGAGCTTTCCGGCGAAGACCCGATCTTTTGAGGAGGGACGGTGTTCACCCATCTCGTGAGGGCACTGTACTTCTGTCGAGAAATCTGGCCTACGACTTGAATTGTTGTAATTGACTGCAGAGAGTTAAATCTAAATTCCTGACATTCAGCTTTGATAAACCGTTGATTAGGTCAAACCCTATAGAGATTGTCTCTGTTCCTCGAATTCCAATTAAATTAAGAAAGAAAAATCGCGGAGTACATCACAAAAACTTTATTTGCATTAACACCAACTTTATCAATCTACCAATAAATAAATATTCTCTCAAAATTGGTCTATTAAATATTAGATCCTTGAACTCTAAAGCAGCTCTTGTAAACGAATTAATCTCTGATTGTTATCTTGATATACTGTGTCTCACAGAAACATGGCTGAGTCCCGATGAAAACGTATTTTTGAATGAAGAATCTCCACCTGGGTTTATATGCACTCAAAACCCCCGCCTGGGCCGGAGAGGTGGTGGTGTTGCAGCTATTTATAGTGATTCCATTCACTCAGTGCCAAAACTACAGCATAAATTTGATACATTTGAGGTTTTAGCGATGAATTCTTCAGTGCTGGATACAGGTGACGGCCCTGCCTCTGATCACCCTTTAGCTTTGGTGGCAGTCTACAGGCCCCCTGGCCTTTACTCTGCCTTTATTCAAGATTTTTCAGAATTCCTTTCAGACTTAGTTTTAAGCTATTATAGAATAGTTATATTGGGCGACTTTAACCTGCACTTTGAGAGGGCAGATGATTCTCGAACATCCGCATTGACTAACATTTTGGAGTCAGTTGGCTTCGCTCAGAGTGTTGTTGGCCCTACTCATTTTCATGGTCATACTTTAGACCTGATCTTAAGCTTTGGCATTAACATTGGGCAGGTCAGGATTCATTCACATAATCCCAGTTTGTCTGACCATTTCCTTATCACCTTCTGCTTACAATTGACCCACCCTGCATTGTTAGAAACTAGGGTGTACACTGGTCGTACTTTTACTGCAACAACTTCTACAAAATTCACTGAGGTTTTCCCCATCTTATTTTGAGCATCCAGTCAGTGCCTCCTCTATTGACGATACAGCAGAAAAGTTTGCTGATGCTCTCCGTTGTACCCTTAATGTAGTCGTGCCACTGAAATATAAAAAGATTACTCAGAAGAAGAGGCCAGCCCCATGGTACACTGACCAGACAAGAAAAATCTCGTCATCTAGAACGCAAATGGCGCTCCACTAAATTCCAGGTATTCCATAGTGCTTGGAAAGAGAGCCTTGTTGCATATAGGCATGCTCTCTCTTGTGCAAGGTCCTATTACTTTTCAAATCTCATGCAGGAAAATAAAAATAATTCTCGATTTCTGTTCAAAACCGTGGCTAAGTTAATTAACAATCATGCTGCAAGTAACCCTCAAATTCCAGTCTCTTGCAGCAGTGATGATTTTTTAAATTTCTTTAAAAATTATTGGAAAAATTATTGGAATTAGAGAGAAGATCACTGCTTCCTTACCAGTTTGCGATGGCGTTTCTCATGATATGGAGTCTTCCACATTACACACAAACCAGTTTAAGTCCTTTTCTCCTATATCCCTGAGTGAACTAGCCAAATTAGTTGTTACTTCCAAATCATCTACTTGTATCTTGGATCCCATTCCCACAAAGCTAATGAAAGAACTCCTGCCCATTCTTGGCGGCCCAATTCTTCACATAATTCATTCTTCTTTGATTTCAGGTATTGTTTCCACTTCATTTAAGATGGCAGAAATCAAGCCGCTGCTTAAAAATCCAGATTTGGATCCCACAGTCCTAGCCAATTATAGGCCAATCTCAAACCTCGCATTATTATCTAAGATCCTTGAAAAATGTGTTGCCCAACAGCTCTCTTCTTTCCTGCAAACTATTGAGGTATTTGACAGTTTTCAGTCTGCCTATAGAAAGCATCACAGCACCGAAACAGCCCTCACTGTTGTAGTAAATGATCTGCTTCTCTCTATGGATAGTGGCCGCATTTCTGTTCTCGTCCTTCTCGATTTAAGTGCCGCCTTTGATACAGTAGACCACCATATTCTTCTTCGTAGGTTGGAAAAATTAGTTGGTATTTCTGGACTTGCCCTTTCATGGTTTAAGTCTTATTTGTCTGATAGATCTCAGTTTGTCCGGGTAAATAACAAGTGTTCAGAGTATTCCAAGGTTAACTTTGGAATACCTCAAGGATCTGTTCTGGGCCCTTTGCTTTTTTCACTATACATGCTTCCGCTTGGAAATATCATAAGTAGACTTGATGTTAAATACCATTGTTATGCAGACGACACGCAGTTCTATATATCCTTTAAACCGGGTGAAAATTATCCGGTTACTAGATTAGAGATGTGTCTGAAAGCTGTTAAAGCTTGGATGACGCAAAATTTTCTTTCACTAAACCCAGATAAGACTGAAATATTGGTCCTGGGTCCCAAATCTCTAAGAGACTCATTCGTTAAGTTCTCTCTTAACTTAGATGGCCTCTCTGTTTCTGCCAGAGCTGTCGTTAAAAACCTTGGTGTGACTCTTGATTCAGAACTCTCTTTCCAAGCGCTCATCAACAATATCATCCGAGTGGCTTTTTTCCATCTTCGAAACATATCTAAACTTAGAAAAATGTTGTCTCTTCAAGATGCTGAAAAATTGGTTCACGCATTTGTGTTTTCTCGGCTGGACTATTGCAAAGTCTTACTGTCTGGTTGCACTAGCTCAGCCCTGAAACGTCTTCAATTAGTGCAGAATGCTGCAGCTAGGGTTCTGACTAGGACTAAGAAATATGATCACATTAGCCTGGTGCTCAAAAATCTTCATTGGCTGCCTGTAAAATTTAGAATTGAGTACAAAATACTATTACTAACTTACAAAGCCTTAAATGACTTGGCCCCGGAATATCTTTGCAGTCTTCTCATTCCTTACTCCCCACCAAGATTACTTCGTCCTCAAGGTGCTGACTACTTGGAAATTCCAAATATATCTAGAATTACAATTGGAGGCAGAGCATTCTCTTACAAAGCACCAATTTTATGGAACAATCTCCCAAGACAAATTCGGGCTTCGGACACACTCTCTGTCTTCAAGAGTCGGCTGAAAACTTATCTTTTTAGTCAAGCCTATGATTAGTTCATGATTAGTTATGTGTTGGCTCTGGTGGGACTGACTACAACCTTGATTTATGACATGTTCACGATATTGGAAGCCAGTGTCGTGTAAATCCATGTGGAACCGGTGGCACTGAGCCTGCATTGACGGTGCCAGTGGGGCTTGCCACAGCCTTAGTCACTGGGGAGGTCCATATGGTACTGGTGTAGTGTTAACCAAATGCATGTGGAACCGGTGGCACTGAGCATGCATTAACGGTGCCAGTGGGGCTTGCTACAGCCTTAGTCACTGGGGAGGTCCATATGGTACTGGTGTACTGTTAAGCAAATCCATGTGGAACCGGTGGCACTGAGCATGCATTAACGGTGCCAGTGGGGCTTGCTACAGCCTTAGTCACCGGGGAGGTCCATATAGTACTAGTGTCTAGAAAATCTGAAGTGATCTTCCTGGAATAAGTGTAGGGCCTCTGTGCTGCAGGAAGTGGATGGAGCAGTGTTGACTGTTTCCTGACCAGTCAGCTCCTAAATTCTCATTTGGCACATGACACAGGACTGTATTTTTATTAATATGCAGTAGTTTGATCCAGTGCCTCACCCCACTTTTTTCTGTCTTTCTCCGAGGATCTTTCCCTCCACAACCCTGAGTCCTGGACCATCCGAGCCCTGTCCCTCACCATGAGCGCTGGCTGCTGCTGTCCTGATCCAGTCCTGCACCATCCTTGGCATGCCACTTCCTCGAGCAACTGATAGCACTGTTTAGATGGACTTTAATGGAACTCTATTTTCATTATCTTCTTATTAACTAGCTAGCCCGCAGAGGATGGGCTTCCCCACTATAGCCGGGTTCCTCCTGAGATTTCTTCCCACTGGGGAGTTTTTTCTCACCACTGTTTGAGGATTTTTCTCCCTACTGGGAGTTTTTTTGCCTCATTTGCTGCAGTAGGGAATAGGCTGGGCACTGCCGTTTCAGTAACTCATCTCTGACTGTAAAGGGTCTTTGTGACAGTTTATCTGTGAAAAGCGCTATAAATATAAATTGAATTGGAATTTGAATTTGAACTATCAACCTTGTTTAAAGTGACTTTTGTAAAGCTACAGTTGTTTACTTAGGTCATGTTTAGGACAGGGTCAAGTCAAATCTATTGATGCGAAGGTAAAAGTTATCACTGAACTTCCTGAGCCTACAACTAAAAGACAGCTCATGAGTTTTCTAGGGATGGCTGATAACAACAGAAAATTCTGTAAAAAATTCTCTAATATCTCTGAACCTTTGACCATTTTACTGAAGAAAAATGCAAATTTGTTTGGGATGAAAAATATCAAAATTCATTTGACCAGCTGAAAGCTACCCTCAAAAATGCACCAGTTCTCTCATCTCCGAATTTCAAAAAGGAGTTCAAGTTGGAAGTTGATGCCAGTGACATAGGTGCAGGCGCAGTTTTACTGCAAGGAGACACTGATGGAGTAGATCATCCTGTTTTTTACTTTTCCAAAAAGTTTGATAAACATCAGAAAACCTACTCAACAATTGAAAAAGAATGTTTGGCACTCGTTTTGGCTTTATGAAATTTTGAAGTCTATTTGACTTGCTCAGCTACTTCCATCAAGATCAAAAACAAGAATCAAAGATTACTAAGATGGAGTTTGCTTTTGCAAGAGTACGATTTTGATATTTCTCACATCAGGGGAAAAGATAATGTTATCCCAGATACACTTTCACGTATGTAATTTTATTTCCTTATTTTATTATGAAAAATGTAATTTTGCTTGTCTATTTGATTGGGAAATTGCACTGGTTATTATGTATATGATTGTTATAATGATCAATGATACTTTTGTGTAAAGTTCAAGATTATTCTGATTATAAAACTGTGTTAATTTTAACAAAAGAAAGCTTTTTGCAAACCTTTCTTTTCTTAAAGAGGGGAGGTGTTATGTATGCGTATTTTATGTACAGCATTGTATATCATTTGTAAATGAAGATTTATTACATGCTGTTTTGCTGCCTTGCTGGATGCTCTGATGTAAAATCATTAGGAAAAGACCAGTGCCAACCAAGGCTCGTCACTGGGGCAGTACCCTCAAAGGTGCTGCTGTTGTACCTTAGAAGTGGGTTTTCATTTGTTTTGGAACATAAAAGTACCTTTTAGACCCTAAAAAGGTTCACACAGGGACCTTGAGGTCCTAAAATTAGCCCTAAAGGGTACATAAGTGCTGAATGTACCTTGGGGAACAGAAATGGACTCCTGCTGTACCCCTATTTCTGAGAGTGTGGTGTGGCAATAAAGTGTGAATCTGATCGATCTGACTAATTTTCAAAAGAGAGACCGAATAAAGACTGTTGACTACCTGCAACGGAAGAAAACGCTAAATTTATCTTAAATGCACAAAGTCCCGCACCAAAGTCGATTCACTTTATTGAGCAGAGCTTAAACTGAAACATTGACTGAAATTCTCGGTACTCATCTAGAATAACAGAGCCCTATGATGAAAACATTCACGTTTAATATCTAAAAGATTCGGTGCATTTTAAGAAATCAAAAACAATAATCGACTTTTGGACACGGAGTTATATTAAAACCCTGTCCGACTGTCGGACACATAGACACTGCGTAGCCTATCTAAACCACCCGACTGTCGGACACGGAGTTATATATATATACCCTGTCCAACTTTCAGGCACGTAGACGCTGAAATTTAAAATACCAAAAAAAAAATTCCTTCAAGAATACAATTTCTTACATTTCGCTGTCGAATTTATCATCATATTTTTTTTTGTTGTTCATGCTAGGCTTTTTAAACACAGGATCAGCCACACGCTTTCCAGAGGTCGCATAAGCTCTCACTTCCACTTTCACTGCAAGAGAAAATAAAAAGATGTTAAAATGCATAGCGGCAAACACAAACGTAATTCTAACAGTCAAAATGCCCTCTATTCTTTAACTTTCACGCGGTACTACTTTGAGTTCCGCGGAGCCACATTCCTGGCGGTAAATTGTCCTGTGATACGGCTCATTGGTTAGATCATGGTTAGAAATGGGCAAGAAGGGCAAAATGTTGAGATAACCGGGCGTGAGCTAACGCCGTCTCTTTGGTTTTAACGGCGACTGTACTGTACACTTGCATACGTGTCAAAATTCCAATACAGCGTGTTGCTGTGTGCACCTTGGTGGTTTTAAATGGGAAACAATTTTAAAAGGAGGCACCAATATATTTTGGGGGGTTTTATTTTTGAGAAGGGGGTTCAGAATACTAATATTGAATATTAATATGGCAAATGCATATGCTGCGCGTGCCCTAGCAACCCGGTATGTAATCTGTATTATGGATTACCACGCATAGCAGTATGGAAAATTAAACTTATAAATACTTATTACTTATAATACATTTTCTTGACTGAATGCTTCATGTTTTTACTCATCCAGATCTTTCTCTGGGTACCCAAACATCAAGGTCAGCCGAAAATGTACTGATTACCTAGATTAGATATCGGTGGATGTTGTATACAGAATTCTTTAGCCCTTGAGTTTTTGGCCAATTATGCTGTCCACTGCCTCATACCAAGAAAATTAATCTATATTTTAACTTGAGCTGCCAGCCTTTCGCACCGCGTCCCGCATTGTGAACTATGGCTTTAGTTTGTCACGGCACTGATCTATTCTGTGATAACCACGTGAATGTAACTACTCACAAATAATTCCATAAATCTCAGAGTTTTTGCATGTAGTATCCAATTGTGATTGTATATTTTCGTCCACCTGCATTATGAGCAAGCATAGAATTTCTCCGTTTGAATGGAGATATCTTTTTGCCGCTGCATTTGCTGGAACAAGAGAGCCGTAACACAAAACAGTAATCTTCCGTGCTTAAGTACGATTGCTTTCACATTTGGTACAAGTAGCTATTCGTCTGTCTCAGCAAACAGCAAACTCCCGTAAAAACACCTGGACAACCACCTCAATTTGGAGTAGCTGAACTAGTTGAACAAGCAGAAAACCCTAAAATCATTAATCCTGTCCCAGCCATGATAGAGACGATAGAGACTAGCCGCAATGTTCTAGGAGAAATTTACGATGTACCGGCGCCGAGCGAAAGTACAACTAAGGTGTCAATTGTGATGGAACATCCCAGCAAGCGAGTAACAAAGGAACTATCTATTGATTTGGAAAAAGTAGGAAAAGCACTAGCACGAGGGCCCGTAAAAAGACTTGCAGGAGCCACACTGAAGGAGGAGACACTCCACACTTATGCATGTATAATAAGCTCCTGGATTTTAAGAGCTAGTTTTTGATTGGTGGAACACAAAACCTCGCTCGAGTGCGCAGACGTTGTTGGGGGAGGGAAGTTAACCGAACACCATAAGACGTCTGCAACGGAGGCTAGGAGATGGTGAGGTTTAGCTCATTGTGTGATTTGACATGGTGTGACCCATTCATATCACTGATCGGCTTCCATCAAGTTACAGTTGTTAATTTTTGCTGAAAATGTGGTACCAGAGCTGCTGGATAGCTCACTCGGTAAAATATCTTATTGCAAAGCAGATGTGACTATCACCTTGCGGGTTTGAACCCTGCCTCGTCAGTGCTTTAAGCGGGCCGGTACGCACCGGTACGGAGTGCTGGCACTTCTAGATTTTAGCCCCTGGCGTACCGGGACTTTTTAGGGCGAACTGAGACTTCACGCGAGCTCGTAGTACCCTGTCCTGCTCTATTTCTCTCTTGGCGATTCATGATCCGATAGCTATACTACATTATCCACTGTGCACTAGTATGCGCCGCACGTCTGTCTCTTTACTCGCGAGACATTCACTCGAACGGAGATCTCAAGGAGGAGGAGGCGTGGCATGTCTTTCAAACATTATTTGAGCGAGCTGCGTGATGCATTGGCCGTGTCATCGCGAACGATCGATGGCAAGTAGCAAGCAATGTTGGCTTGAGATCGGAGTCATTGTGGATTGGGTGTTACTGCATAGAGACGGGCGGTTTATTTTATTGAACGGGGGGAGAGACGCGGTTCATTTCACCGATATTTCGCGCATCTTTCAGTGCTATCGGACAGGGGAGGGGCTCATGGCAGCACCCGCTGCTCGCTCACGACAGTAACTGCAGAACGCAACGTGCTTTCACATCAGTCTCCTACAAAACTCTCAAATAACAGAAAAAGTCGCTAGATTTGTCACTAGCTGCTTTCGACAAAAAAAGTGTATGTATGAATGAATTTTTCATTCTGTGTCATGTCCTAAAGATCCATCCCTTTAGGGGTTATAAGACACCAAAATCATCATATCACACAATCCTTCACTTAATCAGAAGCTACACACTTTATACCTAAAATAAAATATAATCATATGTATGTTATTTTTGTTCGTTTATCCCGCTGTAAAACCCCAAAAAAGCAATGACCAAACGGCGGATATTGCCCGGGTTGAAGGCCTCACGTGTTCTCTTAGTCTAACTTTAATTAGAGCATTCTTCTGGCTGGTGTGAATCACAATATAATGGATATTTTTCACCGTCCGTGGACGGGGCATGAAAGCGCAATGGTTACGATTTATCTGACTCCATATAACAGTTAGAATACAAAATTTAGCAATAATCTCGTTAGAAATCTGACTCCAAATTAGAATTAGAATTGATAATTTAGGGAACACCTGCGTGAATCTCGAAACAGTGATAACAGTAACTTAAACTCTAAGGACAAACATGACGTGACTTTACCTTGAATTCCAAACAGACAACCACCGCCGCTACATTAATGTTCCATTAATTAACACCATGTTCGAATCCTAGGTTCGTTGGTTAGGTTAGAGGTTGAAGTCAACCAGCACTGCAACAGCATCTTTTGGCTTGAATTACAGTGAACCCAGATTCACTCCACACTTGGGCTATGAATCCGTATATTGGTAGATCCTGGCTGCCTAAATCAACTTAACCAACCGATTCCCACACCGGGCCGCTGGCCAGTCGTTCCTCAGTGGGGCTAAACTATTCCCCTAGGTATTCGCCGAGACGGGGCTAAGAAGAATAAAAAGATTAAAAGATACGAGACCACGCAAGCTAGAAAAGGAATAACAATAATTTAATTCACCAGGTAGGCACAACTTGAATCAAAGAAATAAATGATAAGCCAATTGCCGTTACATATAATTTAGAAGGATTTAGAGTATTTTCATACCTGGAAAAGATGAATGACCACGTGGAGCTATAAGTCGCTCCACGTGGTCGGGGAGAACTCAAATATTCCCCCGCTCCGCAGAGCAAGGCAACAGGTGACTTACCCCAAGAAGAGACAGAAAAAGAAGCCCAGAAAGAAAAAGCCCCCCCCTCAGGATCTCGTACCTTTAAAGACTCCAAACCACACCTCCGAACAAGGTAGAGGGAAGGTTGGCCGAATCAGAGTTTTACTGGCCTAGGTGATAAGATAATTTGCACAGGGAGACCAAGGTAGTTGCTTGAATGAATCTTACAAACGAACCATATTTCCAAGGGAAATGAAACATGTTCCATTCAACTCCTTGGACTCCCCCGAGAGTAAAGAGACCAAATATGATATGAATATGTATTAAAATGATGCAGTTGTCATGGAAAAGCCTTAAAATGGAATATTATAGCCCAATTGCGTTATCAATATATAAGAGGTTCCTTCCTAGGATATTGAACAGAAATATATTATGAATTTGGTAGAGGTTTAAGTTGTTTTAAGCCAATTGAAGTAGCTGCGCTTTAACTTCAATGAAAACAGTGAATTTGAGTTCGAGAGATGCTGGGCCTGCTAGACTTGATGGCTCTCACCCCCTGCCGTGGGGAACAAAGGATGCCACTCTCGCAGGCAGGCAATAAGACCATTCTAAGGTTATAAAACTTTACTGCTGACTTTTTGAGCTGCACCAGATCAACCAAACATTCAGATTTTACATGCATAATGGGCATGTGTTCCAACAATATGATTTTTGGCATATGTTTTGAGTAAAATCAAGCAAAATGAAAATTTCAGGTTCTACAATCCACCCCCTGGCCCCAGGGGACACAAATCCACCCATGGGGCCACAAAGGATTATTCAAATAGTCTCTGATGACTTGAGTGCTAAAGAATACCATGGAAGAAATTTGAGATATTACAGTACTTGAATTTTCCATTACAGTTGCATCACTTGATAAAAATGGATTGTTACTTTGATCCTTTGAACCTCTTCCTCTCAATGCAATATAATACAAAATTTAGAGAAGTTTGGTTTGGGACCTCAAAAGAAAGAGACCACCGGGGAATTTAACATAAAACATAGAAAAGCTGGCACAAGACAAGAACGAAGTATTTTAATTAAAAGTAATATCTAGGTTTGTTCTATGAGTCTATGTTTTGAAATTAGTTGATGTACTAACCGAATCAATGTTATTCTGCCAAATAAATGAAAATTTGAAAAGTACTTTTTCCTAAAATCATGAACAATAGAGATCGCAGAACAAACCAGCACATAAACCAAAAACTTTCCCATTCTTAACTAGGGAAAGCAAAAAGATTATATGTGCTGCTAAAACTAAGTAACCATCCAATTAGAAAAACCCAGTGGGAAAAAATCCAATGGAGGTTACAATATTAAATCATTATGGGGTATCATTAAAGTGCCATTTAAACGTACACAGTTGCAGACAAAAAACATTGAATATTTGCATGAGATGAGGTATGATGCGGTATGATAAAAGGAGAACTTGCAAATCATAAAGACATTCAGCAATTTTGTTACATGATATGATCTTGCGATGAACTGAGAGAGTGGGGTTGACACACATAATGGGCTGGTCAGAAGCAGTTTTGTAAGAATTTCCGATAAAATCATGAAGAATATTAGAAAGAATTAGGCTAATTTGGATCATTGCATATATAGTTTTACCTTACCATTATGAACATAAGGCACACCATCTTTGGCCTTAAGTGTAAGGAACCTATATGCCCCAGTCCAATTACCAAATTATAAAATAGAATTTAATTGATTCCTCGCAGCCCATTTTTGTACCAACCCGCACTCTTTACAAGTAGTTCACAAATCAACCATAAACACAACTGCAGTCCGTCCATATGAAAATGTCCTCTGTACTGTTCCATTGTGAAGATGTAGTCCGAATCTTCAGCGGCCGCTCGCGGTGGTGCACATGTTAGTTGAGATTAGAGTGTGTGTCCTTTCAGTTGAGCAGAGGAGGAATGGGTTGTGTTTTGTCTGAGATGAAGATCCTGATATCAAAGTTAGTCGAAAGCATTATGGAGTTTCTGTTCCTTAGGTGAGTCTGGCCAAGTCCGGTCATTGAATCTTTGGTGCCTGTATAGAGAAACTTGGAGAAGCATCCCGCCACATACACAACAAGATCAAAACACGACATGACCAAAGCAATGTTATTACTCCACCTGTAAGAATCAGAAAATGTTAGTTAATTGAAAACTTTTGGGTGTGAGGTGCTCAGTGCGAGTTGAAATCTCCCTGAGCCAGCAAACTGTCCTGTAGGGAAGCAATAGATAAGTTAGACCCAATGCCTGTCGTCACCCCACAATTCACGTCTCCCCCGTCGTGCAACCTTACGATGCTTCAAGGAGAACAGTGACTTAGGAGGTGTGAGTGGCACCAGAAATCCCATCACCCCTGCTTCTAGAGAAGAAAAACAGATGTAGTCAATACCACAATTTTAGATGAAACAATGCTTTATGGCCTTCCTTTCACACCAGGACGAACCACAGACAAACATGGGGAAGAGCAAATGGTGTTGATAAGGGTACCCTTGTGTGTGCGCGTGTGGGCGTGGGTGTGTGTGTGTGGGCGTGCGCACGTGTGTGGGGATGTGAATGACTGCTGTAAAGTGGGTCTGAGGGGGCCTGTTACCAAGAGCGGGTGTTTTATGGCCCCGCAATAGGGATGTTCGTCCACCCCCTGATGCTCTAGGGTGTGAAGACTGTAGAAGAAAGAACTATGCAGGGTGACTGTCTGCATAGTTAAGCCTGAAACGGCTAAAAAACAAAAAAAAGAAATCAAATCATGCGTTTTGTCAGAACGCAGGCCCAAACTTTACATCTACTATGTTCTTGTTGAACATAGTTGACTCTGAAAAAGGGTGAAGGGGATCAGAGAGAAGGCAGAAGTAGAGGAAAGGCATGCTATAAAGAAATAAATTAATTAATAGAAATATACCAGTCATTGCCAAAAGTGACCAAAATCATCTGGTTCCAATACCTTGGGATAAATGTAAATTAAATAAAATTTTAAAACGGGAGGAAAATGCATCTCCCAAAAGATAATACATTGTAAGCAATTGAAAATTCAATTACCTACTTCAGTAAGGCTATAAATTGCTCTTCCAGTGAAGGCAGACAATATAGACTTAAAGTCCCATTAGGTATTTAAAACTTCAGATGTTATTTGATACACAGAGGCAATGACGATATACAAATGGTCAAAAAATATTAATTTAGAGCAATGCATTTGGTGGTTCGTTAGATCCACACAAAACGCAATCAAATTAACCGGTTACTTCAAACATAAGGTTAGAAGGCAAGTAAGCTTGTTAGTGGAAAAGCCACTCTCAAGATGGCGGTCACAGGCAGGCACTTGATTGTACCCCATGCATCATAACACTGGTTCCGCCCTCAATGTCGGAAGGATGGTCGGAAGTCAACATTAAACCGCGGCAGTCATTGGCCGATTTGAAGGGCGCCATTTTGCTCGTATTCAGAGTGAGGACTGTGTCAACCAACCAGCTAACAGGCTACGGGTCACGTCACCCTATTACACGGATTGGCATGGGGGCTGTACCAGCCAACCAGCTCACCGGCGAACAGTCACGTGACCCAATGGGCCGGCTAGGACTTTCCCTCCGAGGAAAGGCCAGCCCACATGCAAACTCAACCTATGGCGACTCCCAGATGAAACCACGTCATATTCCTCACCAAATCGAGCCAAAATGGCGGGCCGTTCAACTTGATAACCCTTTGTGCAAAGGCAATATGGCAGCTTCAATGTATACTACAGAGAAGCTAAAATTTAAAGGGAATTTCAAAGCTGCTATTTCAAATGCTCACTTTGGCGTAAATTGCAAAAATATTCAACATCTCCAATGATAAGCCCCTGCGTCGCTGTGCCTAACACAAATGCCCAAACCGCCTAGCCCAGTTGCATAAGCACCAACACTCGGCGACCTGAAAACCCACGTGTCACAGCACAACAAGCCTTAGCTCACACGGAAGCTGCTGAAAATCTTGCTTGCGAAAAGCCGCATTACAAACCTATTCAAGAATTAAATCTATTCACTGTCCGTGTCCCGAAAGACTGCCGGCATGAAAACTTATAGAATTTACTTAACTTCAAAAGTCCACATGGTGCAGACTGCAACCTAATTTAAACTTTGAATACGAATTACAATTTTCGAAATGCCGTTTGCAGCTCTCAAGGCGCTAGTCAAAGGAGCGCACCCACGGGGCAGTGAAATCGTATTAACTTTGCACAAAGTTTAACAAGACAAGAGAATGGAAAACATTCGCCAACTCAGCCGAACTAATGAGCGAGTTAAAGCACTAACAAACATACTTGCCACTACCACGCGATTATTACGAGAAAAATACGGAAAAATCAATGGTATTTCGAAGCTCACTTCGCTTCCCCTACAAACAAGATTCATTCAAACAATAACTTCCAATATTGGGTCAAGATTACCCGGACAATTCCGACAAGACCTTGCACCAAATCCATCAAGCATATACAACTGCCGATTACCTTCGGTACCCCTACGCAAACCTTTAAACGCAATATAGTTACACCACTTTCCGGTAGAAGTCAAGAGTATTCAACCCCTTCGGTGGCAAGCTTTATCTCTGCCATCGCGCAGCAACGAAACGCGTCCACCCAAGGATGCCGAAAACTCCGACTGCACACAGAAATCCAATCACTTCCAACTTGCCATTAAACCTTCTACTTAAAGCACGAAAATACCAAATGGCCCTAATGATTCTGAAGACAGCAGTCTACAGAAAACAGAGAAAACGACACGAGCATATACAAACATTCCCTCAATTTCACTTCATTCTCTGATCCCGAATAGGTAAAATTAAAACATGTGTCTGGTTTCTACGGTCCCAGGCCTATGGGGGATATCTTGATCCCTTAGCATCGGTCTTTTATGCGGTGAATTTTAACGAGGCAAAAATCACAGCATTACTTACCGAATTCGGATGACGGGTAGAGCCGTCCGGATCGCACAAACCAGGATCACTTCGGATGTAGATTCACACATCAGCCAGCGGAAGGCAGAACACCTCAGAACGCGTTTGAAAACAGAACCATGCACTCACGACCATAGGCTTCGCCAGTATGATACGCAAGCCATTACGCCGCAAGATGCAAAGGTTCTCAAAACGACAAATTACACTTTTAATAATTATTAGACTATTTACGCGGGGTCACCAGCTGTAAAACCCCAAAAAAGCAATGACCAAACGGCGGATATTGCCCGGGTTGAAGGCCTCACGTGTTCTCTTAGTCTAACTTTAATTAGAGCATTCTTCTGGCTGGTGTGAATCACAATATAATGGATATTTTTCACCGTCCGTGGACGGGGCATGAAAGCGCAATGGTTACGATTTATCTGACTCCATATAACAGTTAGAATACAAAATTTAGCAATAATCTCGTTAGAAATCTGACTCCAAATTAGAATTAGAATTGATAATTTAGGGAACACCTGCGTGAATCTCGAAACAGTGATAACAGTAACTTAAACTCTAAGGACAAACATGACGTGACTTTACCTTGAATTCCAAACAGACAACCACCGCCGCTACATTAATGTTCCATTAATTAACACCATGTTCGAATCCTAGGTTCGTTGGTTAGGTTAGAGGTTGAAGTCAACCAGCACTGCAACAGCATCTTTTGGCTTGAATTACAGTGAACCCAGATTCACTCCACACTTGGGCTATGAATCCGTATATTGGTAGATCCTGGCTGCCTAAATCAACTTAACCAACCGATTCCCACACCGGGCCGCTGGCCAGTCGTTCCTCAGTGGGGCTAAACTATTCCCCTAGGTATTCGCCGAGACGGGGCTAAGAAGAATAAAAAGATTAAAAGATACGAGACCACGCAAGCTAGAAAAGGAATAACAATAATTTAATTCACCAGGTAGGCACAACTTGAATCAAAGAAATAAATGATAAGCCAATTGCCGTTACATATAATTTAGAAGGATTTAGAGTATTTTCATACCTGGAAAAGATGAATGACCACGTGGAGCTATAAGTCGCTCCACGTGGTCGGGGAGAACTCAAATATTCCCCCGCTCCGCAGAGCAAGGCAACAGGTGACTTACCCCAAGAAGAGACAGAAAAAGAAGCCCAGAAAGAAAAAGCCCCCCCCTCAGGATCTCGTACCTTTAAAGACTCCAAACCACACCTCCGAACAAGGTAGAGGGAAGGTTGGCCGAATCAGAGTTTTACTGGCCTAGGTGATAAGATAATTTGCACAGGGAGACCAAGGTAGTTGCTTGAATGAATCTTACAAACGAACCATATTTCCAAGGGAAATGAAACATGTTCCATTCAACTCCTTGGACTCCCCCGAGAGTAAAGAGACCAAACATGATATGAATATGTATTAAAATGATGCAGTTGTCATGGAAAAGCCTTAAAATGGAATATTATAGCCCAATTGCGTTATCAATATATAAGAGGTTCCTTCCTAGGATATTGAACAGAAATATATTATGAATTTGGTAGAGGTTTAAGTTGTTTTAAGCCAATTGAAGTAGCTGCGCTTTAACTTCAATGAAAACAGTGAATTTGAGTTCGAGAGATGCTGGGCCTGCTAGACTTGATGGCTCTCACCCCCTGCCGTGGGGAACAAAGCATGCCACTCTCGCAGGCAGGCAATAAGACCATTCTAAGGTTATAAAACTTTACTGCTGACTTTTTGAGCTGCACCAGATCAACCAAACATTCAGATTTTACATGCATAATGGGCATGTGTTCCAACAATATGATTTTTGGCATATGTTTTGAGTAAAATCAAGCAAAATGAAAATTTCAGGTTCTACACCACGCTTTCTCCAAATATTCAGAAAGTGCAAATATTTTATTGAAAATCCATTTCAGTCTTTCTGCATCGCTTAACCACATCAAATCAGAGTTCTTACACCTCTTAAATAATTTCTGCCGCAACTCTAATATAAAAGACAATAAAAATTGTCTCATTTTCAATAACATTTGTATCACAGTAAATACAAATACGCTCCTCTTCTGGGACTCCCCGGTAACGACCTGTCTCCAGGTGTAAGGGTAAGATCCCAGAGCGGAGCTGTGCACATGCTGATCATTTTTTTTTTGGTTAAAGGGGCACAGACATACTTCTCACAACTTGTTTTAATCAGTCTAAATATACTTAATTTTGGCGCAGAATATCCTGTGTCCATTTGATCTGATGTGCATTAAATAGTACATCTTTAACAAAAGAAATATCTACAGTGTTTTCACTTTGAAAAATATCCAGTGCCCCAATCCTTATAAATATGTCTTCTGCCTTGTTTGCCCACACACCTTTTATCATTACATCCCACTTAAATATTTTTCTTTGCAACTCTACTCTCTGGCATTTTTATTAATCTATTCCACAAGGCCAACATACTACCTCTCCATCTTATCCCACACGGCTCCCATCCCGCATCACCCGTTATTGCTAGTTTGGGTGCAAATTTATGGACTCCTGAAAAAAATGGCGAATTGCCCTATTCTGCACCATTTGCCCTTTCATATTTACTTTAGAGCCCCAAACTCCTGCCATATAATCCATAACAGGGTAGACACACGTGAGAAATAATTTGGAGTGGGCAGCATAACCTACAAAAATTACCAAGCTTTTTAGTTTTTGCTATTACACCACCAAGTGCTCTACTTCCAGATTCAGCCAACAAAGATACACCATATTCAAAATTAAACCTAAATATTTATCATTTTAATAAAAACTTTGCAAAATTTCCTGCATTCTAGTGCATTTTAAAGGTGGTTTTATATAGCTATAACAAGAGAGGAAATATCAAATTAAATGGCTGTCTTTCACTAAGGCTATATTTTTCCTGCGTTTGGCAACCACAAATCAAAATGGAACAAAGAAAAAAACTTAAGACTTTGGACTTTAAACTTTATCTGTCTTAAGGTATTTTTCGGATATTTTCCCTTCCGAATGGGAATAGGACACAAGGCATGACAACTCAATTGCTTACGGTACTTAAATGAATTTAATAAACATAGGCTATTCAAGCAACATTTACAAATACATCTCTCTCCCTCTCTAACTAAATGCCCCAAAGATATTCCTTCGTGAATCCTTTGTAGAGATGAAGATCTTGCAAAGCTCTTTTAGGTTAACCTTATCAAGCTTGTCCTGGTGGATGTGGCAGACAGCAGCACTGTTCAGACGATGCTGAGACATGGTATTGCGGAGCCATGTTTTAAGCCTTCGTAAGGCACTGAAGCTTCGTTCTGCTTCAGCTGAGGAGCATGGTACCACAAGGAGAAGTCTGACTAAACACTCAACCTGGGTGAAGAGAGCACGGACCTCTGGCAGCATCATTCTGAGTTGGTTTGCTGCATCACTGACGGTTCTGGATGGAAACTGAAGCTGGAACATGTTTAGTTGTACTTCAAGTGAATGACGGCTCAATTCTGGATAGAAACTAACAATCGCTTCTTCAACCTTTCCGTCGACAAGCACTCTTTCTAGTTTCTCTACAGTCTCAAAACTGCTCTGGGCAAAGCGCTTGGTCAACTGAACATCAACAGCAGCTGATAACTTATAGTATTCGACTCTGTAGTACTCTTCAGCAGATCCTGGCTGATATGCTGTTGCATTTCCTGTGTATCTCTGAGGAGGTTTTCGGACATGTGGCAACTTGATCTCCTCGAGCTTCATCTCATCTATCTTCTTACAGGCAGTTGCATGAAGCTGGTGGAAGCTTTCCTCAGACCTTTTAGCTTGAACAGTTTTCTTCACACACTCAACAGCAGCAAGCATCACTGTGACACTTTCTGTCCTGCTTTGAAGGGAGCGGTTGAGGTGCTCGAGTTCCTCGAGGGCTTCAGCAGCAAGAAGAAGACCAAGGAAGGTCTTGCCCTTCTCAAAGTTCTCCAGGAGTCCTCTTGCTGTCTGGGATGTCTCAGAGGAGCCAGATTTAGCCATTTCATCCAGACTGAGTAAAACCTCTTCATATTGGTCTATGACAGCCTTCACAGCCACCATCCTCACAAGCCATCGCGTCGGGCAGAGGGGCTTTAAGGTTTTGTAACTCCCAGTTTCAGACTGTGCAATCGCTTTGAAAATAGTCTTGTACCCTGCCGGACTGGTTGTAAAGCGTACCAAGCTTGTGGACCATTATCAGGGCATCACTCACAACAGGGGATGAGCTGCACGCTGTCTGTGTTACAAGATTGGCACAATGAGGACCACAGTGCACATACAAGGCAAGAGGTTGCTTTTCTCGGATCACAGCTTGGACTCCTTTCGTATTGCTGGACATATTAGCCGCTCCATCATAGGTCTGTCCTTGAAGACATGATAAGGGCAAGTTAAGCCGCAGGAGGACATCAACTGCCATCTTAGCCAAATCCTTTACTGTAGTTGAGGACACCTCGTACAGTCCAACAAAGTCTTCGCGAGGAATGAGATCGTGATCCACGTAGCGGATGCATATACATTCCTGCTCAACACCTGCCACATCCTGAGTCCCATCTATAATGAGGGAGAACTGCACGGTGGGCAATTTCTGGATGGTGCTCGCAATTCCCCTAAGGATTGAGTTGGACATTAGAAATTAGTTGGACATTGAGTTGGACATTCATCTCATTTTGAATTTCACCACTGGTGAAAGAGTTAGCTGGTTTGCTGAGCCATCGCCTCAGCTCCTCGTCGTCTTCAGCTTTGTCACGTAAATGCTGTTTAAAGTTTCCTTCTTCATTTTCATGACCTCGCAGAGCCAGACCTTGGCGGGCGCAGTACCTAACGGACTTAAATATTTTCACAAGGCAAGATCGACCCTCTCTTTGCTGCTGCTCTTTGGCTGTGGATATCTGTGTGCCTACACTGTTGCTTTGGTAGATAAAAGTGCGCATTGCGACTCTTCCAGTTTCGGAATCCAGCAGAAACAAAGGCTAGATCAATGTTTTTTGCCAGAGTGGTGCTCAGTTCTTTGAATGCTTGCATGCAATGAAGGCAAAGCACACCTTTGGCACTGGGGGAGTAATGAAGCCATGAGTAGTCCCTGAACCGCTTCTCCTGAAAACTAAGTGTCTTGGTCGGTAGCTGCTGATTAGGAATTACTCTTAGGTCAGGCTGATTTGGCTTGTCATACAGCTCATCCTGGCTCTCAATCTCTCCCCCGTCTAAGCCTGCCTCTTCTTCCTAAGAACAAAAGTGAAAACCAAATAAACCTATAATTTCTTTAAACTGACAAAAATCTGCGCATGTAAGATAGCCTGAGTAAGATTTGTATTTCTAAGTAAGAATATAAAAGAGCTGAGAAACTTTCACGATTGCAAACGACAGTTTACCTGGGACTCTCTGTCTCCCTGAGTCTGCTCCTGAAGTAAATGTGCTTCATTACTTGGTCCTGCTGCTACCTGAGAACATACCAGTAACAGGCGACATTACCATGTTAATGTTTACTCATTTCACATTTCTTGTGAAGATTAATCAAGTATTATTTTGGGCATAATTCCTCTTACAGATTCTTACTTTGCGCTTTGGTGCACTAAAAAGCGCTCTGATGTCTGCCCAGTCTTTTTTCGGCCTTTTTTCTTCCCATGGCCTAATAAACAAATCAACACACACACACGTCAGTATTGTATAACGTTTCCTTCAGTAGCCACAGTATACACTGTATAAACGTTCTGATTCACTTGCTATAGTTATTTATTCCATCCAAATGCCACTTTTTTCTAAAATTGAAAATTCACCCTGACCTCTTTTACATTTTACCATCCAAATAACAGGCATGTGCTTATAACAGTGAACAACAAGTGAGGTTTGACTGGAGAAGCAGGTACTATTTTACCGACACAATATCTAGGATCTAGTTTTAGCATACAGACAACCTCCTCTGCTGAAAACCTTGTAATTTTTTTCAGCTTCACATTATTTTTTATCTTTCACAAAATGCCGAAAATATGAGTAGGACAAACATAAACAAACAACTTGTCCTGACTGATTCGCGGAGTCATTTGTCTGCACTGTGCAGTCATGACGGTGCAGAAGCAGTAACCCCAAAGATCGTATAATAACAGATGGCACACTTCACTTTTTTTAACCTCTTGGTTTGTAAACACCCTTCGCAATGCATGACAAGTAACTGGCTAACAAACTAGCGTTTTTTAGGGCTGGAACATACCTTTGCTGTTTTGTGGTCAAAAGTTAAGACACATTTTACGATTTTATGAAGTTTATTTTCACTACTGTTTGGTTGCTAGTTCGCCGAGTTTACGTCCCACAGTGAAGGGGGAGACATCTCTGGAATCAGCAGAGTCTCTGCTTTCATATGATATGCCATTTGTTTGGTTAGCATCGGGTAGCATGAGGTGGTGAACTGTGCAGAAGCAGAAACGCCGTTTTCGTGTTTTTTTTACATGCCGACATACTTGCTTGGGTTGTGAGCTGTGTTTTGTTTGGTTGGCAGTGCTTAGTATGTGCTTTTAGCCGAATTTCTCTTCATCATTTTGGTATGCTACATGTCAGGATTGGAGCCTACTAGCGTGTTCAAAGATCGTCTGTAGTGCAGCACCTCACTCTGTCCCCCTGGTTGGGGTCGCTCGAGCTCATAAGATGCGTATGTACAGTTCTTTACGATCATCCCCCACCCATAAAGGTAACGTTTAGAAAATATTTTTGCTTTACAGCGCTCGCACACCTGTCCACTGATTATCTCTGCTCTGGTCCACTGCAGTGATGCACTGTTGCTGCACTTCAGCAACGAAGCCTGCTCAATCTCTCGCAGGCGCACGCACAGAGCAAACCAAGTGGAGCTTGGCGGGGGGGATTGTCCAGATGAAATTACTACAAAACAAGTCGACATGGTCTACAACTTCCCCCGCCAATCGGGCGCTTCTCATTTTCGAACTCGATCAAGGCCTTTATGGTCTGAAGCTACACACCAAATTTGGTTACTGTATCTGTAGTAGTTTCTGAGTTAAGCTGTCCCCTTTATCTCGGACGGACAGACGCACGGAGGTCAAACCTATATCCCCCTCCCACTCCGTGTTGGCGGGGGATAATAAATGGTACAGGCTGATAATCGGTTCTCGAAGATCAAGCATCTAAATAATCTTGTACATACATTGATGTATTGAATTTTGACTAGAAAATTTCCCCAAATTATGGTAAAAGTGAGTGGGTCCAATATATTGGGCCCTAAAAGTGAGTGGGTCTGGACCCACTCACTTATAATGGTGGCGACGCCAATGCTCCAATCACGGTTCAAGCTCGGAAGAGCATCTTAACATTACCAATGCTCATGGTCAGACAAACCGAGGTCATAGCCAGAAATCAGAAATATCACAGAAACGCTCACTTAGTCAGCGACAGGCAAAATGTCAAAAAACTAGGAAATCAGTCAGCACAGAATACAGAAACAAAGGGAAACTAACCTAAGGGAATGGGGAAAAGGGAAAGGGGAATGGGGAATTGGAAGGGAAGAGGGAGACACAGACATTAACTAAACAGTCAAAGTATAAAGGGAACTGGGGAAAACAGGAGACTCTCAAACTCACCACACTCACTCGACAAAATACAATCAATAACTAGAGTACAGAAAATCACAAAGGACAAAAACTCTCAATAATCACAAAAACACACTGAGAAAAAGCGCAGAGACGGAATGACCAGGCAGAGCAAGGAACAGTCACGAATCAACAAACACAAGCGGAAAAGTGGGGTCTTTATAAACAAACTAATTAGAGTGTTTAGCCCAAGAAATGAAGGACAGCTGAGAGAAGGCAGAATCTAGAACAGCAAAGGAAAGTGATAGGACAGATTGAACAAGTAGGTGTGCCCTGCTTCTTCAAACTAACTAATCACCGTGCCTAACTGCTCTGCTCTAATGTGTAGTCCTACCCATTTCTAATCACCAGTGCCTCAGCTAAACTATTCTCAGGTGCAGACAGTTAACAAGCACAGGAAGAAGGAAGCAGGAATTACCCAACCAGAAAAGACAGGGGAAAACACTGTGAATGGAAACAAGACAGCACACTTAGACACACAAGGGAGCGAGTGACAAAAGACAAGCATTCATGAAACATGTACAATCACACTAGAAGTAAATCTAACACAAAGAAACAAATATTCTAAACATCATGAAACTGAAAACATACAAAAACAAAGCATAAATACTTAATTCACAACACAAATGATGATTTGTTTTGCATTATTCTATTTCTGACTACAGCGGTGATTGAACACACATGATCAACACTCTGGCACAATCAACACAAAGCTCTGGCCTTTCTAAAACCATTCTGTTCTTCAACTAAACAATTGTTTTCTTCCAAATAGGCCACGAGCCTGGTATTGAGAATAGAAGTATATAATTTATATACAGCGCTCAATAAACTAATACCACGATAATTGGAAGGTATTCTTGGATCATGTTTTAAAGATTTCGGTATCAGGCTAACAATAGATTTATACCATTTATACCATCAATCCATTTTCAAAACAAAAATGAAACAAAACATATAAAAGTTCTGTAAACAAGGAGCATTTCAAAGTTTCATTTGTAAATTCATCATACCCTGAGGCTTTCCTCTCTTTCAGGGTCAAAATGGCTCTCTTCACCTCCTCTCAATTAGTTTCTTCATTTAAAAGTCGGTGTAAAGTCTGTGTTGGTGGTGTGTTTGTGGTCAGCTATTGCCAATGCACTGCCAGACACAATATTTTTTGAACTGCTTGGGTTGGATGGGACCACAGCAAATGATATGACAGAGAAACCGCCAGCATGTCTTCATAAAAGTGGCTTTGATGGCTATTTCTTGCCTGAGTGTTTTGTGGCATTTGTATGTGATGGCGCATCAGTAATGCCGAACAAAAGAGTTGCTGCACAACTCTGTACCAGATTTCCAGACCTGTTTGTGTGGCACTGCTCAAATCATCATCTGGAATTGGCAGTTGGCGATGTTCTCAAGGAGGTTGGTGGACTTAACCATTGTAAGATTTTCTCTGACTAACTCTACACTCTAGGCTATATCATGCCTCTCCCAAAAACCAAAGAGAACTGTGTCATTGTGCACGGAGTGTTGGGCAACATCTCCTTCCAATTGGATGTGTTTTTTCGGCAGATAATTCACAGATGGATTTTAACAAGAAAGTTACTTGTTAAAATTCTTAGTAGATTTTTTAAAACAATTTTTCTTAAAATCAGCATCATGATCTAGCATTTATCACTTAATGATCTGCTGGTTGCGACCACCCACCGCCTAATTCGCCTGCCAACAGTATAAAAAGGGGAGTACCGGCACTTCTTTTTTTCCACTTAAAGCACTGTGCCTGTACCACTGTACCAGCCGGCAGTGGTCGGCAGCTCTTTTCAGTAGTGCGCAATTAGTCAATGCGCTACAAGGATGCAAATTGGGAAGGGTTTGCCGAGATAGGGTATTGCTGTCAGGCGCCCCCTGTTGGCCAGATGGGCGTGCCTTAGGAAGAGTCTAAGCTCGTTCATGTTCGGGTATCCTCCACCCTCGATCTGAGCTTGCGAAATTTCAACTTGTGAGTGTATAAGAAGCGGTGGCGATGGGTGCGTGCTTGGGAGGAGAGTCGCGAGCTGTCTCACTCTCCTGAGTTGGCAGTAGGGGGGCCGCATATGCGAAAAGCCTTGTACATAGTTCCCCAATTGGACATTCCAAATTCGGGTGGGATTGGAGATGGCAAATTTTGGGAAAAAAATTAAAAATGAGGTACCTGAGTGGCCAGGAACAAATCATGGGCTACTCGAGTATTTGTTAGGTCAATTCGTAGTTTGGAAAAATTGAATGTGAACTGGACAAAATGAACTATGTGTTTGATGTGATGACAATCCTTTATCGTAGAGAATTCATATTCTATGATATAAATGCGCTTGATGAAAAAGTTATCGGCCTTATCCAGCAATGTATGCATAAAGTTTAGCGAATTGGTAGTTTATATGATGTTCATTAAAATCATACAGGTTGAGGGAAGAAGCATAATATGGTTTATCCTCATCATAGTATATTATGGGGAGTAGTATCATGTCTATGTTTCAATTTACTATAAAAAAATTATTATGAAATATAAATTTTTTGCATGATTAAATGTTATCCATTGCACTGCCAGAGTGGAGTGAGGTCTTGGAGATTGGGAGATGCTAAATAGGCAGAAATGTCATTTTTTGCTGAACTTTTGTTGTGTCGTGGGGGCGGGCTGGGAGGAGTTCTATGTTCTAGTTTTTTTAAAAATTAAATTTAGCATCTCCACTCCCTCCCGAGTGAAATAGAGGCAGTGCTCATGTCGGTGGGAAGTTTGGATTGCTTTTTGATTTCTGATGTTAATCTGTTGAAAATTGGTGCAAGGATGTTCCAGAAGTGTTGATAGAACTCAGCAGGGAAGCCGTCAGGAGCTGAGGGGCTTTATTGTTGGGCGTGAGTTTAAGAGCATTATGGATTTCTGTAATTGTGAATGGTTTATCCAGAGCATTTTCTTGGTCTTTATTGAGCTGAGGCAAGTTAATATTGCTGCAAAAAGTGTTAATATCTCTTATGCTAGGTTGATGTGAGGATGAGTGGAGGTTCAAGTAAAAATCTTGAAATGTTTTATTTCTTCAGGTGTGTGTACCAGCTTCCCAGCTGAGTTCATGAGTGATGGGATTGTTGGATTTATTACTGAATTCAATGTGTTCATGTCTGAGTCTTTGTAGAGCTTTTCCATTGGTGTGTCCATTTAATTGTAATTTATATTTCTGCAAGTCAGATTTGGTTTGTGTTGTGGGATGTAGAGCGTTGATGTTCTCTAGCTCTTTAATCTTTTTTCTAAAAATTTTTCCTCTTCATTATCTTTCTTCTTTTTGTGTGTGGAGTATGAAATGATTTTCCTTTTCAAAACTGCTTTCCCCGTTTCCCAAAGAAGTGATGGTGCCATTTTCGGTGAATCATTTAATTCAAGAAAGGATGCCCACTCTCTTTCAATATACTTATCAAAGTCGGGATGTTATAGAAGTGATAAGTTGAGGCGCCATCTGCTGGACGGTTTGCGAGAGTGGCTTTTGCACATGGCAAATGAGACAGGAGCATGGTCACTGATGCTAATGGAATTTATTTGTGCTTCTGATATTTTGGACATGAGTGAGTTACTAGCTAGAAAGAAGTCATTACGAGAATAGGAGTTGTCTACCGGTGAGAAAAATGAAAATTCTTTATCGTTTGGATGTTTTAGCCGCCAAACATCGCAAAGACCAAAGTCCCCCATGAACTGCTTTATTGTTTCTGTGGACTGGGAGGTACGTGTACTATTTGGGTTGGTAGATCTGTCTAATGATGCGTTCATGACCGTGTTGAAGTCTCCACCAATTATTATAGGTGAATCGGAAATATTGTTGAGGGAGGTAAAAAAAAATGAGTTGAAGAATTAGGAGTCATCATTGTTTGGGCTATAGACAGATGCATAGACACAGAGGCCACTTCTCTTATCCACTCTTCAACATGGGAAAGACAAAGGAACACACCGTTCAAGTAAGGCAGATGTGTGTCAACCTTCAAAAGTCAGACAATGGCTACAAGAAAATAGCCACTCGCCTGCATCTGCCCATATCTACTGTCAGAGGAATCATTAAGAAGTTTAAAACAACTGGAACAGTGGTAAACAAGCCTGGACGAGGACGCAAGGTTATTTTGCCACCACGCACAGTGAGGAGGATGGTAAGAGAAATAAAAAGTTCTTCAAAGCTCACTGTTAAAGTATTGCAACAAAAGGTAGCAATTTGGGGTCACAAAGTCTCCAAAACAACCATCAGGCGCTATCTAGACACCAACAAGCTGTTTGGGAGGCATGCTCGGAAAAAACCTTTTCTCACTCACAATCATAAACGCAAACGTCTGGAGTTTGCGGTAGTGGGACTTCAACTGGGACCGTGTGCTTTGGTCAGATGAGACCAAGATAGAGCTTTTTGGCAACAAACGCCCTAAGTGGGTCTGGCAGAACACAAAAGATGAGTATGCAGAAAAGCACCTCATGCCCACTGTGAAGTATGGGGGAGGATTGATGATGCTGTGGGCCTGTTTCTCTTCCAGAGGCCCTGGGAACCTTGTTAGGGTGCACGGCGTCATGAACGCTTTGAAATACCAGGACATTTTAATTCAAAATCTGGTGGCCTCTGCCCAAAAGCTGAAGTTGGGTCGTCACTGGGTCTTTCAGCAAGATAATGACCCTAAACATGTACCCAAATCTACACAGAAATGGTTCACCGGACACAGAATCAAGCTCCTCCCATGGTCATCTGTCCCCAGACCTCAACCCCATTGAAAACCTGTGGAGTGAGCTGAAGAGGAGAGTGCAGAGGGGAGGACCCAGGTCGCTGGATGATTTAGAGAGATTATGCAAAGAGGAATGGTCGAAGATCCCTCTTCCTCTATTCTCCCATCTTGTGAAACATTGTAGGAGAAGAGTAGTTGCTGTTTTGTTGGCAAAAGGGGGTTGTATAAAGTATTACAGTTTTTTACAATCGCTTCGACGCTAACCTCAGAAGTAGTTACTCAACTTTCAAAACTCTAGATACAAACCTCAACACAGATCATCAAAATAGACCATTTTTCAAAACTCTAAACACTTTTTTCAATTGCTTGGATACAATACACATTACATATAAGTCATTTGTTCATTGAACTTAAATTACTTGTTCAAAATGACACAAGTTAACATCAAAGTATTACTATTTTAAAATAGAATACACACATTATATATGATTTGACTGTCTTTTCATGTCATTAAAGGCATCTAATTATCAATGACTACAACTACTCAAAATGATAAGTAACTGAATCGTTGAAGTACTTGAAGTTTTTGCCCAAATTTCCTGTGGTTAGTAATGACAACTGACTCCAATTTCACTCCAATTAATGACAATTGACTCCAATTACTGATTATTGATTTCATCTTGTGGTTAGAGTATATAGGTAAGGGTTTGCACCCATCACAGCTTCAACACAGTGACAGCATGGAGCAGGCTGATCGGCTGAGAGGTCAAGCAGTGAGAGGACGTGGAGGTGAGAGGGAAAGATTTGGTAGAGGACAAGGACCCCTCCATAGAGGTGGCCGTGGGCCTCGTCAGAGAGGGGGGGCGGTGGTAGAGGACAAGGCCAGGGACCAAGACAGCGACAGTCTCAGCAAAGGGTGTCAAATGAAATCAGAGCAATGGTTGTGGATCATGTCATCAATCGGGGAATGACGATGAGTGAGGCCGCTGCCATGATCCTGCCAAGAAGATCCACGGTGGCCTCGATCATCAGAACATTCCGCAACGAGAACCGGTAAGGCTTCAGCATGGACTATGGATTTGCGTAAACTACCATAAATTATCAAATTTCTGTAGTGGGTAATGATATACAGTACTGTAATACAGCCTGTGTCTTACCACTGTCTTGGTGTCTCCAGTGTACCACTGTATAGTGCATACAAATAGATACCACACAGTAGGCGTGCCTCAATGTGTTCTTTGCTTTCCCTGCAGAATTGAGACCAGGCCAAACGGGGGTGGCAGGGACAGAATTGACTGACTAACAAGAGCTGGCTGTGGTCAATTTAGTTTGGGCCAGGAATGAGATGCGCCTGACCGAAATCCAGCAGCACATCGACAATGTCGATCTATTCAATGATGTGGAAGCCATTAGTCTGCCGACTATTGCCCGCATACTGAAAAGGAACCAGGTGTCTTTAAAGCAGATCTACCAGGTGCCTTTCGAAAGAAATGGTGGGTGAAGCAACTGCGGGCAGAGTATGTTCAGGTATGCTCAGTTTAAAGATTCTTGTGGCAGTATGAACGATTCACATGGGTTGGATCTAATGTTACATTCTAGAGGAATTTCCTTTCAATCTCTTAGAAGGTGAGGGAGCTGGATGCTGCAGAGGACTACCACAAATTCCTCTACATGGATGAGGCAGGCTTCAACCTGGCCAAAACAAGGCGGAGAGGGCAAAATTTGATTGGCCAGCGAGCAACAATCCAGGTACCTGGACAACGTGGAGGGAACATCACTGTGCCGCCATATCTGAGGATGGTGTGGTGGCATGTAGACCTGTGCTGGGATCATACAATGCAGCGCTCCAAGATGTTTTTAAAAGAACTAGAGCAGCTCTGTCAAACTGAAGGAGTCACGTATGTTGTAGTCTGGGACAATGTTAGGTTCCACTATGCTGAAGTGGTGCACACATGGTTTAAGGCCCATCCACTGTTCATAGTATTATATTTGCCCCCATACACCTTTTCTCAACCCAATAGAGGAATTCTTCTCAGCATGGAGGTGGAAAGTCTATGATCGTCGCCCTCATGAACGTGCCACCCTCCCCCAGGCCATGGATGACGCGTGTAATGAAATAACGGCAGACCAATGTCAGGCCTGGATTTGTCATGCCAGGAGATTTCCCCCCGATGCCTGGCAAGGGAAAATGTCCACTGATGTCGATGACAATCTTTGGCCAACTCCAGGAGAGTTGATGCAAATGAGTAACAATGTTACAGTATTTTTGTTTACAACTGTTCACTTTTATGGCAGTTGATCAAAATGTTTTTATTTACTTTATGGCTACTTTGCCATTCTTCAAAAACATTTTACTATTGTATTTCAAACAAATTTCACATTTTGTTTATGATTCCACTGTCTCTATTGTTTAGAACCTTATTGAAACATGTATCAAGTGTTTTTTGCAGTAATGAAAGCGATTGGAAAAAAACAACTTCGCAGTGAAGCTAGACGTGTTACTCGAGTTTCGAATCCAGGGCGGGATTTTTGGGAAGACCCATTAAAATACTGGTATTCAAGGGCAGCAGTTTGTCCCAGTCTTTACAAGCTTGCCCACTGATATTCTCATATGCCAAGCAACTTCTGTGCCATGTGAAAGGGTCTTCTCCAAAGTTGGAGAGGTAGTACCAAAGAAGAGAAACAGACTAAAGCCCAACTCAGCTGAAATGATCTTGTTTTTAAATAAAAATCTTTGAACCCTGTAAATCCCCTATCCCACTTATGCAGCATTTTACTCGACTACTGCAATAACCGTCCCTAGTTGCGTAAACATTTGCCATTTTCACCCCAAATTTTGAAAAATCTTTTTTTGTATTTCTATCAATCTTGCAAAAGCATATCTCCATTACATACAGTATTTTATGACGGCACAATCACATAACATGTCATTGTCTTGAAAAAAGTCAAAAACTACAAGATGCACATAGATCCTTTATTGTTAAATGTACATAACAGTGCCTGTTTCATGACACCATGTCCTTGTTTATTGTTCTAAGCAAATGCTATGTTGAAGATAGGCCAGCAGATGTCACAATATTTAATTGCATCAAATGCTTCGCAACCCTGAACCATTCAACACAATTGCTTCATAATTGATTCAGTAGTTCAGAAAGCTTCGGTTTCTCCGTCACTAATTTGAAGTTCTTTGTATTTAACTATGTTTCTTCTTACCACAGTGCTTCCTGGCTCTGGGCAGTGACAAAGGACCCAAGCCTAGTTTCAGGCAGTCTTTTATAGTGCCTGAGTAATGAGTGGGGAGCATGCTCACTCCACTCATGCTACACCATACCAGCTAATAGAAGTAAGTGTTGTTCTAACTTTTACACGGTATCATGTTCATGTGGTGATTGCTTCAATGTGGTAAAATCATGTCTGTATACTGTCTTGGAAATGTTTCCAAGCTTGAAATTAACCTGTGTGGCAAAATTGATAATTTTCATTGATTCAATTAAAGATGGTGTGGTCCTGAGGGGCCTAGCCTTTCATTGGTGGAGATCAACACTGCTTAGTCAGTGAGTGAAGGGCTGTGGTGCTGCGAAGACCTAATGCTGCTTCTGGCCAGTATTTTGTGAATATTTTTTTTCTGCTGCATTTTGCTTTGTTATTTGCTCACATCTTCAGTAATAAAACGTTTCATTTTTTAGCATCAAATGGATTTTGTCTTTTTTTTTTCATTTTGAGGTTGTTAAGAATATTTTCTGTCCTGGAGTCAAGTTGGGACCGATGAAGTGACACACCAATGACCACTTTCCTATTGAAAAGGCTTTTATTACAATGCGCAAGGGAGGATCCTAGCGTCCGCCGTAGCCTTCGCAGAGAATCCTGAGACACTGTTCACATCTCGGGGTTTAAGTACAAGATCCTTGGTAGAGCAAGTGGTGGATGTAACACCTTCCCGTAGACATCCAGCCAAACTTACAGGATGTTGATATTACCCTTGATCATGTACCTTCCTTCTGAGCACAATACAGCAATTACCAAGTGTGACCAGGTGCCAGGCGCCCCTCACTGTGAGAGGATATTGATGTAAGTGTGTGTGGGGGGGGGTCTGGGGTAATCAAGGGGAGGTGGATGGGAATGGGTGTGTGTGTGGGGGGGGGGGTCTGGGGTAAGCAAGGGGAGGTGGCTGGGAATGTGTGTGTGTGCGTGTGTGGATCTGTGTGTGCTGAGGAAAAAACCTTCATTCAGAAGCTCAATCCTATCATTCCCTCATTTTGTATTGGTGGTGAGCTAAGGTCTCACCCACCATGATTTAGATACCGGTTAGGCCACCATTTGCAAGATAATGGGTCATGTTCGACCATGCTGAACATTCCTGATTAGCCAATTTAATTTATAATACATATAAATAACTAAAACCAAGCTTAAAATTCTAAGTCCTCAGACACCCTGGGATAGTACCATGCAAACTACTCCCAGAAATGTTTGTACCTTTTAGTCAGTGGGTCACAGTTGTTGCCTTTTTTGCTGCAGTATGATATCCTGTCAATTCTGTCAGAGACCGCCATGAGAGCTCTCTCAAAATAATTTGTGTGGTCCAGCACCCAGTGCTCCAAGGCTGGAACAGAAGTGTTAGTGGTGACATCGGGAGCGACTAGAATAGAGCCGATAGTAATAGAAGTGCCAGTAGGGTTAATGCAGTAGGAAATGTTAGTCATTGCACCAAGCTTTAGACCAGAGTATAAAGGCCCAAACCTGCAAAAAGTGGTAGTGTTGGTTCTCACTGCTATTGCTCCAGTAGATTCAGGTAATAAATGTATTTGTAGTTCAGGTCCCACTGAATGTGACAGGGCTTGTCCTGACTCAGTTGAGGCTGTGCATAGTACCCAGCCTCTGACAGTAGAGCATTGGTGTTTCGAAAAATCAATGTTTCTGTTGTTGTCAGTGATGATGTATTTGACATTGTGCACTCGGCAGACATGTCCGTTACATGGGAATGGAAGCGGGTGTATGGTTTGTGCTTTCACTATGGGCTTCCATCCGACTGGAATTAGAACACCACCACAGATGTCCTGGCCATCATGACATGCCCCAACTATCGATAGGGACCCCTCCCCGGCCGCCACCCAGGTAGTTGACTCAGCCTCCAGAAGGACTGCAGACCTTACCCACCCTGGTACATGTGACGCGAGCAGGTCACCTATCAGAGCTGCCACCTCCATGCTGAATGCCAGATCTGTAACACAACTCCTCCATCCTCCTATGCACATGCTCTACCAATAGGGTCTTTTCGTAAGTTTTAGTATTCTCAAGTAAATGCTGGAGCAAAACAGTGACCACCTCCCCATTCTCATGCATAGCGGAAGCAAGATAGCGAGTAGTTTGGTTAGTAAGTAGTCCTCCCTTTGCCACTGATATTGTGCCTGTTGCCAACAGATTGTCAGCTCAATCACGGTTATTAGATTGTATAGCCATTGAAATGGCATTCACTGTTGAGCCAGTGGCTCCTACCCATCCTGCAATATCTGATAGCAGATCTCTACGTTTCCTATGTACAACATATTCATAACATTTTGGCAACTGTTGTAACATAAAATTGATCAGGGTTTGGATAGATTGTTCTAATTCTGTAAAAAGTGTGCTAGGCCAGACAATATGTTTCACCTTAATAATTAAATGAGAATGTTGGGTTGACACACCAACCAGAGCAGGCAGAGGCTCTCCTTCAGCAGCTAATCCAATTTTTGGTCCAGGATACAATACAGGGCTTGTGCTGGGCTTCCCTGGAGGGCTGCATGTAGCACGGGCCTCACCTCTCAATTTAAGGGCATACTTATGTATGGCCTTCAGAGTGGGGCAACCATCTTCCTCCAGTCCCGCTGCCGTTTATACCAATTGATATTAAACATTTCATCCACTCTAATAGCCTCTTCCCAACCTAATCTTGTGTCAACCCACACTCTCAGATCCTTCCAGATTAATACATCAGATCCATTACATTCAACAACACAACAACATAGATCTACGTTTGTACTAATTTACCAGGGTTCCTTATACCCCAAAAATAACAATCTGTCATCTTCCAAATGTCCTCCTGAGGTTGTCCCAGGTCCAGCTGCAGCCTGCCGAGTTGGTGCACATTTTGTACTGTGGAAACGTGTGTCTGCCTTCAGACACAAAACGAAAAGAACTGGCTCCTAGGAGCCAGAGGAGGAGACGGGGATTATTGTGCCCCGTGTTGTGTCTCCGCCCGATATTTTTTCAAACGTGTGATATGGATCCACACTGGAATCCCAGTCACCCGAGCAGCCGATGGGGTTGTGAGCAGGACAGTGTGTGGTCCGGACCAGGCAGGATCAAATGTCTTCTGATCTATGTTTTACTTGGCACGTTTCCACGTTGTCCTCTCCTGCGTCTGGTTCTGTCATGTGATCCTGTGAGACATACGGGGACAAATTTCTGCAGTATTCAACAAGACAGTCTCTCATTGCATGCAAATCACCACCACCAATGCACAGATCTCCAGGAGTCCTCGTGGGTCGGCCTGTGAGCATTTCAAAGGGAGAAAGTGAGTTAGGGTCAGTTGGTCCTGCTCTCCAAGAGAGGAGAACCGATGGTAGCTGTGCCACCCAGTCTTTCCCTGAAAAGGTTGGGTGGGTCAGGGCTGTTGTCTCATCCTAGCCTTAATGGTGGGTCCTGGATTGCATCACGCACACGTCATGCACCCTGCGAACATAATTGTAAATGTTAACACTCAATTTAGGAATCCACCATGTTTGTGCCATCCTGTGCCGCATTCGCTTCACTCCATCATGCCTTCCTGTTACCCTCAGAGTGAGGATCAGACCCATTGGTGTGGGCTTTTACTTTCAATACTTCTACCAGTTTTAGTCTCTGTAAAGACTTGTGTAGTTTGTTCACTACCCCCTCATTTTATATTGGGCCTGATATGCTGGTCTTGAGCCCCCTATTTTCCGACAAACTCAAATAATCATGTACAACCCAAAAGGCAAATCTAGAGTCCGTATAGATATTCACATTACAGTCAGTCATTGTTTCACAGGCTTCAGCAAAAGCATATAATTCTGCAATTTGAGGAGATCGCCATGCTATGGTACATTCTACCGAAAGAAAGCTGTGGGATTGCTCAGAAACAACCTCCTGATATTTTAATTGCCTAGTCTGTTCCTTTTTTTTTTTTTTTTTTTTTTAATCTTACATGGATCATTATTCTGACATTTTCACAACACATCTAATGCCAACAATGAACACTATGGTTCTTTACAGTCTCTCAGAAATTATTGTAGTTTACAGTAATATCCTCTCGCTTCTTTCCTCTCTTATTCACACGGAACCTACGTCCAGCTCCATTTCACCACTTTCCTACTTACATTTTGCTTTCAGTCTCACTGTTGGGATTCTGATTCTGCATCTCATGTTTAAGTTCTGTACCTGGCTTTGCCATGCTTTATGATTTTTGTGTTTAGTGACCACTGCTCTGTCTGACCATTCTAGGATCATGTATTGTGTTTTTGGTAATTTAGATTTCACGTTTATTATTTTTTCATGCTTCAGATTCCATGCCATGTTTTCATTTCCATGCTTTACACTTTGTCTCCCCAGTCTTGTCATGTGTGCATCTTTGCTCACGGCCCCTTGTCTTGTGTGCCACTCATTCGGGTGATTTATTGGTTTCTGGGTTTCAATCTTCTTTCATTATCTCGTGTTCTTCCTTCCTCTCTCTTTTACTGTCTTACTAACACATACTAACAGTTTATTGTTTTTGCTAAATACTAATCCACACTAACCTTGTATATTTGGACTAACTTACTAACAAGCACTTGGGATTGTATAGCTGCACTTACTAATTGACTAATGATCTCTCAGCTGTCGCCCAATTCTAGTCTCCGCCTCCTTGCCTATCCCTAATTATCTCTGCTGCAGTTTTCCACTTATATCTCATGCTTTCCTTTTCTTTAGACTATGCACTTTTAGTACTCCTTAACCAGAGCTGTTTGTTCATAGGATTGTCTTGTGATCCCTGTCTGCGTTTTGGCATTTGCCAAATTCATGTGATTAGTTTATTCCTCATGTGTCTCTCCCTGATCATTGTTACCATTGATTGCACCTGTTCTCCCTGGTCATGTGTTCTCCTGAATGTGTATATAAGATGTCTGTTTGCTTCACACTTTTGTCAGATTGTTCTCCCTAGTTTTCTCGTGCCACGTTTCTCGCCTTGATTGCTCAGTGTTTATCTTTCTGACTGGATTGCTCGACTATTGATTTTGGTTTGCCCTTTTTGGATATTGTTGCATCTGTGAGTTTTGACCTTTTTCTGCCCGACCTTGATTTTGTGATTACTGCCCTGGTTTTGGATTCGGACCGTCTTTGGCTTATGAGTTTGTTTCTCCTCCAAACCTACGCCTGTGTACCGAACCCTTTTTGTCTGACCACGAACTTTGTTATTGGTGCCCTGGTTACGATTCTGGATTACGCCCATTGGATACTGTTTTTGGATTGTGGACTTTGTACCGTTGCCAGCTCTGTTGGGGGGTTTCCCCCTTCAGAAATAAAGCCTCCTTTTTGCATTCTACTGGTTGTCGCACTTGGTTCATTTCGTAAATCACAACACTCACTGGCTTATGAGCAGTGCGCCACTTCCCTCGTTTCTGAGCAAGGCCCTACATCTTCCACTGTACCGTATCCCAGCACCTGGCGTCAGAACCCCTCTTCTCTATTTAACATTTCTATCCGTTAGTTCAATCTAAATCCGATTCGCAATCCCTCTGGTGCTACATACCATTTCCTCCGTCACAGGCATATTTACAAGGCCTCAGTAACCCCTCAGCCCTATGTGTTAACCTCATCACCCTCCAGTCTCCTATCATTCTAGGCAAATTACCCTTTTGTTCCTCAGCATCCTTAGAGCTTGAATTTCAAAGTGATCACACCTTCCCTCAGTTGTCGTCTCCTGCTCATCAGCACTTGGGGGACAGACACACCAGTTCCTCCACTCAACCAAACCATCCATTCTGCAACTAAGATGTGCCTGCATTTATTTTTCTACTTAAAAAAATACAGAGGAATACAGCGAACACTTAAAAAACAACCCACATTATTGCCACATTAAAACAGTGCTCTCATAGCTCAAGACAAAACACATCACCGCTTCCTTGATTTTTTTTTTTCACCGCCTTTTTTACGACCGTTCCACCATTCATTCATAGCTTCAGCTAAAGTTTGATTTACCTTTGCTTTCAAAGGAAACGGGGGATTAGCTTTAATTGCTTTACTATATCTCGGTACAATCGCTTTCTGAACCGCTTCGGCCAATATCTCCCTCTCCATTCTTAGTTCAGACAGTTAAAAACTCGTATCTATTATGGGTATCGACTACAGACTCTTATGCGTATTATTTATACTTGTCGGCAGCTACGTCCCCATGTGTAGGTGTGTTCAAAGGGTAAAAAGTAAACTATGTGCTTGTACTTTATCAAGTCAAAATGGAATAGTAGGGCAGTGTGTATTTAAAATTTAAGTAATTAAGTTTATTTTATCATTACCCCCTTAACTCGGGTTCATTGACTATATAAAATCCCTTATTTTGGGCTCATGGACTATCAAGAGTATTTGGGCTCATGTACTGTTCGCGGTCCTTATCCTATGGAACCGGAACCTCGACAAGTTCATTATAGTACGTACGCAATGTATATCATTTTCTATCTACATATATATACTGTATATCACTAAAATGAACAATGCAGGGTATATTATGTACTCGTATAACCCAGCCTAACACACAATTTTAGCATGACAATATAAGTCCGCTGCAGACATTCACGATTCAGCGACTTTACACACAGTTATCAGACCAAGTACGAAAACGGAATAGCAAAACAAACAACAATCAGTGCACTTTCACGCATTCAATGACATTGGCAAATAACCAAGGTTTCTACTTAAGCATTCCCGCTCGCCACACAGCCCAGTTTCACACAATTCAAAAGTTTACCAAAGCAAACTCCCTTTTTAAAACAATGGCAAAACGGTCCAAACAGTTCTTCGAACAACTCTATTTTCCTAAAACTACCGCAGCGAGGCTCGTCAGCACTCGCTAACAGCAGGCTATGCAAATGCCAATGGTAACGACAATGTCCTCTTATGGGGAGTCCAACCCAACTCCACTGGGGCCACTGACTAATGACACCGCTGTGTCCTCTTACGGGGAGTACAACCCAACTCCACAAAATGTCAGTGGTAACGACAAAGTCCTCTTGCGAGAGTCCAACCCGACTCAAAAACCCAATGGCAGTGACGCTTCCGCGTCCTATCATCAAATGCCCGGCAATGCTATCAATCTTTCTATCAATGCTATCAAGGTCTGCAGACCTCCAAATGCATAACACGTCCTCTTATGGGGAGTCCAACCCAACTCCACTAGGGCCACTGACTAATGACACCGCTGTGTCCTCTTACAGGGAGTACAACCCAACTTCATAAAGTTCAGTGGTAACGACGTCAATATGCCAAAAGATCATCAGTGATTCAATCACAACACCGTCCCATTCCACACTATTTTTTTATCCAAATAATAGGAGTCACTCTAATAATTGGCTCAAGAACAATCAACACCTAATGAGGATGGTAAAATAAAAAATACTCACCCTCAAGTTGATTATCGTTGGTCCAACCAGGAGATGTTTCCTATCCCATCCTCGTCGCCATCTGTTAAGAATATTTCCTGTCGTGGAGTCAAGTTTGGACCGATGAAGTGACACGCCAATGACCACTTTCCAATTGAAAAGGCTTTTATTACAATGCGCAAGGGAGGATCCTAGCGTCCGCCGTAGCCTTCGCAGAGAATCCTGAGACACTGTTCACATCTTGGGGTTTAAGTACAAGATCCTTGGTAGAGCAAGTGGTGGATGTAACACCTTCCCGTAGACATCCAGCCAAACTTACAGGATGTTGATATTACCCTTGATCATGTACCTTCCTTCTGAGCACAATACAGCAATTACCAAGTGTGACCAGGTGCCAGGCGCCCCTCACTGTGAGAGGATATTGATGTAAGTGTGTGTGTGGGGGGGGTCTGGGGTAATCAAGGGGAGGTGGAAGGGAATGGGTGTGTGTGTGGGGGGGGGGTCTGGGGTAAGCAAGGGGAGGTGGCTGGGAATGTGTGTGTGTGCGTGTGTGGATCTGTGTATGCTGAGGGAAAAACCTTCATTCAGAAGCTCAATCCTATCAAGGTCAAACTACATCTTTTTCAGTCAGCCTTTCGGCACACTACCCTCACTCAAGGTCAGAGTTTGACTAGGTTGGAAGTCTTGAAGCCATACACTTTAGGCGCCATCACTCTTCCTGTTTAGTCACCTTTCTCCTCTCCTCTAGGCTTGCTCTCCCATGCAGCGCAAGGGGTGGACTATACCATTTGTACAGTTTAGGGGGGTGGAGCAGAGGCCCCTAGTATTTTATTTTACTCTACAGCAGGGGTGGGCAATCACGGTCCTGGAGGGCCGGTGTGTATGCAGGTTTTTATTCCTATCAATTACCCTGACTAATTGAGTTAATTGATTGCATGCACAAATATAGATTTTCGCAATGATTCGATCAAAGGAAAATGTTTTATGAACATACACCAAATGTTCTCAACACAAAAGCACAACGACAGCAACTCCTTGCTGGCTGGCTGAACACAATCAATGCAAAACAAACTATATCACAGACCTACCCTCCCTACCACAATCAGTAAAGAAACTTAATTACTGTGAGATTACAACAATCCACACAACTCTGACAGCCTGGTGGAAAGCCAACAAAATCACTAAATCATCACTTGCACCATGTAAATGCAGTCCAATCTGACATAATCCAGATTTCCAACTGTTATAGGACACAACATGCATAGCCCTATCACCCAAATACAAAAACCCATTATTCATTTCTCTAACTGTCGCCAAGAACATAATCTTCCAAAACTGGAAATCTAAAAGCTCTATTCGCTCACATGATACATTTCAAAAGAGGGAATAACTGCTCACAAAAATAATGTTATGTTAATCTATAATGAAATTTGGCACTCATTCTTTACTCATCTCAACATACAACAGGACACAACACACGATCAATGCCACGTACAGGTCAACAGGTTCCAGTGATAACCATCCTCTTAATTAAACAATGCACCCATGTATACTCTATATATACATCCTTATTATTTTTTTTTAATTTGCTTATTGGATGATTGTTTTATATCAGTATATATTTATCTTCTTTTTTCCTCCCTGTTATTACATACAGACCCTAAACTTAAATATTGACTTGTTTATTTTGTTCATCTATTTATTTTATTTATCGATTATTGTTTAGCCACCCAAATACATGCATGAATACTCAACCTAACCACATCCTTCTCCATCTACATTACCCCATGCACTGCACTCCACTCTCACCACCACTTTTGTTTGTCATGTCTGTGTTCTTATGTCTACAAAAAAGCTTGTAATCACTGTTTACTTTGAAAAAAAAATCCACTTGTCTTTCCAGAATAGTTCGCTCTCTTCCTGTCTATGTCTGCATATGTTGGTGTGTTTTGCTTTTTAAGTTGGTGTCCTGTATATGCATGTTGATGTCTGTTGGTTTTGCCCTGTCTGTATCAATATCAGCCCTGTTGTGTTCCGGGGTTCTGGCCTTTGGCCAGAACAGTACAGCATTTATGGTTTTAACAGTTTCATGTTCAAGATTTCATTGTTTCATAGTTCATGTTCATGTCACAGTTTTAACAGTTTCTTGTATTAGGATTACACATTTCATGTTTCACATTCCATGTCCATGTTTTTACTTTTCCATGTTTTTGTTTTTGCCAGGTCTGCCAAGCCACTCCACCGCTTGTCTGCGTTCCGCCCCGTGCCTTCGTTGTTGCACATTTCAGAGCTCTGGTTGGCTTTGGTATTTCCCCTTCCTTCTGTGCTGTGCTGGATTCGGGGCTCTCTAAGCTTAATTGGCAATTTACTGTTTTTAAGTTACTAACATTTACTAACACTCACTGGGTTGGTGTAATTCTTAGATGGGCACATTACTAATATTACTAATTTAGACAGGGAGTTTATTGTCATGATATCTGCTTTGCTATTTCAAGATCTTGCTGTGCTTTTCTGTTCTTAACATTCATCCTTGCTTTCAAACTGCATACTTAATTGGCACTTAAGCTGAGCACGCTCATTCTCTTAATGAGCAAGCCTTGTCATCCAATCTCTGCCCATGTCTTGATCTTGCCATGCCTCCTGTTTCTCTTTCTCCAGGTGTTGCCCCTCATGTGCCATGATTTCTAAACCTTTATCTGGATGCAGTGGAAGTTGGCTGGCAGACAGTGTCTCGCGTCTCGCTCCATGTTCAAGTTCTTGTTTCCAAGTCTCGTTCCATGTGCAAGTTTTGGTTCTAGTCAAGTCTTTGCTCATGTTCATAGCCCTTGTAAATATAGCCATAGTCTTGTTTATTTTTCTTGCTTATCTCCCTGGAGTTTCCAGTGGTTTTTTGTTCTTGCCATTTTTGCTATTTAGTTTCCCCGCTCTGTGTAGCGTACTTTAGTTTGTCTTTTGCAACCCTTTGGGCCAAGTTTTTCGTTGGCCCTCGTGCCTGTTTTTTGTTTAATAAATCCTCATTCCCATCTCCCCGCATCTGGTGTCTACCTGATTCCATATCAGTAGACAGTCTCAGACACCAGCGGGATGGAGCGCAAGATCGCCCAGCAAGAGGCTGAGCTGCTGCGTCAACGGCAGCGGATCCAGGAGCTGACGGCAGCACTTACCACTCTGCAAGCCAGCCTCCCCTGGGCGGGTTCCAGTCAGGCTCCCACCATGCCTGCTACCCAGCCCCTTGCCACCGCTGCACCTGTGCTCCAGCCCGGAGCAGAAGCACCCCAGCTGCAGCCGGTCACGCACCCAGGTCCTGAGCCTTGCCTTCCACCACCTGAGCGGTACGGCGGAGAACCAGGGCTCTGCAGGGCCTTCCTCACCTCCTGCGAGATGTGCTTCGCTCTGCAGCCTTCCACCTTCGCCTTGGAGCCGGCCCGAGTCGCCTTCGTCTTTTCCCAGCTGACGGGGCAGGCTCGCCTGTGGGGAACTGCCGCATGGCAGGCTCGGCTGCCCTGTACTACCACCTACCAGGCCTTGGCGGAGGAACTGCAGCGCATCTTCGACTGCTCCAAGCAGGGGAGAGCTGCAGGGCGAGAGCTACTGAGGATGAGGCAGGGGAGGAGATCGGTGGCGGACTATGCCATCGACTTCCAGACGGTGGCAGCTACTTCTGGCTGGAGCAAGGAGGCATTGTGTGACGTGTTCCTCCAGGGGCTGTCCGAACCAGTCAAAGACCGACTGCTCTTTTGCGAGATCCCAGAGTCTCCAGAGGCCCTTGTTGACCTGGCCCTTCATATTGACAGCCGCCTGGAGGAGAGGGCGCTCACCCTTGGCCCTGGCCGACGTTCTGCCCCCTCTGGTCAGATCCAACCCCCGGGTCCCGGTCGTGTGTCGCCTCAGAACCAGCCGAGGGGAAACTCCACCACACCCCCTCCTGGGGAGGCATCTCCCATGGAGATTGGGAGGTCCTGGCTCACCCAGGAGGAGCGGGAGAGCAGAGCAGGAGGTCGGGGGCGTGTTTTTACTGCGGCCAGCAGGGTCATGCGGTGCGAGGCTGTCAGTCAAGACAGCGCCCACTAGCATCTGGAGGAGTACTGGTGGGTGCTTCATCCAAGGAGACCTCCTCCTACCGCCGGACCTGCGTTCCGGTGACCCTGACCTGGGCGGGCCGCTCCCGCAAGACCACCGCCCTCATTGACTTGGGGGCTGAGGAGAGCTTTATCGATGCCAGAGCTGCTGCTGAGTGGGGGGTTCCCCTATGCCAACTTCCCAGCCCATTGTCCATCTCAGGGCTGGGTGGGCAACCCCTAGCTAAGGTGTCCTTCTGGACCGTTCCCATCCAGCTGCTGGCGTCCGGTAACCACCGTGAGCAGATCCGGCTGTTCGTTACCGAGACACCTCGCTCCCCTATTGTCCTGGGTCATCCCTGGTTGGCGTTACACGGCCCGGTTGTCGACTGGGTTCGCCATGAGGTGCGGGAGTGGAGTGCCTCCTGTTTGGCCACCTGCCTCCTCGACTCCCGACCCTCCTGTCCTGCGGGTGGACCGGCTCCCGAGGGGAGGCCTGATGTCTCCAGAGTGCCCCCGGAATACCACGACCTGGCGACCGTCTTTAGCAAATCCCGGGCGGTGTCTCTGCCCCCGCACCGCCCGTATGACTGTGCTATTGACCTCCAGCCTGGGACAGCGCCTCCTAGGGGTCGAGTCTTTGCCTTGTCTGAGCCAGAGAGGGGGGCCATGGACAAGTACATCCGGGCGTCCCTGGCAGCAGGCATCATCCGTCCATCCTCCTCGCCTGCGGGGGCAGGCTTCTTCTTTGTCAAAAAGAGAAGGATGGCTCTCTGCGCCCCTGCATCGATTACCGAGGCCTGAATAAAATTAGTCAGGAACCGCTACCCGCTCCCACTGATCTCGGCATTCGACCTCATTCAAGGGGCGGCCATCTTCACCAAGCTGGACCTGCGGAATGCTTACCACCTCCTGCGCATCAGGGAAGGCGACGAATGGAAGACCGCTTTCAACACCCCCAGCGGCTACTGGGGGTACCTGGTGGTTCCATTCGGCCTGACCAACGCACCCGCAGTGTTCCAGAACTTGGTGAACGATGTGCTTGGAGACATGATCGGGAGGTTCGTCTACGTCTACCTTGACGACATCCTGATCTTCTCCCGGGACAGGACGGAGCACACTAACCATGTTCGCCAGGTGCTCCGCCGCCTCCTCGAAAACCGCCTCTTTGTCAAGGCCGAGAAATGCGAGTTCAGCACCACCACTACCTCCTTCCTGGGGCACGTCATCTCCCCAAACCACCTGGGAATGGACGAGGAGAAGGTCAAGGCTGTGGTGGACTGGCCCGCACCCAAGGACCGCAAGGCCCAACAGAGCTTCCTGGGCTTCGCCAATTTCTATCGGCGTTTCGTCAGGAATTATAGTACCGTGGCAGCTCCCCTAACGGCCCTTACCTCCATCAAGGAGCCGTTCCGTTGGACTCCGCAAGCTGAGGTGACCTTCTGTGAGCTGAAGAGGCGCTACACCACCGCGCCCATCCTCACCACCCCCGACCCAAGCCATAGTTCATAGCCATAGCCATCACCCCAAGCCATAGTTCCAAGCCATAGTCTCAAGCCAAGCCTAGCCATAGCCATAGCCCCAAGCCATAGCCACAGCCCCAAGCCATAGCCATAACCAAGTCATTACCATAGCCTCAAGCCATTGCCATAGCCTAAGCCTTAGCCCCAGCTTGCTGGCGACCCCAAGTAATCTTGTTTGTTTAGTGTTCCTTGTGGTTCTGTTTGGTTAGGTGTTTTGTGTCTTAGGGTTTTTGTCTTTAGTATTCTCGTTAGTTATTTGTCTTGTGGGATTTGTATTTAGTTTTGTGCGGCTTCATGTATTTTAGTTCTTGGGTGTTTTTTGTCAGCGTCAGGTGCCGCTTTTGTAAGGGGGGGGTACTGTTGTGTTCCGGGGTTCTGGCCTTTGGCCAGAACAGTACAGCATTTATGGTTTTAACAGTTCCATGTTCAAGATTTCATTGTTTCATAGTTCATGTCAGTTTTAACAGTTTCTTGTATTAGGATTACACATTTCATGTTTCACATTCCATGTCCATGTTTTTACTTTTCCATGTTTTTTCCAGGTCTGCCAAGCCACTCCACCGCTTGTCTGCGTTCCGCCCTGTGCCTTCGTTGTTGCACATTTCAGAGCTCTGGGTTGGCTTTGGTATTTCCCCTTCCTTCTGTGCTGTGCTGATTCGGGGCTCTCTAAGCTTAATTGGCAGTCTACTGTTTTTAAGTTACTAACACCCACTGGGTTGGTGTAATTCTTAGATAGGCACATTACTAATATTACTAATTTAGACAGGGAGTTTATTGTCATGATATCTGCTTTGCTATTTCAAGATCTTGCTGTGCTTTTCTGTTCTTAACATTCATCCTTGCTTTCAAACTGCATACTTAATTGGCACTTAAGCTGAGCACGCTCATTCTCTTAATGAGCAAGCCTTGTCATCCAATCTCTGCCCATGTCTTGATCTTGCCATGCCTCCTGTTTCTCTTTCTCCAGGTGTTGCCCCTCATGTGCCATGATTTCTAAACCTTTATCTGGATGCAGTGGAAGTTGGCTGGCAGACAGTGTCTCGCGTCTCGCTCCATGTTCAAGTTCTTGTTTCCAAGTCTCGTTCCATGTGCAAGTTTTGGTTCTAGTCAAGTCTTTGCTCATGTTCATAGCCCTTGTAAATATAGCCATAGTCTTGTTTATTTTTCTTGCTTATCTCCCTGGAGTTTCCAGTGGTTTTTTGTTCTTGCCATTTTTGCTATTTAGTTTCCCCGCTCTGTGTAGCGTACTTTAGTTTGTCTTTTGCAACCCTTTGGGCCAAGTTTTTCGTTGGCCCTCGTGCCTGTTTTTTGTTTAATAAATCCTCATTCCCATCTCCCCGCATCTGGTGTCTACCTGATTCCATATCAAGCCCCCCATTAAGTTGCAACATTAGCTCATAGTTTTGCTCCCAACTTTTTCTTTTCCTTTTCTTTTTCTTTCTTGTTTTTGTTAATAGCACTGCCCCTCCCTCAAAGAGGGCGTCACCATTATGGCAATTATGTTTTTGATATGACGTTTGTGATTGAGAATAAAAATTAAGTCGTCCTCCAAAGAGGGGGGGTGGTGGTGGGCAAAAAAAGGAATGTCGAGTGTACTGCATTGTCAGGTCAGTCATGCCACATTGGTTTCCTAAAACTGGGAAAAAATGAACAGTTTGTTTCCAAAACACTGTGTCAATTACAAAAACTGAGAATACCATTGAGCGATAGCCCTGTGCTTCTTAGACATGCTGTGAAAATCTGTTTCTGGAATTCACACTTTAAAGTGTATTTTAAGATGGTCAGTTTGTTTTTCTATAAAATGCTGCCAGTACCAACATAGAAAAAGCTGATTTATTGATTTTTGAGTGAAATGGATATATTGCATTTTGGAAATAAACTCTTCAATTGAATAGCCAATCACACCTGATGGTAATATGACGGTAAATTTAAATAACTGGATTACAAGTTACAGAAAAATCTTGTGATATCCAAGAAACAGAAATGATTCATACTGTATGGGTATGAAAAGAGATGTTTAGCTGCCGGGTTCTCTTTGGAGAGACCACAAGTTTTATCACATTGCTGAATGAAAATCTGCTGTCAAGAATTTTCTCAGGCCCTTGGTCTGACTGTTTGTCACATTGGAAACCATGACAATATCCAATAGGCTAATCTCAGAACAAACTGGCTCAGGGAATTAATACTATTTTGAGTAATAGCGGAAAATATCCGAGCCCCATTAAAAATTTCCATAGGGATTTTACTTCCGACACAAAGAGCTAAGTAGCTGTGACAGTCACCTTAACACTCCTAGCACTCTAAGATTGGTCCATCGTCATGCATGTTGTGAGAACAACAGCAAGGCCCTCAAGCTGTGTGTGCAAGAAACTAGTTAAATACAGTGTAAATGAGCTTGTAAGTAGCACAACAAATGCCAAGTTTTTTAATTCAGTCTTATTTGCCTCACCCAGTGAGCTCCTTGAGGGCATTGCAGATGTAGATGGGTAATATTAGCTAACAGCTGACTATAAATTTTGTCAATATGTCATTACTGTTGACACGTACTGAGCATTAGCAACAGAATCGTTATTCAAATGATAATCATCAATCTCAGCGTAAAGCCCTGCTTCAATATTTTCTATCATTGTTTTCATTGTTTGTGGGACCAAAAGTGTGAACAGAAGGCAGAGCCAGTCTTTAATGCCAATATACTCCTGAACAGGTTTGGAGAGTAAAATTTAAAATTGTTGGACTAAATTGTGATGGAGGAGATGCTTTCTTGCCAGATTGCCCAACAAACATTCTTGCCTCAGACACAGTCTCTGTGTTCAAGAGTAGGCTAAAAACTAACCTTTTTAGTCAAACCTATGATTAGATCATGATTAGTTATGTATAAACATTTACTTGGCTCTGATGGGACTGACTAAAACCTAGATTCATGATGGGTTCACAAGATATTTGAAGCCTGAGTTAAGTAAATCCATGTGGAACCGATGGCACTGAGCATGCATTAACGGTGCCAGTGGGGCTTGCTACAGCCTTAGTCACCGAGGAGGTCCATATGGTACAGGTGGTAGTGTTAAGCAAATCCATGTGGAACCAGTGGCACTGACCATGCATTAACGGTGCCAGTGGGGCTTGCTACAGCCTTAGTCACTGGGCAGGTCCATGTGGTACAGGTGGTAGTGTTAAGCAAATCCATGCGGAACCAGTGGCACTGAGCATGCATTAACGGTGCCAGTGGGGCTTGCTACAGACATAGTCACTGGGGAGGTCCATATGGTATTGGTGTAGTGTTACGCAAATCCATGTGGAACCGGTGGCACTGAGCATGCATCAACGGTGCCAATGGGGCTTGCTACAGCCTTAGTCACCGGGGAGGTCCATATGGTACTTTTGTTTAGAAAATCAAAAGTGATCTAACAGCCTGGAGTAAGTGTTGGACCTCTGTGCTGCAGGAAGTGGATGGAGGGGTGTTGACTGTTTCCTGACCAGTCTGCTTATAACTTCTCACTTGGCACATGACAGAGGATGGTACTTTTATTATCATGCAGTAGTTTTATCCAGTGCCTCACACCCCTTTCTTCTGTGTCTCTCCCCGAGGATCTTTCTGTCCACTTCCCTGAGTCCTGGACCGTATGACCCCTGTCCCTCACCATGAGCACTTGCTGCTGCTGTCCTGATCCGGTCCTGGTCCAGTTCTGCACCATCCTCGACTTGCCTCTTTCTGAAGCTACCGATGCCACTGTTCAGATGGACTTAAATGGAACTCTTCTGTCTTTTCATTCTATTTTGCTTTTTTGTTCTTAATTAGCTAGCCCGCAGAGGATGCGCTCCCCCACTATAGTTGGGTTCCTCCTGAGATTTCTTCCCACTGGGGAGTTTTTTCTCACCACTGCTTGAGGATTTTTCTTCCTACTGGGAGTTTTTTGCCTCATTTGCTGTCGTGGGGAATAGGCTGGGCACTGCCTTTTCATTTCTTTAAACTCTCACTGTGAAGCGTCTTTGTGACAGTCTCTGTGAAAAGCACTATACAAAATAAATTGAATTGAAATTTTGTGTCGCCTGCAAAGCATAGCGGCACATAGGGATCACTTTGTCCGGCATCTGTCTGTCCGCCCGTCTGTCTGTCTGTCCGGTAGTCACACTTTCACATAAGAGCTTCGCTGGCGACACCTGTTCACCTGAACACTCTAGTTTGTGTTTATCAGGCGCTATGTTCAGCAGTCTGTAAACATACCATTTTTTCTGATTTTTAGTGGCTCATGAAATACTGCTGTCATCAACATTATTTGCACTGTAATGATGCAATGCTTTATTTCTGCATAAAGTCCTTCATGAAGAGAGTTGCAACAACTCAAGATTTGATGCCATTTGGCTGCATTGGGCACAACTGCTCAACCAAAGCCAGCAGTGCATTAAACTACACTGACCATATCTACAGGGTGTATTGTCTTCGGCAGGAAATTCTTATGAGATTTTTTTCCCCCCAATCTTATAAAGAGGCAAATCATGGGATTTATTCAGTTTTCTTTTTCTTTTTTATAATGCGGAAAGGGAAACATTAATTTGCAAAAGAAAAAAAATCTCGTAGTTAGCAATTGTATCAGTAATCAGAAGGGAGATGAGCAGGAGTGATGCAGACCATTTCACCCCTTTTTGTTTGAAAGCATTTGCTGGATGGTTTCTGTTGCCCTCGATTACAATTATTTAGTTGGTATAATGGGAATTATACTCTTACTCTATTAATCATTCCACTAGCAACTTTTACAAAACCTTCCATTTTATATCATCCATGACATATTATTTTCGGTTTATAGAAGTGGGTGTTTTCAATAATTACTAAATCTATCGATTAATCGATCTATTGATCTCCAACCAACTGTTGCAGCCATGGGCGCAGCGACCCACCACATTTACAAACTGCAAAAATGCATCTCACAAACAGTGCAGTTAACGCGATAGAAACAACTTGGATTTGTATGTCAGCCCCGGATTTTTCTGGAGCTGTCATGTCACAACTTTCCTAATTAAGGGACTGTTGTCTAGTTTATTCATAATTGTATTTGTGGCTGTGTCCTGCTAATTATCTTAAATGTAAGTCCACTGAAGACAAACAAATATGACAGCATTGTGACTGAATTACTTTCATGGCTCTAACTATTGAAATGTCACACAAATGCCAAGAGACACCGGTGCATCTCTGTCTCAAAAAAAAAAAAAAAAAACACAAAACTTCAAGGTTTGTCTTACCAGAATCAGTGGTGATTATTGTTCTTGCAGTCATAATTTCAGCAATTCGCAGTATGATTGTCCACAACATCAGCATGATGTGTATCTGAGGGCCCCTCATTTTCCTCCTGTTAGTCCTACAAAAAAGTGTGTTTCCTTTCCATTTACATTACAGTTTGTCCCTGGGCTAATTTTCAAAAAATTCAAAAATCCTAAAATTCTCTGTATTGGTAAGAGAGGCAGCTGGGCAATATATTTAACTGTTTCTGGTATACTATAATGCAGTAACAACCTTCAATTATCCCTCCGTATGCTATGAATGGTAGATCCTATTCAGTCTTCATGTCTCAGCAGTCATGAGAAATTAGCATCTGCTGCAATGGACTGCCAATCTGCTTTGTTGTTCCTTCTTAGTCTAAAGAATGACAATGTTAAATCAATGGAAGTTGGACCTAAGAAATGATTAACTCGGAAGAATACACCCTACGCAAGCACATCAGTTGGATGTTGCTTTTAAACATCACTCTGACTTGAGGTGCATCACATTCACAGGAAGTTCATGTACCTTATTTGTTAACCTTGGGGAAAAATACCGATAGTATTCAAGTGAAAATGTACGTGAGGAAAGCTGTCTTGCACTGCTGTTACAAAATACAAAAGTCTCCAGTGGCACTGTCCTTTTAGCTGTGACACATTTCCAGAACTGAAGTCAAACACAATACTTTCAAACTTGGATAGAATGCTTTTGAAAGTTGGATGATTGCCTTAATGAGGATAGTAAGGACAGTGATAATTTCATGAAAAAGTATAAAATGAGTATAACTTGAAGTTGAGAGGAAAAAAAAAACACACACCTTTGAGTAAGAAAACACATTTTTCACTGAACTGCCTTGATCGATGTTGAAAATGTTGTGAAGTGATACTGTAAAATTCAGTTATCTTAACTTTCCCATCATTTTCCCTTGAGACATACCTGACCTGATATAAAACATGGTGCAGTCTGCCCCCCTAAAAGTATGAAAGCTAATCTTGTCGACCATAATAAAGGATAAAGAATACCAGGGCAGTATGAGAAGACACATATTTGAATACACTCGGCTTGTTGGCTGTATGGTTGTAGAATGTCTACCACAAGTTTGAGTGCAGCAATACTGGTCTGCAGGAGGTGCAGCTAGCCAGCAATGTCAAAGAGCTGAGCTCACTAGGCAAATGAGGACCACAGGGACTTAAGCTTTGTTGCAAGGGTAATGTACCTAGTTCCAAAAAACTGCTGGTTTGGGAAAAAAGAAAAACATATTTCTCTATTAATGCTCTGATGCCTTTCTGGGCAGTTTTATGATTCTATATCAGAAAATACCTGAAAAATTACTTTACTTCGGCTGCCGGGTTCTCACTCGGTTAAGGCACCGCAATTGCGATGCAGTATTGACTACTACGGCTCGGGTTCGATCCCCAGTCATACCAACTAGCCATGGTCGGCAGCTTTTTTCAGAACAGCGCACGATTGGCTAAAGGTTTGTGGGAATGCAAATTGGGAAAGGACTGCTGGGAAGGGAAATTAAAATTATTGCCTTGTTCGTTGCTCATGCATCTCCTGTTGGCAGTGTTGGAGTTTACGAAATGAACCAAGTGCGACAACCAGTAGAATACAAAAAGGAGGCTTTATTTCTGAAGGGGGAAACCCCCCAACAGAGCTGGCAACAGTACAAAGTCCACAATCCAAAAATCAGAATCCAAAGGGCGAAATCCAGAGTCATACACAGGGCACCAATAACAAATCGTAGTCAGACAAAAGAGTTCAAAACGCAAGAATGCGGCAAAAGTACAGGGAATAGGCAAAGCTCGATATCAAGGGCGGTCCAGTCAGAAAGATAAACACTGAGAAATCAAGGCGAGAAACATGGCACGAGAAAACTAGGGCGAACGATCTGATAAGAAAATGAACCAAACAGACATCTTATATACACAACCAGGGTAAACACATGACCAGGGAGAACAGGTGCAATCAATGGTAACAATGATCAGGGAGAGACGCATGAGGAATAAACTAATTACATGAATTTGGCTGTAGCCAAAACGCAGACAGGGATCACAAGACAAACCTAGGTACAAAACAACAGCTCCGGTTAAGGAGTACTCAAGTGCCAAGATAAAAGAAAAGGAAAGCACAAAGTATAAGTGGAAATCCACAGAAACTTGCAGCAGAGATAATTAGGGATAGGCAAGGAGGCGGAGATTAGAATTGAGCGACTGCTGAGAGATCGTTAGTCAATTAGTATGTGCAGCTATACAATCCCGAGTGCATGTTAGAAAGTTAGTAAAAATATACAAGATTAGTGTGGTTAGTAATTAGCAAAAACAATAAACTGTTAGTATGTGTTAGTAAATAGTAAAAGAGAGGAAGGAAGCACACGAGAAAATGAAGGAAGATTGAAAACTCAGAAACCAATAAATCACCCGAATGAGTGGCACACAAGACAAGGGACCGTGAGCAAAGACCTACATAAGACAAGACAGGGTAGACAAAGTGCAAAGCATGGAAAAGAAAACTGAGGCATGAAAAAAATAATAAAACATGAAATCTAAATTACCAAAAACACAATACATGATCCTAAGAAAGGTCAGACAGGCAATGGTCACTTATACACAAGAATCCTAAACATGGCTGAGCCAGGAACAGAACTTAAACATGACATGCAGAATCACAACAGTACCCCCCCTCTTAAAAAACGCCTCCAGGCGTTTCACCTTGGTCTGGGGTGGTTGACATGAAAGTCTCTTATTAAGTCCTTGTCCAAGATGTGTCGGGCAGGTACCCAACTGCGTTGTTCCGGTCCGTAACCCTCCCAGTCCATGAGGTACTGTAGTCCTCTGCCTCGACGACAGTCCAGGAGGGCACGGACCGTGCAGGCTTCGCCTCATTCGATGATTCGGGCGGGTGGCTGGGGATGAGGTCCGGAGGACAGGAGGTGGGTTACTGCAGGCTTAATTTGGGACACGTGAAAAGGTGGGATGAATGCGTTTCATGGACAGGGGAAGACGGAGGCGAACAGCAGTGGGACTTAAGACTTTCTCTATGGTAAATGGACCCAAAACCTAGGGAAAAGCTTGCCCCCATGACTTCTGAGGGGAATGTCTCTTGAAGACAGCCAGACACGCTGCCCAGGTCGATATGTAGGGGCGGATGTGCGCCTCTTGTCAGCCTGCTCCTTCATTCTGGAGACCGACCTGAGCAGGGCCTGGCGGGTGGCAATCCAGGTGCCTCTGCACCTGCGCACAAATTCACGGGCTGAGGGGACTGCCATCTCCTCCTCCTGAGATGGGAACAAAGGGGGCTGGTAGCATAGGCAGGCCTTGAAGGGGGAGATGCCGGAGGCAGCAGAGGTGTGGCTGGTCAGGGCGTATTCCACCCACGGCAACTGATGGCTCCAGGAGGAGGGGTTCCTAATACAGAAACATCTTAACACATTCTCCACAGACTGGTTAGTTCGCTCGGTCTGGTCGTTAGTTTGCGGATGAAAACCTGAAGTACTAACTGCTTTACAAAATGATTTCCAGAAAAGGGCAGTGAATTGGGGCCCGCGATCGGAAGTGATGTCAGTAGGTATTCCATGAAGTCTAATAACGTGTTGTATGATAAGGTTGGCGGTGTCTTGAGCGGAAGGGAGTTTGATGAGGGGAATTAAGTGAACTGCTTTAGAGAATCTGTCTACTATGGTGAGAATGGTGGTGTGGGAATTGGAAGGGGGAAGGCCTGTGATGAAATCCAGTGCAATGTGGGATCAGGGACGATGTGGTGTAGGAAGGGGCTGAAGCAAACCTTGAGGGGGCTGGTGAGAAGCTTTAGCCTGGGTGCATACTGAGGAAGCAGCTACAAAACCCTGAATATCTTGGACCATTTCTGGCCACCAAAATCTTTGGAGGATGAAATCCTTGGTTCGGCGTACCCCTGGATGGCAGGACAGCATGGAGGAGTGACCCCATTCTAGGACCTTAGGGCGCAAGGCAGCTGGAACATATACAGTTAGTGGGACAAGCACTGGGGGTAGCAGCATTAGTTTGGGCTTCCTTGACCTCCTTCTCAATGTCCAAACAAAGGGCATTAATAAAAGCTTCCTTAGGTAGGATAGTGTCATGGCAAGGTTCCTCCTCCTTAATCTCAAAACAAGGGGAGAGAGCATCAGTCTTGACATTCTTACTTCCTAGTCTATAGGCTGTGTGAAAATTGAAGCGGGAGAAGAATAATACCCACCTGGCTTTACGTGGGTTAAGTCTTTTGGCTGTTTGAAGGTACTCCAAATTCTTATGGTCTGTCCAGACTATAAAGGGCACTTTGGATCCTTCCAGCCACTGCCTCCATTCCTCCAAGGCCAACTTCACGGCCAACAGCTCCCGGTTGCCAATGTCATAGTTTCTTTCCGCTGAGCTGAGGCGGCGAGAGAAGAATGCACATGGATCTTCCCATCCTCCGTGGACCTCTGGGACAGGATGGCTCCAGCTCCAATATTAGAGGCATCCACTTCGACGATGAACTGGAGCTCTGGTTTGGGAATAGTGAGGATGGGTGCAGACGTGAAACGGGTTTTTAAATCACTGAAGGCGTTCTCTGCTTTCTCGGACCAAAGAAATTTGGACTTGGTGGAGGTGAGAGCAGAGAGAGGAGCAGCAGCAGAGCTATAGTTCCTGATGAACCGTCGGTAAAAATTAGCAAAGCCCAAAAAACGCTGGAGTGACTTACGGTCCTCTGGCCGGGGCCACTTGGTGACAGCCTCCACTTTTACTGGGTCCATACGAATGGTGCCTGGATAGATAATGTAACCCAGAAAAGTAGTTGTTTCAACAAAAAACTCACATTTTTCAGCCTTCACAAATAGGCGGTTCTCCAGGAGCCGACGGAGCACTTGGCGCACATGCTTAACATGGTCCTCCTGGGACTCTGAAAAAAATCTAAATATCATCAAGATAAACAAAAACAAAACTTATTTATCATATCACGTAAGACGTCATTTACAAGACTCTGGAACACAGCTGGAGCATTGGTAAGGCCAAAAAGAACCAGGTACTCCCAGTACCCAGTGGGAGTTTTAAAAGCAGTCTTCCATTCATCCCCCTCTCTGATGCGCACCAGGTGATATGCATTACGTAAATCCAGTTTAGTGAAGACTTTGGCTCCTTGCAGGAGATCAAAAGCTGTATTCATGAGTGGGAGAGGGTAGCAGTTCTTGATGGTTATTTCGTTGAGACCCCGATAATACAAGGTCTTAGTGATCCGTCCTTCTTGGACACAAAGAAAAAACCAGCACCAGCAGGGGACGATGATGGCCGAATGATGCCAGCAGCAAGGGACTCTGATAGATACTTCTCCATGGCCCGAGTCTCATGTCAAGAGAGGGAATAAAGTTGGCCTCTAGGGGGCATCGTACCTGGCTTTAGGTCAATGGTACAATCGTATGGACGGTGAGGAGGTAAACTGGTGGCCCGGGATTTGGAGAACACCTCCTTAAGGTCACGGAACTCTAGGGGGACCTTCTCTAGGTCAGGAATCTCTTCCGGTGATGGGTTATGTTGAGGTTCGAGGGCGTTGTGGAGGCATGTCAGAGAGCGGTTAGGGCTCCAGCCCTTAATTTCATTCTTACGCCAGTCGATATTGGGGAGGTGCTTGGCCATCCATGGGTGGCCCAAAACGATAGGTGCATGGTGAATGGAGGAGGAATAACTGAATGGTTTCATGGTGGTTTCCTGAGCTCTTGAGTCTGATGGGGCTGGTCACATGGGTGATCTGGGCTATTTTCAGGCCACTGAGTGAATTGGCCACTCGGTCCGGAAAGATCTTTTCGGTCGGAATCCCCCAGTCACGGGCCAGCTCCATATCAATCAGGTTCTCCTCTGCCCCAGTATCAATGAGAGCCGTGGTGGACTTACTCTCTGCTCCCCATCCCAAAATCACAGGTAGGCTTGTGCGGCTCCTGGACTCCTGAACTGGTGTCATCCCAATCATTGCTTCATTCCTGGCACCAGGGGGAATCTTCTTGTTGGGACAATGAGCAATGTGATGTCCCCCCTTGCCACAGTAGAAGCAAACCCCCTCTCTACGACGGCGGTTCTTCTCCTCCGCGGGGATGCGTGTATGATCCAGTTGCATGGGTTCCACCTCATGAGAAGGTTCGCCGCCAGGAGGGGGCGGTAGTGGTGGAGTGGTTTGGAAGCGATGGACTGGCCGACTGCGGGGAACGGAATGACCGTCTACATTCTTCTAATCGAGCATCCACTCGTATAGCTAAGTCCACCAAATCATCCAATCCCTCCGGTAGTTCACGTGGAACTAGCTCGTCTTTTATAGCTTCAGAGAGCCCTTTAAGAAAGGCGTCATACAAAGCTCTCCGCCCCCACCTGCTGTTGGTTGCCAGGGTCTGGAAATCGATCGCATAGTCGGCCACAGAACGACTGCCTTGGCGAATGCGTAGAATTTCCTCGCCCCGCTTCGTGACCCGACTTTGTGCGGTCGAAAATCCTCCTCATCTCCTCTCCCAGTAGACTGGATGATTGTACGCTGGGTAGATCTGCTTCCCATGCAGGCGTAGCCCACTGCTTGGCTCTTCCCATCAGTTGCGTGATGAAGGCGACCTGAGCTAGGGCTGGAGGCTAAAGATGAGGTCACACTGGGTAAGGAATGCTCGACATGACCCAGGGCTGCCGTCGTACCTTTCAGGTGGAGGCAGGCGTGGTTCGCAGACAGGCAGTGCTGGAGCGGGGGCAGGCACAGGCATGGCGTGGACAGCAGGCTGGGGAGCATGCAGCAGTTGTGAATCTTGCACTGAGCGAGTGAGGTCCGCCATCTGGAGACTCATAGTCTGCATGTGTTGCATGAGAGCGCGAAGCTGACGCTCTTGAAACTCGAGCTGAATTCCCTATTGTTTAATTGCCTCCTGCAGAGACTGGTTAGTCTCTGGCTCCATCATGGTCAGATCGTAATGTTGGAGTTTACGAAATGAACTAAGTGCGACAACCAGTAGAATAAAAAAAGGAGGCTTTATTTCTGAAACCCCCCAACAGAGCTGGCAACAGTACAAAGTCCACAATCCAAAAATCAGAATCCAAAGGGCGAAATCCAGAGTCATACACAGGGCACCAATAACAAAAATCGTAGTCAGACAAAAGAGGTCAAAACAAGAATGCGGCAAAAGTACAGGGAATAGGCAAAGCTCGATATCAAGGGCGGTCCAGTCAGAAAGATAAACACTGAGAAATCAAGGCGAGAAACATGGCACAAGAAAACTAGTGAGAACGATCTGATAAGAAAGTGAACCAAACAGACATCTTATATACAGACCCGGGGTAAACACATGACCAGGGAGAACAGGTGCAATCAATGGTAACAATGATCAGGGAGAGACGCATGAGGAATAAACTAATTACATGAATTTAGCTGTAGCCAAAACGCAGACAGGGATCACAAGACAAACCTAGGAACAAAACAACAGCTCCGGTTAAGGAGTACTAAAGTGCCAAGATAAAAGAAAAGGAAAGCACAAAGTATAAGTGGAAATCCACAGAAACTTGCAGCAGAGATAATTAGGGATAGGCAAGGAGGCGGAGATTAGAATTGAGCGACTGCTGAGAGATCGTTAGTCAATTAGTATGTGCAGCTACACAATCCCGAGCGCATGTTAGAAAGTTAGTAAAAATATACAAGATTAGTGTGGTTAGTAATTAGCAAAAACAATAAACTGTGTTAGTAGATAGTAAAAGAGAGAGGAAGGAAGCACACAAGATAATGAAGGAAGATTGAAAACTCAGAAACCAATAAATCACCCGAATGAGTGGCACACAAGACAAGGGACCGTGAGCAAAGACCTACATAAGACAAGACAGGGTAGACAAAGTGCAAAGCATGGAAAAGAAAACTGAGGCATGAAAAAATAATAAAACATGAAATCTAAATGACCAAAAACACAATACATGATCCTAAGAAAGGTCAGACAGGCAATGGTCACTTAAACACAAGAATCCTAAACATGGCTGAGCCAGGCACAGAGCTTAAACATGACATGCAGAAAGCAGAATCACAACAGGCCAGCCGGGCACTTGTCAGTGATTCTGAGCTTGCTCATGTTCAGGTATCCTCCGCCCCATTCTGAACTTGCGATAGTTTTGAAAATGAATGTAAAGATGCAGGGGCTGACAGAGGCGTGCTTCGGAGGAAAGCCACAAACTGTCTCACTGTCCTAAGCCGGCAATAGGGGGTTGTATACGAGCAAGCCTTGTACATAGTTCTCGGATTGTGCATTCCAAATTTGGTGGGATTGGAGATGCCAAATAAAAAAAATAAAAAATACTTACCAACACAGTGTTCCGCTCACTTTGGTCTTCATGGGGTCATGGTCAGGTTTTCCGATGGAGGCAAAACTGGTTGAAAATGTTGTCTCAAGGTTTTGAATAATCCGGGATAAATAAGAGAAGTGTTGGACATTATTTTCCTGTTTTCTATTTTTACCTGGCGCAGAAGCGATGCTGATATTGTTTTCAAATGATCTGTCTCTGTGTGTGTGCGTGTGTGTGCGTGTGTGCAACAATATGTGTGTGCGTGTGTGTGTTATCAGGGCAAACTACAGCCCCAATTCCGAAATAGTTGGGACAAAGTGTAATTTGTGAATATAATCAAAACGCAATGACTTTCAAATCACGCCAGCCAGTATTTTATTCACAATAGAACAGAGATAACATAGCAAGTGTTAAAAGCGAGATATTTTACAATTTTATCCACAAAATTGGCTCATTTCAAATTTGATGGCTGCTATCTCTCAAAAAAGTTGGGACGGGGGCTGTTTACCATGGTGTAGCATCCCCTCCTCTTTTTAACACAGAGTGGAGGAGTCTGGGCATTGATGAGACAAGTTTCTTGAGTTTAGCAATTGGAATTTGATTTGACTGACTTTTCGTTTAACTATGCGCCAAATGTTCTCAATGGGGGAAACATCTGAACTGCAGGCAGACCAGTTCGGCACATGGACTCCTTCACTATGAAGCCATGCTGTTGTAATAGCTGCAGTATGCGATTTTGCATTGTCCTGCTGAAATACACAAGGCCTTCCCTGGAACAGATGTCGTCTGGAGGGGAGCATATGTTGCTCTGAAACCTTTATATACCATTCAGCATTCATGGTGCTTTTTAAAATATGCAAGTGTCCCAAATCATATACGCTAATGCATCCCCATACAATCAGAGATGCTGGCTTTTGAACTGAATGCTGATAACAGGAGGGGTGGTCTTTCTCCTCTTTAGCCCAGAGGACACGACACCCATGATTTCCAACAAGAATGTCAAATTTGGACTCGACTGATCACAGGACACTTTGCCACATTGCTACAGTCCCTTTTAATTGAGCCTTGGCCACAGAACATGGCAGCGCTTCTGGATCATGCTCAACAATAGCTTCCTTTTTAGCAAACCGGGACGAATGTCCGGAAAGCTATGTCGAACCCACGGCGTCCGCATGCAAAAAAACTTTAAAATTGCCTATAACTTTTGAACCGTAAGAGACAGGGCTTTCACACTTAGCATGTATACTCCTTGATGCCAGACCTACCTATCGATGCCAAAATTTTTGACCTGGTGACCTTGACCTTGACCTCTGATCGACTTTTAGAAAAACTTTAACCTTGCCTATAACTTTTGAACCGGGAGAGATAGGGCTTTCATACTTTGCATGTGTACTCATTGATGCCAGACTTACCCACCGATGCCAAAATTTCTGACCTCGTGACCATGACCTTGACCTTGACCGACCTTTAGAAAACTTTAACCTTGCCCATAACTTTTTGAACCGTGAGAGATAGGGCTTTCATACTTTGCATGTGTACTCCTTGATGCCAGACCTACCTACCGATGCCAAAATTTCTGACCTTGTGACCTTGACCTTGATCTCTTACCGGCTTTTAGAAAAACCATAACCTTGCCCATAACTTTTGAACCGTGAGAGATAGGGCTTTCATACTTTGCATGTGTACTCCTTGATACCAGACCTACCCACTAATGCCAAAATTTCTGACCTCGTGACCTTAACCTTGACCTTTGACCGACCTTTAAAAAACTTTAACCTTGCCCATAACTTTTGAACCGTGAGAGATAGGGCTTTCATACTTTGCATGTGTACTCCTTGATGCCAGACCTACCTACCGCTGCCAAAATTTCTGACCTCCTGACCTTGACCTTGACCTCTGACCGACCTTTAGAAAAACTTTAACCTTGCTTATTACTTTTGAACCGTGAAAGACAGGGTTTTCATACTTTGCATGTGTACTCCTTGATGCCAGACCTACCTACCGATGCCTAAATTTCTGACCTCCTGACCTTGACCTATGGTTGACCTTTAGAAAACTTTAACCTTGCTTATTACTTTTGAACCGTGAGAGATAGGGCTTTCATACTTTGCATGTGTACTCCTTGATGCCAGACTTACCTACCGATGCCAAAATTTCTGACCTCGTGACCTTGACCTCTGACCGACCTTTAGAAAAACTTTAATCTTGCCTATAACTTTTGAACCGTGAGAGACAGGGTTTGCATACTTTGCATGTCTACTCCTTGATGCCAGACCTACCTATCGATGACAAAATTTTTGACCTTGTGACCTTGACCTTGACCTATGACCGACCTCTAGAAAACTTTAACCTTGCCCACAACTTTTGAACCCTGAGAGATAGGGCTTTCATACTTTGCATGTGTACTCCTTGATGCCAGACCTACCCACCGATGCCAAAATTTCTGACCTCGTGACCTTGACCTTGACCTCTGACCGACCTTTAGAAATACTTTAATCTTGCCTATAACTTTTGAACCGTGAGAGACAGGGTTTGCATTCTTTGCATGTGTACTCCTTGATTCCAGACCTACCTATCGATGCCAAAATTTTTGACCTTGTGACCTTGACCTTGACCTATGACCGACCTTTAGAAAACTTTAACCTTGCCTATAACTTTTGAACCCTGAGAGATAGGGCTTTCATATTTTGCATGTGTGCTCCTTAATACCAGACCTACCCACCGATGCCAAAATTTCTGACCTCGTGACCTTAACCTTGACCTTTGACCGACCTTTAGAAAACTTTAACCTTGCCCATAACTTTTGAACCGTGAGAGATAGGGCTTTCATACTTTGCATGTGTACTCCTTGATGCCAGTTCTACCTACCGATGCCAAAATTTCTGACCTGGTGACCTTGACCTTGACCTTTGACTGACCTTCAGAAAAACTTTAACCTTACCCATAACTTTTGAACTGTGAGAGATAGGGCTTTCACACTTTGCATGTGTATTCCTTGAAGCCAGACCGACCTACCGATGCCAAAATTTCTGACCTTGTGACCTTGACCTTTGAACGACCTTTAGAAAAACTTTAACCTTGCCTATAACATTTGAACTGTGAGAGACAGGGCTTTCATACTTTGCATGTGTACACCTTGATGCCAGACCTACCTACCGATGCCAAAATTTTGACCTCGTGACCTTGACCTTTGACCGACCTTAAGAAAAACTTTAACCTTGCCTTTAACTTTTGAACCATGAAAGAAAGAACTTCCATACTTTGCATGTGTACTCCTTGATGCCAGACCTACCTACCGATGCCAAAATTTCTGACCTTGTGACCTTGACCTTGATCTCTTACCGGCTTTTAGAAAAACCATAACCTTGCCCATAACTTTTGAACCGTGAGAGATAGGGCTTTCATACTTTGCATGTGTACTCCTTGATACCAGACCTACCCACTAATGCCAAAATTTCTGACCTCGTGACCTTAACCTTGACCTTTGACCGACCTTTAAAAAACTTTAACCTTGCCCATAACTTTTGAACCGTGAGAGATAGGGCTTTCATACTTTGCATGTGTACTCCTTGATGCCAGACCTACCTACCGCTGCCAAAATTTCTGACCTCCTGACCTTGACCTTGACCTCTGACCGACCTTTAGAAAAACTTTAACCTTGCTTATTACTTTTGAACCGTGAAAGACAGGGTTTTCATACTTTGCATGTGTACTCCTTGATGCCAGACCTACCTACCGATGCCTAAATTTCTGACCTCCTGACCTTGACCTATGGTTGACCTTTAGAAAACTTTAACCTTGCTTATTACTTTTGAACCGTGAGAGATAGGGCTTTCATACTTTGCATGTGTACTCCTTGATGCCAGACTTACCTACCGATGCCAAAATTTCTGACCTCGTGACCTTGACCTCTGACCGACCTTTAGAAAAACTTTAATCTTGCCTATAACTTTTGAACCGTGAGAGACAGGGTTTGCATACTTTGCATGTCTACTCCTTGATGCCAGGCCTACCTATCGATGACAAAATTTTTGACCTTGTGACCTTGACCTTGACCTATGAACGACCTCTAGAAAACTTTAACCTTGCCCACAACTTTTGAACCCTGAGAGATAGGGCTTTCATACTTTGCATGTGTACTCCTTGATGCCAGACCTACCCACCGATGCCAAAATTTCTGACCTCGTGACCTTGACCTTGACCTCTGACCGACCTTTAGAAATACTTTAATCTTGCCTATAACTTTTGAACCGTGAGAGACAGGGTTTGCATTCTTTGCATGTGTACTCCTTGATTCCAGACCTACCTATCGATGCCAAAATTTTTGACCTTGTGACCTTGACCTTGACCTATGACCGACCTTTAGAAAACTTTAACCTTGCCTATAACTTTTGAACCCTGAGAGATAGGGCTTTCATATTTTGCATGTGTGCTCCTTAATACCAGACCTACCCACCGATGCCAAAATTTCTGACCTCGTGACCTTAACCTTGACCTTTGACCGACCTTTAGAAAACTTTAACCTTGCCCATAACTTTTGAACCGTGAGAGATAGGGCTTTCATACTTTGCATGTGTACTCCTTGATACCAGACCTACCCACTAATGCCAAAATTTCTGACCTCGTGACCTTAACCTTGACCTTTGACCGACCTTTAAAAAACTTTAACCTTGCCCATAACTTTTGAACCGTGAGAGATAGGGCTTTCATACTTTGCATGTGTACTCCTTGATGCCAGACCTACCAACCGCTGCCAAAATTTCTGACCTGGTGACCTTGACCTTGACCTCTGACCGACCTTTAGAAAAACTTTAACCTTGCCTATTACTTTTGAACCGTGAAAGACAGGGTTTTCATACTTTGCATGTGTACTCCTTGATGCCAGACCTACCTACCGATGCCAAAATTTCTGACCTCCTGACCTTGACCTATGACCGACCTTTAGAAAACTTTAACCTTGCCTATAACTTTTGAACCCTGAGAGATAGGGCTTTCATATTTTGCATGTGTGCTCCTTAATACCAGACCTACCCACCGATGCCAAAATTTCTGACCTCGTGACCTTAACCTTGACCTTTGACCGACCTTTAGAAAACTTTAACCTTGCCCATAACTTTTGAACCGTGAGAGATAGGGCTTTCATACTTTGCATGTGTACTCCTTGATGCCAGACTTACCTACCGATGCCAAAATTTCTAACCTCGTGACCTTGACCTTGACCTCTGACCGACCTTTAGAAAAACTTTAATCTTGCCTATAACTTTTGAACCGTGAGAGACAGGGTTTGCATACTTTGCATGTGTACTCCTTGATGCCGGACTTACCTACCGATGCCAAAATTTCTGACCTCGTGATCTTGACCTTGACCTTTCACCGACCTTTAGAAAAACTTTAACCTTGCCTATAACTTTTAAACTGTGAGAGATAGGGCTTTCATACTTTGCATGTGTACTCCTTGATGCCAGACCTACCTACCGATGCCAAAATTTCTGACCTTGTGACCTTGACCTTGATCTCTTACTGGCTTTTAGAAAAACTTTAACCTTGCCCATAACTTTTGAACCGTGAGAGATAGGGCTTTCATACTTTGCATGTGTACTCCTTGATACCAGACCTACCCACTAATGCCAAAATTTCTGACCTCGTGACCTTAACCTTGACCTATGACCGACCTTTAAAAAACTTTAACCTTGCCCATAACTTTTGAACCGTGAGAGATAGGGCTTTCATACTTTGCATGTGTACTCCTTGATGCCAGACCTACCTACCGCTGCCAAAATTTCTGACCTGGTGACCTTGACCTTGACCTCTGACCGACCTTTAGAAAAACTTTAACCTTGCTTATTACTTTTGAACCGTGAAAGACAGGGTTTTCATACTTTGCATGTGTACTCCTTGATGCCAGACCTACCTACCGATGCCTAAATTTCTGACCTCCTGACCTTGACCTATGGTTGACCTTTAGAAAACTTTAACCTTGCTTATTACTTTTGAACCGTGAGAGATAGGGCTTTCATACTTTGCATGTGTACTCCTTGATGCCAGACTTACCTACCGATGCCAAAATTTCTGACCTCGTGACCTTGACCTCTGACCGACCTTTAGAAAAACTTTAATCTTGCCTATAACTTTTGAACCGTGAGAGACAGGGTTTGCATACTTTGCATGTCTACTCCTTGATGCCAGACCTACCTATCGATGACAAAATTTTTGACCTTGTGACCTTGACCTTGACCTATGACCGACCTCTAGAAAACTTTAACCTTGCCCACAACTTTTGAACCCTGAGAGATAGGGCTTTCATACTTTGCATGTGTACTCCTTGATGCCAGACCTACCCACCGATGCCAAAATTTCTGACCTCGTGACCTTGACCTTGACCTCTGACCGACCTTTAGAAATACTTTAATCTTGCCTATAACTTTTGAACCGTGAGAGACAGGGTTTGCATTCTTTGCATGTGTACTCCTTGATTCCAGACCTACCTATCGATGCCAAAATTTTTGACCTTGTGACCTTGACCTTGACCTATGACCGACCTTTAGAAAACTTTAACCTTGCCTATAACTTTTGAACCCTGAGAGATAGGGCTTTCATATTTTGCATGTGTGCTCCTTAATACCAGACCTACCCACCGATGCCAAAATTTCTGACCTCGTGACCTTAACCTTGACCTTTGACCGACCTTTAGAAAACTTTAACCTTGCCCATAACTTTTGAACCGTGAGAGATAGGGCTTTCATACTTTGCATGTGTACTCCTTGATACCAGACCTACCCACTAATGCCAAAATTTCTGACCTCGTGACCTTAACCTTGACCTTTGACCGACCTTTAAAAAACTTTAACCTTGCCCATAACTTATGAACCGTGAGAGATAGGGCTTTCATACTTTGCATGTGTACTCCTTGATGCCAGACCTACCAACCGCTGCCAAAATTTCTGACCTGGTGACCTTGACCTTGACCTCTGACCGACCTTTAGAAAAACTTTAACCTTGCCTATTACTTTTGAACCGTGAAAGACAGGGTTTTCATACTTTGCATGTGTACTCCTTGATGCCAGACCTACCTACCGATGCCAAAATTTCTGACCTTGTGACCTTGACCTTGATCTCTTACCGGCTTTTAGAAAAACCATAACCTTGCCCATAACTTTTGAACCGTGAGAGATAGGGCTTTCATACTTTGCATGTGTACTCCTTGATGCCAGACCTACCTACCGATGCCAAAATTTCTGACCTTGTGACCTTGACCTTGATCTCTTACCGGCTTTTAGAAAAACCATAACCTTGCCCATAACTTTTGAACCGTGAGAGATAGGGCTTTCATACTTTGCATGTGTACTCCTTGATGCCAGACCTACCCACTAATGCCAAAATTTCTGACCTCGTGACCTTAACCTTGACCTTTGACCGACCTTTAAAAAACTTTAACCTTGCCCATAACTTTTGAACCGTGAGAGATAGGGCTTTCATACTTTGCATGTGTACTCCTTGATGCCAGACCTACCTACCGCTGCCAAAATTTCTGACCTGGTGACCTTGACCTTGACCTCTGACCGACCTTTAGAAAAACTTTAACCTTGCTTATTACTTTTGAACCGTGAAAGACAGGGTTTTCATACTTTGCATGTGTACTCCTTGATGCCAGACCTACCTACCGATGCCTAAATTTCTGACCTCCTGACCTTGACCTATGGTTGACCTTTAGAAAACTTTAACCTTGCTTATTACTTTTGAACCGTGAGAGATAGGGCTTTCATACTTTGCATGTGTACTCCTTGATGCCAGACTTACCTACCGATGCCAAAATTTCTGACCTCGTGACCTTGACCTCTGACCGACCTTTAGAAAAACTTTAATCTTGCCTATAACTTTTGAACCGTGAGAGACAGGGTTTGCATACTTTGCATGTCTACTCCTTGATGCCAGACCTACCTATCGATGACAAAATTTTTGACCTTGTGACCTTGACCTTGACCTATGACCGACCTCTAGAAAACTTTAACCTTGCCCACAACTTTTGAACCCTGAGAGATAGGGCTTTCATACTTTGCATGTGTACTCCTTGATGCCAGACCTACCCACCGATGCCAAAATTTCTGACCTCGTGACCTTGACCTTGACCTCTGACCGACCTTTAGAAATACTTTAATCTTGCCTTTGATACTTTGTTCAATACTTTGATGTTGAGGAACATCATTTTTAAAGTATTCCCCAATTTTGTTTAGCAAGCATTTGCAGGTTGAAGAGCCTCTGGCCATCTTTAATTCTAAGAGACCCAGCCTCTCTATGACATGCCGTTTACAGCCAATCATGTTATCTGGCATCAGGTATGTAACTTAAGAGCCACTCCACGAGAAAATGGCACTTTGAGGAGTTGACCCTCCTGGAATTGAATGAAACTTGGCACATAAGCAGATATGGTAGTCTCACGGAAAAAGCCAAATTTTTTGGTCCGTATTTCACTTAGTTTGCCGGTGGCGCCATCCGGAAGCCAATTAAGTGGTTCAGTTTAGCATTTGACACCACATTTTACACCAACTATTATGGCTTAAGGGTACACAGTACCAGATGTGTCATGTCTCGTGACACTTCAAGTCTGGATAGACATCAGCACCACATCAGCGCCAAGCTATGTTATTGAGCTGGAATTATTTGAGAAGTCACAGTAAAAATTGAAAATGGGATTGGGAATAAAATAATATCCTGGACATAAACTATTCAAGAATGCTTTATTATGTTTTAACTCACAACAAAACTATCATTTTCAGTCAATAGTACCTTGGTATGTTGCTGGGTTAGTGCAATGGATGGCTGTAAAGATGGTTGAAATTAATTTTTGGTGCATGTTTGCGGTATATTTTCTCAGTAACCCAGATATGTTCTGTGGTGATAAATGCTCTTTCTTGTGCTTTTGGAGCTGTACTCTAAGGAACATCAAGCATTTCTTTGGGAGTATCTACACTTTCAAGCTCGACGGAGCCAAAGTTGGAGGAAAACTCAAAACTGACCATTTGAGGACTTCTGGTTGGGCTCCAGCTAAGATGGCCGTTTAAACTTGAACTTGCGAAGCCACCTTTGGCATCTCGTTTTTCAAACCGAGTTGACTGTTTTTACAGCGGTTTTATTTGACGATAATCAAAATGGTGTTGGCAGAGAAGAGAACAGCTGAGGATTTCTGCCCCTCCACCCCCTCTCCACTGTCTAAATCTTCAAAGAAGAAAGTCAAGAAGCAGCTTTTTGACGAGCACGCGGATTCCATCTTTGAGGCTAGCGCAGCTGAGGGCTCTGGTTTAGCTAAGCATGAAGTGAAGGGGACTTTAAAATCTAAAGAAAGTTTGCGTAAAGCTATAAGGTGTGATATGGACGTTTTTCAAAAGAAACTCCCCAACGTGGAGGCTGAGGTCTCGGCAATGAACGCTTCTTTAATGACTTTGAATAAACGTACTGACATCTTGCAGGCTGCTCAGTGAGAAGACAGACTACAAGTCAGGGAAGCTACTTCTGCGATTGCTAAGTCCAGCGTGGCGGAGTAAGAAGACCAAAATCGCCAAAATAACCTGCACCGTGTTAATCTTCTTGAGAATGAAGAGGGGGGGCGACGCTGTTGCCTTCCTACAATGCCAGCTTCTAATCTGGTTCCCTTCTCTGGCTGATCGAGGGACCGTCGAAATTGAAAGAGCTCATCGAGTCTACAGTAAAGGTGAAAATTCATCAGGCAGGCCCAGAACCCTCATCTTCAAACTTCTGAGGTACAACGATCGCCAGGCTATCATGAAGGCATACAGACAAGCGGGCGCGAAGGTACAACATGGTCAGTCCCAGCTCATGCTATTCGCGGACTACTCCGGTGCAACTGCTCTGAAACGTAAAGATTTCTCTTCTTGCATTGCTTTGGTCAAACGGAAAGGGATTCAGCTTTTCCTCCTCTACCCTGCCAACCTGAAGGTAACACGCGTATCTTTTCTTCTCCCGAAGTGGCTCAGCTCTGCATAAGACACTTAATTTCAACAGTAGCCTCTCCTTGCCAACATAAGATCCGCTCGTATAAGTTACTGGCTAGCGACCTGACTATGCTATGCTACTAGGGTATATTAAACCTTGATTTACTGTCATGTAATTTTTCTGTTAGCATAGCCTATTCGTTGGGTCTGTTCTTTCATAAATAATGACTCGTGTTATTATCACCAAATTGAATGTGGTTTTGCATGACTGTCTTGGCTCGAATACAAGGAATGGTGTTGACTTTTGTTCTGGCTAGGCCATGCAGGGGTGTTAGGTTTTTTTCCCTGGTGGCCTAGCAACATTTTTGTTTTAGGGCAATGCTTCAAGCCTGGGGGAGCTTGTACTCATTTTTTCGTTAGTCATATGGCTGCTATGTTTTTTTAAGTGGCTACAATTTATAATTTATTCTTTTTTGGTCCGCTGTTTGCTCTTGTTTCCATCGTACTGTGCATGCATCTGTATTACGGATATTGGGTTTTTTTTTTTTAATCACCATATATGGTCATAACAGTTCATGATTGACGTATACAGTCTAATAGTGATGCGCGGGTCAAGGTTTTTTAACACCCGCCCCGCCCGCCCCGTTAAAACTCGCACTGATTTTCAACCCGAACCCAACCCGACACAAAAATGGGGCAAGAGAAAAAGAATACAGTGGGTCTGTGTGACATGATTTGCAATGGAAAAAACGATTCTTCTGTTACGCTATGGATTTCAGTGGAGCACAACATACATTTGGCTTTTGGCTGGAATTCTTAATACAAAGTTTAGGCGCTGACTATTAATTGAACTTTACCGTGATGTCTAATCTTTGCAACCAAACGAAATGCCATCAGGCAAAATACTGCAAACAGGCTGTTTTATTGGAACAAAATTAACATGAAAGTGGCGCACTGGCGCTATTGCCTACTCTCCCATGCAGTGTTGCGATATCCTGTCTACGAGGAATTTTTTTTCCTCATATATTTATTTCAAGATTGTTTTGGGGGTGCGTTAATGCTATTTTTTTCAACACAGCCTTTAATGTAGGCCTAGGCGTATTTTTTCCCAAACTATGCAAAAACAAAATCGCGTCAACAGAGCCAGGGTTTAAGCGATTACGGCGCGCTTCCTGGACACGGCCAGCCGAACTGAAGGTTCGCACGCTTGTTGCGCTAGTTCACTGAAAAAAGTGATTTTGGAGAGTGGTAAATATAATCTATGCAAATTGTATAAAATTTACTCGATTATTGTATTCCGAAAAATGTATTGCAGGCGAAAGTTGTACCCCTGCAGTTAATGTCATTATGAGGCAGTGTACATAGTAATTACAGGCTGAGCCAATCGCGCACTTCATGTAGGCACAAGAGTTGCAGGTACATAGTACCCCGGTTGGATATTACAGCCTCTGAGGAACTTGGAGATGTCAAAGTGAGGAAAAAAAAAAAGAACAAGGAGATAATAATCTTGTAACAGTCATTTTTTTTTGGGGGGGGGGGGGGGTAAATCTTACCTTATCTGAGTATTGGTTACTCACTAATATTAATTAATTTTTATTCGTAATTATCAGGTATTACCTACTTGCAAATAGATAATTTCACCCAATTTTATTGAGTAAGTAGCTGTTGAATATATACCTAAATGTGAGGTAAAGGTAACTCAATTTATTTAAGTATTTCATAGCTTTTTATTTCAGTTATTTTATACTCAATATATGGAATTAAATCTACCCCAAAAAAGTGGATGCAAATTGCTGCCTCAGTTTTATTGGGTAAATTCTATAGGTTACTTTTTACAGTGTTGCTGGGACGCAGAGGACTGCATTGGCCACCATGGAGTTTGACACGATTATTCTTTGCCTCATGGTATGGTAATTAATGAGAGCAAAACTAAGTTTATGACCATACATGCTCCAGTAATGATAAGTTACCTATTCGTTTGGGTGATATGTGTGTACAATGGCGTTATAGATATGTATATCTAAGAAGTGGCTTTACTGCCGATGGCAGCACACACTCTGCTGTTAGAGAACACGTAGCTGATAAACGGAAGCACCTCAGCAAGTTGATTTTATTTTTGAATAAGAATCGTGATATGCCTTTCATTGTAAAGTGGCGAAAAAATGTTTTGTCTATGTGTTGTTTGGACCCTCAGGTCAATAAAATTACTACTACTATATAATATTTCGGTGCTGACTGCAGAACGATATATAATATGAGCTATCATTCAACCTTTGGATCCTTAGTCTTACCGTGGAAGATTAAGCCGCGCACCAGTGAGTGCGTGTGCATCGAGAGTAGGAAGAGGGAGAGGTACAGTTGGCATTCTATCCTGCTTAAGGTCGCGTTACATCGTTTGACAAGAGCATATTATCTAGGCTTGTGTCTACTTTTTATTCGCAATTTCTTGGGAATTAGATGTCGCCACTGTTTGGCCCAACCCGCCCGCACCTGCTAAATGTTATTAAAATATTGACCCGCCCCGCCCGACCCGCGGGTAAACCCGCAGGACCCACGGGTTCCGGGCTGACCCGCGCATCACTACAGTCTAATTTCGTGGAATGTACAGGGAGGTAATGAGCCTGTTAAGAGGGTTAGGTGCCTTGATTTTCTGCGTAAAAAAAGAGTACACATTGCAATCCTTCAGGAAACACATTTAAAGAAACAGGATGTTCATAGATTTCAAAACACGTTTTAGAAAATCCTTTCTTTTTCTTGTGCCCCAAATAAAACAAAGGGTGTTCTACTCTTAGCTGACAGAAAATTGAATTTGCATGTTGATGAGCTATGTAATGATTCTGATGGTCGATTTTATTTCGCTTTGATTACCCAAAACTCTGTTAAATATTGTTTAGTCTCCATTTATGCACCAAATTTCTTTGAGCCAAAGTTTTTTGATGATGTCAAAGCCAGACTCCTACACTTCAATGTTCCTATAATCTTAGGTGGTGATCTCAATTTAACAATTGATATCTTGGATAGGTCCAACCCCAATCCACCTACCTCCAACCAGCTATTTTCATCTAACTAAATTACAAATTTCATGAAGGATTTAAATGTGGTGGATAGCTGGCGTATCAGAAATCCCTGTGTAAGGGACTACACATTTTTTTCTTCCTTCCATAAAACATTTTCTAGAATTGATTACATTTTTATATCGGCTACCTTACTAGAGTCCGTTTTGAACATTGAAATCCTACCCATGCTCATTTCTGATCATTCTACTGTTAAAATCATCATATCTAAAGCCTAATCATCAGTTCGTTTTAAGCGTTGGCGCTTTAATGGATACCTTCTGCAGGATGAAAGATTTCTTGAAAATATTAGGAAAGATCTGGAGGAATTCTTCTCCCTAAACAAATCAACGGATGTAAATCCTCATATGTTCTGGGAAACTACAAAATGTGCCAGATATCATATTCCTCTAAAATGGCCTCAGACCGTAAGAAGAAAATTGGTGCCCTAGAAAAAGGAATTCAGCAAATGGAAATATTACAGAAAAATAAGTATGATGCTGCTAGAGCAAGAGCATTGAAGTCCTCAAAGGCAGAATATAAGGATGCCACCAGTGTAAGGGCTGAGTTTATCTCACTCAGAACGAGACAACTTTATTACGAACAGGCAGATAGACCTAACAGACTTCTTGCATTGCGCCTAACGTCTTGCTTCAGTCGATGCAGTTAGAGACTCCTCTGGAAAAGTAATTACCCATCCACCTTTAGTGAATAATGTTTTTAGAGAATTTTATTCTGAACTTTACAAATCTGAAATACCAGATGACATGTCAGATATGCAAGCTTTTTTACGTCCTTTGGATCTCCCATCTCTTTCAGTACAACAAGCTGACTAGTTGGATACATCACTCACATTAGAGGAACTTAGATCAGCGACTGTCTCCATGACAAGACAAAAGTCACCAGGGCTGGATGGGATACCTCCAGAAATTTTTGTGGAGCTCTGGGATTTGGTTGGGCCTTTATTACTTGATTCCATCCAATACTCACTTGACATTGGTTACTTCCACAGAGACCAACAGTCAGCATTGATTTCCTTGCTGTAAAAGACTGGGAAGGACCCGCTGGACTGTGGGAGCTATAGACCGTTATCTTTGGTAAATTCAGACATTAAGATATATGGTAAAGCTCTCTCTAACAGGCTGAACAAATATATCTCTCACTTAGTACATGAGGATCACACAGGATTTATCAGGGGCCGCATGGCCTCTGATAATGTCAGGCGTCTTTTGCATATTATAGATGCCACCAAAGATGATGATAACTCATATGCGGTCTTTAGTCGAGATGCTATGATGGCCTTTGATAGCACCATTCTAGCCTATCTGTGGACGGTACTCAGAAGGTTTGGTATTGGAGACACATTTATCCATATGGTTCAAACACTTTACATTAAACCTTCTGCATGTGTCTCCACAGGTCATAAACTATCTTCACAGTTCTGTCTAGAGAGGGGCACTAGACAAGGTTGCCCCCTTTCCCCAATACTATTTGCTTTAGCCCAAGCAGTCAGACAGAGTCCTTCAATCTCTCCAATACATATAAAAAACACCACACACCATATTTCGCTTTATGCGGATGACATAATTCAGGGGTTCCCAAACTTTTCCAAACCAGGGCCCACTTGAAAATCTAAAAAATGTCCGCGGCCCACCTTTGTCCTATAAACAGTACATAGACGAAATTATGCATTCTCAGAACACTTAACAGCAACAATAATTGTTGTTGTTGAGAAAATAAAATAAATTAAATAAATAAAAAACAACTATAGTTGTTGTTGTTGTTTTTTATTTATTATTATTATTATTATAAAGATTCAGGATTGAAATGAAAGCAGGGGGATAAAGGAAGCCCAAACTTTTAATCTGTGGTGTACACACAAGACAGAATTAATTATCGAAAACAGTACGTGCTCCTCCGATTATGACCCCGGTCATGATGACCAGAAAGCTACATTCCGATCATAAACTATATAAGGTTCCTAAAATATTGTGAGGTCAATAACACTCAATTGGTTATTACTTCTAAATATTTTTTCTAAATCGGGCAATAAATATTTTACTATAAGAATCATAAATCATATTTGCAAAAATGAATCATATTTTTAATGACCTCTCACGGCCCACCTGCTCTTCCACCACGGCCCACACTTTGGGAATCACTGACATAATTCTTTACCTTTCTGATATTGATAACTCAGTTCCTCTAGCCCTAGCTTTATTTGAAAGATTTGGCTCTTTCTCAGGCTACAAAATCAACTGGAGTAAATCTTTATTAATGCCTCTTGAATCAACCTCATCTAAATTTAATCTTCCGGTCTCCTCACCTATTCGGATTCAAACCTCTGGTTTCACTTATTTAGGTGTAAGTATTATGTACCCCGGAGGGAGGACATATAGCGTTTGTGACAATTCCTGTGCGCCGTAATCGTTATCAAGATCGTTATCGTGCGCCGTACCAAACGACGTCACACACTTTTTATGAACATTTATGAAGATATCATTACGAAACTTTTCATACACAGATATCTGGTCCTGAGGTAGGTTGATATTGAATTTTGGCCAAATCGGAAAAACAACACGGCCGTAATGGCGGCATCTTGAATTTTTTGTAAGCCTCTCCCTCCAGGAGCCCGATTAACGTCCAGAGGCCCAATATGTTGTACATCATGGTATTGGAGAGAGAGAGAGAGAGAGAGAGAGACGGTGAGAGACGAACGCACACCACACCATGCAACGGACTTCTGCCATCATGTTCCATATGCCATTCCAGTCATACAGCGAAAACCATTCAGTGAGTTTGTACAAAATTTGGCATAAATATTCCTGAGCCATATACCTTTAGATGTTTTACTGGCATCACTAAGATGCCGTCGCAGCTTTGGCATATCCATTGCACCTAAACATTCAAAATGAGGTCTAATTCAACAAAAATGACCCTGATTGATTCCATTGCCTACTTAAGCCGCTCCCTTGGAATCCTGAACCCCAGGTATATAATTATATACACCATTTTTCACATTTACAAGTACAGCATTATTTACTAGATGGGCAATGGACATGGGGTTTTGCCCATGGGGTTTTGCCCAATTTCATCTGACAGCTGCACACCTTGGGACACCAGTCGCGGTCGCGGGCGACCGACTGGACTGCGTCTAGTTCATCCTTCCCTCAGTCAGGTTCGCAAGCAAAATTTTAATGTAATGTCACAAAAAATCAAGAATGACTTGAACAGATGGTCCCCACTTCAAATTTCTATCTCCAGTAGGATTTTTGTGTTGAAGATGAACATTCTTCCTAGGGTTATTTTTTTGTTTTCTGCTATACCATTGACACCTCCACCACATTTCTTTAGGGACATTGACAAGTTATGTACAAATTTCATATGGAATAACACAATATCCAAAATTCGTTTTAAGACATTGTGGCTCCCCAAACTGTCTGGTGGTCCAGCTGTACCTAATTTCAAATTTTGTTTTTGGGCTTTTCAGCTGAGATTTTTAAAAACATGGTTTGATCCTTCCTCCAAAATTTCTTGGCGATCCATTGAACAAGGATTAATTCATCCCCTGAGACTACAGGATCTACCATTTGCAGGTATCACTCAAAGAAGCTCATTGCTACGACTGGGTTCTACCATAAACTGCTCTCTTGAAGTTTGGAAACAGTCCTGTAAGTTTTTGGGGTATAGTCTCAAATTTCATATATCCTCTCCTATATCGCACAACAACCATCTCTTAACAGGTTCAAAACCTTTTGTTTTTCCTTCTTGGTCAGATAAAAATATCCATACTCTGAATGATATTTTTGACTCTGATGGTTTATGCTCTTTCCAAGACATTTGTAATTTTTTCTCTCTCCCTCGCACATCCTTTTTCTTTTACCTTAGGCTACGCTCTGCACTTAAGACCTATGGGGTTCCATGGGATAGCCACTTGGATAATCATCCCCTTCTTGAACATTTGCAGAAATTTAATTCAACCAGGGGTTTGGTGTCGTATTTGTATGATGTATTTACAGCAGAAAAACATTCTCCCATAGGTGCTGTTTCAGTTTGGTCCTGGGAGTTTGACAGATTTGGTGTGGAGCCTGACTGGGAAACTATCTGAACTAATATTTTCTCGTCCTGCAAATGTCTGGCTCATCAGTTAATACATTTTAAGTTTGCCTATAGGGTTTATGTAACACCATGCAGAGCTTACTTAATGAAACTGCCAGATGATAAATTTTGTAAGAAATGCAGCACTGGCTCAATTGGGGACTATTTTCACCTGTTTTGGGAATGCCCACCCATTGTTAAAGGAACAGCCCACCGTATTTTCATAATGAAATATGTTTTTCTATGAAATGAGACGAGATGATACGTACCTCTCCGAGCTTTGAGCAACCACCCAGTCAGCCAGACGCGCTGCCGCTCCTGTTAGCATTTGTAGCTAGACTCATTGTGGTCAACGGTATTTTTCGGGGCTGTAGTTAGATGCGACCAAAGTCTTCCACATTTTTCCTGTTTACATAGGTTTACATGACCAGTGACATGAGTTCGGGTTCGGGTACGCAAATCCAAAAGTGGCTTTTTCTATGCTGTGGGAAGTGCGTACTACAATGACAGGCGTAGTAACACCTTCTGCGCGCTTCGACAGCGCATTGATACCTTCACTTCTGATTTCTTTTCTCTCCCACGACCCCCCCTACTTCCGTAAATACAACCAACGTGACTGCACTGCACTACTAGGTACACAGTCAGGAAGCTAGAGCTTGCAGAAAATTATAAGTAAGGGATAATTAACGAGAAGGTGTGCATTCCACGGTTTTAATGCACGACGCGGAGTTCGCGTCGGGTGGTTGCCTCTGCGAAGAGCATTAAAACCGTGGAATGCTCACCTTCGAGTTGATTATCCCGCTTATACCATGGTCATTTGCCAGCAATATCAAATCGCAGCATTAATCTGAAACGGAGATTATGCATAACCCAACATTATGCGCGATTATGCGGACTGTAGCTTACTTGCTACCCACAATTACAATGAACTTATGACGGTTTCCGCAGTCAGCAAGGTGAAATCAGTCTGCTGGCATAGCACGTAGCTAGCAAACTGTCAGCAGTTGCTGATACACGAAGTGGACACGTTAGCTTTATTTGTAACCGTACTCAATTACAATCTTTTAATGGATAAAGCCTGATTTTTTTCGCTGCTACAATATATACGATCATTATCGCTTGAGTACAAGTCAGCGAGGTGAAATCAGTCTGCTGGCAAAGCACGTAGCTTGCGAACCTTCACTTCACTTCTTCACGTACGATTCATCTTCGTCTGTTTCTTCTTCCCTCTCACGGTCCATTTCGGCTAGCTCCTCCTCGGTATATTCCGGTTCAAATAGATATGGCTCCGGCTCCGCCACAAGCCAGTCGTCGGCATCTATGTCCTCCATTTGAAAATGTTCCATAGTAGCACACTTGATTATTTTCTTTTATACCATGGTCTGGGTGAATACTTTTTTCTAATATTTTCTAATTGGCTGGCAGCTGGCAGGTATGCATTAAAACCGTGGAACCGCACAGGTAGTTCGGCTACGGTCGTTTCACCATTCGAAATTCATGCACTACCCAACTTGTAACCATACCAATGTTAGAGCTGATATTTGACTGAGTACAACAGAAACCTAGCAGCTCATTTATTTCCACTAAATTTAGCGGCGTCATATAAGAGCGGCGTCATATAAGTCCTGCTGGGCGGTTAACAATGGGTATTGAAGCGATAATGACCGTAAATATTGTAGCAGCGAGGTAATCAGGCTTTATTCATTAAACAATTGTAACTGTGTACGGTTACAAATGAAGCTAACGTGTCCAGTTCATGTATCAGCAACTGTTGACAGTTCGCTAGCTACCTGCTATGCCAGCAGACTGATTTCGCCTCGCTGACTCTTACTCAAGCGATAACAACCGTAAATATTATAGCAGCGAAAAAATCAGGCTTTATCCATTAAAAGATTGTAATTGAGTACGGTTACAAATGTAGCTAACGTGTCCACTTCATGAATCAGGGACTGCTGACAGTTCGCTAGCTACGTGCTATGCCAGCAGACTGATTTCAGCTCGCTGACTTCGGAAACCGTCATAAGTTCATAGTAATTGTGGGTAGCAAGTAAGCTACAGTCCGCATAATCGCGCATAATGTTGAGTTATGCATAATCTCCGTTTCAGATTAATGCTGCGATTTGATATTGCTGGCAAATAACCATGGTATAAGCGGGATAATCAACTCGTGGAATGCACACCTTCTGGTTAATTATCCCTTACTTATAATTTTCTGCAAGCTCCGGCTTCCTGACTGTGTAAAAAGCAGTGCAGTGCAGTCACGTTGGTTGCATTTACGGAAGTAGGGGGGGTCGTGGGAGAGAAAAGAAATCAAAAGTGAAGGTATCAATGCGCTGTCGAAGCGCGCAGGTGTTACTACGCCTGTCATTATAGGACGCACTTCCCACAGCATAGAAAAAGCCACGTTTGGATTTGCGTACCCGAACCCGAACTCATGTCACTGGTCATATAAACCTATGTAAACAGGAAATACGTGGAAGACTTTGGTCGCATCTAACTATAGCCCCGAAAAATACCGTTGACTGTTGGATTTTAATGGCGGCCTTGACAGCTTCAAAACAGGTCATTTTGAAAGGTTGGTTTGAGTCTGCTATTAAACTTGCAGCTGCTTGGCATTCCTACACCTTGGACATTCTAATTCTTGAGTGTGCTACAGCAAGATTTCAACCCACCCCAAGAACAATCAATAATCTTTCTTTTCTTTAAACACTTGATGTCATGATATGTAGCCTATGGATATAAATTTTATTATTGTATAAAAATTAATTTTTCTATTTTTTTTTTTTTATTGACATGTATCTCAGCTAGCACTATGTGTAAACCCCCCCCAATGTTATTTTTATTTGGTTTTGTGTTTTTTCTTTTACATCAAGCATCGCTATTTCTTGTTTTGTGTGTGTGTGTGTGTGTGTGTGTGTGTGTGCAAGCACTGGCCATCCCCAGCAATGTACCAAAGAATTATTTTATTTTTTAACTGTGATACACAGTCACAGCAATTTTTCTCTGAAAGTGAAGAGCTTGGTTTGGTACTATGGTGGGAAGATAGTTTTCTGAATAAAGGTGGCGCTCTAAAGAGCTAAACTTCTACTAACCTAATATTCCATATTCCCAGACATATGCCAAAGTTCTTGCAGAAAAAGCGCACCTTACCGAAAAAATCACCAAGGACTACTCCGGCAAAAAGCAAAAGCTGGAGCACACAGAGCTCAGAACACAATCTCTTTATTGAAAAGACTGACGTTTCGATGTCCACTGACGTCTTCCTTAGGGTCGGATGATGAATGAGAGATGACACACCGGGGGGTTTTAAATACCCTTCCCTTAATTACATCATACCAAATACAAGGTGCGCATGCGATGGTAAATAACAGGTAATGAAAACACATTACATAACATCATCAAGAAGAAAGAAAACCAACAAACTGGTAATGTCTTCTGTAAATAGCAAAGAAAAAGTATAAGACATGCGTAAATGATAGAAAACAAGTCAAATTGAGGCCATCGTTTAACCCATTAGGCTCGACACAATTCAAAGTATGTATCCAGAAAGCTTCCCAGCGAAGCAATTCCTGGACTATATTTCCGCCCCTTGGGGACACTCGCACTTTTTCAATCCCCCAGAATTTCAGAGACGAGACTGACCCATGATTAACTTCGGTGTAATGACGTGCGATAACATAATCCATATTTCGTGTACGGATAGCAGTCTTGTGTTCAGCTATGCGCTGTTTTAAGGCTCTCTTGGTCTGGCCAATGTAAATTTTAGAGCAAATACATTTTAACATGTACACTACATGGGTGGTGTTACAATTGATGAATTCTTTTATTTTATATTTTTACCCCATCCGCGGGTGACAGAAAAACTTTGTGTCATGAGAATTGGAACAGTTGAACGGGGGGGGGGGGGGGGGCTTTTTGCCGGAATAGTCCTTGGTGATTTTTTTCGGTAAGGTGCGCTTTTTCTGCATTGACTGTCCAAGCTGTTGAGCACCTTTATAGTCCTTTTCCATAGCGGGCTTTGAGCGCGCCTGGTTCACTTCTCTATATGCCAAAGTTCTGTCTTCTGAAATTTATGAAGTACATGCACAGTGTTACGACTTGAAAATCACAACAAAGAAACCCAGCAATGTGAACTTACACAAATTTATTCTTCAATGATTAGGTCCAAAAATGTCTACAAATAATCCACTGTGCAAACTTATAATAACACTCTAATGCCACTATGTAACTCTGATGCCAAAACAAAAACTCTCTCCCAATGGAACAAAAATCACAGCACTTATATAGACGAGGACCATTCTGGAAAGATCCACAGGTGTCATGGGTGATCTGGCCCCCTCCAGGCAAGAAGCCAGAAACTTCTAGACAGCGCTAGTCTATTTCATCACAAACAAGTGGTATTGCATCAGCTCATGTTTTTCTACAGACATACCACCAGAGAATGCTCAATAATGAGCAAAATAAACAAATAGCTGACTAGAAAGGCAGCACAAATAGCATCTCCATTTACAAATGATATCCAGTATTTTACATAAAATACTCATATATAGCAAGAGTTTTACATAAAAATTGTCATCCCTTGGGTTTAAAGCTCATTTGGTTGTAATCTGGTGGTGACTTGAGCGTTAAAAACCTTCAATACATGGACTTTTACCAAGTACGGGTACAGCGCAGTCAGAAATGTACAGCACGTTATACAAAACCCAAAACCAGTGAAGTTGGCACGTTGTGTAAATCGTAGATAAAAACAGAATACAATGATTTGTAAATCCTTTTCAACTTATTTTCAATTGAATACACTGCAAGGACAAGATGTTTAATGTTCAAACTGAGAAACTTTTTTTTTTTTCTTTGCAAATAATCATTAACTTAGAATTTAAAGGCAGCAAAAAAGTTGGCACAGGGGCCTTTTTACCACTGTGTTACATCGCCTCTCCTTTTAACAACACTCAGTAAACGTTTGGGAACTGAGGAGACTGATTTTTGAAGCTTTTCAGGTGGAACTCTTTCCCATTCTGGCTTGATGTACAGCTTAAGTTGTTCAACAGTCCGGGGTCTCCGTTGTCGTATTTTACGCTTCATAATGCGCCACACATTTTCAATGGGAGACAGGTCTGGACTACAGGCAGGCCAGTCTAGTACCCGCACTCTTCAACTATGGAGCCATGCTGTTGAAACATGTGCAGAATGTGGCTTGGCATTGTCTTGCTGAAATAAGCAGGGGCGTCCATGAAAAAGACGTTGCTTGGATGGCAACATATGTTGCTCCAAAACCTGTATGTACCTTTCAGCATTAATGGTGCCTTCACATATGTGTACGTTGCCCATGCCTTGGGCACTTACACACCCCCATACCATCACAGATGCTGGCTTTTGAACTTTGCACCAAGAACAGTCCGGATGGTTCATTTCCTCTTTGGTCTGGAGGACACGACGTCCACAGTTTCCAAAAACAATTTGAAATGTGGACTCGTCAGACCACAGAACACTTTTCCACTTTGCATCAGTCCATCTTAGATGAGCTTGGGCCCAGTGAAGCCGGCGCCGTTTCTGGGTGCTGTTGATAAATGGCTTTCGCTTTGCATTGTAGAGTTTTAACTTGCACTTGCAGATGTAGCAACGAACTGTAGTTACTGACAGTGGTTTTCTGAAGTGTTCCTGAGCCCATGTGGTGATGTCCTTTACACACTGATGTCAGTTTTTGACGCAGTACCGCCTGAGGGATCGAAGGTCGCGGACATTCAATGTTGGTTTTCGGCCTTGTTGCTTACGTGCAGTGATTTCTCCAGATTCTCTGAACCTTTTGACGATATTACGGACCGTAGATGATGAAATCCCTAAATTTCTTGCAATAGCTCGTTGAGGAATGTTGTTTTTAAACTTCGACAATCAGCTCGCGCATTTGTTCACTAAGTGGTGACCCTCGCCCCATTCTTGTTCGTCAATGACTGAGCATTTCAGGGAAGCTGCTTTTATACCCAATCATGGCACCCACCTGTTCCCAGTTAGCCCGTTCACCTGTGGAATGTTCCAAATAAGTGTTTGATGAGCATTCCTCAACTCTCTCAGTCTTTTTTGCCACTTGCGCCAGCTTTTTTGAAACATGTTGCAGGCATCAAATTCCAAATGAGCTAATATTAGCAAAAAATTACAAAGTTTACCAGTTCGAACATTAGGTAACTTGTCTTTGCAGTGTATTCAATTGAATATAGGTTGAAAAGGATTTGCAAATCATTGTATTGTGTTTTTATTTACGATTTACACAACGCGCCAACTTCACTGGTTTTGGGTTTGTAAAACATGACCAGTTCAAAATATTTAAATGCCAAAAGAGAACTAATGTAAAAGGCATACCACCAAAAGTATGTATGCAGACATGCATCAACAGTATATGCGTACTTTCATAAAATAACAGTCCATAATTTGAACTCTAAAAAAGAATCTTTTTCAATTTTTATTGTTATTTCTCGAATAATTCTGGCTCGATAACGTCGTTACCCCTCTTGGCGCTGATGTGGTGCTGAAGTCTAACCGGACTTGAAGTGTCAAAGGTCATGATAAAAGTATAACATATTTGGTACTGTGTACAATTAAGCCATGATAGTTCATGTTAAATGTGGTGTCAACAGCAAAACTAAGCCACTTTAGTGGCTTCCAGGTGGTGCTCTCAGCAGGCAAAGTGAGATACGGACCTAAAAATGTGGCTTTTTCTGTGAGACGCCCATATCTATGTGCCAAGTTTCAATCAATTGAAGCACTGATTACAAAAACCCCTCAAGTCAAGTCAAGTCAAGTGTGACATATGGGGTTTTAGTAATAGGTGCTTCAATTCCAGGGAGGTCAGCTGTGCACCTCTTAATTACTTGCTAAATGTTCTTTCAGCCGATTCTCTTTTCTATCAATTGCTTTTTCAGCCCTTTTTCGCCTGTGTCCCAACTTTTTTGAGATCTGTTGCATCCAGAAATTTTGAAATGAGCTCATTTTGTTTATAAAAATGTAAAATGTCTCAGTTTCAACATTTGAAATATTATCTATGTTCTATTGAAAATAATATATTGGCTCATGTGATCTGAAAGTCATTCCATTTTGATTTTATTCACAATTTATACTTTGTCCCAACTATTTCGGCATTGGGGATGTACAATAAAACTACAGCATTGTAAAGTCCCAATTTTTTCTACTTTTACTTATTTTTTGCTCATCATCTTTAAATGCTTTAGATCATCCAAGGTTTACAAATCACAATTATTTACAAAATTAGTTAACACACACTGAAGCTTTGAAATGATCATTTCTTGAATGTAAAGAGCTATTCAAGACGTATATCATCCAAATGAAAAAACCTGATGATTCGTTGTGTTACCCTTGTCAGCAACAATTGCCATCGAAGTTTGCGATAATTCACAATGAAGCATTTATACTGCTGTAGAGGAATTTTGACCCTCTCTTCTTTGCAGAATTGTTTTAATTGAACCACATTGGCGAGTCTTCTAGTAAGATTTGCCTGTTTAACCCCTTAAACTTTGTTGCCCTTCAAGTAGGGTCAAAGTCACAAAAAATATTTTTTTCCATATTGCAGGACAGTGTCTCACACATTCTGTATCTACTGGTTGCAGTGGCTCACTGAAGCAACATCACACTTATATTGAGCGAAATATTCAAACCCAGGATGTCTTGTTTTTACGGCCAGAGTATTATGAGCTAATATTTTTCATGAAATGGTAAACTGTCTCACTTTCAACATTTGATATGTTGTCTATGTTCCATTGTGAATAAAATGTGGGTTTATGAGATTTGTAAAACGTTGCATTCCGTTTTTATATACAATTTACACTGGATTCCAACTATTTTGGAATTGAGGTTGTCATTCAAATGGAAAATATTTTGATCTTGGGCATCATTTTATACAGATTTCCTTTAATTCAGCATGACATATTTGACATTGTTTCAAACCTTTGGATTTCCTTGCTAAATTTTCCTCTTCAGTTACCTCTGCTAATTTAAATTTTACCATTCTAAAATTGTTTTCTGTCTTCTCTTCTCTCCTCAGCTCTCCGCCTGTCACACCTGCAACCTCCTCCACAGCAGAGGACTTTGCAGCCTTCTTCAAGGATAAGATTGTGTGAATTCGCAACTCCTTTTCCTCCCTCACTCGCGCTTCACACTGCACGCGTCGCCTCCCTGTCATCCATCCTGATTCTCCTCGACCTCTCTGCTGCATTTGACACTGTCGACCACTCCATCCTCCTCTCTTCCCTGTCTGGACTGGGGATCTGTGGTACAGCCCTCATCTGGTTGAAGTCGTACCTCTCTGGTCGCTTCTATTTGGTTGCCTGGGCTAGTGAAGTATCAACACCCCGCCCCTTTACCAAAGGCATCCCCCAAGTATCAGTGCTTGGTCCACTCCTCTTTTCTCTTAATCTCCAGTCTCTCAGTCCTGTCATTTCTGCTCATGGCTTTTCATAGCACTTTTATGCTGATGACACTCAACTTTTTCTCTCTTTTCCCCCTGATGTCCAGGTCTCCACCCTCATCTCTGCCTGCCTACAAGACATTCAGAACTGCACGGACAACCATCACCTGAAGCTCAACCCAAGCAAGACGGATATGATCTATATCCCTGCTCCATCCTCCCCTCTTCTGGACCTGACCATCAGTTGGGGGATACCACCATCTCCCCCTCGCGGAGTGTGAAGAACCTCAGGGTCCTGTACGACGACAGGCTCTCCTCTGCTGTGAACATTGCAGCAGTGACTCGGACCTGCAGGTTCTTCCTCTACAACATCTATAGAATCCGGCCCTTCTTCACCAGCTACTCAACGCAGCTCCTAGTCCAAGCGCTGATCCTCTCCCGCATGGACTACTGCAACTCCCTCCTCGCCGGTCTCCCAGCACCTGCCATCAGACCCCTACATCTCATCCAGAACACTGCAGCTCGCCTGGTCCACAACCTCCCGAGGAACTCCCACGTCACCCCGCTGCTCACAAGGCTCCACTGGCTCCCCGATGCTGCTCGCATCAAATTCAAGTCATTGGTGCTAGCCTACCAGGGAGTCAACGGAACAACCCCATCATACAATCAGAATCTGTTCAGACCTTACACCCCTGCCAGAGCACTCCGCTCTGTTCCTTCTGGTCGCTTGGCCCCTCCCCCTCTCCGCTCCTCCCCTTCCCGCTCAAGGTTGTTGTCTGTCCTGGTACCTCATTGGTGGAATGATCTACCTATCGAGGTCAGAACAGCGGAATCCTTGAGCACCTTCAAGCGCCACCTGAAAACCCACCTCTTCAGGCTTCACCTTTCCCCTACTCCACTGCTCTGAATCCTGCCCCTACATCCCTTGATTTGTTGCCCTTTACATGATCTTGTTGCACTTAATTTTGTTTACCTTTTTTCCTGATTTTGTTACCGCTTGATTTGGTTGCCTTTAATTTTTGTTGCTCTCAATTCTGTTGTTGGTTTACTTGATTTTGTTGCCCCTTTGTTGCACTTGACTTTGTTGCCCCTTTGTTGCACTTAATTTGTTGCCCTTTTGTTGCACTTGACTTCGTTGCCCCTTTATTGCACTTGGGCTGCGTTCCAATCCGAAATAAGATACTCCCTTCACTTCTTCCCTCCACTCGAGTGAGCCCTCAGAATGACGCAACAGGCGAGTAAGCCCTTCCCGAGCGAGGGGGGGCAATAGAGGGGACTTAGGGGGAGGGTTGTTGGAAATCGGATTGGAACGACCATCGCCAGGTTTTTTTCTGCACTTCTACATTTGTCAGCAAGCCAGCTGAAGTTTGCATTGCCATGGAGCCGAGTGAGTTAGTTGCCTGTACGTTCCATAGATGTATCTATGTGTACGTTCTACCTTTTACAGTTCACGCAGAAGCGTAACGGGTGTTTGTGGCAAGTAGAAGACTGCATGCTTGTTTGACTATTGCGGCATTTGTGACTGTATTATGGGAAAATAAAACTGCTTTCACTCTGGACGCGAAACGAATTTTTCGCACGACAGACAGCATGATCAGTGGGATGGATGCATTTCGCGTGCGTTCGCGTCTTTGCATTTGAATGTAATCTGGCGCGCGAAAAATTTGTTTCGCGTTCAGTGTGAAAGCGGCTTTTAGCTCCGCAACAGTCCTCACGGATGCTTATAGGCTAGCTACAGCAAAAATGAAAGTTAAGTCACAAATGCTTAAAAATAATGCGAAACCGATGCCCCTCACCCCCAAACTTCGCTACTTGCATATAACTCTGTCATAAATTGCACACTACTGGAACACAATTCTTAAATTGGTATGGTAATATCCCCGCCACAATTCCTCCTTTTGCCATCTGAAAAAAAGGGCAGACGTGAAATTTTGACCGAGGGAGAATGAGCAAAGCATTCTGGGCAATATCAAAGCTTGGAGGGATGTTCGTTGTTGGCTTCGTTTCAGGGTGGATAATCGAGGGCTTGAGCAAATGAAAATGCGCCCCTCCCTCCGCAAAACTGGATTGGAACGACCCTACAAGTGGCAGCCATCTTACATCCGGGATTTTTTGGGGTTTCCCCCCTTGTTTGGAGGGCAAGTGAACACGACGAAGCATGCATTTTTTCGGATTGGAACGCAGCCTTGATTTTGTTGCCATTTTGTTCACTTGACCCTGTCCTTTTGTTGCACTTAATTCTGTTGTCCTCCTCTCCGCTTTGCTGCCGGTCTACTCGAGTCTTTTATACTATTTAAGTTGAGTTTGTTTACTTGATTTGTTGCCCTTTGATTCTGTTGTCATTCTACTCGGTCTAATCAGTATTTTTGCAGATGGCTTTTGATCTGTAACAACGGAAAGTGTTCTGTCACTTACTGTTAGCACTTGTACTTTTCTTCTAGGAGCTCTGCACTTTTGTACCGATCTTGTGCACTTTTGTACGTCGCTCCGGATAAGAGCGTCTGCTAAGAACCTGTAATGTAATGTAAACAATTTTTTAAATAACAGAGCGAATGAATGTAGCAATTACAATAACAAAGGAATGGATAAACAATGAAATTACTACATTAAAGATAGAAATACTATTCACTAGCCCGAACTGACCATCCTTGCAATGTTCCCACGTCAATGGTGAAAATCCACTGGAATCTGATGTCTTCGATGCGGTGATCCTGAAAACCGCAAAGTCCGTATCCAAGAAGTATCTGTTTTATCCAAAATCCGATTGAACCCAGCAAAGCCGGTCTAGCTCCCAGGTATAGCAGACCGGAAATGATTCATGATCCCTTGGCTGCAAGATCTTTTTATATAGGCCTTGTACTCCTGTATGATGTCATAAAGAAGAATCTAGAAGGTGATGGAACTTTACAGATGGCTCTTGAAGAATCTTGCAGACAATAGAACCCTCTAGATGGCTCCTGAAGAATCTATAGTGTTCCCAGGCTAGTCATAATGTTTACACGCACTCATGAATATTCATTACCCTTACATAAGCATATAGAAACTGAGCAAAATGATACAATCAGGTCGTAACGTCCTGTAATGTAAAGTTGGAATGTATAACAACTTTTAATAACAGAAGTGCTATGCATTGTAGGTAAATACAATAACAAAAGAACTCTAAATCTCTAAAGCTATTCACTTAACTATATACAAATTAATACCAATGTTAAGATACAAATTGAGACTCAATGAGAAAGTGCATCTGCACAAACACTGTCAACACCACGGATATGCTTAACAATCAGGTTGTACTCTTGCAGCTACAAGAACCAACTTGATATTCTTCTGTTTTTGTTTTTCAACTTGTACAGAAACGTCAACGGATTATGATCTGTATACTCCAGTATAGGTTGATTTGAAGAGGAAAGATAGACCTCAAAATGTTGCATAGCTAGAACCAGAGCTAGGGTTTCCTTATCAACAGTTGAATAATTTCTATGGTGAACATCAAACTCCTAAGAGAAATAACAAACTGGATGTTCGATACCATTGTCGTCCAACTGCAACAATACAGCACCTGCACCCACATCACTGGTGTCTACTGCAAAGGTGAAAGGTTTGCTGAAATCAGGAGCCTGAAGAGCTGGTTGTGCACATAACAGGGACTTGACATTGTCAATCGCCTTTTGACAAGACTCCGACCAGACAAATTTTCTTTTTTTTTTTCAGAAGATTAGTCGAAGGGGCAGTGACATCAGCAAACTTCTTGCAGAACTTTCTGTAAGAACCTGCTATGCTCAAGAACCTCATCAAGCCACGGTTGTTTCCAGGAGCAGGAAAATCAACGATGCTCTGAACTTTTGCTGCAATAGGAGCTACCTGACTATGACCAATGACAGCCTAGATAAACTTGCTTTTTGCTAAGTTGACAGTCGGATTGGCCTCAAACAACTGATTGAAAACTGCCCTCAACCGAGATAGATGATCAGTCCAGGTGTCACTATACACAACAATGTCATCTATATAAACCCCAACACCTTCAAGACCTGCAAGGCACTGATTCATCCTCCTCTGGAAGGTCGCTGGCGAGTTCTTCAGTCCAAAAGGGATGACCTTGGATTGGAGCGTGCTGCTGGGGGGTGACGAATGCTGACACTTCCTTGGCTCTCTCAGTCAGTGGAACACACCAGTATCCTTTCAGCAGATCACACAGGCTTCGGAAGAAGGACAGAAGGTGAAGCCCAGTCACTCTGACCCTGCTCTACGATGTCATTCTCCAGCATGTAGGACACTTCCTTCTCCATTGTTCGGGCCTTCTGTGGGTTGATGATGGTAGGGATGCTGCTTTATAGGTGGTGCCTCTGCAATGTCCACATCATGTTTTGCGATGTGTGTCTTGCTGGGCACATCTGGAAATATGGCTTTATATTCCAGGAAGAGGTCCATAAGCTGCTGTCGGTCTTCATGCGGTAGGTGACTCAGCTTCTGTGGAAGGTTAGCCAAGACCTCGGAGTTACTTAATCGGACAGGATTATCATTCTTCGATCCTTCCAGTCTGGGAACAACTTCTGACAGTCACAACCTCACCAGGCCTCTGATGATACTCCTTCAGCATGTTGATGTGGCACAGCTGTGAGGCCTTCCTACAATCAGGAGTCCTGATGATGTAGTCCACATCGTTAACCTTACGGATGATCTCATATGGACTATGGTACCTTGCCTTCAGAGGGCTTCTAGGAATGGGCAATAGTGCCAACACCTTGAGGTTTTCTTGTGCCAGTTCACAAGCCTGATGTAGTCTCTCCTTGAACCTCGACACATAATCCAACAGATTCACATCCTCACTGGGCTCCTGCAGCCATCTCTCTTTCAAAAGCTTCAGTGGACCTCGGATTTTGTGTGGCCAAAACACCAGCTCAAATAGGCTGAATCCCAAGGATTACTGCACCGACTCTCGAGCGGCAAACATGAGCAGTGGGATGCCCTAGTGCCAGTCCTTCTCTTTCTGGAAGCAGTAGGTCCTCATCGTGTTCTTCATAGTGGAGTGGAGGTTCCACTCTAGCACCCCCTGGGACTCTGGATGGTAGGCGCTTGATGATATCTGCTTGGCTCCAAGTTGACACACCACACTTTGGAACAGGCCAGACATGAAGTTGGATCCCTGATCTGACTGGATTTCCTTTGGCTGACCAAACAAAGTGAAGAAGTTGATCAAAGCTTTCACGACTTTGGGAGCCTTAATGCTCCTCAGTGGAATTACCTCGGGAAAACGTGTAGATGCACACATATTCATCAGCAGGTACAGCATCCTATCTTCTCTTCAGCCAGTAGAAGTGCCTCATGATCTTGTCGCAGGTCTTGTTCACACCTATACGACCTCCAAAGGGAACGTCATGGGCCAACCTCAAAACCTCCAGACGATACGTCTTGGGAACCACGATCTGATAATAAAAATAATATAATAATACATTTTACTTATATTGCACTTTACTTTAAAGAAATCTCAAAGTGCTACAATAAAGCATCGTAAAACAGCACAAACCAAACAATGAGACATAGATTAAAAAAAAAAAGCTAAGGGAAGGCCTTTGTAAAAAGGTAAGTCTTTAGGCTATGCTTAAAAGAATCCACAGTCTGTGGTGCTCTCAGATGGTCAGGGAGAGCATTCCACAGACTGGGACCAGTCGAGCAGAAGGCTCGATCACCCATGCTATGCAGCTTGGTTCTGGGGACCCTGAGGAGGTTGGCTGTGCTGGAGTGGAGGGTATGTGAGGAAGTCTGGGGGAAGAAGAGTTCCTTTAGGTAGGCTGGGGCATTTCTGTGTACATACTGGTGGGTGAGGAGGGAGATCTTATAATCAGTCCTGAGTTCCACAGGGAGCCTGTGCAGTGATTTAAGGATTGGGCTGATATGGTCATATTTGCGCACCCTCATCAGGATCCTAGCAGCGCTGTTCTGGATGTATTGGAGCTTGTAAATGTTCTTGCTAGGGATCTCAATGAGGAGAGCATTACAATAGTCCAGCCTGGAGGAGACAAAGGCGTGTACCTGCTTTTCAGCATCGGGCAGAGTGTGGGGCGGAGCTTGGCAATGTTCCTAAGGTGGTAGAAGGAGTTCTTACACAGATGCCTGATATGAGTGTCAAACGTCATGTGGGAGTCCATTCTCACACCCAGGTTGGTGACTGCTGCAGAGAGTGGAATGACCTGACCAGCGAAGGTATAGAGCTTATAGGGGATGAGCGGACCTGATGTGGAGTACCGACCAGCATGGCTTCAGTTTTGGAGCTGTTCAGTTGTAGGAAGTTGTGATTCATCCACGCCTTAGTCTCCACCAGACAGGTTGTCAGTGTGGCTGGTGATGGAGATGATGAAAGGGCTGTAGGGGGGGTCGGCTCAGTCCTGATGTAGAGCTGCGTGTCATTGGCATAGCAGTGAAATGACACACCGTGCCTGCTGATGACACACCCGAGGGGGAGCATGCATAGGGTGAATAAGAGGGGACCAAAGACAGATCCCTGGGGGACACCCCAGGTGACAGGCTGAGTTGAAGATTTAACACCTCCAAGGGAGACGCACTCGGTCCGTCCAGCCAAATAGAACTGGAACGGTGGAGTGCAGACGATCCAGAAGGATGGGATGATCCACTGTGTCAAATGCTGCTGATAGGTCGAGGAGGACAAGAAGGGTGTATGACAAGATCTGGTGTATGACTGCCCAGTCCTCAGAGGCGGGACATCGGGTGGTCTCCACTTCCTCATTCAAACTCCATCCTTAATGAAGTATCCAACTGGGACCTTGGACAACTCCAGGATCGATCTCTTGTTCTAAGATGAATTTCTCTCTGGCTAAGGACATCTCCATCGTAGACGGTACTGGGGTCTCTAACTTCACATCAGAATGTTCAGCAAGATCCTCACCGGTATCAGAAGATTGATGAAGATCCTTCTTGGAATCTAGAAATGTCCCAGACAAATCCACAATGTCATCTTCAACATCAACATCCTGCAATTTGGCCTTTTTGTTAGCCAGAGCTCTGGTCACCGCACAAGAAGGAAACACTTCAGGATTCTCTTCCATAACAATGTCACTACTGGCTCACAAACCACTCTGGGCTCAGCAACCACCCTACCTCCAGCAAAATCATTTCCCAACAACAAAGAAACACCTTTCACCGGTAACTCCGGAACAACCCCAACCGCAACAAAACCTGACACCAGTTCTGACTTCTGCACAACATAGTGTAAGTAAGTTGTCACAAAACCACATTCAACACCTTGTAAGATAACAAAATCAACAGTAGCAGAACTCGAATCAAAAGGTATATACCTTCCAACAACAAAGATTGAGTTGCTCCAGTATCACCCAATCATCTACTTCATCGCCACTGAATCAGTTTGACCAACAAGTGACACAGAACCATCAGACACAGAAGGAAAGAATTCCTTTCTGATGTCAGAGTTCTCAACATGATATTCAGGAACAACAGGTGTCTCAAGGAAACGGGGCTACTGGAGGAAAGAAATGCATTAGGGTTAACATCAGGTTGCTTCTTTTTCTTCAAAATGAAACAATCAGACTTCACATGACCTAGTTTCTTACAATAGAAACAAACTGGACCCGACTTAGACTGACCCTTCTTCAACTTCTTTTCCTGACCATCCTTAACATTGGACTTATGACAATTACCAGTGGAATCAGACCTTTCACTAGGATTTTGTTTTGGTCAACTATTGTCACTTTTTTTGGAAAACACTGATTTGTGAGAGAGAACATAATCATCAGCCAAAATGGCTGCCGCTTCAAGTGTGTCAACCTTGTGTTCATTCAGGTAAGTTTTGAGGTCATTGTGAGCAGATCTCTTGAATTTTTCAAGCATAATAGTTTGCCTCAATTTATTGAAATCATTGTTGACTTTACTGGAGGCAGATCAGCGGTCAAACAGTACCGCTTTTTCATAGGCAAACTCCACATAAGTTTGATGATCTTGTTTCCGATAACCTCTAAACTTTCGGTGGTAAGCCTCTGGTACCAATTCATAGGCCTTCAGGATAGTGGCCTAGACAACCTCATAATCCTGACTACTGTAATGAAAGTGCAGTGAACACCTCCTGGCTTTTGCCTTTTAACACACTTTGTAACAGAAGTGGCCATGCCTCAACAGGCCATTAAAGACTGGTGGCAATTCTCTCAAAATTACAAAATATTTGTCTACTTCATTTTCATGAAATGGTGATAAGTTTGCCATGTTTGCCAAAATCAAATTTGCGTTGGGATTCCTCCATAGTGGCTTGATGTTTGAGACAAGCTCCTATTTCCATTCTTTTCATTTCGATCTCAGCGTCTATTCGGCGCTGTTCATTTTCTGCCTCCATCTCTAGTCGGTGTCTTTCATTTTCCGCCTCTATTCAGCATTGTTCAAGTTCTAATTCCTTGAGCCGAAGCTCTCTATTAACCACCACAAAGGGGTCTTGGGGATCGCTATAATCCTGCACGACTTCTTTTACCAACAGGTCTTCATCAACCAAAGCTTTCACAATCAATTTCTTGATGTAAAATTTCCGCATAGATCTTTTCATGTCAATCTTGAGGATTTTAACAATCTCCAATAACTGGTCTTTCTTGAAAGTTTCCAAAATGTCAAGGGAGGGATTTTTGACAAATTCAGCAGGCTCAGACATTTTGCTACGTTTAGCGACTCAATTCGCAAAAATGTTTTACCCCAGATGAACCCTCAATTTATGTGACAGATAGATGTATGTTCCAGAATATTCTGGAAGATTCAAGTTTAGAAGAATTAAATTTAAACAATTTATTAATTAACTGAGTGAATGTAGCAATTAAAATAACACCGGAATGGATAAACAATGAAATTACTACATTCAAGATAGAAATACTATTCACTAGCCCGAACTGTCCGTCCTCGCGATGTTCCCTTGACAATGGTAAAAATCCACTGGAATCTGATGTCTTCGATGCAGTGATCCTGATAACCACAAAGTCCATATCCAAGAAGTATCTGTATCATCCAAAGTCTGATTGAACCCAGCAAAGCCGGTCTAGCTTCCAGGTATAGCAGAATGGAAATGATGTTATATAGAAGAATCTTAAAGGTGATGGAACTTTCCAGATGGCTCTTGAAGAATCTTGCAAACAATAGAACCCTCCAGATGGCTCCTGAAGAATCTATGGTGTTCCCAGGCTAGCCATAATGTTTACAAGCACTCATGAATATTCATCACCCTTACATAAGCATATTGAAACTATTGGCAGAGCAAAATAATACAATCAGCTCATAACGTCACAAAACGGTGAGGCATTGTCTCACACAAACGTTGCACATTTGCTTGGGGAAAGTTCCTCCACACCTCCTGTAGTGCTGCTGTGAACTCGGCAACGTTGCGTGGTTGACGTTGACGCTGGCGCACGATGACCCAGTTCAACACACGTGTTCAATGTGGTTAAGCTTGCGTGAAATGGATGGCTAAGGGAGAACATCGACCTCTGCTTGTTGGAGAAAGTCTCTAGTGAGGCGTGCAGTATGGGGATGGGAATTGTCATGTTGGAACTTGAATGGTAATCATTGTCCATAGTGGTTCAACAGTGGTTGGAGAACTGGTCTTGAAATCTGATCCACATATCGCTGTGCCTTTAGACCTCTATGAATCACAACAAGTTCAGTCCAAAATCTCACATTAATGGCAGCCCAGACCATGACACTACCCCCACCAACCTGATTTCTCTCCAGAACGCATCTTGATGACGTTCATTTTGCCTCCTATGCACCTGGTGTCAGCCATCAGCAAATGAGACGCAGAACCTCAATTCATCTGAAAAAACCTATTGATGGAAGACTCGTGGCAGCTGAAGATGATGACATCGGGTAAACTGGAGTCTGTTGTCTCTGTGATGTTGTGTCATGATGTTGCCTCGATATGGCCTCCAGCACCTTAACCCCGCAGCTCGCCGAATCATAGTCATGGCATGGATGGGGCATCTGTGGCATCATGTTCTGAGCCGAGTCTGCAGCTGTTTGGAATTGGTTCCTCAGATAGCTTCGGAGGATTTGTCAGTCCTGACCTGCAGTTGTAACCGGAAGTTGTCCTGGTCGGGGTTGGTAATGAATGCTTCCCGCTGTTGGGAGTGATGCTCCAGTCTGTTGATGGTGGATGGACCGATCCTGAACCAGGAGGCAACCTCTCTTTGAGATGTTCCCCCAAGCAGCATCTCCAAAGCTCACTCCCTCTGCTGTTCTGTAAGCCGTATAATTCTGACACTGGTGCTGATGGGGATTAAACACTGTTCCTTTTATGCATCCACTGTCTTGCTTTCAATTAGCATGTCATTCAAGTGATGCATTCTACCCTCTGCTAATGACATGGCAAAGTTATGTTTTGGAGAAGTGATCCCCTGACAGATGCACAAATTCTAGCTTTTAACCTTGATACCTCTATATTTCTTCTGTGGTAATTTTGATGTCCGCAAAAAATCAGCTACAATTTTAATTAAAGCTGCAAGCAGCGTTGAACGGGCCCTCGCCCCCAGGCACATGTTGGGGTTTGTGGTGAGATCCTGACGGGTGCAGCTGTGCGCTCACGACAGGTCAAGTGCCGGGCCCTACTTGAGAGAAAGTGTCGAGCAAATCAGACAAAGCTGAAGGAGTTATGATAAGTTGATACTTCATCCACCAGAAGTCGCTCAGAGTGTAACCAAATTTGGGCAGGTGCATTCAGGGGCAGGCCCTAAGCACAAATGTGAAGTTTTGAGCAAATCGGCCAATTTCAATGTAAAATATGGCATTTTCTGTTTCCTTAAGGGGGCATGATGAGGAAGATTGTTTAGCAGCACATCAAGGCATTCAGGATGGAGCTTTTACCATGTACAGGAATTTTGAATCCATTTGGATGAAGTATGAGGGAGAGGGAGCAGCTCGAATGTGTTTGGCGAGGCATCTGAAATGGGGACACCATGGCGGCCAGGCCCATTTAGCGACAGACATGCAGAGCACTACGTTTGATCAGCATGGTCTCTTGATGATCTGAAATAAATATTAGGTTGATTGGACGGAATCGCTAGGAGGAGTTTGTTAAAATGCAATATGTGGAAAACGGGCCAAAATGACACATTAAAATCAAAATGGCTGACTTCCTGTTTGGAATTGACAGAAGGTGCCAGAGACTTTTTTGTTTGAATTGGCAACATACAAATGTGTACCAATTTTCATTTTCCTATTCCGAAAAAACCCTTATGGGGAGGGGTTTTTCAAAATTTCAAGGGGGCGCTATCGAGGCATTTTGCTGCCCACATGGGCACCGCCCCAATCAGATATTGGAGCTTGCCACTCTTGACCGGCATATCAATTTCCATGTTGATACAAATTCATTAAGAACATCAAAAACCCAAACGTATTTTCATGGCGAGGGATCGATTTTCACCGCATCGCCACACGGACGACATAACTCAAAGCATCACAGCATTTGTAATGTAGTTTGAGCAACTTCTTCTACATGTTGTACAGGGGGAATTAAGTTGATGGGTTCAACTATGTGTCATCAGTGCAAGTGAAAGTAAAAACTGGTCACTTCCTGTTAGCGGCCACGCCCACTGACCTACAGACCTGCAGAGCTCAACTTTTAATCAGTATGGTCTCTCAATGTTTTTAAAAAAATGTGGTTTTGAATGGATGAAATCTCTAGGAGGAGTGCGTTAAAATACAATATGTGGAAATCAGGCAAAAGTGACACGTTAAAATCAAAATGGCCGACTTCCTGTTTGGAGTAGACAAATGATGCCAGAGACTTTTTTTTCCGTCTTGGCCAAAAACACATGTTTACCAATTTTCATCTTTCTACTCGAAAAAAACCCTTATGGGGAGGGGTTTTTGAAAATTTCAAGGGGGCGCTATCGAGGCATTTTGCTGCCCTCATGGGCAAAGTCCCAATCAGATGTGAGAGCTTGGCACTCTTAACTGGCATATCAATTTCCCTGATGATACAAATTTATCAAGAACATCAAAAACCCAAAAGTATTTTCATGGCGAGGGATCCATTGTCACCGCATCGCCACAAGGGCGCCATTACTTGAAGCATCACAGCATTCGTAAGGTAGTTCAAGCAACTTCTTCTACATGTTGTACAGGGGGAATAAAGTTGATGGGTTCAACTATATGTCATCAATACAAGTGAAAGTAAAAACTGGTCACTTCCTGTTAGTAGCCACGCCCGCTGACCTATAGACCTGCAGAGCACAACTTTTGATCAGCTTGGTCTGACGATGATATTTACCAAATTTGAAGTCAATCCGGCGAAATCCCTAGGAGGAGTTCGTTTTAAAATTCAAAAATTCAAATCAAAATGGCCGACTTCCTGTTGGGTTTAGGGCGTGGCTACAATGAAGTTTTTTGTATGCCTTGTTACAATGCATATAAATACCAAATTTCATCTGCCTACGTTAAGTAACCGAATTTCCCTATGGGAATTTTGAAACGTGTTTAGGGGGCGCTATTTTGGAATTTGGGGTCAAACCTGTGCGACCGCACAAAAATATCAAATTTCGGATGAGGCTGGACGTATGTGGAAAGTTAGACACGTTTTCACCACTGGGGAAGGGGTGAAATTGCCCTTTGAAAAGTCGTAAGAATAATAATAATAATAATAATAATAACAATAATAATAATAATAAACAGTACGATTTCGATAGGGTCCTCGGACGACTTTCAGTCGGCTCGGGCCCTAATAATAAACAGCATGATTTCAATAGGGTGCTCCGCGGACGACTTGCAGTCGTGCTCGGGCCCTAATAATAATAATAATAATAATTAAAGCTGCAAGCAGCGTTGAATGAGCCCTCGCCCCCATGCGCACGTTGGGGTTTGTGGTGAGATCCTGACGGGTGCAGCTGTGCACTCACGACCATTGGACAGGTCAAGTGCCGGCCCCAACCTGAGAGAAAGTGTCGAGCGAATCGGACAAAGCTGAAGGAGTTATGATAAGTTGATACTTCATCCACCAGAAGGTGCTCAGAGTGTAACCAAATTTGGGCAGGTGCATTCAGGGGCAGACCCTAAGCACAAATGTGAAGTTTTGAGCAAATCGGCCAATTTCAATGTAAAATGTGGCATTTTCTGTTTCTATAAGGGGGCATGATGAGCTAGATTGTTTAGCAGCACATTGAAGCGTTCAGGGTGGGGCTTTCACTATGTACAGGAATTTTGAATCCATTTGGATGAAGTATGAGGGAGAGTGAGCAGCTCGAATGTGTTTGGCGAGGCATCTGAAATGGGGACACCATGGCGGCCAGGCCCATTTAGCGACAGACATGCAGAGCACTACTTTTGGTCAGCATTGTCTCTTGATGATCAGAAATAAATATTAGGTTGATTGGACGGAATCGCTAGGAGGAGTTCTTTAAAATGCAATATTGAAACGAAAAAGAATCAGATCTCTGCTACTTTTTTTATCAGTTATTGATTATGGTGATCTTTTATACATGCATGCGTCTGCCCATTGCTTGCAGTTGGACAGTGTTTATCACAGTGCCTTGAGATTTATGACCAATTGTAAAGCCCTTACTCACCATTGTACTCTGTAAGCCAGGGCTGGGTGGCCATCTTTGACCATGCGTAGACTCAGTCACTGGTATTCGTTTATTTATAAAACAATTTTAGGTGAACTTCCTTCTTATATTTGTTCTTTGATTGAACTAAGATCTGATAGCAGTTATAATTTGAGATCTCAAGATGTGATTTTATTGTCAGTTCCAAGCGCACGGACTAATTTGGGTAAGAAAGCTTTTAAGTGCTCAGCTCCCCTCACCTGGAATAGCCTGCAAAAAGATTTGAAACTAAAGGATTTGGTCTCCTTGTCGGTTTTCAAATCTTTTATTAGTACAATGGTTGGAACTTGTCAATGCAGTTGACCATTTTAATGTGAGTCCACAGTTTATTGAATATCTTTTTATGTCAGTTGGTATCATTTGAAGCTATTCTACGTTTTTTGTGTGTACACAGTATATTCTTTTGTGTTTGTCCTGTATATGTAACATGTAATGCCGCTATCTTGGCCAGGTCTCCCTTGAAAAAGAGATCATAAATCTCAATGGGACTTTCATTTGAATCCATTTGGATGAAGTATGAGGGAGAGAGAGCTGCTGGAATGTGTTTGGCGAGGCATCTGAAATGGGGAGACCATGGCGGCCACGCCCATTTAGCGACAGACATGCAGAGCACAACTTTTGATCATCATGGTCTCTTGATGATCTGAAATACCTATTAGGTTGAATGGACGGAATCGCTAGGAGGAGTTCGTTAAAATGCAATATGTGAAAATCGGGCCAAAATGACCCATTAAAATGAAAATAACTGACTTCCTGTTTGGAATTGACCAATGGTGCCAGAGACTTTTTTGTTCGAATTGGCAACATACACGTGTACTAATTTTCATCTTCCTATTTAAGAAAAATCCCTATCGGGAGGGGTTTTTCAAAATTCCAAGGGGGCGCTATCGAGGCATTTTGCAGCCTTCATGGGCATTGCCCCAATCAGATGTTAGAGCTCACCACCCTTGACTGACATATCAATTTCCATGATGATATGAATTCATTAAGAACATCAAATACCCAAACGTATTTTCATGGCGAGGGATCCATTGTCACCGAATTGCCACACGGACGCCATCACTCGAAGCATCACAGCATTCGTAAGGTAGTTTATGCAACTTCTTCTACATGTTGTACAGGGGGAATAAAGTTGATGGGTTCAACCATGTGTCATCAGTACAAGTGAAAGTAAAAAACTGGTCACTTCCTGTTAGTAGCCACGCCCACTGACCTACAGACCTGCAGAGCACAACTTCTGATCAGCATCGTCACTCAATGTTTTTTAATAAATCTGGTTTTGAATGGATGAAATCTCTAGGAGGAGTGCGTTAAAATACAATATGTGGAAATCAGGCAAAAATGACACGTTAAAATCAAAATGGCCGACTTCCTGTTTGGAGTAGACAAATGATGCCGGAGACTTTTTTTTGCATCTTGGCCAAATACACGTGTACCAATTTTCATCTTTCTACTCCAAAAAAAACCCCTATGGGGAGAGGTTTTTGAAAATTTCAAGGGCGCGCTATGGAGCCATTTAGCTGCCCTCATGGGCAAAGCCCCAATCAGATGTGAGAGCTTGCTACCCTTGACCAGTGAATCAATTTTTATGATGATACAAGTTTATTAAAGACATCAAAAACCCAAACGTATTTTCATGGCGAGGGATGGATAGTCGCTGCGTCACTTCACGGACGCCATTATGCGTAGCTTTACAGCAATCATAGGGTAGCTTCATCAATTTGTTCTGCATGTAATAGAAGTCGAATGTGGTTGATTTGATCAAGTATGTGTCCTCAGTACAAGTAAAAGTAATAACTGGACAATTCCTGTTACCACATGACGGCGCTAGTAGCAAAGTGGGAATTTAATGCAGCTCCACGTTCACGGTGGAGCAATGATCATGTCCAGCAAGTTTGAAGCTACTACAGTTAAGTATCTTGGCCTGAGAGCATTGGGAATCCCAAACGTATTTTCATGGCGAGGCATCCAAAGTCGCTGCTTCGCCACACAAACATTACTCGTACCTATACAGCGTTCATAATGTAGCTTCATCAACTTGTTCTGCATGTTTCAAAAGTAGTATGAAGTTGATGGGTTCAACAATGTGTCATCAGTACAAGTGGAAGTATTGAGTGGTCACTTACTGTGACCACCGGGGGGCGCTATTAGCAAAGTGGAAAGTTAATATATCAGGATGTTAAGGGCAGCGCCCTCATCATTTTCAGCAAGTTTGAAGCTTCTAAAATCAAGTGTTTGGGTGTGAGAGCATTGTGAAATTTTTTCCTCAAGTCACTGAAATTTGTCACGCCCTAGCAACCACGCCCTTAAACTTGTAGATCTGCAGAGCACATCTTTTGATCACCTTGGGCTCACAATGATCTCTATCAAATTTGAAGTTGATCCGGCGAAATCCCTAGGAGGAGTTCGTTTTAAAATTCAAAAATTCAAATCAAAATGGCCGACTTCCTGTTGGGTTTAGGGCGTGGCTCCAATGAAGTTTTTTGTATGCCTTGTTACAAAGCATACAACTACCAAATTTCGTCTGTCTAAGACAAAGTAACCGAATTTCTCTATGGGAATTTGTGAAACGTGTTTAGGAAGCGCTTTTTCGGCATTTGGGGTATAACCTGTACGACAGCATAAAAATATCAAATTTCGGATGAGGCCGGATGTCTGTGGAAAGTTAGACGCGTTTTCACCATTGGGAAAGGGGCGAAATTGGCCCTTGAAATGTCGGAGGAATAATAATAATAATAATAATAATAAACAGCATAATTTCAATAGGGTCCTCTGCGGACGACTTGCAGTCGTGCTTGGGCCCTAATAATAATAATTAAAGCTGCAAGCAGCCTTGAATGGGCCCTCGCCCCCATGCGCACGTTCGGGTTGTGGTGAGATCCTGACGGGTGCAGCTGTGCACTCTCGACCATTGGACAGGTCAAGTGCCGGCCCCAACCTGAGAGAAAGTGTCGAGTGAATCGGGCCAAGCTGAAGGAGTTATGATAGGTTGATACTTCATCCACCAGAAGGCGCTCAGAGTGTAACCAAATTTGGGCAGGTGCATTCAGGGGCAGACCCTAAGCACAAAAGTGAAGTTATGAGCAAATCGGCCAGTTTCTACGTAAAATGTGGCATTCTCTGTTTTCATAAGGGGGCATGACGAACTAGATTGTGTAGCAGCACATCGAGGCGTTCAGGGTGGGGATTTCACTACATACAGGAATTTTGAATCCATTTGGATGAAGTATGAGGGAGAGAGAGCAGCTCGAATGTGTTTGGCGAGGCATCTGAAATGGGGACACCATGGCGGCAAGGTCCATTTAGCGACAGACATGCAGAGCACTAGTTTTGATCAGCATGGTCTCTTGATGATCTGAAATAAATATTAGGTTTATTGGACAGAATCGCTAGGAGGAGTTCGTTAATATGCAATATGTGGAAATCGGGCCAAAATGACACATTAAAATCAAAATGGCTGACTACCTGTTTGGAATTTATCCATGGTCCCAGAGACTTTTTTGTTCACATTGGCAACATACACGTGTACCAATTTTCATTTTCTAATTCCAAAAAAACCCCTAAGGGGAGGGGTTTTTCAAAATACCAAGGGGGCGCTATCGAGGCATTTTGCTGCCCTCATGGGCACCGCCCCAATCAGATGTGAGAGCTTCCCACCCTTGACCGGCATATCAATTTCCATGATGATACGAGTTCATTAAGAACATCAAAAACACAAACGTATTTTCATGGCGAGGGATCCATTGTCACCGCATCGCCACATGGACGCCATTTCTCGAAGCATCAAAGCATTCGTAAGGTAGTTTAAGCAACTTCTTCTACATGTTGTACAGGGGGAATAAAGTTGATGGGTTCAACTATGTGTCATCAGTACAAGTGAAAGTAAAAACTGGTCACTTCCTGTTAGCGGCCACGCCCACTGACCTACAGACCTGCAGAGCACAACTTTTGATCAGCATGGTCTTTCAATGTTTATTAATGCATCTGGTTTTGAATGGATGAAATCTCTAGGAGGAGTGCGTTAAAATACAATATGTGGAAATCAGGCAAAAATGGCACGTTAAAATCAAAATGGCCGACTTCCTGTTTGGAGTAGACAAATGATGTCAAAGACTTTTTTGTGCGTCTTGGCCAAATACACGTGTACTAATTTTCGTCTTTCTACTCCAAAAAAACCCCTATGGGGAGGGGTTTTTGAAAATTTCAAGGGGGCGCTATCGAGGCATTTTGCTGCCCTCATGGGAAAAGCCCCAATCAGATGTGAGAGCTTCCCATCCTTGACCGGCATATAAATTTCCATGAAGATACGAATTCATTAAGAACATCAAAAACACGAGCATATTTTCATGGCGAGGGATCCATTGTCACCGCATCGCCACACAGACACCATTACTCGTAGCATCACAGTATTCGTAAGGTAGTTTAAGCAACTTCTTCTACATGTTGTACAGGGGGAAAAAAGTTGATGGGTTCAATTATATGTCATCGGTACAAGTGAAAGTAAAAACTGATCACTTCCTGTTAGTAGCCACGCCCACTGACCTACAGACCTGCAGAGCACAACTTTTGATCAGCATAGTCTCTCAATGTTTTGTAATAAATTTGGTTTTGATTGGATGAAATCTCTAGGAGGAGTGCGTTAAAATACAATATGTGGAAATCAAGCAAAAATGACACGTTAAATTCAAAATGGCCGACTTCCTGTTTGGAGTAGACAAATGATGCCAGGGACTTTTTTTTGCGTCGTGACCAAATACACATGTGTACCAATTTTCATTGTTCTACTCCAAAAAAACCCCTATGGGGAGGGGTTTTTGAAAATTTCAAGGGGGCGCTATCGAGGCTTTTTGCTGCCCTCATGGGCAAAGCCCCAATCAGATGTGAGAGCTTGCTACCCTTGACTTGTTTTAAAATTTTTATGATAATACAAGTTTATTAAAGACATCAAAAACCCAAACGTATTTTCATGGCGAGGGATGGATAGTCGCCGCGTCACCACACGGACGCCATTATGTGTAGCTTCACAGCATTCATAGCGTAGCTTGACCAATTTGTTCAGCATGTAATAGAAGTGGAATGTGGTTGATGTGATAAAGTATGTGTCCTCAGTACAAGTGAAAGCAATAAGTGGTCACTTCCTATTACCATAGGGGGGCGCTAGTAGCAAAGTGGGAAGTTAATGCATCTGGACGTTCAGGGCGGAGCAATTATCATGTAGAGCAAGTTTGAAGCTACTACAATCAAGTATGTGGGCGTGAGAGCATTGGGAATCCCAAACATATTTTCATGGGAGGGATCCAAAGTCGCCGCTTTGCCACACGGACGCCATTACTCGTAGCTTTACAGCGTTCATAAAGTAGCTTCAGTAACTTGTTCTGCATGTTTCAAAAGTAAAATGAAGTTGATGGGTTCAACAATGTGTCATCAGTACAAGTGGAAGTAACGAGTGGTCACTTCCTGTTACCACAGGGGGGCGCTATTAGTAAAGTGGGAAGTTAATACATCAGGGTGTTCCCGGCGGTGCCCTTATCATGTTCAGCAAGTCTGAAGCTTCTACAATCAAGTATTTGGGTGTGAGAGCATTGTGAAATTTTTTCCTCAAGTCACTATAATGTCACGCCCTAGCAGCCACGCCCATTGACCTACAGATCTGCAGAGCACAACTTTAAATCAGCTTGGTCTCTCAATGATGTGTACTAAATTTGAAGCCGATCCGGCGAAATCCCTAGGAGGGGTTCGTTTTAAAATTCAAAAATTCAAATCAAAATGGCCGACTTCCTGTTGGGTTTAGGGCGTGGCTCCAATGAAGTTTTTTTTATGCCTTGTTACAAAGCACAAAAAAACTGAATTTCGTCTACCTACGACAAAAAAACCGAATTTCCCTATGGGAATTTTGAAACGTGTTTAGGGGGCGCTATTTCGACAATTGGGGTCGAACTTGTGCGACCGCCCAAAAATATCGAATTTCGGATCCGGCCAGACGAATGGGGAGTGTTATACGCGTTTTCACAATTGGGAAAGGGGCGAAATTGGCCTTTGAAAAATCGGAAGAATAATATAAAAAAAAAAAAAAAAATTATTATTATTATAATAATAATAATAATAATAATAATAATAAACAGCGCGATTTCAATAGGGCCCTCCGCAGACGACTTGCAGTCGGCTCGGGCCCTAATAAACAGCGCGATTTCAATAGGGCCCTCCGCAGACGACTTGCAGTCGGCTCGGGCCCTAATAAACAGCGCGATTTCAATAGGGCCCTCCGCAGACGACTTGCAGTCGGCTCGGGCCCTAATAATAAACAGCATGATTTCAATAGGGTCCTCCGCGGACGACTTGCAGTCGTGCTCGGGCCCTAATAAAAATAAACAGTACGACTTCAATAAGGTCCTCAGACGACTTTGTCGGCTCGGGCCCTAAAAATTAGGTGTTACATTTTCACTGTGTTTCAGTATATTTTTGACATATATGCAGTCACATATGACCTATATTTTAGCAATGTTAAATTTGACCTCAGATAGCTCTGAAAGGTCAAACTCAATGTCAAGGAAAATATTACAATTTTCAAAGGCTTCCAGGCTTGAAAATGTTGAAGATGGAGAATGTGTGTATTGAACACTTATAGGAGGTCAGAAATGCGTTAGTGTGCACACAATTGTTTCCATTTTGCTTGGAAATACCCCTTGAAGTTTCAACCGTGGTCATTTGAAAGAAAAAAAAAAAAAAAACACTCGGTAGCGGTAGTTAGCATCTGGCTACTCTTGAATTATGTAAAGATATTAAGACCACTCTGACTAGAGCCATCCTCTTGTTAAGTCGTGGCATAACGCATCACGTGTTAATACCGTTTCCGGGTCCAAGCTTGCTTGACACTGTACTGCACATGTATGTATGTATGTATGTCATTGTTCTCATAAGCACGGGACCCACACGATTCAAATTATAGGATATTAAGAGCCATATCCAGAGAGACTGGCACTGTCAGTGGAGTTGACATCTCAGAATTGAATGAAATTTGGCAGAGTGGTGCCCATGCATGTGTAACGGGAAATCCCAGAGTTTGAGGACGCAATTTTTAAGCGATATGGCTACAGTGCCACCTTGAAGAGGAAAATCAGGTACCAAATTGAGCATTTCAGGAAAAATACCAATTTTTGAAGGAATATTGTGGATAACTGCTTCAATACTCCAAAGTTACAACTATATCTGATACTGTGATACCCAAATTTTTATGTGAAAGTGCCACCTGGTGATCATGTTGGTTTTACGTGCAATGATAAAAAATCTGTGTATAATGGGAAAAAGTATTTTCACAAGTGGGCCTGTCCACAGAAATGGGGTACCTAAGGGGCATGGTGCATTAACGGTTAAATAACACGTTACGGTGTTCGACAATTCACTGAATTTTATGTTTATTGTGTTATATGACAAAGATATAATAAGAACATTTTTGAAGTAATGCTTTGCCTAGTTTTATTTTTACTTGCAGAAAGAAGAAAATGTCCACACTGGTTTTTGACAATGTTTGTGACATTGTAGATGTAGTTCATTTCAGGGCGGTTTCAGCCCATCAAAGGCACCCTTATTTTGAGCATAGTTGTCAGCTTGAATAAATAGCTTAGTTTCTTTTAGTTTCTCTTCGTTTTCTAAAAACATTTAATGACGGGTAATTTAATAACACCCTATTTGAAAAGCTTACGTTCGTAACCATCGTCTGTCCTTGCAGTTACGAACATAAAAATGGGTCAGACTGGGATATATTTGCGGAAATAACCAACCATACATGTATGAAAAGTAAGAGTCCATTTGTTGATACACGATATAATTATTGATTTCGGTTTTCTTTCCTTCTGATTTCTTTCAATGATTGTTAAAAATTTTGCGTTGCGAGTCGGTCCAAAAAATATTACGTTCGTAACCCCACCTAAACAAGAAATATTCATGCGAATCTACGACTGTCAACTCAGTCACAGCTGAATACTAAATATGCGTGTGCGCCTCGACGTTGACGCCATTGCTTGAAGGTCATGCAAGCATCTTCTGCAAAGCTGGAATGATTTTCTCTGAATCTGTCACGAATATTACATTACATAAGTACTGTTACGAACGTAATAGAAAATGAGCAATGATCACATCATTCATTTGACATAATCAACACAACAGTTTGGGCGAATAATGCACTTTGAAGTCTCAGATTGGACTGGAAACATGGAGCAAATTCGCCGGCTTTTTATATAGATTACACCTACGGAGCATTAAATATCACCAAATCTACCTATTTCTGCCATTAGCGGTCTCACTGACTTCAGTTTTGCGGCTGTAATTTTTTTCGAAAAATGTATCTTTTGTTTGCCTACATTCTAAAAAATAGAGCATTGGGCCAACAAAAAAAAATTAAGGCAACATGTTGCATTACCCTTTTTGAGTTATGCCAACTGCTGGTAGAATTGCATTGGTCCAACACAATATTTTAACTATGATGAATTAGCTTTTTGTGTCATAATCATAAGCATTTCTAAGTAACATGAACTTAATAAAAGTTAACATGAACACAAGTTTTTAAGTGGACTTTATTTTAAAAATCAAGTTTTCCAAATTAGTTTTTTCAATATTTGAATGCATTTTAAATATAACTGTAACCTAACATTTTTCTATATGAATTTAAATTTCTTTGTTGACCAACCTCTACCATTGCATTTTCCCAACTAAAATTTTTCTCATCCCAACTCATCTTTTTCTTTTGTCAGTAAAGCCTACCTTTCTGAATGAAGTCAAACAAAGCCAATATTAGACAATTACGCTGCCTTTATTTTGCACTGCGATTCTACAAAATCTCCACGTTGCACTCAAAATATAAAAAAGTATCACAAATGTCAATAGAAAATTAATTACTTGGCCTGTGGTTCACCATTACAAAATTGTGACTGTTTGCAGTGTGAAACAATGCAAGTATATCCAGTATATTAACAAAACATGAATTATCAGATCTGGATTATTAATAGCTGATTCACTATAAAAACACATGTAAAATTTGTAATTGACTTTAAATTTTATCAACAGCATAGTGGTAGACTAAGAGAAGGCAAACCTAAATATTATAAAGAGTATTCAATATTAACTCTCAAATTTCTCCAAAGAACAGCAGTTATTTGTGCACAAATACAATATCAGGACACTCATGTAAGAAATATCTTGCACAGTAGAGTGTCAAACTAATAAGACCAGTAAGTGATTATCCTATTGTTTGAGTAGAAAAAATACTAAGAAAGGGTTGAAAATCCAGCAGAGCCTGAAATTTTGAATGAATAGAGAGGGCCTGATTAGTCTTCAAGACAGCACCGATTCCAAAGCCAATTCTTACATGTAAAACATCAAGTGTATAACCTGATTAAAAACTCAACCTTTGATAACACCAGTATTACAGGTCAACACTGTCCATACAGTCAGGGCAAAAACTTTTTGCACACTGTTTGATGAGAAATATTTTTCAAGTTGGATAATTTGGATAAGAGTGGAAGAAAAAAAAAAAAAAAAAAAAAAATTGTCAAATGATACGTAATGGTTTCCCACACAATCAATGCTCAAAAGTGCTGTTGAGTATAATATTAGTTTGCAATAATGACTGAAGTACATGAATGACATTTTACTGCAGCCAACACGTTCCCATAAAATTATGTTCAGTGAGTAAAATTCAGTACTTTACTCAGTATTCATTGTGTAACAGGAAGTTAAATTTCTCAAGGGTCAGTTTCTGTGGGCAGGAAAAGGTTTTATATTTGCAAATTAGATGCACTTAGCAATGTCGTGCAAAAACTTTTGGCCGTGACTAATGTAGAGAAGTCTTCAGACAAATCAAAACTTCCAACTCACTGAGAGTGCTGAGGTTTTAGAGCAGTCAGAAAATGCTGTACTTGAGACTCATTACTTTTGAGCTGGCTTTTTGTCCATCAAGCTCCAGGAATAGCTTCTGAAATACCTCAAAGGTAAACTTCAACTGCTTGGGATAGCTGATGTTAAGGGCATATATACTCAGCAACAAAAGTTTCTGTGACACCATTTATGTGTATGTTATAAATGACACGCAAAGATCTCAATGCAATCAATATGTTTATTTAACAGGAGAAACACTGACTTTTCAGTGCCAACGTCACTCAAAACGAAAAATGTCATTTTCATGCGTCATGAAGCACTTGTCTGACGTCTAACCAATTGTGACCTTCACACTTCAATACCGGGTGTGACTTCCTCGTGCCATGATGCAAGCAACGCATCTCCGGCGCATGGACCGAATCAGATGTGCCAGAAATTGCTGTGGGATGTCATTCCAAATCTGACGTAGACGTTGTCGCAATTCCTGGAGTGTAGCTGGCGGGTTATCCAACTGCCGCAAACGTCGATCCATCTCGTCCCAAAGATGCTCGATTGGGGACATGTCTGGGGATCTGGCTGGCCATGGCAGGACATTGACATGTTGTTGCATCAGATACTGTAATAAGGTCACCCACATCAACTGGTGTTTGTGTAATGCCCCAATGTAGGCTGATACCAAATATGAAGACTCTAGGTGCAACGGTTCATGAGATATCGCGTTAACAAGAAACGGGACATACGGACGGATGCTGCTGAATACATAGTCCCCCGTTTTGTGTTGCGGCGGGGGACCAAAAAAAAAATTTTAAAAAGGGAGGCAAATCTGGACCTACCTAGATGTACTTTGAGGAGCTATAACTCAGAAAGTGTTAATAGTAAGAATGTATAATTTTACATGGCCTCACTGAAAATGAAAACAATATTGTCCAAAAAAAAAAAAAAAAAAAAAAAAAAAAAAAAAAACTCAGCCGATTCTGAAGGGGTCAGGTGGAAATTTTCTCTGAATTGGTTGATTTTATATCGAATGACCCACACCTAACATTCAAACAACATTTGAGTGATTTGGGTCAACATCAAAAGCAGTTATGGATTAAAGGTTCAAGTTAAAGGGTACTGAATTACTTACACTGTACTCTTTGAAAAGGTCCTCTTCCTTCTCTCCAAGACACACAACAAGGCAGCGAATGGCAGCTTCTCTGCGCCGCTCAAATGTGTTGTTCTGATTAATGACAAAATTATACCAAGGGTTCACTAAAAATCAGGGCCCGGTTGTTCAAAGCTCGTTAATTTAACGGCTGGTTAGCGCTAAACACATGACATTGCGACCACTCTCTAAATAAGACTCTCGCGAATGCTCTTCACTACTTTAACTAATCAAGGAGAAACCTACAAAATGCATCAAAAACATACAAACATCTGGGCTTTCATTCAGAGATATAGATACTGTGGTTTAAACTTAATCACCGGTTAAAGGTAACTAAGCTTTGAACAACCGGGCCCAGATCCACAAATACCTTAATGATAGCAATTTATCTGAACTAATTACTGTTAATAAACTTGCAATTTAAAAGTTTAATTAATAAGCATACCTCGAAAAGAATGTCCTTAATCTGCCTGATCTTCAGTCCTGCAGCTCCTCCCTTTGACTGGACTACAGTCATCAGCTTCGGGGTGCACTGGTCAAGCTTGGCCATAAAGGTTGATTCAAGGCTCACTGTTGTCAGCCTCTTGAATTCTTCATTTATCTGTTGGGAACACAAAAGAGAAATGATTTCAGAGAACTCTACACGGTATTAAGCCATAGTACGAAAACTATACTTTAATAAAACTTTTCAAATGTAAGAGTACAGTTTTACCTGTGTTGAATCAAAAAGGGCAGGCCATCGCTTCATGAACTCTCTGATGGCAGGGGCCTCATTAACTATTTCCTGTCTGCGAAGTGAGAACGTTTTCAACATTTTCTCAGCCACCACTTTATCACTTCATTTAGGAGCTCCACTCTCTTTTTCCAAACTTTCAGCAGTTTCACCTGAAGCATGAGGAGGTAGGTAATTTACTTCAGCCTTCCTTGGTTTTTTCACATTCTTTGCAGGAGTCTTCTCATGTCCCGCCTTCCTCTTGAGTGAATTCACCTCAAGTTCAGGACAGCCAAGACCACGGAGTTTGGATCTGAAATTATTCATCTTGTATTTCAGGCGCTGTATCCACCCATAACACCCATTAAAGGACCCAGGCTCTTTGAGGCAGGGATGCTTTTGAACAAGGGCTTCTGCAGCTTGACTTATCTGGAGACTTGATGGATAAGCGGTGTACTCATAAATAGCCTCTGCTAGCTTTCCAAGAATGTCCGGGAGTAGTGAGATGAGGTCCTTAGAACTGAGAAGACTCCCTTCCTTACTGAAGCTTTCATTGGCTAATTGAAGTTGAATCTCTGTGTTAGAAGCAAAGCGAGGAATTATAAATTCAGAGGGCCAACGCTGTGAACGGTGGCCTGGGCTATCTTCAGCTGATGAGACAGGAAGTGTGTCACTGGACAATCCAGATGAAGAGGTTTCTTCAGGAGACTGATATGAAGGCTGGTCAAAAGGCTGAGCACCATCAGTCATATTTGTGACATCAGTCAAGGTGAAAGTTACTGCAGGGGGCTCCATTATGTACACAATCTTGATTGTGTCCTTATCTTTGATGTCAGTTGTTGAACACAAGGAGAAATACTCATTACCAAAATCAACATCTTTATAGTGCAGACTGAAGTCCCCACAAATCCCAAATGTAGCACGAATGACTGAGTGAAGTTCATCCACTGTCCCAGGGATTCCAGATGGTAATGCCAGTTTCCGGACATCATGATCCGCAAGGACCACTCTGAGTTGGGCTGGTTGTGACATTAAAAGTGATCTGTAAGAGAAATAGGTTTCACATAATTCTGTAATTTCTAGTGTCAGCAAAATGGTTCAGACAAACTTTAATAAGCTCTGTGTCTGAAGGCTAATTACTATGCTAAACAAACTATGGTGTATTTTGTTACGTTTCTCATGTTCTCCCTCTTACTCAGAACGGTTTGGCTCAGTGCCCCAGCTTGCCTCGGTTGTCATGCTCCCTTAAGGATTTTGCCATTACGTATTACCGGAAATGGAAGAGGGAATAACTTCTTTAAAAAATAATATGAATAAAAATAGGTGATGCAGCGGGATGAGCTTGAGTCTGGCACAGATTTTGGCAACAAACTTGGGTGAGGAGGAGAAAAGGCACACCAGTTCATGTCATTACATCTCACAAGTCTCCAGAAAGAGCACATTAGTTTTAGGACTGTCAAAAGGTTCTAAAATTGCAAGGTGCAAATTTACCCTACAATGACTTGAACATACACTGCAGTCCAAAATTATTGGGACACCCCTCTTTTCCCATGCTAACACACTCATCTTAAAGTTTTCCTATTGTGGATTCTTGGTGGAAACTAGAAATAAATCTGAATTAATATGTCAGCAATAGGTATGAGATTTGTTGATTATTTCTTACACGTTTGTTACTGCAAATTATGGGGCAATTCAAAAGTTTGTGCACACATTTTTCTCCCATTCACTTAACATTGTCTGCAAATAGTATTTCACATATGAAGCGTATCTCTCATCAACTCAATGTTGTAGTCATTTTTCGGACTGCAAATGGTCAAATGTATGTTATTCACGGATATAATAGAATAACCTATATCCAGTATCATTTTTATATTATATATGCAAAGAAAAAGACTGAACAGACTTGTTACAATGGGGAAAGATAGGGGTGTCCCAATAATTTTGGACCCCAGTGTACAACAAATTTGGTAACCATCTATGGAACATAAATGTAGCGCTTTAGAGTAATAATGCTTTTTCCACCAAGCAAGTAAGATGTTAAAGGGAACATGTCTGATAGCTCGACTGGTTCTAGGACTTTCACTGTGTTTGTTTTCTCAAGCACATAGCTCCTCAGGTGCTCAATTGACCAAGCACTTAAGCATTTCACCAAGAATCCAACAGCCCCCATCACAACCACGGTCTGGATCAACTCCCCAAAATCTGGCAGACCACCTGTGGAACCATGAGCCAAGATCATCCCACTGGTGAATTTGGTGCCACTGTAACACACACTATTAGCTATTTGGACATGTGTCACACCAGGGAACTTAGCCTGCAGTGCTATCTGGATATCCTCTCTTAGCACAGAAACATCCACTGTAGACAGTGCTGTGGCCTGTAGAAGAGGTCTGACAACACTGGAATCATGTAGGTTATAAGCAACCATCAACTGATGCTTCATGGACAGTGACAGCAGAATATTTCGAAAGCTGTGAGTATGCCTGACAACACGCTTAAAAAAGCTGTGTTTCGCTTCAAACCGCATAGTCCAAAGTGACACCAGTGGACCGTAAGCTCTGATAAGTTCTGGATAATGTTCCAGAAAATGATGTTTTGGGATCAGCTTTTCCTGTGGGAAAACCAGGAGAAACCTATGCTTGTGCTCAGATATCTTACAATCCAAGCAGCAAATAGTCTCATCTGTATGGACTTGACTCACAACAAGCAAAAACAATGTCTTTGAGCACAAGAAGCACTTCCCACGCTGGGTCACCCTCAGAGATTTTTGATCCAACCATAAGTGGTAGGAGACGCAACAAAGTCCAATTCTCATGGGCATTCCCTCTAATACTTCTCCGTGCAGCAAAATTCAGAGGGACAAGCTGTGGTGCATCAGTCTTGTCTGACCATTTATAGGGGAACTCTTTGATGCATTTGTTTAGCTCTTCAAGGGTGAAATACTTACTCTGAATGAACACTCTGAGGCACAGAGCCATTTCTAGAGGCACTATACCTTCAAAAAGATCATGCAACAGATCAGGTGGATATCCTGTCAAAACATCAAAATATTTCAGTTTTCCTGTCAGTGCACACTGGCTCTTCACTCCATTCACATGAGTTAAACCAGCAGTCTCCTGTGCAGCCTGAATATGTAGCATGTGCTGTTCTTCAGTTCTGGGTGGGGATGTCCCTGTTCTCACTTCTCCTGTTTGAAACTGTGATCGCTCACCCAGACAAAATCTACAGACGTATGAACAGGAAAAGCTCTCAACAAATCCCCCCATAGAATGGGCCCCGAGATTATCTGCAACAACAGAAAAAACTGTCCCTTTCACTCTTCTGCCCAATGCTGGAACATACAATCCTTCCCCTTCTAAGACCACAAGATCTTTGAGCAGTGGCTCCAATACAGTGCTGTAACCAAATTTCTTAATATCCTCAGCCTTGCACAGAATTGCTAAGAAGATCGGAGCACTGAGGGGACATCAGCTAATACCCAATACACAGCTGTGATCTTGTGTTTTTTCCTGGATGTACCAAGAGGATTGCATATCTCAAAGTCATCCACATAGAGAATGAGAGCAACGCTAAGATCATCCCCTGAAAACAACTCATTGGTTTTGTAGTGAGTGCCATCACGAAATGACTTGTACATAGTACACTGATCTTCTCCTTCACACAAAATCAAACCCTGGATGTCTTTCCTGCTCAAAATCTGCAGTAATGACTTCAGAATGGGGACATACTGGAAGCTATTCTTCTCTCTACTGAAAACATACTCAATGGGTTCTACCACAGAAAAGTGCTCTTTAAAGTACTCTCTTCTTTTGAAGGCAGAGGAGAGATGACCACCACTACCAAGGGCAGAACTAATCGGGTTGGCACCACAAAGTTCCTTCACCATCTCTGACACAGCACCCTCTTCAATTTCACAGTTGTGCCTTCTCAAGCAAGACTGCAAAGTGTCTTTCATAATGGGAGCTGAGGCTGAATGAGAGATAAAATGCAGCTCCTCCACAACCTCATCAATGCATCGGTTGGGTACATTATAGATGCTCTCTAGTTTCAACAACAAGTGAGCCAAGCTTTTTTCAATCAATGCTGGCAGTTCACTCACATTACTATCATCACCTCCAACATCAATATCAGACTGCTCACCGTCTTGATTAACTGGATTGCTGTAAGTGTCTGTGTTTGAAGCCTTTACATACCTGTTTAGCAGGTGTTCTTTGAACTCATCCAGTGAGTGAGGAGTATGCTTGCGGCTTCTGTGGGAAGCAAATGTTCCATAGATGTTAGTTTTGAAATAGCAGTTTTTGAAAACACAGGTGATAGTTTCTTGCCTCTTCAAATGCCGACCAAGATGCTCAAAATACTCTCTTTCAGTGGAGATTGTGCCTACACTGCAGCACTGGCAACAGAAATTGAGTAGTTCATAAGATCTGACCCTTTCTTGAGTTGAGTGTTTTCTTGACAGATGTGATCTGAGGCTACCCCATGTTGTAAAGGAACAAAAACAATCCGGATGAGGACACGGCAGAGGTTGCCCACCATTACTGTGACGTAACCTATAATGTCTCAACAGCTCTGCTTTGGTGGAGGTCTGAAAAGTACAAATTTTACAAGCCCAATGCATTTTGAGAGTCACTGAAAAAAACAGCAAATGTTTTGTTCCATATGTGCTGACTTCACAATGTGTGCGCTGCAATTACAAAGAAATGGTAGCTAATTGGCAACAGGTTTGTCACACACATTTTATGGAGTAGACCTACCATAAACGGGGGTGTTATTTTAAACAGGAAAGACCATACTGCCAAATTTAGCCATTCAATGACAACAATTTTCTGCTCAAATTTCAGATTCAAAATCAAATCACATTAAGTACTATATGTCAAGATGTGTTTGGTGTGAGATAGCCTAATGTTAACTAAACTGTAAAAAGGTTACAACCTGAAAGCAGGATGGTGTGGAGCAGTGTGATACACTGAACTGTCCTGTGGCACCAAAATACAGCCTATGCCCCAAACAGTAACATTATTTAACAAATTACATGCTTTGCAAAGAAAACGGTTTACTTTCAAAATACAAAGACTGAAGGAAGCCTACGATGATATGGTTAAATATATCGCCGTTTCATCTCCTTCATTATGCACCCGCGTAGGCTAACATTATTTAGCTTAACGTTGGTGGATGTCTTGTTCTCGTTTTGTACTCTATTGGAACACTGTAAACTACTTGTGCAAGAACAACAAATAAACAGAACTGCTGAACTGTTTTAAGCAAAAAATGACCCCCTCAATTTTAGATTAAGAGTGTCAGACAATGGCAGGTTTACAAAAAGCGAATTAGCGCACAGTGTCTAACTTACGTGTCTACCAGCATTCACCACAGCCACAAAATGAAGAGCGTGTTGCTAATCATATCACCATTGGGGGAAAAATCCCCACATCGTTGAAGTCATAGAAAATATGTAACTGTGATAACAGTAGCGGCTCTTTGTCAGTTAAAAAAGGCCCTCTGGAACCTCACCTCTCAATTCTGAATAACCAAAACCTCTCGCAGGTTTCTTGCCGATTAGCAGCAGTTGTTCAGACTAATTAGTCGAGGTCAATGGCAGATGTCTGTTTTTAATTGCACGGTTATACGTTGAACCACAAAACGGAGGCTTTTTCTTCCGCACATTTCTGACGACGTCAAATATCAATATATCTTTTATAAATTCTGCGCACAAGCAGCACGCGAAACGAGAGTTTCTGACCGAGGCTAATTAAGCAATACGCCAAGAGAATCCCGCTCTACATTCAGACAGGGCGTGGTTAGGCACGATGCACAGCGGAGTAGAAGTTGAAAGCATGGCAAAAATGAATGTTGCAAAGTCAGCGAACGTTCTGGATTTTTTTTTTTAATTTATTGCATTAATTGCCATCCATAAAATGCCAAATAAAATGCTTTTTCAATATCATTTCTCATTAATTGGTGAAGTACCCTATTGGTGTTGGCGGTACAGTCAATAAATAGTTTGATTGATAATGGCCGATTTTAAAATGAAACAGCTTGAGGGCGATCGGTAAAGGGTGACACAAAGAGCTTTCTGAACATCTGATGGCACCACTGTGTAATAACCGTTCACCTTGTTTGAGAAAGATCGCGCTTGGTGTTGCTTGAATTTACTCAGTCTGCAGCTATTCGAACTTTTCCAGGCATGTGACGTGGGCGGGGAAAATTCGAAGGATAGAAAATGTAATTCCCAACAAATGTAATTAAGTTACCAGGATGTGAATTTTGTTCTTTATTGTTGTGTCAAAGATTTTAAGTTCACCTGACTCATGATAGTGTGTTGAAACAATAGTTGCAAGTGTGGTGTCAACCGAACTCAATAAAATGACAGTTAAAAATAAAAAGTCTGACAATATCATAGAACTCATTTTTTTTCTCTCACAACAATACATGTATTTAAGCACTGGCTAAAGGTCCTCTGAAGTACTTTTTAGAGTGTAGCAACTAACCGATGCCCCTGTCAGAGTTGGTGTTGAGTAGAGTAGTCTAGAATTATTTTATTTTTTTGGGCAGCACTGGCAAAAAGTTTGAACCAGCAGCAGCAGGATATGCTGGCACCAAAACGGAGGCAGTGCCAGGTCCGCAGGAGCTGACTCACAAAATAAGACGCGTCACCTGCTTCAGACCCGTCTGTGGGAATTGCACCAGGAAAACGGAGGTCACCTGCGCAGACTATTACGATTAGACTAAATGCTACGCCACCCCAATAAATAAAAAGGTAACCAGAAAAAAAAAGTTCAGCACCTCCCTGGCCAATTGTTTTCTAATTCCGTGTCATTGTTCCGATGAATTATTTCATAATAAATAAGACATTCCATATGGTTATGTTGTTATAAATGTTGAATCCGAATGTATGTTCATCAAAATAATGTTTTAATCGTTGTTTTTGTCGTTCTGAATTGTTTAATTATTTCTTTGCCCGAAAATATCGTTGTGAATGTTAACAATAAAGCCGCTTTCACACTGGACGCGAACGATTTTTTCGCACGACTGATCACATTCAAAGTCAATGCAAAGACGCAAATCTGCGTGAAACACGCGTATTTGCGTCTTTGCATTGAATTTGAATGCAATCTGTCTTGAATATTTAAACCATTAAATATGCCACGTGGGAGTAAATTATATTATTTTCGAGGAAATGTCTTAGCAGTTTATCTCATCTGTCCTGGTACATACGTAATACCTTTCAGCTAGTTTTGGAAAACCAATATTGTTAGTTGTGATGTTGATTTATGTAAGTTTTATTGATTGATGTTACTGATGTTCAATGGAGTTCATATAGCTCAATTTTTAACTTTGCAAGGTGTTTGCTTTGAGTGTTGAAAAACACTGTGCCAGAATTTGCAAGCGGGAAATCCACATTGAAAATCTGGAAGAAAATTTGATTTTTAATACTACTCAATGTATTTTTTTTTATCAGTGTTATTGTTTTTATGACTTTTAGAATAAATTAATGTTTTCACCCACTTCTAATAAGCATTTTTTTTTTTTGTTGATTTTAGGTTGAAATATCTGTCTTGTTACGTACGTATATCGGTGTTGCCATGACCATTTCCACTGTGTGTTCCAATGTCATCTTTGCTGATATTATCCTTACGACTGCAGAAAGGTATTCAAGGTCCCTTTAGTGACTTATTAGGTGGAATCTTTTTTTCTCCTTTATTGGTTTATTTTTCATCTTGTATGTCACACTTATGTACCCCATTTCTGCGGACAGGCCCACATTCAGTCTTATTTTAATTGTAACTCCAGAGCTGTGCCAAATTCATGTTAATTCTTCGGTTTTTAGACATTTAAGGTGAGCGGAATAACGAGAAAAACTTTTGCACACCGGTAAGTAGACAGGTGCATAGGAGAAAGGCCGACTAAGGACTAAAGTAACGCAAAAAACTCCCGCACACGGTCTTCTCACTTGCAATAGATTTATTAGTCAACGTTTCGGTCAACCGACCTTCTTCAGGACAACAAATAGAAAATAATGGAGAGCATATCTTAAATGCAGGCTGGTAGGCCTACGTGGCCCAATCAGGTCAAATCACATGACTACTAGTCAGACGCATTTCAACAGTAAACATCAATACAAATAACCATATACCAAGGTATTAATAACCCCATTTAGGGAAACAATAATACAGTGTTTGCAAATACATAGCAAAATAGGAAAAATATATCCAAGCCAAAAGAGTGACCACACGTTTACTGTGCAATCATGAGATAACATGAATGAAAATGCAGAATAATTTTGCCGCCTCCTAATCGTCCCAACCTCTGAAAATAGGAGAAGAGACCAGATTAGAAAGGCTTTGCAAATATAAGTTCATCATTCAATCCATCAGGTGTTACAGTCTGTAAAGTGAATATCCAATACACTTTGCGACATTTGAGCAGCAAATCAAGATCACCACCTCTCCGTGGAGGGCTGACTTTTTCGAGACCACAGAAACGTAAAGTGGAAATGTCATGTTTTTTATCATTAAAATGAACAGCCACAGGATAATTTCTGTCATTTCTGCATATAGAGCTTTTGTGTTCACTAATGCGCTGTTTTAATTGCCTAGATGTCTTATCCACATATGCCAAACCACAGGGACAATGCAGCATGTATATCACATGTGTAGATGCGCAAGTTATTACTTCATTGATATGAAATCAGGTAGACACCAGAAGCGAGGTGAAGGGGAATGGGGATTTATTGAAAAACAAAAACAGGCACGAGGGCCAACGAAAAACTTGGCCCAAAGGGTTGCAGACCTGCCAACATGTACGCATTTTGCGTACAACGTACGCATTTTGACATCAAAGTACGCTGGTACGAGTTGATGCTATTTGAGTACGCATATCGCTGGATCTCTCCAGTTTCAGTTTTTGCGTCAGTTTAAGTTGACACACTCAGCAGTTGATGTCCGGTGAGCAGAGGCGCGTATGCATAACGAAAATATTTCGACCAATCAGAGAGAGTGTGTGCCTCACCTGCCCTCCCAACCACGGCCCTTTCGGAAAAAACCTCGCTTCGAATTGAGTTTAGTCTCATTCCCAAGGCTGCAAACCCTCTTCGCCACACCTCTGAGTCATCATATGTTGAAAATACACCCAATTCAAACATCGGTGAAATGGTAAATTCTACTATGGATGCAGCGAATCCTGTATTTTGATTAGTAGAATACCTACGGTAGAATACCTGGCGCTGCTTGAAGAGCTGACGTTCGATTATAATGCCGTTTCACTGCGTATTAATCTTATTGTCACGAAAAGCGAACGCCATTTACTTTAGTTTGAGATAATTTCGCTTTTAATTGGGTTTGTGTTTGCAGAAATACTGTGAAACGGCCTAAAACAATGAAATGTAATAACGAAGTTCGCAAAAGGCTTTCTGACATTCTGTGTAATGTTCCACATGATTGCCTCCAAAGGCAATCAAATGCACCACTAATGGCGCTTTTCCACTACTTGGTACGGGCTCAACGCTACTCTACTCGTTACCGGATATTTTTCTGGGAAGTTGTTTGCCTTGTGGATAGTACTGCCTCTGTGAAGCTGGTCATCATAGTGGCGCAGCACGAAACTTCCGCGATGTCATCCTCAATACGACACACAATGTAGCTACAGTTATATCAAGTTTACATTTATTCCATCGATTTTGTTAAAGATTTTTGTGTTCAAATCCGGTATTTTATTTTCTGAATTGAATTGCATTTTCTATTTGACATTGTCGTGTCCAATTCAGTTGCCCGTAAAATTGCGTGCCACCCCACAACGCAAAGCAGTGAAATCCGTAAAAGGCATGGAAAGCGAATGTATATTTCACTCTAAAGTTCACGGCAAAACAAACGAATTGTTAAAGTATGGGATAATTAAGTGATCATTGCTGAGCAGAGTTCCTCGTTGCAAATCGCAGGAAATGGCAGCCATCAGAATTAATCGCTTATGCGTCATCTCATTTGTGATAACTTTAAGAGAAAAATGATTCGTTGACATCCGTCATGTTTTTTTTTTCTGTGCGATTTTATTAAAACGAGGCTTGATAGCAGAACTTTCTTAAGGGGAATTGGTTAGGGAACATAACTGGACACAAGACCGTCACTTAATTTCGCCATGAACGGGTCACAAGCAAAGAGAAACACATTTCATGAATGTAGCTTTGATGAATAAGCGAAACCGTGTTTGAAAGGTAAGGCAACGCACAGTGTATCGAACAAGATGCCTATAACGGTATAATTTGATGATTATTATAACTGATTATGAAAACTCCTCAATCTAACTTGAATGAGAGGTCGACGACAGAGTCGTCTTTCGCAGTGACGATACACTCTGACCAATCAGTAGGCCTTAGTGTGTCACATCACTTTTTAGTACCTAGTACCCGGCTGGCTTTTTTGGAACCCCGGGAGAGCAGGTACCAGAAAAGGTGGTTCCAGTAAGTACTTTTTTCTAATGGAAAAGCAAAAGAGGCGAGTCGAGCTGAGCCGGTACCGCGTAGTGGAAAAGGGCCATAAGATGAGAATGATGGAAAGTTAAAAAGTGCAAGTGTTTAATGCATGGCAAATTGTATTTGTTTTGGTATTTTTGCCCATTTATTTAATTAATTGATTGATTTGCAATGAATGTCCTCTGTTGACTTGCCTTTCTGGCAACATTTTCAGTTATTATTGACTATGGATTACGCAGTTATTTTATGTGTAACTAAGAAAAGCAAAGTACTACATTTCAAATTCATTTTTACTGCTGTTCTGACAATAAATTTGCTGGCTGTTTGAAGTAAATTGTATCTCTATGCAATTTTATTTACCAGTAGGATGGGAGGTGATGGGTTTGGGGGGGGGGGGGGGGGGGGGTCAGGTTGTACTCATAAATTTTCTTCAAGGTTGGCAGGTCTGGGGTTGCAAAAGACAAACTAAGGTAAGCTACACAGAGCAGGGAACTAAGGATCTAAAAAGACAAGAACAAAAAACCACTGGAAACTCCAGGCAGAAATCCAAGAAAAATAAACAAGACTATGGCTATATTTACAAGGGCTATGAGCATGAGCAAAGACTTGAACATGAAACGAGACTAGGAAACAAGAACTTGAACATGGAACAAGACGCGAAACACTGTCTGCCAGCCAACTTCCACCGCATCCAGATAAAGGCTTAGAAATCATGGCACATGAGGGGCAACACCTGGAGAAGCAGAAACAAGAGGCATGGCAAGATCATGACATGGACAGAGATTGGATGACAAGACTTGCTCATTTAGGGGTCTATTCTCCCATTAGCGCGTAAGTCTTTTTTTACGCGCTTCGAGTTAAGCGCTTTTGAGTTACGCGTATTCTCCCCTACTCGCTTCGATCACGCCCACAGCGCTTAACTTCAGAATGTAGGCGGTCTTAAGAAAGAGGTGTGACTGATCCAGACTCTGTACAAAGCTCATTGATTATGGCTATCAGGAAAACATGGAAAAAGGATTTTCTGATTAACAATGAAAACGCATTTGTGGTCCATGGAAAACGCAAACCAGACTTTAAATTTGAATATCGTCGGCCTGCTGATAAAACCTCGTATCTCCAAACTGATAAGAAACGAAAACTCGTATGTCCACTATTATTACATGCAAAATCAAACATTTTTATTTTAAACTATATTTATCCATTTGTATTATAATAATAATTATTATTATTATTTTATTTTATATGTATTTTTTATTTTCCTGTGAAGTTTGTCATTGTGAAGATACGAGGGTTTTGTATGCCGCTGTAATAGGAGGCCGTACCAAGTACAAGACGTAATTCAGACATCTCTTTATTTATCCCCGTCGCGCGATTAGCGCGAAGCGGGGGATATAGCATTGGGCTCCGTCCGTACGGACACATAAAATTGCAGCGGCGGGGGATATGTTAGTGACAAACACTTGTTATTTCTTACTCTAGCCACCATGGTATTAAAGCTATGCATACAAACAAATTGCCGCGATAATGAAATAATAAATAAAGAATTTAGCGCTTCTCAATCAGCGAAATCAGATCATTGAAAATGTGCCCCTCCTACACCAGCCTGTTTGTTCCGTGGAAGACGGGGAAGAAGACAAAGGGAACACTCTAGTCACACAAAGACAATCAAAGACAGTTTATATGATCTCATTTAGAAATTGCGCCCTTGAAAACTACTCCGATGTCAGGTTTGCAACTAAAGGACATGGAAACGCTTTAACAAGGATTCTTACCCCGCACGCGGTCATCTCCCCGCCCCGAAACCGCCTCAGTAATGACGGAATTCCTTCTCCATAGCCTATCATCCTATTTGATTTGAGCAACACATTCACTTGAACTTGACACTAATACTTTATTATAATCAATTATCCCATTTACTGATAACAATTCTTTCCATGTCAGCTATTCTTTAAAGGCTATAATTGATTAACAAATGGATAGTGTTCTGGTATTTGCCAGGGTAGATCTCAATCTAGAGTAGCCTATTTAATAATATCTTTATTCACACATGAAATTACACAGTATTACCAATGGTAAAAAATTACTTGGACTCGAGTTAGTTAATTCAGATATCCTCAATTAGAAAATCAATCCCCTCACTCGTGAGAATATCACAAATTTTTAGATTATCACGAACATATAGGGCAGTCGCATTAGTTAATAGAACATGGAAGACAATGATGGCGACGTCGAGCCAAAGCCGAAAACCAAATTTCACAGATGTTGGTGTTGTATGGCAAGCAAACAATGAAGGCTGATCCGAGGAATTAAGCTGGGAATCGTTCTGGATGTGGCTTCGGTGGTGAGATGTAAGCGCAGTATCCCCGATATAAAGCATAAATGGAGAGATCTGCGGGGCGCTGTAAAAGCCAGGTTCTCTGGAGAACTGTACACGCAACAGTGGGCAACCATCATCCCCTGTGCATTTCACTGCACAGGAGGAGGGGATGTCATCCACTCTTTCTGCAGTGGAAGTGCATGGAGAATAACTTGAAGCGCCAACGAACTGCGTCAGACACCTTGACACAGACGCCTGTGATATGTGTATGACATCACCAGCCACTCTCTGAAACGACCCAGATGCTAGGAGCGACAGCGCAGTTCTGACGTTGATGACCACGGGTATGTTTCGTGGATAATTGCTGCGGCTGGATAGTTGTTCATCCAGTAGTCGGCAAAGATAGATGATTGCCTCATGCAAGGTCCAGACGAAAGCGCTGGATGCACTCGATGTTTGTTTGTCCCAGGATGTCCAAACGAAGCCGATATATGCGTGTTCGTCTTCAAGCTCGGCGGGCTCCTCTTACTCTTTCCCAATCACGCAAGAGTGCAAGCAAATGCAGGACTGGCATTGTGGCTTTAGATTTTGAGGGCATGGTAGAATGATGGTCTTATGTATACTCGTATTAATTAATAGTTTTGCGTTTGTAATTTAACTGATTGGAGAAGAGGCTGATGCGTAATATCATGTGATGATTTCGTTTGATAACGAAATTTGCTTTGTGAAATGTAGTTTAGAAATAAGGAAGAACAATCGAATATTAAATGTCTCAACCTTTACCATGTTAAATAAAATAAAAGTAATGTTAAAATTCGGCCTATAACCGACATCAAACGCAATATTCAATTTCGCCTAATGTTGGCGCTTGACCTTAATACAGCCCTCAAAAGCGCTTAACAGAGAAGGCGCGTAAGCCAGGGGGAGAATACGCGTAAGTGTTATTTGCATGAGAAACGCCCGGAAACGCCCCGATTTTGGCCTTGCTCCGCCCCAAGCGCGTAAGTGCCTTCAAGGCGCGTAATGCACAGACTTAAGTCGAGGGGAGAATACGCGTAGGCTGAAAAGCGCGTAGCTAAGCGCTTTTTTCGACTTAAGCGCATGGGAGAATAGACCCCTAAGAGAATGAGCGTGCTTAGCTTAAGTACCAATTAAGTATGCAGTTTGAAAGCAGCATGAATGTTCAGAACAGAAAAGCACAGCAAGATCTTGAAATAGCAAAGCAGGAATCATGACAATAAACTCCCTGTCTAAATTAGTAGTATTAGTAATGTGCCTATCTAAGAATTACACCACCCAGTGAGTGTTAGTAAATGTTAGTAACTTAAAAACAGTTAATTGCCAATTAAGCTTAGAGAGCCCCGAATCAGCACAGCACAGAAGGAAGAGGGAAATACCAAAGCCAACCAGAGCTCTGAAAATGTGCAACAACGAAGGCACGGGGCGGAACGCAGACAAGCGGTGGAGTGGCTTGGCAGACCTGGCAAAAACAAAAACATGGAAAAGTAAAAACATGGACAATGAACATGAATTATGAAATGCAATGACCTGATACAAGAAACTGTTAAAACTGTGACATGAACTATGAAACTTGAACTATGAAACATGAAACTGTTAAAACCATGAGCAATACTGTTCTGGCCAAAGGCCAGAACCCCGGAACACAACATTCATTTATGGAAAATTTCTTATTAGTATGAGGATGATATAAAAAGTTGGTTTATAAGGTATTATTGCTCTGTGCACAATTTCCACAATGATAATTTCCCGCAAGTAAAGGGGATTAAAGCTGCTGAGTGGGCTGCTTAGGCTTGTAAGTGGTAAAATCAGCATGACCAAGGAGGTCTGGTTTTAACAGTTTCATGTATCAGGATTTCATAGTTCATGTTCTTTATTCATATCACAGTTTTAACAGTTTCTTGTGTTAGGATTTTGCATTCCACAATTCATGTTTATTGTTCATGTTTTTACTTTTCCGTGTTTTGTTTTTTGCCAGGTCTGCCCAGCCTCTCCACCGCTTGTCTTCGTTCCGCCCCGTGCCTTCGTTGTTGCACATTTCAGAGCTCTGGCTTCCTTCTGTGCTGTGCTGGATTCGGGGCTGTCTAAGCTTAATTGGCAATTAATTGTTTTTAAGTTACTAACATTTACTAACATTCACAGGGAGGTGTAATTCTTAGACAGGCACATTACTAATACTACTAATTTAGATAGGGAGTTTATTGTCATGATTCCTGCTTTGCTATTTCAAGTCTGCTGTGCTTTTCTGTTCTAAAAACATTCATGCTTCCTTCCAATCTGCATGCCTCATTGGTACTTAAGCTGAGCACGCTCATTCCTTTAATGAGCAAGTCTTGTCAACCAATCTCTGTCCATGTCTAATGATCTTGCTTTGCCTATTGTTTCTCCTCCAGGTGTTGCTCCTCATGTGTCCTGATTTCTCTACCTTTATCTGGAGGCTGTGGAAGTTGGCTGGCAGACAGAGTCTCAAGTCCATGTTCAAGTCTTTCCCTAGTTGTCTCTTGTGAGCTTTTCAGATCTAGTCTTGTCATTGCATTTCACAGTCTTTTTATTTTTTGTATATATATAGCCTTTGTGTTTCTTGTCCTTTTTGAACCCTAGCATCGTTATTCTTTTCTGTTCATGGTTATTCTGCCCAGAGTTTCCAGTGGCTTTTGCTTTTGGTTGTTTTTGGATTCTTTCGTTATTAGCTCTGTGAAGCTTTTTTTTTTTTTTTTTTTTTTAGTTTTTTTTTTGCAACCCTTTGGGCCAAGTTTTAATTAACACCTTATTCCCTCCATCTTGCTCCAGGTGTCTAACTGGTCTCGCATCATAAATGGGGTTATTAATACCTTGGTATATGGTTATTTGTATTGTTTACTTTTGATATGCGTCTGACTAGTAGTCATGTGATTTTATCTGATTAGGCCACATAGGCCTACCAGCCACCATTTAAGATATGCTCTCCAGTATTTTCTGTTTGTTGTCCTGAGGAAGGTCGGTTGACCGAAACGTTGACTAATAAATCTATTGCAAGTGAGAAGACCGTGTGCGGGAGTTTTTTTTTTTTCCGAGACATTAAAAGGTGAGAAATTGAGGTATTTAGTCAGGCACTTTTTTTTTGGTTTTTGAGATTTTTGTTCCCAAAGTTAGGTGCAGGTGTGAGGTACAGTTCAGGAACCACTCGCTAGAGACAGAAATCTAAAAAACACATGCCTTTAATGGAGTCTGAGTCAAAGGCAAAAAAAAAAGGAATTGCCAAGCCGCAATACGAAATCCAAAAACAGTGTCGACTAGACAGGGAGGGGTCAGAACCAGTAAGACAGATGAGCAGAGGTACAAAAATGATAGGCAAAAAGTCGTAGTTGATGAACAAAGTCAAGGGTCATACACAGGGCATTCAAACACAGAAATCATGGTCATACAAAAATAGATTGAAATCCAGAAAGACAAAAAGGGCAATGGCAAAAATCCAAAAAAAGTCGGACAATCCAGTAGAAGAGTAACAATACTCAATGGCATACAAGGCGCTCTGCACAAAGAAATATTGATCAACATTCTGACAAGGAGCTGGCTGTGAAAACACTGCTTTAATGGACAAGAGGGAAGTTGCATGCTATGTAGGGAACAGGTTAATTGGATCAAATTAATTACAAAGGAATGAACCTGAGGAAGTTCCTGATTACAAGAAATTGGCAAAAGCCAAAATGCGGACATGGATCACAGAGACAGCCCACTGACAAACATACGGCTCCGGTTAGGGAGTTCTACCGTGCACAGTGAGAGGCAGAACAGAACAGCCAGGTGTAGAAAATCTGCTTGAAGCACAGCAAAGTAAATTGAGTGAAGGCAAGGGGTGGAGACTAGAGCAGAGCGAGTGCTGAGAGCTTGTTAGTCAATTAGTAATGTGCAGCTATACAATCCCTACTGCTTGTTAGTAAGTTAATACTATAAACAATGTTAGTCTTAGTAAGTTTAACTAAAAACAAACTGTTAGTATTGTTAGTAAAATTAAAAGCAAGGTGAAGGAAGTAAACGAGATCGGAAGGAATGGTTGAAATCCCAGAAACCATGAAATCACCGAAAGTATGGCACACAATACTGGGGCAGTGAGCGATCACATGACAAAAAACCAGACGGGGAGACAAAGTGCAATGCATGGTATGACACAAAACATGGACCGGAATATGGACCGGAACTGAGGGAATGTAATATGGGAGAATATGCTGGAATAAACATGAAAAAAACATGGCATGGATCAAAACATCGCAAAACATGAACAGAACAAGGCAGAATCATCACAGCAGGCTAATTGTTTCCTGTTTGTACAGTGGATTAACATTAATAACCAGACACCTGTGAGGATGGGTAGACCATTGATTTGAAGCTGCCCAACCCTGTTCCTGGGGAGCTACCATCCTGTAGGTTTCTACTCCAACCCTAATTCAACACACCTGATTCAGCTCTTCAGCAGCTCGTCAAGATCAGTCACTGGGAAAGCAGTTGTGGTTTGCTTTGGTTGGAGTGATAACCTTCAGGATGGTAGCTCTCCAGGAACAGGGTTGGGCAGCCCTGGGCTAAACAAAGGACATCAGAAACATCCTTGGCACTATGCTCCATCTTGGAGCAGCGGCTACAGATATTTTGACAAGATCTCCAATTCGCCTACTTGCAGTGGTGTTCAGGGGCCCATAAAAATGTAAACCAAGAAGATTAAGAAATTAGCTGAGTCACCAGCCCTTTCAGGATATTTCAACATGCCAAAGGAAGTCTTATAGCACTCTTTGCCAATGTCTGGATATAAGGGGATGAATGTTCAAAAATATATCAGTATGGCAGTATGGCAATATAACAGGATGGCATCGCAACCTTTTAAGATACAGTCACGAAACATTGCAAGTGAGTAGTTGGGATAAAAAGGAATGCTTAGTTTGAAGATGGGCTTGATCTGAGTATGCACTCACTGAACAGGTTGTGGTCTGAATACGCACTTGCTGAACGTTTTGTAATGAGGACTGCTATACTGAAAACAAAAGCAGCATTGCTGTCACGGCTGCTAGAATCCCCCGTGTTCTCAAGTTCTTTTTCACAAACACCTGAGCTAAAAACTGGATCTGCACTTACCTCTTATATCAGTGAGGTAGTGGAACCCAGTGTCCTTGCTAAGTGCATATACTGTGAGCAATTTGGGAAACTGTATGCTCATTTATCAAACTGTTTGATAATAAAGTCAGTAAAATGTTAACAGCCTTTCTAAAGTTTGTTCATAAATGTTCAGTAAATAAATGACTGTAAACAATGTTAAAGTCAAGAGTGCAATATTCACCTCCCACTTGCATCAGTTTTAAGTCTTCATTCATCTTCATGAGAATTTTTTTGATGTTGGACTTCAAGATCCCACCTTCTTACTCAACAATTTCACAACTGTGCCCTCAAAATGTCATGGTTACATGGATAGATATGGATAGATATTCATTGCTCCTTTAACATTTACTGCATGCCTACAGTACTTTAGCTGGGCCACTCCCCCAGTGCTTGACAAAAGCAGTTATTTTCTGACGATCAATAAAACTCAGCTGTTTCGTGGTATTTAGTAGAATTGAAAGGATAGAATGAGATTGCTGATAGGAAATTCAATGGTAGCTTGCGGAATACTAAGAAAAGAATTCAGTTTGTTTGTTCTCCTGTATCTGGGACATGCATCAATCCAGGCAACTAGCACCACACCTTTAAATTTTCAAAATGCTCTCATCAAGGCAAAGTATTTGGAGTGGATTTTTTTTCTATTTCTGTTTTTGTCAAGTCTGTTCTTTTCCAGGCATGGTCTCAACAAGGCTTACCCGTTTTGTTTCATTGAGCAATCAGTATGAATGACATCTGATAAATTAAGAGATTCTGGTCACCTACTGTTAGCAGCGAATATAATTTCTACAATGTAGGTTTATGGACTGGCATGAAAATAATTCTGCAAATTTTTGTGCTTTAATGAAACTGCTGTTACTATTCTCATTCTTGCCATGTTGTTTTTCGGCAAAAGGGCCATACAACACTGTTTCCAAAAAATTTGGGCTGTTGTATAAAATTTAAGTAAAATCAGAGCGCCATGGTTTGCAAATCATTTAAACTGTATATAAGAAATCCCAGAGAAACTAAGTCTTTTTAGAAGTAAAGGTGGCGATGGCTTCACCATGCAATGGAAGACTGTGAATAACAATTTATGAATTATAGCTGCTGTGCAGCAATGGTTGGGGCTGGGCAATTTTAGGCCAAATTAGGCTATTCTGAGCAACAAGCAGAGTGTCGGAAGATGAAAAAAGTGGCATTCTAATGTGCATTTTACATCAGTTGAAGCTTGAACTCACAATTTCTGAGACTGAGGTTGACTTCTATCTCACTGAGCTCATTGGCAAGTGACACTTTATCTGTGGTTTCACAAATTGACTAAACCAAGCATCACGGTGCCACACAGTAGCCATCCATGCCACGGAAAAGCAAATTTCGAAGTGAAAGTTCCAAATTTGTAGCACATATGGTTAATTTGTTACAAATTTTCAAAGTTTTGAAATTTAGAGGCTTGCTGTAGCGCCACCATCAAGACAATCAGCCTTTTTTTGTGGCTGAGGCAATCTGGCATGGGACTGGACCTTTCTGCAAAGTTCAGTGATTTTTCGCTCATGGGAAGTAGGATTTCCATGAAAGATGAAGAAGAAGAAGAAGAACATGCAGGATAACAATAGGGTCCTGGCAGCTTAGGCTGCTCGGTCCCTAATAATGTTTCTCAATGTAAAATTGCAAATAACTAACGAGATTCATCATCTCAGTACAAAATATTAAATGTTTCTGAGAATCCAGAGTAATCTCTGTATACAAGGAACAAGGCTGAAAGCCAACATTCAGTGGATGTTCACGGATGGGTTCAGGGACTCTTATAAAAACCATTGTCAGTGAACACAGTTTGTCTCTGCATCCTCAAATGCGAGTTAAACCTCAACCATGTAAAGATAAAACCATATATAAAAAAGATCTAGAAATACTACCACCATCACTGGGCTTGAACTCATTTAAGATCTACTGAGGCAAAGTGGAAAACTGTCCAGTGGTCTGTTTAATGAAAATGTGAAATTCTCTTTGGAAATCATGGATGCTGCATCCTCTGCCCCATGGAGGACAGGGACCATCCAGCTTGTTATCAGCACACAGTTCAAAAGCTAGCATCCGCAATATCATGAGGGATGCATTGGTTTACATGGGTAACTTGCACATCTGTGGAGACACTGTAATGTGGAAAGAAGCCACTAGATGGCAGTATTGACCTTTTTTTTTTTGTTAAGCCCAGGCTGGAGCTTGGTTTGGGCATGTCCGGGACATGTCTGAAAGTGAAAGTCCCAGAGAGAAAAAAAAAAAGTCTAAATGTGGGAGGGGGCTGCAAAAGAGTGTATAAGGAGAAAAACTGAGAGAGTGGAGTAAGAGGAGAAATTGCAAGGAGAAGGATACATTTGACCAGACCTGTCACTCTTTTCAAGACCTGTGAAGTTTTTTGTGTTTTTTTGCCTGTGTTGGAGCATTTTCCTCACCTGGAACATCACCAAGCAACCCCGTCTCAAGGGACTGTAAATATTTTTTTTCTTTTATATATCAAGCTTGGTCAGTAATATAAGTTCTTGGTTTGTGTTGGTCTTTGTTTAATTAAATCTGTTTGAGTGAGTTTTAAAATTATGTCTGTCATCCCTTGCTGTCGTAAATTTCGTAACAAATTGGGGATATAACAACACCATTAATGCTAATAAAGGATTTGGAGCAACATATACTGCCATACAGACATTTTTATCAGAGGAGGCTTTGCTTTTTTCAGCAAAACAATGCTCAACACCATACTCTGCACACATTAAAACAACATGATTCCATAGTAAAAGAGTTTGGCTGTTAAACTGGCCCACCTGCAATCTGGACCTGCCACCATCAGAAAATATTTGGGGCATTATGAAAAAAAAAAAAAAAAAATTTCTTGAGGCAGGGCTTGAGATGTAAAACCTGACCTTGGCCTGTCAGTGCAGATTTTATTTGTTTTTTTCCATGCACATTTCTCTCAGGCACTCCAGTTTGTTAACTCTTTGTAATGTCACAATGCTTGGATCGATTGGCAGATCTAATTTGCCTGTATATCTGTGTGAATTAATGAGTTATGTTTGTCATTTAACGGATTGGTCACCTATAAAGTTGGTATTCCTGCTTTTTGCCCACTGTACAATGGCATAAGCTCACCTGTGCCCTAAACACCCTCTGATCAGGCCTAAGCGGATTAGACAATTGAGCCCCTCAGAACAATGGTGGTCTAACTCCTTTTTTATCATTTAGAGAAAATAGCTTTCAAATTTTTGGCATTGTCAAATTCAGCATGCCAGTAAGTATTTAGACCTGTCTTGAAGTGACATCCTTTGAATCTTCGCTTTCATGGTCAGAAAGTATTTTGTTGTCAACGTTGATGATTTTTGTTATTTTTGCATGTTTCACTTAAAAACTAAGAATTTTGGAGTTAGACCACTCTTGCACTACTATCTATATTTCAGAGGTGGAACTAACAATCATCTGATCCATTATTGCACGAATAAATTTCACCTTTAGCATGAAAAATATGGGTCAAACTCAGGAAATTAGAAAATCGGAGTTGGACCACTATTGTTTTGAGGTGCTCAATTGATGTACGCAGTTACGCTCAATTTTATAGCTCAATTTTTTTTTGTTCATTGTTTCCCTTCTGCTAGGGGTTTCAGTGTATTGACTTGCAGTGCAAATAATCACTTACAATAATAGATTTAACCATACAACCCCAATTCAGAAAAAGCACATTATGAAAAATGTGAATACAATCAGAAAGGATGTGTCTTTAATAACTAAATAAAAATACACAATTTGATGACTGCCATAGGGTCCAAAATAGTCAGACTGTTTACCACTGTTAAACATGTGCATATTTTTTAGCGTTTGGGTACCAAAAAAACAGCAGTTGCTAAAGTCTAGTCTGCAAAATATTTCCTTGTTCCTCCATTATCCAGGCTTTTTGCTGCATGACTGTATGGGGTCTTTGTTTCTGTATATTTTGCTTCAAATTGTGCCTTGCACTCTCAAATTGAAACCGATTGGAGCCAATTTTGCACCCACACTCTGCACTGCAGCCATGCACTTGTGATCCATGCAGAATGTGGTTTGGCATTGTCTTGCTGTAAAGTACAGTTCAAAGACATCCCTCGAACTGACAGTGTTCAGTATCTATTTCTGGAAGGTGATAGTATCCACTATTTTCAGGGCAGTTAATGCATTGATGTCATTGATTTCCTGTAGCACTAATTCTAAATAAAAACTAAATAAAAAGTTTAGTCCTTTCAACCTGTTAAGTACACATCCTACATGTAGCATAGTGGACTCCTGACTCATTCCTCAACCCACCTTATGCACTCCTTTGTCCCACATTGAAACCCCAGCCTATTGCTTAAGACACATGAGGCAAAGGAATCCACATATCTTGTTTTAAAGGTCCCGACAAGAAACCAGAACTACCAGCAGTGTGACTCCCTTGTTGCAGTTGCAAAGATTCAGTGAAATCCTGTAGATAATGACTTTTATCTTTCATTAGATCGAGTAGGGTTTTTTTTATGATAATTGAAGAGAGTGTAATGCTTTACTCAGCAATTCAAAGTAACAGAGCTTCATTCTAAAAAAAAAAAACAGCATTTTTCCTTCCTGTTATTATTGATCTAAATTAAGATTGCAAATGCTTTTTGTTCATCTTAAGAAATGAGTATTGATATTGCAAATGCTTTTTGTTCATCATTAAAAATTAGTATTGATATTGCAAATGCTTTTTGTTCATCTTTAGAAATTAGTATTGATATGATAGATTCATGTACAGCCTGTGTGTTTTTTGCTCTAAAAATGGTTGTCAGCCCTCCTTTGAAGAATCAAAAGAGACAATGTTGTATGGACCTTTCAGATTATGCTGTTGTGAAGTTTTACCATATACTTTGTACATCCAGATACAAGACCTCCGCTTCAATTGTCAATATGAGGTCTGTCACTTCGAGAGGCAGTGTAACTTACCTTCTGCAGCTCTTAGAGGGTAAAAATAGAACACCAGTACACTCCCGTTGTCAGGGAGGGTTTACCTTTACTTTTTGATGCCAGGGGCTCAGCCGCTGGCACTGTAATTTTCTGTGAAAAGGTTAATATTCAGATTCAATATGAAAAATGTCATTGAAAAAAATATCTGTCATTGAAAATAGGTACGAATATCTGACATTCCAGGAGTTTTCCTTTCTGGAGTACAAACTTGACTCAAGTGGGATGTTCTTGCTTTGTTCATCTACTATAAACAATAAAAAATTCTATTATTTGCTTGCCAGTACTGACTATGCTTTGTCTTTAACCCAAGTAAATTTTTGCACGTTGGTAGATAGGAAATTATTTAGATGCCCTATGTCTGTGAAAGCCAGGGGAAAATAATCTCTCTTGGAGAATGGACAGCTGATAGCCCACTAGTATTTGGTTGTTGTCTGAATTTTATTCATTGTTGTTATGTTGAGATTTGGCTAGGTCTCAGAGGTTTATTATGTGAGTGGACAAAAAAAATTTTTATCCACAAAATGAGCTCATTTCAAATTTGATGGCAGCTACAGGCCTCAAAAAACTTGGAACAGGGGCCTGTTTCCCATGGTGTAGCATCCCCTCTTCCTTTTAACACAGAGTGGAGGCGTCTGGGCATTGAGAAGACAAGTTTTCTTGAGTCTAGTCATTGGATTTTGATCCCACTCTTGTTTAATACAAGCCTCCAGCTGCTGGAGAGTTTTGGGTCTCCTTTGATGGACTTTTCGTTAAATTATGCGTCAAATGTTCTCAATCGGTGAAACATCAGGACTCCAGGAAAGCCAGTTCAGCACACGGACTCCTCAACTCAAAGCCATGCTGTTTTAATAGCTGCTGTATGTGGTTTTGAATTGTCCTGCTGAAATACACAAGGCCTTCCCTGGAATAGATGTCGTCTGGAGGGGAGCATATGTTGCTCTAAAATCTTTATATACGTTTCAGCATTCATGGAGTTTTTTAAAACATTCAATTTTCCCACACCATATACACTAATACATCCCCATACCATCACAGATGCTGGCTTTTGAACTGAAGGCTGATAACAAGAGGGATGGTCTTTATCCTCTTTAGCCCGGAGGACACGACGCCCATGATCTTCAACAAGAATGTCAAATTTGGACTCGTCTGACCACAGGACACTTTGCCACTTTGCTACAGTCCATTTTAAATGAACCTTGGCCCACAGAACATGGCGACACTTCTGGATCATGCTCAACAATGGCTTCCTTTTTGCATGATCGAGTTTTAGGTGGCATCTGTGGATGACACGGCAGACTGTGTTAACAGACAGTGGTTTGTTGAAGTATTCCTGGGCCCATTTAGTAATGCCAATGATAGAATTATGCCAGTGAGTAATGCAGTGACGTCTGAGGGCCCAAAGATCACAGGCATCCAGTAAAGGTTTTCGGCCTTGTCCCTTACGCACAGAGATTTTTCCAGTTTCTCTGAATCTTTTGATGATGTTATGCACTGTTGATGATGAGACCTTCAAAGCCTTCGCAATTTGGTGTTGAGGAACATTGTTTTTAAAGTATTCCACAATTTTTTTACGCAAGCCTACACAGGTTGGAGAGCTTCTGGCCATCCTTACTTCTGAGAGACTTAGGCCCGTATTCAGAAACAACACTCACACTCACCATAAAGTGAGTAAATGTAACTGAAGTGTGAAAGACAGAGAGACCTACCACTAACCAAGGGAGCGGTCCCACTCCTCACCAGTTGATATTCACAAATGCTACTCGAGCATAACTGACAGTAGTGGGCACTGGATACCACAGGCGGTGCGTCGGCTGCTGCAAAGGGATGCTCAATCCTCACCTTTCAGTGCTGAATGACCTAAACCTGACGCAGTTTACTTTGCTTGATTAGAACGTTTCTCAGACCAATTGGTAAAACGACCATGCAATTTATTTTTAATAGCATTGTTATACATTGCTTCACAAAATTGAGGCGTTTCTTTCGCACATAAATGACGACGTAAATATCAGCATGTCTTCATAAATTCTGTGGTCGAGTGGCTCTTGAAAGGTGCAGGACAGCCCGCGAGGCTCACGATGCAACAAGCTGTGAAACGTGCCGGACATTTCCTTCTATATTCAGCAATTAAGAATGTAGAAAAGAATGGATTCTCGTGACTTACAGCTAAATGAGCCTCGCAGACCGATCCACACGCCCCCACGAGTCGCTGAGCGCAGAATTTCCCAACCCATGAGTTAAGAAATCTGAATGAGTGAGAGTTTCTGCAATGGTAATTTAAATGAATTGAAAACAGGGCAATAATTATCAGTGCTCATTCTAACTTAACAAGTGGAACTGGCAAAACATGATAATCCTTCGTATTTTTGGAGTACAAGTAAATAAATTTTATTAAATGATTGGATATGACCTTTTTTCAATCATTATTTCTAAGGGATGGTTTTGAGCTTCCCCTATTGCCAGTTCACCAATAGGTACTGGTGGTTACACAAATGCTAACCTCGAGTTCACCACAGTGCAGTTCGTAAACACTGAAACCAGGTGGTCAGTTAGTAAGTTACCGGCATCGTTATCATCATTAGAATTAAATTTGCAATAGTTGCGATTGCGTCGAGCACATAGCTTTAAATGATTCAGAGTTTCCAATGTTTGTAACCACCTAAAAGCCCTGACAACGAAATATCGGCGCAAGTTAGTGCGGCTCAAGGGAGGTGTTCCCTGCCCTCAACCTTCACTCAGAAAGAGACGCTATTTTCAATGTGAGTGAGGTCTCTGAAAGCAAATGAGGGTTAGGACAACCTCTGACTCATTTAGTATAACCTGACACTAACTAAGTTTTAGTACTCACTCGCACTCAATTGGTGTGAGTGTCGTTTTTGAATACTGGCCTTAGTCTCTCTAAGACATCCCTTTTATAGCCAATCACGTTACACACCAGATGCCAGTTAATTTAATTACTTTCTAAATGTTCTGTCAGCTGATTCTCATGTATTAATTGCTTTTTCAGCCCTTTTTTGCCTGTGTCCCAACTTTTTTGAGTCCTGTTGCAGCCAGAAAATTTGAAATAAGCTCATTTTGTGGATAAAAATGTAAAATGGCTCAGTTTCAACGTTTGAAATGTCACCTATGTTCCATTGTAAATAACATATTGGCTCGTGATTTTATCCACAATTTACACTTTGTCCCAAATATTTTAAAATTAGGGTTGTACTATAGTCCTCACAACTGTATTGCTGTCGTTTGAAAATCTGTATTACGACTACAGTGATATTACACCATGGTGGCGAAAATATCATCCACGATAGGATGACTATGCTTGGTACTATGAGAATTTTTCATTAGGGTTCATTTGTCACTTCCCGGCATTAACATTACTGTTGCGGACCTTTTGAGCAAAGAGGCAAAGCAGGAAAAAAGGTCTCGATGAAAATATTTAATACCATTTATAGCCAGAAGATGGCAACAATGCACCACCTATTTCTTTTGGTTTTCGGAGGATTATTACTTATGATTATTCGGTCACGATTGGAGATGTTGTGAATGCCTTTTAATGTACTTCGAAGCTGGGCATTTCCTCTCTCAAAGTAATTTTATGAAGATCAAAATGAGCATGTATGAATGCACCAGTTCTGTTGGCAGAGAAAGGTCCTTTGAAACAGACTCCAAACTTGAGTACGCATCAAACTCAGTGGCATGCCGTCAAATAGAGGCTCTTCGGTAACCTCGGCTATACTGCACTATAGCTCTTCAGCTGTTCCCTTTTAAGTTTGATTGATTAACAATCAAACAATTTATTAACTGAATAATCAAAACCAGCAATAGGCTTACATGACCTAAAATGATTCCAAAAGTGATTGCCTAATGGCTGTATTTATATGATTGAGGTGAAATTGTAAGAATGGCCACAATCCAAATAAATTCAATAAATCCAAAACTTTTCTAACTATCTCTCGTTTTAGCCTTTTTTTCAGCAGCTGAGAAAATGCTAAAATGAGAGAGGGAGGTCAGAATTTTTCTATTTACCTATTTATTTGCTGATTAAAACTTCGTGCATTCATTTGGATTATTGCCATCCTAATGCTGGGCTTATACTAAACGACTTTTCAAGTGATTTCAATGTCACAAATTTCCAAAGTCAAGCCAAGGTAGCAATAGTTGACTGATCAAAATAAAGATTGCGGTGAATCAATATGCAGCCAACTAGGCTTCTGAACATGAGTGTTTAAGTTGTTTTCAAATAATTTCTTTGAAACCAATAAAAAAAAATAACACCAAACAGGTTTGCTGTGTCTTTGAAATCTTAATGACCTAATAAATGGTTAGTTTTAGTGACTATATGTCCACTGTGTCAACATTTAAAAGTCCGTTGATTCTACAGTTTCAAGAGTGACAATTTTCCTTTTTATGCAATAAAGTAATTTATAATAGAGTGCAATTTTAATAGGCAGTCCTCCAGCTCCTCAGCCATCGCCCAGATAGCTATTTTTGACGTAACACGGCTTAAAAGTGTGAATAATCCATACGAGCAGCACAGTTTAGAAAAAATTGCATTAAAATTCTGGGATTGCAGTTATGGCTGGAATAAAAAACCAGCAAACACAGTGGATCTCCAGGATCAAGTTTAGAGACCCCTGTCTTCGGGGTTAAGCCGGTTCAAAAAACTTGTCAGTTCTTCGCTCTGTAGCGACCACTTCTGGTCAGCAAGGCGTATGTAGCTGTACAAGGTAAATTGTGCGCTGACTGTGTGATCCTTCGACAGCATTGGTAGGATGTAATGGGCTCTTTGCACTTAGTAAGCACGTTTGGACACACAAGGCTGGAGAGCAAGTCATTCAATGTCCCTTGATAAACACATTGGAGAAATGAGTTTAATTTAAAAAAGAAAAAGAGCAATCTTTTTCATCGACCCTTAGTATATATATATCAACATTTAAAATTAATCTTCGGATAGATCTTAAATTATTTGCCTGTTTGAGCAAGATTTTTGCTCTATTTCACCACAAATTTGTTTATTGCACAGCGACTGTCATGAGGAAATAGTTCAATCACAAGGCATTTATTACAACCCCAATTCTGAAATAGTTGGGAATTAGTGTAAATTGTGAATAAAATCAAAATTGCAGTGACTTTCAGGTCACATGAGTCAATATGTTATTTACAATAAAACATAGATAACATTTCAAATGAGACATTTTACATTTTTATCCACAAAATCAGCTTATTTCAAATTTTCTGGCTGAATCAGGTCTCAAAAAAGTTGGGATACAGGCAAAAAAGGGCTGAAAAAGCAATTCATAAGAGAATTAGCTGAAAGAACATTTAGCAAGTCATTGGGCTATAATTTCTTGGTGCAGCGCAGGTGGCGTAGCGTGGCGAAGCCCACGCAGTGGTAATTTCGTCCGGCGCAGCCCGCGCAGTGGTAATTTCGTGAGGTGCAACACTGGGAGCATCCTTTGGTAGACGAACGTGCGCCGAGATGGGTGTGGCGGCGTAGTGGGGAGAGGTGTCACATATTCATCAAGACGCAGTGGAAAAAGTCTCCGCTGGAGTTGCGCAGAAACTTGCCAGCTCCAACCTGGTTTAATTTCTGTGCAGAGGTAATTTGGCTGACCGGCGCACAGTGCGCACTCGTCACCGAAATCTCACAGGCAGGTTTCCAGAATGTCAGGCACATTTCAATGCAATAAATATTTACAGGAAGCACTATTTAATGTAACTATCCGAATAAGGACATAAATTATAGTATCTACATCGATTGCCCTGATGTCAGATTTAAGGCTGTTGGCAGGCGTAATGGAAACTTGGCCTGGCTTAATCAACGTAGCTGAATCTGTGATGCAAACTAACGACTTCACATCTTTCTCAGCCAACCACAAACTGGATGCTTGCGTTCTATGCTCAGTAAAGCCGCTTGTGCACTGGACACGAAACGAAGTTTTCGAAGGACTGATTACAGACAGTCATTGCAAAACCGCGATAGTCGGACAGGGTTTTAATATAGCTCCGTGTCCGAAAGTCATAGAAGTTCTAATTTTTCCGAGTATTCCAGGAATTATTAGACGTGCAAACTTGGCCATGTTTGTGTTCGACCTTCATGCAATGCAAATTCATAGCTATCGACTTTTCTTGGTCTTTTTTGCCTATTCGTCTATGATCTTCCGTTGAGGATAGACAACAGTCTTTATTCGGTCTTTCTTTTGAAAATTAGTCAGATGGATCGAAAAGATTCACACTACATTTCCACACCAGAGATAAAATAGTAGCCTTCTTGTAATCAGTGAGCAAATCAATTCCATGACCATTGACAGTGTGAATAAATGCACGATCAAGACTGTCCGACGCGAAATGCAAAATACTCCATGTCCAGCAGCCAGCAAAAAGTAAAAGTAGCCTATTGATATGAGAACACATTTTTATAACGAAATAAAGAATAAAATATATCACCAACAAACGAAGCATCCAAAAAAGATGACCCGCAAATAAATAAATCGCAGTGTTCATTGGATATTCTATTGTTAAAATGTTTCTTTTTATTCTTTATTTCAATCTGTTCTAATCGTCCTCCTTTTTTTGTCAGACCGGTGGCATTGTACATTGTTCCGTGCCAATGTCGAATCGCTTTATTGAGCAGAGCTTAAACAGAAACATTGAATGAAATTCTCGGTACTCATCTTGAAGAACTGAGCCCTCTTATCAAAACATTCATGTTTAATATCTAAAAGAGTCAGAAGATTTGAAGAAATTAAAAACAATAATCGACTGTCGGACAAGAAGATATATTAAAACCCTGTCACACTTTCGGACACGAGACACTGCGTTCAACGCAATCTGTCGTGTGAAAAACTATTTTCGCATCCAGTGTGCAAGCTGCTCAATTCTCCACTATTATTGTCACTTAGGTCATTTTAAGGGGGAGAAAGGAATAGCCTACAGCCTGATTGCTATGATGTCGTACTGAATTAAGATCACATATTGAAAATAAATGTGTAACGTATCTTGCATTGTTGTCCATGCATGTTAATCTCAACATACAACAGTGTGTAATAGTAGGAACACGCTATCCATCGTTTCTCTTCCCAATGAGCTACCGTATTTCATTCCAACTTCATAAGTTTGAATGATCTGACGTAGTTTTGTTTTGAAATTCCATTCAAATTCGCTAATGGTAATAATTCGCAAATGCCCTAGCTAGCCAGCTAACTCATATTTGTAATGCTTAATAAAGACGTAAGCGGTGCAGAAAACATGCCTGAAGCAGCAAAGTAAAATACAACATTAACGCATCATACAGATATAGGACTGAGGCTTCTATATTTCAACACATTAAAGGTGAGGAGAGGAGCTCATTTGACCGGTGAAGATTTGACTCGGCTGTGTTACACCCAAACACGCCTTCTTTGCCACTTGCACAGGAAGGCGGGACAGAGGCGGTGCAGAGGAGTACTTGCGCCAGGCTACGCCGGGCACGAAATTGCAACATACGCCTGGAAACACCCCGTTGGCGCGGCGCACCCCCCATTCGCCGCGCCTGCGCTTGGTCTACGAATTTAGAGCCCATTAAGTTAACTGGCATCAGGCATGTAACATGATTGGCTATAAAAGGGATGTCTAAGAGAGGCCGAGTCTTTCAGAAGTAAAGATGGCCAGAGGCTCTCCAACCTGTGAAGGCTGAGTAAAAAATTGTGGAATACTTTAAAAACAATGTTCCTCAACGTCAAATTCCAAAGCCTTTGAAGGTCTCATCATTGACAGTGCATATCATCATCGAAAGCTTCAAAGAAACTGGAAAAATCTCTGTGCATAAGGGACAAGGTCGAAAACCTTTACTGGATGCCCGTGATCTTTGGGCCCTCAGACGCCACTGCATCACTCACCAGCATGATTCTGTCATTGACATTACACAATAGATAAAATTGTAAAATTTTTCAGTTACAACATTTGCTATGTTATCTGTTCCATTGTGAATAAAATACTGGCTGGTGTGATTTGAAAGTCATTGCGTTTTGATTTATTCACAATTTACACTTTGTCTCAACTATTTCAGAATTGGGGTTGTGTAAACCTTTTTGATTTGATAATTAACTTTCATAATTATTGCATCTCAGTGATGGTAGTAAGGCAACGATCAAAGCAGATGCTGCTGGTTGTGTGCAGTCTTCATGAAGGATTCAGATTTGAAATTTTCAGCAAGGTAGTACTTCAATTATTGTATTTTCTTGCATATTGTCTTTGTGAGTACAATTGCAGTGAAAGTCTCCATTGCAAAGTGGACCACAGCAAGGCATTGCAAAAACAGAATCTTCCGACTACTGTAAGTAATATACCATAATTATTATGACTTTGCTCAAAGACAAATCAATAATGTTAAAAATAAATAGCTTGTGATTGAACTTTTGACAGTCACTGTGCAATAAACAAATCTGCTGTAAAAGTGAATAACAATCTTGGTCAAAAATGCAAATAATTAAAGGTCATCCGAGGACAAACTTTGAATTGTGACATACTAAGGATCGGTGCAGAAGATTGCCTGTTTTCTTTTTGAAATTAACATAAACTCATTTTACCATTATGTTTATCAAGGGACACTGAATGGCTTGCTCACCAGCATTACGTATCCAACCACGTGATTACTGCCAAGAGCCCATTGTTAGTGGGTTGTCACTTTATTCCATCTTCCTGACATGACATCATTTGATCTCCAGTAAACAGCTTTGGTATCCCTAACCCTAATCTGGAATCTAACCCCTAACCCTAATCTTAGCCTCAGACCTAACCCCAACCTTAAATTTAACCTGGTCCCTAATTCTAAATGTCTGTTTGACGGATGGAAATAAGTTACGATCTTGTTGGTTCAATGCCATAGTATGAAGAAGCGTGGGCTTGTCGTCAGGTGAGCAGGAGGAATCACATGCTACGGTATCTTCTTCCTGAGTCGATTGACGCCGGTCTCTTTGTGCTGGGCTGAGCAGTTTAGTTGTGCTCAGGTGCAGAAAAAAAGGGGATAAATCCAACCAAATTTTTAGCCTTGATTTAAGTTGGTGAGCCACAGCTGAGGAAAGTTTGAATGGTGCCCCCTTTGGAAGAAATGCAAAGTAATTTTATTTCATTGCCATTGCATATTTTGCTGTTTTTTTTTTTTTTTTAATTATTTTGTGAAATTTTTTCTTCTCAGTGGGAGTTTGAGGTTTAAAAACGGGCCTCTTTCCTCCCTTGTCCTTACTCTACTGACACTGTGCTTCATGATGATGAAAATGCAATATTTATTCTTTCTTGTTCAGTGCAGTTGAAGTCTCCCAGAGTGAAGTTAAACATTTAGCTTTTGGAATTAAAGGAAATATACATTAACTTCATTTTGTTAGTGTTCCTCAAAGCAGATTACATTGATGTATCATTTCTTACCATTAGTTCCACTACATGAGTTAAAGTGTTGAAGCGTTGTCTTTTTTATTGTTAGTGATACAATGTCCATTTATATAGCAGAATGTATGTTGAATCAATTAAGATTAATTTTGAATTCCTCTGGGCTTAAATGGCTGTGGTATAGCTAAGAACAAACCAGAAATGTATTGCCAGTTTTCAAACCTGTAAACCCATAAATCCTATGGATCCTTATATGGTTTCTTCCAATGCAGCTGACTAATTCAAACAGGAAACTTCAGGCCTATTTTAAATGCGAGTGGAGATCTCAAGGTTTCCAACGATCCCAAATATTTCCTACTGAATTACTGATTAATTACTGCTGAAGGAAATGTTTATAAATCATGTACATATTTCCTATTTGATGTAATGCTGTGGCCAAAAAAAAGCTTGGTGTCCTAGGTTCCAATATTTCTCTAAATTTAAGTTTGATGTGGCTTCAGTGACGCGTGGCAACCAGCAGATACAGAAAATATATGTAGAATCTTTCTTCAATATGGAAAAAAAGCTTTTTTTAAAAATGTTGAACCTACTGAAGGGGAAATTCAAGCAAAAAAATCTGGTGTTTAATTGCTTAATGTCTTTACATTCTTCAGATTTATTTGAGTGAAACATTTTCCTTCAACTGAGATGTTTTTTAGAGGATCAGAGCCATAATTTCAGTCCAATATTCTGATATAACCAAATCGTAACAGAATTTTGAGATAACGAGAAACGTCTATTTTTTTCAGGTGCACAGAAAAAAATTGCGTCTATTAACAAAGCTAAGTATTATTTGTGACACACAGGACAAGTGCTGATTTCCATAAAAAGGAGTGTGAATTAAAGGATAGCGTCTGTGTGGCGTACGAGGCATTGGCAGATATTCCCTCTCGTCAGGCGCCATGGATTTCTGTGAAGGAACATTGTGATTTCACAGATGCTGGCATTTCTTTGTGTGACAGGCATGAGTAGACTGAGGGAAGCGATGCTTAGCACCTCACATGGGGTGTGAAAGGCCTGTTTGTGTCAGAGGCCAGGCAATCCACATGTAGCCCAGCTGATTGAAGTCTTCCTCAGATTTATGTCTTTACGGGAGACAATGGAACAAAGCACAAAAGTGACCCCACCACTAAACAGAGCAGGGTCACTTTTGGGTTCTGCTCTAAGAAAGGACCCCGCAAAATTGCCTTATTATTCAGATATTTTGCATTTAAACCATAATCTGATATAGCTGCAAAGAGCTGACCATTTATCAGATATTCTTGGATTTATTTCAGGATTAAAAATACGAGTTATTGAGGTTTTTAAGGAGTTTCAATTGTCCAAAGTTACAAGGCACAAGAAACAACAAAAACACTGTCATCTGTAGGAATCTCTGGATATGTCAATCTGTTGCACGCTACACATGCATATTCAGTGTGTAATGTATAATGTCATGGTTACAGTCTGGCTGGGAATTTATGGGTGACAACATAAAGTTGTTGCCGTTTCAGTTATTTCATATTTTTTATTGTATTAATAGATTCATGAGTGACAGATTTTTTTAGATGAAGAGGTTTATGAAATTGGGATGTAATAAATCTTCACCCTTGTGATGTTTTGTTTTCATAGCTTAGAGACTAAACTTATAGCCTTACTTCCATATGGACCCTATATTGAGGGTTTGGAGCACAATGGTTATATGTCCAAAATTTGTGGTTTTGAGATTTTTACCCCCTGTCACAGCTTTCTATCAGCTAATCCTTAGAGCACAATAACTATATGTCCATCTGCATTCATTTTTAATCAGAATTCACATTTCCGTTTTGCAATATGACCAACAAAATGAAATAAACATTGACATTTTGATAAATAAACATGAATTTTATTACAAAATAATCTGTCTTCCATTGCAAACAAACTTACCTTCAACCAATCACCATTGTGTTATATCACATCATGTGCTAGAATTGTTGGAGCACTGAGGTGACATGTCCATTTTTGGCAATTTTGACCATAATGTTGCGGTTACACTCCTATGAAAACTTAACTTTTCAATATACTTCTGAACCATGCAGCAAAAGAGTGACTGGTTAAAAAAAAAAATTCTACAAAATAACTGATTTAATAGAACACATGGAAACCTAAAAAAAAAATTTTCTCAAAGCCCACTAAAATGGACATATAACCATTGCGCTCCAAACCCTCGATATGTTGTTTCATTTTTTCTAATTCAAATTGTGAATTCACCCAACTGAATTTGTTCATCTTGGGGCATTTCTCAATCTCATTCTTATTCAAAGAAGCTATTTGCAATGTTCACATTTTGTTCCTTATAGAATACCATTTCACTGAAAAGAAATTACTTTTATTGGCATACTGAGTGACCATTTTGGGCTGAGTGTGTACATTTGTGTTGCTCGGCCCCACGTTTATTTTCCATATTAGCTTGATTTACATGATGAAAGTAATTTACAGCATCAGGACTGATGTGTTGATTGTTTAATTATTGTTTATTTTAATTGTGATTTCTGTGCCTTCTGTTAAAGCCAATCATTAGAAATTGATTGTGATAATGCGGTGCAATTAGAGGAGTAGTGTTTCCTTTGTTATTTTTAATTCTAAATTATGCTGTCACATTTTCTGATTCATATAATGTTGACTTCTCCAGAGTATTTTTCACTTTTGCCTTTCACTTCCAAATCTGTTTCTGTTTTCAGTTTGCACACAATAGCTCCCAATGAAGTAAAAAAAAAAAATAAATAAAATAAATAAAAAAAACTTCTCTAATGGAGATGACAATTGAAGGAGGCAGTCAATTATGGTAACTCGTTTGTTTTCCTTTTTACAGTGACACTGATTACTATATAACACCCCCAAATAGTCCCTCACTACTTATGATACAAAACAACACTTGTTGGCTTCAAAGGATATAGCAACTGAGAAAACCCTTCACTGCAGCAGCAGTCAAAAGTAATCTTGGTTATAATAATCTCCATCTTTTCTTCTGATTCATTTTGATACTCTGTATCATTTGTAAAATTCTAATCATTATAAAAAGTAAAATGAATAAAATTAAAACGTCTATGTAGGGAGAATTCTGTCTGACAATATAAGTGATCCATAAAATCTACCAATTAAAATTTTGATGTTTTTAGCATTGCTTAATAGGCCTTAATATTTTATATTTATCAATACAGGTTTTCAGCATTGCAAACCTCAGCAAGTGTGAGTACGGGCCTGTGTCATTTTTGGACTTGGGTACTTTTTCCACCTGGCTAGGACATAAAGCCAGGACCTGGATATTTCTGGCTTGAGAACTAGGATAGAACTTGGTCAGAAAAAAAGTGGTTTTAGTCAAAATTTCTATCTGAATGAACGTAGTCTGCTTCCGAAAACAAGGTTTTTATAAGCAGCAAAAGCAGGCATTCAATCATGTGGTCGTAAATATAATCATAAGTCGGTTAAAAGTTGAAAAAAGAAACATGTAGGTAGATATTTTGTGCTGTGTCATCTATGAGTGAAGCAAACAATGTAATAATGCTATCTCTCCCAGCCTCATCTGCTTAGCATAGTATTTACAGCAGCAGCCAACAATGTGCTGGGCTCGGGCCAGAATGTCCTAGATACAGCTAATTCTCTTGAGAAAGGAAATACTATTGGTAATTACAGGTCAATGAGCATTGAATTATATCACATACCGAAAATTATTTTAGACAACAATGTCCAAATAAGATAGTCCTTTGCACACTGCCACTGCAGCAACTGCTGTTCCAATTATAAGTACAGTATTTTGCTTCAAAAGACATATGCATACAACAAATCATAAAACATCAATGCAGATGATATTACATTCAGTAAACTGGAACCAAATGTGATGAAACTAAACCTTAATCTTTTTCTCTAGGAATCGCCCGTGACGTCTGGATTTAGTTCCATCTTAGCCAGACCATTGGAGAGACAGAAAAGTGTATATTGATGAATAGATAGATTTAGATTTTAAGACTTTGTCTCTGACTGAAGTAAAATATCATAGTCCTGCAGACCTGCTGCAGTGAATTGTTAGACTTCAGTGTTTCTTGTGCACCTATATCGATCACAATAATATGACTCGTACATATGGAGTGCACAAAAGGCATATTTATCAGATTACTGCCAGGGTTAGCAACTTTTTCTTTTTCCATTTTGTTGTTGCTCATCTTTTCTTTGCAGCTCTTAGATACTACTTGACGAGGCTCTCAATGGTCAGCCAGTTTTTTTTTGTTTTTTTTTTTAAGTCTCGTAAAGCCATTGGCCCTCCCTGGATGAGGCTCTTTGAGCTCTAAAGCAGCAGACATAGGTACCTCTTGTGCACCAGAACACAATTCACTGTTATCTTCATACTGAGGAAAAGACACTTGGATGCTTTTTCTGTTCATAGTATTTATACGGTGGCCTTGGCTAGACAAATACAACTTGTTTTCATGCTAAACTTAAATTTTTGAAAAATATGACTTAATTACTCTTAGCACCCAGGTCTACAACTTAACGACTACAGTAAATCTATTTTTCAGTGTTAACTAAAACTATATCATTTACCGAATTGGAGGCAGTAATAGTGTCTATATTTACTTCAGTAATGGGGCAAATGCCAGCCAAGACAAGAATAGAGACATTAGAAGAAGAGTAGTTCACATTTAATTCTACAATATCAACATTGTACCAAGATCAAACTCGAAACCTTACTCATCCAAACAACGTCATTGTCATGCTGACTGGTTTTGTGTGAAAAATCAGGAAATGAATAGACACTTTAGACGATTACATAGCAAACAAAATGCATCTTGCATGGCGAATCTGTACTGCACCATCAACAAAATGTGGACATTGATCTCAGAGGTGCTTATGCCCCGCATGAAGGTCTCATGCTCTTTTGGATCCCAAGACAAACTGTTCCAGCAATAAATATCTGTGAAAAAACAAGTTAGCAATGCTGGGATGACCTGATAAATTGCCAGTAACAAGCAAAAAATACTCACCATTAATAATTGGGCATGTTTACAAGGCCAGTGTGTGAAACGTGGAAACTCGTGTTGTGTACAGTTTAATCTTTATCTCTCTGACCCCGGCCCCAGCCCCCATAGCGTACACTTAAATCTGATTATACAACTACTGAAGTATGGAGAGTCACATTTTAGTATCTACTGGAGTTTTTGAAACAATAAATAAATAATTTATCATAGGACACAATTAATCTCATACATCATATCATAGTTGTTATTATTATAATTTTATTTTTGTTGTTGTTGTTGTTACATTTATATAATTACAGCTAACATATTACTATGAGTTGCTGTAAAAAGAATGTCACATATGGTAATGCTACATTATTTTAAGTTTATAGCACAAACTGAATTCTGCAGTGGATCGCATTATTGGACTTTATTAAGTGGAATAATGCCGAAGAGCTGGTTGAATCTTTTGCAAATTTCATGACTTAATGAGTGGCTAATGAAGGAAAATTGATGAATAAAGGTTGAGACCAATCTGCTTAAAGGAAAGTTTTCTGTCCCACCAATTCTGAGCTCTTACCTGCCCTGCTGGAAACTGATTGAAGCACACTTGATGCCTGCATAGAATATAGATATGCTTCTTTAAATTATAGAGGTTTCAAATCAGTTAAACCTTGCTGTTTCATAATGTCGTTCTTATTACATTTTGGTATTGCTGAAGATATTTGGCAAAGGTTTTTATAAGTAGCACGGTCTAATTGAGTTTCAGATTAATCGGAATTTTGTTGCTAACGCTGAAGTAAAATTGTCATACACTGTAAGAACTGTTGAGAAGCAGTGCTTTTCATCAGGCATTTCTTCATAAAAATCATTCTTTATGATTTCCGTTATTGAATATATATTGGACGAAAGTGGAAAAAATCTATATTTTAAAGTCTTTGTCATGTTCTTTTTGCGAAAGATGATGGCCAAAATTATTTATTCAATTTGATTATTTGTTCTGATAATATTTGTGTTTCACTCTTTTACTGGAACCCTCACAGTAATCGGAACTGTGATGTCGCTGAAAGCAGCAGTGGTAAGTAGACAATTGGGCAGAGCATTTTAATTCGACTCATTGAAAGGCAAAGGTTCCAGTTTAAAGCTGTTGATACATGACAAATAATTTGGAGAATAACATGGACTGAAATCAATGTTTAAGCTTTTCAGCACATTTGATTTTCCAGATGTGCAATTGTGGCGTAAAAACCTTTTCAAATTAGAGGCTTCAAATTACATACATTATTTCCAGCCTCATACAGAGTAATGACTACCGTTTCTGTTCTCCTGTCGAACACATGGAAGCAGTTTTTCTCCCATTTCAGAAAAAAGATGGAAAAGGCTGGAAAATCTGCTTTATAATGGTGAAGATTCTAAGCCATTGCCAAACAATTAATGCCGGGCGATTATGCTGTTATTATTTTTGTTGGCTGCCTGTGAAAACTAGTGCCCATGAACCGCTGAGAGGGTACAGTATTTCATTCAGGATTTGCCAGAATGTGGGAATGCATACAGGCTTTGAGAATGTATTTCCTAGTGAAATGGTTACATGATTGCATTTGTCATGACTTTCCATTGATAATCACCATAAGCTCATTTATCATGAATCACTGGGAAGCAATTTTTTATTTTAATTTTTTTTGGGTTGCATGTTTATGTACTGGTAGTGTGGACCAAGCATTTTTTAGCTATCATCTTGGAAGATGACTCCTGATAAACTGCCATATCATATTCAAAACAAGTAAAGAGATTGAACTGTGAGACATGAGCTAAATAAATGCAGTAGTTTATACTGAAGCTAGTCCAGGTGAAATGAGAATTGTGAACTTTGACATGAGCAATTTCCATTAATTAAAATGAATATTAAGTGAATATTTCCCACTCACCTCTAAATTGAAATTGATAATAACAAAATCTTTTGTTTACGTTTAATTTGATTGATAACCGATGATATTTGTTTTGCAATTTTATGCATCTAGTATAACATGTGCAGCTTTAGTAAAGACACAGTATCGTGGTCAGTGCAAATGCTAATGCACACCACAAATATTTGTTATTATACTGACACTGTGATATTGTGGAGTGGCAGCTCAGGGCTCACATGCCTGATTGGGGATTTTGAGAAATATATTTGAGTTTTCATAATACTATTATGCAAGTCACTTGGCAACTGGCAAAACTACCAGAGCATACCATCTGAAGCCTTATCAGCTAACACTGTGACCTAACAATCCCTGAGGTTTTGACATTTCATAATTTCTTCTCTCTCATCCAGTCTGACCCATTACAGTCTTTGTCTCTTTTTACCCCACTGTTTCTGAATGCGCGGGCTCTGTGAACCAGTCAGCATCATGACATTTCTGTTCCATCTGTTTCTCAAGTCTTCACAATCTTTCTTCTGTAATTGACCTTTTTCCATCTTAATGGACAATTGTAGTTATGGTACCACTTTAAATTAGCGATTGTTTATACTTATTTAGGTGTTAGTTGAGAGTTATTTCGCTATTAACTAACAATGGAATGATAATTCATGTTTCAAAGTGATTAGTAATGTCATGATTTGTTATTTTGTCATTACTTCACGAAAATTTGGTTTATTTCTTTATAGACTATGCAGTACTGAAGCTGATAAGAGATTATAGAGTACAATGACAGATAAAATAACATAAATTATTGCATTACTAATAATTGGTTAACATCATTAGCTACCATTTCATTGTTTGTTTACAGTAAATTACTGAAGTTGAACTATCATTAAACCATTAATTAATAACAGTTATTGTATTGCTACCATAATTATTATCTGTTTTGGTGTATTTAGTGTTGGCCTGTGTATTCATTATTTCAGAAAAAAAAAACTTTCCAAAAGTAACTAATTTAATTTACATTCATACCCTGCTTAGAGAGGAATCAATTCATTAATCCTATTAAATAGCTTTGGAAAATCCTTGATTGTATTTATCAATCTGATCAATCCCAGTCTATTGAGCTCAGGTTACGTAGAATGAGAGCTTATGAGTTTTAGCTTCATGGAAACCTCAGTTGTCCTTCTATACTTACATTTTTTTCAATGTACAAACTTGTATGTGGAGAAATAATGGAGGCGGGAGAGTGGTTGGAATCACTGCATTTTTGGAAGGACCATATGACAGATAGAATGATGCTGTTTTCATGGCCTGGTCTGGTAGATCAATTTAGTGAAACAAATTGAAATTGCATTTTAAATCAGGAGGGGGAGCATTACTTTCATCTACATTAAACAGGCCCCTTTCTTTCTGACCATTTCAAAGAAAGTTAATGGTCTAACTGATTATGGGGGGAAAAACATTCAGTCTATCACATGCTGTTGGACACTGAAGAGAGGCCTTGTTAGAAGAGGTCTCCTGCCAGCATGCGCAACAGGGGCACATTAACCTGTCTCCTGCCACTGAGACTAAGAGTCTTACCGTCTTCTGTAACTTCAGTGAGTAAAACCACCATTTTGTGACTTGTGTGTAAACATGAAGTAACATCTTTAGCGGCAGTTTTTGGAATGTGTGCTCGCTTGACTAAGATTTGATGAGCTATGATTATTGCCTCATCTGATTAGACATGTTTTGCATTCTCAGGTGTCTCTTTTTGACAATTAGAGGTCAATGTTAGTATTTCTAATTAGTCAAGGCTGCTTTGAATTTTTTTTATTTTGACTTTTATACCTTCATCATTATTAATGATGGCAATATTATTGCGTTGCCATCTGTCTGTGAACTTATCATGTAAACGCAACTAGTCCTAAAGTTTTTTTTTGGATTGTTTCATCACATAATCATCTATGGGTAATGGTGCATATGTGCATTTTCAGAACTCTCATTTCCTAAGATAGTGCAAATGTGAGGTATCGATCTGGAACCAAATGCGAGTACACAGGATTGCAAAACAAACGGCTTTTATTGAGCGAGGGGGGGTAACCCCCGCAGGGCAGAAGGCAACAGTACAGAGTCCGCAATCCAAAAGTCAAAATCCAGACAGAAAAGGAATCATAACCAGGGCAGCAATCACAAAAATCATAGTCAGGCGAAACAGATTCGGTACCCAGGCAATGGTTTGTGGGAGAAGCAAACTCATAGACCAAAGGGCAATCCGAATCGTAAACAGGGCAGCAATCCACAAAAATCGTTAGTCACGGGACTAACCTATACAAAGACATACAGCTCCAGTTAAGGAGTTCTAACGTGCATAGATAATTAGAGAAGGGCCAGCGTGATTAGATGTGGAGTTTTCCACAGAAATGCAGCACAGGAGATCAGGAAAAGAAAAGAGGCAGAGACTAGAACAGGGCGAGTGCTGAGAACTTGTTAATCAATTAGTAAGTGAAACTATACAATCCCTTAGTGCTTGTTAGTAAGTTAGTATAATATACAATGTTAGTTGGTGTTAGCAAAAATAACAAACTGTTAGTATGATTAGTAGATAGAAAAGTAAGGTGAAGTAAGTAAACGAGATCGGAAGGAAGACTGAAATCCAGAATCCAATAAATCACCTGAAGAGTGACACGCAGGACTGGGGCTGTGAATAATGACAAGACGAGAGACCAGACGGGGAAGACAAAGTGCAATGCATACTGGAAAACACGAATGTGACTATGGCAAAAATTAAACTATGGAAAAGTACAATAAAGACAATACATGAACAAACTAATGATAACAGTACACAATACATAATTCTAAGAATAGTCAGACAATGCACATTTCCAAAACCAAAAGGGCAGTAATGAGAAGCAGAGAAACATGATCAGGACAGAGCAGAATCATAACAGCAAACTCTGTTGTCCGTCATTGTCATTTGTCTTACCTAAACAATGCGACTTCTACCCTGTACTGGTCACAAATATTGATCAAATCCAACAAAACTCAGTATGCAGCTTCTTTAGCACATAAACTACTTTAGGATTGAAATTCAGACTCTAAAGTTGACCATTTATCACCTTTCTAAAACAGATGAACAGCTCAGACTTGGACTGTAAGTAAAAGAACTGACAGGTTTTCACGATCTCTGATAAATTGTTGTTTTGTGATCCTTCACCTATGAACACCTATTTGAATGACATATGACCTCCGGCAGTCACAAATATTGATCAGATTTCACCAAACTTTACAGAGAACATCTATATGACATGAACAACTTTGGTATTTCATTTTAGCCTTTTAACCCTCCCCAAATACGAATGCATCTAGTAAAACTTGGGCACTTTTTTTTTTTTTAAATAAAATTTGGCATCTCCAATCCCACCTGAATCTGGAATGCCCAGTTGGTGAACTATGAACAAGGCTTGCTCGTTTGCGTCCCCTTGTTGCCAGTTCAGGAGAGTGAAGCACGCGGACCACGTGCCTGTCAGTCACCGCTTCTTATACACTCATTGGTTGAACTATTGCAAGTTTAAAATGAGGCCGGAGGTTACCCGGACATGAACTGGCATAGAATCTTCCTGACGAGTGCCTGTCTGGCTAACAGGAGGCGCTTGAGCAACGAACAAAGCAATTATTTTTCTCTTCCCGGCAGTCCCTTCCCAATAGACCAGTTCAGTTCAAGGCCGGAAGTCTACACGGGCATGCCCAATATAGAGGCTATTTGTTGCGTAGAGGGGTGCATAAACCGGTATCATAGGGACAGGGACATAAGATTTTTTTGTGTTCTTCATGGCAAGAGACAACGACAGGCGTGGATTCCAGCTATAAATTGGAAGAACTTTGATCACACTAGAGTCTGCAGCAGCTACTCGTTTTGTCAGGGCTGGCCCGACTTTGTTGACCCAAATAATGGTGGCTACGCTCTGTGTTTCCCTACAAATGAAAGGATCTCACATCGACGCAAGCAAAAAGGAAAGAGCGATCTGATCGGAGAAATATAGTTAAGGTACTGGTTGATATTATAAGTTATTTAAGTTGGCCCACTAATTGTCAAATAATTGTTTAATCTGTTGTTGTTTCAAGGTGTTATTGTTTTGCAGGGCCCAGTTTTTGTATCCATATTTTGAAAAGGGACTGGCTGTGTTCGACCCTATAGGCTATATATAGGCTACAACTTCAAGTAGATGTTAAACTCTATGCAAAAAAATATCAAGCCAAAGGGGAAATGTTAGTGCCACACAACGTTTTCAGTCTAGGTAAGCTCTGAGGGGCTTACATTACAGAACTTAGCCCCTCAGAGCTAAGTGTTGGTGTGGTTTTCATTTCGCTGCTGGCAATAATAATTTGGTTCCCTAGTGATTTCGATTTCATAATTACTTACTATAAATAGCCAACAAAGTGGCATTTGGTTGCCAGTTAGTTTTACGGACGTGAAATAATGTCATTAACACCACTATGATTGGGTTCCACGCCTTAGGTCAGCTAATGGCTACCGTGTTCTTGCGACAAATTTGCATTGTTTAAAACAACCAGCAAGCACACATCATCCTAATCGTGTCTTAGCATGGATAAGTGCACAGGTACACATGTAAAATACAAGGCCATATCATTACTGTTTGACTAAACGCTTCAGATTTGATTTCGGATTTTCACCTGTGCTGAAAATAACACTGTCAAGGACTTGGCTTCAGAGTAATCTCACCGATATAGTCTCTCAAGTCTGATGAAGTCAATGCTTTCAGTTTGTAGGAGAAAACTAATAGAGCTTCGTCTTGCTATATCGTCAAAGGGAAAAGACTTTCGGATCCAGCCTTCACTTTTTTCCGGCTTTTAATTTGCCAGAACGATTTTAAAAGGGGGGTGCCAATATGTTTTAGTGGAGTTTTATTAGTGAGAAAGGGGGTTTAGAATTTAACATTAATATTTAATTTCACAAATGCATACGCTGCACCTGCCCTAGGAACCCAGTGTGTCATCAGTGACATGACAGCCTCTGTTTACAAAATGCAACTGACACAAATAGCAGCACTTGAAACTAAACTCTCAATTTCCTTAACTGGACGTACGCTTTACGTGTTTTCATATCCTAATGTTTCTCTGGGTAGCCAAACATCAATCGATATTTTGAATAGGTTGAATACAGAGTTCTTAATCTCGCCATCCAGACACAAAATGTACGCTGCACACTCTAGAATGTTCCCGAACAAAAAATATTCCTGTTTATAGTCCAAATCCACGCTGTAAACTGCCTTTTACCATGGGGAAAGCGAAAGAACTTACAATTCCCCACCTTTTAAATAGATTTTGTGCATATTCTGCCCCACATAGTCCGCAAAGAGCATGCGCACTCCAAATCTTGCTTTTTCACGTCCTTCAACCGAAAGGGCCTATTTGCAACCCTGTAGCGCAATGACCAATGGGGACCCGCCCAGATGACATCGTGAAAAACATGAATAATCGTCACCTGATACGAATATCGAGCAAGCATCGGGCATCTGCCAGAGAGAACCATTGAAAACGAGACGCACTAAACTGCTGGTTATTTGTTTTTTCTCCATCGGATGAAGCGGAAATGTGAGCTCCAAGTTAGTTTAAAAATAGAATTACTCGGGGCGCCCCGGTGGCTCATCGGTCTAAGCGCGCGCACCATAAAGGCTGTGTCCCTCCCGCAGCAACCTGGGTTCGAGTCCAGCTCAGATCATTTGCTGCATGTCTTCCCCCAACCCTCCTGTCTCTCTACACTGCATAACTATCAAATAAAGGAAGAATTCCCAAAAAATAATCTTTAAAAAAATAGAATTACTCCTCCCAAGGCATATATCGATGAATATTAACTGATTACACTGAATGAATGGGCAAATGATGAGTGGTAAATTTAGTCACACTCCTCCATTTCTCCCCTGTCCCGGTAACCTGGTTAACCAGCTGCCCTCTGATACGTATGTAGACCCACCAGCAGCGATAGGCGTACAAAGCTCTTTTAGTAGTCATCACAAGTTTTGTTCCCTTACTTAGCATTATTCTTAAACTTCAAAATATTTTACATACACTGCCAGATTTGAAATAAGCAATATCGCGTCACATTTTACGATCTAAAAATGCCTACTTTCAAACCAAAATGAACGATACCAGACAAATGAATTGCAGCAGCTGCGAAAGAAAATCCTACCAACAGGTGGAATAACTTCAAATTCTAGCATAGAATCATACAACTAGTGTATTATCAAGTAGGTTAACAAACTGTTACCAAGCAAGCTTGCCATTACAAACCTCTCACAGGGGTCACAAATTAAAGTACAAAAAAAACACAAACGCAAATAACTAAACACAATGACATTAACCTACTGGAAGAGGTAGGTACTGGTGGGCGATATGAGTCATCGCTGTTTGGAAAGTGTGCTCCTTTGTGGGTGAAGAGAGAGAGAGAGAGGTCCTTGCGCAGCTTGGTAAAAATGGCATGCCTCACCTCAGGTGGTGAAGAATAGTTATGTCGTCTGTGCAGCCCAGTCTCTTGTAAATGCGTCTTCAGCGTGCGCCAACTACAGTTTTTTCTGATTGCATAAACACTAAAATCAAAAGTATTAAACAATTTTCAAAACCTTACACACAAGGAGCGAAATATTGGCCCAGATTTGCACAACTATAAGTACAATGCCAGCCTCACACCTTCTGCAAAACAATACACACAGTGATTTGCAAAACACTGCACACACTTGCATACATTAGACACAGAAGTATATCATGATGCCACTTCCTTGCAATTCCAAAGCAGTGACTATCAAATGACCACACCTATGAGCCAATCGGTTAAACACAGCCATCAGGTGCGGAAACATGTGATTGCTTAATTATAGACACGCCAATCTGGTTTAAGCACTATAAAAATGCAGCAGGTGAGTTCACCTGTCTTCAGCCAAAATGGAAGGAATCAGAAGAAGAGGAGTGAGGGCGTGAGGGGGAATCCAACGAGGAGGAGGAGGAGGAGAAGGAGGCAGAGGAAGAGGAAGAGACGAAGGCCTTGCCAAAGGTAGAGGCCGAGGTGGAGGTAGAGGAAGAGGAAGACCTGAAGTAGGAGGAGAATGTGCTCAAAGAAAAAGAGCATCAAATTTATCAAATGAAATTTGCAACACACTAGTTGACCATGTCCTGAACCACAGATTGACGCTAAGGGAGGCTGGACTAAGAGTTCCGCCAAATCTTAGCAGATATACATGTAAATTGACTAGTGTATACTTGATCAATGCTGAATTACACAATCTGGTCTTTCGTGTATTTCAGAGAGTTTTACAAATTGATGCTGTGGATATCCTGCATGTATTCATTTACATTGATGAGGCAGGGTTTAACCACACAGAAGCAAGAAGGAGGGGCAGAAATATCATGGGCCACAGGGTTATAAATCACTGTCCCAGGGCAACGTAGGGGTAACATCACAATTTGCATAGCCATTACACAGAATGGGGTCTTCCACTGTCATGCCAATATGGGCCCTTACAACACACCTCACACTCTCACATTTGAACCAATTGCGCAACATTGTCACAGCAGTAAAACAAATCGACCTGATGCAATACATTGTCATCTAGGACAATGTGTCTTTCCACCGCTCTGCTGTGGTCCAGAACTGGTTTCAACTCCATCCACAGTTTGCAGTACTATCCCTTCGACCATACGCTCCTTTTCTGAACCCAATCAAAGAATTTTTCTCAGCATGACAATGGAAAGTTTATGACCTGCGGTCCCAGGCTCAGGTGCCCCATATTCAGGCTATGGAGGAGGCCGGTGACCAAATCAACACTGCAGCTGTGCAAGGATGGATTCGACATTCAAGACGGATCTTCCCATGTTGTCTCACCAAAGAGGATATTGCCAGTGATGATGAAACTCTCTGGCCAGATCCAGCTAGGCGAAGAGATACATAGTGTCTAATATTTCCTGTTCTACATACATACATTTTTTTCACTGCTACTGTAACCTGTACTGGATACAGGTTGGATATTGTATGAGCTAACAGCGTTATGCACATTGACAGAGCTGCAGTAGCATGAAAACTGGGACATGGTTTGTTGTGATTCTCCATGATGTTGACTGATTTCGGTATATGGAGAGAAATAAATAATATTTTCATCAGTCTGCAGTATTGGTCTTGTATAGTGTTTGGTGTATTTACCGTTTATTTGTACTTTTTCTGTGTACTTCACTTACAGTACTCTCATCACTGGTTGGTAGAATTGCTAAAAGTGTTTTAGGTTAAGCACAGAAATCTGTAACTGGTTCAAACAGATATATGAAATGTGTGTTTCATATGGAAACAAAATATGGTTTTTATAAGTTAGTGTATAGTTTTTACAAGAGTGTTTCATTTTGGGGGGTCGTCCAAAAAAATGAGTTGCGTCCTAACGCACTTTGTGACAGTTGCAGCTCTAGACCCGGGAATGGCGGTGCGCAAACACGTCCCTTTATGACAATTAGTCCTGGGTAGTTCGCAATCATTGTCCTTTACTGACGCGTTTTCCAATTATCGTACTTGGCAACTAAAGACTCGGTCTCTCCATATGTGATCGAACAGCGATGAAATCATGGGCGAAATTCAGTACAGAAAAAAAATGTACATATTGATAGGCCAGTACTTCGCGTTGATTGATCAGGTCCATGTTCCAGTGAAATATCGCCTTTCACTCTCGGTATTGTGTGGGTTGATAAAAAAGTGGCACTTGGCAGGTAAATAGTCAGCGTGCTGCTCGAGCTGTTTACGTGAGAGGCGACAGGTATGCAAGTTTGAATAACGTTGATTTAAATACAGCAAATAAGCGTCCAGATGAATGATTGTCTTCTAATGTAATCGGGGAGAACAAGCAGCAGCTGTTAAGTGTGGAGTGCTCTCGGAGCGAACCTTCGGTTACTCATGAAAATGACTGAGAACAGGCCAGGACTAACGATTGTTTTAAAAGGATGGTTTGTCACAATTCTCAGTTCAGGTTCCGCCACTGAGCTGAATTACCCTGATAGCAGACTAACCTCTTTCAGACGTAATAAACTGGTCCTAACCTGGTCAATACGTCATACGTCGTATATCTGACTATTTAACGATGTTGATTTGACGTCTATACGAGACCAAAAATGTTCTCGCTTTTTATATGACCATTATAAGACGTATTTTTTACATCAATTATTTACCATTCTTTTTACATCATTTTAAGACTAGAATAAAGCGTATTTTTCACGTCATTTATTTACCACTTTTTCCATGTCTTTTTAAGACCACATTACGTGTTTTTTTTACGTCTTATTATTTACCACCTTAAGAAATTATGTCAATTATCATGTGGCACCGCAGGAAATAAGTTTCATTTAATATTTCCTTTCTTGTTTCTTGAATTTTCAAAAAGGGAAATTTATTTTGGGATGGTCCCGCGATGCGTCATTTTTTCCCCCCAGGTGAGTGCGTTATTAAATGAAACTTTCTGCCATATTTTCTTGCGCAAAGTCTCCTGATTCACTTGATTAGCTGCGCAGCAGTTTCGAGCAGATGCGCGCCGCCCGCCCTGTACTCAGCTGGGTAAAAAAAATACGCGCCCCGGATGCAAATTTTTTTTTCCTAACCCATATATCCATTGTACCCGCTATTCGGCTCCTGATTGGTCGATAGGTTGACGTCATCATGATCATGAAATGAACATGGCTGCGTCCACACTTCATCACTTCGGATGTGAAGAATTGTCTATCGAAGAGTTTCCTGAACTCAATGTACGTTTTCTACAATCAGAAATAAGGATCGACCGATACATCGGCCGGCCGATATATTAGGCCGATATTTGCATTTTTTACCAGAATCGGCATCGGCCGATTCGCGTGTGGGTTTGCCGATTTATATTTCCGCGGCATGATTTACAGACAGGCATCCAGGGGCAGCTCTGTGTTGCCGGAAGACCCTGCAGCACACGCAGACGCATTACCCCTCCCCCAAAGGAAGAGTGGTGAACACAATGGCTGCTTCATAAGAATTTGTTTTAAAATTTCTATTAGCCTCTCACTGTTAAACTTACTTGAAATATTGCCACCCACTTTGAAATAGGAAACATGAATGCCAAGTAATTGCCAATTAGTACACGTGCTTGCAAACATAGTTAAGTTTGTGGGTCAGTAAAACGGGAATGCTGCTGAATGCTTCGTCTTTAAAAGTGCTTACCATTGTATTTAGGGAGATGTTGACAGTTGTGGGCTAATATGTACAGATGTAACGAACACCGGTTTAAGGATTAAGTAATGTCAATGTTGTCATGGTGTTTGTAGGAGTTTAATTCAGCGAACACCGGGATGAGGTTAAATGCGTTTCGTGTCGTGTGTGTATGTGGAGGGTTCGAAATTGCGAACAAATTTAAGACTGTGACCTTCGAATTAAAGTAGTTGCACCCGAGCGACCGCTTTTTCCCCCAATTAATCGCCTCTTTTCAGATACATTTGGTAGTCAGAAGGCATGCCAACCGCCGCTGCAGTTTAAATAGGATGGGCGTATGTCTTGGAGCAGTGCATAAATCTACTAGACATACGCAGCCAAGCGCACCCAGTGTGTTCCCTCGAGCTGACAGGGGCCATTCAGACTAATCTAAGGGGAGGTTGACGTCCTGAACCTCAGTACTGATTATAGAATGGTTAATATTAGCCGTCAAACAATCCATTTCACGGGAATGAGAGTTACTATTGTAGCTATGCACAAGATTTGGACTGAAAATGGAACGAAGAGCGATGGAAGACTTCTTGTTTTTTTTAGTACCGTTAACTTTAAAAAAGTCGAGTCGGTATCAAAAGTTACTGAAGCTTAAAATCATGACGACGGTGATGCGGATGAAGCGGCAGCGAAAATAAGTTGATTATTTTCGTAAAGAGTTGCATCAAAATGTTGAATGGCTGAGGTTATCAGAAGATGAAGTGCACCGTGTTCATTGTAAAGATAATGACCCGAATCTGGCTGTTAACAGCGCGTTATCAACTGCGCCCAAACGCTTTAAACGTGAAAGTCCTTCCAAACATGGAGAAAGCACGAAACACAGAAAATACTGCGACAAATGTGCGTAAACGAGTAGATTCGTATTTCTGTTAATAGTTACAACTTATCAAAATATGCTGCCTCGCGGCTCGGCGTTTTGCGCAGCCTTAAAATCTCCACCTCGGTTTCTTCGCTCATATCTTCAGTATCCTATCTGCAAAAATCATTAACATTTTTTACAGCGCGTCTTTAGACCAGTAAACGTTAATATATTTGCAAGTACACGCAACGTTTTCCTGAAAATGCTGAAATTAGAAGACAATTGCGTGTGCAGTGGCTTCTCTGGAAGTGATAATTGGTGGAGCCCGGACCATGCCTTTGCGTCAAGGATTGTTCCTGGCTTGTGCTGTTATTTTCCGTTATTAACACGTTTTCCAATTTTGACAATAATCCTCTGGCAATCGAAGCTACGGTTTCTTTCTCCGTGAGATCAATTGACGCCTAAATAATGGGATAAATTCAGATCTAAATAATTTTTCTGGCCACTCAAAAATTGTTCAACGCTTTATGAAAGACAAACTGCTCTCAAACGTCTACGCTACCTTTTCCACACATCAGGTGATTTAACTGGCGCTTCATGATCGTTTTGTTTAAATAAAATATAAGACCATTTGAAACGTCTGTGTGCAATTCTGAATAACGCTGATTTAAATGCACGAAATTGCGCTTCCAGATTAATGATTGTCGCTGTACCGTAATGTATCATACCGTAGCGGCGTGTTCTCGGAGTTAATCTACTGCTCAGTCCCTCAAGGAAGTTGCATATTGCGATTGCAACTATTAAAGCAAATTTAACCAATCCACGCAAATTTCTTGCGGAAAAAAAAAAATTGCCAAGACATTGCAACTTTCATTGCCACTTTTTGAAAAAGTTACCGCAAAAAAATAAAAAAAACATTTAAAAAGCCAGGAAAATCCTGGAAGTATTGTTTGTCTATTATGCGAATGATTGTGTGTAAGTCAGGGTTAGTAATTAAGGGGAGTTCTGGGCCGCACCAATCTTTAGTCCTAGAGACGCGCCTGGGCGTGTGGCATAGGCTTTCTTAAAACAAACATATCCAACTCAATATAAAGTCTGCTTATGTTATAATAAGCCAACAAATAGCAAAGTTACCGCTGTGGACTGATTCATATTGCAATATTGAGGCAAAAAAAGGACTTTACGTCAGATCTGCAATTAACCCTAACGCAATTGAAGATTTGATTGGGATCAGTGTGGAGGGTCCTCTGGACATATTTGATGCCTTTCACGCAGTGAGGAGATGGATAGAAGGGCGGAGAGCAGGAGACCCAATTTTAAATCCTGGCCTCCAGATATGGCATAAAGCCAATGTAGTGGAAACCTTTGTTAATCAATGAACAAGAGACTCATATTGTTTTAATAATTGTCATTTGTTGGAGACGGTTGTATTGTTAATGCGGAGTGTTATATTGTAGTTTCTTTAAACATTGAAAAATACATATATTCATGCTTCTTTGATTTTGGCTTGTGCGCCCCTAAATTTTTGCTCGCGCTCCTAACTTTTTGAACTCAGGAGCGCAGTGCTTCCAAGAAAAAAAGTTAATTTCGAGCCCTGCTGTGTGCTCTCTCCCTCAGAGCAGAGTGGCGCAGCCATGTCTGCTATGAGAGAGGTCTTTAGCGTGCACTAGAAGAACTTAAATGATGAGAGAAATGTTTTATATGTAGTACTAATTTGTGTCAGTGTTTCGTGAAAACGTATTCAGAGACGTTTGCTACCATTATCAATCCAGCGGTAGCAGAGTTTTTCAGTCAGCGTCTGCTCAGCTGGTGTGTGTGTGTGTGTGTGTGTGGGGGGGTTGGGGGAGTGTTGCGCGTCTCACTGGGGAGGAGCAGCCATCACATGGCTGGTTGAAACTTTTCAATAAATTTTATCATTGTGTCATTTTTTTATGTAAATTGAGGGAGCAAAAGCAGTATCGGCCACAAATATCGGTCCAAAAAAATCGGCAGTCCATAATCGGTCATCGGCTAAGGGTGATGGGAAAAAATCGGTATCGGCATCGGCCCTAAAAAAATCCATATCGGTCGATCCTTAATCAGAAACACATCGGGTTTGAAAGATTATTGATTTTGGATGTTAGTGGAGCGGGTAACTTGAGAATAGCAGGGAAAAAGTGCAAATAGTGATACAAGCATGAAATTTGGCATAACTATTCTTTGTCTCCTGTCTCATAATCAACCTCCGGCCACACAGAATTTGACAGTTTTTCAAAATGGCTTCCTTCCGATATATGAATATGGACATTTAATTCCTTAATCACTCAAACATTTCTTTATCATTGTCAGTTCATGCTAAAATATTGAGAGCAAGCCTACAAGTACTAAGATTATGTAAAATAGTTTCTAGAAACATCCAAGATGGCTGTCATCATATCCAAAATGGCCACCAAAGAGCAAAATATTTGCGTATAAATTCACATGTGCGCTAAAAGGTCAGGTAATAGATTGATCTGGGGTAAATCTAGCTGGATCAGTTTATTTTTGCAAGTAAGAAAATAATTAAGCTCTTTTTAATTCATTTTCATTCTAATTTGAAAACATAAACATCAAGGTAAATATAACATTGTAATAGTGTAGTGTCATTGCACTACCAGGGCACACTGGTTGACACCATAGCTGTGAAACTCAGCATGGGGTTCAATGCTAGCTAATGGTTGTAATTTTTCATTAGTTTCCCAAATGCTGTTTCTCTAGCCCCATTTTAAAGTTAAACAGCCGCACCTGAATTGACAGGATGTGCCAGCGCGGGAGAGCCGAGCCAAAGAAGACGGGGCTATAGTCTTCTGGAAGGTGTACAGATCGCACGGGAATTAAATAGCATTGGATGAATGATCGGGCTAGGGGAAGGATTGTAACATATCTGAGCCTATTTGTATCCCAAATCTGAAAGTGCTTACACGTTGTATAGGTGGTAAAAGGATAAGGATTGGAAGGGTTGGTTTAGTTTATCTCTTTATGACTGTAAGAATGCCTAGATATATGAATTCACTGTGATTGTGTAGAAAATATGCAAGCTTATAGCTTATAGGCTGAAAATACTCAAAATATAGAGCAAATTTGCCACCATTTTGAAAACATGTCGGCCATCTTGGATATAACTATAAATTGAAGTGGCCGGAGGTTGATTTTGATTTATGGGGATATTAAGAGTTCTCATGCAAAGTCTGTTGCTTGTATCACAATTTGCACTTTTTTTCAACTACCCCGCTCCACTATGTTATATGACTGTATATGGCGAGTTTATAGGCCTCTTCCAGTGCTGCATATCACTGGCACTGTGTGTTTGCTGATGGCGCATGCATTGATTTGGCATGTGTGGGATGCATATAGGCCTACAAGGCTCAAGTCAATCAATCCTGTGTTGAAAGGCCACCCAGTTTAAAAATTTGAACCGCTCTACAACAATCTATTGTCATCTCTAATTGTAAGGCGAATGCTCGGCCAATCCATTGAAGACAATCGACCAATCAGGAGCCGAATAGCGGGTGCAATGGATATATGAGTTAGGAAAAAAAATGGTTTCGCTGACAGTTGAAATAAAAAAAATTAAATATATTCTGTGAAGGATGTTGAGGTAACTTTTTCTGTTTTGGCTGTTGCTGTTTACTTTTTTTTTGTTTTTGTTTGTTTTTTTCTCCTTTTTTACACTTCAACAATCATTATGTATTCAATCTTTTTTTCTTTTTACCTGCTCAGTTTGTCTGAAAACCTGTTTGTTCATATTTATGTTTTAAGGGGAGGCCTGAGCAGATAATAAGTCTGTTTGAATAGAAGAGCAAAAATGAGAGGAACAGATTACTGAAGGTTTGAGCAAATTGCAATTCAAAATAAGAAATTTATGAATTTTTGAAGTTCTGATCAAACAAAAATTGGTTACTCTGCAATGTATCTTATGAGCTCTCTTCCCATTAGCACAGCATCGGAAAAATTTATTCCATCATCAATGACACACAAAATGAAAAATTATGAAAATTTATGTACAGAGAAATTGAAAGGTGAGCTCACAAGATACATCACAGCATTGCCGATGTGTGTGTGATTAATCTCAATTTTAAAAATTCATAGCTTACTAATTATGACTCGGAATTCATCCAAACTTTCACCGACCTGTTCCTCTCATTATTCTCCTTCTTGCCTGAGTGGACTTCCCCTTTAAGCCAAGGAAATGCTACCTGAAGGTTCTTGTTTTACGGTTCTCATTGTACCATTATTTAGCAAAAATTTTTGGGGTACATTTCTCTTAAACAGAACTGACTTCTCATATGATTGCCATGTTAAAATCCCTTGGTTACTTGTGGTGTGTATTTAAGTTGTATGCAGTTTAATGTGTAGTTGTTTTCTCTCATACATGTATGTTAATATTGTTTGAGTTATGAACTAAAAATAAGTAATACGCTCGCGTGTGACTCTCAATATGATGTGTTTTCATTATTTCAATATCAAATATTAAGTTAGTCAAATCTATTGACATATTTTCCAATTTTCTTGACCAATTTTCTTCGCCTTTACACAAATGTGCTTCTATTCTGTTATCATATTTTGCAACATGTTTTGTGTGGTGACATTGTGTAAAACTTGCTGGCAAGAATAATGTCACCTCATTTGATATCTGAGTTAAGAGCAAAGAAATCTACATGTGCAACAAGATACCTTGTATCTGATCAAAGTTTATTTTCCCCTGCCAACACGAAGTGGGAGGGGGATATACACTGTTAAAAGAAAGTGTTTTGAAACCCCCAAATTGGTGGCAACTTAGCCGCCACCAAAAAAGGTGTTACAGAACGCTCATTTTATAGTGTCTGAAAACACTACACTAACTATTGAAACACACACTATCAGAGTTCATGAAACACCACTTCAAAAGAACCAGTGCACTCAACATGTAATGTCTTGAAACAGAGAGTGGTGTGTGAAAACACAACACAATTTGAGTTTGCAAACACTGTGTGGAGTAACGGAACACTCCTCATGGGGGGTCATGAAACACTCTGTAGACAGTATTGGAACACTCCTCATGGGGAGTCATGAAACACCTTGTGAACAGTAGTGGAACACTCCTCATCGGGAGTCACGAAACACTCTGTGGACAGTATTAGAACACTCCTCATCGGGAATCATGAAACACCTTGAGGACAGTATTGGAACACTCCTCATCGGGAGTCACAAAACACTCTGTGGACAGTATTAAAACACTCTTCATCGGGAGTCATGAAACACCTTGTGGACAGTATTGGAACACTCCTCATCGGGAGTCACGAAACACTCTGTGGACAGTATTAAAACACTCTTCATCGGGAGTCATGAAACACCTTGTGGACAGTATTGGAGCACTCCTCATCGGGAATCATGAAACACCTTGAGGACAGTATTGGAACACTCCTCATCGGGAGTCACAAAACACTCTGTGGACAGTATTAAAACACTCTTCATCGGGAGTCATGAAACACCTTGTGGACAGTATTGGAACACTCCTCATCGGGAGTCACGAAACACTCTGTGGACAGTATTTAAACACTCTTCATCGGGAGTCATGAAACACCTTGTGGACAGTATTGGAGCACTCCTCATCGGGAGTCATGAAACACCTTGTAGACAGTATTGGAACACTCCTCATCGGGAGTCATGAAACACCTTGTGGACAGTATTGGAACTCTCCTCATCTGGAGTCATGAAACACCTTGTAGACAGTGTTGGAACACTCCTCATCTGGAGTCATGAAACACCTTGTAGACAGAGTTGGAACACTCCTCAGGAGTCATGAAACACTGCTTGTTGAGGTATGGTCATCTGGGCTTCTGAAACACTGTGAATATTAATTGTTAGGCTCGCACACATAGATCACACAGGTATTGCAAAACAGTGACAGGTCTTCATGCAAACATAAAAAGAGACTTTCTAATTAATTTCTATGACTCTATTACTTGAAAAATTATGGTCTGACAGCAAAAAAGAGAAAAAAATTCTGCAATGTGTTTACCATTGTTAATATTACAACATATACAAATATCCAGTGTCTAACTTTGCATGTAAGTACATACACATATATCACAGAAAATCCCCAAATTATTTTGCCATTGGTCGCTTTGTTTGGGTGCAGCGCTACCTGGAAACCGAAAATAGGAAAGAAACCAGTCTTATGAGATACAGTGTAATGGGAAATCTGTTCAATCTGGCAAACTATTTCTGATGGATGTATATATTTAAGTACTTGAACTTTCCTGTGTATAAGTTGCTATGGAGTGGTAACTTGAAGAATTGTTTGGCAGGGGCTCACAGTTTGGGGAAAAAAATGAATGGAAATACACTTTTTGGACTTTACTTTTGTTTTACTCCAGCGAAATGCCTTGAGAAACTATGCTTTATTGTTAAGGTGTATGAACATGAAATAGCATAATCTGAGGACACCTCCGGTATCTTGCTCAGGCTTTGGGATCTTTGGCCTTGAAAAGTGAACTTCAGCTGTTTTGGCCCTATTTTGAGGTCTTATATTTCAATACTCCAGACAAGAATGGAGCTAATGAATAGGTTGATTGACACAGTGTATGAAAGGTCCCAAAAATTTCTATGGCACTACTAAGTATTTTAGTGCTGTCTTCTGTCGAAGATGCCAATACAACCTTCTCGGCTAATTTGGGACCATCTTCAGGAGTCCATAAAATTTTACTCCAGCTAGATAGATATTTAAAAATTGGAATACCTTCAGACTCTACCATGTAGATTTAAGAAAAGATGGAATTATTATGGCACTTGATATGGTAAGCCAGATATTTGATGTGTAATCTCAGCTAAAACTGTCAATAGGAGGTGCTTTCCCCTGTACCTTATTTTACAGCATCCCCATCGATGTGCCACAGTAAAACCTTTGGAAACTTAATATACAGGTGTTGGTCAACGAATTAGAATAATTTGAAATAGTGCAATCGTAAAATTTTTTTAATGAATTTTTTGTGCAGAAAGCAAATCAGGTGTTCACCGCGTCTGTCCTACTTGTTAGAGTAGTTACAGAACTCGCTACCTGTAAAAAATTTGCTCAGCTGAGCTTTCCAAAAGGCCCATTTAGGCCATTTAACTGTGACACTGTTGTTTTGTTGAAGTGGAATAATGGAAAAACCGTTTCACTGAATTAGAATAATTTTTATTATAATTAGAATCATCACTTTCTCAGTATTTTGTGGCTGCCCCCTTGGCTTGTATGACTGCCTGAAGTCTCCACGGCATCGATTTGACCAGCTTGTCGCAAGTTTCCGCACTCACAGCTTCCCAGGCTGTGGCGATGTTCTGCTTCAGTTGGTCCAGCGTAGTCGGCTTTCTGTCCCGAATTTTCCGCTTGACTATGGCCCAAAGGTTTTCAATGACATTGAGGTCAGGCGAGTTGGCCAGCCATGCCAAAACTTCAAGCTGTTTTTCGGCGAACCAATCTTTGGTCGACTTTGCCGCATGAGCCGGTGCAAGATCCTGTTGAAATATGAGGTCTTTTTCGCCGAACTGTTCCTCAACAGTCGGAATCAGGAACGTTTCCAGAACATGTTGGTATACGGCAGCATTGACAGTCCTCTTGAGGAAGCAGAGTTTCCCTACACCCGGAGTGGACATGCATCCCCAGACCATAACGCTCTGGGGAAACTTGACGGATCTTTTCACGGCCTCGTGGTTGTAGGTTTCGCCACCACGACGCCAGACACGAGGACCTTGGTCACCGAAGGAGATGCAAAAGCATGATTCCACTTTCTGTCAGTCTTCAGCAGTCTACTTGCCATGTTCTTTGGCCCACTTCAGCCGTTTCTCCATTTGTTTCTTGTTCAGCATCAGTTTTACTGCTGGAACGCGAGATTTGAAGCCGAGTTCGCACAGACGATGGTAAGTGGTTGATCTCGAGACGTTAGTGCTGGTCTGCTCGTTCCACAAGTCGCTGAGCTTGGAAGTGAACTTGAACCAATTGCAGACTGCGATCTTTCTCAGCTGCTTGTTGTCGCAAGCAGAAGTTTTTCTGACGCCGGAACAGTTGGTGCGCTTGCTCCAGTCTTCCTTGAGAGCTTTGCAGACGGAAGACTGGCTGATGCTGAGCTGCTCAGCAATTTTAGTTTGGGTCAAGCCTTGTTGGCGAAGGGTTGAATTTGAGCCACTATTCCTGTTGAGAGGTCGCGCTGCTTACCCATGATTGATTTTGCAACTTAGAAATTCTACTCAACCCTAACTTTATACTGCACAGTGAACACTCTTCACAGAAAACAAAAATTCAAGCACTTATTCTAATTCAATGAAATGACTTATGAATTATTCTAATTCAATGAAACAACAGCGTCACAGTTAAATGGCCTAAATTTGCCAACCTCATAAATCGGCAATGGTTCAGAATTTTTTAATGGTCTTTTTTGTTTAATAGTGACCAGAGTGCTTGACTGATCCATTGTAAAAGAACATTTGATACCTGCTCTGATATTTTTATAATAGGGCCCAAAGATGGTCACAACTCCAAAGTGACCTGCCTTTGGGGGGTCAAAAGTCAATTGGGGATTATTCCAAATTTAACCCATACTGAAGGTTTATGGCCCTGTCTTGACAGGATAAAAGGGTAGAAATGTGTTTGAAGCCTCCTATTTATGTTTTTTCATCAAGAAGATTGGGGTTCTGACCCACTTACATATTGTGCACGAGCAGTGTACACAAATGTACAGCAAGTATACAGGAGTGGAGACAATTCCAGCAATCTATCAGAACTAAAAGAAAATCTTATTTGTTTTATCCCAAGAGACCTGTTTTGAACTGACTGGTCTTGGGCATGAACTGTACGATGATGGGCCTAGGCCTTTCCATGAGTAGGGGTTGGACAGTTCAACCTCTGAGACTTTGCAATCGTTCTCAGATTTATGAGTGATTGGATGTTTTCCCGCGCAGCCGTGTTTCTTCTTTATTCAATAATATTAGGCTACATACCGCCGCCTGGTTTAACAGAGGGGAATTTATAATTTTTAAAAAATTTAAAAAGGTGGTCTAGTGCCTACCGCAGTCACATCACCAGCCTTTTTTAAAAGTGTTACGACCATAGCATGGCTAGCGAACAAATTCCAGACCCCCAGACACACAAAGCTAGCTCACGTGGCTATCGAACGAATTCCAGAACCCCTGACACACAAATCTAGCCCACATGGCTAGTGAACGAATTCCAGGTCTAGATGAACCAAAGTTTCATTTTTTTGCTTAAATGATTATGGCAAAACACACCACAGGTGTCCAGCTAAAAATGCAAACAAAAAAATTACAAAAAGTTACAAGGGCCACATAGTGCAAAAAATTTACAAAACACAATCAGAAGGGACTTGGCAAAATCAACAACCAAGCAGAAGCCACGCCTCCTCATACATATTCAGCCCCCGGACAAGCCCCCAATTGTTACGACCATAGTTATGAGGGCATAATAAGAAGGGAGACCACAGAGGGAAACAAAAGTTAAAACAAAGTAATTTATTAGGCTAGGCATATTTGTCAAAGGCAACCCCTATACTCAGCACCATGGTCACAAACAAATCCAATCTCCTCCTCAGAAGGGAGAAGGCAGCTCATTTAAATAGTGTCTCACACAGGTGGAGCTAATGAGCTTCAATTGTCTCTTCACAAATTGAACTGAATGAGTTAATTGAATACTGATACCAATCAGCAAAGTGGAATTTTTACATGTACTCTTATCTAAGCTTTAACACACCAGCAGGGCAAGTTCTACAGCACGGCAGGAACCTGAAGGGCACGGACTACGGCATAAATAATCAATTTCCCCGAGAAATAATGGACTGACGCAAAACTCTACTCCCCGTCCGTAAGAAAGCCATACAGGAAAAAAAGAAGGCGATAATCTCCGTTGACAAACTGTACATCGATGGCATACTCTTCCGCGACAAAACAATAACCCCCTGGCTATTCTAATCCTACATTGACCTCCAATCCAGCACTTGCCGTATTTTTTTTTTTATTCCACTCGATTTCTTTTCCTTTTTTTTTCTCACTATAACGTTTGCTGGCGCATATTAATGAATATGTACATTCACCCAGTCTCTCTCCAGTCTCACAATGCACTTCACCTCAATGCCTTTTCTCCGTTTTCCTGGTAAAGTTTTACAGCCTATGGCCATATTTTGTTTGTTTAGCTGTTTTGTTTTTTGTCTACTCTCTGTGCTCTTCCTTCTTCCTTTCCTCATTAGTCATAACTCTCTGACCAAACTGAATTCCTTGCAGCGTTTCGCTGTGAGGACCGATAATTATTCTTTTCTGATACACGCGAACATGTGCAGACACACTCATCCGCAAACCCAAATATTCTACATATGCTATCTTGCCATTACATTTACACTCAAACACAATCAAATTAAAATACATACGTGCACAACACTAAACATGTACATAAATTTACAAACAACTCACTCACCTCACACAGAAGTTATAAACTCCCCTATATTATCACAATGAACACAATTAAGTGTGTATCATGGAATATCCGTGGAATTGGTGCACAGGCAAAGAGAGTCAAGGTATTCAACCACTTAAATCATCTACATCCAGATAAATGCCTCCTACAAGAAACTCATACTTCAGAATCTGATAATAAGAAATTATTAACCCCACAGTTTAGCCAAATCTTTTCTTCCCATTTTAACTCAAGACAAAGAGGAGTAGCCATTTAAATACACAAAAAAATCACATTTACTCATAATAGCACAATATCGGATCCAGATGGACGATTTATCATAATCAATATTTTGATACACAACTACCCAATCACTATTGCATCTGTCTATGGCCCAAACAATGACGACTCCTCATTCTTCAATTCATTTTTTACCTCCCTCAACAATATTTCCGATTCACCTATAATAATTGGTGGAGACTTCAACACAGTCATGAATCCATCATTAGATAGATCTAACAGCCCAAATAGTACACGTACCTCCCAGTCCACAGAAACAATAAAGCAGTTCATGGAGGATTTTGGTCTTGGCGATGTTTGGCAGCTAAAACATCCAAACGATAAAAAATTTTCATTTTTCTCCCCGGTACTCAACTCCTATTCTCGTATTGACTTCTTTCTAACTAGTAACCCACTCATGTCCAAAATATCAGAAGCACAAATACATTCCATTAGCATCAGTGACCATGCTCCTGTCTCATTCGCCATGTGCAATAGCCACGCTCGCAAACCGTCAAGCAGATGGCGCTTTAAATTATCACTTCTAAAAGATCCCGACTTTAATAAGTACACTCAACAAAAATATAAACGCAACACTTTTGTTTTTGCTCCCATTTGTCATGAGATGGACTCAAAGATCTAAAATTCATTCCAGATGCACAATATTACCATTTCTCTCAAACATTGTTCACAAATCTGTCTAAATGTGTGAAAGTGAGCACTTTTGCTTTGCTGAGACAATCCATACCACCTCACAGGTGTGCCACATCAAGAAGCCCATCAGACACCATGATTAGTGCACAGGTGTACCTTAGACTGTCCACAATAAAAGGCCACCCTGAAATGTGCAGTTTTGTCTCACAGCAAAAGGCCACAGATGGCGCAAGCATTGAGGGAGCGTGCAATTGGCATGCTGACAACAGGAATGTCAACCTAAGTGTGTGTCTCACTTCTTTTGAGCTGCCATATCCCACTATCACCCGCGCTCTGCCTACTTGGAGACATATCGGACATCAACCTGAACACCACATCCAGCAGAATACTCTCCGTTGCCCTAACCATCGCCAAGAAAACTATCCTCATGAACTGGAAATCAAGAAAAAAAATCAACATCACACTTTGGAATAACCCGCTGACAGAATACATATCAATAGAAAAATTATCGGCCGCCCTTAGAAAACAACCTACTGAACCTGACATCTGGAATTCAATTTTACATAATATTAATTCTTGATGTCTTGAACAATCACGCCCATTGGCTCTTTCTGCCTGTGTACCAATCAAGATGCCCTCACACATAAACCATTACTCACTCTCACACACACACACACACACACACACACACACACTTTACATACTCCACGATAAATAAACACACCATATCAAGTTCTTCTTTGTTTTTCCCTTCTTTTCTTTCGTTGAATCTACAGTTTCTTTCAATATTTTTCATTTGGCTGTTTGAATTGTATTGATGATGATGATGATGAGTAATATTATTATTATTATTATTACTGCTGTTACAGTTTTTGTCCAAAAGCAAGACTGGCTCGAGAGATAGCTGAATATTACATTGATGAAAATGTGTTTGCACCCGGAGATCTGGAACAGTTTCCAATGGAAAATCCAAATATAGAAATGGAACTTAAATTAAAACTGCTAGAGATTGAAAGGGAGGAAAGAGAAAAACATAGAGAATTTGAGAGGGAAGAAAAAGAAAAACAAAGACAGTTTGAGTTAGAATAATTAGCAAGAGAAGAGAAAAAAGAAAGGGAGGAAAGAGAAAAAGAAAGACAGAGAATTTGAGAGAGAGAAAGAGGAAAGAGCACAAAGAGAGAGACAGAGGGAGAGAGATTTTGAATTAGAGAAATTCGATAGAGAAGAAAGACTCCAAATGGAGCAACTAAAAATAAAAATAGCAACAGAAAATAAATTTCGGGCTAGCGAGGAGGTAAAACTGGTGCCTCCATTTTCAGAAAAGGATGTTGACAACTATTTCCAGTGTTTTGAAAAGGTAGCAAAGAGTTGCCAGTGGCCAAAGGAAAACTGGCCTCTGATGTTGCAAACTGTCCTAAAGGGTAAAGCTCAACAAGCCTATTCAGCTTTGTCTGCAGATGATTCCTCTGATTATGAGGTTGTCAAAAAGGTTATTTTGAGAGCTTATGAGTTGGTTCCAGAGGCTTACCGACAGAAATTCAGAGGTCTGAAGAAATCTGACAATCAGACTTATGTGGAATTTGCTTATGAGAAGAAAGTTTGCTTTGAGCGCTGGTGTACTACTATGGAGGTCAAGGATGATTTCAACTCACTAAAAGAGATGGTGTTAGTTGAAGAATTCAAGAACTGTATTAAGGATGATGTTAAGACCTACCTTAATGAGAAGCAAGCACTGAATTTGCAATCAGCTGCCAAATTTGCAGATGAATATGTTCTCACACATAAGTCCAAATTTCAGTCTAGCAGTAACAATAGATGGTCCCAATTTCAGAAAAAGGGTTACGGTGATACCCAAGATTCCACACCCAAAGACAAATCTGGTGATGGTGCTCAGAAATCCAGTAACAGGTCTGATCAGTGTGAAAGCTGACAGTGACAAAAGTAGTCTAGTTTGCAGTTATTGCAAGAAATCTGGTCATGTTAAAACTAACTGCTGGTTCCTTAAAGCTAAGAAAGAAAAAGAAAAGGATAGCAAACCAAATGCCTTTGTGAAAACAAGGTTAGAAACCCCTGTAGTAGATGACCGATCTGCTAAATTGCCTGCTTCTTGTGGGGGTAAATAGCCTGATACAGCTGACTTTGTGAGGGAGGAATTTCTTCCATTTGTGTCAGAGGGATTTGTGGCTCTGAATGAGCATACTACTCCTGTCCCCATATATATCCTAAGGGATACCGGAGCTTCTCAGTCACTTTTGTTGATGGACTCCTTGGAGTTACGTGATGAGACCGCTTCAGGGGATTTCATACTTGTTCAAGGTATTGAAGGGAGGACTGTATCTGTACCCCTGCGCTCTATATTCTTGAAGTCAGATTTAGTTACAGGAAAGGTAAAGGTGGGACTTATGTCAAGTCTGGTGTGACGGCCAGCCCTGCAGCCGCACCATGAGGCAAGCATTCACGCATCCCCAACACATACATTTATACCGACACCACATAGGCACAGCTCAGCTCAGTTCTGTTATTTCTTTCGCATATTATTTTGTTTACTCACTTTTATAACTTTCATTCATATACCATCATATCGTTTCAGTTTAGTTATATTTAGTTCACAATAACCTCATTATTCATTACCGCTACAAAAACCACAACACGTTAGTTTCATTTTCACATTTTATTTAGCTTTACATTCATCAGTTACTTAGTTCAGTTTGCTTTGTTCGTTACTTACATTCTTTTGTTTTAGTTTAAGTTACCGCAGCTGAGTTGTGGGAGCGTGCGGACAAGCCGGGATCACTTCCGCGTCCCGGCGTACCAGCAAAAGGAGCCCGAGCGGAAAACGCCAACTTAAGAGTCCTGTGGACGTTCCTACCTGCCAGGAAACGTCATGGGGGGGAGAAGGAACAGGAATTTAGTTTAGTTGTTTGTTCTTTTCTTTTCAGCATGATTTATATTTATTTTCGATTATGAAATATTAAGTTACTTACTTTTCTTTACTGTCGGGACTAGTCCTTGTCTTCATCTGTGCCGTCCTGTGTGTATTGTTTTGTTAATATTCCCCGTGTGTGTCTGTTGGTCTGATTAGCCAACATATATGTGCCCCTCGTGTGTCATTACGGCAGGTCAGTTCTTTGTGTTTAGTTGTGTCAAGTTGAGCTCTTTTTGTTGATTTTGAGTTCTGTTCAGTTGACCTCATTTTTGGGCCCAGAACTCTTTAGTTGCATTTTTTGTTATGTTGAGCATTTTTTCTCTATTTTGTATTTGCTTATGTTTACTTTAAAAAAAAATAAATATTATTTAAAACTTTATTCCTGCGCCCTTGCCTAACTGCCTTGGTCCCTCTTACATGTGGTGGCAGCAGAGGGATAAGCCAGTAGAGGGCGCAGTTTTTCATTTTTTTTCCCCACTCTTTTTGAATAATTTTTTTTTTTTCCTCAAAAGTTCTTTTTTCCTCTCCGTCTCCTCATCATGCTTGCCGGAAAAGGCAAGGCAGGCCGAAGAGGAAGAGATGTGCAAGGACCAGGATGAACTGGTGATGAAGTAAAGGCTGTGGAACTGGAGGAGCAGGACCAGGTGGCAAGTGGCAGTGAAGACGCAGAGGCAAGTGGAGAACAAGAATTCACTCTTTCAGATCTGGCTGGCATGTTGCAGAGGTGCATGGTGCAGCAAAAAGAGCAAGCATCACAGAGAAGCAGAGAGGCTGATCAACAGTGGCGATCAATCAAAGAGCTACAAGTTCAATTCAGTCAACTGCAGCAGTCTGTCAAGGATCAAGAGGCGCCACTATACAGCAGATCGGAGCGCTCGCAGCAGCCCAAGAGACCCGTCAGCTGTAATCTGCAGCCAAAGAAGTGGACCTCTCCAGCTGCCCGCCCAGACGCGTTCACATATGAGGGCTCCTCAGACGAGGGAGGTGGAGGTGATGACCTCCATCTACAGGAAGCCCAAGCTCACAGGTTAGATTGTTCTATGCGCTCCTTTATGCCAAAGTTGCAAAAGCTAACTGATGACGATGACATTGAACACTTTCTGATCACATTTGAAAGAATTGCCAGAGCCTGTCGTTGGCCTAGACCCGATTGGTCATTTCACCTAATCCCCTTGTTAACCGGCAAAGCCCGTGCGGCATATGTCCATATGGATGTTGCTGACTCAGATGACTATGCAAAAGTTAATGCAGCCATCTTAACCAAATATGATGTCAACACTGAGTCTTACAGATTAAAGTTTCGCTCTACGGATATGGAGCCAGATGAGAACCCCCGAGAGCTTTATGTTCACCTTAAAGAACTATTTGGAAAGTGGATCCAGCCCAGCGAGAAGACTGTGGAAGAGGTGGGTGAGTTAATCATCCTTGAGCAATACTTGCGCATGGTGTCCCCTGACCTACAGGTGTGGCTGAAGGAGCATGCACCAGACTCTGCTTCAGAGGCTGCGACACTGGCATCAGTGTATGTGGCAGCCAGGCGGAAAGACCAGCCATGGAGCTATCGGTCCTGGAAGGCCAGCAGAGACACCCGAAGACCAACCAATCAGTCGCAACTCTCACCGCTGGGTGCTGGTAAGCCCCCTCCCAAAGATGTGTTCAACCAGTGCGCAGTGAAGAAGCGTATCATCTGCGATTTGTGTGGTCAGGAGGGCCATACGAAGCCAGTCTGTCCCAAGAACAACATAAAGCTGGGAAATATGTGCTGTGTGCCTAAAAAGGAACCACCAAAGGTAAGGACTAACCAGTCCATTCAGCTGATGTCGGTGGAAGTCAACGGGAAAAGAGTGGAGGCGCTCCTTGACACAGGTAGTGACCAAACACTTGTTCACCAGCAATATATTCCCTTTATTCAAGTGAATGGGGCTAAGACTGTGCCAATATGCTGTGTGCATGGCGATGAGAAAGCCTTCCCAACCACTGATGTGTATATTACCGTCAATGACCAGACCTATCTGTTAACAGTTGCAGTGGCTGACAAGCTGCCTTTTCCAGTCATTTTAGGCTGTGATTTTCCAGTGTTGGTGGATCTTCTGCAGCCCAGACCAATGTGCAACGCTGTTGTCACCCGATCTCAAGGAAAGTGTGAGCAGGATGTTTCTCCTTTTAAGGCTCTCCCCTTCTTCAATACAGATGTCGAGGTGTTACCCGGGAAGCCCCGAAAGTCGCGTATGCAGAGAAGGAGGGAGAAGTTTGCTGGGACCCCTGTGAAACCCCTAGAAGAGGATATTCCAGAGCTCCCCCCTGATCTTCAGTTATCAGGTGACATTGAGAAAATGCAGAGAGATGATCCCAGCCTGAGCAAGCTGTTTCAGAGGGCAAATGAGAACCATGACGAGATCAATGGTAAAGAGGGGTATGTTGTGAAGCAGGGCATTTTGTATTGGCAACGTGGGGTGGTTCAGCGGTTAGTGGTGCCACACAAAGCACGTGAGCTTGTGCTGACTCTAGGTCATGCAATTCCTTGGGCTGGCCACCTGGGGAAGCACAAGACTGGGGCCCGCATTAGCAGACACTTTTTCTGGCCGGGCTGGAAAGCCGATGTAGCCCGATTTTGCAGAAGCTGTCCTGAATGTCAAAGGACTGCCACTAGAGTTCCCTGTAGAGCTCCTTTGCAACCTTTGCCCATCATTACCACTCCGTTTGAACGCTTGGGAATGGACATTGTAGGCCCAGTGGAGAAAAGCAAATCCGGTAACCGCTTTATGCTTGTCATCACAGACTATGCCACAAAATACCCTGAAGTATTTCCATTAAGATCAGTGAAGGCACGGCATGTGGCATTTTGTTTAGTGCAATATTTTGCAAGAGTCGGGTTCCCCCGAGAAATTCTAACCGATCAAGGCACGAACTTTATGTCCACTTTGCTGAAACAAGTCTACCAATTGCTGGGTATAAGGAGTCTGCGAACAACTCTGTACCATCCTCAAACTGACGGCCTCACAGAACGGTTTAATCAGACGCTTAAACAAATTCTGCGTAAATTCGTGAATGAGACGGGTTCTGACTGGGACCAATGGCTCCCCTTCCTCTTGTTTGCCTATAGGGAGGTCCCCCAAGCCTCAACGGGCTTTTCCCCATTCGAACTGCTTTATGGGTATGAAGTGAGGGGGCCCCTGACACAACTGAAAGAGGTCTGGGAGGGAGGAGAGGGGAGGGAAGAACCCATTAACGTTGCTGATTATTTTCTCCAGATGCGTGAGAAGCTGCGGGGCATGTCCATCTTGGCACAAGAACACATGGCACAGGCGCAAAAGGGCCAAAAGTTTTGGTATGATCGCTCATCCCGGCAGAGAAACCTGTCCCCTGGACAAAAGGTACTGGTAATGTTCCCTAGTCGCGAGAGCAAATTACTCGCTAAGTGGCAAGGTCCATTTGAAGTCCTAGAAAGGATTGGGCCCACAACTTGCCGTGTCGCAGTCAAAGGGCGAGGTCAGTCCAGCAAAGTCCTCCATGTGAACCTCCTGAAAGAATGGGTGTCCAGACCTGAAACACAAAAGTCCCTGTTGATTAGACGGGTGGAGGAAGAAGATGATGACGAGGAGCAGTACTTCCCGCAGATGATGCTAGTCGACCTGGAGCTGCAACATCTGACGAAGGACCAACAACATGAGGTGAGAGCCCTGTGTACTCCTGACATATTTTCTGAAACCCCTGGTTTGTCGCATGTGGTCTCCCATGACATTGTGTTGAGGAAGGGTGCTCCAGTGTGGCGGATGAGTTACAGGATTCCGGAGCGGCTGTTGTCTCCTCTGAAAGAAAAACTCGACCAGATGTTATCCCTGGGGATCATTGAGCCATCGAAGACTGAGTGGTGCCATCCGGTGGTGCTGGTCCCGAAAAAAAATGGCGCAATCAGGTTCTGCATTGACTTCCGTTACCTGAACTCAGTGTCAAAGTTCGACTCCTATCCAACACCTAGGATTGACGAACTGATTGACCGCCTTGGCAAAGCACGATATCTTACCACCATTGACCTGTGTAAAGGCTACTGGCAAATTGCTCTGACTGAGAGATCACGTGAGTTAACTGCATTTCGTACACCATGGGGTCTATTCCATTTCAAGGTCCTTCCATTTGGGCAACATGGGGCCCCTGCAGTTTTCCAAAGATTAATGGATCATGTGCTTACCGGATTATCTGATTTTGCTGGGGCATATTTAGATGATGTGGTCATATATAGTACATCGTGGCCTGAACACCTGGAACATCTGCGCACCGTCTTGCAGCGTCTTCAGGAAGCTGGTTTGACGATCAACCCCAGTAAATGTGCCATTGCAAAAGCAGAGATAGAATATCTGGGCTTTGTCATTGGGAAAGGCCAGGTTAGGCCACAGGTTCAGAAGGTCGAGGCCATTAAGAACTGCCCCCTACCTCAGACCAGAAAACAGCTCAGGTCATTTCTTGGTTTGGCTGGGTTTTATAACCGCTTTATTCCCAACTTCTCCTCTAGAGCGGCTCTGCTGACTGACCAGGTCCCCCAACCAGGTGCAGTGGACTAGGGAAGCAGAGATGGCATTCCAAGACATCAAGGAAGCGCTGAGTGAGGGCTCTGTCCTGTTTGGTCCCCGTTTTGATCAAGTGTTCATCTTGCAGTCAGATGCCTCTGACAGGGGAGTTGGTGCTGTCCTGTTGCAAGGTCCGCCAGAAGACCGCCGCCCAGTCGCCTTCATAAGCCGGAAACTGTTCTCACGAGAGTCACGTTATTCCATGATAGAAAAAGAATGTCTTGCCGTCAAATGGGCACTGGATTCTTTAAGATATTACCTCCTGAGGAGAGGGTTCATCCTTGAAACGGACCACAAGGCACTTGAATGGATGGGGCGTATGAAGGACACCAACAGCAGAGTGACGAGGTGGTATCTGGCAATGCAGCCTTTCCGGTTCTCTCTCCATCACATCCCAGGACGGGCCAATGTGATTGCTGACTACCTCTTGCGCTGTCCCTGCCTGAGCTTAGAAGGGGGGGAGGGTGTGACGGCCAGCCCTGCAGCCGCACCATGAGGCAAGCATTCACGCATCCCCAACACATACATTTATACCGACACCACATAGGCACAGCTCAGCTCAGTTCTGTTATTTCTTTCGCATATTATTTTGTTTACTCACTTTTCTAATTTTCATTCATATACCATCATATCGTTTCAGTTTAGTTATATTTAGTTCACAATAACCTCATTATTCATTACCGCTACAAAAACCACAACACGTTAGTTTCATTTTCACATTTTATTTAGCTTTACATTCATCAGTTACTTAGTTCAGTTTGCTTTGTTCGTTACTTACATTCTTTTGTTTTAGTTTAAGTTACCGCAGCTGAGTTGTGGGAGCGTGCGGACAAGCCGGGATCACTTCCGCGTCCCGGCGTACCAGCAAAAGGAGCCCGAGCGGAAAACGCCAACTTAAGAGTCCTGTGGACGTTCCTACCTGCCAGGAAACGTCATGGGGGGGAGAAGGAACAGGAATTTAGTTTAGTTGTTTGTTCTTTTCTTTTCAGCATGATTTATATTTATTTTCGATTATGAAATATTAAGTTACTTACTTTTCTTTACTGTCGGGACTAGTCCTTGTCTTCATCTGTGCCGTCCTGTGTGTATTGTTTTGTTAATATTCCCCGTGTGTGTCTGTTGGTCTGATTAGCCAACATATATGTGCCCCTCGTGTGTCATTACGGCAGGTCAGTTCTTTGTGTTTAGTTGTGTCAAGTTGAGCTCTTTTTGTTGATTTTGAGTTCTGTTCAGTTGACCTCATTTTTGGGCCCAGAACTCTTTAGTTGCATTTTTTGTTATGTTGAGCATTTTTTCTCTATTTTGTATTTGCTTATGTTTACTTTAAAAAAAAATAAATATTATTTAAAACTTTATTCCTGCGCCCTTGCCTAACTGCCTTGGTCCCTCTTACATGTGGTGGCAGCAGAGGGATAAGCCAGTAGAGGGCGCAGTTTTTCATTTTTTTTCCCCACTCTTTTTGAATAATTTTTTTTTTTTCCTCAAAAGTTCTTTTTTCCTCTCCGTCTCCTCATCATGCTTGCCGGAAAAGGCAAGGCAGGCCGAAGAGGAAGAGATGTGCAAGGACCAGGATGAACTGGTGATGAAGTAAAGGCGGTGGAACTGGAGGAGCAGGACCAGGTGGCAAGTGGCAGTGAAGACGCAGAGGCAAGTGGAGAACAAGAATTCACTCTTTCAGATCTGGCTGGCATGTTGCAGAGGTGCATGGTGCAGCAAAAAGAGCAAGCATCACAGAGAAGCAGAGAGGCTGATCAACAGTGGCGATCAATCAAAGAGCTACAAGTTCAATTCAGTCAACTGCAGCAGTCTGTCAAGGATCAAGAGGCGCCACTATACAGCAGATCGGAGCGCTCGCAGCAGCCCAAGAGACCCGTCAGCTGTAATCTGCAGCCAAAGAAGTGGACCTCTCCAGCTGCCCGCCCAGACGCGTTCACATATGAGGGCTCCTCAGACGAGGGAGGTGGAGGTGATGACCTCCATCTACAGGAAGCCCAAGCTCACAGGTTAGATTGTTCTATGCGCTCCTTTATGCCAAAGTTGCAAAAGCTAACTGATGACGATGACATTGAACACTTTCTGATCACATTTGAAAGAATTGCCAGAGCCTGTCGTTGGCCTAGACCCGATTGGTCATTTCACCTAATCCCCTTGTTAACCGGCAAAGCCCGTGCGGCATATGTCCATATGGATGTTGCTGACTCAGATGACTATGCAAAAGTTAATGCAGCCATCTTAACCAAATATGATGTCAACACTGAGTCTTACAGATTAAAGTTTCGCTCTACGGATATGGAGCCAGATGAGAACCCCCGAGAGCTTTATGTTCACCTTAAAGAACTATTTGGAAAGTGGATCCAGCCCAGCGAGAAGACTGTGGAAGAGGTGGGTGAGTTAATCATCCTTGAGCAATACTTGCGCATGGTGTCCCCTGACCTACAGGTGTGGCTGAAGGAGCATGCACCAGACTCTGCTTCAGAGGCTGCGACACTGGCATCAGTGTATGTGGCAGCCAGGCGGAAAGACCAGCCATGGAGCTATCGGTCCTGGAAGGCCAGCAGAGACACCCGAAGACCAACCAATCAGTCGCAACTCTCACCGCTGGGTGCTGGTAAGCCCCCTCCCAAAGATGTGTTCAACCAGTGCGCAGTGAAGAAGCGTATCATCTGCGATTTGTGTGGTCAGGAGGGCCATACGAAGCCAGTCTGTCCCAAGAACAACATAAAGCTGGGAAATATGTGCTGTGTGCCTAAAAAGGAACCACCAAAGGTAAGGACTAACCAGTCCATTCAGCTGATGTCGGTGGAAGTCAACGGGAAAAGAGTGGAGGCGCTCCTTGACACAGGTAGTGACCAAACACTTGTTCACCAGCAATATATTCCCTTTATTCAAGTGAATGGGGCTAAGACTGTGCCAATATGCTGTGTGCATGGCGATGAGAAAGCCTTCCCAACCACTGATGTGTATATTACCGTCAATGACCAGACCTATCTGTTAACAGTTGCAGTGGCTGACAAGCTGCCTTTTCCAGTCATTTTAGGCTGTGATTTTCCAGTGTTGGTGGATCTTCTGCAGCCCAGACCAATGTGCAACGCTGTTGTCACCCGATCTCAAGGAAAGTGTGAGCAGGATGTTTCTCCTTTTAAGGCTCTCCCCTTCTTCAATACAGATGTCGAGGTGTTACCCGGGAAGCCCCGAAAGTCGCGTATGCAGAGAAGGAGGGAGAAGTTTGCTGGGACCCCTGTGAAACCCCTAGAAGAGGATATTCCAGAGCTCCCCCCTGATCTTCAGTTATCAGGTGACATTGAGAAAATGCAGAGAGATGATCCCAGCCTGAGCAAGCTGTTTCAGAGGGCAAATGAGAACCATGACGAGATCAATGGGAAAGAGGGGTATGTTGTGAAGCAGGGCATTTTGTATTGGCAACGTGGGGTGGTTCAGCGGTTAGTGGTGCCACACAAAGCACGTGAGCTTGTGCTGACTCTAGGTCATGCAATTCCTTGGGCTGGCCACCTGGGGAAGCACAAGACTGGGGCCCGCATTAGCAGACACTTTTTCTGGCCGGGCTGGAAAGCCGATGTAGCCCGATTTTGCAGAAGCTGTCCTGAATGTCAAAGGACTGCCACTAGAGTTCCCTGTAGAGCTCCTTTGCAACCTTTGCCCATCATTACCACTCCGTTTGAACGCTTGGGAATGGACATTGTAGGCCCAGTGGAGAAAAGCAAATCCGGTAACCGCTTTATGCTTGTCATCACAGACTATGCCACAAAATACCCTGAAGTATTTCCATTAAGATCAGTGAAGGCACGGCATGTGGCATTTTGTTTAGTGCAATATTTTGCAAGAGTCGGGTTCCCCCGAGAAATTCTAACCGATCAAGGCACGAACTTTATGTCCACTTTGCTGAAACAAGTCTACCAATTGCTGGGTATAAGGAGTCTGCGAACAACTCTGTACCATCCTCAAACTGACGGCCTCACAGAACGGTTTAATCAGACGCTTAAACAAATTCTGCGTAAATTCGTGAATGAGACGGGTTCTGACTGGGACCAATGGCTCCCCTTCCTCTTGTTTGCCTATAGGGAGGTCCCCCAAGCCTCAACGGGCTTTTCCCCATTCGAACTGCTTTATGGGTATGAAGTGAGGGGGCCCCTGACACAACTGAAAGAGGTCTGGGAGGGAGGAGAGGGGAGGGAAGAACCCATTAACGTTGCTGATTATTTTCTCCAGATGCGTGAGAAGCTGCGGGGCATGTCCATCTTGGCACAAGAACACATGGCACAGGCGCAAAAGGGCCAAAAGTTTTGGTATGATCGCTCATCCCGGCAGAGAAACCTGTCCCCTGGCCAAAAGGTACTGGTAATGTTCCCTAGTCGCGAGAGCAAATTACTCGCTAAGTGGCAAGGTCCATTTGAAGTCCTAGAAAGGATTGGGCCCACAACTTGCCGTGTCGCAGTCAAAGGGCGAGGTCAGTCCAGCAAAGTCCTCCATGTGAACCTCCTGAAAGAATGGGTGTCCAGACCTGAAACACAAAAGTCCCTGTTGATTAGACGGGTGGAGGAAGAAGATGATGACGAGGAGCAGTACTTCCCGCAGATGATGCTAGTCGACCTGGAGCTGCAACATCTGACGAAGGACCAACAACATGAGGTGAGAGCCCTGTGTACTCCTGACATATTTTCTGAAACCCCTGGTTTGTCGCATGTGGTCTCCCATGACATTGTGTTGAGGAAGGGTGCTCCAGTGTGGCGGATGAGTTACAGGATTCCGGAGCGGCTGTTGTCTCCTCTGAAAGAAAAACTCGACCAGATGTTATCCCTGGGGATCATTGAGCCATCGAAGACTGAGTGGTGCCATCCGGTGGTGCTGGTCCCGAAAAAAAATGGCGCAATCAGGTTCTGCATTGACTTCCGTTACCTGAACTCAGTGTCAAAGTTCGACTCCTATCCAACACCTAGGATTGACGAACTGATTGACCGCCTTGGCAAAGCACGATATCTTACCACCATTGACCTGTGTAAAGGCTACTGGCAAATTGCTCTGACTGAGAGATCACGTGAGTTAACTGCATTTCGTACACCATGGGGTCTATTCCATTTCAAGGTCCTTCCATTTGGGCAACATGGGGCCCCTGCAGTTTTCCAAAGATTAATGGATCATGTGCTTACCGGATTATCTGATTTTGCTGGGGCATATTTAGATGATGTGGTCATATATAGTACATCGTGGCCTGAACACCTGGAACATCTGCGCACCGTCTTGCAGCGTCTTCAGGAAGCTGGTTTGACGATCAACCCCAGTAAATGTGCCATTGCAAAAGCAGAGATAGAATATCTGGGCTTTGTCATTGGGAAAGGCCAGGTTAGGCCACAGGTTCAGAAGGTCGAGGCCATTAAGAACTGCCCCCTACCTCAGACCAGAAAACAGCTCAGGTCATTTCTTGGTTTGGCTGGGTTTTATAACCGCTTTATTCCCAACTTCTCCTCTAGAGCGGCTCTGCTGACTGACCAGGTCCCCCAACCAGGTGCAGTGGACTAGGGAAGCAGAGATGGCATTCCAAGACATCAAGGAAGCGCTGAGTGAGGGCTCTGTCCTGTTTGGTCCCCGTTTTGATCAAGTGTTCATCTTGCAGACAGATGCCTCTGACAGGGGAGTTGGTGCTGTCCTGTTGCAAGGTCCGCCAGAAGACCGCCGCCCAGTCGCCTTCATAAGCCGGAAACTGTTCTCACGAGAGTCACGTTATTCCATGATAGAAAAAGAATGTCTTGCCGTCAAATGGGCACTGGATTCTTTAAGATATTACCTCCTGAGGAGAGGGTTCATCCTTGAAACGGACCACAAGGCACTTGAATGGATGGGGCGTATGAAGGACACCAACAGCAGAGTGACGAGGTGGTATCTGGCAATGCAGCCTTTCCGGTTCTCTCTCCATCACGTCCCAGGACGGGCCAATGTGATTGCTGACTACCTCTTGCGCTGTCCCTGCCTGAGCTTAGAAGGGGGGGAGGGTGTGACGGCCAGCCCTGCAGCCGCACCATGAGGCAAGCATTCACGAATCCCCAACACATACATTTATACCGACACCACATAGGCACAGCTCAGCTCAGTTCTGTTATTTCTTTCGCATATTATTTTGTTTACTCACTTTTCTAACTTTCATTCATATACCATCATATCGTTTCAGTTTAGTTATATTTAGTTCACAATAACCTCATTATTCATTACCGCTACAAAAACCACAACACGTTAGTTTCATTTTCACATTTTATTTAGCTTTACATTCATCAGTTACTTAGTTCAGTTTGCTTTGTTCGTTACTTACATTCTTTTGTTTTAGTTTAAGTTACCGCAGCTGAGTTGTGGGAGCGTGCGGACAAGCCGGGATCACTTCCGCGTCCCGGCGTACCAGCAAAAGGAGCCCGAGCGGAAAACGCCAACTTAAGAGTCCTGTGGACGTTCCTACCTGCCAGGAAACGTCATGGGGGGGAGAAGGAACAGGAATTTAGTTTAGTTGTTTGTTCTTTTCTTTTCAGCATGATTTATATTTATTTTCGATTATGAAATATTAAGTTACTTACTTTTCTTTACTGTCGGGACTAGTCCTTGTCTTCATCTGTGCCGTCCTGTGTGTATTGTTTTGTTAATATTCCCCGTGTGTGTCTGTTGGTCTGATTAGCCAACATATATGTGTCCCTCGTGTGTCATTACGGCAGGTCAGTTCTTTGTGTTTAGTTGTGTCAAGTTGAGCTCTTTTTGTTGATTTTGAGTTCTGTTCAGTTGACCTCATTTTTGGGCCCAGAACTCTTTAGTTGCATTTTTTGTTATGTTGAGCATTTTTTCTCTATTTTGTATTTGCTTATGTTTACTTTAAAAAAAATAAAGATTATTTAAAACTTTATTCCTGCGCCCTTGCCTAATTGCCTTGGTCCCTCTTACACCCTATAAAGGGTGTTTCTCTGTTGTTAGGCAATGACCTGGCTGGGGGCAAAGTAGTTCCCCCTGTACATCTTACTTCACAGCCGAGCACTGAAGATGGGGATGAGGACCCATCTCTGTATCCTTCTTGCGCAGTGACTCGTGCTATGGCCAAGAAGGCTAAAGAAGAAGATGTTGTGGGGCCGTCCAGCACATTGAATAGTCAGGACTCAGGTGGTTCGCCTCATGACTCTGATTGGCCTACTATGGTTTCTCCGTTTGAGAACTTATCAGACACTTTTATCAGTTCATCGTTCAGCCAGCCAGATGGGTTTGGTGATTCTGATGTGTCTGGAGACTTGTCTCTGTCCAGAAAGCAGTTGATTGAGGAGCAAACTAATGATCCTGAAATTTGTGCACTAAGGAGGAGAGCCCTTCCTGATAAAGAAATAGACGCAGCTCCAGTTCGGTATTATCTCAAGGATGGTGTGTTGATGCGGAAGTGGCGCCCTCCTGATATCCCTGCCAATGCAGATTGGGCAGTGGTCCGGCAAATTGTTGTTCCGAAGGTCTACAGGAATGAGATCTTAACAATGGCTCATAGTTTACCTTTAGGAGGTCATCTTGGTGTTAACAAGACTGTTGATAAGATCATGAAACACTTCTTTTAGCCTGGGCTTCGGAAAGACGTTTCCAACTTCTGCAAAACCTGTCACACTTGTCAAGTAGTTGGAAAACACCAGTTAGACCCACCTGTAGCTCCATTGCAGCCTATCCCAGCATTTGGAGAGCCCTTCTCTAAGGTCATTGTTGATTGTGTTGGTCCATTACCGAAAACTAGATCTGGAAATCAGTACTTGTTGACAATCATGTGTGCATCTACCAGATTCCCTGAAGCCATACCTCTACGTAAGATCAAGGCAACTGCAATCTTGAAGGCTTTGATAAAGTTTTTCACATTGTTTGGCCTTCCCAGGGAAATTCAGTCAGACCAAGGTAGCAATTTCACTTCAGGATTGTTTCAGCAGGTTGTGTATGAACTAGGTGCGAAGCAGATTCTTTCTAGTGCCTATCATCCAGAGAGTCAGGATGCCTTAGAGCGGTTTCATTCCACTCTCAAGACAATGATGAGGACTCATTGTTATGACCTTGAGAAAGACTGGGATGAAGGTGTTCATTTGCTGTTGTTTGTAGCCAGAGAAGCAGTGCAGGAGTCTACTGGATTCAGTCCGTTTGAGCTAGTGTTTTGCCATGAAGTGAGAGGACCTTTGCTATTGTTGAGTGAACAATGGCAAGAGGAAGAGCCGCATATCAGTCTGTTAGACTATGTTAGCAAGTTCAAGGACAGATTGCGTGCAGCATGTGATCGAGCCAAAGAGAACTTGAAATCAAGTCAGGGAAAAATGAAAACTTGATCATAAGGCTAGAAGCCGTGGAATTAAACCAGGAGACAAGGTCCTTGTGTTGTTTCTTTTGCAGTCCAATTCATTGCAGGCTAGATTTCATGGTCCTTATGAAATTCTGACAAAACACAATGATCTCAATTACATTGTGAAGACTCCAGATAGGAGAAAAGCAAAACAGTTGTGTCACATTAACATGCTGAAGCCTTATCATGACAGAAATGCTAGGGTTGCAGCTGTCACTTCAGATTCTCCTATGGCCGAGATTTGTGAAGATGAGGGGGAGTTTCAAGATGGCGAACCCAGAATTAAAGCTGAAGTTCTTTCATGTAAATTGTCAAACTCTGAAGTGTTGCAAAATCTTGATGTAAAACTCTAGCACTTAGAACCCTCACAGAGAGATCAGTTTGAAAGGTTGATCAAGAAATATGAGGATTTGTTTCCTGATGTTCCAAAGAGAGTTACTATCGCCTCTCATGATGTAGATGTTGGTGATGCGAAACCAATAGAACAACATCCGTACCGGATGAATCCTGAAAAGAGAAAGATTGCTGAGAAAGAGGTTGAGTACATGTTAGAACATCATATTATCAGACCCTCCAACTCAGATTGGAGTTCACCCTGTGTGCTAGTTCCAAAACCTGATGGAAGTACTAGATTCTGTACAGATTATCGCAAAGTCAATGCTGTAACTAGAACCGATGTGTTTCCAATACCTAGGATTGATGATTGTATCGATAGAGTAGGGCAAGCAAAGTTTTTGACCAAGATTGATTTATTGAAGGGTTATTGGTGTGTGCCTTTAACTGAGAGGGCCAAGAGCATCTCTGCTTTAGCCACACCATCTGGGTTGTACCAGTATGAAGTCCTACTGGGATGAAAAATGCCCCAGCCACATTCCAAAGGATGATCCAGTCTACAATCACCGGATTGCCACACACGGGTGCATACATCGATGACCTGATCACATGGAGTGACTCCTGGGAAGAACATCTAAAAGATGTAGAGACGTTGTTCCAGCGCCTGACCCAGGCTAACCTGACTGTTAACCCGAACAAGAGTGACTTTGGTTGTGCTACTGTCACCTATCTTGGCTACGTCATAGGTCAGGGTAAGGTGGCACCCATAAATGCTAAAGTCCAAGCCATCATGGACTTTCCAGTTCCTGACAACAAAAAAGCTTTGCGCCGCTTCCTTGGAATGATCAGGCACTACCGCAAGTTCTGCAAGAACTTTGCTGAGATTGCTCTCAGTCTAACTGACCAACTGAAGAAAGGCGTAAAGTTCACTTGGGATGATACATGCCAGAGAGCCTTCGATCGCCTGAAGTCTCTGCTGTGTCACTTCCCCGTGCTCAAATTTCCTGACTTCAACAAACCGTTCTCAATCGCGGTCGATGCTAGCGACCAAGCTTGTGGATCTGTGCTCCTACAGAGAAGTGACTCTGATGACATTGAGCATCCCGTGGCATACTTCTCCAGGAAGTTCAATCGCCACCAAAGGAACTATTCCACAATAGAGAAGGAGCTGTTGGCTCTGGTCCTTTCTTTACAACACTTTGAGGTTTATGTTTGTACAGGACAAAAGCCAATGATTGTGTACACTGACCACAATCCGTTAATGTTTTTGAGTAAGATGAAAAACAAGAATCGGAGATTGTTGAATTGGGGTTTGATTTTACAGGAGTTTGACTTGGAAATTAAGCATGTGAAGGGTACAGACAATGTAATTGCTGATTGCTTATCCCGTGTTTGAATATGTATATATATGTCACGTGTTTATTTGAATATTGTATGATGTGTATATATAGACAAGTATCCACTTAACCATTTTATATTGAAAAGAAAAATTTTGCCTTTATGAGTCAAAATTTTTCCCTTTTGGAATGGAGGTGTGATGTGAATAGAGGCCACTAGATGGCAGTAGTTACCTTTCTTTTATTAGGCCCAGACTGGAGCTAGGTTTAGACATGTCCTGGGCATGTCTGGGAAAGTCCCCGAAAAAAAAAAAAAAGAGGTCTAAATGTGGGTGGGGTCTGCAAAAGAGTATATAAGGAAAAAAATTGAGACAGTAAAGTAGTAGGAGATATTGCAAGAAGAAGGATACATGTGACCAGACCTGTCATTCTGTTCAAGACCTGTGAATTTTCTTTTGTGGATTTTTGCCTGTGTTAGATCATTTTCATCAACCAGGATATCATCAAGCAACCAACAAAAGGGACTGTAAATATTTCTGTTTTTTTGCATATATCTAATCTTGGTCAGAAAATTAGTTTAGTTGTTATTATTAGTTGTTGTCTTCTTTGATAATTAAATGTGTATAAGTTTTAAAAACTGTTTCTGTCATCCCTTGCTGTTGCTGTTGCTGTTGTGTTGTAAATGTAATAACAAATTGGGGCTATAACAACAGACATTGAGGTAGAGGGGGTTTCGGGGGAGTACGGAGGGGATAGTGGGAGCAGGGAACCCAATTCTCTCTGGTCGGTGGACTCCTTGGTAAGTCATTTAAGCTTGGATCAAAAGGGGTTTGGGGCAGCAGAGAAGCAAGCTATTCGTGATTTGTTGTATAAGTATTTGCCAGTTTTTAGTACAGGTGATGCGGATTTAGGTAGAACCCTCCTAGCAAGGCATAAAATAGATACTGGTGATGCCAAACCTGTTAAGTTGCATCCACGTTGTGTTCCTCTTCATTTACAAGAAGAGTGTGCTGCACACATTAAACAGATGCAGGCAAGTGAAATCATGCAACCGTCGTGTAGCCCTTGGGGTGCCCCTGTGGTTTTAGTGAGGAAGCGGGATGAGGGGCTCAAGTTTTGTGTTGATTATCGGCTAAATGATCTTACTAGGGAGGATGCTTATCCCCTTCCTCGAATTGATGACGCCCTGGATAGTTTGCATAAAGCTTGCTGGTTCTCTACTCTTGACCTTGCCAGTGGTTACTGGCAGGTTGAGATTGATCCCGAAGACAGACATAAGACGGCGTTTGTCACGCGCCAGGGGTTATTTGAATTCAATGTGATAAGTTTTGGATTATGCAATGCGCCAAGCATCTTTCAGAGGCTTATGGATGTGGTTTTGGCAGACTTACAGTGGACAACCTGTTTGGTCTATTTGGATGATATCATTGTTTTTGGCCGTATGTTCATGGAGCATTTGTCCCGTTTAGATGAAGTGTTGTCCAAGCTTCGTCAAGCTAATCTTAAAATGAAACCTTCTAAGTGTAACCTTTTTTCTTCCCAGGTGCAGTATCTTGGCCATATTATTTCAGCAGAAGGGGTTAGGGCAGATCCAGCTAAGGTGCAGGTTGTAAGGGAATGGCCAGTTTCCAGTATAAGATCATTCATAGGCCAGGGAAAGCTCATGCCAATGCAGATGCTCTTTCTAGGTTACCGGCGTTTGTTACAACAGCCCCGGTGGTATGCCATGTTGAAGCTGTGATTCCGGGTCGGCCTCCCCAAGGCTCCTCCGTGCTTGCTATACAGGAGCAAGAGGTTGGGAAGCAGACAGCTCTGGTGGGGGTGGAGGATGAGTTAGTAGAGGCCCAGAGGGGGGATTGGGAATTACAGCGGCTTATTTATCTTAAAGAGAGGGGACTGAGTTTTTCTGAAGATATAGCCCTGCAAAAGTATGCTCATGTGTGGTCACAGTTGCAGGTTAAACATTCACGTTTGGTAAGAATACCGCCTACCAATTCTGATGCTGCATTTCAAGAGCAAGTTGTTCTTCCTAAGTCATTGGTTCCAAAAGTTTTGGCACAGTTGCATAATTCTCCTACGGGGGGTCATTTGGGGGTACAGAGGCTGCAGGGGAAGGTAAAAGATCGTTTTTTTTGGCTAGGGTAGTTTGGTGATGTCAAGCAGTGCTGTTGGGAGTGTGTGGATTGTGCCTCCCGGAAGATGCAGGATCGTCGCCCTTGTGCCCCACTTCAACCATCAGTTGTATCCCTGCCATATGAAAGGGTAACACTTGATATTTTGGGCCCTCTGCCAGAGACGGGGGGTAAAAATAAGTATGTGTTGATTATTGGGGATTATTTCTCTAAATGGGTGGAGGCGTTTCCCCTGCCTAATCATGAAGCCCACACTATTGCTAAGATTTTAATGGAAGAGTGGGTTTGTCGGTTTGGGGTTCCAAGGAGCCTTCATTCAGATCAGGGACGGTCTTTTGAGTCCACTTTGTTTCGAGAATTGTGTCAGCTTCTTAATATTCGTCAAACAAGAATGTCACCATATCATCCACAGTCAGACGGTCTCATTGAGCGATTTAATCGCACTTTGTTGTCTATGTTGTCGTTGTTTGTCGAAGAAAATCAGTCTAACTGGGACACTTTTTTGCCACACTTGATGATGGCATATCGCAGTAGTGTACATGCCAGTACTGGGTTTACCCCCTATAAGGTGTTGTTTGGGCGGGAGATGGTCCTTCCGGTGGACATAATGTTAGATTTGGGAACTGGGAAGGAATTCCCCTCAGCTAGCTCATATGTGACCCAGTTAGTTGAGACATTGTCCACTGTGGTTGAGGCAGTGAAGAAGCATCAGACCAAAGCTTCCAGTCAACAAAAATTCAATTTTGACTTCAGGGCAAGCTTTCAGTATTTTTCTGTAGTTGGGCGGGCTTAATTGTGCGCTGTGCAATTTGATCCTGTGTATTCATACTGTGAGATGGGCGCTGTTTTTCAATGGTGTCCAATGCAGTAATTTGTGAGTGTGTGTGGTTGCAGTGGTAATATTAATTGTGTGCAGTGTGCATCCTATGGTGTTTTATGTATGTATATTATGGGTTTGCTTTGCTGCGGTTGTAAGGGGGGAACACTTGTGGCCATTGCGAGAACTCTTCAGGAGTTACTGGTTTGAGAATCTGCTCTTAATGGAATGGTCAATAAAGTAACTGGGTTTTTATAACGAATACGTGCGTAGGGTGTATTCTCTTGCCTCTGACACCGGACCGTACCGGGTTTACAATGGTGGTGGCAGCTTAGGCTTTGTTTAATTAAAAATTAAAGTTTATTGCAGTATATTAATATAGATTAGTAGATAAACTAGACAAACACACGGAGTGTTAGGGGTATTAGTACTTAATAAGTAATTAGTGTTGAAGGAAGCAAACAAGATGTGAAGGAACTTGTGAAACACCAGAAAACTTCTGAAATCACCGAAATGTGACAGCTCGCAGACATGGGGATGCACTGGCAGTAAAAACAAAGAAAGGCAAGACATCACAGGCAGAATAATATGCATGGAACTGGTAATCAGCAATGGTGTGGCAGATAATACAAAGTTTAAAAGAATCAATTAACTAACTAGAAAAGCACTCGGAGAGCGCAGACCTCCGCCAAGCACAACATTTCCCTCCATATTGCGACTTGCACCATAGATATTAGTCTTTTATTTTATCTTAATTTTTAGATTCCTTGACCATGAAAACATGGCAGTTTGATTCATAATGCTATATCAATATTAGTTCCACAGCGTCTTGGCTGTTTAAAGATGTCTGTTGCATGTTTCTAGCTTCATTTGTTTTTGTTTTTTTCTTATGTTGCCAGTTTCAAAGATCTATTTTGGAACGAAGCTTTCCTGCCGAATTCGGGTATGTGGGAATAGCACTACTCCTAAAGCTTTTTAATCATGCAGATCAATAAAGACCTAAATTAGTGAAATCAGGTGCAGCACTACTAAGCTGCATACTGGACGTGAAACAAATTTTTCGCACGAAAGATTACATTCAAAGGGCCGGTTCATACTCTGCGCAAGGTACGCGAGCGAACGCGAGCACAGGTCCGCTCCATTCCGTTCACAGAGAAGCCAGAACGCGCCTCCCTCGCTGCGCTGTACCTCGTTAAAAAGTAGTACACTGCTCATGCAGTAGGGGGCAGCAAAGTCTTCTCCTTCTCGTCCTCTTTCTTTTTTCTTTTGTTGTGTTGAACGGAGATTATGGTGCATAATTTTCTTTATCTCCCCTATTGGAATCTCACGGAAATACACGCGTCGATGCGTTGCGTTACAAGAATTTGGATGACACACTTTGCTACGCAAGGACGCAAGATGGCTACCTTGCGTTGCTCGATGCGTTGCCTGGCGTTCGCGTTCGCGTACCTTGCGTAGAGTATGAACCGGCCCTAAGAGTAGCGCTTTTCCCAAATACCCGAAGTCGGCAGGAAGCTTCGTTCCAAAACTAATTGAAGGCTAAGGTGCGCTGATGTCAGCTAACATTAGCTTAGCTAGAAAGGCAAATGGGCTACTAAAGCCAATGTTTAGCCATATTGATATTTTCAAGTTGCACGTCGACATAAGCAGGCTGCCTTCATATATACCAATATAAAAAAGTAAGGTTAAGATAACAGATACAAAGGCAGAGACTACTCCTGGCGAGTCCAATAAATTAATCTTAGATGCTTGCTCAGATTGGAGGTGGAGTAACTCGAGGCTGAAAGCATATTCGTTAAACAGGGCTCTCAAGTTTTGAATGCGGGCTAGAGTGAGATTTTCTTCGCGGGGGCGGGGGGGTGCATAATACTCCCATTTTCAAAGGTGCATAGTACGATGTACATGTACTTTGTTACAGTATACAGTATATACGTTAGTAATATACTTTCTCTTCGTTACTTTGACACTGGCAACTTAGTTACTCGTTTCAAATTAAAATATAAATTTAATTAATTATTTACGGATTATCTGGATTTGGCGTGTTGGAGAAGAACAATGGTGTATCTTTGCGCAGATGTGTCCAGCAGTGGACGTGGAGCTGCAAATTTATGCACGCAGCTACAATATTCTATCACTAGATAGCACACCAGGATCAGTTATTGAATATTCACCAGTATCAGTTATTGAATGTTCTCACAACTGCCAGTAAACTGAAATAAAAACTGACTCTTCATTCCCCCAATATCTGAGCTTTTTTAATTTCATTGGGAGTCCCCGGTATAATAATCGCTAAATTAAAACATTCTTTTGTGTATTTGTTTCGTTTTGTCAGTCACAAACAAGAGATGTTGCGGAACCGCCTCTGACACCGGATCGGAGCAGGGTATGTTTCCAGCCAAAATACACTACGTTACTCCCCAACACTGATTGTAGAACATGTTTGAAACTTGTCCTGTATTTTTTTTCCAAGTGCCCTGACCATTTTTTGGTGGAGTTGTATGCATAAATGTCAAAAATGGCCCTATCTCCCAATGTTAAAGAATCCTTTAAAAAATTCCTGGATCCAGACAGAGATCCGGATCACTTCCAGAATATAATCATTTCTTCCTTATACCAATCTGTACAATCCCTGAAAATTTCATCAAAATCTGTCCATAACTTTTTGAGTTATTTTGGAAACCAACAGACAAACAAACAAACAAACCCAGGCAAAAACATAACCTCCTTGGCGAAGGTAATAAACCAAGTGGGCACTGGCGGCCCCAGAAACTCCCGCCAAAGCAAAATGTCAAAGTTTTTGACGGACAGAGCCTGATACCATAGCTCCCGTGCTGCTCGGGCAGTGGGAGCTAATAAAACATAAAGCCAGAACATACAGAAGTACAGATCATGACAGTGTAAATGTGTAAATTAGGCTTTTTTTGTTGTCTTTTAGTATAGGATAAGGAAATTGGTATCTGTTTGAACTACACTGATGGATGTGTGTGACTATGGCTGATTAACAACTGATTGAAAACACCTGGATGACCACAACCTTTAATTAAATCTTTTGCACATTGTTCACCTTGGCCACAAACCCTGATGAAGCCAGCTTGTCTGGTGATATGTTGGTAATATTAAACTGTAAGGTATTTGAGTGTGCAACCATTTCATACTTTTAATTTGTGTTATCCAAAAAATCTGCACCTCGCACTATTAGGTGTATGCTTCTTTTGTTTTAAGGAACTATACTGAGCCATTACATCACTTCCTGTTTTACTCGGGTATAAAAATGACATTACACAGATACAAAGTCCCATCTGTCAGTTGGTCATAAACATTAATAAATCTAGTAATGGTTATAAGAAAATTCACAAACAATTTAATATGCAACTGAGCACTGTCAGGGCAATTATCATCATACAGTTCCAAAGACATTTGTTATGGCCCCAATTTGTTATTACAATTTACAACACAACAGCAAGGGATGACAGACACAATTTAAAACTTAAACACATTTAATTTTTAACAAAGACAATACCCAGATAGCAAGCTCCTCCGCTCCGGATCTGCCGCGGATCTGCCCCGGCTCCAGCTGATCCGGGGCAGATCCGCGGCAGATCCGGAGCGGAGGAGCTTGCTATCTGGGTAATGACTAAACTAATCTACAGACCAAGATTGATTGGAAAAAAAACATAAATATTTACAGTCCTTTTTGTGGGTTTCCTGGTGATGTGCTGGGTGAGGAAAATGCTCTCACACAGGCAAAAATCCACTAGAAGCTTCACAGGACTTAAACAGAATGACAGGTCTGGTCACATGTATCCTTCTCCTTGCAATTTCTCCTACAACTTTACTGTCTCAATTCTACTCCTTATATACTCTTTTGCAGACCCCACCCACATTTAGACCTTCTTTTTTTTTAATTTTCGGGGACTTGCCCCAGACATGTCCAGGACATGTCTAAACATAGCTCCAGTCTGAGCTGAATAAAAAAAAAAAAGGTAAATACTGTCATCTAGTGGCCTATATTCACATTACACCTCCATTCCAAAAGGGAAAAATTTTGACTCATAAAGGCAAAATTTTTCTTTTCAATACAAAATGGTTAAGTGGACACTTGTCTATATATACATATCATACAATATTCAAATAAACACGTGATATATATATACATATTCAAACACGGGATAAGCAATCAGCAATTACATTGTCTGTACCCTTCACATGCTTAATTTCCAAGTCAAACTCCTGTAAATTCAAACCCCAATTCAACAATCTCCGATTCTTGTTTTTCATCTTACTCAAAAACATTAACGGATTGTGGTCTGTGTACACAACCATTGGCTTTTGCCCTGTACAAACATAAACATCAAAGTGTTGTAAAGATAGAACCAGAGCCAACAGCTCCTTCTCTATTGTGGAATAGTTCCTTTGGTGGCGATTGAACTTCCTGGAGAAGTATGCCACGGGATGCTCAATGTCATCAGAGTCACTTCTCTGTAGGAGCACAGATCCACAAGCTTGGTCGTTAGTATCGACCGCGATGGAGAACGGTTTGTTGAAGTCAGGAGATTTGAGCACGGGGAAGTGACACAGCAGAGACTTCAGGCGATCGAAGGCTCTCTGGCATGCATCATCCCAAGTGAACTTCACGTCTTTCTACAGTTGGTTAGTTAGACTGAGAGCAATCTCAGCAAAGTTCTTGCAGAACTTGCGGTAGTACCCGATCATTCCAAGGAAGCGGCGCAAAGCTTTTTTGTTGTCAGGAACTGGAAAGTCCATGATGGCTTGGACTTTAGTATTTATGGGTGCCACCTTACCCTGGCCTATGACGTAGCCAAGATAGGTGACAGTAGCACAACCAAAGTCACTCTTGTTCAGGTTAACAGTCAGGTTAGCCTGGGTCAGGCGCTGGAACAACGTCTCTACATCTTTTAGATGTTCTTCCCAGGAGTCACTCCATGTGATCAGGTCATCGATGTATGCCCCCGTGTGTGGCAATCCGGCGATTGTAGACTGTATCATCCTTTGGAATGTGGCTGGGGAATTTGTAGGACTTCATACTGGTACAACCCAGATGGTGTGGCAAAAGCAGAGATGCTCTTGGCCCTCTCAGTTAAAGGCACACACCAATAACCCTTCAATAAATAAATCTTGGTCAGAAACTTTGCTTGCCCTACTCTATCAATACAATCATCAATCCTAGGTATTGGAAACACATCAGTTCTAGTTACAGCATTGACTTTGCGATAATCTGTACAGAATCTAGTACTTCCATCAGGTTTTGGAACTAGCACACAGGGTGAACTCCAATCTGAGTTGGAGGGTCTGATAATATCATGTTTTAACATGTACTCAACCTCTTTCTCAGCAATCTTTCTCTTTTCAGGATTCATCCGATACGGATGCTGTTTTATTGGTTTGGCATCACCAACATCTACATCATGAGAGGCTATAGAAACTCTTTTTGGAACATCAGGAAACAGATCCTCATATTTCTTGATCAACCTCTCAAACTGATCTCTCTGTGAGGGTTCTAAGTGCTAGAGTTTTACATCAAGATTTTGCAACACTTCAGAATTTGACAATTTACATGAAAGAACTTCAGCTTTAATTCTAGGTTCATCATCTTGAAACTTCCCCTCACCTTCACAAATCTCGGCCATAGGAGAATCTGAAGTGACAGCTGCAACCCTAGCATTTTTGTCATGATAAGGCTTCAGCATGTTAATGTGACACAATTGTTTTGGTTTTCTCTTATCTGGAGTCTTCACAATGTAATTGAGATCATTGAGTTTTGTCAGAATTTCATAAGGACCATGAAATCTAGCCTGCAATGGATTGGACCGCAAGGGAAACAGCACAAGGACCTTGTCTCCTGGTTTAAACTCACGGCTTCTAGCCTTATGATTAAGGATCGACCGATACATCGGCCGGCCGATATATTAGGCCGATATTTGCATTTTTTACCAGAATCGGCATCGGCCGATTCGCGTGTGGGTTTGCCGATTTATATTTCCGCGGCATGATTTACAGACAGGCATCCAGGGGCAGCTCTGTGTTGCCGGAAGACCCTGCAGCACACGCAGACGCATTACCCCTCCCCCAAAGGAAGAGTGGTGAACGCAATGGCTGCTTCAGAACAAGGTGTTTTAAAATTTCTATTAGCCTCTCACTGTTAAACTTACTTGAAATATTGCCACCCACTTTGAAATAGGAAACATGAATGCCAAGTAATTGCCAATTAGTACACGTGCTTGCAAACATAGTTAAGTTTGTGGGTCAGTAAAACGGGAATGCTGCTGAATGCTTCGTCTTTAAAAGTGCTTACCATTGTATTTAGGGAGATGTTGACAGTTGTGGGCTAATATGTACAGATGTAACGAACACCGGTTTAAGGATTAAGTAATGTCAATGTTGTCATGGTGTTTGTAGGAGTTTAATTCAGCGAACACCGGGATGAGGTTAAATGCGTTTCGTGTCGTGTGTGTATGTGGAGGGTTCGAAATTGCGAACAAAATTAAGACTGTGACCTTCGAATTAAAATAGTTGCACCTGAGCGACCGCTTTTCCCCCCAATTAATCGCCTCTTTTCAGATACATTTGGTAGTCAGAAGACATGCCAACCGCCGCTGCAGTTTAAATAGGATGGGCGTATGTCTCGGAGCAGTGCATAAATCTACTAGACATACGCAGCCAAGCGCACCCAGTGTGTTCCCTCGAGCTGACAGGGGCCATTCAGACCAATCTAAGGGGAGGTTGACGTCCTGAACCTCAGTACTGATTATAGAATGGTTAATATTAGCCGTCAAACAATCCATTTCGCGGGAATGAGAGTTACTATTGTACCTATGCACAAGATTTGGACTGAAAATGGAACGAAGAGCGATGGAAGACTTCTTGTTTTTTTTAGTACCGTTAACGTTAAAAAAGTCGAGTCGGTATCAAAAGTTACTGAAGCTTAAAATCATGACGACGGTGATGCGGATGAAGCGGCAGCGAAAATAAGTTGATTATTTTCGTAAAGAGTTGCATCAAAATGTTGAATGGCTGAGGTTATCAGAAGGTGAAGTGCACCGTGTTCATTGTAAAGATAATGACCCGAATCTGGCTGTTAACAGCGCGTTATCAACTGAGTCCAAACGCTTTAAACGTGAAAGTCCTTCCAAACATGGAGAAAGCGCGAAACACAGAAAATACTGCGACAAATGTGCGTAAACGAGTAGATTCGTATTTCTGTTAATAGTTACAACTTTTCAAAATATGCTGCCTCGCGGCTCGGCGTTTTGGCAGCCTTAAAATCTCCACCTCGGTTTCTTCGCTCATATCTTCAGTATCCTATCTGCAAAAATCATTAACATTTTTTACAGCGCGTCTTTAGACCAGTAAACGTTAATATATTTGCAAGTACACGCAACGTTTTCCTGAAAATGCTGAAATTAGAAGACAATTGCGTGTGCAGGCTTCTCTGGAAGTGATAATTGGTGGAGCCCGGACCATGCCTTTGCGTCAAGGATTGTTCCTGGCTTGTGCTGTTATTTTCCGTTATTAACACGTTTTCCAATTTTGACAATAATCCTCTGGCAATCGAAGCTACGGTTTCTTTCTCCGTGAGATCAATTGACGCCTAAATAATGGGATAAATTCAGATCTAAATAATTTTTCTGGCCACTCAAAAATTGTTCAACGCTTTATGAAAGACAGACTGCTCTCAAACGTCTACGCTACCTTTTCCACACATCAGGTGATTTAACTGGCGCTTCATGATCGTTTTGTTTAAATAAAATATAAGACCATTTGAAACGTCTGTGTGCAATTCTGAATAACGCTGATTTAAATGCACGAAATTGCGCTTCCAGATTAATGATTGTCGCTGTACCGTAATGTATCATACCGTAGCGGCGTGTTCTCGGAGTTAATCTATTGCTCAGTCCCTCAAGGAAGTTGCATATTGCGATTGCAACTATTAAAGCAAATTTAACCAATCCACGCAAATTTCTTGCGGAAAAAAAAATAAATTGCCAAGACATTGCAACTTTCATTGCCACTTTTTGAAAAAGTTACCGCAAAAAAATAAAAAATACATTTAAAAAGCCAGGAAAATCCTGGAAGTATTGTTTGTCTATTATGCGAATGATTGCGTGCAAGTCAGGGTTAGTAATTAAGGGGAGCTCTGGGCCCCACCAATCTTTAGTCCTAGAGACGCGCCTGGGCGTGTGGCATAGGCTTTCTTAAAACAAACATATCCAACTCAATATAAAGTCTGCTTATGTTATAATAAGCCAACAAATAGCAAAGTTACCGCTGTGGACTGATTCATATTGCAATATTGAGGCAAAAAAAGGACTTTACGTCAGATCTGCAATTAACCCTAACGCAATTGAAGATTTGATTGGGATCAGTGTGGAGGGTCCTCTGGACATATTTGATGCCTTTCACGCAGTGAGGAGATGGATAGAAGGGCGGAGAGCAGGAGACCCAATTTTAAATCCTGGCCTCCAGATATGGCATAAAGCCAATGTAGTGGAAACCTTTGTTAATCAATGAACAAGAGACTCATATTGTTTTAATAATTGTCATTTGTTGGAGACGGTTGTATTGTTAATGCGGAGTGTTATATTGTAGTTTCTTTAAACATTGAAAAATACATATATTCATGCTTCTTTGATTTTGGCTTGTGCGCCCCTAAATTTTTGCTCGCGCTCCTAACTTTTTGAACTCAGGAGCGCAGTGCTTCCAAGAAAAAAAGTTAATTTCGAGCCCTGCTGTGTGCTCTCTCCCTCAGAGCAGAGTGGCGCAGCCATGTCTGCTATGAGAGAGGTCTTTAGCGTGCACTAGAAGAACTTAAATGATGAGAGAAATGTTTTATATGTAGTACTAATTTGTGTCAGTGTTTCGTGAAAACGTATTCAGAGACGTTTGCTACCATTATCAATCCAGCGGTAGCAGAGTTTTTCAGTCAGCGTCTGCTCAGCTGGTGTGTGTGCGCGTGTGTGTGTGTGTGTGTGTGTGTGTGTGTGGGGGTTGGGGGAGTGTTGCGCGTCTCACTTGGGAGGAGCAGCCATCACATGGCTGGTTGAAACTTTTCAATAAATTTTATCATTGTGTCATTTTTTTATGTAAATTGAGGGAGCAAAAGCAGTATCGGCCACAAATATCGGCCCAAAAAAATCGGCAGTCCATAATCGGTCATCGGCTAAGGGTGATGGGAAAAAATCGGTATCGGCATCGGCCCTAAAAAAATCCATATCGGTCGATCCTTACTTATGATCATACCAAGTTTTCATTTTTCCCTGACTTGATTTCAAGTTCTCTTTGGCTAGGTCACAAGCTGCACGCAATCTGTCCTTGAACTTGCTAACATAGTCAAACAGACTGATGTGGGGCTCTTCCTCTTGCCATTGTTCACTCAATTATAGCAAAGGCCCTCTCACTTCATGACCAAACACTAGCTCAAATGGACTAAATCCAGTAGACTCCTGCACTGCTCCTCTAGCTGCAAACAACAGCAAATGAACACCTTCATCCCAGTCTTTCTCATGGTCATAACAATAAGTCCTCATCATTGTCTTGAGAGTGGAATGAAACCGCTCTAAGGCACCCTGACTTTCTGGATGATAGGCACTAGAAAGAATCTGCTTTGCACCTAGTTTATACACAACCTGCTGAAACAATCCTGAAGTGAAATTGCTACCTTGGTCTGACTGAATTTCCCTGGGAAGGCCAAACAACGTGACGAACTTTATCAAAGCCTTCGAGATTGCAGTTGCCTTGATGTTACGTAGAGGTATGGCTTCAGGGAATCTGGTAGATGCACACATGATTGTCAACAAGTACTGATTTCCAGATCTAGTCTTGGGTAATGGACCAACACAATCAACAATGACCTTAGAGAATGGCTCCCCAAATGCTGGGATAGGCTGCAATGGAGCTACAGGTGGGTCTAACTGGTGTTTTCCAACTACCTGACAAGTGTGACAGGTTTTGCAAAAGTTGGAAACGTCTTTCAAAAGCCCAGGCCAAAAGAAGTGTTTCATGATCTTATCAACAGTCTTGTTGACACCAAGATGACCTCCTAAAGGTAAACTATGAGCCATTGTTAAGATCTCATTCCTGTAGACCTTCGGAACAACAATTTGCCTGACCACTGCCCAATCTGCATTAGCAGGGATATCAGGAGGGCGCCACTTCCACATCAACACACCATCGTTGAGATAATACCCAACTGGAACTGCGTCTATTTCTTTATCAGGAAGGGCTCTCCTCCTTAGTGCACAAATTTCAGGATCATTAGTTTGCTCCTCAATCAACCGCTTTCTGGACAGAGACAAGTCTCCAGACACATCAGAATCACCAAACCAATCTGGCTGGCTGAACAATGAACTGATAAAAGTGTCTGATAAGTTCTCAAACGGAGAAACCATAGTAGGCCAATCAAAGTCATGAGGCGAACCACCTGAGTCCTGACTATTCAATGTGCTGGACGGCACCACAACATCTTCTTCTTTAGCCTTCTTGGCCACTGCGCAAGAAGGATACAGAGATGGGTCCTCATCCCCATCTTCAGTGCTCGGCTGTGAAGTAAGATGTACAGGGGGAACTACTTTGCCCCCAGCCAGGTCATTGCCTAGCAACAAAGAAACACCCTTTATAGGTAGACTTGACATAAGTCCCACCTTTACCTGTCCTGTAACTAAATCTGACTTCAAGAATATAGAGCGCAGGGGTACAGATACAGTCCTCCATTCAATACCCTGTACAAGTATGAAATCCCCTGAAGCGGTCTCATCACGTAACTCCAAGGAGTCCATCAACAAAAGTGACTGAGAAGCTCCGGTATCCCTTAGGATATATATGGGGACAGGAGTAGTATGCTCATTCAGAGCCACAAATCCCTCTGACACAAATGGAAGAAATTCCTCCCTCACAAAGTCAGCAGTATCAGGCTTTTTAGCCCCACAAGAAGCAGGCAATTTAGCAGATCGGTTATCTACTACAGGGGTTTCTAACCTTGTTTTCACAAAGGCATTTGGTTTGCTATCCTTTTCTTTTTCTTTCTTAGCTTTAAGGAACCAACAGTTAGTTTTAACATGACCAGATTTCTTGCAATATCTGCAAACTAGACCACTTTTGTCACTGTCAGCTTTCACACTTTGATCAGACCTGTTACTGGATTTCTGAGCACCATCACCAGATTTGTCTTTGTCTTTGGGTGAGGAATCTTGGGTATCACCGTTCCCCTTTTTCTGAAATTGGAACCATCTATTGTTACTGCTAGACTGAAATTTAGACTTATGTGTGAGAACATATTCATCTGCAAATTTGGCAGCTGATTGCAAGTTCAGTGCTTGCTTCTCATTAAGGTAGGTCTTAACATCATCCTTAACACAGTTCTTGAATTCTTCAACTAACACCATCTCTTTTAGTGAGTTGAAATCATCCTTGACCTCCATAGAAGTACACCAGCGCTCAAAGCAAACCTTCTTCTCATTAGCAAATTCCACATATGTCTGATTTTCAGATTTCTTCAGACCTCTGAATTTCTGTCGGTAAGCCTCGGGAACCAACTCATAAGCTCTCAAAATAACCTTTTTGACAACCTCATAATCAGAGGAATCATCTGCAGACAAAGCCGAATAGGCTTGTTGAGCTTTACCCTTGAGGACAGTTTGCAACATCAGAGGCCAGTGTTCCTTTGGCCACTGGCAACTCTTTACTACCTTTTCAAAACACTGGAAATAGTTGTCAACATCCTTTTCTGCAAATGGAGGCACCAGTTTTACCTCCTGGCTAGCCCGAAATTTATTTTCTGCAGCTATTTTTATTTTTAGTTGCTCCATTTGGAGTCTTTCTTCTCTATCGAATTTCTCTAATTCAAAATCTCTCTGTCTTGCAAATTTTTCTTACTCAAACTGCCTTTGTTTTTCTTTTTCTTCCCTTTCAAATTCTCTTTGTTTTTCTTTTTCCTCCCTTTCAATCTCTAGCATTTTTAATTTATGTTCCATTTCTATATTTGGATTTCCACTGGAAACTGTTCCAGATCTCCTGGTGCAAACACATTTTCATCAATGTAATATTCAACTATCTCTCTAGGCTGTCTTGCTTTTCGCATGGCTGGTTTTACCTCTGTCAGCTCTAAATGTCTGCAAATTTCTAGCAGTTCTGTCTATTTAAAAGACTTCAAAACCTCAACAGTTGGTGATGCCAAGAAATCATCCATTGCTGTTGATCTGTCAATATATTTATATAGGAAAATTCAAAAAAACAAGTTTACAATTTGAAATGTTAGATTTTCAATAAATTACTCACACAATGGTCTCTCCTGGACGAGCCCCCAATTTGTTATGGCCCCAATTTGTTATTACAATTTACAACACAACAGCAACAGCAAGGGATGACAGACACAATTTAAAACTTAAACACATTTAATTTTTAACAAAGACAATAATGACTAAACTAATCTACAGACCAAGATTGATTGGAAAAAAAAACAGAAATATTTACAGTCCTTTTTGTGGGTTTCCTGGTGATGTGCTGGGTGAGGAAAATGCTCTTACACAGGCAAAAATCCACTAGAAGCTTCACAGGTCTTAAACAGAATGACAGGTCTGGTCACATGTATCCTTCTCCTTGCAATTTCTCCTACTACTTTACTGTCTCAATTCTACTCCTTATATACTCTTTTGCAGACCCCACCCACATTTAGACCTTTTTTTTTTAATTTTCAGGGACTTGCCCCAGACATGTCCAGGACATGTCTAAACATAGCTCCAGTCTGAGCTGAATAAAAAAAAGGTAAATACTGCCATCTAGTGGCCTATATTCACATTACATATGGAACTGTTGAAAACCTCAAACACAGTCAACACAACAGCAATTTGCCCCCCAGGTTACTATGGAAGATGGTGAGAGAAGTAACAAAATCCCAAAGAATCACTGTGAGGGGATTGCAGGCCTTGGTGGCATCTTGGGGTCACCAGGTTTCAAAAAGCACAATAAGGAGACACCTCCACAACCACAGGCTCTTTGGAAGGGTTGCCAGAAGAAAGCCTCTTCTGACCAGAAGACATAGACGCAAACGCTTGGAGTTCGCCAGACGTCATTTAAATTATTACTGGAACAAGGTGCTTTGGTCAGATGAGATCAAATCAGACGTTTCAGTCAGATACAGCATCACCATGTTTGGCGTGGAAACGGTGATGCACACAAAGAGAAGCACCTCATACCCATGGTGAAATATGATGGCGGGTCAGTCATGTTTTGAGGTGTTTTATTTCAAGAGGTCCAGGTGCACTGGAAAAGAATAATAACGTAATGAACTCCACCAAGTATCAAGATATTTTGGCTGACAATCAGGTTGCTTCTGCCAGAAGGCTGGGACTTTGCCGTAAGTGGACTTCCAGGCAAGATAATGACCCAAAGCATACCTCAAGATCCACATTGAAATGGTTCCGTGATGGCAAAATCAATGACTCCATGCTGTTATCCTTGCCTGAGGCAGTTGCAATAAGTACTAACTGAAGGGTGCCAATTATTAAGAAACCTTGATTTTGTTGAAATTTATTTTGCATGAAATGGTTATGATTTTGGTTGTTTCCACTGAAACAAAGTATTTCACTCATGCTGGTGATTTCTGTTTCTCAATAATTATTGTTTTATTATTGTTCGTGCATTACCAGCCAAGGGTGCCAGTAGTTTTGGAGCCCATTGTGTATAAATGTTCTGTTTTTCATCGCAACTCCAAATTTGTTCTCAAAAGGCTAAAAAGGAGAAAATAGTTTGATAGTATTTGTTTCTTTTCCACAGTTCTTTCAAGCTTCGTTGTAAAATATTATGTTGCAGTGATTCGCAAATTTCCCCCAAAACTTCGCTGTCAATTTCATGTTTCTCAGAAGTCTTTATTACTTCAGTCAGTCTGTGTTCATCAGACACATCAACAGAATTGGGGAAATCCTCAATTATGGGTTTTATTGAGCTATAAGTAAGCATACTAACTTCCTGCTACTTTAGAAAAGTGATTGTCAAGCTTTGTGTAACATCATACCTTGTACACCTTGCTCCATAGTCATCACTCTCATTACAGCCACTGCATTGTACATCATGAGCAGTGTTTGGCAAATCTGTTTCAATATTCTCTCTCAGTTAATCTTTTAATGAGGTGACATCTGTGATGTCTGCTGATATGAAAAGTGTATGAAGGGTATACTTCAGAAGTTATATTACTGTGTTTCATCACACAAACAAATTGATTTTCTGCAGTGTGCATCATAATCTGAGGTCAGTGCTCTCAAATTCTCCACTTTGTGGTCACATGTTGGACATCTAATCTCAAGGTTTCAAATACTAGTATCAGGGAATTTATCAGAGAGCATATTTCTATGAATTCTACACATGTGCCTTGTACAATATCCAATGCTTGAGAATATTTTGCAGCCATACTCCCTTTCAACATTGGGAAGGTTACAAGACACTGTGAAATTTGGCTCATTACTATGAATTCCAGACAGGCCATTAATCTTGCTATGTTTCTGCATTGCGTAATGCAACATAATGGACAAGTCAACATTTTTCAAAGAAGGTAGATACTTATACCTTTGACGTTCTCAGCAAACCTGAAGGAAAACATTTTATAAAAGACCTGATCCTTCGTAGAGATTCACATGAAACACTCCAGATCACTGCTCACCTGTAGGTCATTTCAGATTTGCAAATTGCATTAATTGCCAATTTGGAAGGGAAAAAAATGCTCAGTTGCTCAATTAATTGAACAAGGCAATCAGAGATAGCAGACACGAGCTGACAGACAGAGTGACAGACACACACACACAGACATGATCATTCCTTAACCTGGCCCCCTAGGGGAGGGGCCAGGTAATGAAATAGAAATCTGACTACTGCTAACTGACTACTAAGTCAGTTGCATATGTCACATTGTCTTTGAGGCAAAATATACTTTGGACAAAATCAAGGTCCCTTTAATGAGTGCTGTGAGCCTGCAGTTTTGTCTTTCTCTAATTCATTTGTAACAATTTCCTCAGAAGAGGAGAAGAGCATTCAAAAGAGCATTTTGCAGAATTCAAGATGAACATACAAGAAGCCATGCAGACAGAGTCTTATAACAAAAAAAAAAAAAAAAAATTTCCACAAGGGAAATTCCAAGGGAGCCAAGCAAATGCAGAGGTCTTATGGCTTTCCAGATGTGATTGCAACCAAATGAAATGAATAAAGAAGTGAATTTAAGTGACCACTAAAAATCAGACAGTTAAATATCTGGTTTTATATTATGCCGAACAATGTATAGCATTTGTCATTCTAAAGTGGGTATGGTTAAAGAACAAAGTGTCTCCAACAAGTTTCAGCTCAAGTCAAAATTCAAAAAAATCCTGGGGTCAACTTAAATGTTACTTGTCTGTCTGGTTAGAAAATAGGTTTAATTGTTTCAGGTTGTTGAAACCCATGTTCTCCACACACGAGTCAGTACCTCAAAGCATTGCGTTTCCACTCAGCTATTAGCGCAAGCACTGGTGATTTTTTTTTTCTTTTTTGGTACCCGTAATACTGAACCCAGTCCAACTCCCAAACTTCACCAAGTAGTTTTGGTGTCTGAACCAAACCAAGTCATATCGATGCCTAAACCTCACCCTGACTGTAATCCTCACCCTTACCCAGAAGATAACCAAGCAGTTAAACTTAACCAAGTAGTTTTCATGCCTAAACCTCACCCTGGCCCATAGACTTTCTAAAAGGCCGGACGCAGCACCTAGGTCTGAAAAGTGAAGCCAATGTGAAAATCTCAAGAAATTGCAGTCTATTTAATCGCCAGCAGATGGCGACGTCGGTAGTTCCAGAAAGATGTTCAATGCTATGTCTATGAGGAAATGACCCTACTCTCCCACCTGATTTATAATTTGAATAATGATTTTCCAAATTATTTTATGGTATCTATCGCAAGTTTCAAGTCTCATTCAATATAGCACGATGTTCGATTTTGTCAATTATAGTTCCAAATGGACTAGAACAAAGGATAAAGCCAGATATGCTATTTGGGCGTGGCTATCCTCTGGTCCTCGTCAGATATGGTCAGATCCACCCTTAGATCCATCCCTCACTCCTCCCTGGATCTTCAACTCACACTCTCTTCCAATAGGAATACATCCAGTTTCAAAATGACAAAATGGCGCAGTACAAAGTGCCAAAATCAAGGCTTCCTTAATGGTATGCTAAAATCAGTGGGTGACATCATTGTTGCTTCGTCCATCTTTTTACAACGTCTATGGCCGGACCCCAGTTCTGTTCCCAACCTTAAATGTTACTAAGTACTTTCAGTGCCTAAATCAAAAATGTTGCTCCGAGACTGCTGTCCATACTTTACAATGATCAGATACGTATGTGCGTATTTTTAGACTGAAATACTCAAGGTACGAATGTCCTTTGCAAAACTCCAAGTACCGCACACACAAGCTGCGTTCTTGCATGGGTGCGATCATGAATGTCTTTAATGTTGAACCTAGTGCTTTAACCACGATGCTGTGCCCTGCGTTAATCACCGTTGGCATAGGTATGGAAACAGCATTTAGTGTACTGGATAAGTCATTCATTCATAATTATGAACCATTCCTAACAATTACACTGTAGTCATGTGATCCTGCATGTATGTGAGTTGTAATTATAATTACAAAAAAAATTCTGTATAGGTTTCCTGCATATCTGTATTTTTTTATGTTGACTGTCATAAATGTGGAAGATAGCGAATGAGCGGCGATCCTGCGTTGGACACTGTCCAATGCAAAAATTATAGACTGCCCATTCCCCTTAGTGAGGCACAGGAGATTTTTATTTTATTTTTTTATCAATCCCTTATTTAACCAGGGAAGTCCCGTTGAGATTAAAATCTCTTTTTCAAGGGAGCCCTAGGGGTAAAGGTGGGCCAATTGCACAGCCAATTAGATCAGGGGATGATTATGTGGCAGGTCAAAAGAGCCAGATTGGGAATTCAGCCACTGAGTAACGCCCTACTTTTGTCGAAGAGTGACATAGGGTCTTTAATGACCACAGAGAGTCAGGACCTCGGTTTAACGTCTCATCCGAAAGACGGCATCTCCTTTAGTACAGTGTCCCCGTCACTGCACTGGGGCCAGAGAGAGGATCACCACCCACTGGCCCACCAAAACCTCTTCCAGCAGCAACATAGTTTTCCTCAGTGGTCTCCCATCTAAGTACTGGCCAAGCCCAGACCTGCGTAGCTTCAGTCACACAGCTGGAGCAGATCAAATTGTGGTATGACTGCTGGCAAAGATGTGTTTCTCAGTGAGCATGTGGGCCTACAAGTCACTGACGAGATTGCCCAGGGCATGGAAGCATAAACAATAGAAATACCTTTCACAAATTCCATTTGAAATTTCTCTTCACTGCATAACTACAAAAAATTTAGTGCAAAAGTCATTTCTGATCATAGGCTATATTTTTATTATTATACCCAGGAGATTCTTTTAGTTGATTTAGAGTTTATGGTATGTTGCACTTAGACAGGAACAGCAGTAAACTTCCTGAGTTAGAAGAAAACCTGTTTTTTGTATTTAAAACTCATCTTGAGTGCGCCGAAACACCAACATTGGGTTTAAAGCAAACACCCTCCAAACACCAGAACTCACTCAAGAAACCCTGTTTTCTGTGTTTAAAATTTATTTCAAGTGTGCTGAAACACCAACATTTGCTTTCAAAGCAAACATCCTCCAAACACCAGAATTAACTCCCCAGCCTCCAGATCTGGTGCCTCAGGACACAAAACCAGTGTGTTGAAACTTTTTCTTTTAACAGTGTAGGTTTGACCACCGTCCGTCCGTCCAAGATAAAGGGGACAGCTTTACTCAGAAACTACTATAGATACAGTAACCAAATTTGGTGTCTACCTTCAGACCATAAAGGCCTTGATCAAATTCGAAAATAAGAAGCGCACGATTGGCGGGGGATGTTGTAGAAATGTTTTCTCTTATTTTACAGTACTGACTTAACAATGATAAAATAAAGAAGTCCATTTTTTACCAATATGACAAAAGTATGACGTGATATTTACCAGTATGAGGGCTTGTTTTTGGTCTCAAAGACGTCATAACGATGTCTATTTTTTACCAATATGACGAAAAAAGACGTCTTTTTTCACGTCTTGTGCTGTTGCAAACTGATGTCTTAAAAACGTAAATATATGACGTAAATAAAATGTCTATTTTTTACCAATATGACAAAAGTATGACGTGATATTTACCAGCATGAGAGCTTGTTTTTGGTCTCAAAGACGTCATAACGATGTCTATTTTTTACAAATATGATGAAAAATGACGTCTTTTTTCACGTCTTGTGCTGTTGCAAACTGATATCTTAAAGACGTAAATATATGACGTAAATGACATGTCTTTTTTTTACCAATATGACAAAAGTATGACGTGATATTTACCAGTATGAGAGCTTAGTTTTGGTATCAAAGACGTCATAACGATGTCTATTTTTTACAAATATGATGAAATTTGATGTCAATAAAGGAGGTCTTTTTTTACGTCTTGTGCTGTTGCAAACTGATGTCTTAAAGACGTAAATATATGACGTAAATAAGACGTCTGACAGGTCGTATAAATGACGTCTACGGGACGTAATTTTTGCCAGTCTCTGCTATCAGGGTAAGCCCATGATTTCATCGCTGTTCGATCACATATGGAGAGACCGTGTCTTAAGTTGCCAAGTACGATAATTGGACAACGCGTCAGTAAAGGAAAATTATTGCTAACTACCCAGGACTAATTGTCATAAAGGGACGTGTCTGCGCCCCGCCACCCCCGGGTCTAGAGCCGCTACTGCTTTGTGATGGTCAGATGTGTATAGTAACGAAGTACTTCGTTACAGTAATCTACTTTAGTGGGGTTTTTTTTTTTTGTTGTACTTTGTACTTCACTTGAGTTTTGACTTCTACATTTACTCTACTACATTTAAAAGATAAAAGGTATACTTTTACTTCGTTGCGTTGACACTGGCCACTTCGTCACTTGTTACAAAAAATTAAAATATGAATGTGATTCATCATAAGGATTATCTGGATTTGGCGCATTCGAGAACAACGGTGCTCGGCAAGGACAGATGTTGATGCCAGCGGACATGAAGCTGCAAATTTATGCACGCAGTTACAATATTCTATCACTAGATAGCACAACGGGATCAATTATTGAATATTCACAAGCAAGCCAAGCTGCAAATTTATGCTCGTAGTTACAATATTCTATCACTAGATGACAGACCAGGAGCAGTTATTGAATATTCACAAGCAAGCCAAGCTGAAACACAGTTTCATGGATGAGTTCACTCCTAATTTAAATGCAGGATTTCTACTTTTATGAAAGCATTGTGATATTGACACTTTCACACTTTCAGTTAAGTTAATCCTCTGAGTACATGTACTTCGTTACGATGCACCTCTGACCATCACAAAGTGTGTTAACTCATTTTTTTGGACGACCCCCCACCCAAATCCGCCCCTGAGGTTATGCTGGATATGCTAAGGACTAATTATAAAAATGCGCGCTTATGAAATCTTTATTTCGAACACGTTAAAAGATAAAACAGAGACAATCACCAAAACAAATGGCCACCATACCAATACCAAAACAAAAACAAAAAGCAAACTGTTGATAACTGTCTTGCATGAGCAGCAAGATTGTATGCTCAAAAAGGAGTAGGAAGAAGTAAGAACTTATTTAATCCTACCCCTTGTATTACCGTATTTTAGTCAAGTTATTAAATTCTCTATTATTATATTTACAACATTCACCGTCTATTCAAGAACCAATGGTACTTACAATTTGTTGACTATAATATTCAATAAGCTACTTATATACAAATAGACACAGAATATTGCACCTGTATATAATACTGAATTTCCATACTTCTAGAACCCCCTGCGCACACACAGAAGAAGACATAACAAGACAATGTTATGCTTAAGACGCATTTACAAGAGACTAGTCTGCACAGACGGCGTAACTATTCCAGGGCCGGATTATGGGGGGTCTGGGCCCCGGGGCCAGGAGTTTGCAAAGGCCCCCCCCCACACTCCAAACCCCGCCCCTACCCCCCACCCCCCACCCCTGCGCCAACCTACCATACCTAAGAATTCTACAAAGGCTTCTTTCTGCTCTTCCTTCTTGCAAAGTCGTCCACTAACTCATCAAAGTTGAGCTGTCGAACAAACTCTGATTCTAAGGGAGAGTGAATTCAACCGATTTTGGCACATTTTCATCCTGAGCTCATTTTTAAATCGAGCCAGTCTGGAGAATGACCGTTCTTCTTCACAGATTGTTATTGGCAGGGTCAAAAACAGTCTGAGTGCTATGTAAACATTTGGGAAAGAGGACTGTAAATCCAAATTTACCCTAGTCTTTGGCATTGTATTTTGGCATTTTTGTTCTTCTGAAATGAATGGTTTGTACTGAACAAGTTCATGTGCCAAGCTCGTGGTCAGATCAGTGGGATATGCTGCAGCAAGAGATTCGGCCCTTAAAGTGAGCTCACTGTTGGACATATTATCAGGCATGAAAAGAACATGAAAAAGATTGGTCAAGTGTGTGTATGCAGTTAAAGGTTAAGACAGGACACAAGTTTGCCAATTGAACATTGAACGTTTCAATCCGAAACTTTTGTTTTCCACTAAATTCAACACCTGGCTGTGCACTTTCATCAGCCATACATTTGCGCTTCTTTGTGCACTGGAGGTCATGTCTGTAGTCTTGGAAGACTGAATCAGTAACATTTAAAGCTGACCCTTCAAAAAAGGCAAAATTTTCTCTCTGTGCTAACATAAAGTCAAAGAGTGCAGAGGCCTCGCTTCTAGTTTCACGTTTCTCCTGTGAATCTGTGGAAATACTGTTCAATGCCTCCCTCAATTGTGCATAATATTTCCAAAGAGCCTTTGTTGACTCAGCTCTTGAACTCCAGCGAGTACCTGACAAAGATTTCAGTGTGAGTTTCACATCTGTATCACGGAACACCTTTCCCCACCTGTGTGTTGACGAGGCACAAAATGTGTACATTGATTGCAAAAAGTCAAAGAAACGGCCCGCTTCTGGGCTACTGTTAACAGCATTGACACCGACTAAATTCAATGAATGTGCTGCACAGGGGACATAACAAATCAATGGGTTTATTCGTTTCAGATGAGCTTAGACTCCATTGTACTTTTCTGACATATTACTTGCATTGTCATAAGACTGGCCTCGACAGTTAGCTAAGTCTTAAGCCAGCAAGATTTTCTGTTCCGCTTAAGTGCGATGATCTCCCGCAGCCACCGAGTGTCACTGTGTCTGCCATTTTTTTTCTGCTCTGTAAAATGTCTTATTTTACCCATGGTACATAGCGCGACAGGCTATCAAAGTCAGTCTTCAATAAGTCACTCATAGACCGGTTTTATGCAACAGGCTTATTCATGTATTTATAGTAAGTCTGACTTAAAATTACATTTAAGTCTAAGACTGGGTCTAATTTTATGCAACCGGCCCCTGGTCTGACAGTGAGTCTCCTGTTCTAAGAGTGCACAAGTCTTTAATTGTTGTGGTACTTGGCCATAAAGCAGGGTCAATAAGAGGTTCATGACCGGAGTTGGTGTCCCCAGCTTCTGGTGTGAAACTGGGCTCCGTGCAATTCTCCTCACTTGGAAAGATTTTCTCAGGTGATACCTGGTCTGAGTGTGGGCCTGAGGCCTCAGCCTGACAGGCCGGGTCTACGCTTGATTGGGTCTGTGAGGGCTCCGGTATGATCAAGCCAGTGGTGATCTCTTCATTGCTACAACTCGGGCTACTGGTGACTTTATCAATCTTTTAATCTTGAGGTTTGTCAAATAAGTTAGAAATCAAAGGCACATTTTTTAAAAAATCTGCCTGCTTTGCCTCCCTATTTTTTTTGGCTTTTCGTTTTGAAGCCCCACTTTTTTGTTTGCAATCCATACTACTGATGCCAAGTGTAATGTTAGAGTGTTATATCTATTGGATTCTCACGGGGACTTTCACAACTGATTGTAATAATATAACAATAATATAATACAGTATAAACGAGTACCCACAATACAATACAAGGCAACAAGCCTTAAAAAGGGGCGTTGGAAATGCTTAAGCCTTTTACAAAGGCTTTGACCCTTTGAAGGTGCAGTGTTGTTTCTAATAATATAATATAATGTACAAAACCCAAAACCAGTGAAGTTGGCACGTTATGTAAATCGTAGATAAAAACAGAGTACAATGATTTGCAAATCCTTTTCAACTTATATTCAATTGAATACACTGCAAAGACAAGATGTTTAATGTTCAAACTGAGAAACTATTTATTTTTTGCAAATAATCATTAACTTAGAATTTAAAGGCAGTAACATTGCAAAAAAGTTGGCACAGGGGCCTTTTTATCACTGTGTTACATCGCCTTTCCTTTTAACGACACTCGTTTGTAAACGTTTGGAAACTGAGGAGACCAATTTTTGAAGCTTTTCAGGTGGAACTCTTTCCCATTCTTGCTTGATGTACAGCTTAAGTTGTTCAACAGTCCGGGGTCTCCGCTGTCGTATTTTACGCTTCATAATGCGCCACACATTTTCAGAGGGAGACAGGTCTGGACTACAGACTACAGGCAGGTCAGTCGAGTACCAGAACTCTTTTACTACGGAGCCATGCTGTTGTAACACGTGCAGAATGTGGCTTGGCATTGTTTTGCTGAAATAAGCAGGGGCGTCCATGAAAAAGACGTTGCTTGGATGGCAACATATGTTGCTCCAAAACCTCTATGTACCTTTCAGCATTAATGGTGCCTTCACATATGTGCAAGTTGCCCATGCCTTGGGCACTAATACACCCCCATACCATCACAGATGCTGGCTTTTGAACTTTCTGCCTATAACAGTCCGGATGGTTCTTTTCCTCTTTGGTCTGGAGGACACGACGTCCACAGTTTCCAAAAACAATTTATAATGTGGACTCGTCAGACCACAGAACACTTTTCCACTTTGCATCAGTCCATCTAAGATGAGCTTGGCCCAGCGAAGCCGGCGGCGTTTCTGGGTGCTGTTGATAAATGGCTTTCGCTTTGCAATGTAGAGTTTTAACTTGCACTTGCAGATGTAGCGACGAACTGTAGTTACTGAAAATGGTTTTCTGAAGTGTTACTGAGCCCGTGTGGTGATGTCCTTTACACACTGATGTTGGATTTTGATGCAGTACCGCCTGAGGGATCTAAGGTCACGGGCATTCAATGTTGGTTTCGGCTTTGTCGCTTACGTGCAGTGATTTCTCCAGATTCTCTGAACCTTTTGACGATATTACGGACCGTAGATGATGAAATCCCTGCATTTCTTGCAATAGCTCATTGAGGAATGTTGTTTTTAAACTGTTCGACAATCAGCTCACGCATTTGTTCACTAAGTGGAGACCCTCGCCCCATCCTTGTTTGTGAATGAGCATTTCAGGGAAGCTGCTTTTATACCCAATCATGGCACCCACCTGTTCCAAATCAGCCCGTTCACCTATGGGATGTTCCAATTAAGTGTTTGATGAGCATTCCTCAACTCTCTCAGTCTTTTTTGCCACTTGTGCCAGCTTTTTGGAAACATGTTCCAGGCATCAAATTCCAAATGAGCTAATATTTGCAAAAAATGACAAAGTTTACCTGTCGGAACATTAAGTAACTTGTCTTTGCAGTGTATTCAATTGAATATAGGTTGAAAAGGATTTGCAAATCATTGTATTCTGTTTTTATTTACACAACTTGCCAACTTCACTGGTTTTGGGTTTTGTAAATGGATATGAGCCTTTAAAAAGGCTGTTGAATGTTAAACTGCTGAACAAGTCAGCTTGCACAGGTTGAATACAAAGCAAGTTGGCAAGCTGAAAGGTCAGGTTGTGAGTAGTGAAGCAGGGGGCTATATATAGAGAGAGCCCAAGTCTCCGCTCCTTCATTCAGTCCATTGCAAAATCAATATTGGAATTCCACTTACACTTCCAAATTTCAGGCCTACCAAAGAAAACGTAGCCTCAGCACACAAAAACTTTGAAATGCCTACATTAATCGCGGAAATAGCAACTGAAAAATACCCCGTTACCGAAACTGCAAAAACCGCAACATAGTCTTATGCTACGAGTCAGTTTATGAAACTGCAACATCTTCTATCCCATCCGCCTTTGCCATTTACTGCGCTTGCGCGTACCGGCCCAGGCTGCTTTCAGAGATAGCGGAATCAGGCGTGTCTCCGTTTGGTAAGTAAAACTTCCAAATATGACGTTATTGTTAATGCAGATGTTTAACAATGAATTGTAAGACGTAGCTATTACATCCACATTCTCGTAAATTGGCTTATTTTAGCATGTCACCCTGCCGAAAATGAACGATGCACTGTCGATTTCGCTATAGTCTTAGAGTTGCCAAATTGACGACTTTCTCAAGACGTATACATACGTCTTGAGTGGACAAACAATCCCGATTTGGAAAGTCGCCAGATTAAGCGAGAAAGTCGTCAAGTTGGCAACTCTAAGACTTTAGCGAAATCGACAGTGCATCGTTCATTTTCGGCAGGGTGACATGCTAAACTAAGCGAATTTACGAGAATGGGGATGTAACAGCTACGTCTTACAATTCATTGTTAAACATCTTCATTGACAATAACGTCATATTTGGAAGTTTTACTTACCAACCAAAGGAGACACGCCTGATTCCGCCATCTCCTTAAAGCAGTCTGGGCCGGTACGCGCAAGCGCAGTAAATGGCAAAGACGGATGCGAAAGAAGATGTTGCAGTTTCATAGTCTTATGCTACGAGTCAACAGTTTATGTTGCGGTTTTTGCAGTTTCGGTAGCGGCGTATTATTTTTCTGTTGCTATTTCCGCGATTAATGTAGGCATTTCAAAGTTTTTGTGTGCTGAGGCTACGTTTTCTTTGGTAGGCCTGAATTTGTTCACTGAAAATACAGTAGTCCTTACAATGGCTTTAAGTCTTAAAGCTGCAGTCTGTAACTTTGAGGAGAGAGAGGACTTCGCACAAAAATTTGAAAAAAGCAACTTTCAGATCCCTTTCCCTCCCTCTCCACTGCACTCCTCAGACCCTCCCCTAGAAAGCTACCGTCCACGCGAAGGCACGCGAACTGTTGCATGCAACTGCGGAGAGACGTTTCTGTTGCGAACAGTCAACATTGCTGGCCAACAAACCGGCGCGTCATTAGACCTGAAAATTCCGGGGCTAATATCCCTCCTTTTATTGAAGACAAGTGTTTGCCACTAACATGCCAATATCCCCCGGCACCTCAATTTTATGTGTCCGTACGGACGGAGCCCAATGCTATATCCCCGCTTCGCGCTAATTGCGCGGCGAGGGATAATAATTAGTCCTGGCAAATTCCTTCATTCACACGTTTTCCAATTCAATAATAATCAAGCGGCAGTCGAAGACATGGCTTATCTCCCCCATGCAATCTAAAAGCGAACAAAATAATAGGCTACATTCAGTACCGAAAAATAATTAGATTATAATTAGGTCTATGCACCATCACTCGGTGATGGCATTTCATAACTCTTCAGCGAATGAGGGTAATTTCGGCGACAAGTACATACACCTGTTTTTGCGGCACGATCTCTCAATTCGTATAAAAAAAATAGACATTTGTCCGATTGGAAAATGTAAACGGACGAAACCACTTACTAGTCTTAAAAGCCGTCGCCGAGTGCAGGTGCATAGACATAATTATAATTAAATTATTTTTCTGTCCTGAATGCAGCCCATTATTTTGTCGCTTTTAGATCGCATGAGGAAAAGAAGCCGTGTCTTCGAATGCAACTTGATTATTCGTGAATTGAAAAACGTGTTAATTACGGAAACCCATCTAGAAATAGCCAGGATTAATTATTTTTTTAAAAAAATCAGGTTTATTAGCCCCGGATTTTTCAAGTCCAACGACACGCCTGCCAACAAACGAGCAGAAATAAATCACGTCGACATGAAAAGTAATCTACAGCAGTATGTATTCATTAAAAACCCAGCACACACTTATTTCAGTAAGTTACCCATTTTTTGAGTACAGAAAATGTTGTGAATCCAGCTGAATGGCCAGTAACTCATGTATGTCAGCATTTAGCTGTGAGAGCACAAAAACGTTGCACATATTTATAAGGACAACAACACAACTGATAACACTGCCAGGTCACTTCATAAAGAGATTTTCTGCTGCTTTCTAATAAAACAACGCCAGTGACGTTAGCCCTATCATCCGAAACAAGCTAACGTTAGTTCGACTGCAACATCACAGTAACATCACATGCACTGCGGAGTACTGTAACAATTACAAGACTCTGGCTATTCGAACAGCGACTGTGCTTGTAAGCGACGTTCACTCGCTTATTTGCAGAGCGAAAATGAATTGATGCTGGTTAGGGCTGGGGTTAGTTTGGTGATCATGTCAGCGACGCCAACTCGCTTATTTGCAAAGCAAAAATGAACCAACAAATAAAGCAAGGGGTTTACCTGTCAAGGAGAATAGTCGCAAACTCTGCGTCAGTTTTTAATCCTTTCAGATCACGGAGTTCCTTCCACTTTTAAAAATTCACTTCGATGTTCACTCTGGTTTAATCCTGGCTTTTGTTAAATTCTTTCTTTTGTGCTTTTTTTTTCTTCTGGCTTCCTTTTTTACTAGTCTTAGCCATGTGTGCTGTTTCTGGAAACTGAGGTATCGGCATTTTTTTCCTCGCTGATGGCTCTAAGCTCCTGAACCCGCTCTCGGAGATTTGAACTTGACTGAGCACTGGCGTGAACTGAGGAAGAAGGGGGAGGGGGCTGTCTGCAGCGCGTGCATGTGCACTGTTTGGCGGCTGTCAGACACCATCCTGGCTCTAATTGGTTCTTTTAGTCGGTCCGAACGATTCTTTTAAATTGCAGTTGGAGCATTAGGTGGGTTTAAATGAGCCTTTTTTTAAATTACAGAGTACTAGTTATATGTAATACTGTCTGTACACAGTGACAATTTCAGCAAAAATGACAAAAAGTTACTTTTCTAAAACCACAGACTGCAGCTTTAAGGTACACTATTATTACAATACAATACAATACAATACAATACAATATAATATAATGTCAATGTCAATGAGCTTTTTAATAGGATGTTGGATGCTAAATCTGATAGTCTAGGAAAGGTTTTAATGGAAGAATGTTGTTAGGAGTTTCGATTAATAGATTTAACAATATTGGATTTTCACTTAAACTTCCAAAATTTCTGCCATGTGAGGAGTTTCGATAAAAGCAATGCCAAGTGTAATGTGGGAGTGTTGTATCGATATTGGATTTTCACTTGGACTTCACTTTGTTGGCATTGGTGTGTACAGTACACCCCTTTACGGTGGGTACATATGGAAGCGAAATCTGCAAAGTGAAGCGGGGCGAAACTCAGTGTTCTGAAGGTGAATATCTACCAGTCTACTACTCTTCTCGAAGATAACTATAGGTTATAATGACACGTGAATCTGCTGTGTGTGTATTGTGACTGGACCTCTGTACAGCCCGCCCGTATGTCTAGCTCGGCTATTGGACACTTGCTTCACGATATGGTCGCGAGGCGCGATAAATTTGCATGGAGTTAGAGATTTCTGAACTTTTGGACGTGTCGCAATGACAGTTTCGATGCACTCCAAGGACCATGTTGTCCTTGTCCGTGTTGGACCATTATTGTGTACTCACAATACTGTGCGGGAGTGAAATCACTTCTCATAGAAAATAGGTCCAGCTTCTACTAGCTGTCTACTGGGGCCAGCGTTAGGCCCAGGATACGCTTGCCGTGTGCACATTTTATGCTCGAATGCGTTGCCCTGCGTATTATATGTCGATGTTACGCGTGGTAGCATACCTGAACACAAGGTACGTAGACATGTGCGCATGTTGCAATATTGACACAACCGCGAGGGGCGATCTTCCGAACTTCCATGTTGAGCTCGTGGTAGAGTCAAACAATGGTGGAAAATATTAATGAGAGCCCGGTTGGCTACCTGCTCCCTACATGATACCACCAGTATCCAATGTTGCCAATTTAGCGACTTTGTCGCTATATGTAGTGACTTTTGGCCTTCTCTGGCGACTAAATCTAGCGACTTAGCGGCTTTTTAGGTGATTCTGGCGAATTTAAAAAAACACATCTCTCGAGCGTCAAAATCATTGTTTTTCAATGTAACTTCAGCTCTGCACCGCCACCAGAAGCTTATTTCATGGCTAATCAGCACTGCACATTAGTCCCGATCTCAAAACTGTATCCTTTGGGATTGTCAACATAGCCATGTAGACACTTTTTCTTGAGATCAGTGAGTCGTGCGTGACGTTATGACATCATAGTAACGTCATGACGTAATCTAGCAACTTCTCAGATAGCCAACAGCGACTTTTGGTGATTTATTTTTGGCAACACTACCAGTATCGAGCATAGTGCTCTGATCGTTCTGCTGCAAGTATGTGCGGTTGCGCACATAAATTAAGTCACACAGCTAGCATATCCTGGGCCTTAGGGCTCGCTGAAAGGACTTTGATTCAAAACCCTTAGTTAATCAGAGGCCCTTTGTAAGAACATTTGTAATCAGAGGGCTCTCTTAACAGTATGCTCTCCCATTAGGGCTCTCCCTAGGGCCCCCACATAGCCAGAAGTCGCGACCCTTAGCAGGGGCTTTCATAATCATAGGGCCCTCTGAAACCATTCCCCCCTACTTCCTTGAACCCGTAGTTGGTAAACATGAGGGCTCCCTTAGGAGTATTCACGAGGGGCACTACAGCAGAGCCAGCCCAGGGGCCCTCCGACTGCCGTCCCCCATAGCCCAGGGGCCCTCTAGCTGCCGTACCCCATAGCCCAGGGGCCCTCTGACTGCCGTACCCCATAGCCCAGGGGCCCTCTGAGTGCTGTGCCCCATGGCCCAGGGGCCCTCTGATTGCTATCCCCTGTGGCCCAGGGGCCCTCTGGTTGCCGTACCCCATAGCCCAGGGGCCCTCTGACTGCCGTTCCCCATAGCCCAGGGGCCCTCTGACTGCCATCCCCCATAGCCCAGGGGCCCTCTGATTGCCGTACCCCATAGCCCAGGGGCACTCTGATTGCCGTCCCCCGTGGCCCAGGGGCCCTCTGATTGCGGTACCCCATAGCCTAGGGGCCCTCTGATTGCCGCACCCCATAGCCCAGGGGCCGTCTGATTGCCGTCCCCCGTAGCCCTCTGATTGCCGTACCCCATAGCCCAGGGGCCCTCTGATTGCCGTCCCTGTCCCCCCCACCCAATTCTTATCACTCTTATCACTGACATGCCCTATAACAGTGTGAGTAGTCATAAGATCCTAGAGAATAGAGGCCCTCTGACATCGCAATTGGCATTTGCATCGGCATAAGCATCGCTTTGGGCCCCCTTTAATGAATTTGATTCTCTTAAACTCTAGGGGACTTTATGCATTACATCTCTTATGTTATTATGATCAATTAATTGCCTCCCACCCTACTTTACATATTACATATTTAACACGGGATATCACTTTGTACAGCCTTACACTTCTAAAGACACCACAGTCACGTAATTGTTTCTACTGACATTTTGCCTGATGATGGGCTTATTTTGAGTTTAATAAAGCTCTTGTTGAATTATTGACATAGATTAGTTTAATGGTAACTTATTTTCAAGTGCAAATATTTATTTGTAGAATTGCATTTTCTATAAACATGTTGCACTTAATTTAATAGCTTAATAAAGAGTGGCTTTGTTATGATCATTGATTTAATAGGCCAATATCCTGTCAACATAATAGATTGCTTCACACAGGAAGTGGTGGCAAAACAACAGATGCGAACAGGGATGACTAAAAAGATGGGAAGTAAATGAACGCATAACCAAGATGTTTCCCAACTATTTAAGGTATTAATACCTACCCAACTTGTATAACGTGATGGCAAATTAACATTCTGTCAAACTATTAAACATGCCAGATGAATTTTGATCTGTTGCAGCAATATGTACCAAGTCACAATTTACCAAGCCATGCAGGTGCAGCTTGCTATCAATGGGCAGTTTTACATGATGACCCAAGTTTTGTGAAGTCCTGTCTTGTGTCCCTGATGCTAACTTTGCAGTACCTCTGCTTGCTTAGCAAAATAAACTGCTAGTCATACATTACTATTGTAGAGTACACCCTGAACATGTTTGCAGATCTCATAATTGTGCACAAAATGCATTTGATGAGCCTTGAACTTATATATACTTGATGTCAATTAGGTAGGCATATATGTGGTTATTGAAGTTTCGACAATTAAGCTGGGTCACTCCTCCACTGAGAGGACAGAAAGGAGAGGGAATCAGGCAATTTTGACCCATTACTAGGGGTATATTTTCCTTCTTATGAAATATGAATTTATTTTTATAATTTCCTTTTCTTTTACTAGTTTCATGTTGAAGAATGTTTATTTCTGTAAAACATATTCCTGAATTTTTTATTCAACCAAAAAAAACTGCTTGAGATTTTTCTTACTTACATCAAGTTATAAGCATTCCCATAATAGTAGACATCTAATGTTTACTCTTATTCAGGAGTATGTGGTTGGAGTTAAGATGTTGACTCGTGTTTAGGGGTGTGTGGTTTGAGTCATAATGTTTAATCTTATTTTTAGGCATGTCGGTTGCAGTTAAGATGTTTATTCCTATTCCGGGGTATGGGTTGCAGTTAATGCTGTTGATTCATATTCTGGGGTGCGGGTTTGAGTTATGTGTTGATACTTATTCAGGGGTTTGTGTTGGAGTTAAGATGTTTATTCTCGTTCAGGGGTGTTGTGTTGGAGTTGCAATGCTGATTCTTGCTCAGGGGTGTTGGGTTGGAGTCTTGATGTTGATTCTTATTCAGGGTGTGCTTGGAGTAATGATGTTGGTTCTTTTTCAGGTGTGTGTAGTTGGAATGATGATGCTGATTCTTATTTAGGGTTGTGTGGTTGCAGTTATTTATTCTTATTCAGGGATATTTTTTTTGCAGTTTTGATGATGCTTCATCTTCAGGGGTGTTGTGTCAGAGTTATGATGTTTATTCATATTCGGGGGGTGTTTGGTTGGAGTTATGATATTGATTGTTATTAAGGGTTGTATGATACAAACGGGATCAGAGCTCATGTGTATATGAGAACCCAGTTCAGAGGTTTTATTGATATTTATGGTCAGACAATCTTGGTTGGTAACAGGCAATGAGGTGACAGTACAAGAAGGCAAATCCAGAATCACAGCTCAGTCCAAGAATAAAAAAAACAGGAAGTTGGTTTGCCAAAGCCAAATCACAAAAGAGAAAATTGAAATCATAAAAAACGAAGCGAAATCAAACACAGGTAAATCAAACAAACATTACAAAGAGGACTGAAATTGTAAACCAAAGAACACACCAAATTGTGGCCAGGAGACCTTTAGAAATAAACAATCCTGGTAGCTAAGGCGTAGAAGAACTGGCTTGACAAACTCTTGATTTGCTTGACACAAGAAGGGGATTATAATAGAGAACTGTGTGACTAATTGCTCGAGATGCAGGTGCAGTGGACTGAGAGGTGCAGGAAGGTGTGGTTACAAATAAGGAAACAAGCAAACTAAGAATAATCAGGATGAGGAGTGCAAGTACAGGAGTGAAAATAATAAGCAGGGGGCAGATGACAGGTAACAGAATGACTGTCTAATTCAGAGAATTGCTGAAAGAAACAATGAAACATTGTTTTTTTTAGCCATTAGTTCTTAAGTTAGCAATTAGTTCTTAAAGTCTCTTAGCTGCAGTTCGAGAATGCACCCAACCCAACTGCACCCAATTTCTCTCTTCTGGGCCATAGCCCTCTTAGACGATAAAGTATTGGAGCCCATGAGACCGGATGCCTCGCATCCGAGAGATGCTGAACCGTGTATATTTGGGCTTAATTGCCTAGGTGCGCGTATCGGGGTGCGACCGGGGCAGAGGTGAGTTGGCTCTGGAACATGGACTTTATGTTTATGAGACCTGTATGGATGCACCGAAATAAAAAAATTTTGGCCGAAACCGAAAACTGACAATGAGAAACGCTTGGCCGCAAACCGAAATTATTATGCCAATTTTTAATACCATTGCATTTATGGCTATGACTCTGTACTTACCCAACTAAAGTCAAGGCATTGCAATTGCATAAATTATTATTTATGCTTCAAAGAATAAATCAATTACAAAATTATAAAAATATTTATTTAGCACTGACATTCCAACAAAGCACAATATAAAATAAAATAAAATTCTAAATGAAATGTTTTACTTGGCCCACACATGAATAACCTACAGGCCTATAACTGACTGGCCTATTACTGGCTGCTGAAAAATTGTAAAATTAAATATATTACGTGACAACACAGCAGCCCACTGATTAGTGAGGGAGAATTGTCTCTGCAAAGGACACTTCCGCATTATCGCGAGGAAACTGGGTTCACTTGCCATCATTGAAACAGGTCTTCAAATTGTGTTTTTGAAACGTGTATTGGCAGTTTGATAAATATACTGTGCGTTGCCTTACCTTTCAAACAGGGTTGCGTTTGTTCACCGAAGCTGCTGCATTTATGAAATGCATTTCTTTGTCTTTGACCCTGTTCGTAGCGAAATTAGAAGCAACAGTGACCAATTCTGTTCTCCTAATTCCTCCTCTAAATAATAATTACTCCTAATAGGGGAGTTATTATGCTGCCCCTATTTTACGAAAATTGCGCAGAAAATAACTTTATGGGTGCTGATGAAGGAATTTCTTAGGAAATGTATCACAGATGAGATAACGCATCGTAAAGCGATAAATTCAAATACTCTGCTATCTCCTGCGATTTGCGCATTTGCTACATGTTTTGCCTTCAATTTTAAAGTGAAATGTTTCATGAAGCCTGAATGTCAAGCAAATAAACAATAATCATTTTGTCATACGTGTTATTTGCTTCTTTGTTATGAAGTAAAAAAGGTCAATTAACATTGGCAGTGTGTGGTGATTCCATATTTTTTGCCAGGGCTTGTAGTTACATTATGGAATACTGATGGTACACAAATGACTTGAGAATATATTGCCCTTTCTATGAATACTCTATGCCTTTTACACATATCATTGCTTTGCGTTTTTAGGTGGTACCTTATTTAATGTGCAACGAATCGGACACAACACCAGCTGCTATCCTATGCGTCTGGACAATGTCAAACAGAAATTACAATTAAACACTCACAGACTTTAGTGCCGTAACTTAGTGATGGTAGTGCGCGTCCCCAGATTTAAACTCATAAATATTTCACAAAAGCGATGGAATAAAAGTCTAGACAGGTGCGTGCTGGCTGCGGTTTTTGCTAGCGTCATCGCAACATCCTGTTTGTCTGCCGTATTGTTTCGGTGTTAAAAGTCTTTCGGCCGAAAACTAAAAATGCTTTTTTTTTTTTGTCATTTCCGGCCAAAAATTTTCGGTGGCTGAAATTCCGGTGCATCTCTAGAGACCTGGAATGGGGGATGAATGCTATTAAGATTGTGCGGTAACTGTAGAGGGACCACCACCTGGATAAAAACTTGCCTATGAGCCCGTGAAATGAATAGCTAGCTTAGGAGAGTCAGCAGAGTCGGCAGCCCTCTTCATTCTCTGTGTAGACTAGAGGAGGGCCCCTTGGGTTCTCTTCCATGTACTATGACACCAGCAGATGAATTGTTCAGCTGAGGGGACCGCCACCTCCTCTTCCTGGGCAGGAAATAATGGTGGTTGGTAGCCCACACTGCACTGGAAGGGGGAGAATCCTGTGGATGAGGACAGGAGAGAATTCATAACATATTCTACCCAGGGTAAAAACTGGTTTCTGGAAATGGTCTTGGAGGAAGAGAAGCACCATAACACAATTTCAGAAAATTTGTTAGCCCTCTCCAGCTGGCGGTTAGACAGAGGAGCCAAAGGAGAAGCTCACAGCGGCCCCCAGCATCTTACAGAAGGTTTCCCAGACGTTTGAGATGAACTGGGGACCTCTGCTAGAGATGATGTTTAATGGGAGACTGCATCCTCTGTAGACTTGATTCATGACTATCTCGGCTGTCTCTTTAGCCAAGGGGAGCGTCGGTAGAGTAATGAGGTGAACAGCTTTGTAAAATCGGTCTAATATGGTTAAGATGACTGTCTCCCCATGCAAAGGAGGAGACACTCACAAAGTCTAAGGCTGTGTGGGATGCTGGGATCTAGGTAGAGGGTGAAAGAGGTCAATAAGTGGACTAGTGGAAAGTTTGCATGTACTGAAGCTCAGATCGAGCCTTAATGAATTCTTTGGCGTCCTCCAACATGTTCTCCCAGCAAACACATTGCTGAATGAAGACCACAGACCTGCTAGCCCCAGGATACCCAAAGAGACATGAGGAGTGATTCAACTGAAGGACCTGCAAAGAGGTAAGTTAGGGCACATAGAGGCGGTTCTCAGGGAAGGCCCTGTGAGCAGGACCTGGACCCTGCGCATTGCAAATGATCATTTTTACGTCCCACACTGCTGTCGCAGCCCAACAATGGGGAAGCAGGACGGTGCCATTCGTCACCTTTCCCTCGTCCAATTCATGGATTCTGGATAGGGAGTCAGGCTTGGTGTTCTTCGGTCCAGGACAATTAGGTAAAGTTAAATTAAAATGATGGAAAAATAGGAAGCAATCTGTCTTAGCAGGGATTGAGTTTTTGACCAACTTGAGGTACTCTAAATTGCAATGATTTTTCCACACTAGGAGGGGAACCTGAGCTCCCCGCCAGCTAGTTCCTCCATTCCTCCAGTGCCAGCTTGATGGCGAAGAGTTCTCAGTCTCCCACCAAATTGTTCATCTCCGTTGGTGACAAGCCATGTAAAAAGAATGCACTGGGATGAATCTCTGAGTTTGTGGCAGATTCATGTGAAAGCGCTACGTTTACTCTGAAGTCCCTTGCGTCAACCTTAACTGTGAACTGTTGGTGGAGGTCTGGGCAAATGAGGACTGGAGCACTGGTGAACCGACTCGAGTTGCTGAAGGCTACTTTGGCTTCAGTTGACCAGAGGAACTTAACATTAGAGGAGGTGAGGGCAGTCAAGGGCGCGGTGATAGATTCATGCTTCCTAATCAAGTGACGACAAAAGTTAGCAAATCTTAGGGAATTCTGCAACTGCTTGTGGTTTTCAGGCCATTCACTTACTTGCATCCTCTCTTGATCCATTGCAGTACCTTCATTGGACACAGAATTCATATACTGAGTCAAAAATGAAACTTCACACTCATAAATTTGTAAATATTTTCTTGAAACTTTTAATAAAAGAGTTTTTATTATCACTAGGGGTAAATGCGTTGTCAAAGACATCATGACACACATCAACTCCGACATGCACAGGTACGTAGCACGTGCAAGCGTACTTTAAGCTAAAACCAGATTTTCTCGTGTTACTAGTCACTTGACCATATGAGAGATGTGCAACTGAGCTCACGTTAGCACGTTAGAGTGAAATCTCGGAAAAACAAGTTTTTACAGTTAATTATTCGTTGATTTTCAATGCCATGGCTGTGAAACATTCAGCGTGAACGTGCCATTGGCATGCTTAATACGGAAACGTCCATCACTGACGTTGCAAAGGTTATGGGATGCAGTCGATGGACTATCCACGATCTTCAGACACGTCTCCAACAAACTGGCACCACAGCTGACCGACCTCGTTCTGGTAGCCCACGTGTGACGTCAAAAGCAGAAGACCGACAAATTGTCTTACGTCATTTGCATAATTGATTTGTCATTGCAACGTCCACTAGGAATCAATTGTTTAGAGGTCGTGTGACTGCCCAAACCATACGTAATCGCCGGTGCACTGCGCTTATTCAAGTTGTAACTTTCCATTTTTACTCTTGGACATTTCCGTTGGAACTAGTTATATTATGGACATTTTTTTATGATACACCATCTTTAATGAGTACAGAATTAAATAAAATCATTATTTAAAACCTCATTTCTTGTATGTTCAACTTATTCACCTCCAAGCGAGTGTGAAGTTTTTATTTTGGCTGAGTATATTCTTCTACTTTTTCGAATAGGCAATTCTCTAATTGGCACTGGAGTACCTGGTAAATATGTTGAGAGTGGGTTTCAGGATTATGTGAGAAGACCAGGATGTCATCTACATAGACCTCAGCAAATTTGCCAAATATATCTCAAAGAATATCATTCACCAGGTTTTGAAAGACTCCAGGGGAGTTGGATAGCCTGAGTGGTATAACTAGGTGCTCATAGTGGCTGGTAAGGGTGTTGATGGTAGTCTTCCATTCATTTCCTCCCTGAATCCTAAATCGATGGTAGGCATTGCAGAGGTTGAGCTTGGTGAAGATAGTTGCTCCCTGGAGTGATTTAAAGGCTGTAGACATCAGAGGTAGCAGGTTGCAGTTCTTGATGGTTATGTTGTTGGGATCCTAGTAAATGATGCTTGGGTGGAGACTACCGTCCTTCCTCCCAATGAAGAAGAATTCAGCGCCAGCAGGAGCTGTGGACCAATGAGTGATGCCAAATGTTAGGGACTCCATGTACTGCTCCATAGCCTCAGTCTTGGGATAGAATAATGATAAGGTTAGACCTCGGGGAGGAATAGTGCTTGGCAACCACTCTATAGCACAATCTTAGGGACAATGAGGAGGTAGTGTGGTCTTAGAAAAGGATTATTTGACATCTCAGTATTCAGAGGGCACACTGGATATGTCAAGAAGTGGCTCAAGAGAAGCAGAAATGGACTGGTAAGACTGGATAGCTTCCATCAGGCAATGTTGAGCACAGAGCACTCCACTCCAGACCCTGCAGGCTTTGCCAGTCAATGCATGGGTTGTGACATGATAAAGAAGGGTTTCCTAAGACTGGAGGAGCTTGAGGAGAGCACAGCAAGGGTGATTCCCCCTGATGATTGCTGGAGGTGAGCAGCTTGTCTGATGAGGTAATGTGAATGCTCTTAACCAGTGAAGAGCAGGAGAGGTCATGGGGCTGGCTGGGTCTGGTAAGTAGTTGACTCAGGACCTGCAGTTTGCGGGCTAACTGTTCGTTAATAAACTTGCCATCTGAACAGGTGTCACTCAGGGCTTGGACTGGCATTTGAATGCAGTTGTTGCAGATCTGGAGTGTGAGGAGTGGTCTGGGGATGGAGGATTCAGCTCGGTTGATTCCACTTACCAGTAATCCCCCTACCACTGATTCGTGGTGCCTTTTACCGTGCACCCGGTAATGAACTAATTAGGTTGACCTCCACAATAAACGCAGTCCCAAATGTTTATGTGGCATTGGCATTAGGAGGAAGTCAAACTAGTGCAGTTAATATGCATGGGTTGACAGGCATCTGCAACTGGATAGTTAGTCGCTTGAGGCTAAGGCAGTGGAAATGGAGCTGGAGCAGGAGCAGAACCAGGAAATGGAGGACATCTTCGTAAAGTTTGTTGCAGTTCTTTGCAGTGGGCAATCAAGCGGTTGTCAACATGAATAGCCAGGTCAGTGAGCTTGTTGAAATCCTCTGGGAATTCAAGGCTCAGCAGTTCATCTTTGATTTGTCTGAATAATCCCCTGAGAAAGGCATCCAACAGGGCAGGGAAGTTCAAGCTGGATGTAGCTGCGATGTAGGATGTAGCTGTAGCTGAACTCGATAGCATAGTCAGAGACTGATCAGGAGCTTTGGCTAAGTTGAAGCAGTTTGCATGTTGCCTTAGGTCCATGCAAAGACCAGTTGAAGACCGCCTTCATCTCTTCCTTTAAGGCAGACAAGGAATTGCAAAAAGCAGACCCAGCATCCCAGACTGCAGTTCCCCATTCTCTGGCACACCCTGAGTGCAGAGTAAATATGTAGGCAATGCAAATTTGTGGGGGAATTTGTGGTGGGGAACAATGCTGTTTAAAGCTAAAAAGTCAGGAGTACTGGGACAGGAAGAAGCAACAGGTACATGAATGACCGTCATAGGGACTGTGTGGTGGCAGGTGAGTACCCGCTACAGAAGTTGGGATAAGAACAAAAAGAGCCAATGGAGTGAGTGGTTGTAGCTGCTGAAGCTGCCTGGTGAGATAGTTCATGCTGGACACGAATGATTCTAGGGTCTTGGTGCTATCCCAAAAGTGCGCCTTGACTGTCAAGCAGGGCGCGGAACTGCCTGTCGTCTGCTGAGCTGTTCATGGTAAGTCAGCGGTGATACGAAGTACAAAACCCAAAACCAGTGAAGTTGGCATGTTATGTAAATCGTGGATAAAAACAGAATACAATGATTTGCAAATCCTTTTCAACTTATATTTAATTGAATACAGTGCAAAGACAGGATGTTTAATGTTCAAACTGAGAAACTTTTTTTTTTTTTGCAAATAATCATTAATAATAATAATAATAATAATAATTTATTTATAGAGTGCTTTCAATCAAAGTGCTTTACAAAGCTTAAAAACAAATAACAAGACAAAGACACAACACACCATAAGATTAGCAGTAAACAACATTAAACAAGTGGGTCTTCAGCTTCGCTTTGAATACATCAATCGAGCATGCTAACCGAATATCAACAGGGAGACTGTTCCATAGAGTGGGAGCACGGAAAGAAAAGGCCCGCTGACTAATAGTCTTTTTGCGGACCTTAGGGACACTCAGAAGGCCAGTCCCCTGAGAACGAAGTGCCCGAGCAGGCACATATGGAGCCACCATATCAATGAGGTAAGAGGGTGCCAGACCATTTACAATTTTAAAAGTCAACAGTAGCACTTTAAAATCCACTCTGGCATTAACAGGCAACCAGTGAAGAGAGGAGAGCCCTGGAGTTATGTGCTCATATCCGTCTGACCCAGTCAGAAGGCGAGCCGCTGCATTCTGCACCACCTGCAGCCCTCGCAAATTCTTCTTGGGCAGACCCGACAGAAGAACATTACAATAGTCCAACCTTGATGAAATAAATGCATGTATAAGAGTCACAGCATCCCTGAAAGACAGGATTGATCTTATCTTGGCGATATTTCTTAGGTGAAAAAAGGACACTTGTCAACTCTTTAATGTAAAGACTAAAAGAAAGAGTTTGGTCAAATACAACTCCCAGATTTTTAACTCTGTCTCTACTACGAATAGCAAATTCATCAAGTGACAGAGTGAAGCCATCATACAGGTGATTCAGTCTTGCAGGGCCGACAACCATCATTTCTGTCTTGGCAGAGTTAAGAAGCAGGAAGTTTGCCGACAACCAGCCTCTAACAGCAGCCAGACAGGACTCAAGTTTCGATGCAACAGAACCATTTCCTGCCACAATCGGCATATATAACTGCAAATCATCTGCGTAACAATGAAAATCAATTCCATAAGAACGCAAAATGTGACCCAGTGGCGCTAGAAATAATGAGAACAGCAGTGGACCTAGGACAGACCCCTGAGGAACCCCATGCCTTACATCGCAAGACTCTGAAGTAATGTTTTTAAATAAAACCCGGTGAGATCTTTCTGACAGGTAAGACCTCAGCCATTTAAGCACCTGACCCGATATGCCAAAGTATTTCTCCATTCTGTCTAACAATGTACAGTGATCCACTGTGTCAAAGGCTGCACTGAGATCCAATAACAATAAAACTGATGATGAGTCTGAGTCTGCAGCTAATAGTAAATCATTCACCACCTTAGTCAGTGCTGTTTCAGTGGAGTGATTCACTCGGAATGCAGACTGTAATGACTCAAAAAGATTATGTGCAGATAAGTACTCCAGGAGCTGGTTGGACACCACCTTCTCAAAAACCTTGGACAAAAAAGACAGGTTTGAGACAGGTCTGTAATTTGCGAGAGACTCTACATCAAGGCCGGGTTTCTTCAGCAGGTGTTTAACCAGGGCAGTTTTAAAACAAGATGGAAAAACTCCAGAAAGGAGGGACAAATTCAAGATAGTGACAGCATTTGTCCCTAAAGTAGACCATAGGTCTTTAACAACCCAGAATGGTACAGGATCCAAAGCACAGGTTGTACATTTTGCTGCCATAACAACCTTGGCCAGATCGTCAAGATCAATGGGCTCAAACTCAGATAGACCCAGTCCAGTGTAATTTGGCATGGCAAAAACACACTCTGAGACCCTAGTGGAGGACTGAGATATCCGGATTCTGATGTCTTCAACCCTATCGTTAAAATACACCAAGAAATCATGGGCTGACAGATCAGTACAACTGACCGACATTCTAGGTAAGTATGTAGGCTATCCTGCCATGCTTGATAGTAAACTTCAAGTCTGAAGTGACGCCACTGATGCTCCATCTTTCTAGAGTCCTTTCTCAATGTAAGTAAGTCATCATTTAGCCAGGGCAACGGACTCTTTGAAGAGCACTTCCGAGTCTTAACTGGGGCCGATGAATCCAGCAGGCCTCGAAGCGCACTGTTAGAATTTTCAGTGAGGGAGTTCACTGAAGATGACTGAATAAAAACTGGCTCGACAATGTCTGGCACTCCCCCTAATTAAAATCATTTAAAGGTTTGGGGCTGATGTAACGAGATGACCTCTGTATTTTTGTTAACTTAGAATTTGAAGGCAGCAACACATTGCAAAAAAGTTGGCACAGGGGCCTTTTTACCACTTTGTTTCATCGCCTTTCCTTATAACGACACTCAGTAAACTTATGGGAACTGACGAGACCAATTTTTGAAGCTTTTCAGGTGGAACTCTTTCCCATTCTTGCTTGATGTACAGCTTAAGTTGTTCAACAGTTCGGAGTCTCTGTTGTCGTATTTTACGCTTCATAATGCACCACACATTTTCAATGGGAGACAGGTCTGAACTACAGGCAGGCCAGTCAAGTACCCGCTCTCTTTTACTACGGAGCCATGCTATTATAACACGTGCAGAATGTGGCTTGGCATTGTCTTGCTGAAATAAGCAGGGGCATCCATGAAAAAGACGTTGCTTGGATGGCAACATATGTTGCTCCAAAACCTGTATGTACCTTTCAGCATCAATGGTGCCTTCACATACGTGTAAGTTGCCCATGCCTTGGGCACTAATACACCCCCATACCATCACAGATGCTGGCTTTTGAACTTTGCGCCTATAACAGCCCGGATGGTTCTTTTCCTCTTTGGTCCGGAGGACACGACGTCCACAGTTTCCAAAAACAATTTGGGATGTGGACTCGTCAGACCACAGAACACTTTTCCACTTTGCATCAGTCCATCTTAGATGAGCTTGGGCCCAGCGAAGCCGGCGGCCTTTCGGGGTGCTGTTGATAAATGGCTTTTGCTTTGCAATGTAGAGTTTTAACTTGCACTTGCAGATGTAGCGACGAACTGTAGTTACTGAAAGTGGTTTTTTGAAGTGTTCCTGAGCCCATGTGGTGATGTCTTTTACACACTGATGTCGGTTTTTGATGCAGTGCCGCCAGAGGGATCAAAAGTCACGGGCATTCAATGTTGGTTTTTGGCCTTGTCGCTTACGTGCAGTGATTTCTCCAGATTCTCTGAAACTTTTGACGATATTACGGACCGTAGATGATGAAATCCCTAAATTTCTTGCAATAGCTCGTTGAGGAATGTTGTTTTTAAACTGTTCGACAATCAGCTCACGCATTTGTTCTCTAAGTGGTGACCCTCGCCCCATCTTTGTTTGTGAATGACTGAGCATTTCAGGGAAGCTGCTTTTATACCCAATCATGGCACCCACCTGTTCCCAATTAGCTTGTTCACCTATGGGGTGTTCCAAATAAGTGTTTGATGAGCATTCTTCAACTCTCTCAGTCTTTTTTGCCACTTGTGCCAGCTTTTTTGAAACATGTTGCAGGCATCAAATTCCAAATGAGCTAATATTTGCAAAAAATTACAAAGTTTACCTGTTGGAACATTAAGTAACTTGTCTTTGCAGTGTATTCAATTGAATATAGGTTGAAAAGGATTTGCAAATCATTGTATTCTGTTTTTATTTACGATTTACACAACGTGCCAGCTACACTGGTTTTGGGTTTTGTATGATATTTATGCTTTTTCAGCGGTGTGGGAGTTATGATATTGATTCTCATGCTGGGGTGTCTGGTTGGAGTTATGTTATTTATTCTTTTTCAGAGGTGTGAGTTGGAGTTATGATATTGATTCTTATTCAGATGTGTGGCTTGGAGTAATGATTTTTATTCTTACTCAGGGGTTATGGATTGCGGTAATTTGCTTCGTATTTTGGGATGCGTATGATTGGGATGTTAAAATAATGACTGAAGGCATTTCTTCTGACTTGGGAGGCACCTCTGGAGGACTTTTCCTTTAAACCTGCAACCTCTGGGCATTCTTGCCTTAGTAATGGAGCTTTACTTTGATCTCTGTTGAATCTTCTCAAGCCCTTAAGTGCCATCCCTATGTGTCAATCTAAATCAGCCCCCTCACCCCCCTCAATCTCTGGCCCCATACAGTGTTGCATTCAGAGCATGCAAATATTCCAGATATTTCACAGCTTTTACTTTAAGCCCATAATGTAATTTTGTCAGTCTCAGATCACAGAACATTTTCATTTCTCCTTCGATGCTGCTTTTCAGGTTCCTCATCAAAAGAAAGTACAGGTGTTGAGGTGAGGGGAACAAAGGATGACGAGGAATAGGTAGAGACAGAGGAGAAAATCATGCAGTACTGATGTGCGGCAGGAGACGTGAAATTGCTGAGATGTTTGGCAGGAACATTCAGCTGGTCCCTAGGACTAGGACATGTAGCCTAGATCAAACCCTAAACGCCACAGGCATGGTCCACGCTGATGCCCCCTGGTCATTAAAGGTGAAAATCTACCCTACCCCTGTCTCACACCCTTTGATGGGGTGGTGCCTGTCTAGCATTACTGTCTCCTCTGGTCCTAATCCCTACCAAGAGAGGGTCAGTGTGAATAGAGACTCACATTCCAACCAATCATTAACATGCTTGATTATGGTAATCAAGGTCTTTTGCATAAACTGTATAGCTGATTGGCTGGAATCAGGGTCTGCAACCACTTCAGCCTTTTCTGAATAAGGACCCAAATTACTCCTCTGCACCCTCGCCTTAGACATGAAGGCCTCAGTAAGTGGAGGGAAATCTTCTTTTTGATCACTGACTAGAACATGATCTGTGCTGCCTTGTTGATAAACACATTTGTTGATTTTATACTTAATATTGGGTATACACAAATGAAAAAATGCGCCACGTGGTGAGAAATAGCCTAATGGACAAAAGTGTGGGTTAGCTAAGCAGCATAGAATTTTTCCTTAAAGGGAACCCCAACTATAATGACTTGTAGGCTTCATAAGATTAATGTTGGTATCAGTCTTATTAATGTGAATCAAAAAATATCCTAGACATCTGCGTTTTTATAAAATTTGAAAATATAATTTTACTTGTAGGTCGCCATTATTGTTAAGTCGCAGTGCAGTTTGGGTAGTGACGTCAAATGGTTGCTCAACTCAGTTCTGTCAGTTTGGGGGTACGGTAGTTGTGACTGTACAGCGAGAAAAATGACATTAATTCAACCTATTCAAATTGTACCTGAGCGTCCGGACGTTAGCGAGGAGGAAAACACTGAAAATAACCAAAATGAGCATAAAAATGAAGACCAGAGGAGATGTAATGAGGCGAGAGTGGGGCAAACCCAGTGGAGTCAGTGCAACAACTGCGTCACCATGACATCCGAGAGGGAGAGTGTTTGTTGTCGAGCTCCAATTTTTGTCAGCAGCTGTTCGAAGTCAGCATAAGCATACCGTGAGTTTTCTCATCCGTTGCACCCCAATATCAATAATTTCAGGTATTAGCATCCACCACTGTCGTGTGCTTCATAGCCTACAGAACTTGAAGGGACTGACGATAGGGGGAGTGGGTTTTGGGTATGACCGGTGTGTGCCAGATGTTATTGCAGGCCTTGAATTTTGGCAAAAATAAACTATCGCAACTGTTTCAGATACGACTTATTTACAAGTCAATCGATGTTTTTGTTATTAGAGTTTTAAAATATATAATTCTATGAGAGGCAGTTAGAAGTAGTAGTCATGAAGTAGAAACGCTTTTCTTATGGATGACAACTTACGCATTTATTGTCACAAAATATTTATAAATACATGTTTTATAGTTTCTCGTTGGATGCCTGAAATTTAAATCTTGCTCGTGCCACTGACAATGTCAATAATTTGCCGTGGTGAAATATTGGTCTTAATAAATTAAGTTAAAAAGTTAACTTAGGTTCGGGAGCAGGGTCACGCCTCAACTCCACCTTCAATCACCAGAAAAGCCTATTTATGCGTGTTCAGCCCCTTTCTCTCCTTTCGACTCAGATCTCTCGACCGAGGTGAATTCAGCATTTTCCAAACCATCATTCCATCCATCCGCATTCTCCGTACCAGCATTTTAAACAGACCCGCATTCTCCAAAACAAGCATTCTACTGGACCCGCACTCTCCATTGCCAGCTTCTCGCTAAATAAATGTTTTTTCGGCTGTCTGATGTTTCTACTTACCAAGCAGCACGGACTACGAGTCCAAACTCCAGCTCAACCATCCATCTCAAACATTCAACCGAACCGAAGTATTCCAACAAATTCTCCAAAGCCTTCAGTCCAGATGATGTCTTCGTTCCAGATTAGACAGACCATCTTCCAGATGACGGATCAAAAACAGCTGTTCGCTGCGTCTCACCGGGCTTCTCCCCCAGGCAAGCTGCACTTCACTGCCGCCAGTCAGCGTCTCCCGCTCTAGCGACTCCGGCGAATGTAACACGTTCTGAATTAAAGGATTTAATTGCAGAGGTTTCACAAACTAAAAAATTTTAGCAAGTAAGCCGTATGCTTTTTTACGAGGTTGCCAAGGTTTTTTCACAAAAAAAAAAGAAAAAACTGAGCTATTTGGCTTAATTTTTGCAATGCTTCGCCGAAGCAACACCAAACAAGACTTCCTGGTTTGCAACATCCTCCCACCAGAAAACCATTAAAGCAACAGTCTGCAATTAAGGCGGGCATTCTCGTTCCTCTGCATTAGCCATTGCTTCTAGTAAGCTACTCTCCAGTGAAGGATTTGGACTATAGCTTGCAGCTGCATCCTCAGTTATTGAGTTACTCAAACTAGCACGACTCTTAGATCCTAACGATGGGACATTGTTCCTCTCTAACACGCAATGATAGAACGAACCTTAATTTCCCCCACTATTTTAACACCGCAAAATGATCTCAGTCCTGTTCCACGTAAATCTCGAGTGAAGCAACGTTTCATCGTCCAGAACGATTCAATTACTATACAGTGGCTTTGGCTCTTCACCACATTTCCTGCACCACTGCAACGTCATCACCCCAATAGCCTACGACAGCGATTCTGAAGCGACCGACCCCAGCTAATGGGCGAGAGACAATCACTGCAAGCCCGCCACCCGCAATGTCACAGAGCCTCCACTGCCTGCAAGGCCACAGCTGGCTCCATCAGCCCCCCCCCCCCCCCCTTAGTGGGGTAGAGGTCGTATCACCCCCTGTACCTGCTGTCTCTGTGTCTTACTTTCTCATGTGAATTCAGCCTTCATTTCATCCCTGTGTTCACTGGCGTCACAAAATCCCAGTGCACATACTTCCTTCCATCCCATCATCCCATCCTCTACCCTTCCTTCAGCTGCCTCCAATAGCATGGCGTCTGCTCAACCTTTCTCTATCACCGCTACCACCACAGCACAACAGCCCCATTGAGCAACACCAAGGGCCCACCAAAAGCTCATCAAATTGATGGTTCTCAACCTCCTAATTGTCATCATCAATAACTACACTATCGCCACAGCGGTACCACCTACCCAGCCAGCTTCACTTATTCGTCACCCCTAACCTCTACCCCAACCTTTACTTGTCCTGACTCATCTCAACCCTAACCTCTACTCATCCTGACTCATTTCAAACCGAACCTCTACTCAAGCTGATTCATACCAACCCTAACCTCTACTCATCTCAACTCATTTCAAATCGAACCTCTACTCATGCTGACTCATCTCAACCCTAGCCTCATGCTGACTCATCCCAAACCTAGCCTCATGCCGACTCATCCCAACCCAAACTACTTCCCTAACCTCTACTCATCCTGAATCCTCCCAACACTGACCTCCAGTTATCCTTACGCTACCCTGATCCACTCATCCCTACTGTAACCCTACTATTGGCATTATCCCACAAGCAAAATCCTTCTGTCAAATCTACAAACAGAACTGCTGGCATTCCCTCTCTGATGACAGAGTTGCCCTGAATCAGACATGCAAAAGGAAACCCATCTGGCAACACTCCTGTCTTCTTAGAGGGTATTTAATTCTTCTATGATGGCCTTGTCCCTCAATTGGAGGACATTCAGCTTTATACAGATGCAACTCCCTCTTTAGGTCTTTGGCGGCTACAACAGAAGTTTGTGCTTTAAATCCACATCACCACTGAGTTCAGATCTCTTAAGTCCCGCTCCCCTTCATCCGCGCTTCACGAGCTGTACATCATAGTCATAGCTGCCATTCTTTGGGGGCACAAACGGTCCAAAAGTCTATACCCATCCACCCAGATAACACCTCGTTCGTAGAAATGATAATAAAGGTCGATCCCATTCTCCAAAAATCATGCAATTCCTGCACAGACTCATCCTAATCTCACCTCAACATCAGTTCATCCTCAGGGCAGCCTGCATTGCCACACTCAAAAAAACCAGATTGGGTGTCTGCTAAATTAATCTAAGTGTAACATGTTGCTTCTACCATATAAAGTCATGTTTTGTGGTTGAACATCATTAAGTAATGTTATTTTAGCATGATGTGCAATAACTTAACATTTTCTAAATTTTATGCTGACAGAACCTAATGCTTTTTGGGTAAGATATCAAATGGCGTGTACAACTCCAGAACAGAAGGTGGCAGTAGTGTGCGAGCAGGGAGTGCAATTCAAACTTTGAAGTTGCAGAAGAAGGCAGACCAACGCACGAAAGAGACGGGCTGGCGGACAAGTTGGGGAAGGCGAGTTGAATAAAGTTCAATCTCAAGAAATCCTGTTTGCTTTTAGGTGTTTTTTTTTCCTGACTTGATATCAACTGTCATAAACTAGGATAACAAATTACATTGTTTAAAACAAATATTGATGTCAGAATTGAATTATTACTCTTGATTTTCTTATGACTGAAAGGACTGTCAACTAAAGTATTTGGATAGCGCAGTGGTTCGCACTACTGCCTTACAGCAAGAAGGTTGTGGGTTTGAATCCTGCCTGGGGCCTTTCTGTGTGGAGTTTGTATGTTCTCCCTGTGTTTGTGTGGGTTTCCTCTGGGTACTCCAGTTTCCCCCACCCACAAAATATGCAATATTGGAACACCTCTGTATGGCTGTGTGTGAATGCTTGGTGATAGGAGGGGCCATAGGCGCATACTGGCAGCTGTGCTTCCGTCAGTCTGCCTCAGACGCAGCATGTTTACATTAATTTCACTCAACAGAACTGTCTCATGCTAAAAGAGCATATTATAATTGGGTGGAAATACTTTCCATAAATTTTGTATGTTCACCCAACAAATGATTATTATGTTGGACTTACCCCTTGTAATTGAATAATAGTAACACCTTATGTTGAACCAGCATATTTACATTTATGTCACTCAATAAAAGAATTTGTTGCTAAATTAGCGTAGTATGATTGGATGGAAATACTTTCCATAATTTTATTATGTTCACCCAACAAATTATTTTTTTGAGTGCAGTTATCATAATTGCATTGCCTACTCATTATTTTGCTTCTCATTCCACAAATTCAGACTTTTGGATCCAGATTCAGACAGACACCCCACATCATTTCCACTGGTTTCAGCCAAAACTTTCACCTAACACCACAGCTCGAAAACCTCTGTAACGCTTCTCAAGAAGCCATTCACAGCAGCCTTGCTCCAAGCACTATCTCAAGCCTACTTAACTAGCTGGAACACTTTCAAATTCATCTTGACACATACAATCCGTCATTCCCTCCTTAGACGTTACGTCCATCTGCAGTTTATCACCCATGCTCACTCTGTCCAAATTCCGGGCCTCCACCATCCGGATCTACTTAGTGGGCATTAATATTTTCATCAAATTAATCGCTGACCTCCATTGTCCTTCCACCTCCAAACTCACAAAAACAATGTTAATCAAAGGCTACAAGAACAAAACCAACTCAAGCCCAGACGCTTGCTTCTCACCTCTGACCATCTCGCCCTCTGCGTTCGCACTCTTCCCTGAGATCCTCCAATGCACCCCAATGTCATTCCTCTACTATTTTTCCTGCTATCCCCGTCTATCTAACATGACCGTCCACTCTCACTCCCTCATATTCACACTCCTAAGGAGTGAAACTGATCAGTAAGGAGTTTCCTTCCCCATCCATGTTTTCCACTCAATTCATATCTCAGCCCATGACTAAATACATAAGCTACAGATACACTGCAAAGGCATTACCTCAGCATCCACTCATTCTTCCTGAAACTGACTCCACAGCTCCAAAACCTCTGTAATGCTTCTCAAGAAGCCATTCTCGACAGTTTCGCTGTAAGCACACTACATTTTCCGCCTCAATTCTTATCTCAGCCCCTGTGAGCCCCCAATCAGATACATAAGCTACGGATATGTAGGAAATGCATCACCTCAACACTTTTCCTTACCAAAACTGGCAACATAACCATCCAGGTCCTCGACTGACGGTCTTCTCAAGTATACCACACTTGCATATGCAACAATCTTCAAGACCTCCATCAACCACACACTCAGCTCTGAGCGTGAACTCAACTCAATTTAACACTGACTCTTTGGGGGCTCGAAGTCAGCTCGGGTGGATAACACCGAGACGGAACCCCCACTCAGAGTCTCCCTCCACCCAGTCAGAAACATGTCCTCCAGACAACCTCAGAAACATTCCTCTTTTACTTCCATATCCACCCTCTCAAACCTCAATCCATTAAACCTTTAACTTCACTTCATTGTGGCGTGGTCCTTGCTAGTGAAATGAAGTTAATAAGTTAACTTAGGTTCGGGAGCAGGGCCACGCCTCAAGTCCACCTTCAATCACCGGACAAGCCTATTTATGCGTGTTCAGCCACTTCCTCTCCATTCAACTCAGATCTCTCAACCCACCTACCCTTCTTCCCCTTACCTTCATCCGTCTCCTTCCTATGTCATCCCTTCATCCTCATCCAATCATCCTCATCCCTTCCCACCCACATCCCTTCCCACATCCCTTCATCCTCATCCAATCATCCTCATCCCTTCCGACTCACATCCCTCCCAATATCCCTTCATCCTCATCCCCTCCTCACATCCCTCCCTCCTCATCCAATCATCCTCATCCCTTCCCACCCACATCCCTCCCCACATCCCTTCATCCTCTCACATTCATCCTCATCCCTTCCCACCCACATTCCTCCCCACATCCCTCCATCCTCTCCCAAGTGAAGCTCCTCTTACTAAAACCCCATAAGTCACACTTGACTTGACTTGACTTGACTTGACTTGTGGGGTTTTAGTAATCAGTGCTTCAATTACTGATGTTACTGCTGATACAGAGGCTCTGAAGCTGGCTTCAAACTCGACAGGGTATTTTTCTGAAAATATCGCCCACGTGCTCAATGAATGAAGCTTCGAGTAGTGAACCAATTTTCAATACATTGTCCAAAAGGGTCCATAGCTTCATAAAGCCTCATTTGGCCATCACTACTCCCAATCATCCTCATCCCTTCCTACCTCACCCCATCCTCATCTCTTCCCTCATACCTTCATCCTCATCCCTTCCCACCCATATCACTTCGTTGTGGCGTGGTCCTTGCGAGTGAATGTAAGACATTGGCTTGCGCACAGTTCGTAAATTGATAACTATACCATTAAGTCAGAATATAAATGTTTTACACAGTAGGGGAGCTCCGGTGCGAAAGTAACTCTGGACGAAAGTAACACGGCGATTTACTCACAGCCATCTGCACTTTGATGTGTCATACTAGGTCAGCACCTGCAGCTAGGTCACCCTCTCCAGACCCGTTAACATTCTTGAGGCGTCCAGTCTTCCTTGCGGCACAAGACCGAGAGGACTGTTTTCCACAGCAGTGAGTAAATTCAGACGAATGCCAAACTTTTTCGATTTAAAGATTGTCTTTATCGCTCCATGTGTCATATTAATGATGAAATGATTGGTGATTTAGTTCTGTAACATATGGCGAAGTTTGAAATGTCAGAATGTTCCCACTTTAGAAGTAATCCTCGTTCAAATGTCAGGAGTCACCGTCGGGAATGAAGTAGCAACAGTTACGTTTGTCCCTCTCTGCTAATGCAGCTGCATTTTGTTTTTAAAGGCTCAATAAAAATGTGTGTTATGTTTTACCGACAGAAAATGACCTGTTCTCAGTCATTTTCATAATTAACAGAAGGTTCACTCCACAGTTAACAGGTGCGGCTTGTTCTCCCTGATTAGGAACAGGTCAGGACTAATAATTGTTCTAAATGCAAGTTTTGTGCAACCCAATTCTCTGTTCGTGTTCCGCATCTGGACTGAATTTAGCCCATGATTTAATCGCTGTTAGATCGCATACGGAGAGAAACCGTGTCTTCGTTTGCCAATTACATTAATTGGAAAACGCGTCAATAAATGAAAATGATTGAGAACTACTAATTGCAGTCAAAAAGGGACGTGTCTCAGCACCCCCACTGGCTACGCCACTGTCGGCAAGTACTCATGCCAAAATAAAATTATCCCTTTGTTCTAAAAATTTATAGAGATCAGTAATTAACATGGTATATCGAAATGTATTTATGACCACAATTATGTTTCATGACACCTCCTTGAAATATCAAAACGAAGACATTTCAATGATAAACCTACCTGGTCCGCCATCTTGGTTTTACTTCACTGGAGGCAGCCATCGATACCAGGGCCTCACTTGGAGCGCAAGCGCAAGGAGGCATGTGTACCAGGCTGACATGCATGAACAAAATAGACGGGGTTGATGAGCGCGAAAGAGAGAGAGTCTTCCTGACTGAACTTTCGCTAAGCTTCATATTAACTCTACGTTGGCGTAAACGGCTCTTCTCCCGAGTGCAACGTTTTTACGTCATCACTCCCAGAGTGCACTGCGCACATAAAAAAAGGCGGCCGCTGTAATTGAGGAATTTTAAAGCAATGACAATATTTTACATGTTTGTAACAACATATTTTAGTTTAAGAGATAAATTGTGGCTTATTAAGGCTTACAAGTCATAATAGCTGGGGTTCCCTTTAATTTAATCAGGATTGGTATGGAATTTTGAATATGTGCACAAACCTAGAAATTTTAGTTTTTTTGTGTCAAGTTTGTTCTTTATAAATCTGATAGCTACAAAGAAAGTAGCATATGGATCTTTTCTTTGCCTACACACTGTTTATAAATGAGGCCTCAGGTCCCTCAAAACAGTGTGTTCCACAAATTTCAGAGTAGCCAGCGAATGAGTAACCGGCGACTCAAGAAACGCACAACGTAATGGTGTCGGCATAGCCGACACTGCACGCCAACTGCACGCCCAAGCTAGGGACGTCTGGGAGCATGCCCCCCCCTCCCGAAAAATGTTTAATTTTCTGTGCCATGGCTTCTGGTGCATCTTAAACCTATATTTGACAAGGACTGCTGCATTTTTTTGATACATGATTTTTCTGGCAGAATGTATCTGGTTTTATGAAGTACCATATGGATTGTCATTGTTCATTTCAAACATGACCTGCTGCGTGCGTCCCCAGTATTAGAGGAAGTGAAAGGTTTGTGTTGAGTGTGACACCAACAGTTAGTCACGAAACGCTAATTTTTATGCCCATAACTTTCAAATAAAAAATCAACTCAAAACAATCATTGTTCACAAATAGTTTTATTGATACATTAACCAGGAAATGAATTACAGGTATGAGTTAAATTGGCATGAAGGAATTAAATTTAGGTCTCCCAAGGTGGATGGTGTCGGCGTTCCCTTTTTTATTGTTGGTTTTCATTTTCATTCTAAGATTACATTGAATAATATACTTTTTCATCGAACAAAAACTTGAAGGAATGTGAACCCACACTCCACATTCATTGGTTCACCAGGCGCCACGGTGGCGTCAGAGGTTAGCCTCACAGCAAGAAGATTGTGGGTTCGAATCTGGCCTTGGGCCTTTCTGTGTGGAGTTTGCATGTTCGAGTGGGTTCCCTCCGGGTACTCCGGTTTCCCACAAAAACACAAAAACATGCATTATAGGAATGCTCCTGACCAAGGCACTCGCTTTAGAACTGGAGTTGGTCCCCGGTCACTGCTCTATGGCTGCCCACTGTTCCAAATAATAGGATGGGTCAAATGCAGAGGACAAATTACCCCACAGGGTTCAATAAAGTGTATCTCATCATATTTTCTTTGAAATAATTTACTTTTCATTGAAGTTTTACAAATTGGCAAGACTGGCAGGTGGGGAGAGGGTATTTGTTACTTTACATTGGGTTGTCTTTGATATACTAACCTGTTCTCTTCTTGATGAAGTCTAGCATTGATTTTTGGCCCTTGCTTGACCACATAGTAAACACAAAGCCTAGCAGCCAGCAACCACGAAAATCATGACCAAAATGTAGCCTATGATGATTTGGAAATGATAACAACGAAGACATAACTTCAGCTGGACTCGAGAGAGCCTATACCTCCGCCAGCAAAGCTGGTTTTGAACTTTGGCCTATATCTCAGCTGTACTTTGGCCTAGATAAGCCATAATTTAATCACTTGCTTCTCTTGTGCTATCTTAACACCCTGCTCAGTCTGGTTAAAATCTATGCAAACAAACAAATAAATAAATTAACAAAAGGAAGCAGAAAGATAACCTCCTTGGCAGAGGTAACCAGGCTGCAGTGTCAGATTGTAAGAATGGCAATCGTCTCAATGAATTGCACTAATTAATGAGAACAGATCCAAAGCCTTCTTTGCATTCAATTTCTGATTTAGCGTATTTTTCATCCATGAAACTTTACTTAAAGATGATGTTTGAACGAATGGTGCTGTTGACTGGTTTTAAGCACACAAAGCAAATTACAATCCAGCAAATTACAACTCAAAGCAGGGGGCATAAATACACATCACAGGTACAAGAGGTTAGTACAATGAAAGAAGATACAATTGAGCATAACGCAAAATACAAGACACAAACCAATCAAAAGGAGACATTACTTCTCATATACACGCAAGTTGCTGAATGGGAGGAGACACACTCACTAATGACTAATGACTTCTCCTCGAGTCATTACCTTAATCTCTCAATGCAAAGTCTCCACCTGTCTGCTTGACCCTATGCCTACCTATCTTGCCAAAGACTGCCTGCCTTCACTCTCCCCTCTCATTACCACTATCATAAATGAATCACTTTACTGTGGTTATGTACCACCTGCCCTCAAGGTTGCTGCTGTCACCCCTGTCCTCAAAAAACCCAGCCTCCCAGCTGCCTCCCAGCTCAAAACCCACCTGGATAACAATAATCTTTTGGAACCATTTCAGTCTGGTTTTCTCAACACATGCAGTACCGAAACTGCACTGGTAAAAATCACAAATGACCTCCTCTGTGCAGACGACTCAGGTTTTCTCTCTCTTCTCATCTTGACCTCAGCTCTACATTTGATACCATCTCCCACAAAATTCTTCTGGATCGTCTCCTATCAATTGTCTTTTCTGACCTAGCTCACCTTTGGCTCTCCTCCTACTTAACCGACTATAAGCAATTTATCTCCCTGAAAGATCACAGTTCTATCCATGCCCATGTCTCCCACAGTGTCCCCCGGGGGTCAGTACTGGGTCCCCTACTCTTCATCATTTACCTTCTCCCCCTCAGACGCATAGTGAGACATCATGTAATCCTCTTCCAATGTTATGCTGACAACACCCAGCTCTACATCTCCACCAAGCCCACAGCCACTTCCCCTCCCTCCTCACTTATCCTCTGCTTCCAAGACATCAAGAACTGGATGACTGATAATCTCCTTCAACTCAGTAGTAATAAGACTGAAGTCCTAATCATTGGCACAAAATCCACTCTGTCAAAAACTACTGACTTTAGCCTCACCATAGACAACACCAATCTCTCACCTTCATCTCACGTCAAAAGTCTTTGCGTCATCTTGGGCAGCACCCTCTCATTCGAACCAAACATAAATTCAATTTCTCGCACTTGTTTCTTCCACCTCCGTGTCACCTCTCGATTCCACTCCTCATTATCCAAGTCTAGCACAAAAATACTCATTCACACCCTTGTCACCTCCTGACTTGACTACTGTATTGCTGTCCTTCCAGGGCTCGCCAATAAACTCCTGAATAAACTTCAGCTTATCCAGAACTCTGCAGGTCACATTATCACACACACCGATTCCAAAGACCGCCTCGCACCTATCCTCTGTGAACTCCACTGGCTCCCAATTAAAAATTGCATTGACTTCAAAACCCTCCTGCTCACCATCAAATCTCTCCATGGACTTGCTCCCCCTTACTTTTCTGAACTTCTTCATGTTTACACATCCCACCGTTCACTGCGCTATTCCTCCGCTGGCCTCCTGATCACCCTTCATGCCCGCCTGTCCTCTGTTGGAGCACGCTCTTTAAATCACAACACCCCGCGCCTCTGGAACTCCCTGCTGTCACATCTCAAACAGCTTGATTCCATCTCTACATTCAAAGCACAACTCAAGACTCACCTGTTCAAATTGCTTACACATAGCCCCTGGCCCTCTCCAAATTCCTGACCTGGACAACACCTACCTTCTGTCCTTCCGCTCTCTCAGCTCAATTCACCATTATCTCTTTATTTTTATTTAATTTTATGTATTTTATCCTATTTTGCACTGTCTTTTCTGTCTTTTTTTGTATGCCCTATGTTGTTTAGTTTATTTGTTACATATCTATACTGCATCCTTGGGTTTCTTGAAAGGCACGTTATAAATAAAATGCATTATGAAAAATAAAATGTATTGAGACACAGCATCTGAAGCATTACTCATATAAAAAAAAAATTGACAGATCAAATTGACTATTTCAAAAAACTGTATTTATTGCTGAAGGTTTGTGATCCCTCCTCTGTGCTGCAGTAGTAATTCATTTCACTTTCTGCTAAAAGTACACTGTAGCCATTGCCTCAGTCACACTCAAGTTTTCTGATTTCTTTAATATCAATTTATTTTCAGATTGCAAGACTTGCCAATCTAAGATGTGCATTGGCGTGTCATTTTTTACGCAAAAAAACCCTCAGAAACAAAATCTTCTGCTGGAGGTGGAGGGTGGCTGAATTACACTGCTCAATAACCACTATGGTTATTGAGCAGTGTATTTGAGCCACCCTCCACCTTAAGGGGCCAAAAAAAAACTGATGCGTGGAATTGGAGCATTGGAGCACCCTGCGCCTTGAGATGTTCTCTGTTCACTCCAACTTAAGCGAGGCACACCTCATTCATCAGCAGAAGTCCTTCTTCAGTGGGTTATTGGTTGAATTAGGTGTGCTTAAGTGGTTCAAAATTAAATAGGATGGTAGATCTCCCGGGCCAGTGTTGGGCAGCCCTGATTTAATGTGTTCAGAGGTCAGATTTTGACCTCTGCTTCCTGTGTTTTAGAGTCCTCCACAGCTCACACCTGAACTTCACTAGTCTTTCAGAAAAAAAATGGTTCTTTTGCATGCCTTTGAAAGCAAGACTCTGCTTTTTGTTTTTTATTGAAGCCTGTGTTGTAGCTAAAAGTGCAAAAGCTCCCAGTCAAACAAAATAGCTCAACCAAGAATGCTTGAACTACAAAGGGATCCTCAATGAAATCACATAGGACCCTTCTGGAACCATTTTGTCTGAGAGGTGACATCAATGGTCATAGCTAGGGAGCTGTTCCCAGGCATTAGAAAAGGTTTAGCCCAGTATCCCAGTGACAAAGTGCAAGCTTTAAATAGGGAATAAGTAAATAAACTAATAAAAAGAATGTAATTGAATGAATTCATAAATAAGATAATAATAATTAAAATATCAGCCGCAGTGTGAGGGTACAGGCTGGACTTGTTGAATGCTCTTGTCTTTTCTTTTCTAGAGAATTTTAGTTAATTTTCTCAAAGTGGTGTTAGATTTTTATTACCTTACTGTGATACCAAGCTCATTTGTATGTTGCTTTGCAGTGTGTGCCTCACATCACACAAAAGTTGGAATTTCTATCAACACACACACACACACACGCACGCACGCACGCACGCACGCACACACACATAGACTCACACACACACACACACACACACTCTCACACACATACACACACACACACACACACACACACACACACATCCATGTCAAATGGTACTCCCCTTGTTTGCCTGTTAATATGATGATGGCGTGCGGATATAGAATAATGTGTCTAATAAAGCCCATATTACCACTGTGCTAATATTAGAACAGTACTAACTGCCCAGTATGCTGTTTAAATATACAGCATCCATCCCTATCAACTCCAGGGATGGAAGGGTTAAATGCTGGGTGTGTAATGGTCTTCCAGTATAAAAGAGAAATCCCTTATTTTATGCCTCTTAGTGTTTAACCGAAGAGGACAGGTGAAGCCTGCAGTCATGTGATAATGGCTTTGGCAGCTCTGGCTGCGACAGCTCCCCTTTGTTGTGGGAATAAAAGATGTTTTGCCACCCACCCCCCTCACCCACCCTCCGCCCCCGCCTCCACCCTCCACGCCTGGACCAGCATTGCTTTGCCGCAGCTGAACCCCCCACCCATACCCCACAATCACTTGACAGCACGGGGGGATATTCTCAGTTAGCCCCCCAGGCTCCTCAGGTGATGATCAGCAAGCACTATGCAGTCAGGCCAGGGTGCCGCTAGCCGACTGTTACTTTGCCAAGTGCTCTACGGAGTGGCATGGATGGTGCTAAACCAGCTAAGCAGTCCTCATTTCCTTGCTGCTGCTCCTTTAGTCTGGTTGTTTGGGGACAATTAGGAACTCGGAGAAAGAGACCAAGCGGAATACCTGTGCATGATTCATATGAAAGGACTAAAAGTTTATTTTCCCATATCCCTATTTTTTTTATAAATTAACATCTGAGTTCGCCATGCAAATCATATGAAAGAAATCAAAAATAGAATGTTAGTTTTCTTATTGTCCTTCATTTCATTATTTGATGTTGAAGATCGAGACTGAACGCGAGATTGGAGGACAGAGCGTTGTGCTTGAACAGCAAAAGAAAGACCAGTGCAGCGTCTGAATCCACTTTCCAACATCTGAAAACGGAAGATGTCCCTGACTGTCTGAGTGTATAGAACATTTTGACGGACATTTCCCCCCGCCCCTTGCCACCGTGTGAGAAGACGAATGACCGTTGTTATCGCGCCAGCAATGCCGGCCTGATTCCGCAGACCTCATACGGGAGAGAGAGGTTTTTACGTCTCTCGCATTCCTTCCCCTCCGCGCCGTGATAAATGGTGACAAGTTGTCATTACCACCCCCGTGATTTAACACACCTAAACGCTTCCAGCTGGGAGCCCCACTTGGACCCTACGCTAAATATGTCAAGCTAACTGGCCAACTTCAAGCTGCAGGGTTTTCTTGAGCGATTCCTGTACACCTGCTCTCCTCTAGCTCTTCCTGCCACTTCTCCTCCTATGGCCCTTTACCCTTCCTGTTTGCAGACTGTGGCCATATGCTTCCCATTCCCCTGCACTTGAACCAGCCAATCAGGTGACTCCTCAGTGAAGGTGAGTGAGCCTCTGATTGGTGCAACTGAGCAATGACAGTAGCCAATTACTGCCGCTTGGTTGTGAGTGGATGAAAAGCATCCCGTCAGCTCTCCTTGTATTTAAACCTAAACATTTTGATTGAAGGGACTAGGGAGGAACATGATTTGCTGGAAGTTTTGTTTATGTGATCATCAAACAACTGCACTTTAGTTCACATTTAAGTAAACTTGAATATTTTGCATACTAGTGGCAATTTTTATGCATTATATAATTGGCAGTAAGTTCAGAATACGTATTTCACATAAGTCACAGCAGTTAGGAACCTAACCCCCCTTCCTCATAACTGCGGATTTGAACATGTTATCCTGCTTTCCAGAGTAAATAAAGTGTTGTGCAAAGTGCCCCAGATAGCAAAGACATTAATGTTGGATTTTGGTCAGATTGGTTATTTTTGGTTTAGGTTGAAAAATCTATGTTGATTCAATGTTTAATTACAGTTACCATTTCAATGTTTGAAAACCTGTTGTTGAATCAATGTAGTATAGATGATGATTTTTCAATGTTTAAATGCCCTACAATGAATTGACATTGTTTCAATTGTGCTGATGTGCGGGAGGGTGTCACAAGTACAAAAGTGTAATTTTTTTTGAATCTTTAATAAATAACTAAATGAATAATGGTCTTGTTTTATTGATTTTATTTATTTATTTATTTTTGTTTTAAAGTTCTGCGTGTTAAGATTGGGGCCTTTCAGCCCCTCCCCTTTCACGTTCTTCTGCCTCCACCTTGATTGGCCTCAGCTGGAGCCGATTAAGGTGCAGGCAGTTGTAGAGTATTTAGGGCTGGCAGGTGCCAGTCCTGGTGTTCTGCATTTTACTTGGCCACGCAGGTCTGTGTGTCTGTTTTAGGTGACACCTTGCCTTGTTTCTGGTTTTTCTTGTACTTCAGTTCTTGTTTGTTTTTTCAAGTAAATTCAATTCTTCGCCCCCAGCCTTGGCACTTGAGTCTCCTTTTGCCCAAGCCCATGGTCTTAGTGCCCATAGCTATTTGCATCCGGTGGATTGCAAACCATAACACTGCGGGGGTTGCTCCAAACTTGTCTATTAGTGACATCACTGCCATTCAGGCAAATGGCAATGATATCACTGACTAGTAGACTACTTTGGCAATCTCCTTGTTGAACTATACCATAAATAGAGTAATAAAGTGATGATTTTTTAATGAGGCATATTAAAAACATACAGAGGAGGGTTGAAAAGTGTTGAAAGGGCCATTTAATAATAACATTGTTTCAATGTGTAATGCAATGCATATATATAGTTGAATCACAGTTGATGCAAATCTACCTTCTTTCAATGTTGATCATATCATTATTGAATCAAGGTTGATTCATCGTCAGAACAGATTAGAAATTCATGGTTATTTCCATGTTGATCATAGCAAGCACTTTCAATGTTTTTTTCAATATCTGACTTCAATGTTGTTTGCAATCTTCAGCCTGACAATATTACAATGTTGAATCGATCATTTTTTGCTCTCTAGGTGAGCACCTCTTTATTCCTTCGGTCTTCCCTGAGATTTTATATAGGCTATTTCGGCAACCTGATAAAGTAATTTCCCATACTGAAGCAATAACACATTCAAGTAATTCTGAGCAGATGTGAACATGCTTCTGGAAGTTAACAAGGTTCTGCTGGCCATGCTGTCAGCATCACACAGAGATGACTATCTTACCATATTCTGGGGGAAAAAAATAACGGTTCCAAATGGAATCCTACAATTCTTTTGAAGAACCCTTTTTCACGCAGGGGTTCTTTGTGGGGCAAGGTGTTTCTTTGTGGCATGAGCTTTCACACTTAACTCTTGCAATAGAGGGTTTTCAGAAATGCTTCCACAGTAAAGACACAGCCAAGGTTTCCTCTGAGTAACTGTATGGAATCTAATTGGTGCAGCCATGGCCGAACAACGCAAAGATAACACCGCTTTTTAAAAGTGTTTTTTCTGGTTTATTTATGTTTGCTTTTTCAAAAAACGAACTCTTGCATATTGTACAAAAGCTGATTGGCAAAAAATTCAATTGCTTTTAGTATCAGACATCCTGGCCATTGTTAACAAATCCCATATCTCCATCAATAATTAAGTTTCTTTTTCTGTTGATCATTAAGAACTGTCTGAGTCCCCTCTTTCTGAGCTTGATAAAGGTTTAGTGACCGCTTTCGTGAAAGTAGGCCTGCAGTCTCTGGCGTAAATATTACATTTCCACAAAAGTGGAAATCTACCTGAAAGGAAATTACTCACTCCTTTGTCAGATTAGCTTCAGAAAGTCATGCATTGTGTACGCACTGTTATGTTCTGTCTGTTAAATGGAAATATATAACTTTCCTGGTTCACTTTTGACTGGCACACTGAGTTAAATAACGATGTACTCCAAAGCATCACACATCCAAAACATCATTATGTGGGACTGTACTCCACATATTTGAATCCATATTTGTGTTACGCTGATTTCATTGTTAACTTAGAAGACTAGTTTTTATTTTTATTTTTTCCAGGATTCCTAACTGTTCTAGAACTGTTTGAAGAGTTCTGGAATGTTTTGTTGGCATTTAAAAAAACTATGCCTTAGATCAGCCTTTGAATGTTTCATCCAGGATGAAAAAAGGATTAAATCCACTCCTGCTAAAGTCAAGTCAACAAATTGCATTAGTTGAGTTAATACATCAAGGCCTGATTTCTTTAGCTCCACCTTAGTTATTCTTGGCAATGGTTCATGAAAAATTGTGTGTAATGGACCAATATTTTTGAAGTACAGGAATGGATGTTAAGCTATTCCTCCCAGTCATGCAATGAGACCAAAAAAAAATATATGGCAGGTTGATCGCTGCTCCCAGGCTCAACTTTGATAGCTTTAGTGTATGCAGAGCTTTAACTTTAAATATTGTTATGGAAAAAAGTTGCCACTGATGAATTCCTTCTGTGTTTCCTGCTGTCAAAAGAAAATTGATTCCCAGTCAAAAAGAGTAGTCTGAGTCTGTCATGAGTGGAGGCATGTCATGCTCTGGGTCAGTCAAAATGAGAAGGGTGCGGGCAGTTTTGAGTTTGATTGAAAGATACATACAGTATATTATCTTAATGTCCTTGCTGAAAATACATGGAGCCTTAATGAATTTACAACAGATTGGATGAGATGGTGAAAACAAGGAGAGAAAATAACTGGAGCACATACTTTTTTCATCTGATGTATGCTGCAGGTGTGGAGATCCCATTACACCGATATATGGCACTACCTCTTAGGCTCAGGCTGAAATGTTTCTAGATTTTACAACAGTCTCTGCCCCCCCCCAATCCCTTTTTAACACTGTCAACTCTCTCTGTATCTCCAAGCACCAGTGGGTCTCTTAGATCAGTGGATAACCATTGTGGGATCTTTGTCCCAGAGATAATATTAATCCTCTGCATGTCTAGCTTTGAAACCAAGCACCACATTTTCCATCAGAAAAATGAAGAAGTTTGCTTCCCTTTTGGAACTTATTGTTTTGGGCAACTGCGTTCCAAACTTTTGGTTCTGAGCCTGATTGTGATTGCAACACTGAATTTTGTGCATCATCCCATTCAAATGGACACAATTTTCACACAATTGGAACTCCTGTGCTACCCTGTTTCCAATTTTATTAAATATTTTAAAATTATAATTAATTTAATCTACTGTTGAGAATTTCTCAATGACCGGAAGACTACAGCAGGGATAAACGGAGCCTAATTTAGCAGAAAGAAAAAGCAGAAGGACTAGCTTCTTTCAAATCCCTCATCCTGGTCTCTCTGCTCTACAGATGTACTTGATTGGCTACAGTTGCATGCTGTTGGCGGTATGAAAAACCTGCGGCAACCTCACCTTTCAATGCTAAATTACGCTCAACCTGATAAACAACTGTGACCACTAAGTGGTGGAATGATTTGCTGATTTTTTTATCGCGTTATTATACATTGTATCATTAAGTTCTGAGGCATTTTCATATGCAGATAAATGAGCACGTGAAATATTGATATGTCTTTTGAAGATTCTGAGCTCATGAAGCTCATAAAATTCCACAGATTGGTGTAAATTACTGTGCCAGGTTTATTGTAATCAAAGCCTTTCACCTGAAAGTTCAATATTCACCCAAGATAATCTCCTCTTCAAATGTATTCTTTGAATTTTTGTTACATTCTGAAGAAAATAAGCAATATTGTACGATTATGTTGCAGAAAAATGCCAAAACAAGCAATGAAAGTCAGAGAAAAATTTAGGGGTTTTTTGCATTTAGTTGGATTATTGCCATCGTTACAATATCTCAAGCAATATAGTGTAAATTAAGCCGATAGAAAATTGCTTTGTCAATGTCATTTCTTCATCATCATAGACTTCATATTGACTTCAAATGTTAAATTGTTACTCCGGCGAATAAAAACGGGAGTAATAATGCCTTTAAAGGCCAGGTTACTGCAGACCTTTCATACCTCTGACTGAACGCCACTGATAGGATTGAGTCTTGAGAAGCGGTCGGTGTTTTGTGTCTGTGGTTTGTTTCCGTGACAAGGAACTCAAGGACGGAGTGCCAGTTTCTTATTCACGTGAAGACATGCCAGACTTTTCTAGCCTCAAGGCCAACCACACCAGCGATCCAAAATAGTTCTTCCCCATCGGGTGTGTGATGGTCGCACACAAACACATATGCACCCCTGTCTCTTTGTTCTTAAGGATTGTGCCAGGGATTGACATTTTCTGACCCACATATGTGTATGAATTGGCTGTGAAAGCACACCACAAGACGTGCTGCAAAGAAATTCTCCACAGTTCATTTCAGTAGCAGTGGCATGCACAGGACCTCTGACTTCACATATGATTTCTTTCTTTGGTCTGGACATGTCCGAGGATGTCATATGCAGTACTTTTGTCCAAAGACTGACGATTACTGCTGCCTCATATTTTAAGCCTTTTTATAAGCCCGAACCTGGCTTTCATGGCCAGTTTCACACAAGTTACACTGAATGACTAAACAATGAAACATAAATTCGGACCTGGCCTTACAACAGGGCAGTTGGCTCTCATTTTCTGCTTGTCTTCTTACAGCAGAACCTCTGTTTTGTGCGTCCGAAAGTTGCCTGAGTGTTTAAACCGCTGTTTTCTCAGTTCAGCTTTACAGGAAACATGGGTTTTAAGATCTGTTCTCTGTGTTTTTAGTTATTTGTCTGATTGATGGAGAATACCACTGTTCTGATGTATCAGCCCTTGTCAATTCACAGTGTGTTTTTTTTTATTTTCTTTCTAGTTCCCAGGGCATGGAACCCAGCGGGTGTGCATAGGTACAGTGTTGGACCAACTGCACAATCATCGTCCTGTTGTCAAACGGCTAACTACATTCTATGGAGAAAAAAAAAAGGTTTTTTTTCCCCACGTTTCCATCAAACAACCCTTTTTAGTTCTTTCAATGGCCATTTATTGTGTGAAAATGTGTGAAAGTGCCCAGACTGAAATATTTTGGCCAAACCAGGAGCCATTGAACTATACTGAAGTGCAGGGATCATCAAATCGCAGTCTTCTAGGTCAGAAAACTGCCAGCTCTCTGCCCTCCCTTTACCTGCACGTCAGGTGTAAAGACAGTCTGGCAAAACAAATGCACTAGTAGTTCAATTAATATGCTGGGAGAAAGAAAACTACGGATGGATTTGAATTTGAGGTCCAGATTTGTTGATCCCCACTGAACAGTTCTTCTGTGCAATCAGCAGGATCCTTTTGGGGCCATTTTTTCCTGAGGCCATTGCACCATTGCATATGAACCATCTGGGGACTTGCCACATTTTGACATGAAGGTTGCTGTGTGTATGGCGGCCACAATATTCACAGTGCAGCCAGCCAGCCATGTCTTAGTGTGAATTGTTTCCTCGCTTTATTCCAGTTTAAAGGGGAACATGTGTATAAAGCTTAAATGCATTACTCCAAAACTCTATTCTCTTTGTGGGTTTTAATATAAAGTGACAGCTAAATATCCAGAGGGTGTTGCAATGATTAAAAGAGTGATAAGATTTTGTGAAGAGAGAAGCGGCAGTTTTAGTTGTGCACAGTTTTCACCCAGGAGCAGAGAGAAATCTTTTGTTAATTACCATGCCTCAAATAATGAGAGGCTATTTAGAAAAGCGTTTGAAGAATGCGTCTCTGATGAAGATAAGATTGGCTATGTTACCGAATTTTCTCATTTTCTCATGCTTTCTGCCAAAGTCTTTAGAAGTTGAAAAAGAAACCTGGCAAGTTGTAGACAGACAGGTGAGATGACAAGCCTCTGTCGTGATCAGTGAATTTTACGAAACCTTACGGCCTGAAAATCCCGCTGTCAAATGCAACATTTTCTTTCCCAGACATTTGTAATAACGTGGTACCTGTCATGTTGTCATCCAACATATCATTGCAGCCCAACCCGAACAAAGCATTCCAAGCCCCCCCCCCAAAGAAAAAAGAAAGTTCAAAGCTGACTCTGTTCCTCCATACCATAGGATTGTATACCCAAATGCGAGATTGGGGATATTATATTATATTAATTATATCATAAAGTGTACAATCGTCCATCCGGGACGATTTAATAAAACTTATAAATTAAAGATATCGACTGAAAAAACAACGGTCTCATATCTTTTGGAGAACCATATTGCCCTCTAGCGGAGATTATTCCTGCCTAAGAATAGGCTTTCCTGATTTAACCGAACTTGATTGTTCATTGATATTTCATGATGATGGTGCTACTAGAGTAGCCTATTATATTCGATAGAGTGATGCTTCGTATGCATGCATTATATTTTGGATATTTAGGCTTATCCAACCCATCCTTCATTTAGTCAATTGTATATTCTGCATTGGAACGTATAGCGAAAACTAAGCATCAACGTGTAGGTATAATATACTTTAATGGTATGTTGGTATTCGGAATTTTCCAGGAAAGCAGTTTTTGATGTCACATTGATGAAAATGCCATAACACCAAAATGTGTGTCACTTGCCAGTTATGTGTGATATTTGTGAATTTATTTATCAGGTATACCTCTGATATGGGCTTTTAATTTTAAAAGCTATTGTGCTCAATGCGAAATTCTTTTCGTTTTAACTTAATAGAAAACGGGTAGTTGAACGTCTCACTCAAAATATGATTTTGTGACGTCTCGGAGAAAGTAACACGTGTTTAGAATTTTACTTGGTTTTAAATGTGTGTCTTTACTCGGTTTGTCATCAGTTAAAAGAAAACGGAAAATGTGCATTTTCCATGCTTTCGCTATAAGTAATGAGAAAAGGCGCATCTGATCAAATGTTTGGTGCAAAGTTAATGCATCCAAAACAGCTGGTGTGATTCGGGTTAACTGCAATCAGAAGGGTCATTAGTTTGGTCTGCATAAACCATATAGTGGCATAAGCACTCGATCTGTGGCGTTGGGCAGGGGCATAGAAAAAACATTGTGCTGTTGTGTGTATGTCTATTTGTGTGCGTACTCATATAATTGTGTGTGTGTGTGTGTGTGTGTGTGTGTGTGTGTGTGTGTTCGCGCGCGCGCGCGTGTGTGTGCATGCATGAGTGCGCACGCGTGTGTGTGCGGGCGGGCAGTACAATTAATGAGTGTTATAAAGACTCACATTAGTGATTGCACCAATATAAAAAAACTAATCTGAAAAGTACTTTGGGAACACTCGAAAAAAGTCCATCTGCTGATGTTTTTAAGGCTGCATATGTGACATCACCATTATTTTGTTCGTGAAGAGATTCATCATATGAGATGCTGTCGAATTTTTACTGAAACATATATCGGCAGTTATCTGCTCCCGCGTGTTCAAATGATGTGGTTGAAGTGAACCTGACGTGCGGATTAAGTGACTACTGCGGGCTTTGTGAAAGCGCCAGGTCTCGTTTTCGTGATCTTTTTCAAAGACCCGTAGAAAGTATTCAAGGTCTGTGTCCTTCAGTGTCTCACCAAAATTTGCAATAATCTATAACGGGACCATTATCGACTTTAAAATTGAACCTGCTACGTCAGCAAAGTGGCAGAAAGTGGTCAAAGTTTTGCGACTGAGGTCCCTGTCCTTTCCCAACGAACACTTCAATTTAAAAAGCGCTCAGACTCGGATTATCCTAAAGTTTTTATGAAGTCAATTGTGTATCCCTTTAGATCTCAAGTATTTCTGTGCATCATATAAGCACGGGTCAACATATTTAAAACATCGCGCAGAACGTATTATTAAATTGCTTGGTAGGCTCATGGCAGCATTTTTTAAGCAGCTTGGCTTTGGTCCTGATGCAACTGATGCAAACCCAAACATCTATTTTGAACTGGGCTATAGCCAAGTGTTGGGCTTCACCAAATAAATCGTGGATCAAAAACAAACAAACAAAAAATTGCTGTACTTGTTTTTTCATTTAGGCCCTCATCTCCACTTTTTTATATGGAGGCCATAGCATCATTTTTATCATTAGAAGCCAGTATACTGATTATGTAGGCTACGTAGTATTCCTCCTCGTATATATGCGGTAAACCCTCTGTCTAGCGGAAATATTTGGTCGGCATTTATTTATTCTAGACTGGCTTTGGTATTATTGTGGACCATTATTTTCATTAAACGAATAATTAGTTAATTTTTATTTAAGCCTGCTCATGCTTTACGTTTTTACAATAGGCCAGCATATTGACATGATTGAGTTCGCGTCTTTCGGTCTCACCGCTCCAGTCGGTGGCAATTAAAACAGACCCTCTGAGTAAAAACAGACGTATATGGCTCGGATAGCAGCGATGCCCAGTGCTGTGATATGGTGTCCTTTGTTCTGGGCGCCTCCTTTTTACCGAGATTGCTGAGGCCCGCTGCACGGGGCCCTGCGTCCGCTCCTCTTGATTGAGCCACGTCGAGTCCTGCTGAAATAAATCAATCCCCAATTCTTCTCATTACTGAAGTCTTCAAATCCTAAAGTACTTTGGTGAAACCTTATTTGTGTCGCATAACACCGTTGTAAAATATGCTTTGCACCGAGTTCGGCAGGTAAGCCTTGAATATAATAAAGCAAAACCATGCGGCACCTACAACCGTGACTAAGGTTTTCTTCGTCTTCTTCGGTCTCCAACTGCGCTGAAAGGGGGAAAAAATGAACAAAAAAGAAGGTTAAATCTTAGGAGTTGATGCGGGAATCAATCAATAAAAATGTTGTAAATGGAGGTCTGGCAGACCGTTCTAGCTTTGGCGTGTTTGTTATTTATAACAAAGTACAGATTCTGAATCCACCACCTTTTAGGCCTATTTTAAATTAGCTAGGCCAATGCATAAGCATTGAGATAAGACTGGTCCTTCGCCTACTGTTGGCAATTTTTATAAATGCAAATCTCTTGTGTTTAAGTTTTAAGCCATGTTGTTCACCCTCACATTTAGGTTATAAGTACTTTATTGTACGTGCCAGAATAATGCTGATAATGATGCATCGTCATTTTGTACGCTTCCTAATGGACCCTAATGGGAACCGAAGGAAATAAACGGCTGACCATTTTAACAATTAACGCCGTACCAGCACACCTCTGGAAAATTTGATTTATTGACATTCCCTTTCGATTTTAGAGAGGGAAGGGGAGGGAGAGAGATAGTTTGGAGGGGGGGTGGGGGGGTGGTGCGAGGAAATTTCTCCGTACAACGAGTACATAGACCGCGGCAAAAAAAAAATCTGAATTTCTGCATGCATCGAACTGTGTGGTCAGAAAGACAAAAACGCGCATTCCATTAAATACGTTATTCTCGGTTATTATGATTGATGCTTGACCTAATCCGATGCTTGGTGAGTCCTCCCAGGAGGGTGAAACCGGGCTTTTGTGCTTCTGGAGCCCGTGTGAAATAAACATAAGCCAGAGAGTTGAGCGCAGTTTTGTGACAGGCTACCAGGTCCTTCCCACCGGCGCATCTGCATGTGAAATCGCCATTTCACCCCTCCACACTCCCTAATTGTTGGAAAAATTAGTTGTGAAATTGCCTTCCACCAGTAGTGTTTTCCACGGCAATTTTCACACAATTTTCCATGCACGGCGGTCCCACTGAGTTGACACACGTATTTGCCTTTAATGCTGATGTATGCGCGCGCGCGCGCGCGCGCACACACACACACACACACACACACACACAGGGACACAATTGGATTAAGCCTTTCCAGCAATTAACTCCCTGGTTTGGGTTTAAGGAGATCCAATGCGACCGGCTGTGATTATTTTCTTTACACTTATCTCGAACGGTGTTCTTTTCCCATAAGTATTGTACGAATTTCTATTTCAAACCTTATTGCGCAATCAATTTCCCTGTGATACATTTTAGACGTCCTCATCACGTTTAACAGAAATTGGGCATTAAACAGAAGAAACAATCTCTGAAAGATGCGATATTAATATGGATGCATAGATATGCATATTTTGGTGCGCCAGTTTCTCCACACACCGCAAGCAACGATGGTGTGAGGTGAATGATTAAGACCTGAAATAGGTCTTGCGAAATCTTAACCAGACGAAAGCGAAGGGATTGGCACGTTCGTATTCACTATCGAAATAGTTTATTTTTAAAATAATAGTTATTATTCCAGTCCTTAAAGATGTTCCACTGGAAGAAACCATTATGTTACGTATTTGGGGAAAAATGTGTTTGATGTCATGATCTTACCAATTCTTTCCGTTTCATTTAGCCACGTTGGTTGTAAACTCAAATGCTTGATCTAGACTATACATTTACTGTAAGTGACGATTGCAGAACTGACTGTAAAATGCATTAAATAATAAGTCTAGGGTTTCTGAATTTAGGAATGATGCGCGGTGTCTCACTTGTTGTGTGACGGCACTGCGGTAATAGTTTAAGAGGCCCAAAAGGATCTATTTTCCTGTGATGTATAACGCAAAACGACGTCACTCCATAATTGCAGCTTGATATGAGGAAAAGTGCAAGACCTGCGTTTTCATTGTGCTTTTTCTGAATGAAACGTTGCTGAGAGACTTACAAACCGAACAGCAATCCATCTTTGATGCAGATATATCGCTCGCAGAACATATTCAATTTCAGATCATTTTAAATTGGATTTAAAACTGGGCCTACACCTCGATTCACGAGAATTTCTCCACATGCGTTACTGCCGCTGAACTGAATAACGCGTATTTGTGTTAATTATTGCACGCTTTCTCGTCCCTCTTATCTGCGTTAAAGGATTTTTTAGCACGAAATGCCAGCGTTCCTCCGCCTCTCTCATTGAAATTATGGCATCCTCGCATTAATCGCTGCCAAGTTGAGTAAACTTCTGCAATCAATTGTCTAAGAAACGAATACTTAAAATTTACCAGCGTGTTACGTGAGAAACATACCCTCGAATTTTTTTCTCTCACTCTATTTTTACACAATATTGTAGCACTGTACATTACATTCGAATTGGTTCTCTTCATGGGTTTGCAGTTTCCGAGGCGTTAACCTGAGAATTTGTATTGTAGTTCCAAAGTCACTGTCCTACAAGGTTGAGCGCATGGTGCATTTTTTTTCAAATTTCGAATAGATTTTCCTTTAATTTTCTTTACATTAACGAATTTACTTGACTACAGATTTAAGTGATCTGTCTCGTGTTGTCTATATTGTTTTTAGTTGATTTTTATCCAGCCAATTTTCAGATATAGGATAATGTATCATGCATTTTATTTATGTATAGGGAACAACATTATTGTAATGTGATTGTATTGGGTGAAGGTGTTTAAACCGGTGGGGAGTGGTGGCTATTGTACGGAATACCCTTACTTCAAACAATTTGAAGAAACATGACATCCACAGGTAGAATAATGTGCAATGTGAGCTAACAGGAGGCCCTGTTTAACCTCTGTAACCACCAGTAAGGCGCAAAAAATGCATCCACAATGTAATTGCAGAGTAGAGGTTAGGATTCGGGGTGTTCGTGATGGGGATAAATTTGTATCTCAAGCGGGACTTCTATTAAATAATTGGAATTTTTATTTCATTCGAGCAGATATGCCTGGACTGATTTATGAGTAGTGCTAACCGTATGTGTCTTTGAGTAAAGATCATCTTCTGGCAGTGTAGTCATGCGAACCTTTTTTTTTTTTTGCATCTGCATAACGGTTGGTCAAAGCATCCCACCTTTTGATATTCGCTATTCCAGTCCAGAGCGATTTTTAAGAACAGGTGTTGTTCCCAATCTCTCAATCCCGATTTTACGCTCGCGTCCGCAATACATTGTAGGCCTACATTTCTCTTATTGTTCTTTTTTTGTCTGTATAGGCATATTTATTGTATACTCTATGACTCTTATTTTTCGGTGAGTGTGGGACATTTCTGGTAGGCCTACCTATAGCTAGATGAAATGTTGGTTGCAAATTGTCGTTCATATGTTTACGCCATTTTACGATGAAATTGAGAAGTGATTATGGAGAATGAATTTTAGACTAGTGCTATGGGTCACATCATGCTAATATGTTTTCTCATCAGCTAACAAATTGTTACAAACTTAAGCCCATCGTTCAGATAATTTGACTTGATTTTTGAGCAATGAGCACTGATCACAGTCTGCACTAGGCCAACAAATTGCACGAAATAGCTTTTAGATTATAAAGTTTTACATATTATTTTGCGGGGCAAGATATGCATCCTATGTGTCCATTCAATCAATAAAAGCACATATGAGATGACACATCATCGAATTAGTGGATATCCATTCAGTCATTCAGTATTTTGAATGAGTAGCCTGTATTTAATTGGTAGACAATAGGTCTTCTTGGAAGGACGTACGCATGCGGAACTTCCATTCTTTCGCGCTCTCATTCCCCCCCCCCCCCCCCCCCCCCCCCACACACACACACACACACACACACTCATACACACTGCAAATCCAGTACACTGCATGCGCTCCATAATATTGCCAAGTGTAACTGTCTCAGATTCATTTAGGTCTGGTCAACATATCTGATTTAATATCACGGATTTCATCTCGTGTTTTAGGGCATGAATGGAATGCTGGATGTGCTGCGCTATTACATTCTCATTCTGCAAGTTTTTTTTCCCTTAATGAAGGAATTCTGTCAATTAACTTGGCCAGAGCAAAGTAAAATAAATCATCCGTGTTTGGATCAAGGTCTTGAACTATGAATAGTAGCATTAACTCGCCCATTGTTCGCAATTTTACAGAGGAAAAGTGCTGACATGTGTTTCCAATACATCGTCCTCAGCCACATGTCAAGGAGGTTAAACAAAAATACTGTAAACATATCGTGACTTCCATATTGTTTAATTGGTTTGGGGGAAAATGGGCCTTGTCAAGAACTTTTGTAAACACGGTGACTGAAAGCAATTTTTGAATTAAAGATTGCATATATTGCCAAAATAAATTGAGAATTAAGAGAGATTCTGACGTACACTTAATAATTAGGCTATGCCTGATGCTATAGTTTTCCATTCAGAGATGGTGGTAGGGCAATGAATTGAAATGAGTGGAGTGTGTGTTTGCGTCGAACGCCTTTTTTTGCGATTGGTTGAGAGCCCGTGGCTATGCCCCTTTTCCCCCTCATGAATAAACGAAAGGCCTCAGAGCCTATCGGCGCGCGCGGCACCCCCCCCCCCCCCTCCCCGCCTACACCGTGTGCCAAAGTTGTCCACTTAAACTACTTCCAACCTCCATGCAGACTTTGCCATCAAAAACTACCAGACCTTTTAGTAAAACACTACGAAGAATTAAATAACCTTTGCCCACGTCTTCTAGTGAAGAGTTAGATTACAACCCCCTCCCTCACCCGCAACGCCCTGTTCTGTGCATTCAGTAGTTAGCAACTCATGGTCTCCGCTGTACTACTTGAGAGGTACTCACATTTTCCTCGTTTTATGGGCGCGTAGCTTTCATCGATTTATCTGGCTGGATCTAAATTTTTATTCTTTTTCCCGCTTCTCGTTGTTTTAAACAGAAGAAGTTCCATTATTTTGTCGTGGAGAAAAAAAGCGGTATCGTCACCAAGTCTGGACTTCTTTGCACTACTTAGAAATCGGCTTTATTCTGTGCCAGTTTAATTTTGACAGCATAATATGGCTACTCTACCAGGAACTGTACCTCGAATGATGCGACCAGCGCCAGGGCAGAACTATCCCCGCACTGGATT